>CM060898.1:89277780-90621280 GCA_030762935.1 Hymenopus coronatus
GCAGTGAAATCGCGGCATCGAATTTTTGGCTTTAATAAATACCTTCTCTATCTATTATCTACTTGTATATACGTACGTCTAGAGAAAGTAATTAAGTTCTCAATGTTTTAAAATAAACAAAAAAAATAAATTATCCCTCATGGGATAATTTACGCCTGCTGAAATCAGTGCTTACAAGTGGACGGTAGCTACATTATCAAGCCAGGAAATGTGCAAAGTCATTCTTCTTCTTGATTTTATTTGAAGTGCATAGGATTTCACGATGTTTGTTGCAATTGTTCTACTTCATGACTTTTCTTTGTCCCGGTTAAATCGTGGGTGTCGAATTTGAACTTGGTTTTAACTGTTCTGCACGCTCAATGTCAAATACACTCACGTGAAAGTTTATCTGCAGTTTTTCCCTGTGTTCCCGTACGCCTTCCGAGATAGGTAAAGCCTTTTAGTAAATAAAACACCTGTATACTTTCCTCACAAGGACCCATTTCAATACCGCAAATTGAGCTAAAAATGCCTTACAGTAAAAATAAAAAAATAAAAAATACCCGCGACTGCCTCCGTGGTCGAGAGGTTAGCGAGCTGACTGCTCACCCAGAGGTCTCAGGTATCTCAGGGCGGGGGATTTTTCTTAAACGAGAATTATTTTCTATCCCCCACAGAGTCTGGAAGTATGTACGAGTCAATGTGTGTGTTTTAAGGAAGATAAAAACATTTAAACCTAACGTAAAGAACTTACAGACGAGCTGTTTCTAATACAATGTCCCCGATATGACCTTAGATGTTAAAGGGGGCTATATAAATGAAACAATAACAAAAATACCCGTGTCTCGGATTTATCCCCCATAGAAAAAAGGAAAATATCTGATGTGTTCCATTTACATGCTTTCTCTGTTTCGAAACAACAAACTTTCCTTACAAAAGGTTTTTCTTTTACCTACATGACGCTAGTCGAGATAAACATTAGCAGAATTTGTATTATTACTTGCTTCCTTGTAAGAAGAAGGGAAATAAGGGAATACCATTGACCAAAATTATAATCAAATCTTGTAATATATGATTGATACATGAAACAATTAAAGTTTGCTTCGATTTGCATTGCCAGTAAAACAAAAGAGATGAAATGAAAGAAGATCCCGCTTGAGAAAAGTTTGGTAGTTAAAAATTGAAACAAAATAAAACGGTGAACTCTGCAACAAAAATGTACATGACATTAATTATATATTTTAACAAGATATACATTGTTGTGTACTAATTTTTGTCTAGTTTTTATGGTTTGACATTTATGTTAAATTCAGCAAAATTCATCCAGAATGATCAATCTTCAAAACCTATTCCCAGAAAATTTAAGATTTACATTTTATTTGCGATGTAAATACAGTTAATATACATACTTTAATCAAAATCGTTAGAGCCATTTTTCAGAGAAACAGAAATTTCAAAAACACTTCCATGTATAGTTTGGGTGGGGTTGGGGATTTTCTTGAAAATCTTCGTGTCGCATCCTTAGAAGGTACTAAACTTAAATACCGAGTTTGGCATTTTAACAAATTTTGTTTTTGAGTTATGTATTCACAGATTAGGGACATATACCGACCCTTTTTTGTTAAAATGCTTTATTTGGACACAGAAGATCCCAAAACGTTGTATTTCCGGCGAAATCTCGAAACCGAATGTTTGGGTGGAGTACAACATTCTACTTATGTAGAGAAAGTTAAAATGCTAATTTTTGTAAGTTCTCGTTTAATACATCTTAAATACCGATAGATATATAGAATTAAGTTTTATTAGTGAATTAATTTGGCAGCTCAGTGGCAGAGTGGTTAAACTTCTCGTCTCGTATCTAAGCGGCCCGAGTTCGATTCCAAGCGTCCGCTTGTGGGGTTTGCGGTGGTCTGGGTCGGTTTTCTCCGGGACCTGCGGTTTACCCCGTCACTTATCCATCAATTGCCCCATCTTCAGATTTTCTATAATCCATTTCGCTTGCATTTCATATCATCCACTTTTTCACGCTCATACCTGGCTACGGGTCTACCACTCGTTCCAAGTTCTCTATTCTGTGGTTTCGTGCCGTTAGCTCCCCGTTCTTTTTGCTTGGCCAGGATTAAAAATAAATTTGTTGTATTACTCTATGTGACTCGCTTTCTACCTATTGGGCAACGAATTATTCTTACAAAAAGCTGCTTAGAACTAATCTAGATAAGCATTAGCAGAAATGGTTATATTACTTAGCTCTAACTTCTAATTATAAGGGAAATAAGGGAATGCACTAAGTTAAAGCGATTGTCAAACTTTTTAAAAGCTGATCGCTATGTGATGCAATTGAAACTCCTCTCTCTTTGCAAGATCAGGATGGAAAAAGTGAATAACGATTTCCCATTTGAGAACAATCTGAATATTGGAAATTTTAAAACAAATAAGAGGGAATATCTCGATAAAGGTTAACTCTACAAAAATGTATATGACATAAATTGGGTGTTTTAACGATATCTACATCTTTGTGTAGCATGTTTTGTCTATGTCTTAGGGTTTACCAATCATACAAAGGTAATTCCGAATGAAGAGGGCTTCAGAGTTTATTCCAAAAAAGTTCAAGACACCTATTTTATTTATCATACAAATATCTTTAATGTATATTATTTTAATAAAACTTGTAAGTGCCATTATGGTGAAAAATCATACATTTCGAAAAATCGTCTTTGTAAAAGGTATTTTGAGTTGGAGGAGATTTTCCTGAAGATACTAACTTGAACGGGTACCAAATTTTATACTTTACGGAGTTTTCGTTTTTTGAGTTACGCTGCCCAAAGACACACACTCACGGGTGTTTTTCTTAAAATGCTTTTTTTTAATTCAGGTTCCCTCAAAACATGTTTTTTTCGGCGAAATCACAGCCTAGAATTTTTATTGGAATACAATACCTTCTCTACTACTTGTACGTACATAGCACTTGTTAGAAAAAGTAAAATAGAGTAATCATTTAAGAAACTAATAACAATTTCCCATTTATGAAGGTATAAATAATGGAAAATTTGAACCAGTAACAAGGAATGTCTGGAAAATAATTATCTCCACAAAAAGTATTGAGCACAAACTGTGTGACTTAAAGATATATTTGTCTATCTCTTATGGTTTGCCAAAACTAATCCAGAATGAAGAGGACTTCCAAGGCTATCCCTACAAAATTCAACGTATACATTTTCTTTGTCATGTAAATATCTTTAATATTTTGCATTTTAATTAAATCTTTAGATCATTATGGGGAAATAGAAATTCCAAAAAACCTTCCATGTGTAGATTTGTGGGGAGATTTTGCGAAAATCTTCGTGTCCTATTCTTTGAAGATACTGAACTTAAGTGTCAAGTTGGGTATCTAACTGACTTTTCATTTAAGAGTTATGCTGTTCTGAGACACAGACATGCGCACTTTTTTTTTTCTTTCTTCAGAAGATGAGTTTCTTTCTTATTTATTTATTCAGATATTCTTAACATTTTTAGTTCTTGTAAAATCTCCGTAATGAAATTTTGTGTGGAACGTAATAGGATATTCCTCTCTTACTACACGCAGAAGAGTAAATAAAAATAAAAACTCATTTTTAGAAATATAAAAAGAAAACTTTTAAACAAACTTTCAGCTTAATGCTAGAGAAAAATGCTTTAATACCGAAAGTTTATCCTAATCTTAAAGCGGTTATATCGATAGTTTGAAACGTTTAATTTCTCTATTTGTACTATGTACATAGAATATGGAGAAGGTATTATATTCCAACCAAAATATCAATACCGAGATTTTACCAGAAATACATTGTTTTGAGACCCCCTGAATAAAAAAAGCGTTTTTGGAAAAAGGGCAGTGTTGTGTGTGTGTGTGTGTGTGTGTGTGTGTGTGTGTGTGGACAGCATAGCTCAGAAACAAAAAGTCCGTTAAATACCAAACTTGATATTTAAGTTTACTATCCACAGGATGCGAAGATTTTGAAGAAAATCCTCCTTCTCAAGCTACCCTTTACACGCAAAAATTTTCGAAATAACGATTTTGATTAAAAATTCGTATATGAAATATATTTACCTGTTAAATAAAATGTATGTCTTGAGTTTTCTGGATAAAGCCTCTGAAGACTTCTTTAACCTGATTGATTTTGCTCAATTTTGCATAACTAGTAAACCGTAATAGATAGCAAAAGCGTAAAACCCCCCAAAAGTAGATCTCGTTAAAATACATCATTTATATCATATACATTCTGTTTGGTGGATTTGTCAGTTTGTGAGACATTCTTTGTTATTGACCTTTGCTTTAAACACTTATACTTTCCTCATACGGGAATTTATCAACTCCTTGCCATACAAACAAATGAATTTCAATCACATCTGTTTTTAAAAGATTTGACAATCGCTTTAATCTATGATTTTCACTTATTTCCTTTCTACTTACAAGGAAGTAAGCAATAAGACCATTTCTGATAATTTTATCTCAATTAGTATGAAATAGATAGAAGAATAACTTTTTAACAGTCCTTTGTTAGAGAGATGTAGAGAATGGAACAGATTTTGCTTTTCAAAACTGCCTCGCGATGGCAACAGCTCTCGCTTGCTCGGGAGCCTATGTTCTATTCTCCTGTGAGTTGCACTTCTGCCCGCAAGGTGCGGATGACTCGCTCTCGGTTGTCTTTGTATAGGAACCGTACGTAGCTCTCGGATATGCAGTGTGCCTGGTGGCGAGCTTGTAACAGTGATAGGTCTGTGTTGAGTTCTACATTGTGTGACGTGTAAGTATTCAGCTGCCTTCTTTATACCTAACATCAACTGTGTTTCTTGCCTTTGCATCTGTCCGTATCTTGCTTTCGTATTGGCTTTCATAATATTGTACATACAGTCGAAGTGGTGGGCCTACAAGAGACTGTTCAATGGGGCATATTTTAAATGTGTTAAAAGGGGTACTACGAGAATTTGTAGTCTCTCTTGGATATCAAAACTACTTCATGCAAAGACTCTATAACGGAATAATCCGAAGTTTTTGATAAAAAATTGTGATTTTACTTTCTCTACACGTACTATGTACATAGTCTATAGTGTATAGAGAAAAATTCGATAACTAGATTTCACCCTAAATAGAGTTAAAGGGTCCCCTGTATCCAAAAAAAGCATTTTTAGAAAAAAAAATCCCTGTGTGTCCGAGTGTCCAATGTGTCTGTGAACACGATAACTCAAAAATCTGATGCGTTCCATTCACATGACTTTCTCTACATCTCTGTAACAAATTATTGTTGACAAGCTTATGCTTCTATTTACTTCATGCTAATCGAGAAAAAATGAGTATAAATCGTCTTATTATTTACTTACTTGTAAATAGAAGTGAAATAAGACAATACCATAGCTTAATGTGATAGCCAAAAGCTGGTTTCTGTGTGACTGAAGTCCCTTTGTTTGTATGGACAGGAGTTGACAAAGTCCTGTGTGAGAAAAGTATAGCTGAAACCAAAAACAAAGAATATCTCAAAAACGTTCAACTCCGTGAGAAAATGCATATAATATAAATTGTGTGTTCTAAAGTGCTCTACATTTTTTGTGGTAAGTTTTTTTCCCATCTCTTATGTCTAAGCAGTTATGCAAAATTCCGTAAAATTCGTTCAGAATAAAGTAGTCTTCAGAGGCTATTCCCAGAAAATTCAAGATATACATTGTATTTATGAGGTAAATATCTTTAATACACGATACTTAAATCAAAATCGTTTGCGCCATTTTTAGGAAATCAAAATTTTCGAAAAAAGTTCCATGTACAGGTTAGTTTGGGGGGTATTTTTCTCAAAATCTTCATGTCGCATCCCTGGAAGATATTAAACTTAAATACCAAGTTCATTATTTTACCGACTTCTCGTTTTTGAGTTATCGTGTTCACAGACAGACACACACACACACACACATACACATGGACCTTTTTGTGTAAATGCTTTTATTGGATACAGGGGACCCTAAAACATATATTTCCGGTGAAATCTCGCTATCGAACTTTTGGGTGGAGTGAATACCTTCTCTGTACACTATGTACATAGTGCGTGTAGAGAAAGTAAAAAGGAAAAGTCGGTAAAATGCCAAACTTGGTGTATAAGTTTAGTCTTCCAAGGATGCGATGCGACGAGAAAAGTTTAAGGCAAATCCCCCCCCCAACCCAAACTGATCTTTAGATGGAACAATTTTCGAAAATTTTGATATTCTCAAAAATGGCTGTAACGGCTATCGCTTTATACGACAAATAAAATGTATATCTTGAATTTTCAGGGAATAGCCTCTGAAGACCTCATCTGTTCTGGAATAATTTTGCTGGATTTTGCACAACTAGTAAACCGTAAGGCATAGACAAAAACTTACTGCATAAAATGTATAGATTGCGTTGAAACACGCAATTTTATGAACTTTTTTCTTGGAGTTGACCATTTTTAAGATATTATTATTGGTTTGTTTTAAAATGCCTAAAACTTTTCACAGACGGAAATTTGTCAACTCTTGGTAATGTAAAGAAAGGTATTTTATCCCTTTCAACTAGCTTCTAAAAGATTTGATTATCATTTTATCCTAGTGTATCCTATTATTTCCCTTCTTATAAGAAATCATTTCTGCTAATGTTTATCTCGATTAGCATGAAGTACATAGAAGAATAAGCTTTTTAACAATTTGTTTCAGAGATGTAGAGCAAGTCATGTGAATGGAACACGTCAGAATTTTTATTTTCTCTAGCATGAATGTACAAGGTAAATACGATATAGAGAAGATATTGTATTCCACTCAAATATTCGATGAAGGGATTTCACGCTAAACATAAATTTTTAGGTCCCCTGAATATAAAAATGTTTGGGCCGCGTGTGTGTCTGGGTGAGTACAAGCATGTGTGTATGTGTGATTGTGTGCAGCGTAACTCAAAAAAGAAAAGTCGCTTAAATATCAAACTGGTCATTTAAGGTCAGCATCTACCAAGGATGCAACACAGCGATTTTCAAGAAAATCCCTCATTTCAAGATACGCTTTACATGCAAAAAGCTTAGAAAACATTTTTCTTAAAATGGCTAACGATTTTGTTTAAAATACCGATGACAAATAAAATGTAATGCTTTAAAATTCTTATACTTTTCTCATACTGGAATTTGTCCTACCCATACAAACAAAAGAACTTCAGTCACATAGCAACCAACTGCTGAAAGATTTGACTATCAATTTAGCCTATGGTACGCCCTTATTTCCCTTCTAGTTACATGGAAGCAAATAATAAGACTGCTAATTTTTTCTCAATTAACATTAAGTAAATAGAGGAATAAGCTTTTAAACAATTATTTATTGTAGAGATGTAGAGAAAGTCGTGTGAATGAAACACAAGATTTTTTAGAAAAAACTCCGTGTGTGTGCGCTAGTTTGTCTGAACCCGATAACTCAAAAACGAAAAGTCTGTAAAATCCAAACCTAATATATGCATTTAGTGTCTTCCAAGGATGCGACATGAATATTTTGAGGGAAATTCCCTCGCCCCAAAACCATCCTTTATATGAAACAGTATTCTAAAATTTTTTGATTTTTCAAAAACGGCTCTAACGATATTAATTAAAATTCCGTATACCAAAGTCATCGCAAACAAGATGTATATCTTGAATTTTCTAGGAAAAGCCTCTGAAGACGTCATTATTCTGGATGAATTTTACTGGCTTTTGCATGACTAGTAAACCGTAAGAGATAGACAAATACTTACTACACAAAATATGTAGATTTCGTTGAAACAATTTGTCATATACATTTTTTCATGGAGTTGACCATTTTTGAGGTATTCCTTGTTATTGGTTTCGGTTTTAAAATACTTAAAATTTTCACATACGGTAATTTGCAACTCCTGGCAATGCAAAGAAATTTAATTTAACTACATGACAAGCAACTTTTAAAATATTTGACTGTCGTTTTAGCCTAGTGTACCCCATTATTGCCCTCCTACTTACAAAAAAGCATTTTTGTTAATGTTTGTCTACATTAGCTTGGATTAGACATAAGAATAAACTTTTTAACAATAATATTTTTAACAATTAGTTAGAGATGTAGAGAAAGCAATGTGAATGGAGCACATCAGATTTTTAAGTGAATTTAGAAGTACAAACATTGTTGTTTTAAGCGGATTACGCTGATAAGGCTGAGTTGGAAACTTCCTTCCATACAGCAGTAAGAAAATGGAGTACGTTGTTTAGCTTAGATTTGATTTTGGTATGAAAATCATAAAATCCTAAGTGTTGGTTACCGGTATTTAAGGCATTCATACTTCCTCTTAAGGGGCACCGGGAAGGAAATTTCTATATATCTGTACATTTTTATAAAAGTTTTGCTGTGAATATATTATGTTAATATGAATACCAAACTTCATTTAATTGGATAAATACTTCTCAAGATATTAATATTTTCATAAATCTTATCATGTAAATATATTTCTACTCAAAATATCCCACGCGTCTCAAAATTTGAGAAAATTTGTCATCATTTTCTGAATTATATGGAGCTTTGAATAGATACAAACTTTGAATTGAGATATTTCAATAACATTTATTACTAGATTATTATAATTGTTTAAAATAGTTATAAATGTTAATCCTTAAAATTACCTGTTTTTCATAAAAATATATTTTTTGAAAAATTGCTAATCATGTTGGGATAATACTACAATGCATACTTCTACATATTCTGGGGACATTTAACTGTCTTTAAACAATATAATCTGACTTGTTCCATTCACATGACTTTCTCTACATCTCTGTTACAAATTATTTTAATAAACTTATTTTTCTATATACTTCATGCTAATCGAGATAAATATTAGCACACGTTTGTTTTATTACTTAGTTCCTTTAAGTAGAAGGGAAACAAAGAAAACCCTAGACTAAACTGACAGTCAAATACTTTAAAATGTGGTGACTATGGGATTGAAATTCGATTCTTTGCGTGGCAAGAATTGACAAGTTCCCATATGAGAAAAGTTTTAAGTATTTTAAAACTCAAACAAATATCAAGGAATATCTCGAAAACGGCCATCTCCACGGTAAAATATATATATATAACAGAAATCGTGTGTTTTAGTGAGGTCTACTTTTTGTGTATAAGTGTTTTTCTATCTCTTAAAGTTTGTTATTCAAAATTCAGAAAAAAAAATCATCCAGAATAGAGGACTTCAGAGTTTATTCCCTGAAAATTCCAGAAATATATTTTATTTGCGATGTATCTTAAATATACGACATTTTAATCAAAATCGTTAGAACCATATTTCAGAAAACTAAACTGTTGGAATTTTTTTCCCATTTAAATGGTAGTTGGAGGGGGGCATTCTCTTGGAAAATCTTCTATCACGTCTTTGGAAGATACTGAACTTGAGTTTCAAGTTCGGTATTTAAACGGATATTTCGTTTTTGATTTATGTTGCCCACAGGTATACACACATACGGACATTTTTTTTAAAAATACTTTTTTTTTGGATTCAGGGGATCCCAAAATCTGTATTTTCGGTGAAAATTCTCTATCGAATTTTGGGTTCAATACAGTACCTTCTCTAATTACTGTGTATATAGTACGTATAGAGAAAGTAAAAACTGAGACTGGTGGAACATTTTGAAAGTGTGAAAATGTGTTTTTGAGATAAACGCTGTTTTGTAAAATGCTATGCTAGGAAAGAGGTGTATTGTGCAATCCTTAAATGGTTGTAGAGCCCTAAATAAGAACAATAAACCTAAATATTGATTCTCTACATGCTAAAATATTCCAACTGCCTGTAGTAAAAAAAAATAAAAAAAAATTACTGACTGTACTCAAAATGTCACTCCGTGAGCCCTAAGTATTATTCGTATTCACCTTTTCATTCCTAAATGCAACTGTTGTCAATACGTAATCAGGAAATGATTTAATTAAATGTACTAAATTCTGCAACCAGGATACTTTATATAGATATTAGCTACATAAAACATTCAAATGCCTTAGCAGAATACTTTGGATGTTGGAAAACTAGCAGATTGGACGTTCTTAAATTGTTTTATTGACTGCCTTCGTGGTCGAGTGGTCAGCGGGTTCGATTCCCGGCTGGGGCGGGGAATTTTTCTTTAATCGGAATTATTCCCTATCCCCCATAGAGTCTGAAAGTATGAATGAGAGAGTGAATGTGCGTGTGTTTAGTAATATAAAGTTTAACCTAATGTTCTGAACCTACAGTTTCACAAGTGAAAGCCCCCGATATGACCATTGATGTTAAAGGGGGCTATACAAATGAAGCAATAAAAAAAATTGTTTTATTTTTATGTAAAGTTCTGTTTATTCTGTTCGTTAATTGGCTTCATGTCGTGTGTACTGAATATGGTAGTCTCTTTCACGAGTTATGAACTGTTCAGTTTAGCATTCTAGTCATAGTCGATGTAATTTGTGTTAATTTAATTTACTTTTTGGTGCTTCTGCCCCTTTTATAATTTTCGATCAAAGATGACCTGTTGTGAAGAACAAGTTAGAGCTCTGTGTACCTGTTGTAATGCTATTAGGCACAATTTACAATGGAAATTAACCGTAATAATAACGTTACTTTAGATGCCGTATATTGTAATGGAGCTTTTCAAAGAATCGTGTAAACATAAAAATAAACATTGAGTTAGATGTACATTAGAAGCTGGGATCGAACTATTTTGCCATTTCACATTAACTGTTGACTCGCCATGTGTAAGATCACGTCCAGGAATCACGTAAATATCTATAAAAATCTTATGTGTTACACTCACATGACTTTCTCTAGCTGCTCTACAAAACTCCTACAAAAGATTATGCTTCTTTGTACACAATGCTAATCAAGATAAATGTTAGCAGAATGTTATTACTTAGTTCCTTATAAGTAGAAGGGAATAAGGGAGTGCACTATGCTAAAGTGATTGTCAAATGTTTTAAAAGCTATCGTTATGCGATTGTCATTGCAAATCACTTCTTTGCTTGGCCAGGAGTAGAACAAAAGAAAAACAGAACACTTCCTGTGTGAGAAAAGTTTAAGTACTTCACAATTGAAACCAATAACAAGGAATATCTCGAAAACGGTTCCCTACACAACAAGAACGCAAAGGACAAAACTTGTGTGTTTTGTCATGAGGTACTTTTTTGTGTAGTACGGTTTTTTCTGTCTCTTACGGTTTAGTATTTAAGCAAAATTCACCCAGAATAAAGAGGTCTTCAGAGGTTATTCCCAAAAAATTCGAGATATACATTTTATTTCGAACATAAATAGTTTTAATATACGGGATTTTAATCAAAATCGTTAGAGCCATTTTTAAGAAAATCAAAATTTTCGAAAATGTTTCCATGTAAATGGTAGTTTGTGGTGGGGGAGATTCTTTTGAAAACCTTCGTTTCGCATCCTTGGAAGATACTAAACCTAAATACCAAGTTTGGTATTTAACGGTATTTTTGTTTTGGGGCTATGCTGTCCACAGACACACACACGGACCTTTTTTTAAAAATGCTTTTTTCGGACTCAGGGAATCCCTAAACATATATTTCCGGTGAAATCTCGGTATCTAATTTTTGGGTGCATTATAATACCTTCTCTATCCCTATGTACATTGTACATATGGGGCTACAGTAAGTAAAAATCTGATATGTACCATTCGCATGACTTTCTCCATATACCTGCCACAAATAATTCTTAAAAAGCTTATACTTCTATTTACTTTATGCTAATCAGAAAAAAATAGCAGAAATAGTCTAATTACTCGCTTCCTTGTCAGTAGAAGCGAAATAAGGGACAACTGTAGGTTAAAGTGATAGTGAAAAGCTGGTTGCTATGTCAATGAAGTTCCTTTGTTTATATGGATAGGAGTTGATAATTTCCTGTATGAGAAAGGTATACGTTTTTCATAGCAGAAACCAAAAATAAGGAATGTCACAAAAACGACGAACTCCACGAAAAAAATGTATACAACATAAATTGTGTGTTTTAACGTGCTCTACATTTTTGTGCAGTAAGTTTTTGTCCACCTCTTACGGTTTAGCAGTCATTCAAAATTTAGTAAAATTCATCCCGAATAAACTACTCTTCAGAGGCTATTCCCAGAGAATTCAAGATATACACTTCATTTGTCAGGTAAATATGTTTAATATCCGAAATTTTAATCAAAATCGTTAGCCATTTTTGAGAAAATCAAAATTTTCGAAAAAAGTTCCATAAATAGGGTAGTTGGGGGTGGGGGGATTTTTCTCAAAATCTTCGTGTCGCATCCCTGGAAGATACTAAACTTAAATAGCAAGTTTGGTATTTTACCGACTTTTCGTTTTTGAGTTATCGTGTTCACGGACACACACACACACACGGTCCTTTTTGTGAAAATGCTTTTTTTGGATATTGGGGACCCTAAAACATATATTTCCGGTGAAATCTCTGTATCGAATTTTTGGTGGAGTGCAATACTTTCTCTATACACTATGTACATAGTGCGTATGGAGAAAGTAAAAATCGCAGACATTTTAATGGTAGATGGAGCTTTGGGTGCTCTTTTAACCGAGCAGCTAACATTATTCTAATTCATAACACCACAGTCAATCCCACATTGCTGCTCTGTTTAGAATTTACGAATTTCGCATAATAGACTATTTAGGAGATGAATCCACCTCCGACTTTACCCAGAGGATCGAACTTTGAAATATACCCTCCAAGTGAACTAGTTACTGCAGTTCCTGCTTAAACGTTACTGTTCAGAAATAGCAATTTTTACTCAGTTGTGAGTTGGTTGAACTTCGCTTGTGCTTTCTTGTTGATAGGCAAATATTTACGTTACGTCGTTCAGGGTGAATGTCCAGATACACTTCTTGAAATAGCAGTACGTTAAGCATCAATTCAAATTACCTCTGAAACTCATAGACATTCTGCCTGTTGTGCAAGGAGTCCCGGGTTCGTTTCCCGGCTGGGATGTGGAAATTTTTCTCTAGTCAAGAATATTCTCTCTATGAATGAGAGTGGAAATGTGTATGTGTGTGTGTGAGTGATCTAACAACTTCAATGCACAGCACACATGTTTCAAAGAGAAATAGGCCTGAATGGAATGCGTTCACTACTAGAATTGTTATGCAGTTAAATAGCAACTCTGTCATTTCAACATGGTGTTGGGCGAAAAAATTATGCAGCTTTTAAATAGAGAAACAACGAATTTGTTTTAGAAATGTAGAGTCCCATTTGATCCAAAATCTCGTATTTTCAGTTCATGTGACGTTGGGAAGTACCTACCGATGGCATGATCGTCAAGCTTCTGTATAATTGCTTTGCAGAGTGGAGCGTCATCTTGCATGAAAATTATTTTCCATATTGTCATTCCTTAGTCTGGGATGATGAAGATCTCAAACATCTGTAGTTGTGGTCCCCGTTTACTGTAACATTCTGTCTTATTCCATTATTGTCTTCTTCGAAGAATTTTGGGCTAATTATGAGCTTATTGTGAAATGAAGTCACACTATATAGTAACTTTAATTCATGAAGACCTTGTTAAATTAAATTTAGAGACTCGTTTTCTGACACAAGTCTGCGGTTAGTCGTGTTAACTCGACTGAATCACTATACAGAAAGCACCATCTTTATGCAAGATGTGCTTCACCCCACATCAACCCCACTGCAACTGAATGTCTCGTAAGAAATTGCCATATTCCAAGATATTATCTGCAATTGCAGACAGAAATCTATACCTTTAACAAGAGAATGACGGACAGTTTTCCAATGTTTTGTAAACAGCGTTATTTGCTCAACACTGCATTTTTTTTTTTCTAATCTCAAATATGGTTATAGCCGTTTAATGTTTGAAGCGGCTTTCTAAATACCCTATGTTACTAGTTATATATCCCTGAGCATATTGCGAATTCTGTTTATAAATGTCATTACTCTTCCAATAACATTGTGCGTTTGGAGGGGAAAGACATTTAATATAATTCCATCCTACGAACAAACTTTTTGACACTTTCAATGCACTTTATTTATATCGTTGTGTAAGAATATTTTAACGCTTATGGTGTGACCTGTGCAACAAACTAGACTACGTGCTTGAGGTAAACAATTAGCAACCTCCTGCAGATTCCAGAACCACAGTTGAGGAAGGTTGCGTCACTTATGCGCTATGTTGTATCTCCATATTCTTTAATGCAGGTGGCGTAGGATGTACCGACATGTTTCATATCATAACAACTTAGTTGTTTTAACTCTTGCATGTTTCAAACAGCGAGGGCGTCTAAAATGACTCGGCCTAGCAATGAACGAAAGAGCCTTTAACATTTAACACTACTTCCATTGATCAACCACGTTTCGTTTAGATCAAAGCTCCTTTCCACATTGCAATTATCCAATCTTAAAGTAGACTTTTAAAATATTGCTTCATACAATACATTAAAAGTTCCAATAACAACCTTGGGGAGATGTTGAATGTCTTATAGTGAATTACTCTTAGGTTGCAAGAACGTTTTCTCTAGATATTGTAAAAAATGTCTTTATTGACTCAAAACGTATTTACAAATAATCTAAAATTCACTGCTGCAAACAATTCACTGGTCGTTTCGACCTGTAGACAGTTTACACACTAACACTCCAGTAACTCACGACTCATTACAACTCACACTATACTACACCGCCCGGCTTGCAGTTCTTCCTCATTTTATAGCTAGAAAATGAAGTCCCAGAACCTTCTGGAACCTTGGCGAAGCTACTGGATGCATTAGAAGAACCAAAACGTCTCTCTGGTTACTACTTCGCGCCACACTTCCTCTATTATGTATGCCAAGATCACCAACTGCGATGTCTCGCATACCAAGCAATCGTGAGAACCACTGCAGAAGACTCCACTGCCCCCTCCGCAAGGTTGGTCGTCCCGACAAGAACTGTAGTAGCGGGCTAGACGATCCCAATACGCTACCCGTTTCCTCCCGTTGGGTACGGTCGACCCCCTTGTTTACCCTCTCCACAACACGGCACGGTTCTGCTCATGGCTGTTGGAAACTGGACCCACGCCCCTTGGTTCGGCAATACAGCCACGCTTGTTCTTTCTGCTGGGAAACCTTCCCTGTTGGCTTGTCGGTCGTAACAAGGTTCCTCCTGGTTGACGAATCGGACGGTTTACGAGATCCTTCGACAGCCCGACTACCGGACGCACCCTAGCAGCATCACACCCTCCTTCAAGGTCACCTGCGGCCTCCAGTGTTTCCACCGAGTCGTAAGACGCTCCTATTGTGGCTCCTAATATCACGTCCACCAGGAACTTACTACGATAGGTTTTTTTTATAGTGTTTAACGCCCATTTTTACTTCTTTTGGCACCGCAGACGATGACACTGATAACTTGGAATGGAGATGTAGTACCGGTGGAATGCGATGGCGGGGGAAACGGAGGACCCGGAGAACCACGCCTATGCGCCGCTTTGTCCACCCCAAATTCCGCATGCGGTCGCTTGGTATCGAACCCGGGCCGCCAGGTCTAACTCGGCCTAGTTACGGGTTTGGCATATCCGTAATCTCGAACCACTCGACGTCCCCTAGCCCCTCCCATCACTATCCAATTGTTGTACTATTTTATTTTGCTTTTGTTTATTTTGTTGGCTACACTTAATCACTCTAGTCCTAAAAGATTATTAGTTTATAAAACCTTAAGATTAACCCCTGCCTCTCCAGCACATGCGCCCTATGCCGCATCCAGCCTCAGCTAGCCCTTTTTAGGATAGCCCTTTCCATGACTTTTGGCAACTAAGTGTATTTCAACGAATTTTACAATGTTTATTGATATATATTTATAAGCATAATAATCAGGCTGTACCACTGTTGGCAGCATTTATGGTGGTAGATACCTTGTTTCACATACCATATGGAGTTCATCTGGAAAACAAATCTGATGTGTAACATTCACGTGATCTCTGTTACAAATTATTGTTAAAAACCGTATTCTTCAATTTACTGCATGCTGATCAAGATAATGACTAGCAAAAATGGTCTTATTACTTAGTTCCTTATAAATATACCTTAAATAAGGGAATACACCAGGCTAAAACGATAGTCAAATCTAAGCTCGTGTGTCTATGATTGAAAAACGTTTCTTTGCATGATAGGAGTTGACAAGCTTCTGTATGAGAAAAGTTTTAAGTATTTTAAAACTGAAACTAAAGCAACAAATGTCTTGGAAACGGTCAACTTTACTACAAAAATGTGTACGACATAAATTGTGTATTTTATCGAGATCTACATTTTGTGTGTTGTAAGTTTCTATCTCTTACGGTTTACCAGTTTGCAAAATTCAGCAAAATTCGTTCAGAATAAAGAGGTTTTCAGAGGCTATTCACAGAAAATTGAAGATATACATTTTATCTTTCATTTAAATATTTTACTATACGTTATTTTAATCAGAAACGTTAGATTCATTTTTGAGAAACTGAACATTTTGAAAATTTTCAATGTAAAATGTGGTTGGAATTTTCTTGAAATTCTTTGTCACATCCTTGGTAGATACTGAACTTAAATGCCAAATCTGGTATTTAATGGACTTTCCGTTTTTGAAGTATGCTGCCCACAGACACACCCATTCGTACATTTTTCTAAAAATGTTCTTTTTTATTCTGCGATTCTCAAAACGTGTATTTTCAATGAAATTTCGGTATCGAATTTTTTAATGCAATACAATACCTTCTTCATACACTATATGCACAGTACGTGTAAAGAAAATAAACATTTAGTATTCCATTCACATGATAGTCTCTCTGTTCCACAAACTTTCCTGATAGAAAATAATTATTTCATTTTCGTCATGCTAATTAAGATAAGCATTAGCAGAAATGGTCTTATTATTTGCTTCCTTGCAACTAGAAAGGAAATTGGGGAATAGGCTAGGCTAAAGTGATAGATCATTTAAAAACTATCGGTATGTGAGACAACTAAAATTCGGCTCTTTTGCTGGAGTAAAACAAGAGATGAAACAAAAGTTGACTTCCCGTTCGAGAAAAGTTTTATGTAAAATAAGAACTGAAGCTTTCCTGGCGACGTATTAATTCAATTAAGTTTTATGTAGTTTAACATTGATACTAATACTAATAACAAGGAATATGTTGGAAACGTTAACTCTACAAAACTTTGTATAACATAAATTGTGTGCTTTAATGAGATCTACATTTTTGTGCAGTGAGTTTTTATCTTTCAGTTCTACAAAAGGCATTCCAGAATGAAAGATCTTCAGAGACTACTCCTAGAAAAGTCAAAATATGCATTTCGTTTGCCATGAAAATATTTTTTAAAAATTTGCATTTAAATCAAAATCGCTAGAGCGATTTATAAGAAAATTAAAATTTACGAAAAATGTTGCATGTAAGGGGTAGTTTAGGGTGACGGAATTTTCTTGAAAATCTTACTCTCATCCACATACTACTTACTCTACACACAGACAGACATTATTTCTAAAAATGCTTTTATTAATTCAGGAGCTCTCAAAACGTGTACTTCCGGTGAAATCTTTGTATCATATTTCTGGACGGAATACAGTACGTGTCTAGTAGGCACATTATATATACGTGCTAGAGAAAGTAAGACCAGGTTCTACAATTAAACTTCGCCACTACACATGACCCAAAGGGTCAAGCTTCACACACCTCGCTGTATAATTCGGTTTATTTGCAAGAACTACAGTCTGAACGTTCAGCTTAAACATATGCGCAACGTGGGCGCCAGGCAAAACACTTCTGTCACGTAATCGAGATCTGCACACTCTTGGAGCCCACACACAAACCGAAATTTGATATTTGAATGCCTTACTAATAGACTGCCAACCTGCAAACATTAATCAACGTTACTTTCGAGCTCTTGAAGAAAGGAACCATCTGTACCCCGTAGGTCACAGACTACTTACACCGATGTATCTCTATGAATAAATATCGATATTCTTTAATTCTGAGCAGATTGGGTATTATACTGGGCCTTCAGATTTATTCGGCCTTTATCGCCAGTGGGTTTAAATGCATGACTCCATTATTAGTTTGGAGAGCCTATTATCTCAAAGGGTAAGCGTAGAATTGAAGCTTGCACTGTATGCTTACCGACTTAGTAAACAGGCTGCTGTACTGCCCAGGGCAGAAGTTTTTCACCAAGAAATGTTGTGCGTTCATTCAGATAGAACTGACCACTGATCATAGGACTTACATTGTTGAGTGCTATAGCTTGGCAAGGTAATTAAAAATACTATCATTTTCCGATTCGCGCTGCTCAAGCCTTCAACTGCTTCCTCTCTTCCCGCTTTAGCCAGCCGTGTTCGGAGATGGTAAGAAGGTAGGGGTCGAGGGAGAGTTTGCCATCACCCCTATCATTGCTACAATATGCGCATGCGAGGTCAAATGTAGAATGAGAATAAGTGCTTGTTTTCGCAAGTAAGGGTAACATTGCCTGTCCTCTAAGGGACTTACCAGAGAAGAACTTAGATGTCGAAAATTCCAACATTACTGTTAATAGTTCTCAGTTTATATATCTTAAAATAAACAGTTCTTATTATGATTTTGAGATCCCTTACTGCCGCTTGTAACGTCCTCTCTTCCACCACTGGCAAAAACCTTGCAACGCACATGCGCGTCGGATGTTATATGCACATGCAGGATAAGGGAGAATGACGTAATCGACAATAGATGCGCCCACAACGTTCTGCGTAGCTTAATTATTACCCTGATAAGGAATGCTTTCGAACTGGAAGGACACGTTACCTATCAGCATAAATGTTGCTATTCCGAGTTTACGAGACACAAGCGAATGTTCCAAATGTAAATTTTGGAAAGGTACGATACAAATCGCATTCCACTATGGTGGCCTCAAAACAGTCCATATCCACCCCTTCTCAAAGGAATTAAAACTTGTTTCCTTAGCAAGGTAGTAGCGCAGCTGCTTACCAAGCATAAGGTCCAGGTTCGATTCTCGGTACCACGTGAGTATTTTCTCCTGCTGGGAGACCTGGTCCGGGGTGATGTCTCCAACGGCAGCGGGGATTGAGGAGCTACTTGAGAGAAAAATAGTGACTCAAAAATTTAAAAAATAAAAAATAAATATATACATATAATAAAGATGCCTACCCATATTCCTGCATACCCTGTATATAAACATATCTATATCTGTACATAGTACACAGAACTATAATACTGTACATATGTTTCAGGATAGGCAGCAGACGCTGTGACAATGCAGTTCCCTCTCCAGCTGAGGCCACAAAAACAGGTAATATACTCAAACGTTAATATTACTTACCTCTAAAATCCTGCCCTCAGTATGGAATACCTCCATTAACATTTAGGTCCCAGATCTGGGCTGCCTTAACTTCAGGTTTGCTTCGGCGGTACCTGACCTCACCTTACCACCTTCCGAACCATCCTTGTAGAGTAGTTAGTGAATGGTAGGGGAGGCGACGTAGATCCGTTTCGGATGATCACCACTAAGGCTGGCGGAGGCAGGGCCAGTCCAGGGAGGGGGAAAAAAAAAGAGGCTCAGGTTGTGTCGAGCGTATTAACCGAGGGGGGACTCGGGGCGCTAACCACGTCCTACCTTCTAGTACTGCACCCCACTCATGATGCCTATCGGTCATGGTGTCTCGGTTAAGCACTGGGCTTCTGATCCATGTCGCAGGTTGAAAGTCAGCCCGGACATATAGTTTTTAGTTTGCTTAAAAGCGGAAGCTCCAAGGTAGTAGATTTACTGGCGCGTTAAAGAATTCCTGTAGGTTGGAGTGATATGATCCTGGCAGTCGACAGCATCGTAAACGAAATATACACCCGTAATTGGTGGGAATAGGACGTAGGTATCGGGCGGTATGCCTTGCCTGATTTCGGGGTGTTGCGCCAATAGTTTAGTTTAAAAGGGGTTAAAATGGATGTTTCACCGACTACTGTAATGATTACCGATACCTCGAACCCGGAAAAATATTACCGGCCATTTTCCACAAAATGTAGGTTCGTTTATGACTCTTAAAGGTCGAAATCGAAGTTGTGGAAGCACAAAAGAAATTGGTACTATGAATTCATTTTGTTACAGAGAACGACGAATATGAAGGTATTGGTGTTAAATATGTGCAATACGAGAGGAATAGAGGTAACAAGGATGAATCAAAGTGCGAAGCAATAATTTCAACGTAACATGCCGATTTAGATTTGTGACGCCGTTGTATCACGCATAACAATCTGTACTCTTTTACTTCGGAAAATGATGCAACAATTGAAACTCCAAACCCAACATGTTAGCAATTGGTTCATAAGGAATAGAAATTTCACTAATAAATTAATGACGTGTGTCCTGGAGGATTGATAATTATTATTTTTGCCGTCGGTATACATAATCTCTATTTCTCTAAGTCTACCGACGGTCCTGGTGCACGTTTCCACTATGCATTGCCCACCACAAATTTTCATATACCTACATTGTTTATTTTCAACGTATTATGAACTTCTCGTCCTCTTCACACCCTAGGTATTGTAAGAAGTGTCTTTATTGACCTAAATATTACAAACAGTCCTAAATTCGCTGTAAATAATTAACTCGACGTTTCGACGGCACTCACTACCCGCTGCAATTCACGACACACATTCATTTGCAATTATTCCTCCTTTTATAGCTAGAAAATGACGTCGCAGAACTTTCTGAAAGCTTTTGGACGATTCCATCTCGTGCCTGCTGATGTCTTACGTTCCAAGACTTGCTGCGTATCCGTGTTTACCACGTCTTATTGTCCCACCGACAAAAATACCAAGGTGAACGTAAGAAATACTGTCAACAGTATTTATATTATTGTTTTAAATTTAAAAAAGGCTATCACATGGATCGTAATTATTTTTCACGAGTCGAAATTTAGAAGCAAAGTTACGACTTTCTTCACATGAGTGGCTGCAAACTGGAGAGCCTCAAAAGTAGAACACGTGTGTTTGTGCTTCTATCAAACGCGGTAATATTTTCAAACATTCACAACAAAAGGTATAAAATTCCCGCTTATATATATAAGCAGAGCCTCGTTTTATTTTTATTAGCGACAAACATTAAAAATGTTTTACAGTTTTCAGTAGAAGTATCAATACATTTAAAACAATCCGATGTGTTCCATTCACATGATCTTCTCTATCAACTATTGTTACAAAAGAATATTCAATTATCTAATCGAGATAAACATTTGCAGAAATGGTTGTATTACTTCCTGCTAAGTAGAAGGGAAATGAGAAAATACGCTAAAGCGATGGTGAAATCTTTCAAAATCTGGTCGGTATATGAAACAATTGAAATTCGTTCGCTTTGCATGGCCAGGAGTAAACAAAAGGCAAACGATGATTTCCCTTTTGAGAAAAGTCTAAGCAGATTAAAATTGAAACCAATAACCAATACTTCGGAAACGGCTAACTCCACGAGATCTACATTTCTTGTGTAGTAAGTTGTCTAAGGTCTTGCAGTTTATCAATTATGCAAACCTCTTTCAGAGCAAACAGATGTAGAAAGGCTATTCCCAGAAAATTCAAGTATGCACTTGATTTTAGTATATACATTCCCTTAACATTCGACATTTTAATCAAAATATTTAGCCATTTTTGAAGTATAATAGCTTCCAAAACTCTTTCCATGTAAAGGGTAGTTTGGGGTGGAGCGATTTCCTGAAAACCTTTTGTGTCACATCATTGGAAGATACTATACCTAAATACAAGTTAGATATTTTAGCCATTTTTTGTTTTTTGGTTATGACGTCCACAATCGCCGACCGTTCAAATTCGTTTTTTGTTTCAGGGGTCCTCAAATAAGTATTTCCGGCGAAACCTCGGAAGAAATTTTGGGTGGAATGCTGTACCCTCTTTACCTACTATGTTCATTGTACATATGTGCTGGAGAAAATAATTGTCAGCAATAAAACTCGCCCTGTGTATGAGAAACTGTTGGCTCATGGTACACATACACCAAAGCTACGATTTCTTTATTAGCAATCTCTGATGAAGCGTACTTTTATACCAACGATGAAGACATATACTTAGGTTTGCATGCACCACAACAATTCGAAAAAGTATTGCTGTTGAAACCAGATTTAATCTATGAAAGAATTTGAAAAATCGTAGTAAAAACAGGCAGTAATACACAAGATAGCCTTAGTATTTATTTCTCTGCATACTTTAAACATACGAATGCTGGCTACATAACTGCCACGGCGCTGTCTAAGAACGAAATATATCAATAAATCGTGGACATTCGGAAAATCTTCCTTTCTATTGTGGAAATAAAGCCGGGGACTTAATTCAAGGTTATTTAATCCTAAAATATTATGATTGTTATTCTCATTTTTTCAACTATTTCTGTATTATTCTTAACAATAGCTTAGGTATATATAAATCCATTTATTTTTTGAAATAAAAGCCTTCCTTACACGTTCCTTTACACCAAGTTAAAGCGACGATAACGATTTTTAAAATGTGAATTACTATATGATGGCATACCACGAGAAAAAACAAATAGCTCTTCATACGTGGAAAAAGTTTATTTTTGAAAATTCAAATCAATAAAAATAGAATATCTTGGAAATGATTAACACAACGAAAATTTATTTTATATAAATTGTGGTTGACGAGATTTCCATGTTTGTTAGAGGATATGATGAGGAATTAAATTGAGTTTTATTTATGACGTTCTTTAAGTGTTGTAATTCTGTGTTCTATTCTATGTCGGGCATAAAAGATTACTTAATTTAGCTCAGAGGCCTCTTTACAGGCTTGAGGTTCTTTTACGTGCCCTAAATTTACCTAACGGGACCACCTGCTTTTACTTCTCTTCCGAAGGAAGTCATGGTAAGGATTTTTACACCCATAAAAGTCCATCCTTCATCGGTATTCAAAATGGAGAGGCCTTTACAGAACATTTATATTTTATTGCTTTCTCTGTACCTGCCTTGCATATAGTAGACAGAGAAGATGTGTTCCACCCAAAAATTAAGTGTTAAGATTTCACTGGAAATACATGCTTTGAGGTTTCCTGAATTTAAAAAGCAGAATTTTTAGAAAAAGATCCACAAGTGTACGTGTGTGAAGAGAAGACCGTTAAATACCAAATTTGGCATTTAAGTTTAGTATCTTCTGAGCATGTGACATGAAGATTTTCAAGAAAATTCCCCACCCCAAACTACCCTTTAAATGGAAAAATGTTAGAACATTTTATTCCTCTTAAAATGGCTGACGATTATGATTAAAATACCGTATATTTAAGATATTTACAAGACAAATAAAACGTGTATCTTGAACTTTCTGGTAATAGCCTCCGAAGAAATCTTCCATGACGCATAATTTTGTATACTTTTAAACGGTAAGAGATAAACAAAAACTTATTACATTAAAAATGTGCATATCGTAAAAACACACAATTTCTCATGTACAATTTTTTGTAGAGCTAACCGTTTCCAAGATATTCTTTGTTATTGGTTTTAATTTTAAAATACTTATACCTTCCTCAGTCATCAGTGCTTTTTTTTTTTTTTTTTTTTTTGCTTGCTTTACTCCAGGCCATAAAAGAAAACTGAATTTCAATGACAATAGCATAGTCTGTTTTTAAATATTTGACTATTCGTTTTAGCCTAGTGTATTAACTTATTTCCATTGTAAGGAACAAGTAATAAAACCATGCTTATCTCGATTGGAGTCATGAAGTAGATAGAAAAATAATCTTTTGTAAGCAATTCTTTTGCAAAATATGTAGAGACATCCTTCTAGCGGGACCGAGGTATACGACCCTGCTGTGAGACTCAATAGGTTCCCTCTGCAGAGCAGTTCCAATTCGCAAGCCTCTGCGACATCTATCTGCCATCAACCGAACCACAGCTCCGGAGATATTAAAAATCTTATGTTTTATACTCATATGACTTTCTCTAGCTGTTCTACAAACTTCTTACATATTTCTGCACCTTCCTAATCGAAGTGCTCATTAGCACAATGTTATTATTACTTAGTTCCTTATAAGTAGGAAGAAAATAAGGGAATACACTGGGCTAAACCGATAGTCAAATGTTTTAAAAGCTGTCGTTATGCGATTGTCATTACAAATCACTTCTTTTCTTGGCCAGGAGTAGAACAAAAGAAAAGCGGATACTCCCGTCTGAGAAAAGTATAAGTACTTCACAACTGAAGCTAATAACAATGAATACGACGAAAATGGTAAGCTTCACGAAAAAAATGTGTATGACATAACTTGTGTATTTTAACAAGACCTACATATTCTGTATTGTAAGTTTTTGTCTATCTCTTACGGTTAACTAGTTATGCCAAAATAAGAAAAATTCATCCAGAATAAACAGGTTTTTAGAAGCTATTCCCAGAAAATTCAAGATAAACATTTTATTTGTCAGGTAAATATCATTAATATACGGTATTTTAATCAAAAACGTTAGAGCCATTTTTAAGAAAATCAAAATTTTCGAAGAAAGTTCCATGCAAAGGGTAGTTTGGATTTGGGGGGATTTCTCTCAAAATCTTCGTGTCGCATTCCTGGAGGATACTAAACTTAAATACCAAGTTTGGAATTTTAGCTAGTTTTCGTTTTTGAGTTATCGTGTTCACGGACACATGGACACACACACACACACACACACACACACACACGGACTTTTTTCTGAAAATGTTTTTTTTTTTGGATACAAGGGGTCCTAAAACATGTATTTCCGGTGAAATCTCGGTATCGAATTTTTGGGTGGAATACAATACTTCTCTATCCCTATGTACATTGTACTTAGGGGGCTAGAGAAAGTAAAAATGAAAGAGGGAAATTAAATGAGAGGAAATGGGACAGAGAGAGGAAAAAGGAAATCTGTGGTAGAATATATCACTCCTGCATTGGTCTTTATCAACTAGGTAAACTGACGAAAAATCCAAGATCAGTGGGGTGGCATTGGAAATCGAACCCGGAACCCACTAAATGCACGCTTCACACGTTACCGCGGAGCTATCTCGCTCGGTTTTGTATGTAGTGCAATACTTCCTCTACTTATTATAAACAGAAGAGAAAGTAAGCATTTCATGCACAATAACACGACCTTTAGTGTTGATACTGAGAGCAAGCCCTAGATACTTAGTTTTAAACATTTAAAATTAGGTTCTATCTATATTAGGGTGTTATAGGGTCTTATTTGCTCAATTTAGGAATGTATAAGATTTTTTTTAAAATAGATTTATACAAGTCGTTGAATATGCCATTGTATTTATAATATTTAACTTTTAAGTGTAAAAAAATTAACTTTATTGTATATTTGAAATTGCCAACTTCAATACATCCTGGATAGGTATATCCTGCTAGAGATCGGGAGATCCGTGGTTCAAATCCCGGCTATGGCATTGAATTTTTCAGTCGGACTCTACCTATCCAACTTCTGTCCTACACACGACTTGTGTGAAAAAACAATCCAATACCAATTAGCCATAATAATTGGCTATACTATGAATCCTGGGACTTAAGTACTTAGAGCATTGTAAGTCGCCATTGGGGTTGTCATCTCAAAATAATTTGAGAACACCTTGTGGTTTCCCGGGAAACGTGCAAATCAGTTGAGAAATTCAATGTTATGCCGGCATTTTGCCATGGTAGCTCAGTGGCAGAGCAACTGGCTAGAGATTGGGAGATCCGTGGTTCAAATCCCGGCTATGGCATTGGATTTTTCAGTCTGACTCTACCTATCCAACTCTTGTCCTACACACGGCTTGTGTGAAAAAACAATTAATCCAATTCAGTACATCCCTTGATGCACTTAAGAGCGTTCGTGAAATGAACAACTCCATCCTATCGTGCAGTGCATTCACGACGGCCTCCACATTTTACACGATTCTGGTGTTAATGTGTAGTGTGCATGAATTTCTGGTCACGTGGTTTTCCGAGGAATGAATAGCGGATTTGGCATCAACGACGGCAGCCATAGAACCCAGTGCTGAAACTAATTGTGCAACAGCGAAGACTTTAGGTTGTCGTGCTGGGAGCGGTGCCTTCGTACTGGAATGAAGAGTGGTCAGCTCTCCGCAGAAACAAGCTAAAGTTATTGAACAATAAACCGGTAACTTCCTCTTGTATATCTCGCCGTGAGGAGTTGATTTTTGCTGCTTACGTTTTGAACACTGCATTTTTGCACACAGACACCTGCTTAAGAGGGAACTTGCTACTGTCTGTTTGCTATGTAGAGAAGAATATGCCTGTTCATGTCTTGCTCGAGTGTGTGACTCTAGCATATCTTCGAGCAATTCTGCAGCTGCCGGTCTGCCGCACGGAGATCCTTGCAGATGATAACAAACCGGTAGATAACTTTTTAAATTTTAATCAGGCGACTTTTGAAAAATAAGGATTTAGTTTTTAGTTTTATTTATCTTGATGGAATATAATGGAGTGCCTCATCAGGTTTTTAATCTTTTATCACTAGTAACTTTCAGCGGCGAGGATTTAGTTCTTATAAATTACTTTCTCTAGAACGTATATATTATGTACATAGTAGATAAAGTATGGTATTCCACCAAAAAATCCGATACCGATATTTCACCGGAAATTATACATTTTGAGACCTCCTGAATTAAGAAAAATTTTAGAAGAATGTTCGTGTGTCAATTTGTGGGCAACATAACGCAAAAACAGACCGTTAAATACCAAACTTGGCGTTAACTTTAATACTCGTATCTTCAAAGAATACGACACGGGGTTTTCAGTAAAAAACCTCAACCTAAACGTCCCTTTATTTGGAACATTTCTGAAAATGTTGTCTTTCTCCAAAATAGCTCTAAGAATTTTGATTAAAATACTGTATATTAAAGGTATTTAAATGATAAATAAAATTAAATTTTGAATTTTCTGGAAACATCCTCTCTAATTTTTACATAACTGATAAATCGTAAGATATAGACTAAAACTTACTATTTAAAATTGTAGCTAGATGTCGTTAAGACAGAATTTATATCGTAAATATTTATTCATTATTACTTTCAGTTTTAAAATTCATAAACTTTTCTCACACGGGAATTTGTCAACTGCAAACAGACAAACAAGCGAATTTCAGTCAAACAGCAACCACATTTAAAAAGATTTGACTATCGCTTGAGCCTAATGTATTCCTTTATTTTCCTTCTACTTACAAGGAAACAAGCAACAAGACCATTCTGCTGATGTTTGTCTTGATTATATGAAGTACGAGTAGATAGAAGAATAAGCTTTTAACAATAATTTGTTACAGAGATGGAGAGAAAGTCACGTGAATGGAACGCAATTTTTCTTAGTTACATTGACGATTGCCGTACATGGAAAATGTCTAGAACATGAAGGAATCTGCCTAATAAAAAAATCTGATGTAGTCCATTCACATACCTTTCTCTATATTTCTGCAACAAATTTTTGTTAAAAAGTTTATGCTTCTATTTACTTCATGCTAAGTTAGACAAAAATAGCAGAAATAGTCTTATTACTTGCTTCCCTGTAAGTAGAAGCGAAATAAGGGAGTACCATAGGTTAAAGTGAAAGCCAAAAGCTGGTTGCTATGTGACTGATGTTCCTTTGTTTGTATGGACAGGAGTTGACAAATTCCTGT
This sequence comes from Hymenopus coronatus, assembly GCA_030762935.1. Taxonomy (NCBI): domain Eukaryota; kingdom Metazoa; phylum Arthropoda; class Insecta; order Mantodea; family Hymenopodidae; genus Hymenopus; species Hymenopus coronatus. The sequence goes on from CM060898.1 coordinate 89,305,343, forward strand.
ATGAGAAAAGAATAAGTTGTTTAAGGCTGAAATAAAAATAAGGAATATCTAAAAAACGATCAACTCCACGAAAAAATGCATATAATTAAATTGTGTGTTTTAATATGCTCTATATTTTTTGTGATGCAAGTTTTTGTCTATCTCTTACGGTTTACAGTTACACAAAATTCCGTAAAATCCATCCAGAATAAAGTAGTCTTCAGAGGCTATTCCCAGAAAATTCAAGACATACATATTATTTGTCAAGTATATATCTTGAATGTATGATATTTTTATCAAAATCGTTAGCCATTTTTTAGAAAATAAAAATTTTTGAAAATTTTTCCATGTGAAGGGTAGTTGGGGGTGGGGGATTTTCTTGAAAATCTTCGTTTCTCATTCTTGGAAGATACTGAACTTAAATACCAAGTTTTATATTTAACGGTCTTTTCGTTTTTGAGCTATGCTGCCCTCAGACATAGAGACAGACAGACACACGGATATTTTTCTAAAAATGCCTTTTTTTTTTGGATTCAGGTGGCAAAACATGTATTTTGGGTGGTCTCGGTATCGAATTTTTGGGTACAATGCAATACTTCTCTATACACTATGTACATATTACGTATAGAAAAAGTAAAAAATGTAAATGGGGTATTATTTATGGACGCTCTTTAACCACTGTGGTTCTCAGCGTCCCATTCTAAATTGGGCGTGAAACACCGCTTAATTTTACACCCGAAAAAATACAACGTCCTCCGCCGGGTTTGAACCCGCGACTTTGGGTATATGAAGTTAGCATGGTAACCATTACACCACGGAGGGCGACAATCTATTTAATGTATATCCCTTAAATTTCAAGGATTTTATATTCCGCAATCGTGTTTAAATATCAGAACATCGCATTCTAACACTACAAAGCATTCTGGATGCCTAGCGTTCGTGATAATTAGTGTTTTAACTGCAATCTACTATCTATGATCATTCAAGGTTTGCCAAGAACTTTGGTATAGATGTTCATCTTTGCAGCTTACACTTAGCGCCATGTGATGCTAATCTTTTCGCGCAACTGAAAGTTTTCCTCGAAATAAGTATGTATTCATTGCAGGCAGTAACAGTTATTGCGGTTGATTACTTTTACGATTAGTGCTTTTAGGAAAAAGAAATGCTTCAAAACCCCGTTACATCTGTAGAATTGCAGCGGTGGTTTTAGTTTTAAGCTGTGGGACACAGGGACTGAGCTTTTAGATGAAAACCCAACATTTTCTATTTCTACATCGTAGATAGAGAAGGTATAGTATTGCACCCAAAATTCGACACTAAGATTTCATCGGAAATATGTCTTGACCCCGCCTGAATAAAAAAAAAAAGGCATTTTAAGAAAAAAGGTCACTGTATGTGTGCATGTGTCTATGGACAGCATTACTCAAAAATGAAAAAGCTGTTTAATAACAAACTAGGTGTTTAAGCTTAGTATTTCTCAAGGATGTGACAAGATGATTTTCAAAAAACTTCTCCCACCACAAACTACAGTTTAAATGGAAAAATTTTCTAAGATTTTGATTTTCTCAAAAGGGCCAACGATTTCGATTAAAATGCCCTATATTAAACATATGAATATGAAAAATAAAATGAATATCTTGAATTTCCTAGGAATAAACTCTGAAGACCTCTTCATTCTTTTGCATAACTGGTAAACTGTAAACTTACTAAACAAAAACTGTACTCTCCTCAGAACACACAGTTTGTCCTTTGCATATTGGGTTTAGAAAGAACCGTTTCCGAGATATTCTTTGTTATTGGTTTCAATTTCTAAACATTTATAGTTATCTCAAATGGTTAAGTCCACAAAAATGTATCTGACATAAATGGCCATTTAACAAGGTGTAAATGTTTGTTTAGCAAAAGTTTCCCTCTTACGATTTACCAACTATGTAAAGTTCCTCCAGAATGAAGAGGATTTCAGAGGCTTTTCTCAGAATATGCAGATATATATTTTTCAAAAAAATATAATAAACATATTGTATTATACTCAACATTGTTTGAGCAATTTTTTGAGGAATACAAAAAATTCGAAAATAACAATTTTGGGCTCGGGGATGTCTTTATCACATTTTGGAAGATGCTGAACCTTTAAAGTTTGGATTTAAAGGACTCTTCGTTTTTTGAGTTAGGCTGTTTATACACACACACACACACACACGCGCGCGGGCACACAGAGCTTGTTCTAAAAATCTGACGTTACATTCATATGACATTCCCTATTTGTTCTGCAATTAAACTATTCTTACTATCTACTTCATGATAAGGGGATAAACATTAGCAGAAATGGTCTTATCACTTACTTCTTTGTAAGTAGAAGGGAAATAAGGGAATACACTAGGCTAAAGGATAATCAAATATTTTAAAACCGTCTTATGCAGGCCCAGAAATAAAATAAAACGGATGACCACTTTGTTTGAGAAAAGTATAATTATCTTAAAAGTTAAACTAATAATAAACAATATCTCGGAAATTGGTATTGCTACAAAAAATCTATGATGAAGTGTCTGTTATAACAATATTTACCTTTTTGTCATATAAGCATTTGCCTGTCTCTTACATTTCACTAATTTGGTAAAATTCTTTCAAAATTAAAAGTACATCAGAGGTTATTCCCAGGAACTTTAAGATATAAATGTTATTCGTATTTAAATGTATCTCATATATGGCTATTCAAAATTGTTTGCCGTTTTTATAAAATCAAAACGTTAAAAACATTTTCCATGTAAAGAATAGTTGGATGTGGGGAGTTTCTTAAAAATCTCGTGTCGAATCCTTGGGAGATGGTGAACTTAAGTAGAAGTTTGTATTTAAGACTTCGTTTTTAGTTATCGTGTTTACACACATATACATACGTACGTCATACATACGCACATACACACACATACATATATACACATCGCCCTCCGTGGTATAATGGTTACCTTGCTAACTTCATATACCCAAGGTCGCAGGTTCAAACCCGGCGGAGAACGATGGCTTTTTTCGGGTGTAAAAATCCTGAGCATGGCTTCCTTCGGAAGGGAAGTAAAGCCGTTGGTACCGTGTCGCCGATTTACGGCATGTAAAAGAACCTCAAGCCTGATAGAGAGGCCTCTGAGCAAAATTAAGCGGTCTTTCACACCCAATTTAGAATGGGACGCTGAGAACCACAGAAGTTAAACAGCGTCCATAAATAACACTCCATTTACATTTACACACACACACACACACACACACACACAAAACGCAAGGTGAATGTGGTCCTTTTTTTTTTTTTTTTTTTTTTTTTTTTTTTTCCCCCGAGTGGAGGAAAAATCTTCCTTATAGACTAACCGGGCACGTCCGGAGTGTCGGGTTCTGCCAGGTGGCCCTACCGACTAAAAAACCTCCACCGATGCTGGAGTGGATAGAGAGAAGGATGTGCGGTACCGCTGTTGCACCCGCGTATTACTGGTGATAATAACTGTGCGGCCGCCAGAGGAGAGATTGACTGCCGGCAGGTAGATTTGACCTAGGCCCAGCCTGCCCTCTGGCGAATTTCAGGAGATGTTGAAGGAGAAATTACGGAGTAGGTTAAATGGACGAGTGGGAAGGAAATCGTGCTACCTAGAGTCCGCTGCGTCTCTGTGTTTACTTCTCAGTAACCTGAGAGCCTCTTGTGGTGTCCCTGGATTCGATGTTTCTGGTGTGCAGTTCTGGGATAGGGCCCTCTCGGTAGATTGGAGGTGCTGATGTTTCTGTTGCTGCTGTAGCTGTGCTTGAATGCTGGCTGTTCGGTTGGACAGTGGAAGACTGTAAAGTGGAGATGGCGGCGGTGATGGCAGCTTGTAGTTCCTGCAGCTTCTGTGAAACGACGCTGGTGAATGCCTCCTCCAGAGCAGCTAAACGAGCGCCGATGTTCAGGATCTCCGCGTGGAGGTCCTGTATGGCATCCCGCGTCACTGACTCTGTAGGCGCAGGTGGTGTGGCGTCGGTGAATGTGTTGTTCTGTGGTGTAATCCGGGCTGGTGGTGAAGATGGCCTGTTCCTGGGGTATAGCGGGCACTGAGCTTGCCCGGTGAAATGTCCTGTGCCACTACAGGTGGCACAGAACCGGCGGCGACGTCGCAGATCATGCCCAGTGCACTCGGCGGTGGTCGTGTTGGAGCCACAGTAGTGGCACCGCGGCGGCAAGGAACAGGTGTCGGCTTGATGCCTGAAGGCACAGCAGCGTCGACAGGGCCTGTGGGTTCCTGTCGGCTTGCTTTTACTGCCAGAAGTCGCCCTAACAAGGGCAACCCTGAACTGAGGGCAGCCTCAAGGTCAGCCTGGTCCTGCATCTCCAGGCGAACCAGCGGCGTTTGCCCCAGGTCGCAGTATATACGGGTGGCCCTCAAGCAAGAAGGCCACCGCGACTGCGCGGCGGTGAGCAGATGCCGGGTGGAAAGGTCCCGAGGGACCCCCGTACCACGGCACTGAACCGGGGTGGCGGCAACGTGGAGCTGGGCGGAGGTGTCGGTGGCGGCGGTGATGGCGGCAACTGCGGTTGCTGCTGCGGAGAGGCTGCGATGGCGGCCGGCGGCGAAGCAAAGCTTGCCGCGACCGGTAATTTCGGAGGAGCTGCCTCCTCGGCGGCGGCCGGGGAAGAGGCGTCGGGGGCTGCCTTAGCAGCGGCGAGTCTGCGCTGTCTCTTCTTAGCCATCCTTAAGAGTCGAAGAAGAATCCTGTCTCCCCGTGGTCCTGCATCGGAGAGCGCCACTTGTACGGCCTGTCCTGCCCTCTGTGAAAACGCATACGATTAGAACGCTCCATACATAGACCAGCTCGAACGGAAAGTTTGTGCGCCACGTTCCCCAATTGTGGGTGGGTGTGTGTGTGTGTCCTAAGTTATCATATATATAATTGAACATGCAATAATACTCTTGAAAAGCTCTCTCTGTGTCTCTGATAGTCAAATGGCTGTACTTGGAATTGTAAATGAGGCAAAACCCTAGAATAATGCCCATCTCCCAACCAGCATGAACGATAATAAACTGTTCAGCACTGTCTTTTGTCCGATACGTTACTTCTGGAATATTATAATTCCGACAGCACTTGGAAACTTGGAAATTGTATAGTCGTTGTGAATCAAGGTTGCATTATATATATATATTACTGGTTTATATTCACCAGGTTCATTTCTTCTTGGAGTTCTAAAAAATGATAGAATTTTCATTTCTAATAGATTTCATTATTTTCTACCTGCATGAAACATCCTTTTTGCAAATTTTTAATAATATTCGCAGTGTAATGATTTTTTTTATTTTCTTTACCACATATATAGTAGAGATAGACCAAGATTTCGCGGCAAATACAAATAGATAGGACCTTTTTCTTAAAAAGTTTTTCTGTGTATCTCATAACTCAAGTAGGGAAAGTTCATTAATTGCCAAGGTTGATATTTTTGTCAGCTTTTTACGAGGATTAACAGGAAGATTTTCAAAAATATCTCCCTACGCTAAACTATTCTTTACATGAAAGGGCATATGAAAATATCACAGGATTTAACTTCACAGTACTCCTAATATTGTTTTTTATTAATGCATTTCTCCACATTATGCAATCTTGCGAGGTGATTTAGTTTTCCCTTCTTCAAGCTGTTATTCCTTCCTAATTGTAAATATGCTCGTTGTTCTATTAAAGGCAGTAGAAACAACAGCACATTCCGTGGTATTTGTAATAGGCATTTTCCGACCTTCTTTTTTTCTCTTCGTCACAAAACGTAATATGATAAATAACGCCTCCAGCTTGCTAGTGGAAAACTGTTGTTTTTTTTGTTTTTTTTCACGTTGCATCACTAGCAATGTGAATACTAGGCGACACGCTGAAAAGTATGTCAGATTTACAACATTTTCTGACATGTGTTCATACACACTGATACGTACTACGTACGAAGGAGAAGCCGGTCCCCATGGTCGCGCTCGCCAAAGCGTCTCGCTTTGGTGTTTTGCGGCGCAGGGGACCGTGGGTTCGAGTCCCGCCTTGGGCATGGGTGTTATATGTTTGTGTATCTGTGTGTAAAAAGTAAAACAGAAATTCAGTAATCATACAGTAATCAAAGTAAACAAATTAGGTAAATAAAAAGTAGGGTATACAGCGCCGGAGTCCCGGTCAGACTCCGGAACTGTATTTAAATAAAAAAAAAAAAAAGGAGAGAGAGAGAGAGAGAGTGAAAATGCTTTATTTTGTTTTGTTTAATACAAGAGACCCTAAAATATTTCTTCTTACTTTATCCCGTATGCACAATCTTTATAGCGGATAGACAAGGTATTGTATCCCACCCAAATATTCTATGTCGATATTTCACCGGAAATATATGTTTTGAGGTCCCTTGAGTCAGAGAAAATTTTTAGAAAAAGATCCGCGCGCGAGTGCGTGCATCCGTGCGTGTGTGTATGTGAACAGATTAGCTCAAAAACGAAAAGACCGTATGAAACCAAGTTTAAATTTAGCATCTTCCAAGGATGCGACATGAAGATTTTCAAGAGAATTCCCCCCCGCCACCCAAAACTATCCTTTACATGGAAACATTTTTCAAAATTTTGTTTTTCTCAAAAATGGCTCTTAATGATTTTGATTAAAGTCCCGTATATTAAAGATACTTACATAATAAACAGTATATTTTGAATTTCCTGGGAATAGCCTCTGAAGACCTGTTTATTGTGGATGAGTTTTGTAGAATTTTGCATAACGGTTAAATTATAAGACATAGTAAAAAACTTACGCATCAAAAATGTAGATCCTGTTAAAACACACAATTTGTTATACACGGTTTATTTTAAATAGTCAACTGTTTCTGCAATATTTCTTGATATTGGTTTTAATTTTAAACTTGTCTCAAACGGGAAGTAACTTTTCGTTTCAAGCCTCTTTTTTAATGCAGACCATACAAAGCGAACTGTACTTCAGTTGTTTCACATAGGACCAGCTTTTAGAAGATTTGACTATCGATTTATCCTAATGTATTCCCTTATTTCCTTTCTACTTACAAGGAAGCAAGTAACATACAATTTCTGCTAATGTTTACCTTGATTAGCATGTTGTAGATAAAAACATTCCCTACTAAGGAAAGGTGTTTGTGTAACAGCTAGAGAAAGTCATGTGAATGGAACACCTCAAATATTTTTACTTTCTCTACACGTACTATGTACATAGTTATAAAGAAGGTATTGCACTCCATAAAAAATTCGATACCGAGATTTCACCGGAAATGTATGTTTTAGGGTCCCCTATATAAGGTCTTTCAGAAAAAGGTCCGTGTGTGTCCGTGTGACTGTGAACACGATAACTCAAAAACGAAAAGTCGATAAAATACCAAACTTGGTATTTAACTTTAGTATGTTCCAGGGATGCGACACGAAGAATTTGAGAAAAATTCCCCCACCCCAAACTACCCTTTACATGGAACTTTTTTCGAAAATTTTGATTTTCTAAAAAATGGCTCTAACGATTTTGATTAAAATATTTTATATTAAAGACAAATAAAATGTATATTTTGAATTTTCTGGGAATAGACTCTGAAGACTACTTTATTCTGAGTGAATTTTACGGAATTTTGCATAACTGCTTAACCGTAAGAGATAGAAAAAAACTTACCACACGAAAAATGTAGAGCACGTTAAAACACACAATTTGTTATATACATTTTTTTCGTGGAGTTAATTTTTTTTTTTTTTTTTTTAGATATTCCTTGTTTTTTGTTTCAGCTTTAAAAACGTTTTCTCATACAGGCGCTTCTCAACTCTGTCCATACAAATAAAGGAACTTCAGTGACATACCAACCAACTTTTGATAATGACTTTAACCTATGCTACTCCCTTATTTCGCTTCTACTTGCAAAGAAGCAAGTTTGAAAACTATTTCTGCTAATTTTTACTCGATTACCATGAAGGAAAAAGACGCACACTCTTTTTAACAATAATTTGCTGCAGAGAAGTAGAGAAAGTCATGGGAATGGAACACACATTTTTTTCAGTGAAATTTCTGTATCGAGTTTTTGAGTGAACTGGGGTATATTTTTTACTTGCTATAGCTCTTATAAGATGAAATATTAACAGATGTATGCCTCGAGTAACAAATTTAATATTCTTATTTAGTAACCGACTTTAATTTCCCCGTAATTGTGTTAGCATGCAGTTTGTCGTGTTTTCATTTCAAGCCAGGTTAATCCCACAATGTGCTATATCTCATAATAATTGCACCTCGCCCACTTAAACTGCAGCTAACGGCCTTCATAACGAACTTGAACAGCAGCATGCAAATGGAACCCTCACAAAGCCAATTGCAACGCCTCACGTGTAACTTCTTGATCACAAGGTCTCAGGCTGGAATCCCATCGCCAGCAGGAGCAAAAGGTCTGTGTTCTAACTCTACATTACATACCCGTTAACAGACTTAAATATTTCTCACTTCGTTTATTTCGTTTTTACAACGATAAGGCTAGAAAGAAGAAATCTGATGCGTTCCATTTACACGACTTTTTCCACCTGTGTAACAAATTATTATTAATAAGCTTAACCTATTTCATTCTAAAACATTAGCAGAAACATCCTTGTTATTTTTAGTTCCTTGTAAGCTAGAAGGGAAATAAAGGAATGCACTAACTAGGCTAAACCGAAAGTCAAATGTTTTCAAATGTGGTTGCTATGGGATTGAAATCCACTTCCTTGCGTGGCCAGGAGCTGACAAGCTCCCGTATGAGAAAAGGATTTTAAAATTGAAACCAATAGCAAGGAATACCTTGAAAACGGCCAGCGCCAGGAAAAAATTGTGTGTTTTATCGAGATCTACGTATTTTGCAAAATAAAGAGGTCTTTAGAGGATATTCCCAGAAAATTCAAGATATACATTTTATTTGTCCTGTAAATATTTTAGTATAAGAGATTTTAATCTAAATCGTTAGCCATTTTTTAGAAAATCAAAATATGCGAATTTTTTTTCTATATAAAGGATAGTTGGAGGTGGGGGTTTTTCTCGAAAATCTTCGTGTCGTTTCCTTTTAAGCTACCAAAATTAAATACCAAGTTTCGTATTTAACATATTTCACACACATATGGAACTTTTTCTAAAAGTGCTTTTTTGAATTCCGGTGGACCCAAAGCACACATTTTCGGTGAAATCACTGTATCGAATTTTTGGGTGCATTACAATAACTTCTCTATAGACTATGTACATAGTAAGTGTAAAGGAAGTAAAAATCTAATGTATTACATTTACACGACTTTTTCTATCTGTTCAGCGAACAAACTATTCTTAGAAAGGAATATTAATTTCTCTACATCATGCTATTCAACATAAATATTAGCAACAATTACTTGCTTCCTTGTAAGATGAAATGAAATAAAGGAATACACTAGGCTAACGCGATAGTCAAATCTTTTAATAGCTATCGCCATGTGAAACGATTGAAATTCGGTTCTCTTTGCAAGAAGGTCTGCAAAACAAAAAAAGTATGAAACAAAACATGACTTCCCATTTGAGAAGAAATTAAGTAGTTTAAAATTAAAAACAATAATACGGAATACCTTAGAAATGGATAATTCTGTAGAAAATGTATAGGTATGACAAATTATGTATTTTAACGAGATCTATATTTTTTGTCTAGTAAGTTTTTTTCCCCATCTCTTGTGGTTTACTAGTTACACAGAAATGATCCAGAACGAAGAAGTCTTCAGAGGCTATTCGCATAAAATCCAATATATGCATTTCGTTTTTCTGAGAATATCTTAAACATTTGGTTGTTTAATCAAAATCGTCACGGTCATTTTTGAGAAAATAAAACTTTTTGAAAAATGTTCCAAGTAAATGCTATTTGGAGGAGAGCGATTTTTTTATTAATCTTAATGTCACATCCTAGGAAGTTACTGAACTTAAATACGACGTTTGTTATGTAACATACGTTTCGCTTTCTGAGCTGTGCAGTCCACAGACACACACATTGACATTTATCTAAAAATGCTTTTTTGATTCAGGGGATGGGGGTGTTATAACTTATTTCTGGTGAAATCTCGGTATCGAACTTATGGGTGGATTACAATACCTTCCCTAGCTACTAAATACACTGTATATACGTGCTAGAGAAATTAAAAAAAATATGATGTGATACATTCACATAACCTTATCTACTTAGTTGAAACTAATTAATCCTACAAACGCTTATGACTCTGTCATGCTTATCAAGCCTAACAATAGCACAAATGGTTTTATTGGATATTATGCCCTTATAATACAAGATTGTCCAATCTTTTAAAACGAGCGGAATGGCTTATGCGGTAACGTCAGTGGTCCGCATTCGAAAACAAAGTGCCATTAAATACCGAACTTCGTATATAAAGTCTCCATCTTTCAGGAGGCGATACGAAGATTTTCAAGAAAAATCTGATGTTTTCCATTCACATACTTTCTCTGTATCTGTGCAATAAATTATTATAATTGTTTCTTCTATTTACTTAGCTCTAATCGAGAAATAATTAGAAGAAAGAGTCTTATTATTTGCTTCCTGGTAAGTAAAATCTGGTTGCTATGTGATTCAAGTTCCTTTATTTGTATGGACAGGAGTTGACAAATTCCCATATGGGAAAAATATAAGCTGTAACCAATAACAAGGAATATCTCAGAAACGTTCAACTCCACGAAAAAAGATTACATATAATAAAGTGTGTGCTTTAATGATCTCTACATTTTTTGTGAAGTAAGTTTTTATCTGTTACGGTTTACCAGTATTGAAAAATTCCGCAAAATTCATCCAGAACAAACATATCTTCAGAGGAAGATATACATTTTATGTGTCGTGTAAACATTTTAATAAATGATGTTTTAATCAAAATCGTTAGAGCCATTTTTGAGAAAATCAAAATTTTAATTTTTTTTCCATTTAAAGGGTAGATGGGGTGGGGGGATTTTCTTGAAAATCTTCACATCCTTAGAAGATACTGAACTTAAATACTAACGGTATCTTAAATAGAAGAAATGCAGTTTTTAAAGCATATACAAGCTATTATTGCATAAATAATTCTTCTATTTGCTTCATTGGGAATTAATTGAGAGAAACGCTTACAAAAATAGTTTCGTTGGCCATGTGTTACAGATACAAAGGGAACGGCGATAGTTAAGTGTGTAAAACCAGTCACTATTGCTGCCCTTGAAATTCCATTCCGTTTCCATGACATTATAAGAAACTTAAAATAATGAGGTGACAAAAATATTGATGCCCTTAAACCAATACCAAAGAATACTTCGGTAATGGTTGATGCTATGAAGGTTAATTAAAATAAATTGCGTGTTTAAGAGATCGACATTTTCTGTGTAATAGGTTTTGTTTATTTTATGATCTATCAATTATTCCTAATTATTTCCGAATGATTGTCTTCACAGATTGTTATGATATGCATTTTATTTGGGTTAAAAATCTTACACCTTATAGTATTTTATTTAAATAGTTAGAGCAATTTTTTATAAAATATAAAATAACTTTTTTTTATGTAAAGGACAATTTTTGGGGGGAATTTTCATGAGAAAATTGTGTTATATTCATGTATTTTTTTTAAAGTTTCATTTCTCAAAAAAGACTCCCAGCTGTCGATTAAAATTTCACAAATCTAGCAGATTGACACGAGAATAAAATACTTGAGTATTTTAAATTTTAAGTGAATAAGCTGATAAGTTCACTTTATTTAATTATGCTGTATACAATTATGAATACCTAGGAAACATAGCATATAGACAAAACATTACTAATGGACAAATTTTGAACTCGTTAATAAGAAGTTGACAGAATTAAGCAACCACAGCGTAACCACGATACAATGATATTCCTAAATTCTTCTAGTATTTCATCTTTCTATAAGCTTATAGATGAAGATTAACACTACCAATGAGATCCCTTAGGCTGAAATTTGAATGCCATTAGGTTAATAATCATATTATCCTTAAGAATAGTCATTATACTCAATTTAAGGAATAATGGGAGTGAAAATGTTACTACAATGGGGCATAAAATAAGTATTTTAATAGCAAATGAAACTTTTGGGCATCCATTGTTAATGATAATTTGGCTGACATCCCCGTCAGGCCTCAGGAACTACAACTATTTAAAGATCGCACAATACTCTGCTTCCTATCATACTATTTTATAGGTGTATTTCTCAAAGATACATTTTCACACTTTCTAATGTTCCATGCGTCTCAATGTTTGTTTAAATAAAACTTAACATTTCCTAAAATATGCACAGAAGTAGCTAATGTAATACTATAGTCAACATAATTGTCCTAATCAAAAGCTTTAAAAAAAACTTGATGAAAACGTTACTACGTTTAAAGATTAAAATGTCTAACCTTGTAAAATTTATCATCCACTAATGAAAGTCATTTAAATATCAAGACGTAAAATCGTTATTTAAAGCTTCAGATCAAAAAAATGTCAAGTAGTTTGCTCAAACTTTAGGTGCGCGTAACATTTACATAATACATTTATGAAATTTGGTATTCATATTACCACAAGAGAAAGAAATAAAAAGACGGCAAGCATTTCAGAAAGACATATACAAGAATATAGACATTTGAAATTTGACCCACTTGAATAACAAGTTCAAATGAACATAATATTTAAGCAACAATAAAATATATACTAATACAAGCAGTGCCGTATTTCACGTATTCAGATAACCTTCTTGCTTTAAAAGAGTTGCAGAACTCAACGGGGCAATTCGAAATTAACACCATCTCTGGTCAACTGGCATATTGGCATGACCTACTTTAAATCTACATTTCTTGCTTACAAGCGGAAAGGATGAAAGGATAGCGCCCGTCGAGAGGTAATTCCCAAGTTCTAGAATGTACAGTTCTGATCAAACATGGAAACAGGCCGAAAAAGTCTTCGAATGTTTTCCACTTCAGTTAGATACTTTATTTTCAAGGGAATGAACTTTCCTTTTAGATTGATAAGAATTTAAAGTGCCTTTATTTCACCCCATTGTATTGCACCCAAAAATTCGATGTCAAGATTTCAGTAGAAATGTTGTGTTTTGAGGTTCCTTTGGAGAGAAAAAAAAATAGAAAAGAGGTCCTCTCAAAATAATACAACGAAAATCCACTGAATACCAAACTTGATATTTCAGTTCAGCATCTTTTAAGCATCCAACATGGCCCTACTCTTTACTTCCGCACTATGATATTAGGGGACAAAGATCATCAATGGATTGCACCTTACTTATCGAACAGAAAGCAAAAGATCATAACAAACACTTCAAATAATAGAAATGCACACCCTAAATGGTCTAAAATAAAGCATAGTGAACCCCAAGTTTTCTTTATTAATATTATATTTGCTGTACATTAATCACCTATTTACAATAATAAACAACAATAATCATTCAGTTCTTTTTTGCGGATGATAAAAGTATTATAATTAAAGAATACAAAACCAGTCAGCTCTAAGATTCCACAAACATCATATTAAATCTTTGGGTGCAAAGTAATAAAATTTGTATAAGTTTTGAAAAAATAAACTGCATTAACCACAACGCAGCATTTATATATCATAACATGAATTGGAAAACATCATATTGATTATATTTTACCCTAACTGAGCTCAGCGTGTTTTACAATAAATCATTAATTCAGCTTATAAATATGAGCATTCTTAAGAACTTTTATACCTATTTCCATTCATTGATGTTCTATGGAATAAAATTCTGGGGAAATTCATAAGTGTTTATCATGCAAAAAAGGAAAAAAAAAATCTGATGTGTTCCATTCACATGACTTTTTCTACATCTCGGCAACAAATTATTTTTAGGAAGCTTAAGCTTTTATTTATTTTATGCCAATCAAGAAAAATTTAGCAGAAATAGTCTTAATACTTGTTTCCATGTAAGTAAAAGCGAAATAAGGGAGTACCATAGGTTAAAGTGATAGTCAAAAGCTGGTTCTATGTAACTGAAGTTTCATTGTTTGTAGCGACAGGAGTTGACAAATTCCTGTGCGAGAAAAGTATAAGTTTATCAAAGCTGAAACCAAAAACAAGGAATATCACTCCACGAAAAAAATGCATATAGCATAAATAGTGTTGTATCGTAATCTACATTTTTGTGTAGTAAATTTTTGTCTATCTCTTACGGTTTACAAGATATGAAAATTTCGTAAAACTCGTCCAGAATAAAGTAGTCTTCAGAGGCTATTCCCAGAAAATTCAAGATATACATTTCGTTTGTCATAACAAAATGTCTTTTAGAATACGATATTTTAATCAAAATCGTTAGTCATTTTTGAGAAAATCAAAATTTTCAAAAAAAGTTCCATGTAAAGGGTAGTCGGGGGTGCGGTGATTTTCTTGAAAATTTTCGTGTCCTACTCTTGAAAGATACCAATCTTAAATACCAGGTTTGGTATTTAACGTTCTTTTTGTTTTTGAGCTATGCTGCACACAGACATGCACAGACAGAAGACAGACACACACGGACATTTTTCTAAAAATGTTTTTTTTTATTCTGGAGGTCTCAAAACATGTATTTCCGGTGAAATCTCGGTATCGAATTTTTGGGTACAATCCGATACCTTCTCTATGCACTATGTACATAATATTCATAGAGAAAATAATGGTGGGGCAAGACAATCAACTCAAATTCAAAATGTTTGGAATTTGCTTTTAGCTTGTGAATATATTTTAGCCGAAAGTTAAGATATAGGCACAACAAAGAGACTAGACACAGACAGGACTTAGTAGACCAACAGATAATTTGCAGATATTCCAAAAAGGTTTACTACAATGGATTAATGTTAATTCAGTTCCGACTCCTATAAAACAATTACATATGAAGAAAAACAAGTTAAAAGATATCTCATTACTCTCGTATTTTATACACAGGAGGATTTCATTCAACAAAAAATAATAGTAATTGATACAGTGTTGTAAATATGATATACATGAATATTTTAAAAATGCATACTGTATGATTTGTTTTGGGAAACAGACAGGTAATTGTAAATTATTCAAAATTTACTACTCTGAGAAATTCAATATCAGAGATAATCAATAAATGTAATTTTTATTTTTGATCTGCGTCTTAGAGTTGGACCTTGTGTTCAATCTCAAAACAGGATCCACAGATGCTTAAAATATTTAGATTTTTTCAAAAATGACCCTAACGATTTTGAATAAATTACCATGAGTTTAAGACATTTTCGTCAAAAATAAAATGCTAATATTGAATTTTATGGGACTATCTATAACCAATAAAACGTAAGATACAGAAAAATATTAATTGCACAAAAAATGTAGATATCGTTAAAGCACCCAATTTATCATATACGAGACATTCCTTGCTATTGTTTTACACTTTACTAAACGAATAGCCATTATATTGTTTCTTTTTTCTCCTGATTTCACGAAAATAATCAATATTTCAATGTCACATGGCAGTTTTTAAAATAGTTGATTATCACTGTGGCCTATACGTATTCCCTTAGTTCCGCTTACTTGCAAGGAACTACGTAATAGGGCCATTTCTACTAAGGTCTATCTCGATTAGTATAAAGTAGAGTGGAGAATAGTTAGCAGAATAGATAATGTGAATGGAACAATTCAGTTTTTTATTTGTTTTAGGGTCTCCTGTATCCGAAAAAAAAAAAAACATTTAAAAAAGTACCTTGTGTGTCTGTGAGCACGATAACTGTAACACAAAAAGTGGATAAAATATCAAACTTAATATTAAAGTCTAATATCTCCCAAAGGTGTGATTAAAGACTCTGAGGAACACTGCTCCCCCATATTACCCTTAACAATAAAACAATTCGCAAATATTGACTTTCTTAAAAATGGCTTCAAAGGTGTCGATTAAGATGCCGAATATTAAAGATATTTCCATCCAAATAAAATGTAAATCTTAAAATTTCTGGGAATAGCCTCTAAAATCCTCTTCATTCTGGATGACTTTCGACATTTTCGAGTTAATACTTATTGGTTTCTATTTTAAAATACTTAAACTTTTGTCAGCTCATTTTTCCATGCAAAGAAACTAACTTCAGTCACATATCAACAAGTTTTAAAAATATTTTAGTGTCGTTTTAGCATAGTGTATTCTGTTATTGCCCTTCTACCTATAATGCAGCAAATAATAAGACCAAATTTGCTAATGTTTATCTCGATTAGCACAAAGTAAATTGTGACAAGACTTATAAAACACTAATAAGACCAATAGTAACGTATGCTGCAGAAACCTGGACACTAAACAAGTTAGATGAAGAAATACTAAGATTTGAAAGGAAAATACTTAGACTAAACTTTGGACCTGTAAAGGATAAAGACCCATGGAGGATAAGATATAATGATGAGATAGAAGAGCTAATTAATCAGCAAATTATTGTGAAATTTATAAAGGCACAAAGAATGAGATGGCTACATAGAGAGAATGACAGAAGATAGAATGCCAAAAAGAATATTGAAAGGAAGATTTACGCTAGAAGAAAAATCTGATGTGTACCACTCACATGATTTTCTCTACATCTCTGTAACAAATTATTGTTAAAAAGCTTATGCCTCTATTTACTTCATGCTACTCGGGAACAAATTAGGAGAAATAGTCTTATTACTTGTTTGCTTGTAAGTGGAAGTGAAATAAGGGAGTACCATAGGTTAAAGTGATAGTCAAAAGCTGGTTGCTATGTGACAAGTTCCTTTGTTTATATGGACAGGAGTTGACAAATTCCTATATGAGAAAAGTAAGTTTTTCATAGTTGAAACCACAAACAATGAATGTCTCAAAAACGATGAACTCCACGAAAAAAACGTATATAATATAAATTGTGCGTTTTAAGGTGCTCTACATTTCTTGTGTAGTAAGTTTTTATCTAAGTCTTACGGTTTAGCAGTTATGCAAAATTCCGTAAAATTCATCAACATTAAAGTAGTCTTCGGAGGTTATTCCCAGAAAATTCAAGATATACGTTTTCGAAAATAGTTCCAAGTAAAGGGTAGTTTGGGATGGGGGGGATTTTCCTCAAAACCTTCTGTCGCATCCCTGGAAGATACTAAACTTAAATACCAAGTTTGGTATTTTACCGACTTTTCGTTTTTGAGTTATCGTGTTCACGGACCTTTGTGTGAAAATGCTTTTTTTGGATATAAGGGACACTAAAACATATATTTCCGGTGAAATCTCGGTATCGAATTTTTGATGGAGTGCAATACCTTCTCTATACACTGTGTACATAGCTCGTATAGAGAAAGTAAAAAAAGGAAGACCAAAAACAAGATGGTTAAATGATTTGATGGAAGACCTAAGAAAGATTGGAATCAGAGGGTGGAAAAGTAAAGCAGAAGATTGAGATATGTGGATGAGATTGTGCAGGAGGCCAAAGCTCACCAAAGGCTGTAGAGCCAATATAGAAGAGAAGAAGCATAAAGTATATAGAAGAATAAGCTATTTAACAATAATTTTTTGAACAGACGTAGAGAATGTCATGTGAATGAAACATATCAGATTTTTAAAATTGTTATTGCATAAAACTCCTGATTTACATGCTGCTAGGATCGTAATTTAGAATATAACATTGTATAATTCCACAGTGATGACAAACAATTATCTTCAACAAAAGTGTACTTTGACCAATGAAATTAACATTTTAAAATATTCCATCTTTCAGGGGAAGTTATTACAGTGCTGTGAGTTAGAGGATTTCCGGCGTTCATTAAAAACGGAATTAGATTGATAGCTCAGAGTCCCACAAAGCATACACCGGTATTAAGTACCTGTTTTGTTTTTATTTTCCCTCTATAGGCAAAATGGTTTTATATCTGAAATTAGAGGTTAGGTAATTGCTTTATTTTTAAAAATTAATATGCTACGTAAAACATAAAAATAGCTCTTTTTTGTAAAGGAGGCTGATTTGCATGAAGAACTCATTAAAGCGACACGCTCCGGGGTCCCGGTTGCATCCCTGTCCGGTCGAGACTTTCCCTTCCATATGCCTGTTCTGAGGTGCTCTGCAAGGCGTGGCTATTTTAAACTAATGGAGCAGATATAACGTCAGGTAAATTGAGTAATTTAACTTCCTAAGTATTATCCACATGCTAATCGTCTCTTTGTCTTTGGTTTTACGTCAATACGTCTGCGATATTGAACCAAAAATTTAGACTTTTTTTTTTTCCTTAATGTTATAATATGAATGCTAAACTTGAAAATGCATAATTTTTACTTTCTCTACAGTACTATGTATATAGTGTATAGAAAAGGTATTGCATTCCACCCAAAATTTAGATAGAGATTTCACCGGAAATACATGTTTTGGGTCTCCCTCAATCCCCCTCCCAAAAAAAAAGCATTTTCAGAAAAAGGTCCGTGTGTCTGTGGACAGCACACCTCAAAAACGAAAAGACCGTTAAATACCAAATTTGGTAATTAAGTTTGGTATCTTCCAAGGATGCGTCACGAAGATTTTCAACAAAATCCCCCCAACCCAAAATTACCCTTTATATGGAACTTTTTTTCGAAAATTTGGATTTTCTCAAAAATGGCTCTATCGATTTTGATTAAAATAACGTATATTGAAGATATTTACCTGACAAATAAAATGTATATGTTGAATTTTCTGGGAATAGCCTCTGAAGACTACTTCATTCTGAATCAATTTTACGGAATTTTGCATAACTGCTAAACCGTAAGACATAGACAAAAACTTGCTGCACAAAAAATGTAGATCACGATAAAACACACACTTTGTCATATACATTTTGTTCACACAGTTGATCGTTTTTGAGATATTCCTTATTTTTGGTTTCTGCTTTAAAAAACTTGTACTTTTCTATACAGCAATTTGTCAACTCGTGTCCACACAAACAAAGGAACTTTAGGCACATAGCAACCAGCTTCTGATTATCGCTTTTATCTATGTTACTCCCTTATTTCGATTCTACTTACAAGGAAGCAAGTAATAGACTAGTTCTGCTATTTTTTCTCAAAATAGAATCACAAGTTTTTTAATAATAGGTTGCAGAGATGTAGAGAAAGTCATGTGAATGGAACACATAAGATTTTTTGGTATTGACAGGAGTTGACAAATTCCCGTATGAGAAAAGTGTATTTCAAAGCTGAAACTAATATAAAGGAATATCTCAAAAACGGTCAACGCCACGAAAAAAAATGTATAACAAATTGTATGTTTTAAGGAGTTCTTCAATTTTTCTGTGGTAAGTTTTTATCTATCTCTAATGGTTTACTAGTTGTGCAAAATTCCGCAACATTCATTCAGAGTAAACATGTCTTCAAAGTATATTCCCAGAAAATTGAAGCAATACGTTTCATTTGTCATGTAAATATCTTAAATATAAGAGATTTTAATCAAATCGTTAGTATAATTTTTTGAGAAAATCAAAATATTCGAAATTTTTTCCATAAAAAGATAGTTGGGGGTTTTCAATTTTTCTTGGAAATCTTCGTGTCACATTCTTGGAAGATATTGAACTTAAATATCCAGTTTGGTATTTTACCGACTTTTTGTTTTTGAGTTATCGTGTTCACACACACACACACACACACACACACACACACACACACACACACACTCAAACACGGATTTTTTTTCTATAAATGCTTTTCTTGGATACAAGGGACCCTAAAACATGTATTTTCGTGAAATTTCATATCGACTTTTTTGGTGTCATACATTACCTTCTCTATATGTACATAATGTACATAATACGTGTAGAGAAAGTAAAATTTAGAATTTGTTTCATATCAAAATAATGTGAACTCTGAACAAGAAAGTTCATCACTTTTAGCCATCAATTAACAGAGTCTTTAAATAAATAGATGATGGTTTATTAATGGGCACGCCCAACTTTAACCTTTGTTTTCTCCAAACTTACTTTGCTCACATTTCTCCATATTCAAAATGCTCCACACGTGAAATTCATCATTTTTTTTTCAAAACTTATATTTCTTTAAGATTGCAGAAAAAGTTAAATAGGTATTATCTTTTTGCTTTCTCTAGCTTGCATGTACAATGCACATAGTGTATAGGGAAGGTATTGTAATGCACCCAAAAATTTGATACCGAGATTACACCGGAAATACATATTTTGGGATCCCCTGAGTCCAAAAAGAAAGCATTTTTAGAAAAGGTCCGTGTGTGTATGTGTGTGTGTGTATGTGGACAGCATAGCTCAAAAACGAGAAGACCGTAAAATACCAAACTTGGTATTTAGGTTTCGTATCTTCCAAGGATGCGACCCGAAGATTTTCAGGAAAATCCCCCCCCCCCACCACAAACTACCCTTTACATAAAAAAAATTTAAAACATTTTGAACATTTTGATTTTCCCAATGATTATGATTTTGATTAAAATCCCGTATATTAAAGATATTTGCATCCCAAATAAAATGTAGATCTTGAATTTTGTGGGAATAGCCTGTGAAGACCTCTGGGTGAATTTTGCCGAACTGCTAAACTGTAAGAGATAGACAAAAACTTACTGTACGAAAAATGTAGATCTCGTAAAAACACACAATTCATATTCTTTGCGTTTTTACGTGGAGGTAACCGTTTCCGAAATATTCCTTGTTATTGGTTTCAATTGTTAAGTACTTATACTTTTCTCAGACAGTAAGTATCCGTTTTTCTTTTGTTCTACTCCTGGCCAAGCAAAGAAGCGATTTGCAAAGACAGTCGCATAGCGATAGCTTTTAAAACATTTGACTATCACTTTAGTGCATTCCCTTAGTTCCCTTCAATTTATAAAGAACAAAGTAATAAGAAAAACGTTCTTATTCTGTTAATGTTTATCTCAATTACTATTATGTGGAAAAGAGAAAAATATTTTGTAAGAAGTTTTTAGAGCAGCTAGAGAAAGTCATGTGAGTACAACACATTGGATATTTTTTTCAAAACTTATATCTCTCTAAACGTACATTAAAAACTATATAGATATTTTCTTTTTATATAATGCTTAAATAATGAGAAATAAATTATTTCATTTTGGAGAGAAAAAAGTTTAGGAAGATATAAAACTAATAACATTTCTGGAATGATTAGGAGTCTTTAACTTTTAGTACGATAATCTATTGCAAGCTCATTGTAAAACTAAAACTTTTGTTTTGTGAATTTCTAAATATATTTAAATCGTGTATGAAATTTAGACAGATAATTTTTTACATTCTTCACAACATACTATGTGCATAGTAGATAGAGAAGGTATGTGCTCCACTCAATTCTGTAATGAGATTTCTCTGGAAATTCATGTTTGGGCACCCCTACAATAACATTATTTTTAGAAAAAGATGTTGTGTGGGTGTGTGTGGACAAACAGCTGAAAAACGAAGAGACTTTTAATACCAAACTTGGTATTTAAGAAATTCATATATTTAAGATATAAAAGATATTCACGAAAATGCCACCCTCAAAAACTACCCTTTAAATGGAATATTTTTTCAAAATTTTCGATTTTCTCAAAATTTCTCAATCGATTTTTATTAAAATTGTGTGTATAGGTTTACATGGCTGAAGATGTTTAAATCCTGATTTTTGGGGGGAAGGGGAATAACCGCTGAAGTCCTCTTCATTCTGAATGAGTTGCACAACTGGTAACCCGTAAGTGACAGACAAATTCTTGCTACACAAAAAAGTAAGTATCGTTAAAACACACAATTTGTCATAATTATACAGTTTTTCCCTGAGGTATTCCCTGTCACTGGTTTAAAGCTTAAAATGCTTACATATTTCAAACAGGAAGTCCTTATCTGTTTCGTCTTTCCTTTGTTTTACTCCTGGCCCTGGAAAGTAAGAATTTCAATATTAGTCGCTGAGCGACAGTTTTAGAACGTTTGACTGTCGCTTTAGCCCCACGTATACCCGTATTCTCTTCTTTTTTAAGGAACTAAGTAATGAAAGCATTTCTGGTAATGTTTAACTTGATTAGCACGGTTTAGATAAAAAATTATTTTTGTAAGAATAGTTTGTTTGCAGAACAGAGTAGGTCGTGAATGGAACAGATCAGATTTTTTAAATTAAAAATGAATTGAAGCAATAAATGAATAGATGAATGCTTTAAATCTTTTTACTCGGATGCCTCTAAAGATGCTTAAAATAAATTACTCTCGTATTACCTTTTTACTTTCTCTACACGTACTATGTACGTAGTGTATAGAGCGGATATTGCATTGTATCCAAAAATTCGATAACGAGATCTTGCCCAAAATACATGTTTCGAAACCCCCTGAATCCAATAAAGGCATTTTTAGAAAAATATCCGCGTATGTGTGTATGTCTGTAGGCAGCACAGCTCAAAAACGAAAATACTATTAAATACCAAACTTGGTATTTAAGTTCGGTATCTTCCAAGGATGCGACACTAAAATTTTCAAAAAAATCCCCCCCAACTACCCTTTATATGGAAAAAATTTAACATTTTTATTTTTTCAAAAATGGCTCTAACGTTTTGATTAAGAGCTCTTATATTTAAGATATTTAAGTGACAGAAAAAAAGTATATCTTCAATTTCTGGGATAGCCTCTGAACAAATGTTTATTCTGGATAATTTTTGTGGAGTTTTGCAAAACTGGTAAACGTATTTATTTAAAAAAGAATGTAATTTCTTTAAGACACACAATTGATGTTGTATACAGTTTTTCATGGAGTTGGCCATTTTTGAGATATTCCTTGTTATCAGTTTCAGCTTTAAAATACGTATACTTTTCTCATACGGCAATTTTCCAACTCCTGTCCATACATACAAAGGTACTTCAATAACATAGCAACTAATTTTTAAAATATTTGGCTATCGCTTTAGCCTGTGTACTCCCTTATTTCTCTTCTACTTCCAGGGAAGCAAGTAATACGGCCCTTTCTGCTAATTTTGTTTCGATTAGCATTAAATAAAAGAAGAATAAGCTTTTTTAACAATCTATTGCAGAGATGTAGAGAAAGACATCTAAATTTTGGTTATCACACCTCGTACAGAGTAGATGAATCGGAGCCCTCTATTCTGTATTACCTGTAACCAGAGAAACCAGGAGTCTGCTGCCATGCCCAACACCTCGCAGGCATAGAGCATTAAAGGAACTATGAGTTCTTTGAAAAGACGTAGCTTTAAACAAACCAATATAGGATATAGAGGGCCACTGCCCCTCAGCCTTGCTCTGTTCGTCGTTCCCTGCACATGTTCGCAAATGTTAGGTCCTTGTCAAGAGTGACCCTAGATAGCGGATGGAATTGTCGCACTATACCCTTTAGCCCTGATGTGAGAAGCTGGATATCTTTGTTGCCGGGGTGTGTTCCCTGGTAAACAGAACAGCCAAGAAGCTGTTATCTACAAACAAATTGTACTCACTGAATGGGATGGCTCGGAGAGTAACATGTAGCCCATATTTGGGTGTCCTAGGTTCAATCTCGTGCGTCAATCAATCTGATTGTTCGTTTTTTCTTGGTTTCCCACAGTTAGGTGTCAAGGTAAATGTCGGATTGGATATTTAATGCAGCCTTCAGTTTAATACAATAGTAAAACTGTAAAATAGACGGTAATTAGGATAGACGCTGAAAGGAGCTGGACCGGACGAGTCGAGCAATATCTCCTTGTTCCGGAGCAAAGTTGTAAGTGGGTGTTAGTGAATTACACCGAAACAATTTAAACAATTATAGGCGTGACTTGTATATGTAATTTCAGATAGGAAATGCATGTATTAAACAAATTGGTTTCAAATATAGATAAGTTGATGTTAAATCAAAGTCAGATTAAAATCTGGCTTGGAATGTCTTTAAATGTGATACGCGAGTTTAGAAATATCGATTTTCAGCATCTGGTTATTCGCGTTCTCAAAATTTACTGCAATAAAGTTTTCTCAAATGTCGAACACATCACTTGACAGTGAATTAACTTCCTTCTTGTGTTATGTAGCCCACTCTAGAGGCACTGATTTAATTGATCCTGTGACTTGATATGCAAAGTCTAAGGCTGATGACCTGAAAGGTTATAGCTTCGTTTCCTGCCATGGATTTAGCCTTTTTTTTCCGTTTAAGTCTGTACGAAGAAGTGTTGCTTGGTGGAGAGATTCGAACTCTAAAAGAAATACGGCCTATTGTGCGAAGTTAATGACAACCATTACACCAGAAAGGTACGCGCTCCAACGGTCCTTCATATTGGTTGTTGTTCTCGAATGGCATCATCAGCCAGTTGCGGACTGGTACTTTAGAAACATGTTCTATCTTCAAAATTTGAACAGACAGAACAAATTACCTGTTTAAGACACTTTTCGAAACCCTGAAAATATTTCGGCATAGTTCATTAATACCCTGTTTAAAGTATGAAACCTTGAAGGTGTACAGCTCATTGGTTACAGCGAATAAAGAATAAGGGACTCTGGTCCATCTACTCTCTCTGCCAAGGTTCCAGTGAGGCTACTACATGCAACTTCGGCAGTTTGTGGAGGATGTGATTAGGCGTCGGGCTCAAAATTTCCATTTGACTTGTGGACACCCTAGTAAGGAAGGTACTAAACCAGCCAATAGCTGAAAATCTGAACGTAATTACTCCCTCTTCTTATGGGAGTGGCCAAAAAAGAAAGCAAAAAGAAAACACCAGCTACTTTTGAAATCATGACGCACGCGGAGCAGCGGTAAGAATGCTGCTCTTGAAAAGACAACCGTCAAGAAGCGTTTCTTTCTTTCTTTCTTTAGCGTTACCTCCATAACACCCTCAACGTTAAATCCACATTACCAAACCTACAAGCATAAGCATAAATGAAACAAAACATTCCTGTTGTTAAGCCCTATCAAGGGCAGATACACAGCAACAATACCCAGGTTTATCATGATCCTACCACAAGACAACGGGCGAATAGCTGTAACCGTCTGAGCACAGATAACTCATCTGAGTACAGTTGGTGATCAAGCAACCAGACGGATGACATCCTAGCCATCTGCTTGGTCCACTGGAAAGTGGTATGGGTACGAGGAAAAATACTATGAAAGAATAGAAAAATCTGAAGGTTTCATTCATTCAACTTTCCCTACCTAATGTGCAAACAAACTTCTTACAAAAGATTACTCTTCTACGTCATGCTAAACGAGATAAGATATACCAGAATAGTGCGTTTTCTTAGTTCCTCGCAATTATAAGAAATACACTATGCTAAAGCGATGGTTAAATTTATTAAAAACTATGTATTAAATTGTAATGCGATTATCGTTGAATTAGGTTCTCTTTGATGACCATGAGAAAAAAGAAATGCGGATGACTTCTACTTGAGAAAATTATAAGTATGTTAAATTTGAAAGCCTTAACAAGGAATATCTCGGATACGGTAAGCTCCACAGTAAAAATGCACTGGACATAGATTATGTGTTTTTACGAGAGCTACATTTTCTGTCTAAAAGTTTTTGTCTATCTTTTACGGTTCACCGGTTAGACAAGTCATCCAGAGGTTTTTTCCAGAAATATGCATTTCGTTTGTCATAAAAATGTCTTAAACATATGTTTATTTAATCAAAATCGTTGCAGTCACTTTTGAGAAAATCAAAGTTTTCGTAAAATCTTCCATGTAGTTCGAGGTGGGGTGATTTTCTTTAAAATCCTTGTGTCCTTAGTAGATACTGATCTTAAATACCAAACTGTTTTTCCTTTTTGGGCTGTGCTGTCTACACGCAGACGGAACATTTTCTAACAATGCTGTTTTTCTTGTTTCAGAGGTTCTAAAAACACATATTTTGGTGAAATCTCGTTATGAAATTTTTGAGTGGAATACAATATCTTGTCTATCTATTAAATATATTTTTAAATGCGCGCTGGAGAAAAAAAATATTGTATTTTTTTTTAGAAACATAGCATTAAAATATTGTGTAGGCCCTATAAGCATAATTTATAAGAAACTGGTACCAATGTTTACACATTTATAAACAGCCAAAACTGGGCACATACTTAATGGAAGTACGTACACTAAGAAATAAAATATTTCTGTAAATATTGTAGACTTATTTGGTGTTTGAGTAAACTATGTGTGTGTGTGTGTGTGTGTGTATGTGTGTGTGTGTGTGTGTGTGATGTGTTTTCTTTCTGTTATTGTTCTGTGGTTATGTTGTCGTAGAGCGTCTGTGTATGTGTGGATGTGTGTGTGTCCAGTATTCTAAAGATATATGAAATAGATATGTAAGTACTAATTTAAATTCAAATATTTTTAGATAGCATGTACGGCGACCCATGCGAATGTGACGCAAATATTGTAGTATTATAAACAATAAATACTACTAATACTATTATTAATATTACTGCTGCTGCTTACACATTAAGTTGCATAATTACTGGTAGACACGGTTGATACTCTTCCATGTTCAACGAATTAAGCAACAAAGTAAGGGTAGTGACATCCAAATAAACAAACCGGAAGCACATCTTTACTCTGGCACTGATCACGTTGAGGAGGCAATGGAGTGAATAAAAAGAGGCACGCCTGCAAACACGTTCATTTGTTTGGCGCTTTCTCATGCAAATGAAGAACTGTAGATGATGCAATTGATTGCGTGCCAAACACATGTTTGAATGTTTGCTAGTGCAGGTATAAAACGGTCAACAATAAGAATGTGTTCAGATTACGATGACGTCAATATGTAACTGGTTTTCTAAACTACAATATGCTTTAATTAATGTTTTCTAAGACCTACTGCTAAAGCAGAAAGTGAGAAGAAACCTTGCGAAATTTATGTTTCTGGCATGGAACCAAAACCTTCAGAAGTGAAAGCTTGAATGTTTAGTTTTGTTAGCAAATTGAAGCTGTAAGGTGTAGTCTACAAATGTGTTTAAAGCGCAGAAAATGTGTTTAAAATCTTTTGAAATTTGTTACGCACTAATATTGTTTATATTTTCTGGACACTCGTATTAGGGTCTTCTTTTGTTCTATGTAATGAATATGGTGCCTATTTTTACTTTCTCTACTACGTATTGTAAGCAAAAGTAGATAAAGTATTTCACCCAATAATTCGATGTTGAAACTTCACCGTAGTTTTGAAATAAAGGGAAATAAGGGAATATACTAGGCTAGAGCGATAGTCGAATCTTTTAAAAACCGGTTGCAATGTGACCAGAAGTTGACAAATTCCCGTATAAGAAAAGTTAAAAAACATTTAAAACTGAAACAAGAACACAGAATATCTTGGAAATGGTCAATTCCATGAATAAATGAATACGGCATAATTGTGTGTTTTAACAAGATCTATGTATATTTTTGTGTAGTAAGATTTTGTCCAACTGTTACGGTTTATCAGTTATGCAAAATTAAACAAAATTCATCCAGAGTGAAGAATTCTTCAGAGGCTATTCTAAGAAAATTGAAAATATACATTCTATTTGTTATTTAAATATATTTAATGTAAGGTATTTTTATCCAACATCGTTGGACATTTTGGAGAACATCATTTTAAAGTTTTTATCCACGTAAAGGGTAGTTTTTTTTAAATATTCGTGTGAAATCCTTGGAAGATACTAAACTTAAATACCAATTTTAGTAATTTTAATGACTATTCGTTTTTGAATTATCGTATTCACACACACCCACCACACTCACATGGACCTTTTTCTATTTTTTTTATACATGTACCCTAAACTGTGTTTCTGGTGAAATCTGGGTATCTAATTTTTGGATGCAAAACCTTCTCTATGTATCATATACTCTGTAGAGAAACTAAAAATTTTATAAAATATTTAAGTTCTACATCTTCCAAAGCATGCAAAACAAAGATTTCAAAGAGAATTACTGCACACCAAACTCCTTTTACTATATGCAAAATATTTCAAAAGTTTTATTTTCTCAAAAAACACGAATACTTTTCATTAAAATACGTATGTTTAAGATATTTCTATGAAACTATGAAATGAATTAACCACTTAGTTGCTATCAACTTTTTTTTCCTCGAAGTTGCAAAGAGAACGGAATTTAAAGTCTACACGGAGCCACCCGTTTAAGCCTAGTATATTACCGTCTTAGCTACAACGAAATATGTACAAGTGGTACTATTTATATTTTGAGCCTAATAATAAAAAACAATAATTTGTCATTGAAATTTGCTCTATTGTTTCTCGAAATATTCTCCTTTATGATCAATAAACTTTGCATGCGTTTGAACAATTTTTCATACCTAGCATTTTTCCAATCTGTTTGTAAGACCTCCATAACATAGTTTTTGAAAGCATCAACGGCCAACAAAAATCATTGTCCATGCATTTTATTTTTGATGTTTGGAAACAAGCAGTAGCCATTAAGTACCTAATCAGGGCTGTACGGCGGATGAGTCATCAATTCGAGTTTTTCAGTGTTCAAATAGTCGGTTGTTAGACGAGATGTGTGAGCGCTCTTATTAACTTGAACTTATTGGTTTTCCTAATACCACTGAAGATTGTAGAGTCGGACTGAAATATTCAATGCCATAGCTAGGATTTGAACCAGGATCAGCCGATATCTAGCCGGTTACTCTAACCACTGAACTACCATGGCAAATGCGTGTACGGCACCATTAAATTTCTCCACTGACTCGCATGTTTCCCGATAAACCACAATGTCATAAATACTTTAAGTCACGGGCTTCATAGTTTAGCGATCTATTAGGTCAATTAGTGTTTATTTAGGATAGGAGTTGAAAATGTTGTGTACCATTCAGAATTTACCATTTAACGTCTCTCTTAAGGCACTGTTGCCACATGACTAGTTTTTCTGAGAAAAAAACAACAACAAAAAACAGGCGAGCATTTGTTTCGAAATACTTTGATTGCGAAGAACCTTTGTAGGATTTTATTCATCTTTTAAACACCCATACTGTTGACTGCTGTTTATGCTCCAGCTCGTATGCATAGATCCACGATTCCTCAACGGTTACAATCTTATCTACCTACAACTTTTGAAGACCCACCATATCATTTCTCATTCGTGCCACCAATCGACACTACCATCCTTTTGAGATTGTGTCAAATTATGTGGGTCCAACGAGAGCAAACCTTTTTCACGGCTAAATGATCATGCAATATGTTGGTGGCCCTAATACCTAAGAATGCCTCTATCTCACAGTGTCATCAGTTTTTGCAAAGTATCAATGTTTTCTGGACAACTGATTTAGGTCGATGTTCACGAATTTCATAGGTGAGCGAACGGTGGCAACGATTAATTCGTTATATCCTTGTTTCACAATGACAAACGATAGATCTTAATCGCCAAATATAGAAGTAAGTTGATTAATTCACGTCAAAAATCATATCATCAGCTTTTCACTGAAACACAATTTTAAAGTCGCTGTAAGCAGCACAAATAACGCTTTTTAATAAAATATCTGAAGTACATTAAGGTCAAAATAAAACTTTACGGTGAAAACACAAGATAGCGCCTACAGCAATCAAAATAGAAGTAATAAAACCATTTCGGCAAATATTATTTTCTGAAATATCTTGAAATATGTAGGAATAATCTGCAGAGAAAGAATGTGGATATAGAAATTCATGTGAATATAACATATTATAATTTTGTTCCTTAAGGTTTCCGACTTTGCCAGTAAAAAACCACGCTAGTGTTTAATGGTGGTGATGATTGGTGAGGTTTAGGGGCGCTCAACTACGGGGTAGTGTTTGCCGATTTAAGCAATACATGCATTTGGCATTTATCTCCAATTCTCCTTGAAATAACTTTTCCAAAATAAGTAAAATACGTCCACGAAAATTTGCGTAATAGCAGGAGCAGCAATAACTTGTTACTTACCTGACTTGGGTTCTGTTGCATCAAGTTGTGAAGCTTCGTTTCTTTCCCAGAATTATAGAACATATGCTCCGCCTTCCTGTTTCTCATCTTCCTTTGATGAGTGAATTGGTATCGTGCAGTTAGTGACGATAATATTTTTAAAAATTTGAGATAAATCAATTTTAGATGGTTTGCGATACTGGTAAGAATTGAAGTAAGGCAATTCAGTTGGTTTTAGAATTCGTGCAAGCATTTCCCGATACTTCTGTAGGCAGCACTATATCGTATTAGTAAATTTCTTCAACGACATAGGAGAGGTTCAAGTAAATCAAGCCTTCACGCATGCTCTAGCTTACTGCGAAGTCGGCTCGAGTAACTTTAATTACTTGTTGATCCTGCTCTCATTCAGATACGCGCTTTCTTTTTAAAGTGCATTGCATGCATGTGCGCGTTACCATCTTGTTTTCATCAACTTTCCAACACCCCGTAGATGGTAACCGTCTTGACGCCTGAGCTAGTCCCTGTGTATATCATGTCCCTGCCAAGTCCTTCCAACTAAGGATATCACAAACATTTTTCATTTCGCGTAAGTCGATTTTTCGACGATTCTCGGCTCCCTGGACACCAAATATGCTCAGAACAAAAGTTGCTCCAAATTTTCTGCAAAAGCTATATACGAGCAGTTTGGAGTGTGGGGAACAAGAATATCACAAATTTTTCATTTCGCTAACGATTTTTCGAGGATTCTCGGCTCCCTGGACACGAAATATGCTCAGAACAAAACTTGCTCCAAATACGCTGCAAAAGCTATATACGAGCAGTTTGGAGTGTGGGGAACAAGAATATCACAAAAAATTTTCATTTCGAGTAAGTCGATTTTTCGAGGATTCTCGGCTCCCTGGACACGAAATATGATCAGAACAAAAGTTCCTCCAAATTCGCTGCAAAAACTATATACGAGCAGTTTGGAGTGTGGGAACAAGAATATCACAAATTTTTTTCATTTCGCTAATGTCGATTTTTCGACGATTCTCGGCTCCCTGGACACGACATGCTCAGAACAAAAGTTGCTCCAAATTCGCTGCAAAAGCTATTTACGAGCAGTTTGGAGTGTGGGGAACAAGAATATCACAAAAAATTTTCATTTTGCTAATGTCGATTTTTCGAGGATTCTCGGCTCCCTCGACACGAAAATGTGCGACATTAGGTGAAGACGTCATGGCGTTACGAAGGGCAGTTACCCTGTTCAGAACATTCTCTCTTAATTCACCAGCTCAAGAGAGAGAGAGAGAGAGAGAGAGAGAGTGTGTGTGTGTGTGTGTGTGTGTGTGTGTGTGTGTGAGTGACTGGGCATGTTTTAAATGTTTGGAGACGATGGCAATTGCACATCAGTGACCTAGAAGAAATATATTTTGGAGAATTATACATCTGGAGAATGAAAATCTCCTATGCCACGTCATCTTCAGCCGGCACTAAGGTTAAACGTGAAGAAGAATTTTACCATGTTACCGAATTTTGCTATGTTCATGCACTTCATAGCGTGTACCTTGGTCACTGATGGTTTACTCGCAATGTTATCTTCAATTTTTAAAATGATAACTGGATTCGTGAAAACCCTCGTGAGTACGACAGGAGTGACTCAAAAGAGATTCTGTCTAAACATTTGCGTAGATTCATTCAGCTTAATGGTTCTTATTTCTATTATTCGCACCTGAAATCTGAGAGATGTTTACAGTGCCCCAGAAATATTGTATCTCTTGATTGATCAGACTGAGGTTCTGATGCAGAACGATGTTCCAGCTGATTTTGCTGATATTTCGGAATTTTTAATGATAACTTTCCTCGTAGATGGACTAATGGATAGGAATGAATTACATGGCTAATCGATCTCCGGATTTGAATCCAATGGATTTGTCTGGGAATGTTTAAATTCCGTAACTTATGCGACGTGTATACCGGATATTAATATACTGAGAAAGTATTCACACTGGATTTGAATTTGCAACAAAGTATGCAATAGAGTGGAACTCGGGCTTAGGACATGCCTCAGCAAGCAAATTTCGTCCAATTTCGCCTTGCAACTGGTCAATAAATTATTTTCAGATCCATGTTCATATGGTAGCAAACAAAGTGAGCTGTTACACCTAGAGGTTGGCGTCGGTCAGACGGGGGTATCAGCGGTGTCGTAAAGAGTAGAGTTGTTTTCCATGAGGACTAGCTCCATTACTAATTTATAATACAATGAGGTAGAAGCTTCCAGAAGGGTTTACAAGAATTTATAAATACATGCAAAATCTTACACACACAATTCTGGCTGGCCTTTCAAGCACTGTTAGCAATTTTACACTTGATGCATATTCGCATATAGCGTAGTGACGTGCCGGGTTAATCAGGAGAATTTTGTGCGCGATTGTTCCACTTTGGAATGGAGCTCTGCTTCAGGAGGGGTGGTATGCCTTCATTCTCCTTCCACTTCGCGCTGCACTACAACGGGCTGTTTCACTCGTCTCAGTATATCAGTGACGCACAATGTCACTACTACACAGTGGCCCGTAAATCGAGCTTAACTCTGTACTGTTGAAGGTAGAGTAGTGCCCGCTGGCATCTTTTTCGTGACGCTAATGTATCTTATCAGACTCGATAACACTCGTGCAAACACGTACTATTGGGATAAGAGTTGCATCTGGATCGCATTTGAGAACAAATTGTTCAATTCCAAAAATGTGTTCACACGTATGTCAAAGCAGACAATGCAACCTGCTAACACACTAAAATTAGCATTTAGTTCATTGGTAGCATCCGTGGAGCTCTATTTTCTTTGATTTTATATGGGTACCACTTTGTGCCACAATTAATTTCAAAAGCAAAAAATAAGAAAGTAGTGGTTTGTCTTGTTCCTGAAGATAGGTCTTCAACATTTTCTTCAGATTCTCTGTAGCGGCTCTCCAGAGTTGTCATGTCTGTGTAAATGAGGAGTTTTAGTTGAAAAGAATCTAAACATTTAAATTGGCACGTGAGACTTTTTTTAAAGTTGATGGGGTCATAGACGTAATTGTATGTGAAAGAGTGGAAACTCCGTGTCATATTATAATGTTTCTCATGGCGGAACCGTGTAGCACGCAATAAACAAGCAGGTTCGTTGCCATCCTGAAATTAAAAGTAATCCTTTTCCCAATTTTATTGAAACAATATCGCTGTTTGTAGTTTGCCCTGCTCATTATTAAACGATATCACACGACCATATATCACTTGTCTGTCGTGGTGACGAGTACATGTCTACGGGGAAGGGGCACTGAGGTGTAGAATTTTAATGGTACCTCGTCGCTCAGCTCTCCATAATATATTATATATTCATGTCATGGTGTTGTCAACGTGTTATTGACTTTAATACAACAAATTAACCAACTGCAACATAAAATGCAATTTGATATAATCTAACTCCGTACCGTTACAATAGGGTATTTTTAAAGTGTTTTACGTTGGAGCTCTTTTTCCAAATATGATACTAATGAAGATACACCTTCGTACTAAAAGTGCATAATTAACACAATACCAGCTGATCCATCTCCCCCGTATTTGACGAGTACAGATATTGTGCCTAGTGTTAAGAATTGCGGAACTCAACGGAGCTATTTCAAGTTAAAACCTGCCAGTGGAGGATTGCAGATCTTCGGTTTATCCCTCGCGATGGCAGCGAAACGCTTCCTCTGATGAGCAAGGTGGGTAAAGGGAAGTTGACTCTCGCCAGTCCTTCACTGGCGGGTTTTAACTTGAAACAGCCCCGTTGAGTTCTGCAACTCTTTTAACCCGCGAAGAGTTATCTGCACACGTGAAATACAGGGCAGTTGGATCACTTGGAATAGGGAAAGTAACACATTCCCTTTTAATAGTGACTGCTATAATGTCGCTAGTACTTAGCGTCCAATATATTAATTTGTTAAATAGAAACTGAGATTATGAAGAGTATTAATTTACATCACAATTTATTTCAGGTAATTTGTATATTAGTTAATGTTATAAGTATTTTTAGGAAATGCATAAGTCTTAAACTTTCGAATCCTACTCGTCAATTAGCAAATTTAACACCGCCGGGTATGCCTTTAATTCTCTCCCTCATGATCTATAGTCACCCTCCGTAGTAGTGATTACCATGCTACCCTTTAATACCCAAGATAGCAGAGGGTGATACATTTTTCGGAAGTAAAAACCGTTATGACTACCTTCGGAAGGGAAAAAAATGTGATGTGCACCATTCACATGACTTTCTCCATATCTCTGCAACAAATAATTCTTAAAAAGCTTATACTTCTATTTACTTTATGCTAATCAGAAAAAAATAGTAGAAATATTCTAATTACTCGCTTCCTTGTAAGTAGAAGCGAAATAAAGGAAACCGTAGGTTAAAGTGATAGTCAAAAGCTGGTTGCTATGTCAATGAAGTTCCTTTGTCTATATGGATAGGAGTTAAAATATGAGAAAGGTATAAGTTTTTCATAGCAGAAACCAAAAATAAGGAATGTCACAAAAACGACGAACTCCACGAAAAAAATGTATATAACATAAATTGTGTGTTTTAATGTGTTCTAAATTTTTTGTGAAGTAAGTTTTTGTCCATCGCTTACAGTTTAGCAGTTACTCAAAATTTAGTAAAATTCATCCAGAATAAACTACTCTTCAGAGGCTATTCCCAGAAAATTCAAGATATACATTTTATTTGTCAGGTATACAAAATGTTAATAAAAATCGTTAGAGCCATTTTTGAGAAAATCAAAATTTTCGAAAAAAGTTCCATGTAAAGGGTAGTTGGGGGTGGGGGGATTTTTCTCAATCTTCGTGTCGCATCCCTGGAAGATAACTAAACTTAAATACCAAGCTTGGTATTTTACCTACTTTTCGTTTTTGAGTTATCGTGATCACGGACACACACACACACACACACACACACACACACGGACCTTTTTGTGAAAATACTTTTTTTGGATATTGGGGACCCTAAAACATATATTTCCGGTGAAGTCTCGGTAACAAATTTTTTGGTGGAGTGCAATACTTTCTCTATACACTATGTACATAGCGCGTATGGAGAAAGGAAAAAAAATGTGTTAGCTCCGTGTAATGCTTATTTGCACGTAAAAGAACCCCGTACTTTAAAAAAAAAAGGTCCCTGGTCTAAAGTCGCCATCTTTACGTCCGTAAATCGTGATTTTCCTCCTATAGTGCGATGAGTTTATCCCTCGTAACCATTTATTTTCTATGTGAACATAATGGGTTTTTCCAAATACAGTGTTCAATTAAAAGAAAAGAGAATATAATCTAATTTAGCTAAATAGCAGTAAAATAATTAAGAGCAGGATTAAAATACAGAACAAATCATGTCAAAAACCAAAATCAAAACATTTTGTTTTTGTTTTTAAATAAGGATGTATCTACTCTTGATGCGTATATATAATATATTAATCTACTAATATATTTTATGCACTCTTATTACTCCAAAAACAAACTATTTCTTCGACATACTGATTACAATCAGAATCTGCTCACAAATGATTTTTGCCTATGCTTTTGTAACAATTCTACCGCATAGTTTCTTTTCGACATTCGCTGCGGTGACAATTACTGCTCACTAAAATTCCCCGTTGAAACTGGCTCAACTGTTGCACGCGATGCATTCCCAATTAAAATTGAACCCTGGGCACGCATCGTTCCCCTTATCATACCTCTCCGTTATGTAGCTGGAAATTTCTAGAAGTAATCGCACGTGCAAATCATTAAGATGCTACCAGCTCACTCTTGAGTAGATTTTGGTCCGAAATTCCCGGATTGAGGTTCGGTACACACAGAGTATAACTACGACGTGATGAGAAAGCATGGTACGGGGTTCTACAGCCCGTTTCAAAACCTGTTACACTATATAGCATTGCTCATTGCCTGGCCTCGTTCAGCTCTTGCTAGTAGATAAACCAGTGTACACTGGCAGAGAGCGCAGATTGAAGAATGTTGAAAATACGAAAGGATAAGCGTTCGACACTGAACAAACTTGTGGATGATTCATATATATTTTCAGTTACAGCAGGTGAGCCTTTTCTTTGGATACAGTCGAGTTGTATCTTGTAATTCACAGCAATACATTCTGAGTGAGTTTGGTTGATATATATCGTTGTCTTTTCAAAACTCTGCACATTATCATCCTGAGTTTAAGTTTCAATCTTTATACTTTTATTTGTAAAAGTACAAGACGTTTTATTTATTAATAATATGAAATAGTTGTTTGAATCACTTTATGAATTAGAGCTAAGCATGTAATGTCAATTAATGTAGTGAACTACTTTTGGAAGGGACTATACCTCAACGTGTGCATGTTTACGCTTCAAATCCCTCCTCACTACCCCCTCTTTAATATCGCTGACTGCTTTGTGCATTCGTATCTATATGTATGCGCTTCGGAACCCAAAACCGAGCTCTACTCATGATCCTGGGCTTAGTGTTTAACACGATGACACTGATGATTCATGGAATGAAGATGGAGCACCGGTGGATTGCGATAGCGGAGGAAACCGGAGAACCCGCATAAAATCCGTCCTTCAACCGTTTTGTCCACCGCGGCGCAGCCTCCGGACTTCGTCGCCAAAGGACCTTTTGACAACGCACGTGTCCACTCTCCCAGGTGTAATAATCACAGCTGCGATATAAAAAGAACTTGCTCACGGCACTTGTGTCCTCAAAGTCAGGTAAACCAATGAATGCCAACAATCAGATATGACTTACTAAGCAAGCCGTAAACACACGGTCGGCGATTATGGCCGCATGGTGTGTCACAATAAGTTATCACAGTATAAAAGGAAATCTGTTGATTTTCATGCTAAATATATCAATAGGAAATTATGTAATTAATCATATAAAGATTGCATTCTGAGGGTAGGTGAATGCTTCAGTGGATCAGTGTTGGTGGTGGTGGATGGATGGATGGATTCCACAGCTCAGCCATTTATTGGCTTTTTGTACAACAGACCCCAGGAGGATAGGATGAGGTGAGAGCAATACAGTGGCCAGCCGGAACTAGACAGCGGGAGAGTGCTACCGTGGAAGGTCCTTATCAGCTCCCAAGCAATTAATTTCGACACGTGGATTGTTATGTGCTCGCGCCTGTGGTCTGCAAACGTCCCTGAGTACCGACGACCCCCAAAGCCATCACGCCAACGAGAGGTGTCACCTCCATGGAAGGACACCACCAGCAGTCAACTCTTACAATCCTGAAAGAGACCGATTAAATGAAATGGAGATGAAGCGAAGGAATAGGAGATTCGGGGGAATGAAGAAACCTCACCAGCACTCACCTAGTGACTATGGATAACCCCCGAAATACCCATCGGTGAGGGTGGTTGGCCGCGGGGAACCGATCCCACCTCCCGAATGTCATTCCTAGACGAAGCACCTGAACCACCTGGCTCGATAACCCTTGAAATCAAACAGCTGTTTATGTAACTAGTGTATAATCTGACTGATTGTGGCATGCGTTTATGCATTTGCTGAAAACATGTTTATATTTTTACGAGTTTTACAATGAGATTATACACGCGTTTTATGCTGTCTTAGCAGTAAAATACGTAAAAATAATAAATTTGCTAAATGAAAAGTTATAATGTATCAAGATATCACAGTTGTATGAAATAATGATTCCTAAGCAAATGTTTAATTTGGTTCAACATCTATAGAAGAAATGGAAGGTAATGATAAAACAATTGAAAATATGCATTCCATTCGCTTGACATTTCGATCGAAGCCAAGAATGCTAGGATTTCATCAAAAGATGTTTACGAAAAAAAAAATATGAAAAGCTTTGTGGATGGACAATGCTTTAGTTTGACTACTAAAACTATAATTATTACTGGTATACTTTTCAGAGTAATTATGCAGCGTTTAGTTTAACTGTTTTGTTTACCTTTTCGTTTAACCTTGTTCTATGCTTGGGTTGTCATATGTAAATCAGTCCGGCATTTGTTCTGGAGAGTAGCAACTTTTTTTTTAATACGTGGATGGTTACCAGCCCTTCTAACAACTTCTAAGCCTTAGAAGAGGGGCTTTGTCTTACTAATACCTTCTCCTAAAGTCAGAGAGATCCATAGTGATCACTGACAGTGAGTTGCCTTCCTCGTGGCAGCTCCGTCACACTGTTGCCACCTTTTCCCGTCCATGGCTACAGCACCAAACCTCTCAGTCGCTTGGCAGGCTCATCTCTTCTCTTAAAATATCATGTCATTGTCACTGTCATTATCATTGCTTATATTTACAATTAACACTAGGATTACTTGGCGCCAACTGAAACTGCATTGACAACAAGAATTCTTGCAACAAGAATGATGTCATTGCTTATGTAGCATGAATCTATTGACAGAGAAGCACGCACACCTCGTATCAGCTGAGACAACACGCTGGCCGTAAGAGATCACTATGGATCCTCCCGAGTTTAGTCATGTTGCCTTTGAGTCATGGCTGCCCAGTTTATCTTCACAGCTTCTTTCTCCTAGATGTGTTGCTGTCCATAGCTACTGAGTCGCATCCACTCGTCCACATATTGACTGCAGAAAATAAAAGAAGGATACAAATAGATGCATACAAATGAAATTCCTTAGACGTATAGCAGGACACACAGGATTAGATAAAAAATCAAACAATGAAATATGGCTAAACTTAAAAATAGAAGAATTA
This sequence comes from Hymenopus coronatus, assembly GCA_030762935.1. Classification (NCBI taxonomy): domain Eukaryota; kingdom Metazoa; phylum Arthropoda; class Insecta; order Mantodea; family Hymenopodidae; genus Hymenopus; species Hymenopus coronatus. Next base: position 89,343,762 of record CM060898.1, read on the forward strand.
AATAAAATAACAGAATACTGAACCAACTGGAAACATTTGGAAAGAATGTTAGTAAACAGCATATCTCGAGCATCATATAACTATAAATCCCAAAGCTATAGAGATCTACGACGACCAAAAAAGAGATGAACACAACAAAATTTGGAACAGGCACGTTTTCTCACAGGCACATTGGAGAAAATTGTTGTGGCGCTGATGACGTCATTACGATCTTGTTGGCATGGTAATTAAGTTGTTACTTTCCTGGCTCTTGTGAGATTTATGCCTTCATAAGCTGTTTGTGTTAGGATTGCGTAAATATATTTGATGTGACATTTGAAGCATAAAAATATATGAATCGCCTTCAGTTATGATCAATGTATTACGCAGTACATAACGGTGAACATGCGAGCTAGAAATGCTCTGGTCAAACCACTGTAAAGGTGGCCCAATATATATGGCGTGATTGAACTTGAATGAATGAGTGACATATAACTAAAATTTGGTAAGAACTTCCAGCAAATTAAGGTAAACGAAATGAACATGAGTACCACTTCGTGCAATGCACGGTAAGATGGACGCCAAGAAGCAGAAAACACTGCACAATCGGCCCGTGCTCCGCGATGTTCCGGCGACTCATTGTGACAGATTTAAGAAAGCGTCGTGACTCACGCCTCGAACGTGAATCGTAGCCATCTTATTTCAGTTCCGCCATTCTTTTGTTGCAGTCGTTGCGATGTTAATGATCTCGTAAAACGCACTCCTGGTGGACTACTGATGAAGCCAGTTTGATGTGCGAAGCGCACCACACCAGGCGACATATTATCTCGGCAGCTCTAGAGGTTATCGCAGCTACACCATCCTCATTCAGCATGAAAACTGATACCAAAGGAGGAGGAAATATTATGCACTGTAACACTTTCCTTCCACCTTTAGTCCGTTTTTCGTGCACTAAGAATTTACTTCTCCAATCTCTCGGACGTATCAGTCTTAACTCAGCCGAGAGAACCCCGTTAACACTGTTACCATCTCATATACATGCTTCATGCAAGCAGCTGTATACACTTCTCTAAAAATCCTTAGTGTGCTCAATTCACATCAGTTTATATGTTCTGCAAACAAATTATTCTGACAAAACATTTTTTTGTTTCATAGATAAACATTAACTAGAAATTGTATTAGTACTTAGTTCCTTATAAGTAAAAGAGAAATAAGAGAATACAATAGGCTAAAGCGACAGTCAAACTTTTTAAAAGCTGTCACTATACCATTGTAATGAAGTTCTGTTCACTTTCCATGACCAATGGTAAAACAAAGGATGTTAAAAGGATGAGGACCTCCTTTTTGAGAAAAGTTACAATATTTTAAAATTAAATACAATAACACGAATATATCCAAAACCATTAGCTCTACAAAACAAAAACCTGTGACATAATTTTGTATTTTAACGAGATTTACATTTTTTGTATTGCAAGCTTTTTTTCTATCTCTTAGGGTTTACCAGTTAGACATTCAGAATGAAGAGGACTTCAGAAGCTATTCCAAGAAATTCAGGATTTAGATTTTATTCGCCTTGTAAATATATTTAACGTTATTGTAATCAAAACCATTAGAACCATTTATAGAAAATACAATTATCAAAAAATACTCCATGCAAAGAGTAGTTTGGGGTCGGGAAATTTTGCAAGAAAACTTCCCGTCGCATCCTTGAAAGATCCTGAAATTAAATACCAAGTGTGGTATCTAATCAACGCTTCAATTTTGAGTTACTCTGTCACACAAAACTTGTTATAAAAATGCTTTTTTGAATTGAGGGCGATGCATCTTTTTCGACATTAACATGGCGTCTTTTGTAAGGGAAGAAAAGCCAGATGTCCCGTGTCACCAATTTACACACATAAAAGAACCTCAAGCCTATAAAAAGGATTCTGAACAAAATTAAGTGGTCTTTCACGCCCAGTATAGAATGGGACGCTGAGAACCACAGTAGTTAAAGAACGGCCATAAATTAAAACTCAGCTTGTTGTGTACAGCACAACTCAAAAACGAAAACTCGGTTAAATGCCAAACTTGGTATTTGCATTTATATCTTTCGCGGATGGGACAGGAATTTTCAAGAAAATCTCCCATCTTAAAAGACCTTTTTAAATACTTCGATTTTATCAAATGTAATGGTTTTGATTAAAGTTAAGCTTTTCATTACTCGTATATCTTGATTTTTTTTGTTTTGTTTTTTGAAATGGCCTCTGAAGTTCTCTTCCTTCTCAATGACTTTTGTAAAACTAGTAAGCCATAAAAGATGGACAAAACCTTACTACGTCAAAATGCACATCTCAGTAAAAATCACTTTTTGCCACTTTTTTTTGTAGCGTTAACTAGTACCGAAATGTTCTATGTTATTAGTTAAATTTTCATGTTGCTATATTTTTCTCAAATTAAAAGTCGTTCCATCTCTTTCTCTCTTTCTCTCTTTCTCTCTTTCTCTCTTTCTCTCTTTCTCTCTTTCTCTCTTTCTCTCTTTCTCTCTTTCTCTCTTTCTCTCTTTCTCTCTCTCTCTTTCTCTCTTTCTCTCTTTCTCTCTCTGATATGAAAAGACGGCGAAATTTCTATATAACATAGCAATTACTTTTTAAAAGTATCGATTATTGCTTGAAACTGTATTATTCGAAATCCCTTGAACTTTTACTAACCGAGCTATTATCTGGACAAAGATTAAGAAGCTCGAAAGTATAATGGGCGTTAATAAACTAAAAGACCTAGATTTATTTTTTTTTTGAATTTAACAAAACACAAACGTGGATAAATGTAGGTTTAAGCTTCCTGTCGGAGATTTTGTGTACTTCCTATGGGATGTGGATATCCAATTTTTGGGTGGAATTCAATAGGTACTTCCTCCTACTAATATGACAGAAATTAATAGAATGTATAGTCCGGCGCTCAGAAATGTGCCGATGCTTTTGGTGTCTTTGGTATGTTTATTTAATGTTGGCGGAACCTTTTCACCATTTGTGTTCCACACCTGTCCTGGATTTGCTAACACCCTATTGGTTTGTATCCAAGGCGGGAACAAATAAAGGGAGTGGCCAAGGTGAGTAGTGCAAACAATTTAACACGATTGGAAAGATTTTGTCAATACCAGCTCCTGGTGGAATGAATGCTGTTGTAAAGGCCGGAAGGGGGTTCATGCATTAGTTACTAGAATCTTACCTTTCTTTAGTTCCATTATCGTATATACATATGTGTTTTCCCCGTTATGTTTCTCTACTTAACAAAAACTTACTTTAGGAATGATTTTGTATGCTCAGTATACTTTGTGTATATTGAGATGGAGTGAATTTTATGTTAATGTACATATAATAACATTGCTCAATTTGCTTCATCGCTCATCTCCTTTCCTCGAATAATACGCAGTTAGCACTCTTTTTAATCGAAAAGGATTACTAATCTGACTTTTGTTCCTTTCCTCAAGAACCAGTAAAAATGCAATAAAAGATAAGACCAATTCTGAATTATATGTTTCAATGCATTTAAAACTTTCTGGGCCTGTACTTGCCTCCGCCATCGAAACAAAGGGCAAGCGCATGCTATCAATCAAGCCTTGCTGAAGCTGATAGAGGTTTGAACTGGGGCGTGGCAGAGGAGTGATGCCAATCACCTACCGATCTAAACAGCTGTTCCTCATATCGGCACGTTGTGTTGCACTCTACATATTAAGGCTCCTTATTAACAAATTTCAGTACAAATTGTAGGTGAAATTACAAGAGTAATAGTTTGTAATGTTATTATAAAAGTTCCAATAAGCAAGTTACAACTCGGGCGATTGTTAAACCCACAGTTACCTGTAAAAGCACACGAAATGAAAACCTTGTTCGGTAGTGCAGCAAAATATTCTTTCTCAGGAATTTCCTCGATTCGATTCGCCTCGTCTCTTTCACTGGTGCTCATTTAAATACATTGCGAAAAGGAATTTCATTCGATTCGATACTGTTAAGTCAGAGTCGGTGCTTAAACACGGTGTTACACAATTTAACCGCACACAATGGAGGAAATGTTAACGAACGTTTTGGAAAAAGAATTTTGTATTTGAGATTAAAGTTTGAAGGAAGTGTGAATTAAAAAACTGAAATTTGATTGTGTTATGTTTGCTTTAAAGAAAAAATAAGTATGACTACGCCCATATTAGGTATTCATTTTTGCTCATAAAACATTTGGTTTTGTGTTTTATAAAAATCTAAGACTTTCTGAATGGCTCATGTTATCATATTACAATAGTCTCAATGTTTAAGTCCTTTAATCGGCGTCACTTGGGTTTCGAAACACATTTGCTTAGCTTTTTTTACGTTATTCCGCAAGTTCAAATTTTAGAGCTATAGGTGCACTTTTGTCAAACTAAAAAAGTTAGAGGGCCATAATGTTTTGTGAAATTAAAAAAAGAAACAATCTAACAAAGTGAAAATGTTAAAATACAACACATCAAATGTTTACTTCCTCAATCAGGTATGTACAGTATAAATTGTAGATAAAGAAGATAATGTGTTCCACCCAAAATTCAAACTCATTTTTATTAGAAATACATGTTTTGAGAATCCTTGAAATAAAAACAATATTTTTAGAAAAAGGAATGTGTCTGTGTGTGAGGGGTGTCAGCATAACTCAAAAACAAACATTTTGTTAAATATAAAATGTGATGTACAATTTTAGTATCTTTCAAGAGAGTGACACTGTGATTTTCAAAAAAAAAATTGCCCTAACTTGTTTCGAAATTTTGGATTTTAACAAAAATGGGTAACGATTTTGATTAAAATACCTATTAAGTATTACAATTTCGATGTAGGTACAATTTGATAAATAAATATGCATTCTTCGATCGAAGGCACATATATTCAAAATAAGTAACTGAATAACACGGAAAATCCATAATACCAGCATCAAATAAAAATTTTCCGCACAATGTTGTCATGCCATTTTGTCAACGTCAGAGATAAAAGGTGTCTGGGGAAAAAAAAAAGACACACATCAATTAGACCTAGCTTAGGTGGGTACTTGGAAAAGGTTCGCAGCAAAAGATGCATTTTTCAACAGCGAATAAAAGAAATAAACAAAAGCAACAAGAACAGGAAACTGCAATATAAGCCTATGAGTAATGAAAGCTAAATATTAAAAGCATCAAATCTCCAGCAAACAACGAAGAAGTTGTGGATTTTTTGCTAGAATTACTTCAGTGCGAAACCAATAGGGAAAGAAGTATCTGGGTTTGTTGTCAAATATGTAATGTTTGTAGTGTTGGCAAAAACTGAGTTTATGTGGAAGAAATTAATGATCCGAATTGCACCAAGAGGTGATCACAATTTTACTAAATTTGTAGGCTGCTTGAGTTTAAACAAATACTTGTAAAGCTGTAATACTTAATTACATATTCATTAAACTTGAATTTTTACCTCTGAGTGTCTTTCTGGTTACAATAGAATTTGTCCGAAATGATCAAAATTGTACCAACCTACCGTATACTAGCAAGAGCTAGTTAGACAAGAATATCCTATATTTTTGGGAATACCCTCTCTTCATGGATTACTTTTACATAACTGGTAAACAGTATGGGATAGACAAAATACTACACAATACATTTTTTCTGGATTGAACAATTTCCATGATATTCCTTGTAATTTATTCAGTTTTTATAAATACTTAAACATTTCTCACACCTGGCCATGCTAACAGAGTCGAATTTCAATCAGATAACAAGATGCCTTTGACTATCGCTTTTACCTGGTGTATACTCTTATTTACTTTTTGCTTATAATGAACTAAGTAATAAACCCATTTCGGCTTATCTTGATTAGTATGACAGAAGACTTAACATTTTTTAAGAATAATTTGCTACAGGGAAGTAGAAAAACAATGCGACTGGAACACCACATTTATTATTCAGGGGTTCTTAATACATGCGTTTCCGGCCAAAACATCAATATGGAATTTTTGGGTGTAATAGAATACCGTTTCTACCTGCTATGTACATGGTAAATAAACCAAAATAATTTTTTTGCTGTAGTCTTCTTGTGATAAAATACTTTTTATTGTGATAGAAACTCTCAAATTTAGAAGTGCTATCCAGGAAAGGAAGTGAAATGTCCAAGGCTGTTTGAAAATCTAGCATTCATTTGTTTTATGATCTGATCCAGAAATGGTACATAATTTGTTCCAGTGAACACACCGTGGTTTACGCTTTTCACAAATATTAATCACTTTTATTATATTAAGAGTGAAGGCGGTGGTTATGGAAAATATCCCAATTCAATAAATAACAAACTGGTGAAGGAATTCATTATCATAATAGATATCACAAATGCATTTGCATCACGATACACTTTCGCTCCCTCGGATATTTAACATCAAACTTTGAATAGGTGAAAGAATGTTTAGCCTTGTAAAGGTGCACTTCAAGATTGTAATAACAGTTGTGGCCATTACTAATAAAATCTGGTGTGGTCCATTCGTATGAATCTACATCTCTGTGACAAATTATTCTTCTATGAACTTCATTTTAATCGATATTAACATTAGCCAAATTAGCCGGGCCTGGTTCGATCCCAAGCGACCGCATGTAACATTTATGGTGGACAAAGCGGCGCAGGGGCGGGTTTTCTCCGGGTTCTCCGGTTTCCCCGCCATCTCATTCCACCGGTGCTCGATCTTCATTCTATGTATCACCAGTGTCATTGCCTGCGGTGCCACAAGTATTAAAAGAGGGCGTTAAACACTATCCCCCAAAAAATTAGCAGAATGGTCTTATTTGCTTCCTTGAAAATAGAAGGGAAATAAGGGTTTTATTATTTGTTTGCTGCCAATTGCCAGGAATATATCAGTGCCCCCAGTGTGCCGGAATTTTGTCCCTCTGGTGTTATTTTACATGCCAGTAGATCTACTGACATGAGGCTGTCGGTTTTAAGCACGCTTAAAATGCATCGGTCTGGTCCAGCACCTAACCGACAGAGCTACGCATAGAAATAAGGGAATACATTAGGCTAAAGCGATAGTCATATGTTATAAAAGCTGACTTCTAAGCGATTGGAATTAGTTTCTTTCCATGGCCAGAATTGAGTTCCCGTATGATGAAGTTTAGCATTTTAAAACTGAAACCGATAACAAAGTATATCTCGGAAATGGTCAACTCCACGAAAAAATGTATGACATAAATTGTTTTAACGAGATCTACATTTTTGTGCAGTAATTTCATATCTAGCTCTTAGGGCTTGCCATTTAAGCAAAATGCATCCAGAATTAAGAGGTATTCAGAGGTTATTCCCAGAAAATTCAAGATATACATATAAATGTATGTTTAATATACTGTATTTTAATAAACATCATAGGCTATTTTCGAGAATCAAAATGTTCGAAATTTTTTCATGTAAAGGGTAGTTTGGAGTAGGGGAATTTTTCTGAAAATCTTAATGTCAAATCTTTGGAAGATGCTAAATCTGAATACCAAGTTAGGTATTTGACCGACTTTTCGTTTTTAGGTAATTGTGTATATAGAAATACATATGCGCGGGCGGACACAGGGACACCTAATAATGTATTTCAAGTAAAATTTTAGGGTGGAATGCAATGCTTTCTCTACCTACGTACTAAATAGAGATAGTAAAACTGATAAAAGAAGCCATTATCAAAATTGGTCTAGATAAAAGCAATTGCTTCTCGAAACGCTTTCGCTCCCATAGTTATTTAACATCAAACCTTGAATAGGAGAAAGAAAGTCAACGTTGAAAAGGTTCTCATTGGGAGTTTGTAGTGGCAGGTGTAGTCATTGCTAAGAAAAACCAGAAGCAAGAAATTCTCACAGCTCACAATGAACTTCTCGCAGGTGTCACGGACGTTCAACTGAAACTGTCTTACAATGATTCATTACAATCTCAGGTACTTCTAAAGCTTCAATTTAGTTCCCACATTTCTCGGTGTCCACGTCACACCGTGTACCCCTTATTAACATTACTTAAATGTTAAATAAGACAATTAGCCATATGCATAAAATGTAGAATTACCTTTTGCTTTACCCATATTCCAAAAGCTTCAAGGAATAGTATATACTTTATTTCGTATGCACAAACAGTAACCTAAGAAGTTTATACTTCCATGCATTTCGATAATAATCGATTTCCTACTATCGTCATTTTTTACTTTCTCTATACGTACTATGTACATAGTGTATAGAGAAGGTATTGCACTCCACCAAAAAATTCGATACCGAGATTTTAAGGTCCCCTGTATCCAAAAAAAGTATTTTCAGAAAGGGGTCCGTGTGTCTATGAACACGAAAACTCAGAAACGGATAGTCAGTAAAATACCAAACTTGGTATTTAAGTTCAGCGTCTTCCAGGGATGCGACACGAAGATTTTGAGAAAAATCCCCCCACCCCAAACTACCCTTTACGTGGAACGTTTTTCAAAAAATTTGATTTTCTTAAAAACGGCTCTAACAATTTTGATTACAATATCATATATTAAAGATATTTACTTAACAAATAAAATTTATATCTTGAATTTTCTGGGTATAGCTTCTGAAGACCTGTTTATTCTGGATGAATTTTGCTTAATTTGGCCTAACTAGTAAACCGTAAGAGCTAGCCAAAAACTTGCTATACAAACAATTTAGGTCTTGTTAAAATACACAAGTTATGTCATAAATTTTTCTCGTGGAGCTTACCGTTTTCGAGGTATTCATTGTTATTAGTTTCAGTTGTGGAGCACTTATACTTTTCTCAGACGGGAGTGTCCGTTTTTCTTTTGTTCTACTCCTGGCCAAGAAAAGAAGCGATTTGTAATGACAATAGCATAACGCAGCTTTTAAAACATTTGACTATTGGTTTAGCCTAGTGTATTCCCTTATTTTCTTCCTGCTTATACGGAACTAAATAATAAGAACATTGTGCTAATGAGTACCCGAATTTGCAAGGTGCAGAGAGAAGAAGAATCTTATGAATGAAGTTTGTAGAACAGCTAGAGAAAATCATGTGAGTGTAACACATCAGATTATTTATTTTTTGGATGCTAACACATTAATATACTGTAACCCTTTGTAGGTTAATATGCCGAAATTATTTTCACTTGCAATTTATAATCTTTTCGTGTGATTGATGTTTCAATGGGAACAAATGATACTTCAAATATTAAAAGGCGTGCTTTTCTAAATGCATTTATAGATGCATGTAAATGATCAAAAGCGCCTTGCTGTGCCCATTTCAAGCAATCAGTTTGACTTTTCTACCAGAGAATGTTAATATAACTACACATTACCGATTTAATTTGCATTAACATTAAGGCATTATAATAATGAAAAACTATATATTTTCCTGCAGTAATATTTTGTGAATTTAAAACTCCTCCAATAATTTTTAAAGTGATATTCTCGGAAGGTAAAGAAGTTTTCTTACACAATTTTGAAAACTGAAGCACGTGTCACAAATTTATTCAAAATAAATGATATGTTTTAAAGAAATCTAAAATATATACATAAAAAATTTAAAATACCATAATTTATGTCGTAAACATATTTTTTTTGGGATTAAAATGTAAACATAAATATGGGTGATGTTAATCTGAATGCTCTCCAATATTCTTATGCTCTATCTCATCTTCAACATTTAGGCAGCTACAGCTAACCCCTAAAATTATTATAGAGAGCACTAGTGTCGTATTTGAATATTCTGCTGTTCAAGAGTAGAGGCATCTTCTTTAACTTTCTCTACTAACTACCATATACATATAAGAAGAAGATAAAGGTATTGTAATGCACCCAAAAATTCAATAACAAAGTTTTCACCAGAATTACCTGCTTTAAGGACCCCTGAATGAAAGAAAAAAATATTTTAGTGTTTAAGTTAGCAACTTTCAAGGATGCGACACGAAGATTTTCAGAAAAATGCCACAAACCCAACTACCCTTTACATGAAAGATTTTTCGATCTTCTCGTTTTTCCAAAAAATGGCTAACACTTATATATCCAGGAAGACTTATTAATTTTGGATTACATACGTATAACTGGTAAACTGCTACATAAAAAGTTTACATCTAAAATTACATCTTATGTTTTTTAATACTTAGTTTTCTCAAGAGGCCACTCAAATTTGGTTTCATCTCTTTTTTATCCCCATGAATGCAAAAGAAAACCTAATTTCATTTGTTTCTCATATCGGCCAGTTTTTAAAAGATTTGATTATAGCTTTAGTCTATTGGATCCCCTTAATTCATTTCTACTTACAAGAAAGCAAGTAATAAGACCGTTTCTGTCTGTTTATCTCGATTGGCATGAAGTATATAGAAGAATAATAGTTTGTAAGAAAAGTTTGCTTGCGGGACAGCTAAAGAAAGCCATGCGAATGCATTTCAGTTTTTAAGTGCATGGAATGCTATAAAGTATCTAACGGATAAGCTAACGTAGATCTTCGGTAAAGAACCTCTAAAAGTACTACTTGATTTTATGGACGTTGATTGGCAGTTAACTTTGCAATGCAGCATAGCTACGAAGTTCAAGACGTAAACCTGGAGATAAATTACTTTGAAGTTTCTGATAGATATAAAAGAATATAACTCTTGTTAATTAACCGGGATTTGTGCGTTATGTATCTTCTAGGAAGAGCAGAACTAAACACGACGTAAAATAAATTCATTATACATAAAGCCTGGAGAAAGGGACAGTGGCCTTGAGATCGCATGTACCGTTGTACTCTACTACTCAAGAGTCGTGAGTTCAAGTCTTGCCAACGGCAATCTTTTTAATTCACACTGTAATTTTTTGTTGTTTTCTTTTGTTATTACTCTAACTGTTGTTGCCATTGTATTGAAGCGCATATATTAAAACTGAAGTCGATGGTTAATGGGGAAATTTTGTTTATGTGACCTCAGATTTTGTGAATTGGCATATGAGAGCTAATCGAATCCAGGGGTGGACAACATTGCAGTCAGCGTTGAAGATACTAGCACAGCTTATAAATAATAGCATACTAACAACAGTTTATTATGCATATTTTCATTCATTGATGGCCTATGGAATAATATTTTGGGAAAATTCAGTAAATGCTAAAAAAGGTGTTCATTATGTAACAAAATCTGATATCTTACATTCACATGACTGACTTTAGATTTCTACAAAAAATTATTGTGAAAAAGCTTATGATTTTATTTACTTCATGCTAATGGAGAAAACATTACAGAAATAGCCTTTATTACTTGCTTCCATGTAAGTAGAAGGGAAATAAGGGAGTACCATAGGATAGTCAAAAGCTAGTTGCTATATGACTGAAGTTCCTTTGTTTGTATGGATGGACAGGAGTTGACAAATTCCCGTATGAGAAAGTAGCTTTTTTTTTAAAGCTGAGACCAACAACAAGGAATATCTCAAAAACGATCAACTCCAAATGTATACAACATAAATTGTGTGTTTTAACAGTTATATCTGTTTATATCTTATGCAAAATTCCGCAAAATTCATCCAGAATAAGACAGTCTTCAGAGGCTATTCCCAGAAAACTCCTTTTATTTGTCGTGTAAATATCTTTAATATATAATATTTTAATCAAAATCGTTAGACATTGTTGAGAAAACCAAAATTTTCGAAAAAAATTCCATATAAAGGGTAGATAGAGGTGGATAGATTTTCTTGAGCTATGCTGTCCATAGACACACACTCGCACACACAGACCTTTTTCTAAAAATTATTTTTTGTTCAGGACGACACAAAACACTTATTTGGTGAAATCTCGGTATCGAATTTTTGGGCGCATTACAATTCCTTCTCTATACACTATATACATAGTATGTGTAGAGAAAGTAAAAGGGTAATAAGAATAATGACGATTAACTCACTGTAAAGGACTTTCCGTAACGTTTGTAATTTTACCATTAGCCTGTGAATATATTTTAGACATATTGTCATTTGTAATAAATAACCCATGAAAGTTTACAAAAAATACAGATATTTATAACAAAGAGACCAGACATAGGCAGGGCTTACATAGACCAACAAATAATGTGCATTCATTCCAAAATGGGGTTTCCTAAAAAAGAATAGTTTTGTTTAATTCACTTCACCCTTCTAAAAAAGAATTGAAAATGAAATAAAAACAAGTTTAGATCAGAATTAAAAAGCTATTTTATTACTCGCACCTTCTATACAGAGGAGGATTTCATTCTATCAAAAATACTGGTAATTATGTAACATTGTATATATAATAAGCATAATATTTTAAGAATGCATGTGTAAGAATAGGTTTTTGGAAATAGACCAGTAATTGAAAATTATGGAAAACTGACATCCAATTGTCAGATATTATTTGTAAAGTTATTAATAATTATGAATAAATGTAATTCTTGACATGGTGTACATCCTAGCGTTTGGGCATAGTCTAATCTCGTAATAGGATGTATAGATTGCAATGTTATGTATGTTTGCACAGGGTTATTAAAATACCTGCCTGCTGCTGTTTCCCTAGTTTGATTCCCGGCTAAGAGGTGGCACTATTCTTATTCTCCCCAAAGCCTCGAAGTAAATTTAAAAACTTTGATGTGTTCCATTCAGATGACTTTATCTAACTGTTCTGCAATCAAACTATTTTTACGAAATATTATCTATCTTCATCATGCTAATGGAGACAAACATTAGCAGAAATTGCATTATTCCTTGCTTTCTTGTAAGTAGGACAATACGGGAATACACTGCACTAAAGCAATACTTTAAAAGCTGTGGCTATGCGATCGGTATTGAAATTTGCTTCTCCATATCTAGGAGTAAATCAAGAGGAAAAAGGACTTCTTTGAGAAAAGTATAAGTATTTTAAAATTAATCCAATAACAGGGAATATTTCGCATGTGATTAACTTTAGAATAAAAATGTATCTAGCAAAAATGTTGTCTACCTCTTACGGTTGACCAGTTATGCATAGGTCATTTAGAATGAAGAGGACTTCAGAGCCTATTCCCAAAAAATTTGATATGTGTCATATAAATATGTGTAGGACAAGACATTTTAATCAAAACCGTTACCCATTTTTTGAGATTTTTTTTAAATGTTCTATATAAGGCATAGCTGGGGTGGGATTTTTCTAAAGATCTTTGTGGCGCATCCTTGGAAAATGTTTAACTTAAATACTAAGTGTTGTATTTAACGGACTTTTCATTACTGAGTTATGCTGCCTCGCACACTCAGATATACACATGGTCCTTTATTTAAGAAATTATGCTTTGGATCCAGGGGTTTCAAAACACACATTTCTGGTGAAGTATCGGTATCTAATTTATGGGTGGAACACATACTCTTCCCTATCTATTATGTACATTGTATCTACGTACTAAGAAAGTAAAAACCTGATGTTACATTCACACAATTTTCTCTGCCAAAAAAAAAACATTCTTACAAAAAAATGTATTCTTCGATATACTTAATACTTATCGAGATAAATATTAACCGAAATGGTTTTATCAGGTACTAGAGAAGCAAGGGAGTATACTAAGTTAAAGCATTAGCTGGTCGTTGTGTGTTGGCATTGAAATTCCGTCCTCCTTGCGTGACCAGGATGGAAAAGAAAATGAAAACGAATGACTTCTTACTTGAGAAAAGTATAAGTATTCGGAAATTTAAACCAAAAACAAGGAAGATCTCTGATATGATTTATTCCCCAATTTATTTGACATAAATGGTGTGTTTTGACCAAATATACATTTTTTGTGCAGTAAGTTTTTGTCTATCCTTTACAATTTACGAGTTATATAAAAGTCGCTCAGAATGAATAGGATTTCAGAAGTATTCCCTGCAAATAAAATATATAATTTTTATTTAACATGTAAATATATTTACGGTATTTTAATTGCAAAAAAACGTTAATCATTATGTATAAACTAAAATTTTCAAAATGTCTCCCTATAAGAATTGACTGATGCTATTTTCTTGATATCTTCGTGTTGCATTGAGAGAGCTGAGCTAGAATATCAGGTTTGGTATTTAAGTAACTATTCATTTTTGGGTCATGCTTTCACGGACACAAATTACATTGACCTTTTCCTAAAAATGCTTTTTTCGCATTCAGAAGACCCTAAAATATGTGTTTCCTGTGAAATCTCACATTCGAACTTTTTGATAGAATGCAATATCTTATCTAGCTACCTACTGTGTACGGAGAAGAGAAAGTATAAAATTAATATGATAACTCTTTTTGTAAACTCATTTACAAACATTATAACCTCTAACAATAACAAATGACGAAAATAGCTGCCCTGACTTGAAATGAAAATGTATTTCACTCGTTGAAATGTTAATTACTGTTGACTCGTGCTTCAATGTTTAATTTCTCTACATAGTGCATAGGAAGATAAGGTATTGCATTGCACCCAATAATTCGATAAGAATATTTCACCGAAATACGTCTTTTAGGGTCCCCTGTATAAAAAAAAAACATTTTACCAAAATGCATGTGTCCGTGAAAAGGAAAAGTTGGTGCAATAACTTGATATTTAAGTTTAGTATCTTTCAAGTTTTGAGAAAAACATGCCCCGCCCCAAACTACTAAAATGCCGTATATTAAAGGTATTCATGCGACAAAATATATATTTTGAATTTTCTGGGAAAAACCACTGAAAAACTTTTCATTTTTGGATGAATTAACTAAATTTTGCATAAATGGTAAACTGTTACAGATAGACAAAAACTTCTGCACAAAGATGCATATCTCATTAAAACACCCAATTTATATCAGATACAGTTTTTATTATAGAATTCACAATTTCTGATACATTCATTATTATTAGCTTCAGTTTTAATGTACTTGAAACTATTTTCATATAGGAATTTTTCGATTTCTGATCCTGCAAAGAGACAGATTTCAACCAGCTTATAAAAGATCGTTTTAATCTGCTTATCCCGTTATTTTCCTTCTCTTTATAAGGGATCAAGTAATAAGGCAAGTTCTGAATATTTTGATTTTATAAAAAATGACCTACAGATTTTTATTAAAATACCGCACATTAAATATATTTACAAGCCAAATGAAATGCATACTTCAAATTTTCAGGGAAGTCTCTGAAGACCTCTTCATTCTGATTAAGTTCGCTAAATTTAGCATGATTGGTAAACCAATAGATAGACAAAAGCTTGCTACACAAATCATATAGCTTTCGTTAAAAAACACAATTTATCATATACATTTTTTCGTAAATTGAATTTTTTTTTTAGGTATTCCTTGTTATTGGTTTGTTTTAAAACACTTAAAACTTGTTCCATATGATAATTTTCCAATTCCTGGCCAAGTAAATAAATGAATTTCAATCACATGGAAGACAGTTTTTAAAATATTTGACTATTGCTTTAGCTTAGTGTATTCCCTAATTTCCCTTCTACTTACAAGGAAGAAAGTAGTAAGACAAATTTATGCTAATGTTTATCTCAATTAGCATGAAGTAGACAGAAGAAATTGTTAGAGAAATGTAGAGTAAGTCATGTGAATGCAATACATCAGATTTTTTATTTGCATTTACTTATGTAGAAGACTATGTTTAAATTAAAGTTCTTATACATTTTGCTACACGTGTATAGTAAAGTGAATTTAATTCTTAGTAACAGCATCAGCTTTTATAGGTTATTTATTCCTTGAGAAGCAGTCACTCGCTGTTCCATTTACAAACTATTCGTACAAAAAGGCATTATTTTACCTACATCAACCTAATCAAGATAAACCTTAGCAGAATAATTGGTCTTATTACTTGCTTCCATGTAAGTAGAAGGAAAATAAGAAAATATAACAGGCTAAAGCGATAGTCGAATCTTTTAAAAGCTGGTTGCTGTGTGAAACAGTTGAGTTTGGTTCGCTTTGCATGGTCCCGTATGAGAAAATTTAAGTCTGTTTAAAATTGATACTAATAAAAGGAAAATCTCGAAAATGGTCAACTC
Source organism: Hymenopus coronatus (assembly GCA_030762935.1). Taxonomy (NCBI): domain Eukaryota; kingdom Metazoa; phylum Arthropoda; class Insecta; order Mantodea; family Hymenopodidae; genus Hymenopus; species Hymenopus coronatus. Next base: position 89,359,672 of record CM060898.1, read on the forward strand.
CACGAAAAAAATGTATTTGGTATAATAGTGTACTGTACTGTAGTAATCCTAAGCAAAACTAAGAACAAAAATCCCCAGAGGTTTCCTAAAGACCTAGGGGAAAATATTCTAGGATACTGCAAAAAAAAAAAAAAAGTCAGAGTTTCCCCATATTTATTTTGTATAAGCTTTTCTTATCAGTTAGTACGAACTTATCCGACTTTAACATTCATCACAATCTTTATAGTTTTTGGATTTTTAGTTATAGTTCATGAATCCAGCTCATAAATTACGTACAAGCTACGAAACAAAATCTGATCAAAATTTAGTAATAAAGTAAACTCCTGATTATCCCAAGCAAGAAGTGGATTTTCACAATTTCAAGAATTTAGACTTGCCAAACATATTAAACCCCCAATTTTTCCCTAATCTGAAGGGAAACCCCGCCTTCGCCTTCTTTAGTCGACTACGCAGCAAGCTTTGCTGTTCTTATTGAAGATAAGATCGTCCCACGGCGATATTCAAAAGATAAACAAAAAGTCTTACAAAGTTAGAATGTAATTTGTCATACTTTTTTTGTACAGTGAACTGTTTTCGAGATAGTCTTGTTATGGTTTAAATTTTAAGCTGTCAGCTTTTCTCAAGTGGACCATGCAAAGCGCACCGAACCACAAACTAGTGCTTAAAGGATTTGACTATTGGCTTAGCCTTTATTTCCCTTCTATTCACGAGAAGCAGGTAATAATATAAATTTTCTACTAATGTTTATCTCAATTAGAATGATGTAGATAACAGAATAATCTTCTGTAAGATCAGCTGGTACATGGAACAGCTAGAGAAAGTTACGAGTCATATTTTACTTACTCTACACGTATTATGTACCTCCGTAGTGTATAGAGAAGGTACTGTATTGCACCCAAAAATTTGATACCGAGATTTCACTGGAAACACATATTTTAAGACGCCCTAAATCCAAACCCAAAAACATTTTTAGAAAAATATCCGTATGTGGTGTGTGTCTGTGGGCGGCGTAGCTCAAAAACGAAAAGACTGTTAAATACCACATTTGTATTTAAGTTCAGTGTCTTCCAAGGTTGCGATACGAAGATTTTCAAGAAAATCTCCTCACCCCCAACTACACTTTACATGAAGAAAATTAAAAAAACTTTGATTTTTTCAAATGGCTCTAACGATTTGATTAAAATCACTTATGTTTTAGATACTTACATTAAAATAAAATGTATATCTTCAATTTTCTGGTAATAGACACCTAAGACATGTTTATTCTGGATGAATTTTGCGGAATTTAGCATTACTGGTAAACCGTAAGCGATAGATATAAAATGTAGATCTCGTAAAAACACACAATTTATGTTATAGCACCATTTTTTGTGGAGTTAACCGTTCATAAGATATTTCGTGTTATTAGTTTCAGCTTTAAAATACTTATACTTTACTCATACGGGAATTTGTCAACTCCTGTCCGTGCAAACAAACGTGCTTCGATCACATAGCAACCAGCTTTTAAAATATTTGACCATCGATTTAACCTATAGTAGTACTCCCTTATTTCTCTGCTATGTACAAGAAAGCATGTAAGAAGACCCCTTCTGCTATTATTTTTTTTTTTCGATTAGCATAAAGCAAATAGAAGAATAAGCCTTTTAATAATTTATGGTAGAGATGTAGAGAAAGCCATGTGAATGGAACACGTCAGATTTTTTATCCATAGCACAGCACGTTCTAAGTTGTGTCTAAACTTTATTGCCTTTAATCTCTTTCCTCTCTAGCCCGCTTAATAAACAATTATTAAAATTGTTTACGCATTAAATTAAAAATAAAATGCCAGGGCTTAAGTACTAGCCACAGTAGGAGCTGCCAAGTTTTATGAAAAAAATAGTCGGTAGCTACTTTCAAATTAGTTGCGAAAACGGCTTTACCGTGCTCCAAGCCCTGTTAAACACACGTGTAAATGCATTACTGCTGTAATATCCACATTAGGAACCACACCCTCGCTCTTGATCCAGCATTTTTCCTGTTTATTAATCAACATAGCTTTACGTGATCTTCAACGATAGGTTATTACAATACCGGACTCTGAACTGAAGGACATTGAAAACTTGTTCATGAACTTCGCTCTGAAGGGAACATGTTCTCGTGATGAGAGAAAATGTAATGGAAGATGCTGGACATGACTAAGTGAACACAGAACGTAAATTGCAAATTGAAACAGTTATCAATACCCGTATAGGCGCTTCACGTACTTAGTAGGGGAGACAGTTATTGCATTTCAATAAAAATTCAGTGTCCAGATTTCGGTTCTAGATTTACTATTTCTAGTACCAGGGTCCCGGGCCTCCCAATGAAAACAGTATTTAATATATTTTTTTTTGCTTTATTTCTCAACATAATCTCGGTGTTCTAATTTAATTAAACTATCTCTGTAGTGCGATTTATCAAGATCCTCAAATACCGCAACCAATGACATCCTCGTTGCTGTGAAATCTTCGTTCTCCAAGAAATTTTATGAGGTTTGGGAACAACTGGTAGTCACTGGGTTCTAGATCTGGCAAATACGGTGGATGTTCAAGCAATTCTAACTTCAATTCGGGCATTTTTTCCATTGCAATGATGAACGATGGGCCGGAGAATTGTGTTTTTTTTGTTTGCCAAATGAGGTATTTTTCTTTTCACCTCGTCACCCAAACTTTGCAGCAAGGTTGCGTAGTAGTCACCAGTGATATTTTTACCCTTTTTCAAGTAATCAATAAAAATAATTCCCTGTGCTGCCCAGAAAACACTCGTCATAAGCTTGTTAGCTGACCAAATTGACTTTGCATTTTTTGGAGTCGCTATTGATGGCATTTTAATTCCGGTCTACTTGCTTGATAAGGATGAAAAAATGAGGTGCTACTTCCAAATAGCTTTCTCTACCTATGCTGCAGCCAGTTATTATTCAAAAACGTATTCTTCTGTATACCTACTTCATGCTTATGAAGATAAACATTGCTAGTAGACTGTTTATTAAAATTTAACAAGAAGTTGGATACGTAGAGCTAGACCGGTAAACTATAAGGTGATCTCAAAACTATTTTGAGATGACATACACCAATGGCAACTTTCAATGTCGTAAGTATTTAATTCCCTGGCTTCGTGTTTAACCAACTATCAGGTTGGCATGCCAAATTACTGTGTCGACATGTTGCTATGGTAGCTCAGTTAGAGAAGCCGGCTAGAGACGGAGAGATCAGTGGTTGAAATTTTCAGTCTGGCTCTATGAATCCAACTGTCGTTAAATTTAAAAGTTTGCAATATACGTCCTGATATATGAAACTAGCCAGGATGTTGTATTACAGATTTTATTTTATTTTGTATAGTCCGGTGCCCGGAAATATGCCTCTACTGTAGTGTCGTTTGGTATGTTTCTTTATTTAATGTGGGGAACCTTTTCACCATTTGTGTTCCACACCAGTTTTGTGTTTGCCAATATCTATTGGTTTCTATTCAAGTCCGACACAAGCAATGACCGATGAACGAAGGAGGAGTAAGGAGAGAATTTAACTGAATAGAACGATTGTCAACACCACCTCCAGGCTGAATGAATGCTATTATAAGGAGCCAGGGGAGGGGGCTCTTGGGGTTAGTTGTTAGAAACTACCTTACTTAGGCTCATGGTAGAATTTGTTTTTTCTCCCTTAATTTTGTCTATTTAAAAACATAAGGGATGCTTCTGTATGCTCGGTACCTACACTTTGTGTATACTGAGCTTTAATTTACAGGGAATTATTTTGTAAAAAAACGACATGATTTTAAATAAATGTGTAATGTAGAATTTAAATTAATGCACATGTAATACAATGGTTGGATTTGCAATAGTTAGCATTTTTCAACATTCGAAAAGTATTTGCTTCTTTCCTCAATAATCGTTGATAATATAATCAAATTAAGACAAGACACATTCTGAATTATCCAAAACATAATGACGCTCAAACGGGGACCATTTCCCTACCACTGGGCAATAACCATTAGGAAACAAAAGAAAAAGTTAGGTTTTGAGTTATCGTGTTCACGAACACACGGACACACACACACACACACACACACAAGGACATTTTACTGAAAATACCTTTTATTGGATACAGGGGGCCCTAAAATTTGTATTTGTTGAAATCTCGGTATCAAATTTTTGGGTGGAATGCAATGTTTCTCTTTGCACTAAGTACATAGTACGTGTAGAGAAACGTATAAAACATAAGTTGTATGTTTTAACGAGTTATACATTTGTTTGTTAAGCAAGTTTCTGTCTATTTCTTGCGGTTCACCAGTTATGCAAAACTCCGCAAAATCCATCCAGAATAAGGATGTCTTCAGAGGCAAATCCCAGAAAATTCAAGATATGCATTTTATTTGTCATGTAAATAACTTTAATGTATGATATTTCAATCAAAATCGTTAGCCATTTTTGAGAAAAATATTTCAAACATCTTTCCATGTAAAGCGTAGTTTGGGGTGGGCGGGATTTTCATGATGTGGTATTTAACAGTATTTTCGTTTTTGAGCACACACACATACACTTTCTAAAAATGTTTCTTTTTAACTCAAGGGACCTCAACATATTTCCGGTGAAATCTCGTTAGTGAATGTTTGAGTGGAATACAACACCTACTTTCTCTATACACTATGTAATAGTACATAGTCACCCTCCATGGTGTAATGGTTACCGTGTTACCTTCATATGCGCAAGGTCGTGGGTTCAAACCCGGCGGAGGACGATGGATTTTTTGGGGCGTAAAAATGCTTAGCATGGCTTCCTTTGGAAAGAAAATAAAGCCGGCACGTAAAGGAACCTCAAGCCTCATAAGAGGCCTCTGAGCAAAATTAAGCCTTCTTTCACGCCCAGTATGGAATTGGACGTTGAGAGCCACAGCAGTTGAAGAACGTCCATAAATAAAACTTAACATTTACGTGTACAGGACGTAAAAGAAGAGAGATTCATTGTACGGAGTATTTAACCAGAATGTCAAAAGTACACCATTATGGGCTTCTGGAACAGCTATGTATAATTTTAGCGTTGTTTCCTGAGCGAAGAAGGTGAATCTGGAAGGAGAGACACGTCTGTTGGACAAATTGTGGGATCTCTGGTCACTGTACTAACAAAGGGCGCTACACGTGGCTACTGGCCAGGTTGGCAAGCTCTCATTCCTAAAAGATAGCGGTCCAGCTAGTGATACGTCACAGCGACACGTATCGCATATAAAGTGGTAGAGATGTTCGCACCGCGTGGTATTCGTTCGGACGTGCGGAGTTGTCGAGATCCACATCATCCGTCCATTCATCAATACAAACAATGTATAACAAGAGTTGGATAGGTAGAGTCAGAATGAAACATTCAATGCCATTACCGGGATTTGAACCACGGATCTCTCAATCTCTAGCCTATTGCTCTGAGCTACCATGGCAACATGCCGGCATAGTCTTGAATTTCTCAACTGACTCGCATGTTTCCAGGTAAACTACACGGTGATCTCAAATTATTTTGAGATGACAACCCCAATGGCGACTTACTGCGATTCAGTTGAGAAATTCAATGCTATGCCGGCATGATTCTATGGTAGCTCAGTGGCAGAGCAACCGGCTAGAGATCCGTGGATCAAATCCCCGCTGTGGCATTGAATTTTTCAGTCTGACTCTACCTATCCAACTCTCTTTCACACGGCTATGTGTAAATACGCAGTTATTCCATACAATGTATAACAACTTTTGAGTTGAACATTTTGAATATCCACAAACGACCATGTTAAGCGTTTGTCTATCTCTTAGGGTTTACTAGTTATGCAAAACCCAGAAAAAGTCATTAAGAATAAAATGGTCTTTAAGAGGCTATTCCCAGAAAATTGACACCTCGATGTCAATATAACTACTACTGAAATCACTAAGATGATAGATAAGTTAATTAATTGGACAATTCAAATATCTACAATAAGAAAATGTCACCGGAACTGAATGCTGTTAAGGTCATGCGGATAAGTCAACTTATGACATTATAGGTGTGTCTCTTTAACGCCCTGTCCAAAGGTATAATTTCCGCGCTGATATATTCTTTCAACGCTATCAACGTACACAATAAGTACAATGAAATTTCTGCAGTTCCAGCATATTATTCATGGTATTATAATCACTGTTGCAAAAACAGGGAAGTTGTTGAGAAAACTGCAGCAATGATTATTGGAACATCCTAAACATTCTCTATGCACGTTACCATTAAGATCGGACGTACCAACTCGCTTGATATGGTGACCTTAGGAGGTATCTTCTTTTATCGTTTTGGCCTAATTAATTTACCAATAGCAAATAAAAAAAAAAAAAAAAAGCAATGTGTTCCATTCACAACTTTCTCAAATCTATTCTGCAAACAAACTATTCTTACAAGTAGAAATTGGTTTTTGTTTAGCTCTTGGAAAGTAGAAAGGAAATAAGGTTGTACACTATGCTAAAATTTAAATCGACAACAAGGAACATCTCGGAAATAGTTAACCCCATGAAAAATATATATGTCAAATTGTGCATTTTAAAGATATCTACATTTTTGTATAGTAAGTTTGTGTCTATCTTAGATATGCAAAAGTCATTAAGAATGAAGACTTCTGAAGATATTTCCAACAAAGTCAAGGCATACATGCTGTTTTTCATGCAAATCGAAACCGAGAGCCATCTTTCCAAAAATCGAAGATTTCAATAAATCTTCCATGTAAAGGGTAGTTTTGAGTGACGGGATTTTCCAGATAATCTTCGTGTCGCAACTTTAAAGGATGCTAAACATGAATACCACGTTTGGTGTTTAGCGGACTTTTCAATTTTGAGTATTATTGCCCCTTCCTCACTCACGGACATTTTTTAAAATCGCGTTTTCTGAGCCAAGGGATCTCAAAACATTTCCGATGAAATATCTGTATCAGAGTTTTGGATTGAATACAATAGCTTCTATGCTTACTGTATATGTTGTGAGTAACTGGTAGAGAAAATAATTCCCACATTACTTTCGTCTTTATTGCTACGTTTTTATTATTTTATATTTAATTTTTATGTCATAGTTTGACGAAACATTGTTTTAATGGGGTATTGAGAACATGAATAACTTGCTTTTAATGTTACCCTTCGTCAGTTTGTCCATCTTTTTGGGAAGTAAAGGACCCTGGTAATCTATTAGCTGGAATTGAGCTCTAGGATAATAGAGGGTGGAGTTAGATTTGTCAGTACTAACATAAACAGCTGCGTTCCACTGTGTAACACTTTTATGGACATCAGTGTACACAGCCATAATCCATTGTGATTTAATAGGAACACCGTATGGGTTAAATTACGCCCATTCTGTTTGTGGCCTGGACAAAGCATTCACTCCCGGTTGCAAAACACGCTATGAAAGTGTGCACACTTATGAGGAGTTTTCAATACGCGAGCATAATAATGAACCCTGTTCATCAGTAATATCTTGCTCCTGGTTTTTCACGATGTAAACATTTTATGCGATGACAGTAGAATGGGCGTATCTACGTGCAGCTATATGAGACAAGACACATATCTTGTTATCACGAAGAGCAATCCCATATAATGTAAAGAAGTGAGTGTTGAAGTTCCATTTCCGCTGCAGCCAGCCCAGACTTTCTTGTTTTATGCAAAAGGAGAACGTAGACTTAAATTTGATAGTAATAGAATTAATTACATAGATCAGCCAGGTGTACCTGAAAAAAAATCTGATGTGTTCCATTCACATGACTTTCTCTACATCTCTGTAACAAATTGTTGTTAAAAGCTTATGCTTCTATTTACTTCATGCTAATCGATAAAAAATTAGCAGAAATTATTACTTGCTTCCTTGTAAGCAGAAGCGAAATAAGGGAATTCTATAGGCTAAACTGATAGCTAAGATGGTTTCTGTGTGACTGAAGTTCCTTTGTATGGACAGGAGCTGATACATTCCTGTATGAGAAAAGTCTGTTTTTTAAAGCTGAAACAAAAAACAAGGAATATATATATATATAAAAAAAAAAAACCAACTCCATGACAAAAATGTATATAATATAAATTGTGTGTTTTAACCTGCCCAAAAATTTTGTGTAGAAAGTTTTTATCTGTCTCTTACGGTTTAGGAGCTATGCAAAATTTCGTAAATTTTATCCAGAATAAAGTAGTCTTCAGAGGCTATTCCCAGAAAATTCAAGATATACCTTTTATTTGTCAGGTAAATATCCTTAATATACCATATTTTAATCAAAATCGTTAGAGCCATTTTTAAGAAAAACAAAATGTTCGAAAAAAGTTCCATGTAAAGGGTAGTTTGGGGTGGGGGGATTTTTCTCAAAATCTTCGTGTCGCATCCCTGGAAGATACCAAACTTAAATACCAAGTTTGATATTCAACGAGATTTTCGTTTTTGAGCTATGCTGTCCACAGACACACACATACACGGACATTTTTCTGAAAATGCTTTTTTTGGGGACCCAAAGTATGCATTTCCGGTGAAATTGAAGTATTAAATTTTTGGGTGGAATGCAATACTTTCTCTATATACTATATACATAGTACGTCTAGAGAAAGTAATAAACGTCAAATAAAATCATCAAAAATAAAGCTTTTAAGAGTCATTAGTCATTATAATGCGTTTAAAATAATAAATCAACTTACAAACATGGAAGTAGGGTCTCAATACAAAACCAAATGGAGAGAAGATTATTTGCGTGTATACCGATGGAAATTCAATAACATTGGTTTAATTGGAACAGATTTAATACTAGACGGATTTCCTTTTATTCATATTACTTAAACATGCTTAAGGAGCTTTATACTTATCATTTCAATTAAAATGCTTTATTTTACGCATTTAAACAGAAGCTTTTAATTTTAAATTAAATTGTTTCTTAAACTTTCCTATGGGTTCACAAATTAATTCTCCACTAATACTCTTTTACTCTAAATATTATATAATTTAATAGCTATATTACTCTTTAAAAAAAACAGCTTGCATTTCCATTTTAACACTACCCTTCCGTTAAACACTATAAATCACTCCTTTGTTTTTTAATTTTTCATTTTTAATATAAAACACCCTTTACCTCACTTAACAATCACCTGTTCCCATTTCCATTCATCAATTCGTTCCTCGCTCACCATAAAAAATGTTAATGGTGTCCTATTCACTACACCGGCACCTTCTTCTCTCATCTCCATTCTTCATGTCTTTCCTCCCTCTCCCAATCTCTCATCTTCTCCCTTCATCCCCATTCTTCCTCTAATATCTCTAAAGTTTTTAATATCTCCCTCCAACCTCCTTAGACGTACTGGTCTTCTTACAGCCCATATCTATTTTCCAATTGGAATTACATATATTATTCTTAAGTGTCTTGTAAGTAGTATCTTCGTCTTGTTTATTAAATTCCTCCTATATTTCCTGTAAAGGCTGATTTAATTTATCTTCCTCCAGTATTGTCTTCTGTTCTGTTTAACATTCTTTGAAATCATTTTATTTCTAATTATCTAGTAGGTAAATGTGCAGTCCTTTGCATTTGTCTCTCATATTTTTCCCATATTCTATTAACAGGTCAGTTAGCACTTTTAAGTATTTCATTAAATCAGGATATTTTAAAATTGAACGTTGTACGTTGCACTTTATGTTGACCGGTGAGCAATTTTGACATCGCCTCACACAAAGTCTCCGATATCCAAGCTTTTCAGTGACAATCCTGTAAAGTATTATTTGAGGAACGAAGCCAGACACTAATCGTCAAACGCCGATCACTTTGAAGTTTTTGGTTCACTTGATCAACGATGTCGTCGGTTCGATATCTGCCACTCCGCTGTTCATCGTGCACATTTAAGCGGCCATTTCGAAATTCTCGACACCAGTGTCGAACTTGTTTGTCACTCATTGTGTCCGGTCCATACACTATACATAACTCACGATGGATGTCCGCAGCTGACGATGCTTTTGCCAGCAAAAATCTAATGGCACCGCGCACTTCACAACTGGCGAGAGCTGCGATTGTCGCGGCCATTTCGATCTGTTCTCATCGACAGGCAAGCGCCTACTGAGGCACACCAACATTGCTGTATGTTCCCCAGGAGTTGGTAGATAGCGCTGCAGGCGTGAAACGCCATTTAAGCCTATCATCTATGATAAATAGTTCGCCTGTCCATAGTTTTGGAATACGCCTTGTATTCCTAATTTATGTCTTTTTTCAAATACATTTTGATTATATCTATTACATTAAAAAATATTATGCTGCGAGGTATCTTAGACTTTATTATAATCACAGACAACATTCTCGGATTTATTTATTCTTTCCAATACGTTTTGTATAGTTCATACCCGCCGATATAATGAATAAGCTCTTTTGGTTACTTACAGTTTATTTTTAAATTTCCAATTATTTTTCAACTTATATTTAATGTCAAATATTTTATTGCATATACCTCCAATTATTTTCTCTACCAGATCAAAATTCTGCTTCTTTTGCCAAAATATTGCTCCCTTCAGTTTAATCAAATAATCTAAGGGCTAAATAGCTATAATTAAAAGTGCCAAATACGATGCCAAGATTTAACCGCTATATTTTGAGGCCTCCTGATTCCTAAACAATGATTTTGTAAAAACAGTTCCACCTTCACATTTGACTAAATAAAAAACATGCAGATTTCACTGAATAGTTATACCTTTTATTTTCTCTACCAAGTTCACAATGGGTAGAGATGATATTACATTTACATTTGATACATGATTTCGTCGAAAATACATTTTTAGACGCACCCAAAAAAATATGTTTTTCGAAAAAAAATTTCATGTGTGGTAAATTGTAACAAAAATTGGATGTGTTGCATTCACATGTATTTCTCTTCATCTGTATAAGAGATTATTGTTAAATCGCTTATTCTTTTACATATTTCATGCTAATCCAGATAACATTAGCAGAAATGGGTTTATTACTTGCTTTCTTATAAGTAGAAGAGAAATAAGGGAATACACTAGGCTAAAATAGTCAATTGTTTTAAAATCTGGTTGTCATGTGATTGAAATCCGTTTCTTTGCGTTGCCAGGAGCTGAAAAATTTCCGTATGAGAATACATTTTAAGTATTTTAAAACTAAAACCAATAACAACAAATATCTCAAATATAGTCAACTCCACAACAAATATATATGATTATAAATTGTGTATTTTAACATCTATACTTTTTGTATAGTAAGAGTTTGTTTCTCTCTTACGGTTTACTAGTTATGCAAATTTTGGCATAATCAATCCAGAATGAAGTACCTTACAGAGGATATTCCTAGAAAATTCAGAATATACTATTTTATTTGTCATAAACATATCTTTATTATACGTATTTTTGTCAAAATGTTAGTCATTTTTGAGAAAATCATAAATATCCACCAATTTCTCATATAAAGGGTGGTTTGGAGTGGGGAAATTTTCCTCAATTTCTTCGTATTGCATTCTTGGAGGATACTTAACTTGAATACAAAATTTGACATTTTACACATTTTTTTTTTAGTTATCGTGTTCACGGACACACACACGAGCGTTCGCGTGGATTTTTTTTTTCTAAAAACTGTTTTTTTTTTGATGAAGGGGGGGGGGTCCTAAAATCTGTATTTTCGGCGAAATCTCCGCATCAAGTTTAGGGTGGAGTGCAATATATTCTCTACCTATCCAATCTGCTATGTAGGGAAAGCAAAAATCAAATATAAACAATTCTCAGAATCCACTGCACTATTACAATGTTAACATAATTTATAATAAATCTGATTAAAGCAGTAAAACTGAATTAAATAAGATTTCGGGACATTTGTTTGAAATCATTGATTAAATGTGTGTGTTTCCATGTTTGTGAACAGAATAACTCTGAAAGAAAAAGTAGACAAAAACATAACTTGTCATTTGGGATTAGTATCTGCCTAAGTTGCAACACTTATTATTTTTAAAAAACCATTTTAGATGGTAATTTTTGAAAGATTTTCATTTTTCAGGTTGCTCTATTCTTATTAAATTCCACATTTAAGATATTTTCATGAGAAATGAAATCTTAACTTTTCTGTGAAAAGCATTTGAAGCTTTCTTCATTCTAAATTACCTTTTCATAACCCATAAAAGATAGACAAATCTTGCTATACAAGACTCTTATGTGCTGGCCTTAAATTTAATGCAATCACAAAAAAGCGCTGTATGTGGAAAGGACTTTAAAAAAATTATAAAAAGTTAAGCAATTAAAAGCATTTGGATACGTAGAGTCAGACTGAAAAATTAATTGCCATATCCGGGATTAGAGTCGCGGATCTCCCGACCTCTACTGTGTTGCTATAATCACTGAGCTATCATGGCAACATACCGACATGACATTAAATTCCTTATCTAACTCGCATATTTTCAGGTAAACCACGAGGTGATCTCAAAATTATTTTCAGATTTCATATCCCAATGGCGGCTTATAAAGTTAACACACATGTTTTCCGGTTCCACAAAGTGGAAACATGGAGTCAGTTGAATTTAATCTGTTCCATGGTAGCTAAGTGTTTAGAGCAGTCGTCCAACTCCTGTGCTACACATATTGAAATAAATTGTGTGCCTTAAACCTACATTTTTGTGCAGTACGTTTTTATCTGCATTATGCTAATCAAGATAAACATTAGCAGAAATTGTCCTATTACTTACTTCCTTGTAAGTAGAACGGAAATAAGAGAATACACTACCTAAAGCGATAGTCAAATTTTTAAAAAACTGGCGACTATGATATTGAAATTTGTTTCGTTGTATTCCCAAGAGTTGTCAAACTTCCGTATGAGAAAAGTTAAGTATTTTAAAGCTGAAATCAATAACAAGAAATATCTTGGAAATTGACAACTACACGAAAAAAGTATATGACAAATTGTTATTTTAACGAGATCTACAATTGTAGTGTTGTAAGGTCAGCGCTTGAGGTTTACCAGATTTGTGTAAATATTCCTGAATGAAAAGGTCTTCAGAGGCTATTTGCAGAAATTTGAAAGTACCTTTTATTTGTCATGTAAATGTCTTTAATGTATGATATTTTAATCAAAATCGTTAGAACCATTTCTTAGAAAATCAAAATGTTAAACTTAAATACTAAGTTAAGTATTTTATCGACTTTTAGATTTTTTAATTATCGTGTTCGCGCGCGCGCACACACATACACACACCTTTCTGAAAAGCACTTTCGAGATACAGGAGACCCTAAAACGTATATTTTCGGTGAAATCTCGGGATGGAATTTTGGTTGGAGTGCTATACCTTCTCTGCCTATACACTATATACTAGGTAGAGAAAGTAGGCATATATTAGAACCAGATTTCTTAGACAAATGTCCCCTTAGTATCACACCTTATATTCACACTGTTTTGGCCAAGCAAATGCGCATCTTGAAAATTAAAATGTTTCTTTTTACACGTACTATGTTGAGAAGGCTATCTTAAGAAGACTTAGGATTGTGTTTCCATTAGCACTTTGAGTATGGTATTTTGCTGTGGGGTAGGAGTGGGGAAGTCAAAGTATTTTTGCTCCACAAGAAGGCTCTGATAATGATAAAAATTGTAATTCCAACATTGTGATCCTATTTTTAAAACAATTGGAATTTTAACTGTAGCATCTTTGTATGTATTTGGCTTGAATTTTATTCATCTCCAAAAGAAAGATGCGTTACTTTTTTCTGACATACATAGCCATGCTACAAGTTGTAGAAATAACATGGTACCACCTGAATTTCGGTTACAGAAATCTCTTTAACTCTTATCTTTATCTTGGAGTGAAATGCCTTTGAATAAAAGACAAATTGTAAATGCAAATTCTTTTAAAATTAATGTTAAAAACAGAATTAAGTGATTTAATTTTTAACACTTAAGAATATTTAAAAACAGATGCATTTTAATGACTTGCTGACGAAACCTATTGCATGTATGTATGCCAAATAGTGAAATAAATTATCATTATCATCATTACATAGTATAGAGAAGGTATTATATTCCACCCAAAAATTCGATACCGAGATTTCACTGTAAATAGACGTTTTAGGGTCCACTACCTAAACAGGTATTTTTAGAAAAAGGTCTGTGTGTGTGTCAACACGATAACTCAAAAACAAAAAGTCGGTAAAATAGCACACTTGGTATTTCAGTTTATTATCTTCCAGGGATGCGACACGAATATTTTGAGAAAAATCCCTCTCCCCAAACCACCCTTAACATGGGAAAAAAATCGAAAAATTTTATTTTCTCAAAAATGGCTCTAACGATTTTGATTAAAATACCATTTATTAAAGATACTTATATGGTAAATAAAATGTATATTTTGAATTTTCTGAGAATAGCCTCTAAACGCCTCTTTATTCTGAATAAATTTTGCTGAATTTTGCGTAACAGGTAAACCGTAAGAGATAGACAAAAACGTATTGTACAAAACATGTCGATCACTTTAAAACACACAATTTATGCAACGTTTTTTTTCGTTGAGTTGACCATTTCCGAGATAGTCCTCGTTATTTGTTTCAGATTTAAAATACTTAAAACTTTTCTCATACGGAAGTTGTGAACTCCTGGCCCTGCATAGGAACGGATTTCATTCACATGATAACCGGCTTTTAAAAGATTTGACTATCGATTTAGCCTAGTGTATTCCCTTATTTCTCTTCAACTTACAAGGAAGCAAGTAATTAAGACAGTTTCTGCTAATGTTTATCTTGACCATCATAAAGTAGATAGAAGAATATGCTTTTTAACAATAACTTGTTACAGAAATGTAGAGAAAGTCGTGTGAATGGAACTCATCATATTTTTTACTATTTTCTTTTTATTGCATTCACAACTATAACCAATTTCTGTTCAAGCTTTAATTACAACGCTTTGAGAAACCGAACGAGGCACATTAAATATGACTTTATGGTGATGGGAGTTGTCTGGCAATGAAACGGGACATTAAAATCCAGCCCTGCCCATGTGGGATATAAACCCACAGCCATGAAGTTAAGCGCTTCCTTAAGAAGATTGATTTTAAACGATTTTAGCGTAACGTAATGAAGCTGGTTATATGTTATTATTCAACATATACAACAGATGGCTAGGCATTTTATACAAACGCATGGTGTAGAGTGCATGATATGTTCATTTTGAGTAAATTTTATTTTATTTAGCAAGAGGAAATGTTGCACCAGTTTCAGTAATCGATACTAGTGGCAAGATGTCGAAATAATGAATAGATAGATCCTATACAAGGTTGTTTTACAGAACTTCCCCTTTTCAGCCAAGTTATTAATTTTTTGTTAGCTTGTTTTACGTGAGGCAGTTCATTTGTCACGACTGGCAGACACCTTTTTTCTTTATTTTCAAATATTTAATACAATTTGTTTTGAAGGGAATTTTGGTGTTATATTTTGGTTAAAGAGATCCTTTAACTGGGTAAAGCCTTTACCATTGCTTATGTGCATGGTATGAGGACTCCCATGGTTAATTTGGCGTATTCCATGCTATTCTTAAAATAGATTCTTTTATCAATACGATGCTTAACGAGATAAATATTAGCAGTTCTCTTATTAATTGCTTCCTTCTAAGTAGAACGTGAATAAGACCATACTCAGAACTTTTAAAAGATGGTCGCTATATAAACAATTGAAGCTCCGTTCGCTTTGCACGGCCAGCAATAAAAATATGACGTGTTCCACTCACATGACTTTCTCTACGTATCTGCAGCAAATTGTAGTTAAAAAGCATATGCTTCTATGTACTTCATGCTAATTAGCAGAAATAGTCTTATTACTTGCTTCCTTGCAAGTAGAAGCAAAATGAGGGAGTTCCATAGGTTAAAATGATAGCCAAAAGCTGGTTGCTATGTAACTGAAGTTCCTTTGTTTGTATTGACAAGAGTTAAGAAATTCCTGTATGAGAAAAGCTAAAACGAAAAACCAAGAGTATTTTAAAAATTATCAACTCCACGAAAAAAGTGTACGTAACATAAATTGTTTGTTTTAACGTGCTCTACATTTCTTGTGCAGTAAGTCTTTATCTATCTCTTACGGTTTAGTAGTTATGTAAAATTCCGTAAAATTTGACCAGAATAAAGTAGTCTTCAGAGGCTATTCCCAGAAAATTCAAAATATAAATTTTATATACATATATATTCTAATCAAAATCGTTACAGCCATTTTTGAGAAAATAAAAATTTTCGAAAAAAGTTTTATGTAAAGGGTAGTTTGGGGTGGGGGGATTTTTCTCAAAATCTTCATATCGCATCCCTGGAAGATACTAACCTTAAATACCAAGTTTGGTATTTTAACGACTTTTCGTTTTTGAGTTATCTTGTTCACGGCACACTGACACACGGACCCAGGGACACACACACACGGACCTTTTTCTGAAAATACTTCTTTTTGGATACTGGGGACCCTAAAACATATTTCCGGTGAAATCTCTGTATCGAATTTTTTGGTGGAGTGCAGTGCCTTCTCTATACACAATGTACATAGTACGTATAGAGAAAGTTAAAAAAAGAAAAAAAAACTAGAGAGATTAATCGAAAGGCGTCGTCCCGTTTGAGAAAAATTATCTACGTAGTTTAAAACCGGACTATCTCGCAAATAGTCAAACCTACAACACAAACATTCTGTGGTATAAATTGTGTGTTTTTAAGACAGATAATTATTTTAGTAACTTTTTGTGTATTTCTTGCGGTTTATCAGTTATGCAAAATTCATCCAGAATAATATACCTACCCAGAAAATTCTATATAATTTATGATGTAAATATGTTTAAAATGCGGTATTTCAATCAAAATCGTTATAGCCATTTTTGAGGAAAAAATTTTCAAAAATGTTTCCATGTGAAGGGTAGTTTGGGTGGGAGACTTTTGTTTTTGAAAATCTTCATGTCTCATCCTTGGAAAATACTAAACTTAAATACTAAGTTGGTATTTAACGGTATCCTGTCCATGCGCACACACACACACACACACACACACACACACACACACACACTTGTTTTTAAAAATGCTTTGTTTTGTTTTTAAATTGTGAACCTCAAAACATATTTTCGGTGAATGTCTGTATACAATTTTTGGGTGGAATACAACACCTTCTCTATACACTATGTATACCTATAGAATGTGTAGAGAAAGTAAAACAATGCAAATATGCGAAAACCTGCAAATTGATTCAGCCTTGTATTAGCATAACATTATTGGACTAAATTACTTGACGAAACTTATGACTAAAGCCCCAGCCCATTGCTGATTTTGAATAACTGGATAACCATCTTTCAGTTGTTATAATAAAACTGCTTACAATCAATCTTGTCAAAGCAAGCACTTAATAACCTCAGGGCTGTGGGTTTATAACCCACACAGGCAAGGCTGAGATTTAATGCCCCGTTTCATTGCCAGACAACTCCCATCACAGTAAAGTCATATTTAATGTGCCCCATTTGGTTTCTCAAGGCTTTATACTTCACGTAATTTTATGCTATAAATTGGATTGCAATTCATTTTGGAAATAATCCTAAAAACGGGATATAAAATACATACAACATAGGACAAATATAATAAAAATTAATAATACTAAGTTGGTTTTACTTAAATTGTTACAATATTTCCTTAACTATATAAGATTGTTAATGTTACGTAATAGTAATTCATAAAGTGAAAATTTTCCAAGATTTTCAACAACAACAAAAATCTGTTAACTCTGCTTACATGACTTGCTGTACGTCTCTTAGCAAATTATTGTTAAAAAGCTTATTCTTTAATCTACATCATACTAATCGAGATAGGCATTACCAGAAATGATCTTCTTACTTAGTTCCTTATAAGTATAAGGGAAATAAAGGGAATATACAAGGCTAAAGCGATAGTCAAATATTTTAAAAGCTGGTTGCTGTGTAATTGATACTGCAAAAGAGACAAAATCTTGCTAGACAAGAAAAGATCTCTCGAAATAGTGTTTTTACTTTCTCTATACTTACTATGTACCTAATGTAGAGAGAAGGTATTGCATTCTTCCCAAAAATTCGATACCGAGAATACATGTTTTGGGTCCCCTGAATCAAAAAAAAAATGTTTGTAAAAAGATCCGTGTGTGTCTATGTGTCTGCGTCAGCATAGCTCAAAAACGTAAAGGCTGTTGAATACCAAATTTGGTATTTATGTTTAGTATCTTCCAAGGCTGCAATACGAAGATTTTCAAGAAAATCCCCCAACCCCAGCTACCCTTTACATGCTATTTTTTTTTTGGAAAATTTTGATTCTCAAAAATTACCCTAGCGATTTTGATTAAAGTATCGTATATTAGAGATATTTACCTGAAAAATAAAATATATATCTTCAATTTTCTAGGAATAGTCTCTGGATGAATTTTATAGAATTTTTCATAACTGCTGAACCGTAGGAGATGGACAAAACTTACCACACAAAAATGTAGAGCGCATTAAAACACGCAATTTATGTTATACTTTACTTCTCTCATACAGGAATTTGTCAACTTCTGTCATACAAACAAAGGAACTTCAATCACATAGCAACCAGCTATCACCTTAACCTAACTTCGCTTCTACGTAAAAGGAAGCAAGTAATAAGTCTATTTCTGCTACTTGAATGCTCAAACAGGTTCTTAAACACAAAATTTCAAGAATTACGTCGCAACGCTCTTTGAAAAGCTGTGACTATTGCTTTCACTTATTGTACTGTTTCTACGCCCACAATGAAATGAGTAAATGGGTAAAGGACTGGTCTGTTGGTTAGCATGTTATCTTCCAAGTCCAGAGATTTCGGGTTCAATTCCATGTAAAGGGTAGTATGGGGTGAGGAAATGTTTCTTTTGAAAATCTGTAAGCTAGGTTTACAATCTCTTGAAATGGTCAAAGAATACCAAAAGAATAAAACCGGCCTCCTGCCAGAAACCCTTAGGACGATGACAAATTCGGCGACCAAGGAAATGATGCACAAAACGATGTATTCTATTCACATTACTTTCTCTACAAATTATAATCACAAAAGATAATTATTTCTATATATATTTTTAATCAATATAAGCGTTAGCAGAAATGGTCTTATTACTTGCTTCTTGTATGTAGAAGGGAAATAAATGTTTACACTATGCTAAAGCGATAATTAAATATTTTAAAAGCTATTTGGTATGTGACATAATTTATATTCAGTTGCCTTGCATGACCCGGAGTAAAAAAAATAGAAATGAAACGAAAGATGACATCCCTTTTGAGAAAACTTTTAAGTAGTTTAAAATCGAAACCAATAACGGCAACGGTTAACTCTATAAAATGTACATCATAAATTGTGTGTTTTAACAAGATGTATATTTTTGTGTAATAAGTTTTGGTCTATCTTTTACGGTTTACCAGTTATAGAAAGGTAATCGAGATTGAAGGTCTTCCGAGGCTATTCCTAGAAAATTAATGATGATACATTTCGTTTATCATGAAAATGTCAACTTATGGTATTTTATTAAACATCGTTGCAGGTGCTTTTGAGAAATAAACATTCTGAAAGAAGTTCCATGTCGTTATAGATTAAGGGATTTTCCTTAAAACCTTCCTTAGAAGATAGATCTCGAGCTATAAACGTTTAGGACGACCAAGAAAACGGTTGGGAAAAAGTATGTGTTCCAGTGACGTGACATTCTCTACAAACTGTTGTAACAAAATACAGTTCTTTTAACTATATCATGCTAATAGATATAAACGTTAGCAGCAATTGCCTTATTATTTGCTTCTTTGTAAGTAAAAGGGAAATAAGGGAGCGAGCACACTAGCATAAAGCGATACTTACTTTCTTGTAAGTAGAACGGAAAGAGTGTATACATTACGCGATAGTCAAATGTTTTATATGCTCGTTGCTAGGTAAAGCAATTGAAATTCGGTTCTCTTTGCATGACAAGGAGTAAAAATATAAAATAAAGGAAAGATGGCATTCCGTTTGAGAGAAGTTTAAAGCAATTTGAAATCAAAACGAATGAAAAGCAATATCTTGGAAACGGTTTTGTTGTGTTGCGTTTTAACGAGATTTGTATGTAAGTTTTTGTCTCTCTTACAATTGATCAGTTATTAAAATTCGTATAGAATGAAGTTTCAGAAGCTTTTTCAGAAAATTTAAGATAGCTATACATTTCATTTGCCATGAAAATATCTTAAACATTGCTATTTTAACAAAAGAATATTTGAGCCATTTTTGAGAAAATAAAATTTTTCGAAAAAAAAAAAGGTCTAATGGGTAGTTGGATGTAGGCAGGATTTTCCTGAAAAAGTATTCCTGTCGCATTGTTGGAAGATACTGATCTTAAATACCAAATTTGGTATTTAAACGACGTTTTATTACTTTCTCTACACGTACTATGTACATAGTGTGTTGAGAAGGTATTGCACTCCACCCAAAAAATTGAAACCGAGATTTCACCGGAAATATATGTTTTAGGGTCCCCTGTATCCAAAAATAAGCATTTCCAGAAAAAGATCTAGATGTGTGCGTATGTGTGTGTGTGTGTGTGTGTGTGTGTGTGTGTGTGTGTCCGTGTGTCAGTAAACATGATATCTCAAAAACGAAAAGTGGGTAAAATACTAAACTTACAGGAATGCGACACTAAGATTTAGAGTAAAATCCCCATCTACAGTGGAACATTTTTAACAATTTTTGATTTTCTCAAAAGTGACTCTTAACGCTTTTGATTAAAATATCGTATATTAAAGACATTTACCTGACAAACAAAATGTATATCTTGAATTTTCTGGGAATAGCCTCTGACGACTACTTTATTCTGAATGAATTTTACGGAATTTTGCATAACTGCTAAACCGTAAGAGATGGACAAAAACGCACCACATAAAAAATGTTAAAACACACAGTTTATATACTTTTTTTTTCGTGGAGCTGATCGTTTTTGAGATATTCCTTGATTTTGGTTTCACCTTTAAATTTCTCATACGGGAATTTGTCAACTCCTGTCCATACAAACAAAGGAACTTCAGTCACATAGCAACCAGCTTTTGACAGTCACTTTAACCTATGGTACTCCCTTATTTCGCTTCTACTTACAAGGAAGCATGTAATATTTCTGCTAATGTTTTTCTCGGTTAGCAAGAAGTAAATAGAAGCATAAGCTTTTTAACAATAATTTGTTGCACAGATGTAGAGAAAGACATGAGAATGGAACACATCAGGTTTTTTTTTTTTTAGTTGTCTAGAGACTTGCACACTCACAAGTACCTTTTTACTTTCTCTTTACGTACTATGTGCATAGTGTTAGAGAAGATATTGTAATGCACCCAAAAATTCGATACCGAGATTTCACCGGAAATACATATTTTGGGTCTCCCCAAATCCTCCCCCCAAAATAAAAGGATTTTTAGAAAAATGTCCCCATGTGCGTGTGTCTGTGTGTGTGCGTGTGTCTGTGTGTGCGTGTGTCTGTGTGTGCGTGTGTGTGTCTGGGCACATACCTCAAAAACGAACAATCCGTTAAATACCAAACTTAGTATTTAAGTTTGGTATCATCCAAGGATGTGACACGAAGATTTCCAAGAACATCCCCCCACCCCAAACTACCCTTTACATGGAACTTTTTTCAAACAATTTTATTTTCTCAAAATTGGCTCTAACAATTTTGATTAAAATATCGTATATTAAAGATATTTACTTCACTTAAAAATGTATATCTTGAATTTTCTGGGAATTTTTACGGAATTTTGCGTAACTGCTAAACCGTAAGAGATGGAAAAAAACTTTCCGCACAAAAAATGTAGAGCACTTTAAAACACACAATTTATGTTATATACATTTTTTCGTGGAGTTAATCGTTTTTAGATATTCCTCTTTTGTTTCAGCTTTGAAAAAAAACTTTTCTCATACAGATTTGTCAGTCATATAGCAACCAGCTTTTGACTATCACTTTAACCTATTGTACTCCTTTGTTTCGCTTCCACTTACAAGGAAGCAAATAATAAGACTCTTTCTGCTATTTTTTCTCGATTAGCATGAAGTAAATAGAGGTATAGGCTTTTTAATAATAATTTGTTGCAGAAATGTAGAGAAAGGCATGTAAATGGAACACATCAGATTTTTTAATTTTTTTTCGTTTAATGGGCCCAGCATTTGCTATGTACATTGCACACCCGAGCCAGACAAAGTAATAAGATGGAAACCACTCAATATAATTGATAATTATAGTAGGTGATTTGAAGCCTCCTTAATCCTCTTAGCGTCAGCACATTGCCTTACAGTTTGTGTACATACTGCAATCATGATTGAGTGAAATTTGTGACCGCATGTTATATCTACGCTTCGCACCTGTCACTCTGTAGTTGATCTAACGGAGCTTTCTTAACCGAACCAACCTCCATTCCGAACGGTGTTTTTATTATTTTCATCCATTCATTTTATGAGCGTGAACCGTTGATGTTGCTGCTTTAAATACTTCCTTTAAACTGGTTTAACTATTTCAGCTTACTCAGAAATGCCGACCTTGCTTTTAAAACTTTCATTTGTATTGCAGCGATGTATCTTTCTTCTTTTTTTTTCCTCTTTTTTTTTTCAGATACATTTTTTGGGGGGAGGGAGGTATTTAGAGCTGTCTTTATTTAGAGTTGGATAACTCTTAAAATCTGACGTGTTACACTCATTTAACTTTCTCTAGCTGTTCTACAAACTTCTTGCATAAGATTATTCTTCTTTCTGCACCTTACTAATTGAGATAAGCATAAGCAGCATGTCCTTATTACTTACTTCCTTATAAGTAGGACGAGAATAAGGGAATACACTAGGCTAAACTGATAGTGAAATGTTTTAAAAGCTGTCGTTATGCGATTGTCATTGCAAATCGCTTCTTTGCTTAGTCAGGAGCAGAACAATAGAAAATCGGACACTTACTGTCTGAGAAAAGTATAAGTACTTCACAGTCAAAACCAATAACAGCAGAAAATGGTTACCTCCACAAGAAAAATATGACCTAAATTGTTTTTTTTTTTTTTTTTTGATGAGATCTATATTTTCTGTGTAGTAAGCTTTTGTCTATCTCTTACGGTTTAGCAGTTAAGCAAAATTCAACCAGAATAAAGAGGTCTTCACAGGTTATTCCCAGAAAGTTCAAGATATACATTTTATTTGGGATGTAAATACATTTAATACACGATATTTTAATCAAAATCTTTGGACCCATTTTTTAAAAAATCAAAATTTTCCAAGTAAAGGGTAGTTAAAACAATTAAAGAGAGATTTATGGACGCCACTGCTGTGGTTCTCAGTGTCCCATTCTATACTGGGCGGGAAAGACCGCTTAACTTTGCTCAGAGGTCTCTTTTATCAGGCTTGAGGTTCTTTTACGTGCCGTAAAGGTACGACACGGGACCAACGGCTGTACTTCCCTTCCAAAGAAAGCCATGTTAAGGCTTTTTACGCCCAAAAAAATCCATTGTTCTCCGCCGGGTTTGACCCCGCGACCTAGGGTATATGAAGTTAGTATGGTAACTATTACAACACGGAGGGCAACGTAAAGGGTAGTTGGGGATGGGGGGATTTGCTTGAAAATCTTTATGTGGCATCCTTGAATGATACTGAACTTAAATACAAGTTTGATATTTAACACACACACACACACACACACCTTTTTCTGAATTTTTTTCAGGGGGTCCTAAAACATGTATTTCCGGTGAAATATTAGTATCAAATTTTTGGGTGGAATACAGTACTTCCTCTATACCTATGTACATAGTACGTGTACAGAAAGCAATAAAAGTAACAACTTTGATATTACTGTATCAACAAGTGGACTGTGTGTTTTGATTTTCCCAACAGTCAAGACTAAAACGCTGTTCTTATTTAGTCTGCTGAAAAAGACCACCAAACAAGACATCTTAAAATAGAGCCCGATGTTATTCTGGTGTTTATTTGTTTTTCTCACGCTGAATAGTAAAGGAAGCTCGCTCTAAACGAAAACATAAAGGTGGTGTCAATACCCGGAATGTTTCAACTCTTGTGTGACAGAACTGAGAGTTGTTGACGAGTGTGGGCGTGCGACTCTGCATCTTAATATGTAGTCACTTATGGTAAATTTAAAGTGACAACTTCTAGTCTTTACTTGGGCTGCAGCAGTGAAATAACACACACTACTGGAATTATAAACCCTTAGGTGCATACTACCGGCGTTCAATTCGTCCTTAAAAATCCAAGAAATTACACTGGTAGCGTCCAAAAAAGTTTGTTTTAAGTAACCGTCGTCTCTTGCTAAATGGTAGTTAAAGGTTCTAGCTATACCCATCAAGTGATTTCGTTCTGTAACTAAGTATTATTAAAAACTTATTCTTTTATCTACTTCATACTAATCAAGATGTATATTAGCAGAAATGCTTTCTTGTAAGGGAAATAATGGAATACGCTATGCTAAAACGATAGTCAAAACTTTTAAAAGCTAGTTCCCGTGGGGATAAAATCAGTTTCTTTGCACTACCAGGAGTTGGCAACTTCCCGTATGTGAAAAGTTTTTAAAGTATTTTAAAATTGAAACTAATATAAAGGAATATCTAAAAAAAAAAAAAAAAGGTCAACAATATGAAGAAAATGTATGACATAACTTGTGGATTTCAACGAGATCTACATATTTTGTATAATACGTTTTTGCCCAAATCTTACGGTTTACTAGTTAAGCAAAATACAGCAAAATTCATCCAGAATCCCAAAGAATTCAAGATTATATTTGTTGTGTAAATATTTTAATATACGGTATTTTAATAAAAATTGTTGGCCATTTCTGAGAAAATCAAAATATTTGAAACTTTTTCCATGTAAAGTGTAGTTTGGAGTGGAGGGACTTTCCTAAAAATCTTTGTGTTGAATTCCTGGAAGATAATAAACTTATATACCAAGTTTGGTATTTTACGGACTTTTCGTTTTTGAGTTATCGTCTTCAGACACACACACATTCTAAAAATGCTTTCTTTGGATACAGGGGACAATAAAAAAATTATTTCCGATGAAATCTCGGTATAGAATTTTGGGTGGAATGCAACACTTTATCTATACTATGTACATAGCACGTATAGGGAAAATAACTAGTTTCGTACGGTAATTAAACACTTCTATTTAAAAGACCTTAACTCCGAAAGAGATAAAAGTAAAGTTGGATGAAATAAGAACTGAAGCTTTCCTGGCGACGTATTAATTCAAAATCTTCTCGGGCTTCTGGCCAGGTAAAAACTTGGCTTGACACCAACGTTTCGAAGAAGTGCATCTTCCTCGTCTTCAGGGTGAACTGATACTAGTCTCCGCAAGCTCAAACCATCAGTTCACCCTGAAGACGAGGAAGATGCACTTCACCCTGAAGACGAGGAAGATGCACTTCTTCGAAACGTTGGTGTCAAGCCAAGTTTTTACCTGGCTGGAAGCCCGAGAAGATTTTGAATTAAAGTTGGATGAAGTTCATGGCACATCTGTTCCTGCGTTTGCAATAATTTACAATTGAATAGATGAATTTAAACGAGGCCGTACTTCCACAAATCGGACCTCCAATACAAATGACTTCCTGCGAAGTGATTGACAAATTCCAGGATATGATTTTGAGTAATCGACGAATGAAGTTGGCTAAATAGTAGAGGCCACAGGCATATCACAGAATACGTTGTTCTCATATTTGCAGCGAAAATTATGTCTGACAAAGGTCTCTGCAAGATGGGTGCAGCGTTTGCTCTCAATGGAGAATAAATGCAATAATTTGATCGGTTCGGAAGCTGGTTTGGCACTTTTCCGTCGCTATCCTGACTAGTTTCTGCGTCGATACATAACTGTGGATGAAACATGGATATACTTCTTACTTTAGAGACAAACTTACAGTCAAAACAGTGGGATTTTAAAAGGTGGTGAAATCTGCAGAAAATGTGATGGCCTCCGTTTTTAGGGACGGGGAATTATCTACATTGATTACTTTCAGAAGGAAGAACGATAAATGGTGAGTATTATGCATTGTTATTGCACCGGTTGAACAGAGAAATCAAGAATAAACGCCCTTATCTGGCAAAGATAAATATTTTCTTCCATCAACACAGTGTAAGGGTGCACACTTGCGCAGTTTCGATGGCGAAAATTGTAGAATTAAGGTTGGAATTACTACAATATCCACCGTATTCATCAGATATACCCCCAGTGGCCTTCTTTTCTTTTTATTTCCAAACTTTAAAAAGTGGCTCGGCAGAAAACGATTCGTATGCAACGAAGAGGTCACCTCCCAAACAGATACCTGTTTTGAGGACTTTCAGAAATTCTACTTTTTGTAAGGCTTAAAATAGTTGGACTATGGCAACGAAACCACGTGATGGATATAGCTGAAACTTTAACTGCTATCTAGTAATTGCTAAACACAATTTGTTTTTGATTCTACAAGTGTAACTTCTCGGATTTTCTAAGGACTTATTGCTCGCTCTTAGTACTTTAATTATTATGTAATTGCTTATAGGGTATGTTATTCAAAATCATTACAGCCATTTATGAAAACAATAATTAGTGCTCTATATATAGGATAATTGGGGGTGGGATAATTTTCTTGAAAAATTGTTTTTGTCAAATCTTCGGAAATAACTCCATGGCACGACAGCTCACGCGGAACCTGGCCTACCGCCCGGCCGCTGCGTCCCCCATCTCGGTCCACTACAGACGTCATGGATGGGGTACAGTAGTGGAGGGTGAGACGTGGTCAGCGCCTCGAGTCCCCCCGGCCGGTTAATGTGGCCCCCCAGGGACCTTACGAGGCTGAGTGCACCCCGGGCTGGTAAGCAGCAATCTTCGGAAATAGTAATCATAAATACCAAGTTTTGTATTTTTCCAACGTTCAACTTTTGAGTTACGCTGGATTTGATAAACTCCTCAGAATATATCTTGCCAGCGAAATCTCGGTTTAGCATTTTTGAATGAAATTCAGTATCTTTCCTAACTATAATGTATGGTATTCGGGAGGTCGTAGATTCGATTTCCGCGGTCCATATATCTCCGATTATGGATTTTTGTCGGGTTTTCGTTTTAGGCGAATGCTGAGGTGGTTTCTTCTTTCTACCGAACTTCCAGTTCCTTCATTTCATCTCCATTTTATTCAACTGGTCTCTTTCAGGATGTGTCGGTGAGGACTGCGGTAATGACGGTCTTTCGTGGTGGTGAATAAGCTTTGGAAATACAGTTCTTGGCATGGGGGTGATGGGGGCACATGGGGTTGGGTCAGACCTTAGACGTGGGTTCCTAGCGCTCCTCACGTCGAGAAGATGAATTGCTTGGACTATACTAGGGACTCTTAGTGGTACGGAGGTTGTATCCTCGTCTAGTTTTGGCCGCCCGTCGATAATACGATAATCATCCTTATTTTGTTGGGGTCTGACGCACAATAACCCCGTGGTGGCTGAATATGGAACTATCTACGGAATGTAACATACACAACATTGTGTAGGTGGTAGAATAAGTAAAAAAAAAACTTTTCTTGCATGATTATTTTCATGCCCAATAAGGAAGTCACGGTTTGCGGATTAAATCCTCTAGGGTTACATACTTTATTACTTTCTGATAGGTTGCACTTGATCCATTAGCGATAGCTGATTACTTTCATACCCTATACGACAGCAATATTTGATCAAAATGCCGAGCTTTCAACAATAAGCCGATTATAAGAATGTTTATACGGTAAAGAGATTAGCATGGCATGCAAAGAGCAACATAGTTTCATGGCTCAAGACCAGAATGCAAAAACTCCAGTGCTTGAAGGGAAAACTGATGAAGGCGTGATTATATCCCCTTATTTGTTTTATTTCAAGCTGTTGGTTTCTTGAGGCTATGCGCTACGGCTTGGCCAACGTGTCACGTGGATCCAGGTTGCTTCTGATCAGTTCGGAAATTATATTTAAACAGTTCTACAACCTATCAAATGATTGGCTTATTATGATAATTACAGGGCCCAGGAACTGCCTAAAAAGTAGCTAAAAAGAAACAAATTATCCTGGAAAGGACCTAAACCAGGGGAAAAAGAGAAAAAATACATGTATTATATTTACATGTCTTCTACTCTCTATCGTTTATTAGCAATATAAAGCTTTCTTATGAAAGTTTCTTTCTTTTTCTACCACGTAAGTATATTATTCCTTAAACTAGGCTGCATATTCTACATTTTTTATCATTTATTTACACAATGAATACATTTTGCATTTCTATTATTGTATATATTGCTTATGTTTAGCCATACCAAATAATACTTCTTAAACCATTCCTAAAACAACTAAATTAAACTTGATTCAAAATATATTAACTTATCATCACTTCAACGTACATCTTCCTTATGTTCGTTTTATATGAGCTGTATTTGCCTCTGAAGTCCTGTTCATTCTAAATGTTTTGCATAAATAGAAAACCGTAAGAGATAGACAAAAACTTACTGCACGAAAAATGTAGATCTCATCAAAGTTCAATTTGCATGTTTTTGAGAAATATTTCCAAGATATTCCTTGTTATTGGTTTGAATTTTACGAAGTCCCATTTTCTAAAACGGAAAGTTATTCTTTATTTATTTGTATATTATTTTCTGTACTCCTGATCTTGCAAGGAGAACAGAATTTCTAAGCCCTCACATAGCGACCTGTTCTTAAAGGATTTGAATATTGCTTAAGTCTACTGCATTGCCATTCCTATTGTAACTACAAGGAAATATTAAAAAAATCTCTATCTGACTGATTACAAGAATTAGAAAAATAAGCTTATCTATTTTTGTTACCCCCCTTTAAGTGTATTGTCATATGGCGGCTTTTGACTGAAATGTTTGTTGTCGTTTTTATTCTTTGATCTGTTTTGCTATATTACAGTAAATGTTCGTGGTTTCTAACTTAGATAGGAGCATCCACACTTCCAGACCCTATAGAGGACAGGGAATAAATAGTCTTAAAGAAAACTTTTCACTTCCAGCTATGAATTACCGGAGGTGAAGCAAATATTTACTATGAAACCAATAGATGACAATGTTTATGTGACGAAGGGCAGGTCTGTGGACAGAATTTGGTGTTTTCTCAGATTGTAAAAAACGCAAAATATACCACAAAATATAACAAAACTGTTCAGAATATCATAACCTTTCTTACCCAAATAAACACTGACATGGAATTCGAGGCCTCAGAGTAAGAAGGTCGGCTGACTCACCCCTCAACTATGGAGGAAGTCAAAATGTTTCTGTAAGAATTCGCTTTTTAACATTGGATACTTCGTTTGAACGTAACTTATATGAAATTATTTCTAACATTGATCTATGAATTTATGATCTACCGTGAGTCCGCAACTGTTCATTTTACCAAAACTTTCATCTGCAGTTAAAGCAAACTTCTTCAGTAGTGTAACCTAAGGGTGTATTGGAGGCATAAAATGGGGCTGTTTATATTGGCACTGACCAATTCTCTCCCCACCCCCATAAACGTTATCACCTCTTTCCCCGTGCATATTTTTAACCAAGGGACTCGCAGAATACTTTGCCTTCCCTAAAACTTGGCCGAACATTGTATTTTTATGCTACACTTATTTTATTAATCATTTCTTGTTTGGTTATTACCGTTCGATGACTGCGATAACTTTAACCTTCGCTCCATGTCGCCAATTAAAGCTCCTGTATATGTATAATAGCTGTGATCCAGTTTAGCCACACATGCAAATAAATGTTCACCCTTTCCTCTAAAAGACCGAATTATGTTGTAATTTGTTTATCCTTTTATTATACACTAATGATAGCGAAACGTTTTCAAAAGACGGTATACACGCACTTCATTAGTTTTGTTAATATTCATTGGCTAATGCTTATGCCCCTGAATTGTTTTCAGGTCAGTCATGTAGAGAACTATAACCGGCTGGGAGTTATTCAATTTGGTCCGGGTGTCTGTGAAAACGATTACTCAAAAACGAAAAACTTGTTAAATGCCAAACTCGATATTCAAGTTCAACCCTTCCAAGGAAACTAGAGGAAGATTTTAAAGTACATTCTCTCACCCAAACTGCCCTTATAAGGAAAACATTTCGAAGATATTGATATTTTTAAAAAAAGACTGATTATTTTTATTAAATTACCGTATATTAATGATACTTGCAACAAATTGATATCTTAAATTTTCCGGGAATTGCCTCTGAAGTACTCTTCATACTGAATGACTTATGCATGACTAATAAACCATAAGAGATGGACAAAAGATTCCTGCATAAAAAGGTAGATTTCGTTAAAATTTACAATTTTTGTCTTGAACAATTTTTGTGGTGTTAATCATTTCTTAGATTAGTTTAAATTTTAAAATGCTTTAACTTTACTAATACGGGAATTTTTCAGCTCCTGGAATGCAAATACGGCCGAATTTCAATCGCATAGTAACTAGCTTTTAAAAGATTTGATTATCGATATACTAAATGTATCCCATATTTCCTGACTACTATAAGGACATAAGTAATAAGGCTATTTCTGTTATGTTTATTCTCGATTAGCATGAAGTAGATAGAATAAGCTTTTTAACAATAATTTGTTACAGAGAGATGTGAATGGGCACACAAGATTTTTCGAGACCTTGTATACAAAAACGTTAATTGTTTTCGCATCGTACTGCGGCCCCCTAGGTTGGGAACCCTTGGTTTAAATGAAGCTACTTTCCCAGAGGAGTAGAGTTTATAACTGCGGACTTCTATACTCAAGTCTTTAGATGTTTTAAGAACTTAAATTTGTAAATAATAGTTCTTATTTTATCTACCGTAAGTATATACAAATGGAACTGGCGTGCTATTTATGGACGCTCTTTAACTGCTATGGTTCTCAGCGTCCCATTCTATACTGGGCATGAAAGACCACTTAATTTTGCTCAGAGGCCTCTCTTATCAGGCTTGAGATTCTTTTACGTACCGTAAATCTATGACACGAGACCCACAGCTTTACTTCCCTTCCGAAGGAAGCCATGCTAAGGATTTTTACGCCCGAAAAAATCCATCGTCCTCCGCCGGGTTTGAACCCGCGACCTTATATGGTATATGAAGTTAGCTTGGTAACCATTACACCATGGAGGGCAACCCGTAAGTACATACAATGTACATAGTAGCCAGAGAAGGTATTATATTTCACCCAAAAATTCGATGTCGATATTTCACCGGAAATATATGTTTTTGAGCTCCCCTGAGCCCGATTTTTTTACAAGGTCTGTCTGTCTCTCTGTCTGTGTGTATCTCTCTGCCTGTGGATAGTGTAGTTCTAAAACGAAAAGATCGTTAAATACCAAACTTGTTATTTTTGTTTAGTATCTTCCAAGGATGCAATACAAGGATTTTCAAGAAAATCCCTCCACCACAAACTACCCTTTACCTGGAAAAAATGTTGAGGGTTTTGTTTTTCTTAAAAATGGCTCTAACGAATTTGATTAAAGATAGTTATATAGTAAATTAAATATATATTTTGAATTTTCTAGGAATAACCTCTGAAGACCTCTTTATTGTGGATGGGTTTGGAGATAGACAAAAACTTACTGCATAAAAATGTAGATCTCGACAAAACAGATAATTTATGTTATGTATTCCTTTATTTCTCTTCTTCTTGCAAGCAAGTAATAAGAAATATTCTGCTAATGTTTATCTTGATTAATATGCTGTAAACAAAAGAATAATCTTTTGTAAGTATAATTTTGGTATGAAATAACTAGAGATAGTTATGTAAATGGAACACATGAGATTTGTCAAGCTTTATACAAAAAATTAACTAATTCCACATCGTGCTACGACCCCCTAGGGGGGGGGCGTCCCCCAGGTTGGGAACTCTTGGTTTAGATGAGTGGAGTAGAGGTTATAACTACGGAAGTAACTTCTGTTCTTCAAGTCTTTAGATTGTCTAAGGACTTAAGTTTATAAAATAATTGTTTTTCAGAGATATGGTTCTGCAAGACAGAGTTGCAATGTGACAGTTTGGTTTTCACTCTTGACTGCAATGGAATCATGTGGGTGCGCCACTGTAGGATCGAGATATGGCAACCCGGCCGGCGGGCGACCTCAGTGAGAGAACGTACCTAGCCGGTCCGTCGGTCGGTCGCACGGTTCGCTGTTTCACTCCACAGCATCTCCCAGAGGAGCGGTGGTCATTGTCTCGATGTATCTTTTTTATTAGATCGATATATTTATGTTGCGGTTAAGCGAACGATATCGGGAGTGGCGTAGTGTGTTGGTGCAGTGTAATGTCAACCGTTAAGAAGACGTCGGGAGGTGGAGGTGGAGGGCCCTTCACGTTCATCAGGAACCGGGCTAGCAAGCGTCTGCAGCACAGGTCAGTCTCACCATTACGTCACTGTTTACAAACACCCCTTTATTGCCTGCTTGCTGATCTTACCTCGATACAACATCTGGTCTGCATCACATGCCTGCATAGTGATCGCGTGCCACAGTCATTTAAACCTTACAGTTTTATCTTATGTGTATGTATTACGTGCATAGTGTATAGAGGAAGCATTGCGTTTTACCCAAAATTTTTACATGTTTTGAGACACCCTGAATCCAAAATAAGCATTTTTAGAAGAAGTTTAGTGTGTCTGTGTGTATCTATAGACAACATAGCTAGAAAACGAAAATTTCGTTATGTACCAAACTTAGTACTTAAGTTTAATATCACCCAAGGTTGCGACAAGATGATTTTCAAGAAAATTCCCCACTCCAAACTACGCTTTACAAGGAAACATTTCGAAAATATTGATTGGCTCTATTGATTTTGATTAAAATATTTACATGACAAACAAAATGTATGTCTTGAATTTTCTGGGATTATTCTCTGAAGAACCTCTTTATTCTGTATGCATTTTGCTGAATGTTAGTAAACCTAAGACTGGGACAAAAAGCTTATTGTACAAAAAATGTAGATCTTTTTATATAGGTTTTCCCCTTTGTTTCTGTCTTTCTGTTGTTTTTTTTTTTTTTTTTTTTTCTTTTTTTCTTTTTATACAGAGCTGACCGTTTCTGAACTTGGTGCTGTTCATATGGGAATTTGTAAAACTCCTGGCAATGCAAACAAACTAATTTTATCCACATGTCAACCAGCTTTTAAAAGATTTGACTATCATTTTAGCCTTGTGTACGTCCTTATTTCTCTTCTGCTTACAAGGAAGCAAGTAATACAATTTGTGGTAATGTTTATCACGAAGTAGGTAGAAGAAAAGCTTTTCAACAACAATTTGACAGAGATGCAGAGAAAATCATGTGAATGAACACGTCAATTTTTTTTTTCTATTTATTTCATCGTAGTCACAAATTAATCCGATAAGACATTATCAGTTATATCTTTAGTGCACAGAAGTTTAGGATACAACTGCCAGTGATTAAAAAGTAGTGTGTTACATTGCTTATTAGTAAAGTAATTATTTGAAAGTTTCTTTTACTTACTACTTTATTGTAAGATAATCAAGATAATCCTTTTCAAAACAGCTCCATTATACACTTTGTTACAGAAATAAATGGAACAGCAATAATAGTGGTGTAGAACTGGACGATATATACGGTTCTTAAAATTCCATATTCATTTTCCGTTACATATCAAAACACAACTGAAAAAAATTATATTTAATCTACAAAAAGTAAAGTATGAAATCAAATTCTTTTATTCAAACCTTACTATAATTCTATTCTAAAAAGCTAATCCGTATTAGAATTAGATATTTTAAAATACATAAATATATTTAAAAATTTTAAATACTTCCAGAATTATATCTTCAGAAAAAAAATCTATATTTCGAATACTGCTAACGTAAACTAAATAATGACTGACGCCACAAAGTTTTTTGAAATAAATTTTGTATTTAAAAGAGATCTACATTTTTAGAGTAAGTTTTCCTCTATAGTTTACGTTTACCTATTAAGTAAAATTATATTATTTTCTTATGAATGAAGAGGACTTCAAAAGCTATCCCCAGAAAATTCAGGTGATACCTTTTATTTTTCATGCAAATATATTTAATTTCTGGCATTGTAATGAAAATCGTTACGTTTTGAGAACATACATTTACAAAAATATTTTATTTAAATCGTAGTTTGTAGTCAGGGGGGGGGATTCTTGAAAATCTTTTGAGTCGTAAACTTTTGAAGATGCTACATTAAATGCCTAGGTTGGTATTAATCTGTCATTTTGTTCTAATAACGTAGTCTTTCTCCCTTCCTTCCTCCCTCCCTCCCTCCCTCCCTCCAACCGCTTTCTCGCTCTATCAGGCATACACGGAATTTTTCTCTAAACAAATAATAAGGTTTGTTGTTTAAGAGGCCACAAAACGTGCGTTTCTAATGAAATTTACTTCCAATTTTTGTTGGAATACAATACCTTCTCTACCTGCTACGTACCAGTATAGAAAGTACAAGAAACTGTAGGAAGCATCACAAAAGGTGTAGAACATCTCAAAATGTATTTTTTATTTGGTCTAATTATTTTAAGACGAATCAATTTAATTTTTACTTGAAGGGTAAGATTTCCTGAACTGCTCAAATTTTCATCTGAATTACTTCTCCAAACTTAGGAGGGGAACATTTGCTTCCCCGGCTCCCCCCTTAACTCTATGACTAAACAAAAATTCGTATGCTTTTTATCTTGTTAATATCAAAACAAAACACCTTCATGTTAATAAAATTAATATTTGACTACTTTCAATAATTTGGATACGCCAATTAATATGAGAAAATGTTTTGGATTGTAGACAGAACATAGAAGAATCTATTTCCAAGTTCTCAAGACAACCATTACACTAAGTAAATATCTCAGCTATAGTGTAGTAAAAATGTTATAAATATTTTTTTTTATAAACATCGCTCATATAAAGTTACATATTATTCTTCCACTAGCTGAATAACTCGTCGTTAGCCTGGGCTACAATTTAATTAGCTACATATTTACTTGCTCTCACCCAGATGTACAATAGGATAAATAGTAAATAGGTGTTACACTTCAACCAAAAATACGATTTCGAGATTTCACAGAAAATAAATGTTTTGAGACTCCTGAATCCACGTGCGCACATGTTCGTGTGTATTTGGGGGGTGGAGGCAGTATAATACAAAAACGAAAAGTCGGTTAAACACCAAGCTTAATATTTAAGAGGGTGTGATACAAAGATGTTCAACAAAATCTCCGACCACCAACTACCCCTTATATTGAACATTTTTCGAAAATTTTGATTTTATCAATAGCTGCAACGATTTTTAGTAAAATGTGATATGCTTAAGCTGTTTTATGACAAACGAAATGTAAATCTTAAATATTCTGGGACTAGCCTCTGAATACCTCTCCATTCTGGATAACTTCTTATAAGTGGTAAACAAAGTGATAAACAAAAGCTTACCACACAAAAATGTTAAAACACACAATTTATGATGTACTTTCTTGATAGAGTTAACGGTGTACTTGATATTATTGGTTTCTGTTTTAAGGTACTTAAAAGTAAACTTGTTTACTCCTAGCAAGTAAGGAGAACGAAATTTTAAAGATTTTATTTAGGACCAGGTTTTAAAATGTCTGTCCATCGCTTTAGCCTAGACTATTCCTTTATTTCCTTTCTACTTATAAAGAATCGAGTAATAAGTCCAGTTCTGGTAATGTTTGTGTTTATTATGCTGACGTAGATAAAGGAAAAATCATTTGTAAGGATAGTTTGTTTGTGGAACAGCTACAGAAAATCCTTTGAATGAAACACAACAGAGTTTTATATATGCTCTTATTTGCAGTTAAATAGATTAAACCAATTACAAGATAGTTGGCATTCAATAATTTTAATTTGTTCACATCCGTATGAGTTTATGCACAAGCCTATTTAAACTCAAAAAGCCCCCATATTTGTACAGCTATTTAAAAAACTTATTATTGTTTGCAAAAGAATGAAGAGAAAACTTTGCCTTTCTATTTAGAAGAAGAAAATGGTTATTTGCCATGAAAAGCTTTAAAACCTCCCCTTCCCATTGAAAAATTTTTCAAGACTTTAAGGATAATTTTTGTATTACCTTGCATAAAACATTAAACATGTTTTCTCTTTTTATTTAGCATAAAAATTGATATATTTGACAAATTTGTTCTGAAAATCCTCCAAAATACTTGCTACCAAAATTTTTCATATTCTCATTTAGTATTGGTATTTAGTAGTACAAATACTAAAACGAATAAGAAAATACGTTTTATTTTCATTCAGAGGAAGTATTGAAACGCTTGCCCATTTATGGTGAAAAGTCAGTCAGTCATATCAAAATTTGGTCGAAAAGATTCAACCATGTGGTTTTATATCCCAAACAAAAGTAGGAGAACATACGTATCCAAAAGTTGAAAAATGATGTTTAGTCTAATAATTAGGCTCATTTATTTGGAATCGACAAATTTTAATTTGCTGGGATTGGTTGTTTGTTAGGTTTATTAAAGACGATATAATATAGTAATTAAACTGAAGCTAATGTCTCTTTTAATGGAGAATAATTTAATAAAACTCCTGTTTTAGCATCAGTAAATTTAATTTACTTCTCTCATCACCGGCATTCATTAAGAATGCTTCACGTATCAAAATTAAACGTAAAATGTAGACTAAGAATCAATAGATTGGGGAAAATAATAATATTTTAAGACGCTTGATTTTAACCGCTGCAAATCGTGTATTTCCCATGATATCTTGATGCAGAATGCAACACTTCCTGACCCAGGTGAAGGGCAGACAGAGAAAGTAAAAGGCAAATGTCGGCACATCGATTGCTCTTATAAGAGATCACAAGTTTACCGTTAGCAGAGTCCTAGTTTGCCAAACGTTTCGGACAGTCAATTGTCTCTTCTGTTTACTTTCTTTATAGGTATAGAGAGTAGCGAAAGTATTGTGTTCTACTAGAAATTCGAATTAGAGATTTCATCAGGTATACTTTTGAGACCCGTGAATCCCCCCCCCCCCAAAAAAAAATCGGATGTTCCATTCACATATCTTCATATCTGCAAAAAAAATATTGTTAAAAAGCTTATTCTTCTGTTTACTTCATCCTAATTGAGAAAAAATTAGTAGAAATGGTCTTATTACTTGCTTCCTTGAAAGTAGAAGGAAAAAAGGAAGTATCATAAGCTAAAGCGATTGTCAAAAGTTGGTTGCTATGTGATTGAAGTTCCTTTGTTTGTAAGGTATTCTCTGTATGAGAAAAGTGTAAGTATTTTAAAGCTGAATGCCATTACAAGGAATATCTCAAAAACGATCCAACTCCACGAAAAAAATGTATATAACATGAATTGTATGCTCTAAGAGCTCAGACCGCGCCGTGGCCAAGAGGTTAGACCAATTATCTCTCAACTAGACGGCCCGGGTTCAATCCCAAGTGACCGCATGTGAGATTTGTGGTGGACAAAGCGGCGCAGGGGCGGGTTTCCTCCAACCGCGGGTTTCCACCGGTGCTCCATCTTCATGTATCACCATGGTCATCGCCTGCGGTGCCAAAAATAGTAAAAGCGGGCGTTAAGTACTATAAAAAAAATAGCGAGCTCAACATATTCTATTCAGCAAGTTTTTTTCTCTCTCTCTCTTACGGTTTACCCATATCGTATATCAAAATCATTACATCCATTTTTGAGAACAAGAACATTTTCGAAAAATTTTCTATGTATGCGAATTTGCTTCAAAATCTTCATGTCGCATTCTTAGAAGATATTGAACCTAAATAACAAGTTTGGTATTTAATGGACTTATGGTTTTTGAGCTATACTGCACGCGCACGCACATGGACATTTTTCTAAAATGGTTTCTTTTTGGAATCAGGGGATCTCAAGACATATTTCCGGTGAAATCTCGGTATCGAAATTTTGGGTGGAATATAATACCTTCTCTA
The DNA here is from genome assembly GCA_030762935.1 of Hymenopus coronatus. Classification (NCBI taxonomy): domain Eukaryota; kingdom Metazoa; phylum Arthropoda; class Insecta; order Mantodea; family Hymenopodidae; genus Hymenopus; species Hymenopus coronatus. The sequence goes on from CM060898.1 coordinate 89,397,520, forward strand.
TACACTGTGTACATTATATGTAGAGAAAGTAACAAAAATAGAGAAGTATATATGTAAACAAAAAAGAAACACAGGGTCGGATAGTCGAACTTGGTATTTAAGTTCTTCCAAAGATCTTCCAAGGACGAACATTTTTCAAGAAAATCCCCCACACCAAAATAGCCTTGCAATACTTTTATTTTCTTAAAGTATCACATACTAAAAACGTTTATGATGAATAAAAGTATATCTTGAATATTATGGAAATAGCCAGTAAAATCATTTTCAAGGGAATCTGTATGATCTTATATAAATGGTAAATTTTAAGTAATAGACCAAAACATACTGAACGAAAAGTGTATAGTTTTTTAACATACAATTTATTCAGCATAAAACTTCACTGCAGTATAAGTGATTTCCCAGATATCCGTTATTAATGGTTCAAATTGATGAATAGTCTGTCATTCATGTTATAAATGAAATGGCGGGTTGTAGATATTGTGCTACAACTTTTGCCTAGTGACTATAGACCACAACGCTTCCCCCCAACTCTGCTCCGAGTTTTGTGGTTGAGTACGTGCGAATACTCCTTCCCAAATGAGTCGATTTGGAGCAGCCTTGCATACATACAACATACCATGGCTAAACTGCCCCTTAGGCACATTAAGAGGTGCAGAAGTAAGTAGGACTATTTCAAGTTAAAATTCGTCACTGAGGAAGGGGAGAAACTGATCTTCGCTTTACACGTCTTACTCTCGGCGAAGATAGTGGGCGGGTCGCACTTATTGGGAGTGGGTAAAACTAAGCTCGATTTGTCAGTTCTCCACTGGCGGGTTTTAACTTTAAATAAACCCGTATAGTTCTACAACCCTTTTAATGTACCAAAGGTATCTTCACATACCAAATGCGGAGTATTTTGGGTCATCTGGGAGATGGAGAAGGTATTGTATTTTTCCCAAAATTTTCGATAGCGAATTTTACTGAGCATACGCATTTTGAGTTTGCCTGAATCCAAAAATACATTTTTGTAAATATGTCCCTGTATGGACACGACAGGGAGATTTTTAAGAACATTCCCCACTACAAACTACAGTTACGCAAAAAATGTCAAGAATTAGATTAAATGAATGATATTATCTATATGAAATGCAGGGTTTCACATAGCACTAGAACGTGTTCACTAAAATTGGTGCATAGAGAAAGTTTTGCCAATATTATTGTGCTACGCCAATGATTAGAGCTCAGTTTTGGGTTCCGAAGTGCACACAGTTACGAACACACAAAGTACAAGAGAAAGAGAGTTTAGTGTGAAGAGAGTTTGTAGCGTAAATATACACACGTTGAGGTATAATCTCTTCCAAAAGTAGCTCATTACATGTATTCACATGATATGCATTGTTCTAAGTCATGAAGGTACAAATAAAACAATGATTTCATAATATGATTTGTAAATAAAAACACCTTGTACTTTTACAAATAAAATTATAAAGCTTGTACAACAAATTCAGGATAATAATGTGCATAGCTTTGAAAATACAATGAACATAAATCAACCAGCCTCACTAAAATTTATAGCAGTGAATTACAAGATACATATTTACGGCTCTCCTCCTGTCACTCAAAATATGTTTGAATCATCCATAAGCTTGTTCAGTGTCAAAGGCGTATCCTTTCGAACTTTCAAAATTTTTCAATCAGCTCTCGCTTTCAGTATTCGCTGGTTTATCTATGGAATTGTTGTTGCCGGGCCCCATGGCCGCGCTCGCTAAAGTGCCTAGCTTGGTGCTTCGTGGCGCAGGGGATTGCTAGTTCGAGTCCCGCCTCATGCATGAGTGTTTGTAAATGTGTATATGTGTGTGAATATGTATGTAAAAATGGAAACAAATACGAAAACAACAGAAACATAGAGATGAATATAAAACAAAAGGAAAGAAGGTAAACAAGTAGCAGGAACTGATCGAGGCCAGGCATTCTGCAATGCTAGATAGTGCAACACGTTTCGAAATGGGTTGTAGAGACAATGCCAGCTCCATCACGTCACGAACCTCAATCCGGCAATTTCGTGACCCCAAACAGAGCTCTACTAATGATTAGCATACAGTGTATCAAAGTCAGGTGAGATGATGATTTTCAGTCGCGAAAAACAACGCCACGTTTTCTCAGTAACCGTTTGCACTCTTCGCGTGAACATTTACTTCTTCTTACAAGTTACATTCGCGAAGCGTCTCGCCGATTTTGAAATAAAACTACGATGAAAAAGTTAAGTGTAATTAATACTTACTGCACCAATTTTAGCTGCCCATATCGTTAATATTATTCATGTTGGTAAGTCTTTTAGATTGTGAGGTAATAACACAGGAAACATAGGTACTCCATTTAGCTGTACGTACCTATTGTTGAGCATGTTTGTAGGTATTGGTGAAACACAAATTTTAACTTCATTATGCGCATTGTTGCCTGCAATAACGAAGATTCAGGTTGCTCTGCACCAAAGCCCACAAACATGCTTAATAATAGATACGAACAGCTAAGTAGAATAGAATATTCATTATGTTAATATCTGTATTTTCTGTCCTATTCATTATTCGTTACACCATTATCTATAAGACTCACCAACATGTAAGTATAATTACCACAATGGGCGGCTAAAATTGATGCAGTAAGTATTGATTACTCATGTTGTTTGCATTGTAATTTTTCAATATCGGCGAAACACTCTGCGAATGTACCTTGTAAGAAGAATGAGAGAGAAAGTGGAAAACTAGGCAATCCTGTTTTATTCCATGTGAAGTTAAACTATATATATATATATTACTTATGATTTTTGGTGAAACATCAGCGACTTCAAACAATGCATGCAGTGTGTGTTACCTGAGAGGCTTCCGACGATCAAAAGCAAAGCGTATGTTAACAATTAGGAGTAGCACAATACAACATAATCCGGCCTTGTAGAGGAACGGATGAAGAATTATTTGTATGTGTCGTTATGCTGGGCGATAGCTGCGACCTTTTTGAGACCTGTGATTACCCATATTATTTGTATGTTGTTACTTTCTCTTACACTTAGGTACAATGTACATAGGAGAGAAGGCATTGTATTCCACTCAAAATTTTGATACAGAGATTTCACTGGAAATGTATCCTTTGATTACCCCTGAATAAAAAAAAAAAAAGTTTTAAAAAAAAAGTTCAGTGTGTGTGTGTGTCTGTCTGTGTCTGTGTCTGTCTGTGTCTGTGTGTTTAGCCTAGCTCAAGAACAGAAAGTCAGTTAAATACTAAAGTTGGTATTTTATTTCAGTACATTTCAAGGACATAACCCAAAAATTTACAAGAAAACTCCCCCACCCACAGCTAACCTTTTCATGGAAAATTTTTCGAAAGATTTGATGTTCTCAAAAAAGGCTAACGACTTCAATTAAAATGCCCTATGTTTAAGATATCTTCCTGACAAATGAAATGTATATTTTGAATTTTCTAGAAGTAGCCTCTTCATTCCGGATGAATTTTTTATGACTTTTGTATAACTGGTAAACTGTAAGACATAGACAAAAATGTACTTCACAAAAATTGTAGATATCGCTAAAACACACAATTTAGGTCGTATACATTTTCTCAAAAGAGAAGTCATCTCTTTTAGTCTCTATGTTTTATTCCTAGAAGCAAACAGAAACGAATTTAAATTGTTTCACATAACCACCAGCTTTTAAAAGATATGACCATCGCTTTAGTTCAGTGCATTCCCTTATGTCCCTTCAACTTACAAAAAAGAAAGTAATAAGACCAATTCTACTAATTTTTATTTTTATCTTAATTAGCATGATATAGATAGAAGAATAATCTTTTGTAAGTAAAGTTGTTTTTGGAACAGCTAGAGTAAGTCATACAATGGAATACATCAGAGTTTTGTTTAATTTGTTTTACAATCCTTTGGTAGTAATCTGATTCTTTCTTGCCCAGTTGTCTTTATCAGTTCCTTGCCTCCATCCTTAAGATTAAGTAAATTTAGCTCTAAAAGTATTAGCGCAGTATATATTCCTGTCATTTCTTCATCCATTCTGTTATATAAAAGTCTATATTATAATAATAAACAAATAACTAAAGGTTTCGTAAGACAAGTAATCCCTTAATGTTAGTGAAGGAGACTTTTACCTTTATCTTTAATTTTTTTAGTTTTTTATTTGGGTTTAAAATTTTTCTTTTATAGGTTTAGTTAAATAAGTTAATAAGGGAATTTAACCCTTTCGTTATGATTTCAAGACATAAGCTTATTCATTATGTTTATAACTATATTATTGATAAAGAATATTATCTCAAATGTTAACCACTGTGCTGCATATCGGTAAGTTTAAGCATACTACTTGGTACTTGCCTTTCTAGCTGCGTTTCCTGCGATAACTTAGGCCAGACAGGCCCTTTGTTCCGGATAACGGCCTAATCCACGCTGCCAATTAGGCGTTTGTTTACATCCCTTTATTGCCGTTGAAGACTAGATTTTCGTATCATAATAGGATCTGAACAATAACGGGTACACGCACTGTACAAGATATTCATTTAGCTCAGCTACCCCATCCACTTTAGTCAACTTCCTATAAAAATATGATGTGCTACATTCTCACAGCTTTCACTACTTGTTTTAGAAACAAACCTTTCTTACAAAACATTCATTTATTTACATCATGCTAATCAACGTAAACATCACCAAAAGGTTTAATACTTGTTCCTTGGAAGAAAAAGGGAAATAAGGGAGTACATTAGGCTAAGGCCATAGTAAAATCTTTTAAAAGCTATCACTGTGTGAAAAAATTGAAATTCGACTGCCTTTGAGTGGCTAACAAAAGTTGAGGAAAGTTTAAATAGTTTTAAATTAAAACCAGTAACCAGGAATATCTTGTTAACTGTACAAAAATGTATATTACTTAACTGTGTATTTTCACGAGATCTATATTTTCTTAGTATTGTCAGTCTCTTGTGGTCAACCTGTTACATCCAGAATGAAGAAATTTTCAGAAACTGTTCCCAGAAAATTCCAAACATACATTTTGCTTGTATTGAATTATCTTAAACATTTGGTATTTAATAAAAAATCTCTAGAATATGTTTGAGAAAATCGAAATATTCGAAAAATGTTCCATATGAAGGGTAGTTGGGGTGGAGGATTCTTTTTAATATTTATGTACCATCCCTTGAAGATACTAAACTTAAATACTAATGGATTTGACTTTTTTGAGCTATGCTGCCTCCCCTCCCCACCCCCCCACACACACATGGACTTATTTCTAATGTTTTTTATTCAGGAGTATAATGCCTGCTATGCGTACATTGTATGTACATACGTGCTAGAGAAAATAGAAATACTAGGAAAGTTAATGTTAAAAAAAATCCTATGAATTGTTGCTCTATAGCTTTCATGCACGAGTAGTAAAGTTTTTGACAATATTTTATGGTTTGCAGTACAAAAATATGCAAAATAATTATTTACGATACAACTGTGTAAAGTCTTCGTTTTTTTTTTCTTTTTCTTCTAGATGAGCATAGATTTTATGAAACGAGGCGTAATCGCACAACTATCGAAAATATACTTTACACATGTGTATCATACAATGCATTTTTCAAGACAGTACCAAATTAAAATAAATGTTAGAAAGGAGTTGCCATTTTCTCGGACAGACACAACAGCGATTTTATGGCTACATGTGTTTAAACAAATATTTGAAAGTATTGAATACGTTCTCTATTTAGCGCATAGTAAATACATACGTAGAGAAGGTATTGCATTACACCCTAACATTGGATACCGAAATTTCACTGTAAATACAAGTTTTAGTGTCCCTGTAACCAAATGAAGCATTTTTAAAAAAAGGTCCGTGTGTGTGTGCGAGCGTGCGTATGTATGTATGGGTCTGTGATCATAATAACTCAAACAAAAAGTCGGCAACATAGCAAACTTGGTATTTTAAGTTCAATATCTTCCAAGAGTGCGACATGAAGATTTTCAGGAAATTCCCGCCACCCCATGCATGGTAAAAGTTTCGAAAAGTTTGATTTTCTCAGAAATAACTCTTTAACGATTGAGATTAAAATACCAATACTAAAGATATTTAATAAAATATATGTGTAACTTATTACACAAAAGATATAGATGTTTTTAAAATGTAAAATTTATGTCTATACACTTCTTGGGGAATTGTCCATTTCCGAGATATTCCTTGTTGGTGGTTTCAGTTTTAAAATACTTAAACCTTTCCCGTACGGAAATTTTCAACTCCTGGCTATGCAAGGAAACGAATTCCAATTACACAGCATCCAGTTTTTAAAAGATTTAACTATTGCTTTAGCTTTATGTATTCCCTTATTTCCTACTATTTATAAGGACTCGTGTAATAAAACTATTTATGTTATGTTTATCTCGATTAGCATGAAGTAGATGCAATCATAGGCTTTTTGACAATTTGTTTCTGAGATATAGAGAAGATCATTTAAATGGATAACATCAGATTTCTTTAAAACCTAAATCCAGAATTCTAATGCTTTTGTGTCAGTTAGAAGCTGCATGAAAGCATAAAAATCGGATGCGTTCCTTTTACATGACTTTCTCAACATCTCTACAATACAGCATTGTTATTAGGCTTATTCTTCTTTCTACTTCATGCTAATCGATAAACATTAGTGAAACGGTCTTATACACTAAGCTAAATCGATAGTCACATGTTTTAAAATGTGGCTACTATGGGATTGAAATTAGATTCTTTGCATGGCCAGCATTTGACAAGTTCCCGTATCAGAAAAGTTTTAAATATATTAAAACCGAAAGGACTAAATAGAAATATCTCGAAAATAGTCAAATCCACGAAAAAAATGTACATGACATAAATTGTGTTTTAACGAGATCTTCTACCTGTGTAGTTTGTTTTTTGTTTATGGTTTACCAGTAATGCAACATTCAGCAATATCAATTCAGAAGGTATTCCCAGAAAATTCAAGATGTAAATTTTATAGCTTTAATATATTGTATTTTAATCAAAATCTTTAAGAGCCATTTTGGAGAAAAAAAAAATTCAAATATATTTCCATGTATAGGGTAGTTTGGGGTGAATGAATTTTCTTGAAAATCATCGTGTCACATCCTTGGAAGATGCCAAACTTAAATACAAAGTTTGGTATTTAACGGTATTTCGTTTTGGAGCTATGCTGTCCACACACAAACACGGGTCTTTTTTCTAAAATTGCTTTTTCTGGAATCATTGCGTCCCAAAACATGTATTTTCGGTGAAATCTCTGTATCGAATTTTTGGGTGCAATACAATAACTTCCCTATATACTATGTTCATAGTACATGCAAAGAAAGTGAAAAACTGAAAATGCTTTGAAGTATATCTTGATTGACACCAGATGAAGTCGTGACAATTTGTGTCTTCCGCAAGATCCACTAATTCAACTAGTTGCTTAACATTTTTTTGAACGTTACAATAAAGCCTTGATTTTTTTTTCTGTGTTTGATAGGTTTATCTTTCTCTACACGTACTATGTACATAGTGTGTGAAGAAGGTATTTTAATGCACCCTAAAATTCGATACCGACATTGCACCAGAAATATATGCTTTGAGACCCCGGAAAACAAAAACATTTTTAGAAAAATGTTCGTGTTTATCTGTCAGTGTGTGTGTCCCCCCACACACACACTGCATAGCTCAGAAACGTAAAGTGTGTTAAATACCAAACTTGGTATTTAGATTCAGTATCTCCCAAAAAGTTACCAAGAATTTTCAAGAAAATTCCCCCAAACCAAACTACATGGAAAAAATTTCAAAAATGTTGATTTTCTCAAAAATAGCTGTAACGATTTTTATAAAAATACCGTATATTAACGATATTTATATGGCAAATAAAATGTATATCTTGAATTTTATGGGAATAGCCTCTAAAGAGCTCCTTATTCTGAATGAATTTTGCTGAATTTTGCGTAACTGGTTAAGAGATAGACAAAAACTTGCTACACAGTTTGTCATATACTTATTTTCGTTATTTATTTCAGATTTAAAATATTTTCACTTTCCTCACACGTAAAGTTGTAAACTCTGACCCTGCATAGAAAGAGTTCAACTACGTCGCAACTAGCTTTTAAAAGATTCGACTACCCTATTGTTCGCTTATTTTCCTTCTACTTACAAAAAAGCAAGTAATTAAAACAGTTTCTGCTAATGTTTATTTGGATTATCATAAACTAGATGAAAGAATGTGCTTTTTAACAATTTGTTACAGCGATGTAGAGAAAGCCATGTGAATGGAACACATCAGATTTTTATTTATGTGATGCATTTTCATTTAGGTGAACGACATTTGTAGATGTCGGTTATATAAGAGGAAATATGACACTAGTGAATCCGTAATCAGTTATATTTAAAGTGATTTCACGAAACAAATTTAACGCATTTACTTCGCCGGTTTAAATAGCAGAAACAAAGAAATGCATTTGCTTCTCGATCACGTTTATGCAGTTATTTTGAAGTCACGTGGAACAGCACACAACAAGGCGAGAGTACGCGAGAGAGTGATACTGAACACAGCCGCCATCTGGTGGGTAAACAAAACAATAGAAAGGCGAGCAAATGCGTAAAATAATTCACTTGCTCCAGGTGGAGCTCCTTGCTTCACAATACTAGCTTCGCCTACTGAACTTGAATCTGCTGTTCTTGTTTTCCTTGCAGCTGTTTACCATATATCAATTAATTGTACACCCCTAGATGTGCTTAAAGTGTCGCAGATACGTTTGGTACAGTATCACTTCTTAACCTCAAACTTCATCACCTCACATCACGTTATAATAATATTCTTAATATGGATCATTCTTATGGGGTAATTATTTCTGTACTAATGCTCTGTTTGTTTTGCAAAAGAGAACAAACTCAATCATTGCTAATGGACAGTAGAGCATTTGTGTACCACTTTTGTGAATATGTTCGTAATATTTAAATTAAACTCGGGTACCCATATATATAATGCTCGTCAGGTATCGCTCGACGATTAGATTCAGATACATTAAAGCAATGTAATTATTTGTGTCAACATTGTACAGTAGACTACATTAGTTAATTACTATTTCTAAGTATTGTCCACTCAAGTCACTTTTAAAACGAAAACTTCAACAGTATATACGCTATGAATGGATGCTATGTTATGATAGTGTATGCGATTTTGTTTAATTACTTGATTTTGACACCCTCGTTCATAATCATGTTCGAAAGTAAATCAGATACCCAACCTTAAAAGGACCCATTCCGCTGTTTCCATTTAAATCACTTTTAAAATAGTTCAAGTGGTAAAAATTGTGTTTTATATATTTTTTTTTTTTTCATTTATATAGCCCCCTTTAACATCTAAGGTCATATCGGGGGCTTCGAATTAGAAACAACTCGTTGTCTTTAGGTTTTACGTTGGGTTTAAACTATTTTATTTCCTCAAACGCGCACACATTCACTCTCGCATACATACCTACCTCCAGACTCTGTGGGGGATAGGGAATAGTTCTGGTTAAAGAAAAATTTCCCGCCCCAGCCGGGAATCGAGCCCGGGACCTCCGGGTGAGAAGTCAGCTCGCTGACCACTCGACCACGGAGGCAGTCTGCTTTATATTGTGAGTACGAAGCTTGCCTAACCCTACGAGCAATTTAAAACAATGTTAACACTATTTTTAAACAGTTCTCAATACTCACAGACATATTATAATTATAAATAAATTTCACGGAGTACATGCTTAATTGTCTGCGAAATTCAGTTGTTGCCTTGCTTAGCATCAGTGCTGGCAACATGACAACTTACTCGTACAGAACGAAAACATTCTATACCTACAATCGAGGCAGTGTAGCAGTTGTGCAAGCAAGCGGAGAGAGCAAAATTACAAGTTCGTCTGGTTCAGCAGATTCCATGTTCATGACATTGAAATCATACACCATTTTATCGATTGATACTATGTTATGACATTTTATCCGATTTTGTTTAATTACTTGCTTTAGACTTCCTCATTCATAAGTATATTCGAAAGTAAATCTACCACCTAACCTTACAAATACCCATTCGCTATCGTTCCTATCTGTCTAACTTTGGAAAGACCCATCCATTCATCTATTCACCCACCCCTTAGCAAAAGTGTGTTCCATTCATATAACTTTCTATATAAACTATTGTTATAAAGGATATCCGTTTATTTATATCGTGGTAATCGAAATAAACATTTAGCAGAAATCGTTGTAGATATTAGTTTATAAAAGGAAAATAAGGCTAAAGCGACACTCAAATCTTATTAAAAGCCGGTCGCTATTGGAAACAATTGAAATTCGGTTCGTTTTGCACGGCTAGGAGTAAAATAAAAGATGAAACGAAAGATAGCCTCCCATTTGAGAAAAGGAATATCTCGGAAACGGTTAACTCTACAAAAGAATGTATACGGCATAAATTGTATGTTTTAAGGATAGATTCATTTCCTGCCAGTAAGCTTTTGACCAGCTTTTACGGTTTTCCAGTTTTGCAAAATTCATTCAGATGAAGAGGTCTTCAGAGGCCATTGCCTCACAATTCAAAATGCACGTTTTATTTGCAATGTAAATACCTTTCATATACGGTAAATATTTTAAACAAAATCGTTATAGCTATTTTTGAGAAACAAAGATTTCAAAAAAGTTTCTTTGTGATTGTTAGTTTGTTGTGGATGGATTTTCTTGAAAATCTTTTGGTCGCATCCTTGGAAAATACTAAACTAAATACCAAATGTATTTAATAGTCTTTTTGTTTTTGAGCTATGCTGTCCACACACAATAGATGTATATAGTACTTGTAGAGAAAGTAAATATATTGATGGAGTCTTGATACCGTAGATTACTGTTGTAAAACTGCAATGTACCTTTATACAGCCAAGTTTCCCAAAAATTAAGAGTAAAAAGAAAGGTTTATCATTTCGTATCTTTCCCTCCTTCGTATTCTTTTTGCTGCTAACATATTACATAACACTTAAATTACAATTATTAGTACTTATCTATTCTATAGACTTCATTACATTTCATGTATTCTAGGAAACAACAAAACTGAATAAATTATTTTAACTCCGTTGGCAGCTCCACATTCTTTAAATAATGAAAATTCCCTGCCGTATAAGTCCTTCCTTAATAACGAAATTTAATCTTCCAACTGCTTCTCCTTTATATTTATAAAATAGAATACGAAAAAAATCTCAATTTTAAAGTAAGTACTTTCTAACTATGTTATGCAACGAGAATATTAATTGCTAAGATGTGAGTATAGTAATAAAACGAGCGGAATAAGTTTAATAATTTTCATACGAGCATGTTAATTGCCATTATATTTAGTGCATTGATCTTAGCTACGTAGTGAAACAGCTAGCAGGGCTGTGGTATTTTCTAAAAATGAGGTTATGAATTTTGATTTTCCCCAATCCATGAATTGTGCATAGAGCTTTACGTGCAAGTTTCTTGATTATGCTTTTTTCAATAAGCTATCAGTCGCATCGTGTGATTTTACAGAAATTTCCGGCGGTGTAAGTTAATCTCGTTGTCACTCGTATCCGACATGTCGAGAATAATCGATAGTTGCGTTTTCAACGACTGATGCCTGGTAGCGTTAAGAGCTGTGCACAGATGCGAGAGTATTGTTACATGTGCATGGTGGAAACCTGTACTTTAATGAGATCCATAAAAGTGCAGCTACCAGAGGTATAATTAGTAAGCTTAATTGGTAATAAGCAGATTAGACTTAGAATTAAGGTTTTCATAAATGAATCTATCGTGCGATTTGGTGTAATCTGAAATTAATAAGGTTCATTTAATTAACATTTCTATAAGAGTATATAAATTAAGTCAATTTAAGTGTAGCATAAGCATGGTCGAGCAAAATTTATAAAAACAGAAACTTTTATTTGACAAACAATGGAATGTAGAAGATAGTAAGCTTATCCCTTAAGGTGCGGCATTCCCCCTACTCTTCATTATCTCTGCATTATTTTATATTGGAAATTGTATTTTTAATATATTATTCATTTTGCTACGGCTAGTTGGATTCCTCGGTCAAGCAAGTATCTCTTACAGGGCGTGAACGGTAAAAGGAACTATTTCAGAGATAACACATTTGTAACTGTTAGTTTAAGCAATTTATTTAAATTGTTGTCAAAGATTCCATAGCTTATGTACACGTTATATTTCTATGCTTTCTTTCCCGCTTCCAGTAGCGTCTCTTTTCACGAGCGAATAGAAACTATCCTACTTACAATGCTTAACTTAGGTTGTTAATCTCTGTAACTTTCCAGTGGATTTCACAACCTCATCACCCCTTCTAAGATTTGCTAGTCCTTTTAACTCAAGGACATTCTTTTATACGTTTCACCCCAGCTTCTTAACTAAAAACCTGCGAAAGATTTTCCTTTATGATTGTTATACAGTTTCAGGTATATCTTCCCTATTTATAAGTAAGTTTTTGCTAACATCCTCTAGTAATATAGTCTTAGATAGGTAGAGTCAGACTGAAAAATGCAATGCCTTAGCCGGGATATGAACCACGGATCTCACGGTTGCTCTACCAATGAGCTAACATGGCAACACGCCGGCAGAGCATTGAATTTCTCAACTGATTCGCATATTCCAGTAAACCACAAGGTGATCTCAAACTATTTTGAGATGACAACCCCAATGGTGACTTACAATGTTGTAAGTACTTTAAGTCCCAGGATTCATGGAATAGCCAATTATTATGGTCAATTGGTATTGATTTAATGGTTGTTTATTTTATTTTTTTACACAAGCCGTGGTAGGACAGGAGTTGGTTAGGTAGAGTTAACTGAAAAATTCAATGCCGAGCCGGGAGTTGAACCATGGATCTCCTGGTATCTAGCTGGTTGATCTACCAATAAGTTACCATGGCAACATGCCGGCATTGTATTGAATTTCTCAACTGACTTGCATGTTTCCCAGTAAACCACAAAGTGATATCAAACTATTAGGAATGACAACTCCAATGGCGAATTACAATGGCTAGAGACCGGGAGATCCATGGTTCAAATCCCGGCTATGCCATTGAACCTATCCAACTCTTGTCCTACACACGGCTTGTGTGGAAAAAATACAATTAAATCGATATAATCTTATTTCTATATTACATATATTTATTTACATTATCTTGCTTGTTGATTATATTGTTAGTATTGCTTCAAACGCTTAATGATTGGCAATCAGCCAGTGAAGCTTACCTACTCTTTGCAAAACAGGTTAGCGTCCCTATTAAGCCGTAATGTGATACTGGCCTAGCAAATCGGCAATAAAAAGTTAAGAGCTCTGTGTTTAACATTCCAGGTGTGGAAGGAAAAAGAGCGGACATTGGTTGAATGTGAACCTGGGTTTTCAACGCTGTTTAGTGTTAGGTGTCATTAAGGCTGTGGTTGTCTCGTTCTACCTTTCTCTAAACCTGATCAGTCCAAGATGCAAATACAGGCAGTTCAGCTTTCACTTATTTATATCTTAGTTTATTGCTTTATGCAATTGGATATTATACCATGAAATACGTATTTCTCTTCCCACACAGGTTCTGGTCCAATATGCTTTTAATTGCTTTAAAGAATTTTACGTGATTAATGTCTTTAACAAGTCGTTTTTGATTCAACGATAGGATAAGTTAAGTTAGTTCAGGTTTTCCTTCAATTGTATAGCTATTAATGATAAAAGCTATTCTTGCAAGGTGTGTGGAGATCAAATAAGATAGATAACAGCGTCAAAGTTTATCTTGCTTTTAATGCTGTATTCTACCTATAAAGAATTAAGTAGTAAGACCAGTTATCGTTATGTTTATTTTAATTAACATGGTGTAGATAAAAGAATAATCTTTTATAAGAATAGTTTGCAAAACAGATAGAGATAGAGGTGAATGACTCAAATTAGGTCTAGACCTCAGGTGTGTGTAGCAGAGAAAGGAAAAAAAAATGCTGGTGTTCCATTCACATGAATTCTACAAACAAACTATTCTTACAAAAGATTATTCTTTATTCTACATTATGCTAATCGTAATAATAATTAGCAGAAATGGTCTTATTACTTACTTCCTTGTAAGTTGAAGGGAAACGCGATAATCAAGAGCTTAAAAAGCTGGTCGCTATGTGAAATAATTGAAATTTGGTTCTCTTGGCTTGTTAGGAATAATCCAAAAGAAATATATATTTTGGGAAAAGTTTATGCACCTTAAAACTGAAACCAAGAACGCGGAATATCTTGGAAATTATCAACTCTACAAAAAAATTATATGATGTAAATTCTGTGTTTTAACGAGATCTACATTTTTTGTGTTGTAAGCTTTTGTCTTTCTTGCGGCTTACCAGTTATGCAAAATTCTGCAATAGTTATCAAATATGATTAGGTCTTTAGAAGCTATTTCCTGTAGATTCAAGATATACATTTTATTTGTGGTGTAAATATCTTTAATACACGGTATTTTAGTCAAAAGCGCTGGAACCATTTTTGAGAAAATCAAACATTTCGAAAATTTTTCCATGTTAAGGGTAGTTTGGGGTGAAGTGATTTTCTTGAAAATCTTAGTGTACATCCTTGGGAGATACTGAACTCAAATTCCAAGTTTGGTATTTAACTGATTTTTGTTTATCCGTTATGCTGCCCACAGTCACACACGGACCTTTTTTATAATTTTTTTTAAATTCAAAGGACCTTAAAACATGAATTTACGGTGGAATCTCGCTGTCAGGTTTTTGGGTGGGATGAACTACCTTCTCTATCCTCGCTATGTGCCCGTGCTAGAGAAAGTAAATACAAAAGAAAAACCAAACTCCCAGATGATGTAACTTCCTTAGAGAAGCAGAGGGCGTCTCAGTTGTTGATTGTAGTATTAATTATCCTAACCGGAACAAATAAGAAAATAAGACGATTGCTGTTAAGTTTGCTGTCCTGAAAGTTTTCCTTAAATCTCTCCAACGTGCCTCATCCTAGAAAATTAGCAATGCTCTTAAATGGCTAGTTCACCATCTGCTAGGCGAGTTGAACGCGCTCTACGCCCAAAAGCGTTGCCAACACAAATCTTTTTTCCATTAAACTGAAGTTAAAATTTCACTAAAATCCGATAAATGTTGTTATTGTTTGCCATCTTATTAAAAGTGAAATTTCAACGTACTGATAACTTAAAAGTAAACTTTTTGATCGTCATTGGTTACCATTATTATTATTATTATTATTATTATTATTATTATTATTATTATTATTATTATTATTATTGGTAGTGGTGGTGGTGGTAGAACAGGGGAAAAAATCTTACAAAGACGCCTAAGGCGAGTTGGATTCTCTAAAGAAAACACCTGTAAAAATCAATGTAAAATTCCCCTCGGAGCTGCCCAAGATGGCAAGTAGTAGAAGTGAGTGAGTAGTAAAATTTTAGATTTCACTCACTATATTAACGTAAGTATTTCATTTTCTCCCTCCACTGCTGGAAGTACTCATATTAGATAACCGCTTGTATATGTTTACTTCAATACATTCCTTGCAGGGCACGTAGGTATTCATATGTAGAAGTCAAGTTTCATTTGTTATTGTTGCAGTGTGCACATTTCATGTTTGAAATATCTGGTATTTCCCACTAAATTTGGTTTATAATCATATCACTGAAACACTGAATAAAGCAGAAAATTATTGTGACAACAGGTCATAAATACGTTGACCACTGAATGTAAAGTTTCACCCGTTGACTGTGTAGAGAATCCACCAAAATTAGCGGGAATTCTACTAGTTTGGCAACCCTGACGCCCTATATGAGCAAAGTGTGTGTTTATAGCACACACTACACATACTTATTGCCTTATCTTGCTACAAGCATACACTGTGTTATACATCTTTAAATCAAGGATGCAGATAAGCAACGCTGGTGTTGCTCGTAGTGCAATTTCACGGTTAGGTTTACAGAACACCCAATATTTTCGCTCAGTCAAAATACTGTGGCCCTTCAAACAATTTTCAGCAGTCAGATTGGATCTCCTAAATATTTTCAAGGAGTATAAACTCCTATGCTTGTACAAACCAAACAAAAGAATCCTAAATTAACATAGTATTATTTCAAATGCATCAAAATAATCATTATTGATATAAACCCTACAAAAAGGTATACCATATACAACAAAATTTGATTCAATAGCTCAAATTATATTTTTACAAATAAATTAACCAATACAATCTTATTATTATTTTCAGATTACACCAAATATTTATTTTAATATGACATTGATTATCTTTAGATTGACTAATTTTAAAGATATTTTTGTATTTTATTTTAGGTTTACTTAAGTAGCTTAAATAAAAATAAACAAAAAAAAAACAATGAGTCCAATTAACATGACTTTCTCTACATCTCTGTGACAATTAGTACTAAAAAGATTATTCTTCTATCTGCTTCATGTTAGTCGAGATAAAATAGCGAAAATAGTCTAAATACATTTTCTTTGTAAGTAGGATGGAAATAAGGGAGTGTAGCAGACTAAAGCGATAGACAAATCTTTTAAAACCTGGTTGCTATGTGTTTGAATCCGTTTGTTTGTATGACTTGGAGCTGACAAATCCTCTTATTACAAAAGTATAAGTATTTTAAAGCTGAAACCAAATAACATGGAATATATTAGAAACGGTCAGCTGTACTGAAAGGCGTGTATGACATAAATTGTGTGTTTTAATGAGATATACATTTTGTGTAGTAAGTTTTTACCAGTATGCAGAATTCAGCAAAATCCATCCAGAATAGAGGTCTTTAATATACGACATTTTCATCAAAATCTTTTGAGCCACTTTTGAGAAAATCAACATTTTCAAAAAAATTTCCATGTAAAAATTAGCTTGGGGTGGAAGTATTTTCTTGAAAATCTTCGTGTCGCATCTTTGGCAGATACTAAATTTAAAAACCAAGTTTGACATTTAATGGACTTTTCATTTTTGAGTAATGCTGTCCACAGGCGCGCGCTGTACACACACACACACACACACTGACCTTCTTCTGTAATTGCTTTTTTAGATTCAAGGGGTCTCAAAACATATATTTCCAGTGAAAACTCGATAGCGATTTTTTTGGTAGAATATTATACCTTCTTATACTATGTAGATAGTACGTGTAGAGAAATTAATTTATGATTTGTGGTTTTGTGGACAGTTAAAATTCATGCTCTACTATTCGTTTTGTGTATAAATATATTTATGAATTCCTACCAGGGCTGCTGTTACATAAAAACACGTGAACACAACTTTTACCCTTGTGAATTTACCTTCTGGATATTTTTCTTTGAATCCTATTTGAGTAATATTTATGCGGTAATTTAAAGTCTAAAAGTGTTTAATTCTGTTTAATTTTCTAAACTAGATGAAATGTGACATCAATGTCGGTAGCATAACCTGAAGTGTGCATTTTTGAAGTATGACATACTTGCCAAATCATATTCATCTTTAGTCATGTGAAGCAGTAGTAATTTACGCTTGCAGAATACTGTGGATAGTTTTGTGTTTAATGTTTCGTAATATACCGCTAATCACAGTATGCATATATATATTTTATTACCTCCTGTCAAACCATCCGAAATGTATTCCACAGAGAAACGAAATCCTTCTCTGTTGCTAATCCATGTCAAATGTCTTCAGGTTCCCTATAAGGTTTCTCCAACCTGCTATGTAAATCAATTCTCCACATGCACAAGTGTCACACGTGCCATAGCAGTTCATTTCCCTCCAAGAGGCTAACTTGCCTTCTAATTTAGAACTATTTATCCATTTATTATCTTCACAGACGTACAAACCAATACCTGTTCCACAGTAGCCACTGCTTTAAATTAATGCATTTATTTACAGCTACTCAGATCTATAGTATAACGGATGTATGTTCAACACGCTGTGTCATCCTAAATTCTAAGACAGTCATTCGTCATGTTTGATGAGAAATAACCTTAACTAGATGAGTTGACCCAAGCAGGATATGTACTAACCACGTCTACACAAAATCATAAAGACAAGCTGCTACATCATTGTCATGACCATCATCCAACTGATGCATTGGAATGGCAAGGTCATCTTTAACCGATCAAACGGTGCCCATGGGCTGGACCTCTCCAAAACACAGTGAGCATGCCGATCAGAAATAGCACCTAGTGGCTAGGAAACGCCTTTATTATGCATCTCACAAAACAGGCTTTGGACGTCAAGTAAAATCCGCGGATTTCTCGCATGCGATCATTATCTCCAGTAGCAATGTATCAGACGGGATGGCAGTATATCGGTGTTTAAAGCTGCTTCTTAAGATTGTTATAAGCCGAGACGAGAGTTGGTTTGCATCACAGCGGGTGGTGAACCAGTGATCCTCAATTTTCATGGCCAGTTTTCCTTCATTGAAAGTTCATGGCCTTCTTGTAGCTATTAATCAGGTTTTGCTCTATACCAAAATTCTCCCGTTTCAGTGTTGAGAATCCATTCGATGATAAGCAGACAAGATGAAAATTGCACATGCGGCATTTGCATAAGCCTTTTGGGAAAGCTTTGCAGTATTCATACATCACACACAAGGATGAAAGTTACAACTATTGCAGGTCTTTCATAGGTTTCAAGATATATGCTTCAAACATATACCTGCTCTTCAAGGGATGCATGCAATGGTTCACATATTAAATAATAATGAGCTGAGTTCTTTTATTGTAGACATCAATAGATTACCAATCAAATTAGTCTTGAAGAAACTACATTTCTATTGCATCCTAACGTGTGCAGAAGTAATGTATATTCTGAAGTGATTAAGGGCCAGGTCTCATCCAAAGTATAAATGAAACCACGAAGTTGATCTTCTACTCCTTATGACGCAATGTCAGACTTTTAAACTCCTTCCGATTTAAATATGTCTTCTAATTCACACCTGGGATGTGTCATTGTTTTTAGTTCCCTTTGGAACTTTTATTTCTTTTAGATCTTTGCTTAGTTTTCCATATCCTTACACGCAGAAAAATGTATTTAAAAGTCAAATCCGGTCCTATGTACTTTGTGTAGATTTCAAAGTCTCTTATCTACGAAGCTTTACTGTAGCGTACGGTGAACCTTTTGGCTTAGCACAAACAATTAGTCTAATATAGGGTCTGTTATATATTACTAATTTTAAATTGAGTAGTAACATTTTGCTTTCAAGTTTACAGTCCTATATTTATTTTTTAAACATCGATTTTCATTCCAATTACTTGACCAATTGTTTGTTTATTTTAGGATCTTAGTTGACATGGAGAGCGGTTCACGGAGGAACGTGTTCTCAATGTGAAAACCCATTACAAGACAGGCCATGCTCTGCAGAGATGTTCGTAGACTTCTCAGGATCTTCGGACGTAATAATGCTCCCACAGCACCAAAAGTTCTGCTTTTGATAAAGAAATTTGAGAAAACGGGTCCGTTGCAACCATAAAATTTCCCCAGTCTGTGATCTCGCACCTAGGTAACTTGGAATGGCCTCCAAGATCTTGTGACCTTACTCCGTGTGACTTCTTTTTATGGAGTCAAGTGAAGTCTAAGAAGGTCTACGTGAAGTTCCCAAACTTCAGGAAGAAAATAAACGTGACATCAAAAGAGATGTAAGTGAAAGTGTCATCACGAAGTTATAGATCGAGTAAATATCTGCCGAGTGAGTGGAGGTGGAAATATACTTGATATAATTTTTCGCACTGAAATGGAAGTGTATTTAGATGAAAATATTTTTTTTTTTATTTCAATGCGTTTTTGACTTAGTTATTGCATGTTTAAAACTTGCATAATATACAAATGACCCTATCATGATCCGAAATGTCCACACATATAAATTATTGGCATTTAAGATATTAAACTTTGAGTTGTGTAGAATACGCGATAGTTAAATTATCATTGATGCCGAAAGTGTGAAATCGAGACTCAAGATTTTGGAATTTCGCAAACTTAATTGGAAGCTCCACATTATGTAGGAATGCTTATTGAAATTTGTACCAGTTATTGTACATAATAAGCGACATTTTTGCCATTTTTCAAAATTCTAACTTAAATAGTTATTAAAACATTGTCTAAATTCATTGTTATAATATGAGTCACATAGTGCATTTTTAAAAAATCTGATCTGTGACATGACTTTCTGTACCTGTTTCACAACCAAATTTTGTACGTTCTGCTAATATACATAAACATTAGAAAAAATTGTCTTATTACTTGCTTTATTATAAGTACAAAGGAAATAATGGAATGCACTACACTAAAGCGATAGTCAAATATTTAAAAGCCGGTCGCTATGTAAAACAATTGAAATCCCGTTACCTTACCTTATCAGAAGTAAACAAAAGAAAACCGATAAGTATTCCTCCGTTTGAGAAAAGTTTAAGTGCCTACGTTAAAATTCAAACCACTAACAGGGAATATCTCGAAAACGATTAACTCTACAAAAAATGTATATGGCATATATTGTGTGTTTTAACGAGATCTACACTTTTTTGTAGTAACCCATTTTTTTATATCACTTACGATTTACCAGTTACAAAAAAAGTATAAAAATGAATAGGCCTTCACAGCTATTCCCAGAAAATTCAGAATATGCATTTTGTTTTGCATTAACATTTCTTAAACTTATGGTATTTTAATCAAAATCGTTAGCCATTTTTGAAAAAATCAACATTTTCGTAAATTGTTCCATCTAAAGGATAGTTATAGGTGGAGAGATATTTCTAAAAATCTTCGTGTTACATCCTTAGAGCATACTGGACTTAAATACCAATTTTAGTATTTAACGGATAGACACACACACACACACACACACACACACACACACACACACACACACACACACTCAACACAGATACACGCACAGGGACTTTTTTAAAAATGTGATTTTTTTTAAATCAAGAGTCATTCAAACAAATATTTCCGTTGAAATCTCGACATCGAATTGTTGTTGGAATACAATACCTTCTCTAGCTACACATATGCACATAAGTCCTTGAAAAAGTAAAAAAAAAAATGTTTATACTTTCTGTTGCGTATAGAGTGGATGAAGTATTTTATTCCAATCAAAAATTCGATCCAGAGACTTCATTGGATACCTTTTGAGGCCTTCTGAACAAAAGCAATCATTTTTAGATTATTTCTGCATGTGGGTGTGTTTGGATGTGTGTAACTAAGTCTGAAGGCTTAACTGTACTTTGTATGGGAAAATTTTTTAAAATTTTGTTTGTCTCAAAATAGCTTTGATTTTGATTAAAATACCCTATATTAAATACATTTACATCATAAATAAAATATATATTTTGAATGATCTGGGAAAGGATTCTGGAGGCATCTTTATTCTTAAAAGGAATAATTAATATAGGAGGTCAAAGTGATCCAATATCAATAGCAAGAGCAAGTCTTCTTGATACACAAGATACAATTAATAAAATTACCTTCAATTAATTATAACATCATCCTTTAATTTCCTCCACAGTATTAATTTACTATAGTACTGTTAGATTGAATATCTTTATTATTTATAAGTTTTGTAATTTAATTTCTTCTTTTGATGAAAAGGATAAGATTTTCCGGATGGAAATTTTATTAAATCCTCCAATTGCCCCAATAAAATGAATTTTGTAGAATTTTTAATAATTGTTATACCGTAAGGTAGAGACAAAACTTATACCACAAAATATGGGGATGTCATTAAGTCACACGACTTGTCAATTCTTGTATAGTTTATAGTTTTCGAGATATTGCTTGTTATTGGTTTCAATTTTAAACTACCTAACATTTCTCCAACAACAAGTCACCTTTCGTTTCATCGCTTGTTTTACTGCTGGCATGCAAAGCGAATCCAACTTCAAGTGTTTCACACAACGACAGCTTTTAAAAGATTTGACTATCTCTTTAGCCTAATATATTCCCTTTTTTCCCTTATACTTACAAGGAAGCAAGTAATAGACCAATTCTGCTAATGTTTATCTGAATTATCACATTGTAAATAAAAGAATAGTTTGTTTATGGAACAGCTAGAGAAAGTTACGTGAATGGAACACATTGGATGTTTTGTTTATAATTTTCCATAAAGCCAAGATTTATGTATATGTTTATGCTGTGGATGTGTTGGCGTTATTAGCTTTTCTTTCTATCATTTTGAAGCTGCTATAAAAATCCTAACTGACTGAGCTAGACTTTTTTACTCTGTTCAATAATTATTATAATTAAGAGGTGTTTCATAGACTTACTCGGGAAGATATACAGTCGGGAAGTATAATATAATCATTTGGAGGCAAAGTTCTGTAAGGCGGGAGTGCGATAACAACTGCTTTATACCCAACATCACCATTCACCATGCGAGGGAAGAAGATGGCGAATCAAGTCCTTGGTTTGCTCCTTTTCTCTCTCCTGACCGAGAGAAGGTCCCTCACCTTTTCGTTACTTTGCTCGCGGGAGTTCAACGCTGCCAACATTCGCGCATTGAAATCACCAGAGTCTGCCGTCAACCTATCCTAGTTTAATGCCCTTCTATGGTTGCTTTGGCATCAATGAAAGTGGTATATGTCGTGTAGTTAATCCTTTTTCTTGTGTTTGTTTTACAAAGTTTTTTTTTTTTTTTTTTTTTTTTCCTTTCTTTAGCACGCATGTACAATGCACATAGTGCATAGAGAAATTCGATACCTAGATTTCATCGGAAATACACCTTCTTATATCCCCTGAATCCAAAAATAACATTTTAAAGTAATCTCCATGTGTGTGAGTGTGTGTGTGTGTGTGTGTGTGTGTGTGTGTGTCTGTGAGACTGTAGGCAGCATAGCTCAAAAACAAAAAGCCGGTTAGATTTGAAGATTTTCAAGAAAATCCCCCTCCAACTACTTTTACATGGAATATTTTTTGCGAATTTTGTTTTTCACAAAAATGGCTCTAACAAGTTTTATTAAAATTCCGTATGTTAAAGATATTGTCAAGAAAAAAGTGTATATTTTAATTTTCTGGGAATAGGTTCCGAAGTTTTTTTGTCCTAGATGGTTTTTATATAACTGTTAAACCGTAAGAAATGGACTAAAGCTTACTGCACAAAACTGTAGATGTCAATAAAACCCACAGCTTGATAAAAAAAATATATATATTTTTTGAGTTTATAAGGATGACATAGAAAACGAATAATTTGTAAGAAAGGTAAGAAAGTCATGTGAATGCAATACATAATATTTTTTACTTTCCTTTATACTTATGTACATTGTACCTAAGTAGTAGATACATAAGGAATTGTGTTCCACCCAAAAATTCGATACCGAGATTTCACCGGAAATAATGTTTATTTGATGTTTAATTGATCAACATAAATCATTTTTGGAAAGAGGCGCGTGCGCGTGCCTGCGCCTGCGTGTGTGTGTGTGTGTGTGTGTGTTTTTCTTTATAACTCAAATATCAAGTTTGGTATTTAACCGACTTTTTGTGGTTTAGTTCAGCATTTTCCAAGAATGTGACAGGCTTTTAAGAAAATCCCTTCAATCTCCTTTATCATGGAATAAGTATTTCTCAAACACTTTAATTGTCTAAAAAATTCTTCTTAACGAGTTAGAAATAATAAAATACTTTAAGATGCTTTAAAACAAGTGAATGTGTATTTTGAATTTTCTGAGAATAGCCTCCGAAGACTTCCTTATTCTGGATGAATTCTGCTGAAATTTGCATAATTGGTAAACCCTAAGAGATAGACAAAAACTTATTATACAACATTTTAGATCTCGATAAAACACACATATTATTCTTTTTTTTTAAATTCCTTGTTGTTGACTTCAGATTTAAAATACTTCTACTTTCTTAATACGGGAATTTGTCAATTTCTTTCCATACAAACAAAGGAATTTCAATCCGCGTGGGTAGCGTGGTGGTAGTGTGTGTGTGTCTCTCACATTCAACAGGTTCGAATCTTGCCCAGGATATTACCTGGATACGGTTTTTATCGGGGTTTTCCTTTATCCTGAGAAGACCAATATTGAGTAACCTTAAGCTCCATGGACCCCGAGATCATTTCACAAGATTCCATTCATCGTTCGATATGACCAAAAGCTTAAACGAAGTTCTGGTACACAACATAAAAATCAGCTTTTAAAATACTTTACTATAGCTTTAGCCTATAAAACTCTCTTATTTTCCGTCTACTTACAAGTAAGGAAGTCATAAGATCATTTCTGTTAATGTTTATCTTGATTAGCATGAAGTATTAAGAAGAATATGCTTTTTACTTTCTCTATACGTACTATGTACATAATGTATAGAGAAGGTATTGCACTCCACCAAAAAATTCGATACCGAGATTTTACCGGAAATATATGTTTTAATCTCCCCTGTATCCAAAAAAAACTATTTTCAGAAAAATATCCTTGTGTGTCCGTGTGTCTGTGAACACGATAACTCAAAAACGAAAAGTTGGTAAACCAAACTTGGTATTTAAGTTTAGTATCTTCCAGGGATGCGACACGAAGATTTTGAGAAAAATCCCCCGACGCCAAACTACCCTTTACATAGAACCTTTTTCGAAAATGTTATTTTCTAAAAAAATGGCTCTAACGATTTTGATTAAAATATCGTATATTAAATATATTTACCTGGCAAATAAAATCTATATTCTTAATTTTCTGGGAATAGCCTCTGAAGACTACTTTATTCTGGGTAAATTTTACGGAATTTTGCACAACTGTTAAACCGTGACAGATGGACAAAATTTTACCACACAACAAATGTAGAGCACTTTAAAACACACAATTTATCTTATATACATTTTTTTCGTGGAGTTGATTGTTTTTTATATATTCCTTGTTTTTGGTTTCAGCTATAAAAACTTATACTTTTCTCATACAGAACTTTGTGAACTCATGTCTATACAAACAAAGTAACTGTAGTCATATAGCAACCATTTTTAGACCATCACTTTAGCT
Organism: Hymenopus coronatus; assembly: GCA_030762935.1. NCBI lineage: Eukaryota > Metazoa > Arthropoda > Insecta > Mantodea > Hymenopodidae > Hymenopus > Hymenopus coronatus. The sequence goes on from CM060898.1 coordinate 89,422,439, forward strand.
TAAAGATACTCCCTTATTTCTCTTCTACTTAAAAGGAAGCAATTAATAAGACTACTTTTGCTAATTTTTTCTCGATTAGTAGGAAGTAAATAGAAGCATATGCTTTTTAACAATTTATCGCAGAGAGGTAGAGAAAGTCATGTGAATGGAACACATCAGATTTTTAACAATAATTTATAACAGATGAAGAAAGAGTCTGTAAATGGATCGCATCAGAAAATCTATTGCAGACTGATGGTTTTTTTTTACTCTTTGATTGTAATGATAGGTTTGTTTCTAATTTCGTCTCTGCTCTAATCCTGCATTAGCCAATGCTGTGCGCAAGGTCGCTCTCACCAGCTTTGTGACGTAACATACACAGCTGCATGTTGGCAACCAGTCCAGGTTAACGTAGTTCGAGACCAGGTCGGTTGTTCCATTCACTTCTTTAGTGCGCAAGCTCATTCCGGATCCGTGATTCCAAGTATAGTTGGAACTGTTGTGCTATTTTAAATACTCCGTGACTCGCTGATACCTTTCTGACCATCTGTCTTGTGTCACCCATTATATCCCAACGCTGAATGAAATTCTAGAGCATAAAGTAACGTTTCACGAAGTTTCTTTCAGTTTTGCGCGTTGTCATAAAGAGAAAGTTATTCATTCGTGATGTGCTGGAGTACCTTAATGAGCGGATCGTTGCGATTTTATGCATATTTTATTTAATTTCTTATGACAGTTGCAGTTTATAGTATTGTCTCAAACTGGGTCGGGAATGCCGTATAGCATTTCTGAATTTAAAATTAATAGTGGCACTTTCTAATTGACTTCTTCACAAACCCGTGTTCAACAATGTTGCAATAGTTAAAACAAATGTATAGCTTTTGTTATACAACCAATTGAAGACTACCATAAAATGGAGCAAGGATGCATAATGGATAGTTCTGCAACGATTCAACCACCAATTTTTACTTTCACTACATAGTGTAAAGTACATATATATTGAAGGTATTGCACCCCGCCCAAAAATTGCTACCGAGATTTCATCGGCATTAATCTGTTATCTACATCATGCTAATAAAGATAAACATAAGCAGAATTAGTCTTATTACTAGCTTCCTTGTAAGTAGAAGGGCAGTAAGAAAATGCACAGGCTAAAGCGAGAGTCTCATCCTTTAAAACCGTTAGCTACGTGGAACAATGAAGTACCATTCTCTTTTCTTGCCAGGAGTAAATAAACGATAAACAAGATGAAAGATGACTTCGCGTTGAAAACAGTTTAAATGAATAAAATTGAAACCAATAATCCGGAATATCCCGAAAACGCTTATCTCTACAAAAAAAAATGTATATAACATTAATTGTGTGTTTTAATGAGATATATATATTTTTGCGTATTAGGTTTTCGTCTATCTCTTATGGCTTGTCAGTTACATAAAAGTCATCCAGAATAAAGGTCTTCAGTGGTTATTCCCAGAAAATTAAAGATATACGTTTCATTTGTCATAAACATATCTTAAACATAAAGTACATATTTTAATCAACATTGTTAAAGGCATTTTTTCAGAAAATCAAAATATTCGAAAAGTGTTCCATGTAAAGGGCAGTTGGGGTGGGGGGTTTTCTTGAAAATCTTTGTGTCACACCTTTGGAAGATACTCAACTTGAATACCAAACTTGGTATTTAACTAACTTTTCGTTTTTGAGCTATTCTACCCACAGACGCACACACAGAATTTTTACTTTCTCTATAGGTACTATGTACATAGTGTATAGGGAAGGTATTGCATTGTACCCAAAAATTCGATACCGAGATTTTACCGGAAATATATGTTTTGAGACCCCCTGAATCTAAAAAAAAAAAAAAGCATTTTTAGAAACAAGTTCGTGTGTCTATGTCTGTGTGTATGTGTGTGCGCCTTTTGGCAGCATAGCTCAAAAACAAAAAGACCGTTAAAAAACAAACTTGGTTTTTAAGTTTGGTATCTTTCAAGGATGCGACACGAAGATTTTCAAGAAAATCCCCCGCACCTCAAACTACCCTTTACATGGAACTTTTTTCAAACATTTTGATTTTCTAAATAATGGCTAACGATTTTAATTGAAATGCCGTATATTACTGACATTTACATACCAAATAGAATGTATATTTTGAATTTTATGGGAATAGCCTCTGAAAACCTGGATGAATTTTACCGAATTTTGCTTAACTGCTAAACGGTAAGAGATAGACAAAAGCTTACTACACAGAAAAACGTAGAGCGCGTTAAAACACACAATGTATGTTATATAATTTTTTTTTCGTTTAGTTATTCTTTGTTTTTGATTTCACCTTTCAAAAACTTATATTTTCTCATACAGGAATTTGTCAACTCCTGTCCATGCAAACAAAGGAACTCCCGTCAAATAGCAACCAGCCTTTGACTATCACTTCAACCTACTCCTTATTTCGCTTCTAAGAAAGGAAGCAAGTAATAAGATTACTTCTGACATATTTTTTTCTCTCGATTAGCATGAAGTAAATAGAAGCATAAGTTTTTAGCCATAATTTGTTGCAGAAATATAGAGAAAGTCATGTGAATGGAACACATCAGATTTTTTTTTAATTTGGGAGTCTTAAAGCACGTATTTCCGGTGAAATCTCTGTATCAAAATTTTGCATAGTACGTATACAGAAACTTAAAATAATTTTTAGAAAACTGTTCGTGTATCTGTGAACACGATAACTCAAAAACAAAAGTAGCTAAATTTCAAACTTTGTATTTAAGTTTCTATCTTCCGAGGATAAGCCCGAAGATTTACAGGAATATTCTCACATCCAAAACTATCCTTTAAATGGAAAAAAATTCTACAATTTTTATTTTTTCAAAGTAGATTCTAACGATTTTGATTAAAATATGGTATATTAAATACTTATACATGGAAAATAAAATGTTTTTCTTGAATTTTCTGAGAGTGGCCTCTAAAAGACCTGCATAAACTGGTAAAAAGACAAAAACTTACTACATAAAAATGTAGATCTCCTTAAAACACAGAAATTATGCCACAATTAATTTTTTCGTGGAGTTGGCCGTTTTCGAGATATGCCTTGTTATTGGTTCCAGTTTTAAAACATTAAAACTTTCTCACACGGGAATTTGCCAACCCCTGTCTCAGCAAAGAAATTAATTTCAATCACGTAGCTACAGCTTTTAGTCTAGTGTATTCCATTATTTCCCTTCTACTTATAAGGACGTAACTATTACGACCATTTCTGCTATATTCTATTTATCTGTTTTAATACAAACTAGAGAGAAGTATCCGCTATTGTAAGAATAATGCGAAACAGCTAGAGAAAGTCATGTGAATGCAGCGCACAAGATGTTTTAAAAATGTGTGTTTCTCTTGAAAAAATACCTGTATATATTGTGTAGTGTGTAATACAATTTGTCGTACACTCCTGCCAACTGAAGAGAAGCGAACCAACTGCTATGAAAAAAGAAGCCAATTGCGCTGACAGTTTAGCTCAACTACTAAAGCGGCAATGCAATGGTTGAGATTAGGCTATTTCAACCATTCGTGGTCATCTGACAGGAACAGTGTTGTCAAAACTTCTTATCGCAAATGATGCTCATTTTTTTATAACTCTTGTCGCACCTGACGTTCGTTTGTTTTATTTTCTGTCTAGTTATTTGCAACAAGTTGACAATCCAGGGAGCCAACCTTCACTTTTAATAGCTGTCAGTCCCACAAATTAACTTTCAATTATTACAGTTACAATGTTTATTTAAAGTATAATTCAGTACATCATGTATTTAGTTAAAAAATATCTAATGTGTTCCATTCACATGATTTTCTCTACATCTCTGCAACAAATTATTATTAGAAAAATTGTGCATCTATTTACTTCATGATAATTGAGAAAAAATTAGCAGAAATAGTCTTATTACTTGCTTCCTTGTAAGTAGAAGCGCAATAATGGAGTACCATAGGTTAAAGAGGATAGTCAAAAGTGGTTGCTATGTGACTGAAGTTCCTTTGTTTGTATGGGCAGGAGTTGACAAATTTCTATATGAGAAAAGTATGTTTTTCAGAGCTGAAAGCAAAAATAAGGAATGCCTAAAAATGATCAACTCCACGAAAAAAAAAATCTATATAATATAAATTGTGTGTTTTAACATGCTCTATATTTTTTGTGCGATAAGTTTTTGTCCAAATTTTACGGTTTAGCAGTTATGCAAAATTTCGTAAAAATTCTTCCAGAATAAAGTAGTCTTTAGAGGCTACTCCCAGAAAATTCAAGATATACGTTTTATTTGTCAGGTATATATCTTTAATATACGATATTTTAATCAAAATCGTTAGAGCCATTTTTAGGAAATCAAAATGTTCGAAAAAAGTTCCATGTAAAGGGTAGTTCGGGGTTGGGGGATGTTCTTGAAAATCTTCGTGTCGCATCCTCGGAAGATACCAAACTTAAATACCAAGTTTGGTATTCAACGGTCTTTTCATTTTTGATCTATGCTGCCCCCCCCCATACACACACGGACGTTTTCCTAAAATGCTTTTTTTTTTTTTTTAATTCAAGGAGTCTCAAAACATGTAGTTCCGTTGAAATCTCGGTATCGAATTTTTGGGTGCATTACAATATCTTCTCTATACACTAAGTGCATAGTGCGTATAGAGAATATAAAAAGAAGTGAAAATATCATTATTTGTGTTTAAGTATGTGATGAGTGCAATAATCTCAAAAATAACGTTTTATTTATTAGTTATTAAAAGCCGAAATAAAATAATTGTTCTCTATTCCTATTGTTTCTATTGATATCCGTATATTGGGTGTAGGCATGGTAGGCCATATCATAATTCAGGAGGGAGTGAAGAAAGAAGAAACAATCTTCAGTACATTGAATTTTTGGGTGGAATACAACTTCTCCAGATACTATGTACACCGTATGTACATACCTGCAAGAAAAAGTAATTTAAAACAAGTTTAAGTCTTTTGAGGATTTTAGCCAACATTTTTTCTTTGTGTTCCTTAGTTAGTTCTACTAATTCAAGTACAATGTTATTTGCTGGTGATCGAGCAATTTTTACTGGAAATGAAAATAGGTTTCAATTAGCGACACACCATTTGGAAAAAATAATTCAATACATTTTATATATTTAAAAAAAAAAGTCGTGGTCCTTTTTTTTTCTTCTTTTTTTTAAGGAATAATCAAATAAGATCAAAAATAGTAATTAAAGACCGATAATAGAACAAGTACAGCATTTTAATTATTTGGGATCTGATATTCTATTCTATGATAGCAGATATGTAAAATAAAAATTATATGTCAGATATATGGTTCTCTGAAATGAGCTCTGAAAAATAAAACTCTAAGGATACAATGTTGAAGTTTTATAAAGTAATGGCTATGCCAGCATTGACATATGGTTCCAAAAATATGACGATGGACAAAATTGATAAAATAATGGTGGAAACAGCAGAAATGAGATTTTTAAGAAGTATTACTAGATATGTCTGTTTGACCACATAAGGAATGAAATAATTATCTTCAGGCCAACTAAAAATAGGTAATTTATATAATATAATAAACCATTACATATAAACAAAACTGGTCTGATCATGTAGAATGAATGCCAGATAATAGATTAACCAAAATAGTTTCAAAATATAAATCCGGAAAAAAGCAAGTGTGGGAAGACCTAAATGTCGGATGATCTTTGTTGATCAGAAAGATATCAACTAGAAAGGAAGTACTTTCTGGGAAAATTTCAGTGGGTTTTCCAATCCTTAGGTTGGCAATTACTACGGCTGACTTCAAAAAAAGTCTGATGTTCCACTCACATAACTTTCTTTAGCTGTTCCATACACAAACTATTCTTACAAAAGATTATTCTTTTATCTACATTATACTGATCGAAATAAACACTATCAGAATCGGTCTTATTACTAACTTCATTGTAAATAGAGGAGAAATAAGAGAATACATTAAGCTAAAGCGATAACATATTTCAAAAGCTGGTTGTTATACGAAACAATTGAAGTTCGGTTTGCTTCACTTTGTTACGTTTGAAAAAGAGTTGAAAACTTAAACTAACAGTAATGAATATCTCGAAGATGGTCACATCTGCAAGAAAAACGTATATAACATAAATTAAATGTTTTAAGAAATCTTCATTTTTTATATAGTAAGGTTTACGGTTTAGCAGTTACGCAACATTCCGTAAAATTCATCCAGAATAAAGTAGTCTTTAGAGTCTATTCCCGGAAAATTAAAGATATACGTTTTATTTGTTAAATATCTTGAATATACGATATTTTAATCAAAATCGTTAGTTATTTTTGGGAAAATAAAAATTTTCGAAATTTTTTCCATGCAAAGGGTAGCTGGGAGGGGATTTTCTTGAAAATTTTCGTGCCGCATCCTTGGAAGATGCCAAACTTAAATACCAAGTGTTTTTTTTTTAATTCAGGGGTATCCAAAACATTTATTTCCGGTGAAATCTCGGTATCGAATTTTTGGGTGCATTACGATACCTTCTCTATACAATATGTACGTAGTACGTGTAGAAAAACTAACAAGTTTAAATGTTTTAAACGATTGTAACAACAATTTTCTATTCGTGATCCATAATACTTGATGTTGATAAAGCATTTACTTAGAAAGGAAATATTTACACTAAGCAGATCTCCTAGGTACATCTCAGTGGATTTTCCATTCGTTAGGTTGGCAATTACTACAGCTGACAAACAAAAAAAAATCATATTTGTGTATAGTATGTGGTGTTGAAAAATGGAGCTATGCGGTCAGCTCAGGGAATCTAAATCGCAGTGCGCCACGGTAAAAGGCTCAAACGTGACTAAATCCAACAGCATCGTTTATTACTTCATAAAGTCGCTTGCTATTTATTTGTAACATATTACATTATGTAGGAAGGAGAGCAGCCGCCGGTTTAACAACATATTTCACGGGTTCTGCTGCATACACATGCTAACCGTTTATTATTTCACGGCTTGCCATTGCAAATAATTCGTTTGCAGCTCTTATGAACAATTTGCGATGCCGGCTTGGGTCGATAATGATAATAAACATCACGATGTAGGCGTTGGTCTGTTACGACTACACAGAAAATAACCTTACCACAGCCTCGGAGACCACCTCTTTTATTTGCCATTATTATAAACTGGGTTTTTGGTTACGTTTTTGAAGGATGGGTATTGACCTTTATGCTTTGGACTTTCCATCCCCCTGGTCATGCTTAATCATGAAGTTTACGCAGTTATTGTGTTTGGTTTCTGGGTGTTGGTTTTCTGTGATAATTGAATACAGATATAATTAATATTTAGGGGTATTAAATCTTACTCTTCTACGTAACCAAGTAAGGTAAGTATTGTATTCCAATCGAAAATTCCATATCATATTTCACAGTAAATATTTTGAGGACTCTTGATTTAAAAAATTTTTGTTTCATTCACATGACTTTCTCTACACCTCAGTAATAAATTATTACTAAAGAGCATACTCTTCTCTCTACTGTATGCTAATTCGAGATAAACATTAGCAGAAATGATGTTATTACTTGTTTCTTTCTAAGTAGAATGGATATAAAGGAATAAACTAGGCTAAAGCGATAGTCAAATCTTATATTCAATGCCATTGCCGGGATTTTAACCTCGAATCTAGCCGGTTGCTCTACCACTGAGCTAACATGGCAACGTGCTGGCATAACATTGCATTTCACAACTGACTCGCATGTTTCCCAGTAAACCACAAGGTGATCTCAAATTATTTTCGGATGACAACCCCAATGGCAACTTACAATGTCGTAAGTACTTTAAGTCCCAGGATTCATAGTGTAGCCAAATATTAGGGTCAATTATTATTTGTTTTTTCACACAAGTCGTGTGTAGGGCATGAGTTGATAATCAGACTGAAAAATTCGGCTTGAGTGAAAAAACAATAAAATAAATACTTATAAAAAGGTGGCTGTCAAGTGGCTAAAATCGGTTTCTTTGCATGAACAAAAGTTTACAAATTCCAGTATGAGAAAAGTGGTTTAAAGCTGAAACAAATAACAAGGAATATATTTGGAATGATCAACTCCAAGAAAAAACCGAATATGACATAAATCTATGTTTTAACGAGATCTACATTTTTTTGCATCAAGTTCTTGTCTATCTCTTATGTTTACCAGTTATGCAAAATTCATCCAGAGTAAATAGCTCTCTAAAGGCCATCCCCAGAAAAATCAAGATATAGGAACAATTTATTTGACATATAAAAATATCTTTAATATACGATATTTTAATAAAAATCGTTATAGCCATTTTTGAAATTTTTTTCATGTAAGGGTAGTTTAGGGTGGGGTTTTGCTTTAAAATCCTCGTGTCGTATCCTTGGAAGATACTAAACTGAAATATTAAGTTTGGTATTTAATGGTCTCTTCGTTTTTGAGCTTCCTATCCTTAGACACACACACACACACACACACACACACACACACACACACACACACCCACACACACTTTTTTCTAAACGTGCTTTTTGGATTCAAGGAGTTTCAAAACATATTTCCGGTGAAATCTCGATATGGAATTTTTGGGTGCAATACAATACTTTCTCTATCTACCCCATATATCTTATGTGTATATATACATAATACATATAGAGAAAGTAAAATATTTCCTACCTAACTACTCTTTATGATTTTTACTTTCTCTAGCACCATATGTACAATGTATATAGTGGATAGAGAAGATATTGTATTCCACCCAAAAATTCGATGTCGAGATTTTGCCACAAATATATGTTTTGGGTCCCCTGAGTCCGAAAAAACATTTTTAGAAAAATGGTAACAATTTTTTTTTTAGTGGTGGGGGAAAGGGCTACTGACGCCCTAGTCCCAGGCAAGCCTGCGAGTGTGAGACTCCCCGCCCTGGACTCGAACCAGTGCGGCACTACCCACGAAAAACCCCCACCGGAACTAGGAGGCCCATGCCTCGCTTGTGCAGTACCGCATTAAGCACCTGCGCATTTCTGGAGAAAATGGAAGCTGCGTGCCAGTGGCAGTAACAGCGAGTGAAGACTAAAGTGCCAGGGGACACACATGACTTGCGCCATGAGTGCTCCCTGGGGGGGGGGAGTTGGAGGTGACATAGGTTGTAATTGGAGGTGTATCTTGTGGTAGATGAGAAGCCAGTTCAGTATTCGTCTGGCGACCCCCAGGGAGACCACAAAAACCCATGGGTCGCTGTGGACAGTCGCCAGGGATCAAAACCAGGACACCTCCCGGAAGAGAGTCGCACACCTTACCGCACACTTCGTTTGATTTTCCGATAATTAGTCTATTCCTTCCTGAACCTCTCTATTTTATTTATTACTATTCCAATTATTAACAATTCAAGTATTATTTTAAGTTATCTTCAGAGCTTTCCTTTTTTAACTTTACTTTATTCGTTACAATTTAATGCCTTCAACTCCAGTTCTATTTCAGTTACGGATTTAGTGTGTTTCGTGTTTTCAGTGGAGCTATTTATTTTTATGTATGAGATACTTAAGTTAGACCTTTCATTGTACTGTAGCAGAGTATCATTATTATACGAATTATTCAATTTATTATTTATTATTAATTTAATGCTTAATATATTTTAAAAGCTTATTATTACAATCATTATCATACTCAGTTTAACCATTTTTGCATTCTAAACTTAAAGCTGATTTGTAAAATAATATTTATAATTAGTGAAACATAATAATAACAATAATAATTAATAATAATGATAGTCTGTGGAATGTTGTTTCTTCCATACTTGCCAACGTGTAGGACAGGAGTTAGAAAGGTAGAACAACACTGAAAAATTCAGTATCATTGCAAAGAAAAGACACATAATTGAAATATGCTATTGTAAATATATAGGAAAACATTCTAGACGAATGTTAGATTTTTATTTTCTCTAACACGTGTGCACATCATACATAATAGATAGAGAAGGTATTGTATTTCACTCAAAAATTCTATACCGAGATTTCACCGGAACCACTTTTTAAGGTCTCCTGTATGCCAAAAAATATAATTTTTGGGAGAACTTCCATGTGTATGTGTGTTATATGTGTGAATATGTTAACTCAAAAACGAAATGTCGGGAAAATACCAAACTTGGTATCTAATTTTATCATCTTATAAGGATGTGACCAGAATATTTTGAGGAAAAAATTTACGTGGAAAAAATTTAGAAGATTTTGATTTCCTCAAAAGTGGCTAATGAATTTGATTAAAATACCGTATATTAAAGATATTTACATGACAAAATGCATAACTTAAATTTTCTGAAAATGACCTATAAAGAACTCCTCATTTTAGATTACTTTTTCATAGCTGGTAAACATAATAAATCGACTAAAACTTAATAGGCAAAATGCGTAGATCACATTAAAATACGCAATTTGCCATACTCTTGTAGAGCTTACTATTTGCAAGATATTCTCTGTTGCTGGTTCCAGTTTTAAAGTACCTGCTTAAAATTTTTCTCCTATAGGAATTTGTCAACTCCTGCTCACACAAAGAAACAGTTTCAATCACAGAGCAACCAGCTTTTAAAGAGTTTGACAAATACGTAGCCGCCTACTAATCTAATTTCCCGTCTGCTTATAAGGAAGCAAGTAATAACATTTCGGTTGATTTTTATCTTTTTTAGTATGAAGTAGATAAAAGAAAAAGCTTTTTAACAATAGTTTATTGCAGAGATGTAGAAAAAGTCATGCGAATAGTACACATCAGATTTTATACGAACGTTGCCTTCCGTGGTGTAATGGTTACCATACTAACTTCATATACCCAAGGTCGCGGGTTCAAACTTGGCGGAGGATGATGGATTTTTTTCGGGCGTAAAAATCTTTGCATGGCTTCCTTCGGATAGAAAATTGGTCCCGAGTCGTAGATTTACGGCACTTTAAAGAACCTCAAGCCTGATAGAGAGGCCTCTGAGCAAAATTAAGTGGTTTTTCACGCCCAGTATAGAATGGGACGCTAAGAACCACAGTAGTTAAAGAGCGTCCATAAATAAAACGCCATTTCATTTTCTTCTACATGAACTTTTGTCATTTTTGCTTTCTGTAGCAATTATGTACATACAACATATCTACATAGTAGCTAGAGAAGGTAATGTATTCCTCCCAAAAATTGATACCGAGATTTCATCGGAAATATATATATATATATATATATATACACGCATTTTTAGAAAAAGGTCCTTGTGTGTAGCATAGCTCAAAAACGAAAAGACCCTTAAATATCAAACTTGGTAATTTGTGTTTAGTATCTTTCAAGGATGTGGCACGAAGATTTACAAGAGCCCACGTCCCTCTCCGCCGCAACAAACCACCGTGAACATGGAGAAAGTTTTGAAAACTTTAAATCACTTTTGCGATTTTGATTAATATATCATATATTAAAGATATTGACATCACAAATAAAATGTATATTTTGAATTTTATAGCAATATCCTCTGAAGACCTCTTTATTTTGGGTGAATTTTACAAATCAGCTGTTAAACCGTAAGAGAGCGAGGCAAAAACTGCCTGGACAGAAAATGTATAACACATGATTTATGTCCTCTGCGTTTTAATTGTAGAGTTGACTGTTTTCGAGATATACCTTGTTATTGGTTTCAGTTTTAAACTACTTAAAATTTTTCTCAAGCAGGAAATAAACGTTCGTTTCATCGCTCTTGTATTAACCCTAAAGTGCAAAAGAGAACCGATTTTCAATTGTTTCACATAGTGATTGCTTTTAAGAGATATTGACTATAGTTTTAGCTTGGTGTATTTCCCTTCTACTTACAAGGAAGCAAGTAATAAGACCGTTTCCAGTAATATTTATCTCGATTAGCATATCAGTTAAAAGAATAATATTTTGTAAGAAATGTTTTATGTGGAACAGCTGGAAAAAGTTTTGACTGTAACAGTTCAGATATTTATAACATCTTTAACAAAAGTTTGACAATTTTTTAAAGTTTGTTTTCTCAGAAATTAATGTTTTAATCGTTTATGAGTAACTCATTAGAGATATTTGCTTGAACTTTTTTTAACTATTTGTATTATTTAGGAGTTGTGATGATGATTACTTTTGTAGATTCAATGTAATGAATGTTTAACAATATTTATGAACTAAAAGAATAGAAGTTTAGAAAAAAATATTAAATAGCCTTAGAAAAGAAACACACATCCCATTTGGATCAAAGTCTTATGAGAATCACTTACCAAACAGTATAACTTTGATTAAAATCTGATAAGTAATTCCAGTGAAATAGAATTGTATTTTAACATACTCTATTTATCAATGTGTTTTCCTGCTCGATAATGTTGAAATGTAATGCAGCAATTATCAGTAATTATCCATTCAAAACCTATTGTTTTGAATGCTATGTTTCTCGAAAGTATTCTTAATGAGCTGTATGTACAGTAGTTTCATTAATTCTGAACACTTCTTGGTTAAATTAACTTTCAAGTTGCAATATTGCATTAAACTCACATTCAGGATTATTCTTATCTGATGGATAAGAGCCAGGTAGAGCTAATACATTCGTTAATGAAACTTTTACTACAAACTAGAGCTAATTTGGTCTTTAAGGGTCTAATTTGACTCAATTTTTGAAACTATATTATAAATTACACCATATATTTTATTCTATATTGTATCTAAATTGAAATTTTAGGGAAATCTAGTAAGTTTAGGATTATGACATTTCAATACCACGAACACCATGATTTTAAATATATGAGATTTCCAAATTTTGAGCCACCTATAGCCCTTTATATTTAATATTGGATACAAAATATAATGAAAAGCATTCTTGGAAGTTATACTTATTATCTTATACTGTAGCGAATATGAAATATAATGAATTATTACTCTCTTATTACGGGGTGTTAGCAATTAGGGACATTTTGTATTTTTAAGGTTATGGTGTTTATGTTGTTCAAATGTCTTAATCCCAAAAATAAAGATATCTTTCTAATTTTTTAGCTACTCTGTTATAATATGCAACAATAATTCCGAATTTTATATCAGTTACGTACAATATAACATATAAGATATGTATATTAATATACGAAATAATATATTTTCGAATATTGAACTAAATTAACTATAGTTTGTGGTAAAAGGCTCAACAATATATTATGCTAACACTTTCTGCCAATAATATATCACATAAGAATAACCCTGGAAGTTAGTTTAACTAAAAGGTGCCCAGAATTGACACCTCCATGGTACGTACATGTTATCAAAGGTTCTTGCTTTTTTTATGAGTAAAACGTGGCTCGCAAATTGTCTCTGTCAGGATTAGTTCCATCTGAAAGGTGTACTTAATAATATGAGTGTGGGTGGATTCATCGCGCGCAACGTACAGGCTATGGGAAAATGTTGCGGCCAATACCCTATATCTGTTGCCGACTGGTTGCTTTAATGCAGGTACTTATTCTTATTTATAACGTCCTCTTATGGATGTCGTGAGGATATCCAAAAGGTGCTATTCAAAATCACTTCCTTTGATATTGCTGTGTTCTATGAAAAAAATTCTTATGCTTTACATGTACATACATTTTTCACCTACTAGTATATAACTTTCCCTACCACATGTAGTGGTGGGTAAGTACTATATTCCACTCAATTTTCACCGGAAATACATGTTTTAAGGATCCCAAAATCCAAAAAAAGTGTGTGTGGGGAAGGGGAATGCGACTTATAGATTTTCAAGAAAATCAACTACGCAATACTCGAAAATTTTTTCGAAAATTTTGATTTCCTTAAAAATTGTTCTAATATTATTCAATAAAATTAGTATTAAATACATTAACCTAACAAATTATATGTTTATTAATACAAAATTCAAGACAACCTCTGAAGGTAAACTCTAAACAGTAGGAAATAGACAAAAATGTACTATAAAAATGTAGATCTCTTTAAAACACACAGCCATTTCATATACATTTTTACTTTCTCTACTTATTACATGGATAGACAACGTATTGCACTCCATCCCAAAAACTTCCTACAGAGATTTCACCAGAAAAACACAGTTTGAGGTCCTGTATATGAAATAATTTCTAGAAAAAGTTCGTCACGTGCGCTGTCTTGTGTGTATCCGGTTTATCTGTAAACACGATAACTCAGAAGTAGAAATACTTGGTATTTAAGTTTAAAATCCTCTAAGGACTACGCCATAAGATTTGAGGCATACATCTCTACCCCAAATTACCCTTTAGATTGAGAAAATTTCGAACATTTCAATTTTCTCAAAAATAGGTAACAATTTTGATTAAAATACAGTATATTAAATATATTTAAATGACACATAAAATGTATTTTATTAAAATAGTCTCTGCAGTCCGCTTTATTCTGGATGACTTATGTTTAACTGATAAACCGTAAGAGATACACAAAAACTTACTAAACAAAAAATGTAAAAATCGTTAAAACACACAATTATGGCAGGTGCATGTTAACCATTTCAGAGATATTCCTTGTTATTGGTTCAAATTTTAAAATACTTAGTTTTCTCAAACGGCAATTTGGTATTCCTCTTTTTTTTTTTTCTTTTTTTTTTTTTTTTTTTGGTTTGTTTTACTGCTGGCCATGCACAAGAATCGAATTTCAATCACATAGTAACCAGCTTTTTAATGATTTCCCCTATTTCTCTTCTACTTATAAAGAACTGAGTCATAAGTTTATTTCTATTCTGTTTATGGTGACACGGATGACCTGTAGATGTCGAACCGGTAATGCATTTTTTCTCAGAGACGTGAGCCTACATCTGATTATCGGGTCCTCTGCAGCACAGATATGTCGTTTCACATCATTCAGGTTGTGTGGTAATTAGGGGACATACACACACAATTCATGAAACCCCATAAAAAAAAAAAAAAAAAAAAAGTCGCAGACTGTTAAATCAGGTGATTTCGGAGGCCAAGTAAGCATTGCGATCTCCTGATTCGCAGTGTGGTCGATCCAAAATCCTGGCCGATTGTCATTCAGAAGCTTGCGAACATAATTATGCTAATGAGGAGGAGCTCCATGTTGTTGGAAAACTGAATTAAAAAGGTATTCTTCTAATTGAGGCATTAACTTACGTGTTAATATGTCCAAGTAAGTGTGTTAGAATACGCTGGGTAAAACAATGGCCCGTACACTTTGGGTTTGCTAATTGCAAAAAGCACGTTTATATTCAGCCTCTCTCCTACTCCATTATGTTATGAGTTTTTCTGCACTCCAGATCTTATTGACCTCTCCGCTCACATGAAATGTTGCTCCAGCACTGAAAACTCTGGAAATCCGTCTTCTTCAAGCAGATTCTGAATATCCACGCAAAATGTAAGCCGTTTTAGCATGTCTGATGATTTTAGTGCATGCACGAACTGCAATTGTATGGTTTATAATAGCGCTAGTGGCTGTTGCGTAAAATATTAATATAAACAAGCAAACTTAACATGTTCTTCTATCTTTTCATGCCAATTTCTTTTCTTATGTCACTGCAATAAACAAAAAATGAGCTTTAGTTTTGCACCATTACTTTTGAATTATTCTTTATTTATTTTTATATATTTACAGTTTGATTTCAGCAATAAAACTTCGGAATATAATTTTTAATAAATAAGTCCTGAGAAAAAGAAAAACAAATTATTTTTGATACTTTTTTTATTTTTGAACATAATCTCATTTTAGCTCAATACACTTTTCCCAGCGTTTCTCTAACTGTTTTAAGCCTTCCAAAAATAGGATTTTGGAAGTTCCTCAAAATAGGCATCTGTTTGGTAGATGATCCATTCGTTAGTTGCCCTCCGTGGTGTAATGGTTACCATGCTAACTTCATATACCCAAGGTCACGGGTTCAACCCCGGCGGAGGACGATGAATTTTTTCGAGCGTAAAAATCCTTAGCATGGCTTCCTTCGGAAGGGAAGTAAAACCGTTGGTCCCGTGTCGTAGATTTACGGCACGTAAAAGAACCTCAAGCCTGATAGAGAAGCCTCTGAGCAAAATTAATCGGTCTTTCGCGTCCAATATAGAATGGGACGCTTACAACCGTAGCAGTTAAAGAGCGTTCATAAATATAACGCCATTTCATTTCCCTTCGTAGGACGTGAATCGTTTTCCGCCAAGCCATTTTTTCCAGTTTGGAAATAAAAATGTCACTGGAAGCCAAATCTGGTGAATACTGTGGATGTTGCAATTTGAATATTTATTCTACAATTTTAGCCCTTGCATTGTTCTTGATGGAAGAAACATTTTTCTTTGGCAAATGAGGGCGTTTTTCCTTGGTTTCTCCGTTAAACCGGTGCAATAACGATTTATAATACTCTCCAGTTATTGCTCTTCCTTTCAGCAAGTAATCAATGTAGATGATTCCCTGTGCATCCCAAAAAAACCCGCGATCATCACCTTGTCTACAGATTTCATCATCTTTGCCTTCTTCGGAGCCGATTCGCCTTTAAAACCTCATTGGTTGCATGGTACTTTTGTCTCTGGAGTTTGTTAGTGTATCCGTGTTTCTTCCACAACTATTCATTTACACAGCAACTCGTCAGGATTGCGACGGAAAAGTACAAACCAGCTTCCGAATCGATCATTGAGAGCAAACCCGGCGTCCATATTAGACCTTTGTCAGACCTTATTTTTGGTGAAAATTGAGAACATATCACCTTGTGATATACTTATGTTTATGTCTCTACTGTTTCGCGAACTTTGATTCGTCGATTACTCAAAACCATATCCTGAATTTTGTCTATTTGGGAGGAAGTCACTTCTACCGGACGTCCGGAACGACGTTCTTTATTTGTAGATGTACGACAACGTTTAAATTCATTAATACAATTGTAAATTTTGGCAAACGTAGAAGCAGCTCATCCAATTCAGCGTTTATCTCTTTCGATGTTAAGCGTTTAAAATAGAAATGTTTAGTCACCGTACTAACTCGTTTCTTTACATCCTTCTAAATAAGCACAAGATTGTTGATTCAATTGCCTATGGAAACGAAACACTTAATGGATATAGCTAAAACTTTAATTGCCATTTAGTAAGAGAAGGCGGTTACTAAAGTACAAACCTTTTTCGATGCTACCAGTGTTATTTCTTGGATTTTCTAAGTATTTATTTAACGCCCCTCATAACAAAAATGCTCAAAACAGGAAAACAAAATAATTAAAACAAAATTGAAGCATTTTTCGCTACCCAGTCCCGTTAATTGTTTTCACTTCGCCTATTTTGAACTCGTCTTGTATTTATCTTTCAAAAACAAACATCAGAAAGTTACATTTAAATACATACTATACGAAGAATGTATAGATAGAGGACTGACTAAATTTCAGAGAAAAATATTGTTGCAGATAAGAACCTGAATGGCTGATTTACCACCGCAGTTCAGCGTGGTTGTTACATTAATAAAAGTTCCGGGAGCTCTTCTGAGACATACTAAATTCTTTAAAATGATGAAAATGCCAACCTACCTCTCTATACGGAAGTGAAGGACCTCATTAAGATCCCAAGAAGCTGAAATGAGATTCTTAAGTTCAGGTACAGCATATAATTTATTGGACAAGGCAGATATACGAAAAGAAGTGGATACACGCAGCTTGGCACAAAAAGTAAAAGAATACAAGAGCTCCTGAATGTAGCACGTGCAACGAATGGACGAAAACCACATTCCGAGACAAATAATGGACTACAGTCGGATAGGAAACATCAGCATGAAAAGCTGGTATTATCAGCTATTAAAGATGTATCCTTCAGTTGAGGTGGAGGCTGCTTATGATAGCAGTAAACCAGCGTTGGCAAAATCCATAGAAAATGATGAGGCAAAATAAATTCGCTTCTGAAGTATGCCTTAGGAAGAGAGCATCACAATACGTGTTTACGACTGCCTCCGTGGTCGAGTGGTCAGCGAGCTGACTTCTCACCCGGAGGTTCCGGGTTCGATTCCCGGCTGGGGTGGGGAATTTTTCTTTAACCAGATTTATTCCCTATCCCCCACAGAGAAGTATGAATGTGAGAGTGAATGTGCGTGTGTATTAGTAATATAATAATGATTAACCTAATGTTCTAACCTACAGTAATACGAGTTGTTTCACAAGTCAAAGTCCCCGATATGACCATTGAAGTTCAATGAAACAAAAACAAACGTGTTTACCTTCGGAGGACTGAAGGGACCTTCTCAAAGCATTAGCTCAAGGTTACAAATACTTTAGTGATTATATTCTAAAATCTCTACATCTTATGCGCTTAAAGGAGATACGGGCAGAGTAGTTGGACCGGTCGACTCCCCAATAGGCGGTCCAGGTTCGATTCTAGGGGACCACATGTGGGATTTGTCTGGCCAGGTTTCTCCAGGAATGATTGGCGGTTTCCCCAGCCACACATTTGACCCTTTTATACTATTCATTTCTCCTACATTCACACCACCTACTGGCGTTTATACCAGGAGTTGGGCTGATTTCCCATCCCTGGATACTCTTATCTGGTCTATATCCTATCTTCTTATCAACAGACATTTCACATCTGGGGTAAATCCAAGTGGTGTAAGGGGATCTGTAAAAATAGTACTAAGACCTATAATTTAAATTGTTTTCTCACAGAAATTGTGTGTAGGACAGAAGCTGGTTAGGTAGGATCAGACTGAAAAATTCAATGTCATAACCGGGATTTGAACTACGGATCTCCCGGTCTCTAGCCGGTTGCTCTACCACTAAGCTATCATGGCAATATGCCGACATAGCATTGAATTTCTCAACTGACTCGCATGTTTCCCGGTAAATCATACACGGTATCTCAAATTAATTTGAGATGATAACCTCAATGGTGACTTACAAATCCCAGGATTCATAGTTTTAGCCAACTATTATGGACAATTGTGATGATTTTAATTGCTTTCTCACAGAAACTGTGTGTAGGACGGGTTGTGGCATTGAGTTTTTCTGTCTGACTACTATCCAACTACAAAGACCTATCTTCCCAAAAGAACAAAATTGCCAAAAATTCGATTTTAAAAGTATTTCAGAACGTTTATTTACTTAACGATACTTCTAGTATTATTTCATATTACACAAATTTCATTTTTCTCCATATGAGGAGTGTAAGCAGCTGAAGGACACCTGTGAAAAATCTTTAGTGTTCAATTCACATGACACACTAATTATTACTGAAGAGTTTATTTCTTTATCTACTTCATGCTAATCGAGATAAACATCAGCAGAAACTGTCTTACTACTTGGCTTGGTTTGTAAGTAGAAGAGAAATAAGGGTACAGACTAAGCTAAAGTGATAGTCAAATATTTTAAAACCTAGTTACCATGAGGATTCAGAGATGTGAAAAGTTTTAAGTATTTTTATTTTTTAACGAGATGCACAGTTTTGTGTATTAAGTTTTATCCATCTCTTGCGGTTAACCAGCTATGCAGAATTCAGCAAAATTCATCTAGAATAGAGATCTTTAGAGGCTGTTCAGAAAAAAATTCAGGATGTACAATTTATTTGTTTATAAATATCGTTAATATACGGTGCTTTAATCAAAATCGTTAGTCATGTTTGAAAAATCAAAATTTTCGCATCCTTTCTGTAAAGTGTAGTTTGGGGTGGGTTTTTCTCAAAATCGTCGTCTCGCATCCTTGAAAAGTAATAAACTTAAATACCAAGTGTCGTATTTTACCGAATTTTCGTTTTTGAGCTATCGTGTTCACACACATGCACACAAATAAACACGGACATTTTTCTAAAAATGATTTTTCTATACAGGAAGCCCTAAAAAGTGTACTCCCGGTGAAATCTTGGTATCCAATTTTTGGGTGAAATACTGTAGGTACCTTCTCTATATACTGTGCATAGTACGTGTAGAGAAAGTAAAAATGAAATCGCTTAAGTTTTCGTTGGATTTTCTTCTAACTTTTTACAGGTTACTTGAACTCAACGTAAAAAGCAAAATACCAAATTTCAGTTAACAGCTTAGCTGTGATAAATTTCTCAATATTCATTTTTCACGTCTCACATTAAAGCGATTTTAAAAACGTCTCGCATGATACATTAGCAAAATAGAATATGGGTTGTTATATTCATTTTAATTCATTAAACACCTGAAACCATATGAAATGTTGTTCTTTCCTCATTAACAGACAAATAACATGTTTAAGAATGACCTTTTAAAAGAAAACAAATATTTTAATTTTGTCAGGAAAATGAATCAAAATGTATATAGATATTTCACGGTTACTCTTAAAATGTTTAGACAGACTGGTAAAGTTACATTTTGTAGGAAAACGTCAATAAGTTAAACCGAAAAATTTTGGGTAAAAAGTTAAAAGATTAGTCACTGTCTACTTTCTGACCTGCTCTCCATTTATTGACCAGCTGTGCAATATCTTTCAGAAACTTCATATTGCAACATCCATTCCATTACAAATCTGCTTTAGAAAATACAATATAGTTTGAATTTTTTTTTATTAATTAGGGATTTTATATACCTATTTTGACAATTGGGGATTTAAGAACTAAGGTCAACACGTGGAACGCCTGACACTTTTTGTAATGATAGATTAAAACTAAATTAATGTTATTAAAGCACCACGTATAAATTACATTCTAAGAAAGAAAAAAACAAATATTGCGATTTTTGTCACTTTATGCCCAATTTTTACTTTATCTCAAGATACTATGTACATAATAGGTAGAGAATGTATTGTATTCCATCTATTCAATGTTGAGAATCCACTGGAAATACTTTTGAGGACCTCTGAATAAAAGAAGCAATTTTAGTATTTTTGTATTAAATTCACCCTTCACAAACCAATCCAATTTACCCACAAAGGGCCCTGTATTCCGTATGTGTGTGAGAACTGTATAACTCGGTTGTTATTTAGGTTGAGCAACTTCCAAGGATGCAACATGAATACTTTAAACAACCCCGCTCCCCTACAAATGTAAATTTTTTCCACTTTGGTGAAGCTTATGATAAATATTACTATTCTTTACATAGAATATTTTCGTAAATTTTGATTTTCTCAAAAATAGCTCGTAACGATTTTTATTAAAATACCTTAGTTCAAGAATTTTATTGAAAATTGAAACGTATGTCTTGAATTTTCTGAGAATGGCCTCTGAAGACCTCTTCATTCATGGATGAGTTTTGTATAAACCGTAAAACATAGACAAAAACTTACTACATAGTAGATCTCCTTAAAACACACTATTTATGTCATATATATTTATTTTGTAGAGTTATTGGTATCAATGTTAAAGTAAACGGAAAGTCCTCGTTTGTTTCATATCTTCTGTGTTACTCTTAGCAATGTAAAGAGAACATAAATACAATTGTATCACATAGGGACCAGCTTTTGAAGGATTTGACTATCGCTTTAACGCTTTAGCCTAGTGTACTCCCGTTTTCCGTCTACTTACAATGAAGCAGGCAATAAGACAAATTTGTTGATGGTTATCTCGATTAGCATGAAGTAGATAAAAGAATAATCATTTTCAGGAACAGTTACAGAAGGTCATATGAATGAAACACATTGGAGTTTTACATATGTCTCAAAGTATATGTGAGTATATACTCGTGTTTTCTGACTTGTCTGAATGTCGGTTTGTGAATGTTTGTCACTTTCTCGATTGCTCAGTTTTTTTTTGTATTATAGATTTTTACTTCTCTGTTACTTAAGTAGCGAAATACTGCATTATAACCAAAAAAAATCGGCTAGTGCGGTAATAATTGTGATATATTAAAGATTTGAAGTGGCATATAAATCTGGTATGTTCCATTCACATGACCTTCTCTACCGTTTTGCAAACATACATTACAAAGGATTCTTCCTTCTAAATAATTTTATTCCTTATTTCCATTTAAGAAGCAAATTAAGGAAATAATTAGGCTAAAGCGATAGTCAAGTGATTTAAAAGTTGATGCTCTGCGACTAACATTGAAATTCGGTTCTTTTTGCATAGCCAGAATTATAACAAAAGATATACGGATGTTGACTTCCTGTATGAAAAAGAGGTTTTAGAACAAAGTAATAACAAGGAATTTTTCGAAAATGGTTAGCTCCACAGTAAAAATGCACAAGACAGAAATTCTACATACCTATTGTATAGTAAGTTTTAATCTATCTCTTACGTATTAAAAGTTAAAAGTTGTCCAGAGTAAAGAAAAATTCAGAGGCTATTTGCGGAAAATTCAAGTTATATATTTAGACATATAAGCATATATAAAAGTATTTTAATAAAAATCATTGGAGTATTTTTGAAAAAAATCTGATATGTTCTATTCACATGACTTTCTCTAGCTGTTCCGCAAACAAACTTTCCTTACAAAAGATTTTCTTTTTTATCTGCATCATGCTAACTGAAATAAACATTAGCTGAATTGATCGTATTACTTGATTATTTGTAAGGAGAAGGGAAATAAGAGAATACACTAGCCTAAAGCAATATTCAAATTCTTTAAAACCGGTTGCAATTTGAAATAATTTAAATTCCGTTCTCTTTACTTGCTAGGGTAGAAAACGCAGATATGGACCTTTCTAAAAATCTGATGTGTTTCACTCACATGCTTTCTCTACATCTCTGCAACACATTATTGTTAAAAAGCTTATTCTATTTACTTCATGCTAATGGAGAAAAAATTAAGAGTACCATAGGTTAAAGTGTTTGTCAAAAGCTGGTTTCTACGTGACTGAAGTTTCTTTGTTTGTTTGGACAGGGGTTGACAAATTCCCGTATGAGTAAAGTATGTTTTTCAAAGCTGAAACTAAAAACAAGAAATATCTTAAAAACGACAAACTCCCCCCCAAAAATGTTTATAACGTAAATTGTGTGTTTTAACTTGCTCTACATCTTATGTGGCAAGTTTTTGTATATCTCTTATGATATACAAATGTATATCTTAAGAGATATTGCAGTTATGCAAAATTCCGTAAAATTCATTCAGAATAAAGTAGTATACTAAGTTTGGTATTTTACCAACTTTACAGTTTTGAATTATCGTGTTCACGGACACACACACACACACACACACACACAGGGAATTTTTTCTGAAAATGCTTTTTTTGGTTACAGGGTACCCTAAAACATATATTTCCGGTGAAATCTCGGTATCGAATTTTTAGTGGAGTGCAATACCTTCTCTATACACTATATACATAGTACGTGTAGAGAAAGTAAAAATTCATTTTTGGATTCAGATGACCCTAAAACATATATTACCGTTGAAATCTCGGTATCGAATTTTTGAGTGGAGTACCATACCCTCTCTATCCACTATGTACATATGTGCTATAGAAAATAAAAATCAAAGATTCTTGAAAATTCTGCATGTAAAAGGTAGTTTGCGGTAGGGTTTTCTTACAATTTCTGTGTCGCATTTTTGGTATTTAAAGTATTTTCTTTTGTCTTTGTTTTTTATTTATGCTGTCTACAGACACACATATACACATACACACACACACACTCACATACACACACGACTTTTTATCAAAAATGTTTGATTTGAATTCAGGGGTTCTCAAAATTTTCATTTCCTGTGAAATGTGGGTTAGAATTTTTGGGGTGGAATGGAATACCTTCTCCACCTACCATGTATGTACACAATACTCGGTAGAGAAAGTAGAAAATATGTGCAGTAATAAATAACTAAATGTGCTACGTCAAATCTTCCCTCTTATACCAGCGTTGAAATCACATTCAGATATAGCAGTTTGAATCATACTGAAGGCTATATGAATAGGTAGCACGTGTAGAGAAAGTAAACATTTTATTGTTAAATTCCCGTGAATTTCTTTACGTATTCTGTGACAAACTCCTTTCTGTTTCTTTAAAAGCTTATTTTTCTATGTACACTAGTATACCAATATAAACATTTGCAGAAAAATTTTTAATACATGTTTCCTTGTAGCTTTGTGGAATTAAGGGAAATACGTTAGACTAAACCAATATTGAAATCTTTCAATAGCTGGTCGCTATGTGTGCATTTGACATTCAGTCCTTTGCTTCATAGGAGAAAGAAAAATAACGACTTTCCTTTTGAGAATTGTATAGATATTTTAAAATGGAAAACTATAAATAGGAATATCTGGGAAACGGTGCCCACAGAAAATGTATTTGACACGAGTTTATATGTATAGTGTGTGTGATCTATGTGTAATAAGATATTCTTTATTTTTAGTGTCTTACTACTCCCTATTGATACTTAATAAAAAGCATTAGAGCCATTTTAGAGAAAATCATCATCTTAGAAAAATGTTCCATGTAAAGGGAAGTTTGGGATGGGGTGATTTTATTGTCAATCTTCGTGTCGCATTCTAGAAAAGTGCTGAACTTAAAATGGCTTTTCGTTTTTAAGCTTTGCTGTTCTCTCTCTCCCTCCCTCCCTCACTCTCTCTCACTCACATACACACAAACAACTTTTTCTAATCTCTCTTTGCTCTAGCCCGTATGGATAATGTACATAGTGGACAGAGACGGTATTATATTCTACCTAAAAATTCGATATCGACAATTCACCCGAAATATATGTTTTATGACCCCCTGACTGAAAAAAAAAGCATTTAAAAACAGTCGGTGTGTGTGTGCCTGTGTGAATGTGTCTCTTTGGGCAGCATGGTTCAAAAACGAAAACTCGGTTAAACACCAAACTTAGTATTTAAGTTGCGCATCTTTCAAAGATGCGACATGTGGATTTTCAACTGACCTTTACATGGTACATTTTTAAAAATT
The DNA here is from genome assembly GCA_030762935.1 of Hymenopus coronatus. Taxonomy (NCBI): domain Eukaryota; kingdom Metazoa; phylum Arthropoda; class Insecta; order Mantodea; family Hymenopodidae; genus Hymenopus; species Hymenopus coronatus. The sequence goes on from CM060898.1 coordinate 89,447,149, forward strand.
TTGATTTTTTTAAAAAAATGACTAACGATTTTTATTAAAATGTCTGTGATTAAGATATTTTCATGATAAACGAAATTCATATCTTCAATTTTCCTGGAATGGGCTCTTCATTCTAGATGAATTTTCTACAACTTTTGTATAATTGGTAAACGTAATAGGGTAAAACTTATTACATAAAAAAGTTTTCATCCCATTAAAGCACACAATTTATGTCATATACATTTTTTGTGGAGTTAACCGTTTTCGAGGTATTCAGAGTTATTGGCCTCAGTTTTAAGTTACTTGGCTTTTCCTGCATCGGTAAATTCTTTCTACCACTCACGATCTACTGCTTGAAATATCAAAAGCTGACTTTAAGTCGCAATGCAATCAATGACTACTCTTCTTAAACAGGAGATATCTTTCTTTTCGTCTCTCTCTCTCTCTGGTTTACTTCTAGCAAGCGAGGAGAACCTAATTTTAATTGTTTCATTTAGTAACCAGCTTTTAAAAGAACTGACTCACTTTAAATTAATGTATTCTTTTTGTACCTTTACTTTTTACTTACAAAAGATCAGTAATAAGACCAATTCTGGCAATGTTTACTTGACTGTTTAGATAAAAGAATAAAATGCTGTAAGGAAATATTGTTTATGGAAGAGCTAGAAAAAGGCATGTGCATGGAACACACATTTGTTTTTCTTCAGAGAAGATTAAAACATACACTTCAGATGAAATCTCGGTATCAAATTTTTAGGGTGGAGTATAATAGATGCATTTCGTACCTGCTATGTGTATTGAAGGTACATATTAAGGAAATTAATAATGAAATTACGATAGACAAGAAGCTTTATAAAGGTTATTCCAAAGTAATAAGGTCTTAAGTTACGAAACAGAACACTCGAAACAAAGGAACAAAACAGGCAACTTGTGAAATGCCGAGTGCCACTTATAGTCTTGCTGGTGCATAAATGGCCTGTAAAAGAATTTAAATTGTATATAATGAAATAATCCATTTCTATTGTCACCTGAAATAATGGGCTTTAACACTATACCGTTATGGAGAAGTTATGTGAATGTAAGAATTAATTGAAAGTCGCATCACGAAACCGGCACGAGCAACTGTCACCGCAGAGAGACAATGATGTGCTGTCCTCCTGATGAACTCATCAACCACGTTGCAGATGACAGATGTTTCATTTTATGTCACACTGAATGATTGTTGCTCAACTCCCTGGTGACGGGACATTGCTGTCAGAAACAAAAAATGATGGAAGAAAGCGTGATTCGCTGTCAGGACCGCGGCAAGTGTCATTAAACTTGTGTGACAATAAAGGATAATTTTGAAGCCACGAGAGAAAACAATTACTAAAAGTTTTGTACACCTAGGTTGCTTTTCAACATTATCACCGAAAAGATTGAGACATTTACCATACCTGTGCAGAAGATTTGCAATACTCGCTTCAAAAAATGTTGCCGCCAATGATGCAGCCCGAAACCACTATCAATGCAGCTGTTTACTGTGAAACTTTACGACGTTTGCGGAGAGCCATTCAAAACAAACGAAGAGAAATGCTGACTTGAGGAATTGTGTTGATCCATGACAACGCTCGTCCACACACTGCTGGCACAACCCATTGGCTCCTTGAACAATTTCAATGGGACATTTTCGATCATCCGCCGTACAGTCCTGACCTGGCACCCAGCGACTTTCACTTTTTCCCTGAACTGAAGACGTGGCTAGGAGGGCAGCACTTTTAAACCAACGAAGATCTCCAAAACAACGTCAATGCTCATTTGAAATCATTGGCGGCAACATTTTTTGAAGCGGGTATTACAAAGCTTGTGCACAGGTACGATAAATGTCTCAATCTTTTCGGTGATTATGTTGAAAAGTAACCATAAGTCTACAAAGCTTTTAGTAATAAAATAGTTGTTTCTATGAACTTATCTTTTATTCTTAGTCTATCGAAGGTTCAAAAAAAAAAAAAAAAAAAAAAAAAAACTACCCTCGTAGGTGACGCAGTGGTAGAAAGTTCTACTGACCTGCTGTAACTTCAGAATTTATTTATAGATTATCGCCCTTATAATATTATGTGCGCACCTTTTCTTGGACGCTCATCACCCTAGTCTTTGTTCGGTAGATTTTGTGGAATTTTGAAGCAGAGCATAGTGATATGTATTCAGACATGAATTACGTTTTACATCCTGATATCTAGTACCTTCAGTGGTAATTTCATTCTGTCTACAGATCCCAGTCATGCACGTGCGTTGTGTTTTCCAGGGTAAGCGTTACCGTTTACTTCACGCTTTTTAATGAATCATTTGATAAAATAATTTCACAATGTATTAAAAAGTGCAATAAACATGTTCTCTGTAGTACAGTGCAAGTTACTAAAGTGCATATCCCAATCGTGCCGCATGGCCGCATTCGTTAAAGTATCTCACTTTGGTGCTTCGTGGCGCAGGGGATCGCAGGCTCAAGTCCCGCCTTGGGCATGGGTGTTTGTGGTGTGTAGTAGAAGCAAAAATATGAAGCAAATAGGAAAACAAAAGCAATGTTGATAAAATGGAAAAAAGGGAAAATTAGGAAAAATAAATACAGCCCCGGAGTTCCGACAAGCCTCCGGAATTAAAAAAAAAAAAAAAAAAAGTAAAAAGAAATATCAATGTGGCTGAAAATATAGTAATAACTAGGCTACTTTGTGATAAATCGTCAACAGCAGGATAGGCCAAGTTGATCTGTTTCGGCTCAGCAAAGATCATCTCTCTAGTGATGTTTATGTCTTCCCATACTGCGCTTTTCTCCGGGTTTGTATTTTGAAACTATTTAGGTTAATTTTTACCTGGCATCCGTTCTATACTATCGGACCAGTTTTGTTTATAGTAGAGATTTTGTTGTTTAAATTATTATATTTTAGTCACTATTTATTTCATTCCTTATGTAGTCCAAAATATATCCAGCAATGCTTCTTAAAATTTTCATTTCTGCTATTTCCACCATTGTTTTATGACTTCTATTCAACGCCTAATTTTCGGAGCCATATATCGATACTGGCACAGCCTTGACTTCATAAAACTTCAACATTGTATCCTTTCGAGTTTTATTTTTCAGAGTTTAAGAGTACCACATATGTTCTGAAATTTATGTAATTTTTGTTTTATATCTCTGCCGTCATGGAATATAAAATCAGATCTCAAGTAATTAAAATGTTGTACCTGTTGTATTATTGTATCTTTAATTACTATTTTTTTATCTTATTTGATTTATCCCCTAAAAAGGCCATAACCTATTTTTTTATGTTCAAAAGTTTAAATTGTACTTGCTCATTATTTTTTCCAACTGGTGTCTTGATATTTGAAGCATATTTTTATTTCCAACAAGAATCACTTGACCATCAGCAAAGAAGATTTATTTAGATTAGTGGAAGTAATTTTGGAGTTAATAGGTCAAACTTGGGATTGGCATTCAACTGGTGCGTGTGCGTGTGCGTGTGCGTGTGTGTGTGTGTGTGTCTGTGTGTGTAGGTGTAGGTGTAGGCACCATTGAGCAGCCTTGTTTTACACCTAAATTTATTAATTCTGTTTTCAGACTCTTAATACTTCCTTTATCTATACTAATGGCAGTGCCTTCGTACATCTGTGGTTTCATGTGTTCTGGATATCCTTTATTTATCATTATTTCTCATAATTGTTTTAGAGGACTTTGTCAAAGGCCTTTATGTAATCAATAAAATAACTATTTTTCCAGGTTATGTCCACTACGTTTCTCTATTACCCGCCAAACTAAATATACAATCCGTAGAGGATGTTCCTCTTCTGAATCCATGTTGTTCTTCAATTAGTAGAATAATATGTTTGCATAAAACTTTAGCAAATATATTTCAGCTCACATTTAACAGACTTTTACATCTATAAATATTTAATTCGCTCCTGTTTCCCTTTTTTAAAAATTGTTACCATTGCTCTTATCCGTCCTTTGGAATTTGTAAGGAACACGAACATATATTTAAGATATTTAAGGATCTAGATTTGGCTTGGGTGAAAAGTATTTCAATAATTCCACATTTATTCCGTTATTTTTAAATGTTTAATTTAGCTGAGGTTGTCTTCAGAATCCGTTTGGTTTTTTTTTTTTTTTTTTTTTTTTCTGAGCATTATTAGTAAGAAACTTTTTACATGGGAGGGGTACCAACACATTCGCATAACCCCCAACCTGGAGGACCAGAGTTTGATTTTGGAGTTCCCTCTCTTTGGTTTTTTTTATTTTATTTATTTATTGTATTTTGTTTATTTCCCTTTGTGAGCATCCCTACTTCACGTTTTGGGGAATTTTGTAGAATGAGTCCTCCACACAGCAGCGGGAAGCTTAAGCCAACAACACTGTCAGTGCTTCATAGTGCTGAGGTGATAATCAACAGAGGGACCAACAATGTTAGTTGGTAACCTCAAACCGTGTGGTAAAGGGCTTAATGCCATTCATGATTTGGAGTCTCGCCTGCCCCTTTGTTCAATTCGCAATAGATGAGTTGCCTCTTCCACCAAACTGACCGTTCGGAAGGTAATCTTCCCCTGCGGTATACTGCCGAGGAGTTCACACTTAACCTTGCTTAGGAGGCCCTTCAGTCACCCACACTCGGGCCGGTGTGATCTGGAGCTAGCGAGGGAAGGGACGCTACAAGCATTGATGTCCCATCGTCTGTCCCTGTTCGCGATAAATTAGATAGCAAATTTACCATGAGGGCTCAGAACTTCAGAGAGTGAAACTTTTGATTGGCAACACTGCAGAAAGACTGGCCGGACAGTTTAGTCTTTTTACCCCCAAACCTCCCTTTTCCGTAAAACTAGCGCACAAGAAAAAATGGGAGCATAGTACCTGCCCTGTTAGGGCTTTACCAGAGGAATGTCATTGGATGTTTCTAGATTTATGTGGTTGACGGTGTTAGGGAGGTAGTGCTATAGTGTAGGCTGCTCAACAGTGGCATCCCTTGCCGCTGCTCCGCTTGTGTTCCATATACAAAAATGGTCGTGTAATGTTGATGACCATTCCCATAGGGAGGGGAGAGTATTTACCATCTTCGTTGCCGAGGATGCCCACAAACCATTCGGGAAACCCAGTTCTGCACTGGGGGTGCACTGCTTATCACACCAGCCTCTAACACACAATGTTGCTGGTTATCCCTAATGGCAAAGGATGACGAAATGTGTAATGTAGTTATTTCCATAACGGTTTATCTGGATTAAACTGAAATGAACAGGAGAATAAACAAACGTAAGAACGATTTGTGTACCCAGTAATAAACAATTGGGGGCGGAGAAATCCATGTGGATATAACGAAAATATTTTTGTTTCGTTGTTTCGTTATGCAAAGAGCAATTGTTTTCAAAACCTTAACATAATCATCCGGTCTTTAAACATTTGAATATCGGTTAAGCCCACTGATCGCTTTGTATCTATAAGGAAATATGTAATATTGTATTACAAAATCGTATTATTAATCGTAATTATATTACTTGTCTTTATTATAAAATATATTGATGAATACATAAGCTTTCATAAGAATAGCTTAGAATTGGGTAGAGAAAGTTATGTGAATGTAACCCAACTAATACTTTAAATTTATATCATATTATAGTTTTTCAAAAAGAGATTAATTTTTACCGCTCCAACTAATGAAGGAGCTTTGGCCAATTAAGTGTTTAGTTGCCTGGAGGAAAATTCCGGGAGAATTGAGCACGTTGAAAGAATAACAAATTAAAAAACACGCCTGTAGCATCAGTCTTTTCAGTATTTAAAATTGTTTTAGCAAAGGAAATATAGTCTTTAGAGAAATTTCAGGTAAAACCTGATTATCTTCTGTATTCATGAAAAAAGCTTTAGGCTTGTAGGAGTTACTTAAATTACTCAAATATATTACTAAAAAATTTGACGTGTTCTAATCACGTGACCTGCACTACCTGTTCACCAACAAACTTCTATTTACTTCATGCCAATCAGATAAACTTCAGCAGAACTTGTCTTAACTAATTCCTTATGAGTAAAAGGGAACTAAAGGAATACACGATCCTAAACGATAGCCAAATATTTTAAAAGATGGTCTCTGTTACACAATTGAAATTCGATTCCCTTTGCTTGGCCAGTAGCAAAACAAAAGAAACATGGAAGACGACTTCCTATTTGAGAAAAATATATTTTATAATTCAAACCAATAACAAGGAATGTCTTTATTTACTCTAACGGTTTACCAGTTATGCATAAGTCATCCAATGAAGAGGCCTTCAGATTCTATTTCCAGGAAATTAGGCATACAAATTTTATTTTTCATTGCAGTATGTTTTTTATACAGCATTCTAATCAAAATCGTTAGCGTCTTTTTTGATAAAATAAAAACTTTCGAACCATTTTCCATTTGAAAGGTAGTTTGGGATGCAAATCTTTATAAAAAAAAAAAAAAAAAACCTTCATGTCGCATCCTTGAAAGACATGTATACCAAATTTGGTACTTAACGGATTTTTCGTTTTGGAGTTATGCTGCACACACACACACACACACACAGACACAGAGCATTTAATACACATCTTTTTTGCATTCAGAGGACATTAAAACCCGTGTTTCTGGTGAAACCGCGGCATAAAATTTCCGGATGGAGAAAGATTCCACCTCTACCTATGTGTAAGTTTTTAGATTTGGTAGAAACAGCAAAATCTGATGTGTCCATTCACGTAACTTCCTCTACATCTCTGTAACAAATTATTGTTAGAAAGCTTATTAAGTAGAAGGAAAATAAGAGAATAAACTAGGCTAAAGCTATAGTCAATATTTTAAAAGCTGGTTGGTATGTAATAGAAATCCGTTTCTTTGCGTGACCAGGAGTTGACAAATTCCCTTATGAGAAAAGCATTTTAAAACTGAAATCAATAACAATAAATATCTCGGAAATGGTCAATTCCACGAAAAATTATGATATAAATTGTGTGTTTTAACGAAGTCTACTTTTTTGTGCAGTAAACCTATGTCTATCTGTTATGGTTTACCAGTTATGAAAAATTCAGTAAAATACATCCAGAATAAAGAATTCTTTACAGAAAATTCAAATATTCATTTTAAATCTCGTGTACCAAGTATCTTTAATTTACGGTATTTTATTCAAATTTGTAGAAAATAAAGTTTGAGAAAATAAAGATTTTCAAAAATTCCTCCAAATAAAGGGTACCTACATGTATTTCCGGTGAAAACTCGGAATCGAACTTTTGGGTGGCGTGCAATACCTTCTGTGCCTGTGTACCACGTACTATGTAGAGAAAGTAAATGTTAATGCCTTACTTAATAACATTTAGAGTTTTTCAATGCTTATAATGTAGTTATACGAATACATTAATATATAACTTGGATTATCCTGCTACATCAGGAATTGCAGTTTTATATAAACAAAGATTGCTTAATGTTTCCCCAGCGTCTTGGTACGAGAATGATTTATGTCTGTGAAAGTGCGAGTTAAAATACATTGTATACTTTCATTTCTTTCATTTTACCAACTAGAACATTGGCAAGGGTTAATTGGATATCCTGCTTTGACAGCAAATAAAACGATGCAACATAAAGACAAAGGAATCTGATGTATTGCAATCACGTGACTACAAATTATTGTTACCAAAGGTTATTCTTTTATATACATCGTGCTAATCGAGATAAACGTTAGTAGAAATTCTTATTACTTGCTTCCTTATAAATAGAAAGGAAACAAGGGAATACAAGTTAAACTGTTAGTCAAACCCTCTAAAAGCTCTTCACTCTGTGAAACAAATGAAATTCGAATCTCTTTTGGAGTAGAGCAAAACACACATGAAATGAAAGTCGACTTATGCTTGGAAAGTTTATGTAGTTTACAATTGAAACCAATAATTATAGTACATGTCGGAAAGGGTTAACTCTACAAAAAATGTATCATACACAAATTTGTGTCTTGACGAGATCCACATTTCTTTGCGTGGTTAGTTTTAGGGCTTACCAGTTATACCAAAGTTGTCCAGGTATTCAGAGGCTACTTTCATAAAATTCAAGATACACATTTTGTGAAATAGATTTATATGATATACGGTATTCTAATCAAAATGGTTAGAGCCATTTTTGAGAAAATTAATTTGATAACTTTTTTCATGTAAAGGGTAGTTTGAGGTGAGGGATTGTCTTGAAATTCTTCGTGTCCATACTTGTGATATACTAAACTTAAATACCAAGTTTGGTATTTAAAGGACTTTTCGTTTCTGAGTTATACTACCCATAGGCCTACATACACAAAAACACAAAACGAAACACAAACGTGTTTCCAAAAATGCTCCTTTTTGGATTCAGAGGTTCTCAAAATATATTTACAATGAAATTTCGGCATCGAATTTTTGGGTGGAGTGCATTGTACATATGTGCTAGAGAAAGTAAAAATGTATTGACACAAATTGTGTGTTTACGAGATCCACATTTTTTTGTGTGGTAGATTACAGGGTTTACCAATTATACAAAAGTTATCCAGAATGAAGAGTTCTTCAGAGGCTAGTCCCAGAAAATCCAAAAATGTGCATTTCATGTGTGTTGTAAATGTCTCTAATATATGGTATTTTAATCAAAATCGTTGGTCCTTGTTGAGAAAAACAAATGTTTTATCATGGAAAGGGTAGTTTGGAGTGGGGAATTTTTCTAAAAACTTCGGTTGGCATCCTTCGACTTCTCGTTTTAGAGTTAATGCTGCTCTCTCTCTCTTTTCTCTCTCTCTCTCTCTCCTCTCTCTCTCATACATACACACATAGACCCTTTCCAAAATGCATGCATTTTCACTGATCTCGGTATTGACTTTTTGAATGGAATAAAATATATTCTCTATCCACTATGTACATTCTAGATACGCATTAGAAAACGTAAAAACGGAAGTACTACAGAAAAGTAAACTAACTCCATGACACGACAGTCCACAAGGAACCATAGCCTACCGCCCGGCCGCTGCATTCCCCATTTCGGCCAGAAGGCGTCATGAATGGGGTGCAGTGCTAGAGGGTGAGATGTGATCAGCGCCTGGAGTCTCTCCCGACCGGTTGATGCGGTCTTCTCGCTCTGGAGCCTTTACTCCTCAATCAAGCAGCTTCTCAATTGAACCCTAGGGACCTCATGAGGCTGAGTGTACCCCGGAGACATTTCCCACGCCGGTACCGGGAATCAAATCCAGGTCTCCCGCTTGTCAAGCAGTCGCGCTAAGGAGACGACCACTACAGAAAAAGATAACAGACTTAAATGTGGAACAGAGGATGAACTATATATTATAATTCTCTCTGCAACAACTTAGTCTGAGAATTAGTGGGGCGTCTTCTGGACAACCCTCCATTCTGTTATATTTGCCCACGTAAAACTGGATCGTTGGGGAAATAAAAGGAAGAAAAAGCTGTCGATTGGGTTTGGCTACATAGAGGTGATATACAATTAGTGATTCTTTTGTTTTTTGTTTTTTTCCTTGTCACGATCATTAAGCCTACGTGCCTGTGGTTATTGTCTTCCTAATGATATTATATTTGTAGCACAAGGTGTAGTGAACTGCAAGTAGATTACATTTCGAAACAGCTTGTCAACGGGGAAATACAGAACGAGTGCCTTTGGAGTATTCAAAACCATAGAGATAATTAATACAGTACGTATAGCAGATTACATAATAATGGCTAATATGCATTATTGCTTTCTCTACACGTACTAGTATATAGAGTATAGAAAAGGTATTGTATTGGACCCAAAAATCCAATACCGAGATTTTGCCTGATTCAGGACCCCCCCCCGAATCTAAAAAAAAGCATTTTATAAAATTTTGAGTGTGTGTGTATGTACATGTGGGCAGCATAGCTAAACAACGATAAGTCCGTTAAATACCAAACTTGGTGTTTAACTTCAGTATCTTCCAAGTATGCAACATGAAAATTTTCAAGATAATTCCCCCACCCCCTACTACCCTTTACATGAAAAATTTTCGAAAAATTTGATTTTCTCAAAAATGGCTCTAACGATTTTCTTTAAAATATCGTTTATTAAAGATGTTACATTACAAATATATACTTAATTTTCTGGTAATGGCCTCTAAAGACATGTTTCTTCTGGGTGAATTTTGCATAGCTGGTTAACCGTAAGAGATTACAAAAGTTTACTTCACAAAAAATGTAGAGTTCGTTAAAGCACACAATTTATGTCATATACATTTTGCTCGTGGAGTTGACCGTTATTGGTTTCAGTTTAAAAACTTATTCTTTTCTCATACGGGAATTTGTCAACTCCTGTCCATACAAACATAGATACTTCAATCCTATAGCAACCAGGTTTGAAAGAATTGCCTGTCGCTTTACGTTATGGTACTCCCTTATTTCCCGTATGCATACAAGGAAGCGAGTAATAAGATCAGTTCTGCTATTTTTTCCCTCGTTAGCATTAAGTAAATAGAAGAATAAGCTTTTAAATAATTTATTGCAGGGATGTAGAGAAACTCATCTGAATGGAACATATCAAAATTTTAAATTTAAACTCTGATATATTTCATTCACATGACATTCTCTACAGCTCTGTAGCAAATTATTGTTAAAAAGCTTGTTATTTTATCTACTTCATGCTAATAAAGATAAACATTAGGAGGGATACTCTTATTAGTTGCTTTCTTGTAAGTAAAAGGGAAATGATGGGTTGCAATAGGCTAAAGCGATAGTCAAATCTTTTAAAAGCTATGTGAAATAATTGGGGTGTGGTTTGCTCAGCCCCGTTTTAAGTTTTTAGTTTAAAATTGAAACCAATAATAAGGAATATCTTTGAAAAACTTTCACTCTACAAAAAACTGGATATGGCATAAATAGTGTGCTTTAACGAGATCTATATATTTGTGGAATAAGTTTTTGTCTATCTCTCACGGTTTACGAACTACACATACTCATCCAGAATGAAGAGGTCTTTAGACGCTGTTCTCAGAAAATTTAAGATATGCATTTTACTTGCCTTTAATATAGATAATAACTCCATGGCACGACAGCTCACGGGGAGCCTTGGCCTACCGCCCGGCCGCTGCGTCCCCCATCTCGGTCCACTACAGACGTCATGGATGGGGTGCAGTATTGGAGGGTGAGACGTGGTCAGCGCCTCGAGCCCCTCCCGGCCGGTTAATGCGGTCCTCACGACCTGGAGCCGCTACTTCTCCATCAAGTAGCTCCTCAATTGGCCCCTCAGGGACCTCACGAGGCTGAGTGCACCCCGGTCCAGGTCTCCCAGCGGGGGGAAAATCCCCACGCCGGTACTGGGGATCGAACCCAGGTCTCCCGCTTGGTAGGCAGCTGCGCTACCACCGCGCTAAGGAGACGACCCTTTAATATAGATATTTTAATCAAATTCGTTACACAAAATCAACAACTTCGAAATTTTTTCCATGTAAAGGGTAGTTTTGGGTGAGGGAGGGGTTTCCTCAATATTTTCGTGTCGAAGATTAGTTAACCGTGTTTACGTTTTCAGTCATCCGGACATGGTTCTAAAAATTTTTATTTTTATATTCACGGGGTCTTAAATCATGCATTTCCAGTAAAATCTTTGCATCGAAGTTGGTGGTACAATACAATATCCTCTCTACATACTATGTATATTGCGCAAACGTGCTAAAGAAAGTAAAAGTGTATCAGACACAAATCATTTGCTTTAAGGAGGCTGTATATTTATTTGGGTTTCTTCTTTAAATGGAAATGGCGTGTTATTTATGGACGCTCTTAAACTACTGTGATTCTCAGCGTCCCATTATAAACTGGGTGTGCAAGACCGCTTAATTTTGCTCAGAGGCCTGTCTATCAGGCTTGAGGTTCTTTTACGTGCCGTAAATCTACGACACGGGACCAACGGATGTACTTCCCTTCCAAAGGAAGCTATGCTAAAGATTTTTACACCCGCAAAAATCCATCGTCCTCCACCGGGTTTGAACCCGCGACCTTGGGAATATGAGGTTAGCAATGTAATCATTACACCACGGAGGGCGACAGTTCTTCATTTCGTCATTTCTCTGGGCACACTTCAGCCATCTGTTTGAGTTTACTAATTTTGCATATGTCTTTCGAATGAATAGAACATCAGAGAATATTCCCAGAACATTCAACATATATGTACATTCACTTTTAATAGTAAAAATATATGCATTTCAAGTTGAATCTTTAGTTATTTTGTAAAATATAAAATGTTCGAAAATTCTTTAATGTTAAAGACAGTTTTGAGGTTGGAGATTTTTTTTTTTTTATTTTTCTGCCGCATTCTTGGAAGATACTGAACTTAAATATCAGTTCGGTATTTTTTTCAACTAAACTCTACACACGCACACGGCCATTTATTTAACACAACTTTTACTCAAGAGCCCTCGAAACATCTGTTTTGTTGAAATCAAGGCATCGAATTCTTGGGTAAAATGTCTTGTTCTCTACCTACCATGTGTCTCATGATTTTCCCTCAAGCATTTCTTACAAAAGCTTATTACTCTACCTTTTTGCTAATCCTTGTGGAATATTGTAGGAAAATGGTACTATTTTAGAATGCTATGTTAAATTCCCTGTTCTTTGCATGACCGCGAGAAAATAGGAATAACGACTTCACAATTGAGAAAAGTTTGTTTGAAAATTCCAACTTATAGGTTGCAAATTAGATTATTTTTACCTGTGATGCGCACCACAGCTGTGAGAGTAACCTGTTTCTGTTTACCATAAGTGCCAACAACATTATAGGCTAGGAAAAAAAAAAAAAAAAAAACATTACACATAGACAAAGCTTTGAGAGTAATCAAAAATGGAAATAGGTGACCTTCAGCCATCCTTTTTAAGAATGCTATTGGTTTGAGTGTTTATAATGCTTTTGTTGTCCTTGACATTGAGGAAAACTTGATCGTAGAGTAATCTTATTTCCAAAGTACGCTAACAAAACATTTTCACTATAATTATGGTAGGGTTTTTATGGTCTGTATGTTGGTTTACATGAGAAACGGTAAAACTTCTTCCGTCTAATAATATTCCTTTCCCGTCCAGTGTGTCTTTTCAGTATCTTTCATTTCTGGTTATAAGATTTATATTTTGTGTATTTGTGGCCAGATAGCTATATTTAAAGTTTAATTTAATAACATGGACTCTTTCTCAGGCAATTAGTACGAGTAGTAAATGCTACTGATTAAAATATGAGAGCTTTTTAGTATTCAATTATAAAATTTTATTTCACTAAAGAACTTAAGGAACCGAAACTTCAATTAAGTTAACATATCGATAACATAATGAATTATAGTATAAAATGTCAGTATAAATTGGTCTATGGCATTTTTCTCAATGGCATACTTAATACGTACATTTTATTCTCTTATTTTTCACATCAATTCCTTTATAAATAATTTTCATTTTTCCACAGTTAACAAGTTAAATTATGTCCATTAATTTTGCACATATCTTCTTAAGTAAATGTATTTCTTTAAGAGATTAATTATTCTCTAAATTTACGCGATACACCAACGTGATATTCAACGAAATCACTCCTATGTACATTTATTCTTGTCTTTCCTTCGTTTGTAAGCAAAATTTAAACAAAATCTGGAGACAATGCATTCCTAATTAATTTGTCCTTTCCTTAAGTAAATAAGATGATAAACGTTCACGTGCATACGTTCTTCGTTCATAACCTTTTAAACGTAGATCATCCTTTGTAACTACTAATACTACAAATTACAGGTAATTACATAAAATTTCAAGGTTACACAATAGCTTCCTGTTGCAATTATTTTGCACTTTCTTATCCTGCGCCATAGAAAAAAACCTATCATATCCTGTTTCGTACACTTTTTTTTTTCTTTTCTTCCTTTCTTCGGCAATTCCGATGTTAACCTTTTTGCTGCTTATAAATTTCGACTAGTACTTCGTATTCCATCATTATTACATATTCCATCATTATTACATTCAAATTATTGGTATTATTTCTATATTATAAGCCTCTTGTATAATAATAATTGTATATAATTATATAATAATCTTCACACCCGCCAGCAAATCAAGGTAGATAACCCCCTAGTGTTATAATTTTATACCATTTGACACCATCTACCGTTCAAAGCGATTTTTACTGTTCTAGCGCGTATGTATGTATATAGTATTCCACCCAAAAATTCGATACCGAAATTTCGCCGAGAAAAACAACGATTTACGATCCCCTGATTCCAAAAGAAATCATTCTTATAAAAAGTTTCCCGCGCGCGCTCTTATGTGTCTGTGTAAACAGTAAGACTCAAAAACGAAAACTTTTCCAAGATGAGATATGAACATTCTTTAGAAAAATCTCTACTGTTTACATGGAATACTTTTGGAAAATTTTGATTTTGTCAAAAATGGCTCTAAGAATTATGATTAAAATACATGTTGAATATATTGCTTATTTAATTTGTATTTTCGCTCAAGTATGACAGGAGTTGAATTGGGAGAATCAGATTGAAAAATTCCGGTTCTGGCTTGAACGTTTTAGTCTGACTCTACCTATTTAACTGCTATCCTACACACGGCTTGTGTGAAAAACAATTAACTTAACGCTAATTGATCTAATAGTTGGCTAAACTAAAATACTTACGACAATGTAAGTCGCCATTGAGGTATTCTATCTCAAAAGCATTGTCAGTTGAGAAATGTAATGATGTGCTGGAATGTTGACATGGTAGCTCAATGGTTAGATCAACCGGCTAGAACCGGAAGATTCGTGACTCAAATTTCGGCTATGGCACGAATTTTTCAATCTAATTTCACCTATCCAATGTTAAATAATGTTCATGACAACTTGATGCATATCTCGGATTTTCTGGAAATAGTCTCTGAAGACCTTTCCAACTTGGATGACTTTTGTATAACTGGTAAAGCATATGGGATACAGAAACCCTACCATACAAGAATATAGATCTCGTTAAAAAAACAACTTATGTAGTATTTATTTTTTGTAATGTTAACTAATTCCGAGGTACTTCTTGTTATTGGTTTAAATTTTAAAATACTTGCACGTTTCTTAAACGGAGAATCATCATTCGTTATACCTCTCTTTTGTTTTACTCCTGACATGCAGACACTACCGAATTTCAGTTATATAGCATAGTTTCAATTGTGTCGCCTACCCTCTTGTTTATCGACGGAAATGATGAACGGGTGGCGCACATTGCAAGGGAGAAAGTGAAGGTCGCTGCCGACAGTTTTCTACTGGCGAATTTCCATTTGAACTAGCCCCATTTGAGTTCTGCAACTCTTTTAACTGCACGAAGGGAAAGATGCGCATAACAAAATCGGGGCAGTTGGGCCACCTGACACATTAAATGTAACCGTGAAAGTATGCTATTATTTAATTAACTGTTCTCGTGCTTTATTATTAATGAGCTCGGTTAGCCGTTCGTTATAGACCATATATTGATTACATTCAGATATATTGATTATGCCAGTCAGTGTAGCGTAGGGGTGTTACGATAAAGTTTGCTCGAAATGTAACGTAAAAGATCCTGTGTGCTCCATTCACATGACTCTGTGTCCCTGTAATGCATACAAATTTTTCTTTTATCTAAACATACTAATTCAAATAAATATGTCTTACTACTTGGTTTCTTCTAAGCAGAAGTGATTTAGGGAATACACTAGGTTAAAGGAATATTAAAATTTTCTAAAACTCGGTCGCTATGTGAACTATTGAAGTTAAGTTCTCTTTATATGACCATCAGAAAATAGGGGAGAGATGAAACAAAAGATGACTTCCCGTTTGAGAAATTTAAAATAAATGTATATAACATAAATGGCGTTTTTAACATTTTTAGAGTAGAAACGTTTTGTCTGTTACGGTTTGATAGGCAAGATTCAACAAAGTTTATCCAAAATGAAGAGGGTTTCAGGGGCTAGTTCCAGAAAATTCAAGATATACACTGTATTTGAGATGAATATATTTAATATACAGTATTTTAATGAAAAGCTTAAGAGATTTTTTGAGAAAAGCAAAATTTTCAAAAATTTTACTATGTATACACTAATTTGATGTGGGGTGATTTTCTTGAAAATCTTGGAAAGATTTAAATACCAGTTTGGTATTTAAGTCCTATCGTTTGTTGTACACACACACACATATTTCCGCGCCGTGGCCAAGTGGTTAGATCACTGGCCCCTCACCTAGACGGCCCTGGTTCGATCCCAAGCGATCATATGCAAGATTTATGGTGAACAAAGCGGCGCAGGGACGGGTTTTCTCCGGGTTCTCCGGTTTCCCCCGCCATCGCATTCCACCGGTGCTCCATCTTCATTCCATGTATCATCAGTGTTATCCCCTGCGGTGCTATGGTAGTAAAAGCAGGCGTAAAACACTATACAAAAAAAAAAAACAAAAAAAAAAACATATACATTCTAAGGAGACCCAAGAGACCTCAAAATATATTTCCGGTGAAATCTCCACATCTAATTTTTGGGTTGAATACAATAGCTTCCCTACCAACTGTGTATACAGGATGTGTAGAGAAAGTAAACATGGAGTAACGAATTAAGTGGGCTTACCTTTATCGGGTAAACGCCTTCAGGACACTCTGAAATACTTCCTTGCACCTCACGACGCAAGATTTATTATAAGGCGTTCTTAACGGTACATTTGCTGTCTAATATTAGAGAATACACTTGTTATTTTAAATGACGTCACTGGTTGCCAAAGATGTTATTGTTTCTAGCCTGTTTAAAACAAAAGAGCAGGTGGTAGCCTATTCCCAGAGTTACACGTGTAACCAAAGCTTTTAGAAACCTGTTTTAGTCGGATGCTGATAAATTTTGCATTCTTGAGATAAAAATCGGCTTGGTCATTTGTAAAAATGAATCATAAGAGACAAGCGAATCCATCTCCAACGGCGAAGGTACAAATAAACAATAATGAAAGAATGTTTGAAAACAGATTGTATATACAAAAATCTGATGTGTTCCATTCACATAGCTGTTCCACAAACTAACTTTACTTACAAAAGATTATTCTTTTATCTACGCTACGCCAATCGCAATAAAAATTAGCAGAAATTCTATTACTTGCTTTCTTATAAGTAGGAGGGAAATAAGGGAGTACGTTAGGTCAAAACGATAGGCAAGTCTTTTAAAAGCTTTCGCTATGTGAAACATTGCAATTTGGTTTTCTTTTACATTCCTGCAAGTAAAACAAGAGATGAAAGAAAGGTTGACTTCCCGCTGGAGAAAAGTTCAAGTAATTTAAAATTGGAACTAGTAACAAAGAATATCTTGGACACCGTCAACTGTACAAAAAATGTAGGACATAAATTGTCTGTTTTAATGAAATCAGCATTTACTGCGTGGTAAGCTTTTCTGCATCTCTTACTGTTTTGAGTTATACAAAAGTCATCCAGAATTAAGAGACTTTTAGTGGCTATTCCTGAAAATTAAGGATATTAATTTTGTTTGTCAGGAAAGTATCTTAAACATGCGCTTTAGTCATCGATAGAGCCATTTTTGAGAAAATTTAAACTTAAGAAAAATCTTCCATGTAAAGGGTAGTTCGGATTAGAGGGGGGATTCTTGAAAACCTTCGCGTCGTAATCTTGGAAGACACTGAGCTTAAATACCAAGTTTGGTATTTAACGCACATTTCCTTTTTAAGCTATGATGCCCCCCCCCTCACGTACATAAAAGAATATTTTCTAAAAATGCTTTTTTTTTTATTCAGGGGGTCTCTAAACATCTATTTCCTGTGAAATCTTGGTATCGAATTTTTGGGTGGAACTTAAAACCTTGTCTATTATGCTAAGAATGTAAAAATTACATTTACAGACTTGCTCTACCCTCTATTTATTAATGCGTATATGACTATTCGTATCGAAGTTTTTTTGTGAAGTGCCGTGTAAGGCCGTTTTCACATTTGCCTTGGTATGTGCGGCGGCGGGGCTGGAGAGTTGGGAATGCGGTAAACACAGGAAGTGACGCGCCGGTAATTGGAAGCCTTGGAATGGGAGATATCAATGTAGCTGACATATGCCAAAATCTTCGGCTTTTACGGCTTTAAAGAAGAGATGGAAGCCAAGTGTAACTCGTCGATTGCAAGAGTTAGCGCGCAGTGGCGTGTGAAAGCCGTCAACTGGCTACACGTCAAAGCGTCGAGTAAATTGTTTGCAACGGTGAATTAAAGAATTGTGTTTAACCTATTCTGTGTCAACAAATATACCACAGTATTTCATTTGTTATCGTATTAAACTTTGTAGAAATAGCTACATTACACATTACGTGTTTAATATAAAGGAATTAAGATAGTCAAATGTTTAACAACTGGATACTCCATACACTTTCCACGCCATCGCAAGGAACAACTGCAACCTCGAAAGACCTTTGAATCAGTGACAAAGTATTGAAAATTCGAACCATTAATAACGGGTATCTCGTAAACACCATGTCTTAAAAGGTTGTTTAACATAAGTTGTGTATTTTAAAGAAATACAAATAATGTCTGTGTAGTAAGTTTTCGCCTTTGGCTTAGCATTTACCAGTTGCAAAAGCTAATGCAAAATTCATTCCAAATGAAGAGGACGTTACAGACAATTCCAGATAATTTAAGATCTGATTTTTACTTTCTTTACACATAGTGTACATTTTGAACTTTTCTGGGAAATAGTCTCTGAAGACTTCATTCCGGATGACATTTGTATACATTTTTATCACAGTTTAACCGTAAGAGGTAAACAAAAACTTGCTACACAAAAAAATGTAGATATCATTAAAACACACAATTTTTTTAGAGATATTTCCAGTTATTGGTTTCTGTTTTAACCTACTTAACTTTTTTCAGACAAGAATTCATATTTCCTTTAGTCTCTTTTCTTCACTCCTAGTAAGCAAAGACGACCAAATTTCAATTGTTTCAGTTAAAGGATTTGACAATGTTTTAACTTAGTGTATCCCCTTATTTTCCTCCTACTTATAAAAAAGAAAGCAATGAGATCAATTCTCGAATCGCAATGTATATAAAAGAATGTTTTATAAGAAACATTTGTTTGTGGAACTGCTGGAGAAAGTCGTGTGAATGGAACACATCAGTTTTTGTTAATAGATCTATTACTGAGAATGAATTATCTAATTGCATAATCTATGTTTGGTGTCTCTAACATTAGAAATAATTTTATACAAGTTTTTAAATGTTCCTGTGCAAAGAGTAGATAGCCCTTTAGAATTTCAGAAGCTTTTTTCTTCTTCTTTTTTTATGTTTTTACGTTTTCAAAACGTTCCACTGGATACAAGCTTTTTCAAGTTTCTTCAGATTTTATGGAGATATTTCCAAATTTATAAGTATTAAAATGCTGGGAATGATATTTCTATATCTATTATCATTGGAGAAATATTAATTAAAATATATAAATTACGCATTAAGATTATTGAAAAATATTCTTTATCAAAAGTTCATAATTTTTTCTCAAAAATTAACCATAAAAATTGATTTCAAACATTCGTTCCTTAATATTTCTTAGTATCTAAACATGTGCTTATATTAGTAAAATTTTAATTTTTTGATCATGTGAACCATTATCATTAAAATAATCAATTAAAAATCATACAATATTTTAATGAAATGAGTACACATATGTACTTAGTGTCACTAGAGATATACATTTTAAAAACGTATGCTAGAATTTGTATATTTCATCTATGGGTTGCTTAAAGTATTAGCTTTTAATTTTTCTACACGTACTTTATAGTGTATAGAAAAGGTATTGCATTCAACCCGAAATTCGATACCGAGATTTCACCGGAAATACAGGTTTTAGGGTCCCCCGTATCCAAAAAACATTTTTGGTAAAAGGTCAGAGTGTGTGCGTGTGTATCCGAATGTCCGTGAACACGATAACCCAAAAACGAAAAGTCGGTAAAATACCAAACTTGGTATTTAAGTTTAGTATCTTCCAAGGATGCGACAGGAATATTTTCATAATATCCCCCCACGTCCAATTACCCGTTTCATGGAAAAAAAATTCGAAAATGTTGATTTTATCAAAAGTGGCTCTAATGATTTTGATTAAAATACCGCATATTAAAAATATTTATATGGAAAATAAAATGTATGTCTTGAATTCTCTGGGAATAGTCTCTAAAGACCTTTTTATTCTGAGTGAATGCTGCTGAATTTTGCGTAACTAGTAAACCGTTAGAGTTAGAAACTTAATGCACAAAAGTGTAAATCAGAGTAAAACACACAATTTATGTCAGATACCTTGTTTTCTGGAATTGACCATTTCTAAGATGCTCCTTGTTATTTTTTTCAGATTTAAAATACTTGAACCTTTCTCACACGGAAAGCTGTAAACCTGTATAGAAACGAAATTCAACCAAATGGCAACCAGCTTTTAAAGATTTGACTATCGTATTAGCCTAGTGTATTATTTTCCTTCTACTTACAAGTAAGCAAGTAACTAAGGCAATTTCTACTGTTTATTTCGATTATTATAAATTAGATAGAAGAATATGCTTTCTAACAATATTTTTGCTGCGATGAGGAGAAAGCCATGTGAATGGAACACATCAGATTTTTACACATTGGTACATATTGTAATTTATTCGCAGAAACTGTATTTTATATAGGTAGTTTGCACTCTTGTTGGTAACCAAAATGTAATAAAAGATAACATTGTATATCCCTGGTTGAATCCGTGATGAATACCTGCAATTCCAATTTCCGGATGCTGAAAGAAATGCCAAGCAGTATAAATAAGACAGAAATGACATGATTTATTTGATCTCCGTGGCCCCTCGCGGTTAATTGAACTTCTTCTAATAAAGGTCCTTGTTACGTGCAGGAATAAGGCACGGAAGAGGAACAGTTATTTCTGGCGCTGACCGATGGGCCACCACATTTGGTGAATAGCAGTTTAAAAGGATACAGGTCTATGAAATGTAATGAGTAGATGTAGCAAGGTAATTTTATTCTCTACCAGAATAAAATGTTAATCACCAGGAGAGTAAGGTTTCGATGAGGTCCTTACCTCATCACGTTTCTAAATTGCCTTGCCAGCTCCCGGTTGTTTCATGGGATATTAATACCTGTAATTTAAAAACCATGAGGTCCATTTGAGCCTCCTTTCAGTGGAATTGATCCATTCAGTGTTAACAAAACCTGCAGCTTCGTCCGCGTTTTAGCAACACTTTATGACGTTTTCTCTTTCCTCCTATCTCCTTATATTCCTCTCTCAATCTCTCTTCCTTTTTTTGGTTTCTGATTATCCTTATATGTTTTTGCTTTTTCTGCTACATACGAATGAATAGACAAAAATTGTGTTCCATCCAAAAATATATGTGAAAATTTCACAATATATAACATATTTTGGGAGCTCTGAAAGATAATCAAACTACATTCACATGACTTTATCTACTTAGTCTGTAACAAACCATTCTTACAAACACTTATCACTTTCTCTAGCGTGCACTAAGAGATAAAATATTTGTGTGTGTGTGTGTGTGTGTGTGTGTTTCTAGTGTCGTAAAGATATATAAAATATATATGTAGGTAATATTTTAAATTCAAGTATTTTTAGACAGCATGTACGGTCACCCGACCCTTGCGACTATGTGATGTAAATATTAAACTTAATAATAAATACCACCACTACTACTACTACTTTTTCTAACGCCTAGTACTATGTATGAAAGTATTGTGTTCCACCCACAATTTCGATACGGGGATTTCACCGGAAATACATTTTTGAGACCCACTGAAGCAAAACAAATCTAAACAAAACAAACAAACAAAATTAGAAAATTGTCCCGTGTGTGTGTGCGCGTGTAGGTGGAGTAAGTGTGGACGGCATAACTCAAAAATCTGATGTGTTCCGTTTACATTACTTTCTCTGCATCCCAGTAACAAATTGTTGTTAAAAGGCATATTCTTTCATCAATTTTATGATAATCGAGATAAACATTAGCAGAAATTGTTTTATTACTTGTTTCCTTGCAAGTAGAAGGTAAATAAGGGAATACACTAGGCTAAAATGTTTTGTAAGTAACGAATTCTACCCAAAAATTCCATTCAAAGATTTCACCGGAAATTCATGTATCCAAAAAAAAGGCATTTTTAGAAAAAAGTTCGTATGTGTGCCTCCGTGTGTCCGTGTTTCAGAGTGTCTGTGAACAGGATAATTAAAAAACGATAAGTTGGTAAATGCCAAACTGGGTATTTAAGTTTCTTTGAAGGATACGATACATAGATTTTGAGAAAAATCCCTTACCTAAAACTACTCTTTATTGGATTTTTTTTTCAAAATAGCCTCTAAACACCTTTTTATTCTGGATGAATATTGCATAATTGGTAAACTGTAAGAGATACATAAAGACTTACTATAAAAAATGTATATCTTGTAAAAACACAATTTTTCATATACATTTTTGTCGTCAAGTTGGCCGTTTTTGAGGCACACCTTGTTTTGGGTTTTAATTTTAAAATACTTAAACGTTTCTCAAACAGAAGATTGTAATTTCCTGGCCATTCAAATTAACGAATTTCAACCACATGACAACCAGGTTTAAAATAATTGACTGTCGATTTACCCTGATGTATTCGCAAATTTCCCTTCTACTTACAATGAAGCAAATATGACAATTTCTGTTAATGTTTATCTTGATTGTTATAAAGTATAAGAATAAGCTTTTGACAATAATTTGTTACCAAGATACAGATTTTTAATAGCTTATTTCCAACAATAACAGCCCTTATGTCCCAAATATAACAAACTACTGTACAAAAGTGCATTAAATTAGAGATGGGGAAGAAAATTGTAAAACAGCCTGAGTTTCGAGGTTGTTTTTTTTTTCTCTCGTATGAAATAAATCCCTGTGAAAATCACAGATAAATTAGGCACTTTACTTCCGTGAACTTTAGCCAAACCCAAACTGGCATATAACGGATTTCCATCTTGGCATAAGCGATCAATTTTTCCACTCAAATGCGCACGGTTACTGCTCACATGTCTGCAATTTTTAATGTGTACTGCTGACATTCAAAAATATTTTAAGAGCTATTCTTGGAGAATTAGTATGAGAATATTAATTACTGGTTGTCGATAACTTAAGTATTGCTATCGATAATCTCCTCCTCAAATACTTAATGAGTATTTATTTCAGTCCAATGCACCACAACATAAGGCCTTCAAAAGCTCCATAGAGCTCTATCGTTTAACCGTTTTTTCGCAATTTCCCTCGTAGGAAGGCATTAGGAAAACATTTGCTGTCTATCTTATGACATTTTGATTTAAAAAAACAACTGATAAATGCATATGACATATTCTTGCTTTCTCTTACATCTATCTATTATAGATAATAGAAAGTGTTGCATTTCACCAATATAATTGATGTGGGATTTCACCGGAAATAAATTTTGAGTGCCCTGAGTGCAATAAAATCCTTTTTACTTTCTCTACACGTATTATATACATAGTGTGCAGAGGAAGCATTGTATTCCACTGAAAAGTTCGATACCAAGGTTTCACCGGAAATGCAAGTTTTGAGACTGTCTGAATAAAAAAAGAACATTTTTAGAAAAATGTATGTTTGTGCAGCATAGCTAAAAACGAAAAGTTGGTTAAATACCAAACTCAGCATTTCAGTTCATTATCTTCTAAGGATGCGATATGAAGACTTTCAAAAAAATTGACCTACCAGCAATTACCCTTTATGTGGAAATTTGTTCGAATATGTTAGTTTTCTCAAAAATGGCTATAACGATTTTTATTAAAATACTGTCTATTAAAATATATTTACATGAAAAAATGTGTATCTTAATTTTCGAGGAATAGCCTCTGAAGACCTCTTCATTCTGGATGACGTTTTTAGAACTGGTAATCCGAAAAAGACAAAAACTTACTATATAAAATCTGTAGATCTCGTTAAAACCATTATTTATGTCATATTCATTTTTTCATGGACATGACCATTTCCGAGATATACCCTGTTATTGGTTTCAGTTCTAAAATACTTAAAAATGTTTCTCTTACGAGGACTTATCAACTCCTTACCATGTAGAAAAACGCATTTCAATCTCGTAGCAACGAGCTTCAATATATTTCACTATCACTTTAGCTCAGTGTACTCCTTTATTTCCCTTCTTCCTATAAAGAAGCAAGTAATCAGACCATTTCTGCCAATGTTTATCTCAAATGGCATGAAGGTGATAAAATAATAAACTTTCTAACAATAATTTTTTACAGAAATGTAGAAAAATCCATGTGAATGAAACACTTAAGATTTTTTTTTTTAGAAAAGTGTCGTATGTGGAGAGGCAGATAGAGACGGACAGACGAACAATATAACGAAATGTTGGTAGTAAAGTACCAAACTTTGTATTTAGCTCAGAATTTCCTAACAATATGATATTAAAATTTTCAACAAACCCCCTCACCATGGAAGATTTTTTTTAAATTTTCTGTTTTTTTAAAAATGAATATTATTTTGATTAGAATGGAACATTTTAGAAATGTGATGTATTCCATTCAAATGTTTTTCTCCACAAACGACTTTTGCAAAAGATTACTCCTTTATCCACATACTGATTTTAGTACCTGCTTCCTTTTAAGTATAAGTAGAATTAATGAATGCACTAGGCTAAATAGATTATCAAATCTTTGAAAAGCAGGTCGCTATATGAAACAATTCAAATGCTTCTCTTTGCTTGGTCAGGATTAAAAGACAAGAGATATTAACGAAGGATGGTCTAAAATTGACACCAATAACGAGGAATATCTAGGAACGAATTATGTTAACAAAAAACTTTATATGATATAAACTAGGTGTTTTAATTAGCTCTACATATATATTATTTTTTGTAGTGACGTTTTGTCTATTCTCTGAAGAGAACTTCAGAGGCTATTCTGCCCAAAAATTAATATATATATATATATATATATATATATTTTATAAATATCTTTAATATGCGATATTTTAATCAAACGTGTTAAACATTTTTGACAAAATAAAAGTTTTCGAAATATTTTCCAGTAAAAGGTAGTTCGGGGTGGATAATGTTGTTGACAATTTAACACCAAACTTGGTATTTAAGATCCTCCAAGGATGCGACACGAAGATTTTAAAGAAAATCCCCCCTACCCGAACTACCCTTACATGAAAACATTTTTGAAAAGTTTGTTTTTCTCAAAAATTGTTGTAACGATTTTGATTAAAATACTGTATATTAAAACTATTTACATCACAAATAAAATGTATAATTTGAATCGCTTCTGAAGACCTGTTTATTCTGGATTAATTTTGCAGAATTTTTCATAATGGCAAACCATAGGAGATAGACGAAAACCTACCATACAAAAATGTAGATCTCATTAAAATTCACAATTTATGTCATTAACATTTTTGTTGCAGAGTTGACCGTTTTCGAGATATTCTTTTTATTAGTTTCAATTATAATGTACACATCTTTCTCTTTTGTATTTCTGGAAATGCAAAGCGAACTTCTAATTGTTCACATATCGATCTGCATTTAAAATATTTGATTATCGCTCCGGATATTTTTCGAAAATATTGATTTTCTCAATAATCTACCTTAGGTGTATTAAATATAGCTATTTACATGACATATAAAATGTATATCTTTAATTTCTTGGGAATCGTCTCTGAAGTTCTTTCGGAACGACTTTGGCTTGACTGGTAAATCGTAAGAGATGGACAAATTTTATTGTAAGAAAATATAGATCTCATTAAAACACAATTCATGTTGTATACATTTTTGTAGAGTTAGTAGTTTCCGTAATATTCCTTGTTATTGGTTTCAATTGTTAAGTACTTAAACGCAAATGCAAAGAGGACCGAGTTTAAATTGTTGCATATAGCAACAGTTTTTAAAGCACTAGGCTAAAGCAGTATTCAAGTGTATTCCTTCCCTTATTTCATTTCTACTTATAAGGAAGCGAGTAATATGAACAATTCTGCTAATGTTTATCTTGACGAGCTTGTTATAGATAAAAGAATAATCATTTGTAAAAATTGTTTATTTGACGAAGTGTAAAGAAATTCATGCTAATGGAACATATTAGATTTTTTTTTTAGTTTTAGGTTCCTCTCTCTCTCTCTTTCTTTCTATTTCAATAGGTATCAATATGTAATATGTTTATATCAATAAGTATGGTCATATAATTGTATAGGATGATGCAACCATTAATAGCAAAAGAGCGGAAAATTTGGATTAGGACTAACAAACTAGAATAATATAAATAAATAAAAATCAGAGAAAAGATAAGATTAGAAAATGTTAGGCAAGAATACCTATTATCGCCTTATTTATTTAATATAATAATAAAGTGAATAAAATGCAGTCTAAAACTAAATGAATAAAGTTAAATGGAAGAAGTATTCATTGTATAAAATTCATATAAAGCATTATTTAACAATAGTAAGTAATAACATTTTAAGAGTGTTATCACACACACACACACACACTGGAAGATTATAAAACCGAAATAAGGATGACTTTTTTATCACTATATCAAATCCTACATTACTTTATAGATGTGAAAGCTCACTACCAATACAATGGAGAGTCCTGACCAGACTCCGGTACTGTTTAAAAAAAAAAAAAAAAAAAAAACATACTACATATGGTCTGTAGGGATCGAACCAAGCGGTAAGGGCCAAGCTGTCTAACTACACGGTCACATTAAGGAACTTAATAAGAAAAGATTGTAAGCTGGAGATTTGGTTATGCAGAATAATAATGAAACTTAATAGATAACGAACCAAATATGGAAATATTGGAAGAAATAGATGAAAATAGAGATCTGCTAAAAAAAAACAGTAATAAAATGAAAATAGTATATTTTGGACATATATTACGGCATACATGCCAAAAAAATTTAGAGACAAATTCCGAGGAAGAAATTTAAAGCAAGACTTTGATAGTGAATTTTGATATTTTTGTTATTTTTAAAGTTGTACACATTTATTAATACAGTATTAAAACAGTTGTACACACTTTATTAACTAGTGCATTTTTTAAAATTGTTTTTAATTCTCTTTTGCTTATTTTGTTGCTTGTTTTTGTTTATCCTTTTTAATTGGGGGGGGGGGTAATTGCTGAACGTCACAGTTGGACACCTAATCTCTTTAAATACCGAAGATCCAACGACAGAGGGGTCAGTTTTTCCAATTCCCAGCGTTCTTTCCACGTTAAATAGTTTTCACGTTTTGCTTGTGCCCCACAGCAGAGTCTTAGAAGTCATTGGTTGTTCTAGTAATGAAGAAGTTGAAGAATAGTAGAAAGGGAAGAGAGAAATGGTTGCACTGAAAAGAGATTTAGTCTTTAGAAAACGATGATGATTAATATTAGTTGGAAAACTTCAAATGTATCTCCAAAATACCTGCAAGCTATTTTCTTATAAAGCAGTGCTAACGCATTACAGACAGTTTCTGTGGACATCCCTGGCAAGTGATTTTGTGGTAGCCCTCGGCAGATTCAAGCAGGAACACGATTACTTTGACCATAGCTTCTGGCACACATCTTACCTAATTCAGCACGCCTAACGTGCACTTACAAATCTTGTCATATGCATCGTTTTGTCTTCAGTTAATGTTACCATCTTCCCAACCGTCTACTAACAAGCACAGATCGACTTTCAGAAAGCGCTGAAATGCGGCCATTGTAATCTAGAAGCGCTATAAAATGTTACACAATTTAGTTTTATAACCCAAGTTACAGCCGCTTTTAATCTTCTAGTTCCAAAAAACAAGATTTCCTACACCTAATTATGAAATAGATAAATGCTTTAAGGCTAATTCCGTTGCGACTCCAAGATACTTTTTATATACCATAAAGAAATCTTCAATTTCATTTATTCGAGTGGCCCAACAACACAAAAAAAATGTGTTCCATTCACATAGCGTTCTCTAGCTATTCCGCAAACAGTCTTTTCTTACAAAATACTTGCATATTGCTAATCGAGATAAGCTTTAGCAGGATTAATCTTATCCAAAACAAATCATAGGCCTGGCCACGAAGCGAAATAAAACGTTTTGCTCTCAAGTTCTACTCTGTTGCCTGACTGTGCGATAATATATTCAATAATGTTCAATAATCTCCGTTACATTTCAAGATGGATAGAGGTTGTTATTGGAATTTATCATTAACCATATTTGTATCTTTAAGCACGTTAAACCAGCGCACTCGTATCCATAACACACTATAAATTGAATAGGGAATTTCGTATAATAAAATGAACAAAAAACTAAATAAGAACTGAAGCTTTCCTGGCGACGTGTTAATTCAAAATCTTCTCGGGCTTCTAGCCAGGTGAAAACTTGGCTTGGTGTCAAGAAGAGAAGCTAGAAGCCCGAGAAGATTTTGAAAAAACTAAATGTTTAATTTTGGAAGTTTTCACATTTTGCTCTCCCTAAAGGAAATCCAACTTTGAAATTTGAAAGTTAAATTTCGTTGAAATTTATACCAGCTATTTACACACAATAACAATAATATTTTTGCCATGTTAAAAAATTTCAGCTTGCATGTTTTTTTTTTTTTATTTTCTAAATCTATTTTCCGAATAAAAGTGATTCACATGATGCATTTTAAAAAGTGACAAAAATTCAAGATTTTGGGGAATTAGTTTACAAATAGATATATTATATCATGATTTTATATTGACCTCCAGTTACTGCCGAAAATTGGCGTTGTACTCTCTGAATGTTTTTATTTTTCAGAAGCTTAGAGTATTACTTCAAAACATTATATATTGTTTTCTTTAATGCAGCTCTAAGACAAATTTTGATGACAGAAGAATATTAAAATCCTGATGTGTTTTATTCACGTGAATTTCTCATGCTGTTCTACAAACGAACGCTTCTTACAATAGATCATTCTTTTATCTAAGCCATGGTAATCGAGGTAAACATTAGCAGAATTGGCCTTATTACTTGCCTCCTTGTAAATAGATGGGAAATAAGGAATACATTATGCTAAAGTGATAGCCAAATATTTTAAAAGCTGGTCGCTATATGAAACAATTGAGGTTTGGTTCGCTTTGTATTGACCAGTTGAATGAAGTTAGGTAGTTTCAAATTGAAACCTATAACAAGATATATCTCAAACTGTCAATTCTACAAGAAAAACTAAAATCGACATAAATTATGTGTTTTTATCGAGATCTACATTTTTGTGTAATAAGCCGTTTCTATTTCTTGTCTATTTATGCAAAATTCAGCAAAATTCATCCAGAAGAGGTGCTCAGAAGCTATTCCCAGAAAATTCAAGATATATATTTTAGTTGTGACGTAAACATCTTTAACATACGGTTTTATAATCCAAATTGTTAGAGCCAGTTTTGAGAAAAACATTTTCGAAAGGGTAGTTTTGGGTGGCGGTATTTTCTGGAAAATCCTATTGTTGCATCTTCGGAAGATACTAAACCTTTTAGTTTTAGAAATATGCTATCTACACATACGGACTTTTTCCTAAAATTCGGGAAACCTCAGGGCATTTTCCCCTTGAATATCGAAATCGAATTTTTGGATGGAATACAATACCTTCTCGATATACTATGTACATAATATGTTTTGAAAAATTAATAATAGCTTCCGTGAAAATGGGTTTCAAAGGGTACACCTAAGCATGCGTCTGTCCATTTATAGCTTTAAATAATTGGTAATTCAAATTGACCTAGTGGAAAAAAACGACATATTTTCTTAAAGTTTATTATGAAGAAACAATGTTTCAATTTTTCGAATTTTTTCTCAAATGTATTGGCCTAAGAAGTATGTTTATTATGTATCACATTGGGAACTTTAGAACCAAAGTTGGATAGGCAGAGTCAGATTGAAAAATTCAATGCTATAACCGGGATTTGAACCACGGATCTCCCGATTGTTCTACCAATGAGCTACCATGGCAACATGCCGGCATAGCATTAAATTTTTCAACTGACTCGCATGGTTCCCGGCAAACCACAAGTATTCTCAAATTAATTCGAGATGACACACCCCAATGGCGACTAAAGTACTTTAAGACCAAGTATAGCCAACTATTTTTGGGCTCTCAGCTAGAGACCGGGAGATCTGTGGTTCAAATCCAGGCTATGGCATTGACTTTTTCAGCCTGACTCTGCCTATCCAACTGCTGTCCTACACACGGTTTCTGTGAAAAAGCAATTAAAATTATCACATAGTGTTCTAAAGTTGAGCTTTACTCTAGAATGTTTATACGTTTAGAGTAGTATGCAGTGTTTCGGAGAAGGGGTGTATTTGATAGAGGTGACTACGAAGATAGGGCATATATGTCTATCGAAAGACGCACACAACAAAGAGACACCTAGAATGTTGGAAGACAGATGCAGCTGTCGTAGGGTACAGAACGGTAAGGACATGAAAAACGATCGGCATTTTACGGTTGTCCAACCGTCACACTCTCAGGGTCGGGGTCAGAGAAATCCTGAAAGAAAAGTCATTCGGGTTAATTGACTGAAAAGTAATCGTGCAGCTTCTGCCCCAAATCTCAACATGGGCCAAAGAGTGAAAGTCATTTCCAACCACCAAGATTTATTGGAACAAAGGTGTCATTGTTTACCTCAGTTGGAAATGTTTTTCTTGTTGGATAAGTGGTGTGATGGGCCCGATTCCCAATTTCTTTTATTAATTGGGATAAGACACGAACATTTTTACAATAAGTGTCAAGAGTTCATCGCTGATTTCAATAATGGTAGTTTATGAGTGAGCAGAAGCACGAAATTCAATACTCGTGTACTTATTTCTGTTTAATTATTAATTTTTCTCATCTATACTTTCTTTTTTCCCTTCATTTGAGCTGTTGTCTAATTTCTGAATTCGCTTCCGAATCTGTGGATAGTCTAGCCAAATTACAAGTTATAATTAATGTATTATTTTTCTATCAATGCACATGGTAGATAAAGTAGATAGATTAAGTATTGTATTCAACCCAAACATTCATACCGTCTGTGGACAGCATAGTTAAAACCCGAAAACTCAGCTAAATACCAAACTTCGTATTTAAGTTCGCTATCTTCCAATGATGCGACCCGAAGATTTTAAAGAAAATACCCCATTCTAACTACCCAATACACAGAAATGATTTTCGAAAATTCAGATTTTCTCAAAATTAGCTCAAACGATTCTGATAAAAATGCCACATTTTTAAGACGTTTAAATTAATGAAACACATCTTAAATTTTCTGGGAATAGGCTGTAAAGGCCTCTTCATTCTACATATCTGTAACAAATTATTCTGCCTATGTCAAACTAATCAAGATAAAAATTCGCAAAAATCGTCTTAATATATAGTTCCTTGTGAACAAGCAAAATGTGGCGATATATTAGACTAAAACAATAGTCAAATCTTTTAAAAGCTTTCGCTGATTGATTGACATTAAAATTAGGTTTTTTTCCATGGCCAGGAGTTAAATAAAATAGAGATGAAACGAATGGGGAATGCCTATGAGAAAAGTATAACTATTTTAAAATTGAAACCAATAACAAGGAACATCTTGAAAACTGTCATCTAGATAAAAATGTATATGACATAAATAGTGTGTGTTTTAAAGACATTTATATTTTTTGTGCAGCAAGTTCATGACTATCTCTTTGGTTTACCAGTTATGCGAAAGTCATCCAGAATGAAGAAGTGTCGGAGGCTATTCCCAGAAAATTTTGGATGTACATTTTATTTTCCATATGAATATCTTTAATATATATGGCAATTTAATCAAAATCGATGTAATTTTGCAGAAAAACCAAATTTTAGAAAATTATTCCAGGTGATGGGTAATTTGACCCGAGGGAGGCATGTTTCTTGAATATCTTCGTATGGCATCCTTGGAAGATGTTAAAATGAAATACCAAGTTTGGTATGTAAGGATCTTTCACTTTTCTACCTATACTAATCTCTACCTCACACACACGCACACGGACCTTTCTCTAACTCATATTTCGGTTTATGGGAGGTGTGTTTAATAAAAAAGAAAAAAGCTTACCCTCTTAAAATCACATTTTCCTTTTTTGTTCTGGGATCCTCAAATATGTAATCCAGTGGAACTCGGTATCGAATTTTTGGTGGAATACAATACCTTGTCTACCTCTCTGTACGTTGCAGATAGTGCTCGGTAGAGAAAGAAAAAGTTGAATCAGAATAAATGAGGTTGGATATTCACTGTTAGATTACCAGGTGGCTCAACAGCTCTGTCTTTGGCGTGTGCAGATATTCCTTCGTGCGTTAAAAGACTTGCAGAACTCAACGGGGCTATTTCAAGTTAAAACCGTACAGTGGGGAACTACTGAGAGATTCCTTCGGTTTACTTCTTAACACCGCGACCCGCCTCACAGTCTCAAGATAAGCTAGAGGAATAAAAGGAAAGACGCTTAGACACTTCCCTACTTATCGATTTTAACTTGAAGTAGCCCCGTTGATCTCTGCAACTCTTTTAACGCACAAAGGAATATCTCACATGCCCTATACGAGCAGTTGGACCACTTGAATAAAACAAACGAAGGAATAAAACATAAACGTTCAAAGATCTAACAAATATATTAAAGTGAAGTAAGGAAAAACCCAATGCAATTCAACCTAATAAACACAAATATACAAGAGCCCAGCAAGTACAACATTAAATTGAGGAAAATAAAAATCATAAATAAAACATTTTAAGTGGACTATTCTTCTGAGGAGAAACAATTTTATTAAATGGGGCTTCAGCTGTCTTCGAAATTAAAAGTTATAGGCTCTGTGTTTATATACGTCGTTACTCGGATCTGATCACCCTTCGGGTCGCTTTCTTCGTCCTTCCCCAGAAGAGTTACGTTAGAAGAACAAAGGGCCACAGACCCTATAATCCTTACTTCTCTCCATAATGTTCGAAGCTTTATTCCTGAATGTCTGTACGTCATTGATTTTGCGTCTCTCTCCATAACACAAGCCATATCTGCGACTGATATCACTAAAACCAGTCGAACTCGGGCTTAGCAATGTGCTCAATCCCTTTGAGGAATATATTACCTAGACATGTGTCCAATCATATCCTTGTTTCTTCCTATATAACATAAAAGTATATTTACTCGATTCTTTGAAATTTCGAAATTACAAATTTGAGCGAAAGATAGCCAATCTCATATACTTCGTAATACCTGGACTTATGAACCCCAAATGTACATGCTTCTTCTCATGGGCCATCTAATGCTGCTACTCGTATAATTGAACCATATCGAAATTTTAGCCTTAAACATACGATGCTCGATCTCAAGAAAACTTCCGTGCTGTCTTGCATTTTTGTGTGTGTGTGTGTCAAGTTATGTTTGCTTCTTTCTATAAGACATCCAAATCTATTATTTGTATCACTGAAGCATACCGAAATATCAGGTGAAAACAAGATGGAAAATCTTATGGATGACGTCAGTTACCTCGCACTGTGTATGTCAACAGTTGCCCCCTTTTTTTCTTCTCCACATAAAACTTCCAGTTTGAGGCTCATATCACTGAAAAATATTCACCTATCAAGCTTGAGGGTAAGGCTGCAAATCTCACGGAAGATACGTCTCGCCTTATATATGTGAGGCAATAGTTGACTTCCTTATCACATTAAACTCCCACGTTGAGGCTCGTTTCACTGAAATATATTGACATTTCAGTCCAGTCCAGTGTGATTGGCAGGCTGAGGGCAGCCCGAGGTGTGTTAGACGTGTCCCTGTTCTCAGAGACTGTTCAGACTTGAGCGCAAGATTGCAAATCTCACGGAAGATACGTATCGCCTGGTACATGTGCGTCAACAGTTGCCTTTTCTTGTCAAGTAAAACTCCCATTTTCAGGCCCGTATCACTGAAAAATATCGAAAGTCAAGGCTTGAGCGCAAGGTGGCAAAGCTCACGGAGGACTTCCGTGTCGCCTCGCACTTGTGCGTCAAAAATACCTTTGTTTCTTTCTCTAAGTTATACAAACAGTCTACTTGTATCATCAAAATGTACAGAAATTTCGGGTGTGAGGGCAAGGTGACCAATTTCACGGAGGACTTCAGTGTCGCCTGGCACTTGTGGGTCAATAGTACATTTCCTTCTTTCTCTAAGACTTCCAAATCTACTACTTGTGCCACTGAAACGTACCGAAATATCAGGCTTGAGGGCAAGGTGACCAATTTTACAGAGAACTTCAGTGACGTCTCGCACTTGTGAGCTAACAATACCTTTGTTTCTTTCTCTAAGACATCCAAATAGTCTACTTGTGTCACTGAAATGTACAGAAATTTCAGGTTTGAGGGCAAGGTGACCAATTTCACGGAGAACTTCAGTGCCACCTGGCACTTGTGAGTCAATAGTACACTTCCTTCTTTCTCTAAGACTTCCAAATCTACTACTTGTGCCACTGAAACGTACCGAGATACCAGGCTTGAGGGCAAAGTGGCCAATCTCACGGAGGACTTCCGTGTCGTCTCGCACTTGTGTGCATCAAGTGAGGACATGCATTCCAACGTGAGTGGGAGCGTGAGTAGGGCCGTTCTTTATGCGACCATAACGTAACATTATAATTATGTATTCTGCATCTCTGGATCGGCACGCCTGCTAAAATTTACGGCCAGGAAATCGGATACTGGCCCATCTGTCGTGACGGTATTGTTTTCCCTACCAGGGGTGAACACACTACAAGAGTTCCAAAATTATCAACACTTAAAATTGTGGTTTAGGAGGCAAACCATCAACACAACGTAAATTACATCATTTCTCCTAGCACCTTCTAATGGTTTCACGCGATTCTATTTTAGAAATCTCTTTTAAATATACTTAAAATACTGTATGCGTTGTTTTTTTTTTTTTTTTTTTTTTTTTGTACATCTTATTTTTGTACATCAATTAAAAACCTGGTGTATTTCATTCATATAACTTTCTCTACATGTCTGTAACAAATTATTCTTCTATCTAATCCACACTAAGGATACAAACATTAGTAGAATGGGTATTATTACTTGCTTCTTGTAAATAAAAGCGAAATAAGGAACTACAATAGGCTAAAGCGATAGTCAAATATTTTAAAAGCTGGTTGCCATGTGGTTGAAATCGTCTCCTTGCGTGGCCAGGAGTTGACAAATTGAGAAAAGTTTATGTATTTTAAAGCAGAAACCAATTACACTCGGATACCTCACGAAAAAAATGTGTACGAAGTAAGTTGTGCATCTTTTGTATAGCAAGTTTTTGTCTATTACTTACAGTTTACAAATTATGCAAAATTCATCCTGAATGCAGGTCTTCAGAGGCTATTCAAGATTTACATTTTATTTGCCACATAAAGATTTTTAAAGTACGGTATGTCATCAAAATCGTTTGCCATTTTTGAGAAAATATACATTTCCAAAAAAGTGTACCTGTAAATGGTAGTTTTGAGGTGGGGGAATTTCATCAAAATATTTGTCGCATTCTTGGATGATACTAAACTTAAACACCAAGCTTGGCATTTTACCGACTTTTCGATTTCGAGTTAAAATTCAATTTATTGCAGAACCCTTTTTGCAGCATCATCTATTTCCAAGGCATCTGTTAACAGCTGGAATTTTTCACAACTTCTGTCTTTTAAAGTTCCTTTGATGTTCGGTTGTTTCTTATGATTTCATTAAAACAATATGGAGTAGTATGGTCAAATACAGAGCCACATAAACGCAAAAATATAGGCTTCAAATTGTTAGTGAAAAGCCAAGCGTAAAAGTTCATCGTTATATTATGCTCATTTTACGGCCTTCAAGGTCACATAAGCAATAGCCAAACTCCTGCTATTAAACTTAGAGAAGGCAATTGTCCAATTATTACTTTCGATTCGCGTATATTCTACAGGTTTCGCAATCATGTATTACTTGTAATATAATTGGCATAGACAGCTCTTATAGCTTCTCTTCTTCCTTTTGCTCGAAAAGAACTTGTATTTTATTACGCACTGCAAAAAAAACAATCTTTGGAATTATAGTGTTACAAATTTCACTTTCAGAATCATTATCGAAATTTAAACGAAGTACCTGGTTTTTTACAGTCATTGCTTCATTTTTACTTTCTCGTGCACATAAACTTGAAGTTTAGCATCTTCCAAAGTTGCGGCTGGAAGATTTTTTAGAAAATACTCGCACCACATGCTACCCTTTACATGGAAAACTTTTTAAACATTTTTCTCAAAAATAGATCTAAAGATTTTGATTAAATACCATATATTAAAGATATTTACATCAAAATAAAATGCACATTTTGAATATTCCGGAAATAGCCTCAGAAGACGTCTGTATTCTGCATAAATTTTGCATAAGGGCGAAACCATTAGAGAGCTTGATTAAACACACAATTTGTTATATACGTTTTTCTTGTAGAGCTGACAGCTTTCAAGACATTCTTTGTTATTGGTTTGAATTTTACATTACCCAACTTTTCAAACCGGACCATACTAAGCAAACCAAACCTCAATTGTTTCACACAGCGGAGAGCTTTTAAAAGATTTGACTATCGCTTTAGTCTAATGCATTCATTTTCCTTCAACTTACAAGGAAACAAGTAATAAGACCAATTCTGCTGCTAATCTCAATTAGCATGATGTAGATAAAAGAATAATCTTTTATAGTGTAGTGTGTATGTGGACAAAATTACGTGAGCGGAACACATCTGATTTCTATATTTCCATCCTATAGATTTATAGAAATGGCAGTGAGTATTATAAAAACTTGCTAGTAGGGGATTTCCAATAGAAAATCTTTGTGAAATTAACAATAAATCGGAATTCTTTGTTTCAGAGAATCAGTTCGCAGATTTTACAGCATAAAAGCTGTTGTTTTGAATTGTAATGAAATTGCATTGTATTGCGTTTTACAGCACGTTTTGTTTTCTACCATAATGTAGATATATAGCAGCCAGAGAAGGTGTTGTATTATATTTTTTGAGGTCTTCTGAAGGTAAAAAAGCATTTTTAGAAAAGGGCTGTGTGTGTGTGTGTGTGTGTGTGTTTTTTATGGCTTAACGTGCTTTAACCTGGTTGGTCATATAGGATGATGAATGAGATAGTGAAATGGTGCGCAAATGATCTCGGGACCAATGAAGCTTAAAGTTGTTCGGCATTTGTGTTCTCAGGATAAGGGAAAACCCCGAAAAACTCTCGTCCGTATAATTCTCCCTGATCGAGATTCGAACTTGCAACCTCTTGAATGTGAGGCAGACATGCTACCACCACACTAGTGAGGCGGCCTATGTGTGAGTGTACAGCATAACTAAATTAGCAGGCTTAGTATTTAACCATCCCAAAGATGAGACATGAAGATTTTCAATAAAATCCACCCCCCCCCAAAACTACTCTTTACATGCTACATTTTCGAAATTTTTTATTTTCTCCAAAAATGGCTCTAGCAATTTTGATTTAAAATATCGTATATTAAAGACATTTAGATGAAAAATAAAATGAATATCTCGAAATTCTTGAAAATAGCTCTAAAAGTCCTCTTCATCCTAGAAGATTTTTGTATTACTGGTTAACCGTAAGAGACAAAAATCACTGCACAAAAAATGCAGATCTCGTTACAACACACAATTTACGTCATGTACATTTTTGTTGCGGAACTGCCATTTACGAGATATTCCTTGTTATTGATTTTAGTTTTAGAATAGTTATACCTTTCTCAGATAGGAATTGCCCGTGTTTCTTTTGTTTTACTACTGTCCAAGCAAAGAATCGAATTTCAATGACAATCGCTTTGCGGTAGTTTTTAAATCTTTTGACTACCGCTTTAGCATAATGCGTTCCTTTAGTTCCCTTCCACTTAAGAGGAATATCTTTCTGCTAATGTTTATTTCAATTAGTATGGTGTAGAAAGAATAATATTTTATAACAATTTTGTAGCTAAAAAAGTCATGTGAGTGTAAAACGTCCTATATTTTTTTTTTTACAATTAATTTACTTGAATCGCGACCTACTATATTATCATTTTATTATCGCATATAAAGACGGATGATAATTACATAGTCTTGTTTGTTCACGGTTTAGGCATTTTCCTATTCTGGTGTTAAATTAGTTGAACCCACCCATATGGTAGTTTGATAGATATTAACAGACGCTCTAAAGATTTAAATACAGTATACTCCCGATTATTCGTGTGCGGTTTGTGGATTATCTGTACATGCCCGGCTCAAAAAATAATTTTTGTTTTAGTGTCAACTCACTTCCCCCCCCCTCCCCCGTTTCACCGCTATCTCTTTTGCAAATTTCTTCGTTACACTTATACGCTACTTAACATCAGAAAAGCTGAATTTAAAATAAGAACTGAAGCTTTCCTGGCGACGTGTTAATTCAAAATCTTCTCGGGCTTCTAGCCAGGTAAAAACTTGGCTTGACACCAACGTTTCGAAGAAGTGCATCTTCCTCGTCTTCAGGGTGAACTGATGGTTTGAGCTCAAACCCTGAAGACGAGGAAGATGCACTTCTTCGAAACGTTGGTGTCAAGCCAAGTTTTTACCTGGCTAGAAGCCCGAGAAGATTTTGAATTAAGCTGAATTTGTTTCTAATTTTCACGGAAGATAGGCCAATAACAATGTCACACGTGTTCGTTCAAACAATGGAAGTGTAACTTATTGTCACGCAGCGGTTCCTTTATTGATGTTTCCTAAAGTAAAACAATACCTATGCACAGAAGTAGAATAAACTTTTTCACAAAGAAGACATGTTGAAAAAAGCTTTTAAATTAATTTCCTATTTACATATGTATGCTGTTTCTTAAAAGCATTATTATTCTCCCGATTATTCGTGCTTTTTCTGCCCCATATTGCTCCTGTTAATCCAGAGTATAATATAAAACATTTAGGCACCTTAGTCTCTGCAAATAGATAGTATAAAAACTACATAAAAATGGAACAAATCACATCAATTTTAGTACCCATTCTTCAACAAAATATTCACGAAGGTTTAGCTATATACCTATTTCATATTTAGGTAGATAAGCATTTGTACAATTGGTTTTGTTAGACATTTACTTGTGGGAGAGGGAGGGAATAGTTTGTTTGTTTGTTACTGTTTAACGCCGCTTTAACTACTTATGGCATCGCAGGCGGTGACTGGTGATACATGTATGATGATGAAGCATTGGTGGAATGCGATGGCGGGGGAAACCGGAGTACCCGGAGGAAACCCGCCCCAGCGCCGCTTTGTCCACCACAAATCTCACATCGAACCCCGGCCCGTCTAGGTGAGAGGCGAGTGGTCTAACCACTAGGCTACGGTGCTGCAACTCTTAGCGAGTTCTTTTAAGCATTGTAACTATACCATGGTTTTTAAAAGCCACTCTCTTTACAAAAACAGAAATGAAAAAGAAAGAAAGAAAGCAAATAAAAGGGGGAAAAATATTTCTCATCTTAGAAAAGTATAAATTTTGTTAAATCAAAAGCAATAACAAGGAATATCTCCGATACGGTTAATTCCATGCAAAAATGTGTTTTGCATATAGTTACCTAAATCATTCAGAACAAAGACCTCAGGTGATATTTAGAGGCTCTTTCAGGTCAACATTTTATTTGTTGTGAAAATATCTTAAACATAATATATTTGAATAAAATTTGTTCATTATTTTTGAGAAAATAAAAACTTTATATACGAATAAAGAGTGGTTTGTGGTGGACGGGTTTTCTTGAAATTCTTCGTGTTGCAACATTGTAATATGCTGAAATTAATTACCAAGTTTTATATTTAACCGAATTTTTGTTTTTTAACTATGCTGTTCCCGAAGTAAGGACACACACAAGTGGACTTTTTGCTTAAAATACAATTTTATTCAGAATATAAAAATGTGTATTTCCGGTGAAATCTCGGTATTAAATTTCTGGGATGTTATGCAAAACTTTCTCTACCTACTATATACTTGGTAGAGAAAGTAAACTGAAGAACAGAGACATTTGATTTATAAAACGAATCACTCCATGACTTACAATTACTCGTAAGTATTCTAAATTAATGGTTTTTTTTTGTTTTATTGTTTTTTTTTTGTTTTTTTTTTTATTTATTAAATATCCGTACTCCATAACCACAATACACACTTTAGCACTGTACATACTTAGTTTACAAAATAACTGATAAACCTAAAAATGAGTATTTGAGGCCTGACCATTCTTTTCAACCATGGACAGATTGAACTTCTGCAAAACCTTGAACATGTAACAATGTGCTGTATTGTTACGACATCGTGACCTAACTTCCATTGTCTGTACTCTTAGCTTCTCGCTTTCTAGGGATATGAAAGTATATTATAAAATGACCACGACATTTGCACTCCTTCCACTTTGGCGTGTGCCTCAATCGATATGAAAAGTGGTCTGTACTAAATGCGACCTTCGGCGACGTTTAATTGAGTTACACTAGCGAGCATATATTGCATTCCACATTACTCCAGACAGATGACGGTAGCCTACTTTACTGTAACAAGTAAAGCAGCTTTCTTATTTCATATGAAAAGGCTCTAAACCCATTCAATTACGATAGATGGTCTAGCATCATACCCCTGACACTGCGCATCGTTAAGGGGTGGTAGGTTTAGGATAGCTCTTGGGTAAAGTGTAGGAGGAGATGCACCCGAGGAGAGATCGGGGATCTATAAATAGATACATCCAAGTGTTCTTACTGTCACTCATAGAAATAGAATAGAATGCATGGTTGAGGAGACAGAGGAAACCCAGTAGATTACCCTAATTTCACAAAACTCGCCTTCTATAATTTGTTCTGCTGAAAGTCTCACAGTTTAAATATTACTAGTCCCTTTAGTCAACGTCGATCAAGAGTGCATCTTGCCGCGTGTGTTGTTCAGATGAAACGCTCCCGTAATCTACTTCTTGCGGTCCTTATAGCTGAACCCATGATAATGCCAGCGCTGCTTATGAGGCCACGAATGTATTATCATTTACAATGTGCCTCCATTGTCGATTGCTCAAACTAATGCAACAGTTTCTCGTATTTATTTAATTTGTCCAGCATGACTATTAGGTACCCCACATTATGAAAGGCCTGAATTTTTTTGAAACATGACCTACCTCTAGCAAAGGTCTGCGAATATATATATGAAAACCCTGTTTCTTTTTTTCACTTTTGTATTGTTCCAAGCTGATGGAACAATCTGATGCAAGGAAAGTTAATGTTTTTTTTTTAGCTTTACGTCCTTTAATCTGGTTGTTCTATCGGACGAAGAATGAAATTGGTGAGATGATGCTGAAATGTTCTCGGGGTCCATGGAACTTAAGGTTACTCGACATTCGTCTTTTTAGGGTAAGGGAAAACCGAAAACCCCGAAAACACTTATTTGGGTAACTTACCTAAGAAGATTCGAACTCGCGACATATTGAATATGAGGCAGACACGTTACCACTACACCATCCAGGCGGGCTGAAATGAATGTTTGATACAGTTCTTGGCTGATTGAATGGAAGCGTAATATCCGTTGTACAGGTCAGTACAGAACCTCCACAGCCACCGGTGTTTCTCACAATTGGGGCTCCAAAAATTCCTAATTAATGACATATTACCACCATCTACCAACAGTGTAAAAAGAGCTGCATTTGAAAGGTTTGTAGGGACAGCTACAATGTGGTTGCGGGAAGCCACTCAGAAAATTGAATGGAGGTTGTGTTACGGCTTGGGATTAGACAGTCAAGGTTTACCTAGAACGTTGCGAGCTGTAATGCTCTCCCTCTTTCTCTCTATCTAATTTCCATGTTTTATATAAAACAGATGGGCTGCAGGCTACATCAGCAATATTATCAAATTGCTTGTAGCGATGAAGAAAGAAAATGTTTGTCGGAATCAATTTCCCACGAAGCAGAAGATAAGCCAATATGCACAAAATCAATTCTTGGTGTAAGAGAGATATTTTATAAACGTTAGCGCTCTGTTCTTTATAGGTTAACTACCTAAGCTTCTATATAAAAATTAGATAATAAGTTGAGAGAAACCTTTCATAATTTAAAATGATCTTTAAACAAAAGATGTGAAAAAATTAATTTTTTCATAGGTAATAGAATTATATGAATTCTAAACTTAAAAAAAAAAAAGTCTCCACTTAGCGCACTTTAACTACCAATTAGGTGAAGGTTGAATAAGACACTCCCAACTTTAAACTTTAGATTCTCGCAAACGTTATTCCAACACTTTTCCATACTCATTGTTCTACACCTCTATCACTTTTTCATTAATTTGTTTCAAAAGTTGTGTAACAGGTTACAGCCCTGTGGTTTTTTTCACATACTTTACATCACTGTTGACTTAATCTAGTTTACTATGCATATAAATGTCTTTATTTACAAAGTTTATAGTAATATAAACAATATGATGTTCCATTCACATTATTTTCTCTAGCTCTTCCATATACAAGCCATTCTTCCAATAAATTATTCTTTTGTCTATAGCATGCTAATCGAGATAAACATTAGCAGATATTATCTTGTTACCTGATTCCGTGGAAGTAGAAGGGAAATAAGGGAGTAACTAGGCTAAAGCGATAGTCAAATCTTTTAAAAGTTGGTAGCTCTGTCGAACATATGAGGTTTAGTTCGCTTTGCATGGTCACGTTTGAGAAAAGCTAAGCGACTTAAAAATGAAACTAATAACAAAGAATATCTCGAAAACGGTCAACCCTACAAGAAAAACATACACGACATAAATTATGTGTTTTAACGAGATCCAAAATGTTTGTGCAGTAAGTTTTTGTATATCTCTTACGGTTTAACCGTTATACAAAATTCTGCAAAACTCATCTAGAATAAAAGGGTCTTCAGAGGCTCTTCGTAGGAAATTCAAAATAGACATTTTGTTTCTAATATTAAATATGTTTAATATACGTTATTGTAATCAAAATCTTAGAGCCATAGTTGAAAAAAATATTTTAAAAAATGTTTTTATGTAAAGGGTAATTTGTGGTGGGGGGATTTTCTTGAGAATCTTCTTTTCACATCCTTGAAAGATAATAAATACCAAGTTTGGTATTTAACGGTCTTTTCGTTTATGAGCTATGCTGTCCACAGGCAAGCGCGCGCACGCACACACACACACATACATACACACACAGGCGGACGGACGTTTTTTCCAAAAAGTGTTTTTTCCGGACTCAGGGTACCTCAAAACATATTTCTGGTTAAATCTCGATCTCGAAATTTTGGGTGCAATAAAATACCTTCTCTAGTTCTATGTACATTGTGTGTATAAACGTGACAAAGTAAAAAGATAATTGTATGATAAACATGTAACAGGCTTTATATACAGTTATAATTTATTATTTCTCAAGTTATTATTTCTTATTTACCTTCATATTCCTTGCTAGGTAAAACTAAATTGCTGCATTTTTTACCCCTTTAGATGGTGTGTGAGGATAGGGCACAACAACATACGCAAATTAATTTTTTTGTGACAGACTATTTAACTAAGATGACATAATCCCAGCAATAATCAACTCATGTTCTCAAATATGTAACAAATACAAGTTTGGCCTTAGTAGTTTACTCGATTTCTGTAACAGGGAAGTAGGCTGAAATGTAAATTCCGTGCACAAGGACATACAAACACTATATTTTGCACTACAAAGCGACAGAACATGTGTTCACT
Source organism: Hymenopus coronatus (assembly GCA_030762935.1). Taxonomy (NCBI): domain Eukaryota; kingdom Metazoa; phylum Arthropoda; class Insecta; order Mantodea; family Hymenopodidae; genus Hymenopus; species Hymenopus coronatus. Next base: position 89,490,738 of record CM060898.1, read on the forward strand.
TTTTTCTTCTTCTACAACCTTTGCATAAAAAGGAAAGGGGCCATTAAATTGATAAGCAGTGGATAACAACAGAGCACTCCACCTTTTCTGAAGGTTGCTTGGCAGTCTAATTCTTTGCCAATCAATCTTGACAAATTAAAAAGTAACATAAAATTACCACGGAGCGGAGCTAATGAGGTGAAGGTCGCTTGCAGTCAACACTATAGGAATATACTGTATAGCGATTGTCGTGCTGCTATACATTGGGGCGAAAAGTCAAGGACAGGTTTTTATTTTCCAGGGGAATAATAGACCCACAAAGATAATTCACGTTAATTATGCGCACACCATACATTCCGCTCGCTAGTAAACAAAACAAAAAAATCTGCTGTGTTCCATTTTCATAGCTTTCCCTACATATCTGATTCAAATTATTGTCGATACTAGAAGAGAATAAGTACCATACACTACATACACTAAAGCGATAGTCAAATGTTTTAAACTATATTTGCTCTGTGACTGAAGTTCCTTTGTTTGCTGGCCAGAAGTTTGCAAATTCCTGTATAAGAAAAGTATAAGTAATTTAAAACTGAAACCAATAAAAAAGAATATCTCAAAAACGGCCAACTCCACGAAAAAAAATGTCTATAGCATAAAATGTGTGTTCTGACAAGTTCTTTTTTTGTAGTTTTAGCGCTCGCTTTTACTACTTGTGGCACCGCAGACGATGACACTGGTGATATATGAAATGAAGATAGAACACCGGTGGAATGCGATGGCGGGGGAAACCGGAGAACCCGGAGAAAACCCACCCCTGCGCCGCACTTTCCACCTCAAAACTCACAAGCGGTCACTTGGGATCGAACCCGGGCCGTCAAGGTGAGAGGCGAGTGGTCTTTTTTGACGAGCTCTACATATTAAATAATGTTTTGTCTATCTCGCACGCCTTACCAGTTATGCAAAATTCCGCAAAATTCATCGTCTCTAGAGGTTGTTTTCATAAAATTTAAGATCTGCATTTTGTCATATAAATATCCTTAATATACGATATTTAATAAAAATAGAGCCATTTTTGAGAAAAACAAGATTTTCAAATTGTTCTCCTTGTAAAGTGTGGTGAGGATTTTCTTGAAAACCTTCGTGTCGCATCCTAGAAAGAAACTGAACTTTTCGTTTTTATACTATGTGGACCCCGCCCCACACACACACACACACACACACACACAGACACACGGACATTTTTTCTAAAAGTGTTTTTTTTTTTTTTTTTTTTTTTTTTTTCTCCATTCAGGCGGTCTCAAAATATTTCCAGTGAAATCACGGAATCGAAGTTTTGGGTGTAATACAGTACCTTCTCTGTACATTATGTACATGGTACGTGTAGTGAAAGTATAACATCTGCTATGTTCCATTCAAATGTCTTTCTCTACCTAATCTGTAAACAAAGAATAATTACAAAAACTTTCTCTTCTATTTCACGCTAAACGAGATAAATTTTAGCAGAAAAGGTGTTATTACGTATTTCCATTTAGTTTTGATTTTTCTATACACTGTCCCAATTTCTTACAGTTTTAATCTATATCGGATTTCGTATTCATTTTTGACCATTGTTTTCTTTTCTCCATTTCTCTGTTTTCTTACGATCAAAAATTATATGTTGAACAGCTTCTTTTCTCCTACATAGTGCCCGTTTCGTTGTTCTTTTAGCCATCATATTCCTGCTCTTTTCTTCCTGGCTAGTGTTATCTACATATCTCTCTCTTTGCCAGCTGTATTTATGGCTACATAAAATACAAGTAAATCTTTTTCTTGCTCCTTCCAAAAAACTTTATGATTTGTTTCTCTTTTCCTCCAAATATTGCTAAGAACGTTATCTCTTAAATTCGTTATTGAACGTGTACTTTGTAAGTTACGTTAGTAAGTAGGTAAATATTGTATTCCACCCAAAAGTATGTTGAGTACCAAACTTGATGAAGTTAGTATCTTCCAAGTATGCAACACGAGGATACCCCTCATGCTTCCCATTGTGTTTGGTGTAGAAACTAGAGACCACGACAACGACGAACGTTTGCAGGCTGAAGGTGTTTTTTTCTTGTTGTTTTTTTTTATGGTGTTTAACGCCCGTTTTTACTAGATATAGCACCGCAGGCGATGACACTGATGATACATGGAATGGACATGGAGCACCGGTGGAATACAATTGCGGTGAAACCGGAGAACCTATGGTAAACCCGCACCTGCGCCGCTTTGTCCACCACAAATCCCATATGTAGTCGTCTGGGATAAAACCCATTCTATACTGGGCGTGAAAGACCGCTTAATTTTGCTCGGAGACCTCTCTTATCAGGCTTGAGGTTCTTTTGCGTGCCGTAAATCTACGACACAGGACCCACGGCTTTGCTTCCCTTCCGAAGGAAGCCTTGCTAAGGATTTTTACGCCCAAAAAGATACCCGCGACCTAGGGTATATGAAGTTAGCATGGTAACCAATACACCACGGAGGGCGACACGAATCAGGGATATTGAGTTTGTGGGATGAAGGGTAAGATGGGGTAGAGGTGTGATAGATGGCACAATTTGCTCCTCAACGGTTGCCAGACTTGGGCAACGACCTTTGTGCACCGCTGGTGTAAGGTTACTTAAAATGTAAGGTATTACTTTGTTCTGGGATACACATTCAAATTCGTAAGTCCCAGAAACTCTTAGAAGGTTTGTATAGGACTACCCTGGGGAGCAGATAAATGACGGGGAAAATGTGACGTGTCCCCATTATAACTGTTTCGCATGTAAACCACAACAGTGGTGGAGTTAGTCAATTTTAAAGGCTAGTGGCTGGGTACCAAAACATGTTTTGACGTCTTTCTCAAATCAGGCTTTCAAACCTTTTTTGTTTACTCTCTACATGTACTATGTACATAGTGATAGAGAAGGTATTGAATTGCCCAAAAAATTCGATACCTTTTGGAAAAAGGTCCGTGCGTGTGTGTGTATGCAGCATAGCTCAAAAATGAAAAGACCGTTATATACCAAACTTGGTATTTAAAGATGCGTCACGAAGATTTTAAAAAATATCCGCCCCCAACCAAACTACTTTTACATTCAACATTTTTTTGAAAATTTTTATTTTCTCCAAAATGGCTCCAATGATTTTGATTAAAATCTCTTATATTAAAGATATTTACATGCCAAATAAAATGTATATCTTGAATTTTCTAGGAATACCCTCCAAAGACCTGTTTATTCTGGATGATTTTTATTGAAATTTGCATAACTGGTAAACAGTAAAAGACAAAACGCTTACCTACTGCACAAAACATGTAGATCACAATAATACGCACACTTTATGTCATATATATTATTTTCGTGGGGTTGGCCTTTTTGGAGATATTCCTTGTTATTGATTTCAGTTTTAAAATACCTAACACGTTCCCGAATGAGAAAAGTTTTGACTCCTGGCCACGCAAGGAAACGGATTTCAATCCCATAGCAACCACATTTTAAAACATTTGACTGTCCTAATTCCCCTTCTACCTATAAAGGAACTAAGTAATAATGTCGTTTCTGTAAATGTTTTAGCATTAAATAGAAGAATAAACTTACTAACAATAACTTGTTACCGAGATATAGAGAAAGTCATGTGAATGGAACTCATCGGATTTTTTTTGGGGGGGAGGGGTTTACAGTTGAACGCTGACACCTTTTATCGACACAAATTTATCTATATCAGGCTTAATTATTGACGCAGGGATACCCAGTAATCCTAGTGTATATTCATTTTAACTGGAGCTCTATCACTCCTAGTTTAGTTCAAATTGTTATAATCATATCTGAAAGTGTAGCATGTGCAGGATTAAAATATCCTCTGCTTTAATGCTTCACTTAGCACAACTGTTTAGAACATTCAGTCTTTCTTACCATTCTGAAAGCAGAGATAATCAGTTTCCAATTATACGCGCAATTTGTGTTTTCGGTGAAACATCATTGTTATTCGGCATGTACAAAGTTAAGCAGGCACAGTGGAGTGGCTAAGGAAGAGTTGACAATGTTTGTGCATGGATGAGAGTGAACTCTCCAGGCCTTACCTGCTGATGAAAGTGCTCAGTTGTTACCGGATATATCCGCAGTCATTCAGGGTAAACGATGATGCCTAGAGCGGCTGTTCTGGTGTTGCAATCCTCGAGAGACCGAACGAAATATGTCCCGTTTTATATCCTATCGTCCTCCGTGGCCTTGGGGTATCATGCTAGCCACTAGTTCCCGAGGTCGCGGATTCAAACCCGGCACAGCTCAACGTACTTCTTTTCGAGCGCAAATGAAATAAAGACGTTGGAGAGATCAGACTGAATTATTCAATGCCATAGATTTGAAACACGGATATCCTGGCTTCTAAACCTTTGCTCTGACCACTGAGCTACCATAACCCAAACAGGAACGATACTGAACTCTTCAACTGACTCAACACGACTGGGGTGAAAACGGCCATTAATTCACATTAAATTACCTAATAAATTGTTAACTATAAAGCTCGGTACTTAAATATTTGCGAGTTTGTAAGACCCCATTGCAGTATGACACCTCAAAATAATGAGGTCACCTTGTGAATTATTAAAAAAAAAAAAACCAAAAAAAAACCGAGTCAAGTGGAGAATTTAGTGTCGTGCCGGCATATTGCTATGTTAGCTCATGGACAGAATAACTGTACGGAAACCAGGAGATCCGCGGTTCATATCCCGGCTATAGCATTCAATTTTTCAGATTCTACCTCTCCAAATTCTGCCCTACACCTGACTCGTGTGGTGTAATGTTACCATGCTAACTTCATATACCCAAGGTCGCGGGTTCAAACCCGGCGAAGGACGATGGACTCTTTCGGGCGTAAAAATCCTTAGCATGGCTTCCTTAGGAAGGGAAGTAAAACCGTTGGTCCCGTGTCGTAGATTTACGGCACGAAAGAAAACCTCAAGCCAGATAGGGAGGCCTCTTTCACGCCCAGTATAGAATGGGACGCTGAGAACCACAGCAATTAAACAGCCTCCATAAATAAAACTCCCATTTCATTTTCACCGGTGGTCCCGTATCATATATTTATGGCACGTAAGCCTGATAGAATCTCTAATGAAATTTCCTGTATTTCATGCCTAATATAAAATGGGACACTTAAGAACTGTAGTAATTAAAGAGGGTCCATTATTAAATAAGCAAATATATAAATAAATAACCTATTATATCCGGGTACAATGGTGTAGATGATGCGCCTCGTATAGGTAACACACACCCTTTTTCTCACATTTGACGACTGACCTGCCCAATGATGTAAAACCTGACTTGTCAGAAACCGGAATTGTGAATGAGAAATTTGCATTTCTGCTAACTCACAGAATCAATTCACGAGCTTGAGGGCTGAATGTCATACGGGCACCGCTGTGTAGCTAAAGAACACAACCTCTTGCTCTATTTTTATGAGAAATTATTACATCCTGTTCTGAAAGCATTTGCCATATGACACAAACGATTTGGTAGATCATAATCTCATTCTTCAGACTCTTAGCATAACTGCCTGTTGTGTTTTGTTATTTCTTTGACATTCTCTACACATACTGTAAGTGCGTAACAGATAGAGAAGGTACTGTATTCTATCCAAAAATTCGAATATCAAAATCTCACAGGAAATATATTTTTTAGGTCTCCTGATGGCAAAAAAAAATTTTTTTAGAAAACTGTGTATATGAACAATAAAGTAAAAACGAAAAGGCAGTTAAATATCACACTTGATATTTAACATCAAATTTTTGATTTTCTAAAAATTGCCCCTAATATTTCTGATATTTTTAAAATGTTTTCATGACAAAGAAAGAGTATATCTTGAATTTCATGCAAATTGCCTCTGAAGCCCTTCCCATTTATTGGTTTCAGTTTTAAAGTACGTATACTTTTTCAAATCAACTTTTATTTCATTTTTTTTTTTTTACTCTCAGGAATGCAAAAGAGAATCGAATTTAAATTGGTTCAGATATCAATGAGATTTTATAAGATTTGACACACATTATCTCATTTTCTTCCCTTATCTCCCTTCTACTTACAAGGAAACAAGAAATAATACTTTTTCTGCTAATTTTAATCTGGGTTATCACGACACACATAAAAGAATAATCTTTTGTAAGAGAAGTTTGATTGCGGAACAGGTAGAGAAAGTCATGCGAGTGCAACACGCCAGAGTCGTAGTAAAAAGTGTGCGCGCACGTATATGTATGTCTGTGTCTGTGGACAGCATAACTCAAACGAAAAGTTGGTTAAATATCATATTTGGCATTTTTGATTAGCACCTTCCAAGGATACAACTCGAAGATTTTTAGGATTATTCTCCACCGCTAACTAGTCTTTATATGGAAGATTTTTCGAAATATTCGATAATGGCTTTAACGAGTTTAATTAAAATACCGTACATTGCTCGTTACACAGGTTACACCACTCGCTTCTCACCTAAACGGCCTGGTTTCGATCCTAAGCGACCGCATTATAGATGAAGAGAAAGCGGCGCAGGGGTGTGTCTTCTCGGGGTTCTCCGGTTTCCCCCGCCATCTTCATTCCATGTATCATCAATGCCATAAATGGAAAAGCGGGCGTTAAAAAAATCCCATGTGTTCCATTCACATGACTTTCTCTATATCTCTGTAATAAATTATTGTTGGAAAGCTTATGTTTCAATTTACTTCATGCCAATCGAAAAAACAAATTAGCAGAAATAGTGTTATTACTTGCTTCCATATAAGTAGAAGGGAAATAAGGGATTTCCATAGGCTATTGTGATAGTCAAAAGCTGGTTGCTATGTGACTGAAGCTCCTTTGAAAAATTCCGTATAAGAAAATTATAAGTTTTTTAAGGCTGAAACTTAAAATAAGGAATATCTAAAAACGATCAATTCCACGAAAAAAATGCATATGACATAAATTGTGTGTTTTATCCTGATCTACATTTTTTGTGTAGTATCTCCTACGGATTAACAATTATGCAAAATTCATTGAGTAAAGTAGTCTCTAGGGGCTATTCTCAAAAAAATTCAAGTTATAATTTTATTTGTCAGCTAAAAAGTCTTTAATATACGATATTTAATTTAAAAATCTGATAAGTTCCATTCACATGACTTTCTCTACATCGCTATAATAAATTATTGTTAAAATTAACACAAAGTCATTTTACTTGCTTCCTTATACGTAGAAGCGAAATAAGGGAGTACTATAGGTTAAAGTGATAGTCGAAAGCTGGTTGCTATGTGACTGAAGTTCCTTTATTTGTATGGACAGGTGTTAACAAATTCCACTATGAGAAAACTTAAGATTTATGAAGCTGAAATGAAAAACAAGGAATATCTCAAAAACGATCAATTCCCCGGAAAAAATGTACACTACATAAACTGTGTGTTTTAATGTGCACTACAGTTTTTGTATCGTACGTTTTTGTCCATTTCTTACGGTTTAGCAGTTATGCAAAAACCCGCAAAATTCACTCAGAATAAAGTAGTCTTCATAGGCTATTTCCAGAAAATTCAAAATATTCATTTTATTTTTCAGGTAAATATCTTAAATATACGATATTTTAATCAAAATCGTTAGAGCCATTTTTACAAAAATCAAAATTTCCGAAAAAGTTCCATGTAAAGGGTAGTTTGGGGTGGGGGGATTTTTCTCAAAATCTTCGTGTCGCATCCCTGGAAGATACGAGTACTAAACTTAAATACCAAGTTTGGTATTTTAGCGACTTTTCGTTATTGAGTTATCGTGTTCAGACACACGGACTCACGGACGCGCGCGCGCACACACACACATACACACACACACGGACCTTTTCCTGAAAATACTTTTTTTTTTTTGGATACAGGGGACCCTAAAACATATATTTCTAGTGAAATCTCGGTATCGAATATTTTGGTGGACTGCAATACCTTCTCTACACACTATGTACATAGTACGTATAGATAAAGTAAAAATCATTATAGCCATTTTTGAGAAAATAAAAAAATTCGTAAAAAGTTCCATGTAAACGGTAGCTGGCTTTTGGGGAATTTTCTTGAAAATCTTCGTGTTGCATTCTTGAAAGATACCAAACTTAAATACTAAGTATTCAAGGGTTTTTCGTTTGAGTTATGCAGCCCCCCCCCCACACAGACACACACGGACATTTTTCTAAAAATGCTTCAGGGTGTCTCAAAATATGTATTTCCGGTAAAATCTGGGTATCAAATTTTGGGTGGATTAAAATACCTTCTCTATACACTATGTACATAGTACGTATAGAGAAAGTAAAAAAAAAGAAGTAAGAGATAGCCAAAAATTTACTCGCCAAAAGTCATAATTTATACACCGGGTATTTCTGTTGTGGAGCAAACATTTACCGAAATGGTTTTGTTGTTTCAATTTTAAAACATTTAAAGCTTTTCTCAAACAGAAGTCATCCGTGTTTCTTTGTTTTACTTCTGGCCACGCAAAGAGAACAGAATTTCAACGACACTCGCATAACGGTAAATTTTAAAAGATTTGCCTATCGCTTTAGCCCGTGTATTCTCCTAATTCCCTTCTACTTATAAGGAACTAATAAGACCATTCAAATACTGTTTATTTTGATTAGCGCAAAGTAGTTAGAAGAATATTTTTACTTTCTCTATACGTATTATGTACATAGTGTATAGAGAAGATATTGCACTCCACCAAAAAATTCGATACCCAGATTTCACCGGACATATATGTATCCAAAAAAGTATTTTCAGAAAAAGTCCGCGCGCGCGCGTGTGTGTGTGTGTGTGTGTCTGTGAACACGATAACTCAAAAACGAAAAGTCGGTAAAATACCAAACTTGGTATTTAAGTTTAGTATCTTCCAGGGATACGACACGAAGATTTTGAGAAAAATCCCCCCACCCCAAACAACCCTTTACATGGAACTTTTTTCGAAAATTTTGATTTTCTAAAAAATGGCTAACGATTTTGATTAAGATATCGTATATTAAAGGTATTTACCTGACAAATACAATGTAAATTTTGAATTTTCTGGGAATAGCCTCTGAGGACTACTTCATTCTGGGTCAATTTTACGGAATTTTGCATAACTGCTAAACCGTAAGAGATGGACAAAAACATACCACACAACAAATGTAGATCACTTTAAAACACACAATGTATTCTATATACGAGGTACGTCCAGAAAGTAAGTTCCGTTTCAATTTATCTCTGCTGCAGCGCTGCGATCGCAGTTCCGCACGTGCGCGGTAGACGCTCTGTATCAAGGAGAAGAAACGTGCGCCATTTTGAGATCGCTATCAGCCACATACGCTTTGTTGTGCTTGTTTACAATGTCGGTATTGATTGAAAATCCCGCCGCTGGTGAAATCAGATCTGTGATTCGTTTTCTAAATGCTAGGAAAGTGAAGCCAATTCAAATTTATCGGCAAATTTACGAAGTTTACGGATAAAATGCGATGAGTGATTAAATGGTCCGACAGTTCAATGAAGGACGTGGTGAAGTGCACGATGAAGAACGAAGTGGGCGTCCATCTTTGGTTACAGAAGAACTGGTTCACGCGATTGATGACACTATGGAATTTCCCCAAAGCTCACGATCACTAATTCATGAAATTGTTACCGAAAAACTGAAATTTCGTAAACTTTGCTCACGTTGGGTACCAAAGATTCTTACTGAGCAACACAAAACAAAACGGATGGGTAGTGCACTTCAGTTTTTAACCCGTTATGATGAAGACTGCGAAGAATTTCTGACACAGATAGTTACAGGAGATGAGACTTGGGTTTTTTACGACACCCCTGAAAGTAAGCGGCAATCAATGGAATGGAGGCACATTTCATTCCCAGCAAAGGTTAAGCCGAAACAAATCTTGACACCTCGAAAAATGATGTGCACAGTGTTCTGGGACTGGAAAGGCATCTTACTCATTGATTTCTTACCGCGTAGTCAAACAATCAAAGCAGATGTTTATTGCGAGACACTTAGGAAATTGCGCCGCGCAATACAGAATAAATGCTGAGGATTGCTGTCAAAATGTGTTGGTTTTCTTCCCGACAACGCACGACCCCACACTGCAAATGTGACGAAAAACCTTCTACAGGGATTTGGCTGGGACGTGTTTGACCATCCTCCGTACAGCCCTGACCTCGCTCCTAGCGACTTTCATCTGTTCTTACATCTCAAGTCTTTCCTTGGCGGTCAACACTTCAAAAATGACGAAGAGCCGAAAGAAAATGTTTCCAACTTTTTGAAGATACAGGCGGCAAACTTCTATGAAGAAGGTATACAAAAACTTGTGCCACGCTATGACAAATGCCTGCAAAATTTCGGCAGTTATGTGGAAAGGTAGTTTAAGAGTTGTAGAATTTTGTGCAATAAATAATTATTCTGTATCTGTACACAATTTAATTTTATTACTAAACGGAACTTACTTTCTGGACGTACCTCGTACATATTTTTTTCGTGAAGTTGATTGTTTTTGAGATAACCCTTGTTTTTGGTTTCAGCTATAAAAAACATACTTTTCTCATACAGCACTTTGTGAGCTCGTGTCCATACAAACAAACTTCAGTCACATAGCAACCAGATTTTGACCATCACTTTAACCTATAGTACTCCGTTATTTCGCTTCTACTTACAAGGAAGCAAGTAATAAGACTATTTCTGCTTATTTTTTCTCGATTATCAGGAAGTAAATAGAAGCATAAGCTTTTTAGCAATAATTTATTGCAGAGTTGTAGAGTAAGTCATGTGAATGGAATACATCAGATTTTTTTGTAAAAAGTTTGTCTCCAGAATAGGTACTGAAAATTATGGAAAGGAACATTCAGACTTGCTTTGATCTGTCTAAATTTACTGCACCCTTGGCACTGTGTAGTTATGCTGATTGTAGATAAACTGTCATATTTTATGAGTTGGCACGCATGCTCAGGGTTATGCCCAGCAGCAATCCTGAAACATTACAAATGGGCGGATTGGTTATTAAATGACAGACGACACACCTCACATTCACAAACTAGATTCTGGACATGCCAGGAGACCTTGTTTCGAGAATGTTTTGAGCCTAGCCGGGAATAAAATCCGGCATCTACCGCACGGTATATAGGTGCTCTATCGACTGAGCTACGGGAAGATGACATAGTTTTCTTGGCCGAAATAAGTTGCTGCTGCCGCCTCTCGGTTAACAATTCTATTCTTTATGTATGTAATATCCATTCCTTAATAGTTTTAGTTTGCGTTTAGGTTGACATTTGTTGCTTTTGCTATGTTTTCGGCTATACAAAATTATTCTTAAAAATGTAATTTCCTATAGACTATTAACAGTCCATCCATCCATCCATCCATCCATCCATCCATCCATCCATCCATCTTTTCTTATGACGTAGCGTTTTTATTTAAAGCTATAAGCTAATATAATTTGACAGATCAATTTGAAAAGTCTTTTAGTGAAAAACTTAATATTTTATAAGAATATCTTTAAAAATGGATCAAGTGACTAATTTTTAAAAGAACCGTGAATTTAGACAATAAAAATTTGATGTGTTCCATTCACATGAGTTTCTCTACATCGCCGTAACATATTGTTAAAAAGCATGTTCTTCTAATTTATGATAATCAGGATAAACATTAGCAGAAATTGTCGTAATTACCTGCTTTCTTATAATTAGAATAAAAATAAAAATCTGATGTGTTCCATTCACATGGCTTTCTCTGCATCTCTGCAACAAATTATTGTTAGAAGGATTGTGCATCTATTTACTTCATGCTAATTGAGAAAAAATTAGCAGAAATAGTCTTATTACTTGCTTTCTTGTAAGTAGAAGCGTAAGAAGAGAGTACTATAGGTAAAAGTGATAGTCAAAAGTAGGTTGCTACATGACTGAAGTTCCGTTATTTGTATGGGCAGGATTTGACAAATTCCTGTATGAGAAAAGTATGTTTTTCAAAGTTGAAACCAAAAATAAGGAATATCTAGAAAATGAACTCCACAAAAAAAAAAAATATATTATAACATGTGTTTTAACGAACTCTATATTTTTTGTGTGGTAAGTTTTTGTCCAACTCTTACGGTTTAGCAGTTATGCAAAATTTCGTAAAATACATCCAGAATAAAGTAGTCTTCAGAGGCTAATCCCAGAAATTCAAGATATACATTTTATTTGTCAGGTAAATATCTTTAATATACGATATTTTAATCAGTCGATAAAGCCATTTTTAAGAAAATCAAAATTTTCGAAAAAAGTTCCATGTAAAGGGTAGTTTGAGGTGCGGGAATTTTCCTGAAAATCTTCGTGTCGCATCCTGGGAAGATACCAAACTTAAATACCAAGTTTGGTATTCAACGGTCTTTTCGTTTTTGAGCTTTGCTGCCCACAGAATCACACATATACACACAGACACAGACAGACAGGCAGACAGACAAACACACTACGGATATTTTTCTAAAAATGCATTTTGGATTCAGGGAGTCTCAAAACGTGTATTTCCTTTGAAATCTCGGTATCGAATTTTTGCGTGCATTACAATACCTTCTCTATACACTATGTACACGGTGAGTATAGAGAAAGTAATAAGAGAATACATCAGATAAAACGATAGTCAAATTTTTTAAAAGCTTGTTACCCTGTGATTGAAATCAGTTTCTATGCATGGCCAGCAGTTTACTACTTTCCACGTGAGAAAAGTTTAAGTATTTCGAATCTGAAACAAATAACCAGGAATCTCTCAGAAATGGTCAATTACACGAAAAAAAATGGATGACATAAATTGTGTCTCTAACGTGGTCTACATTGTTTGTCTATCTCTTACGGTTTACCAGTTACGCAAAATTAATTCAGAATAAAGTGATATTTAGAGGCCATTCCCAGAAAAACAAGATATGCTTCTTTTTTGCCATATAGATATCTTTAATATACGGTATTTTAATCAAAATAGTTAGAGCCATTTTTGAGGAAATTTAATTATTCGAATTTTTTCCATCTAAAGCGTAGTTTGGGGTGAGGGTATTTTTCTCAAAATCTTCGTATCGTATCCCTGGAAGATACTAAACTTAAATACCAAGTTTGGTATTTTACAGACTTTTAGTTTTTTAGTTATCGTGTTCACACACAAACGGATATACACATGGACCTTTTGGTAAAAAAAAAAATTTTTTGGATACAGGGGACCCTAAAATGTCTATGTGCGGTGAAATCTCAATATTGGGTTTTCGGGTGTACATAGTACGTGTAGAGAAGTTAAAATTAATATCTACATAAACTATGACTTTGTATAATATATTTCAATAAGATATATTATATATTGTGGATTTTCCGAATTTCACACATGCATCACCTTAAATGAGAAGATTTTATGTCCAAATATATCACATCCTCAACTAAGATCTATATCATAGTTGTCGACTATAATGATAAGAACAGAAGATCGGTACATCTTTGATAAAGCAAGATCTGTTTTCAAAAACAGCCAGGTGTGAAGAACTCAGGATACAGGATACAGTAACCGAAACAAAGCATACCTGAAGTCACGTGCCGGATGTGTGGGGTACTCCGGAGAGCATCCGCATTGTTCACTTTACGACCCCATAAAGGTTTTGTGCTCCAGATGCAAGATCCATCCTGGAAACTGGGTCAGGAAGTTTTGATTCCGACGTCGAACTCGTGACTCCTCTTGGTGGGTCGTGACCTTGGGATGCAATTCTCATCAAACTGTGACGGATCACGAAGTTTCTTGAAAAATGCACAGAGGAAAAAGAATAACGGAAACTGGTACTCGACTAGTTTTGTCTACTCCCTCGCACTTGCCTTTTGGCCTAGGGCAGGACGACCTTGTGAACTTGGAGGATATGTTCTCTGGTCAGTTCCTTGCGTGGTATGTTGTCCACTGGTAGTAGGAAACGGAACGGCATGCAAGCTTCCTGGCATGATGGAGATGCGTTTGAACCCCGGACACACCATGGCGTTTTAACCACTGCATATATATATGTATATATATATATATATATATATATGAATGAATCGCCATAATGTATCTATGCGCATCATTTTCGAAAGACTGCACCAAATTCAACATTTTTTCTCGTTGTGTTCGTTATTGTTACAAATTTATCACTTGCCCAACCAGATCTACTTGCTCTTTAATTGTCATTGTTAGCGTTAAAAATGGCTGTTTTACATAGAAGAAAATCAATAAATAGGTGGGCCTTGTGACTTTCTCCTTGATATAATTCATTACCTATTTCAGCGTTTACCAGCCATACTATGCCATTTGCCATGTTTGTCATTATGCCAACGACATCCTTGCTTACCCCCGCTGTTAACAGCATATGTCATCCTTTCCACACTACCTTATGCGTGCGCCGTCTTCGGCCTTTTCGTAATACCAACAATATATTAATTGCGCTTTGCAGATGCAAAGCATTATTAGACATTGACAATGCGAAAATTCCTGTTGATACTTCTGCTGGCCTCATTTCGTTGCCAACAAATTTTTGTGAAAGGAAAAAATGAATATCGAAAGTGTTCCTAAATATTGGTGTAAATTACAAAAACTGTGCTTGGTTGAGCGAACGAGCCATTTTAGCAGCAACTGATGAGAATGTAGATGATTTGAATATAAAAAATCAGAGTAAATTTTATGGATAAATGCATTCATTGAACTCCATAGATTAGAATACCAATTTAAATGAAATCGTCATTTATCTAACTGAATTCCTAAATTCATTGGATTTGCCAGGATTCCACCACACAATTTATATCTCAATGTTAACTCGGTAATAATTATGCTATGCAATCTCAATCAGCCGAAATTGTGCAACGGAACAATACTCCTGTTAAAAAAAGTACGAAAAATTTGATATAAGCTACTGTAATCATAGGAAAGTTCAAAGCCGAGGGTGTGCTTATTGGAAGAATACCACTATTACCAACTAACTTTCCTTGTGAATGTAAGCGTGTTCAGTTTCCCGTGTGCCTTGCACTCGCAATGACAATAAATCCCAAGGTGAATCGTTAGAAATGTGTGAAATATACCTTCAATTCCCGTGTTTTTCGCATGGGCAGTTGTACGTTGCGAGCTCGAGAGTCGGCAAACCATCGGCGCTATTTATTTTCTCTCCGGAAGGGAAATTGTACATTATAGGACATTACAATAATGTATTTCAAATTATTTGACTTCATTGATGGTCGAATTGTAAATGAAAGATTTTGTCTCAGATTTTTCATTAGGTACACCACCCCTGCAAAGCCGGGGTGGGCAGTTTTCAATAAATATATAAATTGTTCTCGTTGGCTTCCGCGGCCAGAGTCTAGTATAATATGGCTGGCTTCTGGTTGCTGCCGCGTCATCGTAATCTCCTGCCAACGTTTCGACCTTTTGTTGAGACCGTAGCAATGAAGACGGTCTCAACAAGAGGTCGAAACGTTGGCAGAAGATTACGATGACGCGGCAGCAACCAGACGCCAGTCATATTATGCAAATATTTAAATTCGATGCTTGGGCAATAGCTATATTGTTTTATCAAGGGCAATTACACCTTATTTATTATGAATGAACGTAGAATATCATAAGCAAATAAATATCAAATATATAAATTAAGTGAAGAAAGATGAGTTGTAATGTATGGAATACTAGGGTTTATAGAATTTGCAGTTTTTTTTTGTATAAAAATGTGATATATATAGAGAAGATCATATAAACCGAACAAAAAGGTTTTTATTTGAATAGAATAGAAATCTGACGAGTTCAATTATATGACTTTCTCTGCCTATCCCGTAAATAAACTATTATTTCAAAATATTGGGTATTCTTTTATCCACTTCATGCTAATCCAAGTAAATCTTAGCACAAATGGTTGTATTACCTGTTACTTTGTAAGCAGAACGCCATAGTCAAATCTTGTAGAAGCCATTGATGAGTGAAACAATTGCAATTCGGTTCGCTGCACTTGGTTAGGAGTAAAACAACATATACATGAAACAAAAGATAACTTCCCATTTGAGAAAATTTGTAGTAGTCTAAAGCTGAAACCAATAACAAGGAATATCTTGGAAATGGTTAATTCTACAAGAAAAAATGACAAACTGTGCGTTTTAACGAGCTGTTTATATTTTGTGTAGTATGATTTGTTTCGCTCTTAAAGTCTACCAGTTACACAAGTCATCCAGAATGAAGAGGTCTCCAGAGGTTATTCCCAGAAAATTCAAGATATACATTTCTTATGTCAGGAAAATATCTTTAAGATGTAGTATTTCAATAAAAATCGTTAATGCCATTTTTGAGAGAGTCAAAATTTTGAAATATGATCCATGTAATGACCCTGATATATAGCACGTCAAATTGTACAGGATTAAAATTAATCAGTATTTATTTTTCATATTTTCAGCAATTTTACTTTCTCTAGCACATATATACATACAATACACATAGTAGCTAGAGAAGGTATTTTATTCCACCCAAAAATTCGATATCGAGATTTCATCGTAAATATGTTTTGAGGTGCCCTGACCCCAAAAAAAGCATTTTAAAAAAAGGTACATGTGCCTGTTTCTCTCTCTGTATCTGTGTGTGTGTGTGTGCGCGTGTGTGCGCGGGTGCGTGTGTGTGTATTTCAAAAACAAAAAGACCGTTAAATACGAAACTTCCGTATATATGTGTTTAGCATCTTCCAAGGACGCGACACAAAGGGAAACCTTGAGGATTTCGAACACTACTTTTACATGAAAAATGTTTTGAAAGTTTTCGCTCCAAAATGACATACGATTTTGATTAAAATACCGTGTATTAAAGTTATTTACATCACAGATAAAATGTATATTTTGAAATTTCTGGGAATAGTCCACAAAGACCTATTTATAGACAAAAACATAGTACAGAAAAATGTGGATTTGTTTAAAACACATACTTTATGCCGTATACGTTTTTCTTAAATATTTGATCGTTTTCAAGATATGCCTTGTTATTAGTTTCAATTTTAAAATTTCCCTTCCTACTCGACTTAGCCTCCCCGTAATGGTAGGATTGATATCCCCCTTAGGAGTTAACAAACCAATGCCTGTAGGGGAGCCTACGGCACGAAACAGAATAGAGAACCTGCTACGAGGGATCGGCCTGTGGCCAGTCACGGATATGAGAAAGCGAATGATATGCCATATAAGCGAAATTGATGAATGGAAAGGTGGTGATGGATCAATTGGTGGAATGAGTGGTAGGGGAAACCGGAGGACCTGGTGAAAACCCGCCCAGACACCACTTCGTCCTCCACAAATCGAACCCGGGCCGCCTAGATGGGAGGCGAGCGGTAAAGTACGTTAACTTTTCTCGAATGAGACCGTGCTAAGTGAACCGAACCTCTGGCCCAGTGGTTAGACCACTTGTCTCTCACCTAAACGGCCCGGGTTCGATCCCAAGCGACCGCATTTGCGATTTGTGGTGGAAAAAATGGCGCAGGGGCCTTTTTTCCCCGGTTTCCCCCGGCATTTCATTCCACCGGTTCTCCATGTATCATCGCCTACGGTGCCACAAGTAGTGAAAAGACCGAACCTCAATTGTTTCACATAGCGACCAGCTTTTAAGAGATTTGACTATCGCTTTAGCGTAAGGTATTCACTTATTCCCCTTCTGCTTACAATAAAGCACATAATAATACAAATTCTGCTGATTTTATCTCGATTGGCATGATGTATGTTGAAGAATAATCTTTTGTAAGAATATTATAGATTACTTCACGGGATAGCAACAGAGTTATAATGGAATCAGAGAAATCCAATCGAACTCGGTTGTTATCCTGCGAAGTAATCTGTAATAATCAACTCCGAGAGATTTTCAAATCTTTAATTTTGTAAGAATAGTTTGTATATGGAATACCTAGAGAAAATCTTATATTTGTATTCTAAAAAATTTGTAGTACGCTTTATCTCCAATGGCAACCCTAAATAGGGGAAGCTAATAGCTAAATAAAGCTTATTACAAAAATTATTTAATTAAATAATTAAAGTTAAATAAATATTATTATTATTATTATTTATACGTTCAAGAACGATACTCGGTCAAATAACCATATACCTTTTGGTTTAGAGCTTCCATACTCAAGAGTTACAAGCAATTACTTTTCCGAAAGACAACGAACATAGAGATGTTACGGCTAAATTGCTTTGGAGGTCAAAAGTTTTCTAATTGCTGTTTGTGGACCTTGCGCGGGAGTTGATCGATGCACCGTAAGTTACATGTCAAGTGTGAACTGGTTTCCCTCGTTACGATTGCACATTACATTTGTTGTGCAACTCAATTACTCCCACTCTAAACTTTCTCCCTCAACAGAGATGTTTCCCGACCTAGTTTTCACATTTCCAGAGAGGTTTTATGCTCCACAGAATGTAATGTCATCCAAGAGGCTGCCTTGACTTATCACCCACATAGTCCAGTAACCATGTTATGTGCTGTAGAAAGTCTCCATTAAAATTTTACGCTGAGTTCACGATCATTTTGAAGGTTTTAGGTAGGTGTGCTTTTAATGCGCGTTATTATTTACTTTACGACGCTGAAACGGAAGCAACGCAGCGTAGAGACGTTAAAAGTGATGAACATCTGACAGTAGGAGTTCATTTATCGTTTGGAATTTAACGTCAGTACTTGTCCTAACGGTTTTCTTTTTTTTTTTTTTTTTTTTTCCTTCTTTACACGGAATATTTACATAGAGCATAGAGGAGGTATTGAATTACACCCAGAAATTCGATACAGAGCTTTCACCAGGAATACATGTTTTGAGACCCCTTGAATCCAAAAAAAAAAATAGAACATGACCATGAGTGCGTCTTTGGACAACAAAGCTAAAAAACAAAAAAAAAAAACCGTTATATACCAACTTAATATTTAGGTTTCGTATCTTCCAAGGATGCGACACGAAGATATTCAAGAAAATGCCTCCGCCCCCACTACTCTTTATACGGAAAAACATTCGAAAATATTGATTTTCTCAAAAATGACTAACGATTTTGATTAAAATCCAGTATATTAAAGGTATTTACATCCCAAATAAAATGAATATCTTGAATTTTCTGAGAATTGCCTCTGAAAACATCTTTATTCTGCATAATTTTGCTGAATTTTGCTTAATGCTAAACCGTAAGATATAAACAAAAACTTACACACTCGTCAAAACACACAATATATGTCCTTTAAGTTTTTGTTGTGGAGGTAACCGTTTCCGAACTTTTCCTTGTTATTGGTTTCAGTTGTAAAGTACTTTTTTTCTCAGACAGGAAGTGCTTTTTTTTTTTTTTTTTCCTACTCCTCACTAAGCAAAGAAGCGATTTGCAATGACAATCGCATAACGACAGCTTTTAAAACATTTGACTATCACTTTAGCCTAGTCCCTTAGTTCCCTACTATTTATAAGGAACTAAGTAATAAAATGTTGCTTATTTTTATCTCAATTAATATGGTGTGGAAAGAAGAATAATCTTTTTTAAGAAGTATGTTTGTAGAGCAGTTAGAGAAAGTCATGTGAGTGCAACACATCAGATTTCTTTACTCTCTCTCTCTCTACTCACACTATGTAATTAGTAAATAGAGAGTGTATTTTATTCCACGTAAAGTTCGATATTTTGTTGTCCCTGGAATCTAAAAACGGTATTTTTTTTTAAAAAAAGTCCGCTGTGTTCCGTTCACATGACTTTTTCTAGTTGTACCATATACAAATTATTCTTACAAAGGACTATTCATATATCTACATCATACTGATCGAGATAAATAGCATAATTGATCTTATTACTTGCTTAATTTTAAGTAGAAAGGAATACATTAGGCTAAAGCGATAGTACATTTATCACTTGGAATTTAGCTCCAGTTCTTGTTATAACGATTTTCCTTCTTTTCTTTTACTCAGTCTCTCAACTTCATATAATAGTAGATGGAGAATGTATTTTATTCCACGCAAGAATTTGATATTCTGAGGTCTCCTGAATCTAAAAACGGACTCTTAAAACAAAAAAATCGGATGTGTCCAATAACTTAATTTCTCTAGCTATACAAACTACTCTTAGAAAAGTTTAATTTTTGTCTACATCATGCTAATCTAGATAAACATTAGCAGAATTGGTCTTATTACTTGCTTCATTGTAAGTAGAAGGGAAACAAAGGAATACATTAGGTAAAACGATAGTCAAATCGCTTAAATAGTCCAGAAGCCATGTTATGTGCTGTAGAACGTCTCCATTAAAAGTTACGCTGAGTTCACGATCATTTTGAAGGTTTTAGGTAGGTGTGCTTTTAATGAGCGTTATTATTTACTTTACGCAGCGTAGAGATGTTGAACATCTGACAGTAAAAGTACATTTATCATTTGGAATTTAACGTCAGTACTTGTCATAACGCATTATACGGATGGTCCCATAATTTATATTTCTTATGGAAAAATAGACAGAATTTTCCTACTTCTTTTATATATATACAAAGACAATTTCAAAGACAATCGCATTGCAACAGCTTTTAAAAGATTTAAATACCGCGTTAGTCTAGTATATTTCCTTATTTCCCTTCCACTTATAAGGAACTAAGGAATAAGACCATTTCTGTCACTCTGATGCTCTACGCCTGCGAAGTGTGGGGCATGGCAGCAGACTCCTGGCTTCTCGTTACAGCGGAGACAGAATAGAGGACTCTGGTCAATCTATTCTATGTCGACGTCTCCCAGTGAAGCTACTACATGAAACTTTGGCCCTCCCACACGTGGAGGATGTAATTAGGCGCCGGGCTCAGAAATTCTGTGCCAGATTGGCCGAACATGAGCGCACTTGTTAAATCGCTGGGAGAGCACTTGCCTACTGAACGCCGATACAGGTGGCATCAGGTTCCCGCATAGCTTGCGGGCATCCCCGGTAACAACGGCTTCAAACAAGCCAACAGCAAACTAGCTGAACAAAGTACTCCCCCTTCCAACACTGTGAGTGGTCAATCAAAATTCTCCAACACAAGCAATTTAATCAAACCAAACACCAACGGAGCAGAGAAAAAGGATGCTGCTCCTAAAAATGTAACCGTTCGAAGGAGCCTATCTAGCGCTACCTCTTTAACATCGTCACCCGAAACCTCGCAAATATTACCAAACTTAAACCATCCTCCTTCATTCTAGTGTTAAGCCCTACCAGGGTAGGTATACTGGACGGACGGATCATTTCTGCCTATTTTTATCTCGAATATCATGATGTACATAGGAGAATAATGTTTTGTAAGAATAGCCAGCCATGTAGAAGGTTGCTCTCGCGCAGTTCTCTGCAGGTTTTAACTTGGAAATATCCCCATGAGTTCTGTGACTCTTTTAACGCATAAAGGGATATCTACACGCGTCAAATACGGCGCAGTTGGGCCACCTGGTATGATTCTTTCACTGCTTCAACGCTCCCTATGAATATTCTCTTGAGGAAATTAAATATATACCTACTTTTAAATTGGATGTTGCACATATTCGCAGACATAATCTCTTCATGTTTGATATGGACGCAGTAATGTTTATCTTAAGAGTTTGCGCGGTTACTTCACTCCTGAGAGAACGAAATCGAAAGGGGCGGGAGAAAAATTCGTTTCTGTGCTCCTGGCACTGAAGAAAATATGGCTGTGTAATGTTTTTTCAGGGGCATGTACGCAAATTCTCTTGAATGAGGGTGTACAAGTAGTTTAATATCTGCCAGTTGCTTTGTATTATTTCCAGAAGAATGCCCAGTATTTACTTCTACTTGTTTCCAAGTAAGGAGCAAGATAACCATCAATCACTGAGGAATGAAATAAGATCTGCGAAACAAACCCCTTATTTTACGATTAGAGGACAACTTCCTCGTTTATTTGGTTTCTTTTCTTGATATCCTGCAATCGAACCAAGGGGATATCAAGTTAAATTACCTCTAGATTGTACAGTAGAAATAAACCTAATCATTCAAGCTCTAAACAGAAATCCTTCGTAATGTTTGAGAGAAAATTAAATAATTATAATGTTAGATAACACATTGGAGAGGGGCAAGCATAACAGTGAACTACAGCTCCAGAAGGTATGAACCTTAATTTAGTGCAGCCTTAATGGAGCTGTCAAGGACAGTTGCCTTAGCCAAGACAATTTCGTAAGCTACATTCCCGATATTGAAATAAAATTACGAAGAATACGTCAGGTGTAAGCAATACTTACTGCACCAATTTTAGCTGCCTATAGTGGTAATTATACATGTTGGTGTGCTTTATAGATAGTGGTGCAATAATGAATAGAATAGGAAACGCAGGTTTAACTTAATGAGTATTCTATTTCATGTAGTTGTACTGTACGCACCTACTATTAGTCATGTTTTTGGACCTTGGTATAGGAATCTGTTAAATACAGAAAATGTAAACGAGAATACGCGCATTGGATAAATTATGCAGTTGTGTAGTTGGGTGTTCATCAGCTTGGATCTTCCGTATTCGGAATAACAATGTGCACATTGTCGTTTACATTTGTGTTTAACAGATTTCTACACCAAGACCCTCAAACGTACTTAATAACAGAAAGGTACAGCAAAATAGAATAGAATACCCATGTTATAGCTGTATTTGCTGTCCTATTCATTATTACACCACTATCTTTAAGGCTCACTGATATGTATAATCACCACTATGAGCAGCTACAATAGATGTAGTAAGTAGTGATTATACCTGATGTTTCCATCGTAATTATTAGTTTGTCTCATTAGTAACGTCGGATTTTGATTTTGGTATATTGAATAGTTACTTGGTTTCTTTTGTTGGGCAATGCTATTTACAGGATGCCATGACTAGTATTGCGTGTATTGCGAACATGTATCAATCTTCATTTGTTAATAAACAATCACAAAATGGAGATAACAAAGTTTGAACTTACTCCTTCTAAAGCACTACTGGAAACAGGATTATAAAGCCGCTGCCGCAGCTTGAAGAATATGTGAAGTGGAAGGAGAAGGTGTCGTTAGTAAGTGTGTGGCACAAGGATGGTTCCAACTTTCAACAATGAAAACGAATACACTAAATATTGACCACGTGCTGGAAGACATAAAATATGGAATATTGAGGATACACGCCACAGTAAGACACAATTAAAATCATACAGAAGCTGTAGATCTGTACCTCATGAACTGACACCTCAACAGGCTCAACGTAGAGTGGATATCTGTTGTCAGCCTATCCGTAATCCCATGGATGATAGATTTGTCGTGAGAATTGTCACTGTGATGAAAAATGGGTACCTATATTACCGAAACCCTGATGCCTCGAAAGAATGACTTGATCCCCAACCTGCCAAAGTCATCGTTAAAAAAAGAACAGTCCCACAGTAATGTTGTGTGGAATTTTGAAGGTGTGATTCACTGGGACTTTGTTCCAAACGGGTGGGCGATTGATGCGAATCTTTATTCTCAACACTGGAACGAGTTAATGAAATTTTGAGACGGAGATACCCAGCATTAGTTAACCGAAATAGAGTTCTATTGCAACAGGACAATGCAAGACCCCATACCGCACGAACAACCATGGAAAAAATTCAGGAATTGGAAGGAATCGAACTGCTACCACACCCAGCATACAGCTCTGATCTCGCACCATCAGATTATAATATTTTTCGATCCATGGCTCATTTTCTACGTGGAAGAAATTTTGACAACATTGAAGTAGTGCAAGTGGGTCTCATCGAATTCTTCCCATAAAAAACCAGAGATTAGTAGCATCGTGGGATGATAAACCTCGCTGAAACATGGCTCAAGACCATAGAATGTATTTTGAAGATCAGTTAATTGTTTGTTACAACACATTTCAAATAATTGTTTTACTTAAAAAATGACATTATTTATGAGACAGTATCTATAATTTTATTTCAGTATTAGCAAGACACCCTTCGAATGTATCAGTGAAAAACTTTCCAGTGTAGCTTCAAATGAAATATTCTTCTATTCCAATCATCTTTCTATGAATGTATTATATTAATACAAACTACTCTGTAAACCTGTATGAAAATGTAGAAAATAAATTAAGTATTCATAATTGGGGTGAGCTGACCCTCGTAGCTTAGTCGCTAGAGCAAATTCGTGCTGTATGAATGAATGGTCCGAGTTTGATTCCCGCCTGAAAGTGGGAATTTTTTTCTATCCAAGATTATACCCCTTTCCTCCCTAGAGCATGGATGAATGAATGACAGTTTGTGTGTCTGAGTGTGTGTTAGATCTAATGAATAAAATCTGAAGAAAAATATAAACCCAATGACAACAGTAAATGAGTTGAGACTATTGCCTATAGACAATGTGTTTCAAAGGCCATCATTATGACCGTGTAGATAAAGGTGAAATATAAATGGAAAAAAAGTGGGATGGCTCCGCAGTAATGCTCGAATTCAGAAGGTCCCCAGTTCATCTCCAATGACAGCCCTTCAGAGCTTGGGTATATTGTTTTTTCTGGTCAGTTGGGATGATTTCCTTTAAAGCCATTCTTTCTTATGCTTCAGGTGTTCCTCTAGTTTTCAAGGAATGAGGCGGAGTCAGAGTTGCTTTTTGCTTGCCCCAAGTAAAGAATATTTTCTCATGGACACCAGAGGGTTGACTGTTGCAAGACAGTTCATTGCACTCTCTGGACAGTTTAGTACTGTAAATTAAATTAACGCTCCATAACTGCTGCGTTTCTTAGTGTCTCCTTTCCGAAAGAAGCAAGATTACGGATTTTTACTCCCGAAAAAATTCATTAGCCCATTTTTATTCCCCAAAAAAAATCATTACCCCATAACCATGGAGGTCGATCTTCGAGCCAGGAAACGTTAGGGACTTCTGCGCGTCTCTGATATGATGCTTGTGGTGTATAACCTCCTGTGAATAATTCATTTCATTCCTTCTTTCTGGGGTGGTAGCTAATAGATATCTAGAAAGGTTGCAGTGCGCGGGGCGCTCCCTCCGTTGTATAACCTATACCTATTGTGTCATAATTCATCCACAAGTGTATTGGTTTAGTAAGAGTGGATGAGGAAATCGTGAAAGAAAAGGTGTACTTCCTAAGCTGCCATTATTTCCTATGAAAACGTGGTTTGCAAAACATGCAACTATAAACCTTTTTTTCACCTTTCTCATTTTAATGTTTCTATTACGTGTGTACAATGAAAATAATAGAGAAGGACTGAATTCTATAAAAAATGATGGTACTGAAATTTTGCCGGAAATACGTGTTTTGAGTACCCGAAAATCAGTTAAATATCAAACCTGTTAATTAAGTTCTGTATCTTCCAATGATGGCATACTGAGATGCCAACCCCCAACCCAGCTACCCTTTTCATGGAACATTTGTTGAAAAGTTTAACCTAGCTACCCTTTTCATGGAACATTTTTCGAAAATTTTAAGTTTTTCAAAAATGGGGACAAAAATGTTGATTAAAATAAGCGTTGTAAACCAGTGAGGAAAGAGATTTTACGGAACAGAGTTGGTGACTAGCTGGGTTGCGCATCTATAGCAGAAAGTAATTTTTTACATATGAAAATGCACCTATTTTAGTGCACCTATATTCATTTTCAAGAAGCAGCCATAAATGTTATAATTACATCAAAAAGAAACAACAACAAAAAAGTTATTCTTTGAAATGCAGCGGCATTTTTGTTGCATGTTTTGGGCGCGCAGTATCTACCAGAAGTAACACTATTGTGCTGTCATAATAAATAAAATGTTTAAAGAGTTTTTCCATATTAAAGGCTGCGATAAAAAGCACGTAAGTGCTACACAGCGGCATCTCAAACAGTTAACAGTTTTAAAACGTGCCCCTACGCTCGTTTATGCTTTCTGGAAATACATTTTTTGTACTGCTTTTACGCAAGAACCTCTGGTAAATACTTCTTGCTCGAGACCTAATGTAAACTTCTCGGTAATAAATTAACATTTTCTGTTCTTTTTTGGTTAAAGCAAGGCGTTTAAAAAGCAGGGGCGTAAAAGGTATATGTAAATATTTGGGCAGCGGAACATCAAACATGTTGCAAAATGGAAACGCCTTAAAGGTCGTGATGAAGATATTGCGCGGAATCGCTGGGGGTCAACGTTATGGCCATGACCAGCTTTAACTAGCAATGGTACATAAGACACACGAGGGAGGCAATAAACACACAGAAATTACAGTCTTGTCCAGGCTTTTGATTTTAAAGAGCCCAACCTCAGACGGTCATCAATTTTGAGGTAATGATTGTCTGTAGGTGGCTAAATTGAATAGGCCTGCCCCATGTGATTTATCTGTAGTGTGCATGACTAGAAATCAGTGAAGCGAATTCTGTCAGGATTTCGTAATATCCCTAGATAGCGTATGGTTATACGAGGTATTAGAAAATTTTTTGAAAAGTTATGCATGTAAGAAAATAGACGGTTACATCCTTGGGGCAGATACAAGGAAGAAGCTAAGCAAGGTCAGACCTGAGGTTGAAAGAATTGCAGGCGATTATACTTCATCGATATGTCCCTCTTATAGTTAATAGATATCCATTTCTGTTCTAATTCACTTATTAGTACGAGGACGATAAAGCAGTCTGTTGATTAGTCAGATAATTAGGTACCAGACAATACCTTTAAGTTAATTGACTTAATATACCGGCATGTTTGCACGCGAGCGGAGAGGGGAGAGGCAGAGCTACCGTGCACTATTGAGTTGTGCTCTAGCTAAGTATTAAGTTCTGTTATAATTTAAATTGTTTATTTATGGAGATTCTTTAACTGCTATGGTTCTCAGAGTCACGCTCTATATTGGGCGTGAAAACCCGCTTAATTTTGCTCAGAGACCTCTTTATCATGCTTCTTTACATGCCATAAATCGACACGGGTACAACGACTTTACTTCACATCGCCCTCCGCCGGGTTTGAAACCGCGACCTTGGGAACCAGAGGCTAGCATGTTACCCCTAGACCATGAAGAGCGACGAACAATTTTGGAATTAACTGCAACATAAGATTGGTTGCGTTTATACCCAGAAAGCTACTAGTGAGAAACTTCAGTAAAGACTTGTTTTTGTAAAATAAATATCGAGAAGTAGCGGTAGGTTCCATTACTAGAAATATGGATCGATCGATCTATTTATCTATGAAACTCTAATCTAATCAGTCAAGTGCATCATAATCATGGCTTTAGCCTTATTGGACACGAGCAATTCTTTGAAACACTGAAAGTAAAAAACACTTCTTGCTTACTCAACACACCCCTCACAAACCGACCCAACACCCCCAAAGAGGTGTGGATAGGAGGATAAATTAATAAATAAATTTAATTTTACTAGCTGCTTCACTTATATATTCATAAAATAAAATTTGGAAAACGATTTCCATTTTGAAGTAGGTACTTTCTCACTGCATATTTTGCAACCAGAATATAATGGTAGTAATTAGCATGCAAGTTTCGTAATTTTCATACGATTGTTTTAATTGCCATTATATCAAGTTTTATTCCACTATTTATGCTTGACCATATATCTAAGTTTAAAATGTTTTTATTAATTATTTTTAATATTCTGCCCTTACCTGAGTCTATGTGTTTTGACCTTATCTCGCACAGTTAAGAGCTGGCAGGTATTTTCTGAAAATGAGGTTATGAGTTTTGATTTTCTGCAATCAATGAAGTACATAGAATGTTTTTCTGCGTGTTTCTTGGTTTTCATTGCAATAAGTTATCAGTCATTGTACATAGGGATAGAGAAGGTTTAGTAATGCACCCAAAAATTAGATACCGAGATTTCACCGGAAATATAGGTTTTGGGGTTCCCTGAGTCCGAAAAAAAGCATTTTTAAAAAAAGTTCTGTGTGTGTGTGTCTGTGGACAGCATAGTCCCAAAATGAGAAGAACGTTAAATACCAAACTAGGTATTTAGGTTTAGTATCTTCCAAGGATGCGACACGAAGATTTTCAAAAAAAATCCCCCACCACAAACTACCCTTTATATGGAAAAAAATTCGAACATTTTGATTTTCTTAAAAACGACACTAACGATTTTGATTAAAATTCCGTATATTAAAACTACTTATGTCCGGAATAAAATATATATTTCGAATTTTTTGGGAATAGCCTCTGAAGACCTCTTTTTCTGGATGAATTTTGCTTAACCGCTAAACCGTAAGAGATAGAAAAATAAAATTCACTACACAAAAATGTACATCACGACAAAACACACAATTTATGTCCTCTACGTTTTTGTTGTGGAGGTAACCATTTCCGAGATATTCCTTGTTATTGGTTTCAATTGTGAAGTACTTAAACTTTTCTCAGACATGAAGTGTCCTTTTTTCTTTTGTTCTACTCCTGGCAAAGAAGTGATTTCCATTGACAATCGCATAACGATAGCTTTTAAAACATTTGAAAATTACTTTAGCATAGCGCATTCCCTTATTCCCTTCTACTTATAAGCAATTAAGTAATAAGAACATTCTGCTAATATTTATCTCGATTAGCATTGCGTACAAAGAAGAAGAATCTTTTGTAGGAGGTTTGTAGAGCAGCTAGAGAAAGTCGTGTGAGTGTAACACATATTTTTTCTTTCTCTAAACTCGCGCTACTTCTTCGATTGAGCGTACGAGAATAATCGATAGTTGTGCTTTCAACAGTTGGTGCCTAGTAGCGTTACAAGATGTGCGTAGACGAGAGAGTTTTGATTGTTATATGTGGATCTTCTGATTGGTGGTCCCACGACCTTGGGAACCTGAGGCTAACGTTTTACCTCTAGACCATGAAAGACGAAAAGTTCTGTTGTAAGCATAAGATTTTATTACAGGGCATAAATAACACGAACAAAATAATAAATTGTACTGTGGTAAATGGAACAATCAGGTTCTGTGAAACTTACATACGTGTGGATAGATAGCTGTTTTAAAGCACTTTACTCAAACCAATTTCGCTCTAAATTGGTTTGTGGAATGCCTCATAGCCTTGCATGCTGTGGAGAGCTGCAATGGGTGTTGGGTCATCTGAGAATCGAGGGAAATGTAAAAGCAAGAAAGGTGTTATAGGCCTTTCTTATGGCGTTGAACTCTTTAGCGGAATAAAAAAACAACATTCAAGGATTTGAGTAATAAAATTGACGAAAGAACAACTTTGCAAAAGATGGTTCAAGCCGTCCGGTCTAACATTATATAAATATACAGTTAACCGTTTTAGTGAATCCCAGATAGCAAAATGTTGTCTGTAAAGTTCCGAGCAATGTTAGAGGAGAATGCGGGGTTTTAAAATATTGGTAATTAAAATTAGTACCAAATGATATAGGGAGTTCAATCTTCTCTTATTTTTAGTAAACGCTTCTGTCTATGGATGAGAAGTCTTTTCAATATTTTTAAAAAAATTGAATACAAAAGAAAGGTTTGAAAATAAACCTAAAAATGAAAAAATGATCAACATATAGGTATACAAAACCTCATTAACAAAGTTCAGGCTAATTAAATGAAAATACAGATATTTCTTTACTAAAATGGCATCTGGTTCTTTATTTTTTAAAATACAAAAAATGAAACCACGTAAAAATCAAAATCTCCAAAAATACACACATACACAAACATGATACCACTATTAATAAAAATGGCATAAAGCCAGATATAACGTAGATTACTGTATACTAATGTTTTGCATAGCTGAATGGTGATTCACATTGATGCGTCGTTTGGTTACACCTCCGTAAATCCATTTTGATAAGCTCACCTATTATTTGCATGAATACCAGGGCCGTTTTTATCGGATGCATTTTCATCACTGAGCTCGAATATATATCTTCCTCTCTTACGTCGTTGTCAGAAACTCTTTCATCAAGGCCTGAAAAATCAAAATCACTCGTTTTTCTAATAATTCACGAACTGCAGCTCTTATTTCTCTTAGGTTCGTAACGTTCGGCTAGACGACACAATGTTTCAACCAACATAAACAAACACCGGCTTGAGAAATTTAATTTGGAGCTAATGTAGTACTTGGGAGCGTATAAGGTCCTGAAACGTTTCAGAAAATCTTTCGCTATGGCTATGATGTAGAAAGTACATAGACTTTCCCGCTGGCAAGAGTTAAAATGTATGAAAAAGGCATCATGATTAGATCGTGATTAGCAATTCTCGCAGAATGTTTGCGTTCTCTACACGTACTTTGTACACAGTGCATAGAAAGGTTATTGTATTCCACCAAAAAAATCCACATCGAGATTTCACCGGAAATACATGTTTTAGGACCCCCATTATAAAAAAAAAGCATTTTCAGAAAAAGGTCCGTGTGTGTCTTGTCTAGTTCTGTGTGTGTGCATGTATCTGTGTACAACATAGTTAAAAAAATGAATATACCGTCAAATACCACACTTGGTATTTAAGTTTGGTATCTTCCAAGAATGCGACATGAATTTAAAGAAATCCCCCCACCACAAACTACACTTTACGTGGAAAAAAATTGAAAAAAGCACTTATACTTAAGATACTTACATGCCAAATAAAATGTATATCTTGAATTTTCTGGGAATAACCAGTAAAGACCTTTTTGTTCTTGACGATTTCTATTGAATGTTGCATAACTGGTAAACCGTATGACATAGACATAACGTACTACACAAAAGACGTAGATCAGGATAAAACACACAATTTATGTCACATATACTTTTTTTCGTAAATTTGGCCGTTTTCGAGATATTCTGTTATTTATTTTAAAATACTTAGTTTCCTACGCGGGAACTTGTCAATGCTTGGCCACGCAACCACATTTAAAAACATTTGACTGTCGATTTAATGTAGTGTATTCCCTTATTTCCCTTCTACTTATAACGGAACTAAATATTAAGACCGTTTCTGCTAATGTTTAGCATTAAAAAGCTAGAAGAATAAGCTTATTAACAATAATTTATTACAGAGAAGTACAGAAAGTCATATGATCACAATTAAATCTTGATTGGCACTAAAAGGATTAAAGAACCTAGTGAAGCCCTGACTAGATATCTGCTCAAACTTGGCAGAGGAAGAGTCAGGAAGGTTAAGGGATTATTTACTGGGCATGGATTCTTCAAAAAGCACTTGTAGACTGTAGGCATCCTTCAGAGAGACACAAAATGCAGACTCTGTGGCGGGCAGGAAGAAACTTCCCCTGCTAAACTGCGAGGTATTTGGGAGATGATGATTTTCTGTCTGTGTACCTCCAATTGTGACAAAGTTTAGAGGTCTTATTTTGACACAAATCTGATGGCTCCATTTACACGACTTTCTCTGGTTGTTCCACAAAGAATATTTCCTACGGAAGATTACTCTTGATAATATTAGCAGAATGGTCTTATTCCTTGCTTCTTTATTAGTAGAAGTGAAGTAAGGGAATGAACACGCTAAAGCGATAGTCAAACCTTTTACAAGGAGTTTCCTATGTGAAACAATTGAAATTCGGTTCTCTTTGCTTCTACATGACTTCTGATTGAGAAAAGTTTAAAAAGTACTTTAAATCAATAAGTCGGAAACCTCGAATGTGTCTTAACGAAATCTGCAGTTTTTCGTAATAGGTGTTTGTCCGCCTCTTACGGCTTACCAGTTATACAAAAGTAATACAGATTCAACCAGATTGAAGAGATCTTCAGAAGCTATTCCCAAGAAATCTCAAGATGTACATTTTGTATGGCATGAAAGTGTCCTAAATATTTGGCGTTTTAACCAAAATCGTTAGAGCCATTTTGAAAAAATTAAAAATGAGTTGTTACGGGTGGGCGATTTTCCTGAAAATCTTGATGTCGCATCCTTGGAAGATAATGAACTTAAATACTAATATATATATATAAGCAACTTTTCGTTTTTAAGCTAGGTATACTGCTTACAGACACACATACATGATTCTATTTTTTTTTATTTAGGGAGTGTCAAAACATGTATTTCTAGTCAAATCTCTGTATCGAATTTTTGGTGGAATTGAATACCTTCTCTATCCATTATGTACATTGTATAGGTACATACGTGCTAGGGAAAGTAAAAGGGAGTCTTGGCGCTAAGTAAAAGCATCAAAGAACTCCTATAATTTAAATTGCGACAACACAACATACCAAATCATCGATGCAAAGGGTATTTGAGTACTCAAACGTCCCAAATTAATACTAATGTAAACTAATTTATATGCATGGCCTACTATTTCAATGGATTGCAATATATTTTCTGAATGTTCAAAAGCAAAACGTCTTTTATTGGAAGTTGTACCTAGCTACATCTAGTATTCCTTGCTTACTGTGAATGCCCACCAATGCTTGGAGAAATTAAGATAGTTAATGACAAATAAAATGAATGCCCTAATATTTGACTTTCGATTTAGCGTAGTGTATTCCCTTATTTGCCTTACACTTATATGGAACGGTCGTCTCCTTAGCGTGGTGATAGCGCAGCTGCTTACCAAGCGGTAGACCTGGGTTCGATCCCCAGTACCGGCGTGGGGAGTTTTCCCCCGCTGGCCCGGGGTGCACTCAGCCTCGTGAGGTCCCTGGGGGGCCAATTGAGGAGCTACTTGATGGAGAAGTAGCGGCTCCAAGTCATGAGGACCGTATTAAACGGCCGGGGGGGCTCGAGGCGCTGACCACGTCTCAACCTCCAATACTGCACCCCATCCATGATGTCTAGTGGACCGAGATGGGGTAGGCCAAGGTTCCCCGTGAGCTATCGTGCCATGGAGTTATTACTTATATGGAACTAAGTAATGAACATAAATGTTTTCACCATTAAGAGGTTCATCATTAATCTTATAGAGATTGTTTGATGAATAGTGTCTGGTGTTCTGGGGGTTCACTTGCCCTGTCAGATGGAACCAGGCAAAAGATTGGCGGGCAACAATGTGCAATCTATACTCGGGGCCGGTTTTTCCTGCGCCATTCTGTATATTGATCTTGAGCAATGCATATATATAGTGACTCCAGAAGCACTACTTTTGTTTGAAGACCTTTACCACCATGTTAAAAAAAAAAGAATCCGTCACAGTCACGTTGCATTCATGACACACCCTAAGCTAACCGCTTCAGAAGCTGGCTAGATAATATCTACAAGAGACAACCGAAAGACTGAAATCTAACGACAGGATTTTTTTAAAAGGCAAGTAACGAGGTACAATCCATAGCCGGCTCCCTTGACAGCTCTCTGACAAATGTTCTCTATTTTGCCACCACATCAGTAACCCACTCACATCAGTTTGGTGCAGTACTGGCCTTGCATTCTCTCAGATTAAGGTTACAGTGAAGCTTTGGCAGTCTCTCTGAATTTGCATACCATAAATTAATTCCCTGGTGTTCAGGTAGAAGAGGTTTTGCAGTCGCCACAAAAACTTAATGTAAAATTCACCCACTGAAGTAGCCTGAAAAAATCTAACTCGACTTTCTCTAGCTGCTCTGCAAACTTCATAGAAAAGATTATTCTTCTTTCCATACAATGCTAATTGAAAGAGCACATTAAAACACACAATTTATGTGTCATACATTTTTTCGTGGAATTGATCGTTTTTGAGATATTTCTGGTTTTTGGTTTCAGCTATAAAAACTTATACTTTTCTCATACGGGACTTTGTGAACTCGTGTCCATACAAACAAAGGAACTTCAGTCACATAGCAACCAGATTTTGACTATCAATTTAACCTATGGTACTCTATTATTTCGCTTCTACTTACAAGGAAGTAGAAGTAGAAGTAATAAGACTATTTCAGACTATTTCAGCTAATTTTTTCTCGATTAGCAGGAAATAAATGGAAGCGTAAGCTTTTTAAGAATATTTTGTTACAGACATGCAGAGAAAGTCATGTGAATGCTACGCATAAGATTTTTTAACTTCGGCAGGTATCGAAAATATTTTTGGCGCTTACTTTACAATGCGAGATTGATTTTTTTTTTGGTTTAACTGCATTCGAGTGTAAGCTGTAAGTGACTAATATTCTAGATTATATGCCATTTTTGATACATTTGTGTTAAATATTAAAATTCAATGCCAGAGGAGAACTCAGTCTCTTAGGTTCAAATATCATAACTAAATAACAGAAATATTTGCAGAACTGAAGCTGGTAAATTATTTGTACTAACGGCAAGGGTGGGATATCCTTCATAGAAAAGACGAATCACTGATAAATTTAGCCTTCAAGGACTCCAGGCTCATTTGTGCCCTCGTTAATCATCTCCTCCTACCGTAAGTAACATAAATGTGAATGTTAAAAAGAAGAAAAAAAAAAAGGCAAAGATTGCAACACCTTTTTTTTTCATTTATTTAAGGTCACTTTGACTTTGAGGCCATAGCACGGTTACACATATTATTTACTGACGGAACATAGATTTTGAACTGAAGAAATAAAATAGCTATAGCTTGGATTAGTGTTACATAAGCTTAAATCTACTTAAGTTAAGGGTAATACCTATGAATAAAAAAAAAATAATGGGTTCCATTCACATAACTTTCTAGCTATTCCATATACACACTATCCTTATAAACGATTATTCTTTTACGATTATTCTTTTATCTGCAGCATACTAATCGAGATAAACATTAGCAAAATGGGTGTCATTACTTGCTCCTTGTAAGTAGAATTGAATATATTAGGCTCTAGCGTTATTCAAATCGTTTAAAAGTTGGTCGCTATGTTCAAACAATTGAGGCTCGGTTCGCTTTGCATGATCCCGTTTGAGAAAAGTTAGGTAGTTTAATTTTTTTGTTTTGTTTTATAAAATACAGTTCCGGAGGCCTGTCGGGGATCCGGCGCTGTTTTCCTTCTTTTTTTTACCAATTTCCCAGTATTTTCTTTTGTTGATCTGTTCGATTTTCCAAATTCACATACATTCACACATTAACAAACAGAGAAACACCCCTGCCTAAGTCGGGACTCGAACCTACAATCTCCTGCGCCACAAAGCACCAAAGCACTTTAGCAAGCGCTGCCACGGGTACCGATTAAAATTTAAACCTATAACAAAGAATATCTCTAAAAGGGCTAATTCCACAAGAAAAACTTATGACATAAATTATGTGTTTTAACGAGATCTACATGTTTTGTGTAATAAGTTTTTGTCTATTTGTTGCGGTTTAACCGTTATCCAAAACTCTACAAAACTTATCCAGAATAAAGAGGTCCTCAGAGGCTATTCCAAGAAAATTAAAAATATACATTTTATTTTTAATGTAAATATCTTCAATATGCGGTATTTTGATCAAAATCGTTGAGCCATTTCTGAGAAAAATAAACTGTTCAAAAATATTTCTATGCAAAGGGTAGTTTGTGGTGGGGGGGGGGGTTCTTGAAAATCCTTGTCGTGTGGCATCCTTGGTATATACTAAAGATAAATATCAAGTTTAGTATTTAACCTTTTTAGTGCTATGGTCGAGATAACTCGATCGCGGTAAAACATCCCAGCCGTGTAACTCGGCCTTAGTTTTGAGCGATTTTAAGTCTCAGATTTCATATTCTCCTGCAGAAATTTTTAAAGCAATTATGTCTGTCAACTATCACTGACTGAGAGTAATATATGTGGGCTCGTCTGTGGTTTACGATGGGGAGGGTCCATGTTAAATAATCGGTGGTACTGCATGTCTGGATGAAATCGGGGCAGGTAGAGTCCAGTGTGACTTTTTTTGTGTAAATTTTTAAACATATTACTATACTCACGTTTTTTTTTTATTTATTAGTGCATATTATTGCATTTTCAACTTGAAATACACAAAGTGATGGCCAAATGTTTTGGTCAAGACAAAATTTTGAGGTTTTAGCAATTTTTCACCATAGTGTCCCCTTAACTTGGCAAGGAGGTGTTTATCTCGCCTAAAAATATGTTAGCAGTGAAAAGTTAATGGTCTTTTCATTTTGAGCTATATTGTCCATAGACACATACACACTAATGGTTTTTTTAGATTCAGGAAATCTCAAAACATATATTTCCGGTGAAAGCTCAGTATGGAATTTTTTGGGTCGAATAGAATAGCTTTTCTATTGTACATGGTATCTGTAGAGAAAGTAAAAAAGTCAAAACCGAATAAATATTTTGTTACACACATTACTTTCTGGCAAAACATGTTAACTTTCAACTGAAAAAGTAAAATTTGTGTAGCTTAGGCAAGTGTTAGGGTAATACGTAACAAATAGCTTCTGTGTAGTAGGCACCCTTAAGGAATGCAGACAAGGCGTGGTTGGGTCTCCTTGAGATCAAACAAAAGCATGCTATCGGCACCTAAGCAACACAATGCTACGCTGTCAGCTGCAATCCTGTCTTTCTGAGCACCACATTGGTCTCATGTAAATTAAGGTAAATGTATTCCTAATGTCCTGCCGAAAGCCTTCATTAGACTCAGTTATGCGTTCACTCCCACAAAACTAGGTAATGAAACTTATTCAGCAAATACTAACAATGGTTTACGTTAGTCTACGTAGTAATAACGCAAGAGCGCTTTAACAGCAGTAGTTTCTTCTCGTTATGTTCCTTTAGCAAGAATCAGATCAATAAAAATCTTATGCGAGTTTCTCTACAAGCTATTGTTAATTTTTTTTTTATTTACACCATGTTGATGGAGATAAACATTGGCAGAAGCTGTTGTTTTAGTTGTTTCTAAGTAGAAGGCATCACATTAGGCTAAACAATAGTCAAATCTTTTAAAAGCTAGTCGCTATGTGAACAATTGAAATTCGGTTCTCTTTGCACGGTCAGGAGTAAAACAAAATAGATATGATATGACTTCCAGTTTGAGAAAATTTTAAGTAGTTTAAAGTTGAAACCAATAACGAGAAATACTTCGGAAACGGTTAACAATAAAGCACATCTATGGCATAAATTGTGTATTTTAACGATATGTACATGTTTTGTGTAACATGTTTCAGGATACCATATGATTCATATGCACGGAATAACGAATAGGAATTTACGGCAACTGATTGCCGTTTTGAAGTAATACAGCTTTGAGACTTAATTTTGAAGCATCTATAAACAACCACCACTGACCAGAGATGTGATTAATGCTCAGAGCACTCAATAAGCCACTAACGTCGCTGTAAAACACTAAATCTCCTCTCAGAAAAAATATTTGTCAAGATGTTTCTGACGGTCACGAAAAAATGTCATGTTCACATTTTCGGCAGGATGGTTCCATTGTTGCAATCCGGAGTCTAACAGCTCTACCTTGGCTTTTGAAACTTTCAGGTCTATGACTAAATCATTTATTTCACTGTGGCTAATTTATGATTCAATATCAGGTGTAAAGTCAGGGCCTGTAGATGGGGATCAAGGCTCGACTTCTGAATCTATGGAATATGAATCAGGGGGTGTTTGAAAGGTAGCTTCATTACTATGGGGTACAGAATGAATAGCAGAATGTATACTGGAATATACAATAGTCTTCCTTTTACTTTCGCTAGTCCCGTCTGTACAATGTACATAGTGGATAGAGAAGGTATTATATTGCACCCTAAATTTGATATCGCGATTTCACCGGAATTATATGTTTTAGGACACCCTGAATAAAAAAAAAAAAAAAAAGCATTTTCAGAAAAAAGCCCGTGTGTGTATGTGTGTCTGTCTGTCTGTGGTCAGCATAGCTCAAAAACGAAACAACAGTTAAATACCAATCTTGGGAACGTGGAAACATTTTCGAAAATTTTGTTTTTCTTAAAAATGCTCTAACGATTTTGATTAAAATACCACATATTAAAGCCATTTCCATCACAAATAAAATGTATATCTTGAATTTTCTGGGAATAGCCTCTGAAGACCTGTTTATTCTGGATGAATTTTGCTGAATTTTGCATAACTAGTAAACCGTAAGAGATGTACAAAAACTTACTACACAAAAATGTAGATCTCTTTAAAATTCACAATTTGTCATATACAATTTTTTCGTGGAATGTATCATTCGGAACTTAATCTTCGAGCTGACAATATGGCGAAGAAGAGACCCCGTAGAGCCGCAGCTGTTAAGGCAGCAACCGACGCCTCTTCCCAAGCAGCCGCCGAGGACGCAGCACCTCCGTCGCCACTGCTTCGCCGCCGGCCGCCGCCGCAGTCTCGCCAACTCCAGCCACAGTTGTCGCCGCCAACGCATCCGCCCAACTCCACGCCGCCGCCGCCCCAGTTCAGTGTCGTGGTATGGGGGTCCCTCGGGACCTTTCCACCCAGCATCTGCTCACCGCCGCGCAGTCGCGGTGGCCTTCTTGCTTGAGGGCCACCCGCATATACTGCGACCGGGGGGCAACGCCGTTGTTCGTGTGGAGATGCAGGACCAGGCTGACTTGGAAGCTGCCTTGGCGTCAGGGTTGCCCTTATTAGGGCGACTTCTGGTCGTCGAGGCTAGCCGATAAGAACGCCACCGGTCCTGCCGACGCTGCTGTGCCTTCGGATACTTAGTTGACGTCTGCTCCTCGCTGCCGCGGTGCCACTACTGTGGTACCAACACCACAACCGCCGAGTGCACTGAGCACGATCTCCGCCGTCGCCGCCGGTTCTGTGCCCCCTATCGTGGCACAGGACACTTCACCAGGCAAGCCCATTGCCCTCTCTACCCAAGGAGAAGAACTACTTCACCACCTCCTGCCCACCGCACCACACCACCGCAGACATCAACCACCGAGGCCTCACCACCTGCACCCTCAACAGACGCAGCGACGTGAGACGGCATTCAGGACCTCCACGCTGATCCTGAACGTCGGCTCTCGACTAGCTGCCCTGGAAAAGATATGCAGCATCCTCACACAGGAGCTGCAGGATATGCAAGCTTCAAACGCCGCAGCAGTCACCAGCCAGCAGACCACAGCCGCCGACCTGTCCACCAGGATCGACGCCCTCATGCAGCCGCTGAGGTAGGTTCTTCTGCAGCAAGCTGCTTACTTTGCTGAGCTGTTCCAGTCGAGACGTCAGCAGCCCAACACCGCTGCTCCTCCTCCTGTCCAGGCTGAAGGCCACGCACGGCCAGCGGATCCCCGATCGTTAACCAATTGGAAGATGACTGGGAGCTACCCTGAGCACTGCAGAAGCAGAAGGAATCTACGTTTTCTACGTCCTGTTCTCTCCTCAATCTCCACCCTTCATTTCCTTTCTAATATCACCTCCATTCCCTGGGCTACAGTCAGGTCTCATGGCTGTCAGCCTAGACACGACCTATTCTATCTTTCTCTTGCTAACGCGGGTGCATTAGCGGGACCGCGCTAAACTACGATCAACTCAACAATCTACGTGGAGGGGCTTTTTAGTGGCTAGGGCGCATGAGGGAGTGGAGAGTCCCACATATCCTCCTCGGCGGGGAGTTGAATGCGCAATGCATTTTGCTCCTCCACGGCCGAGCAAAGAGGCGATTTGCAATGACAATCGCCAGCTTTTAAAGCATTTGACTATCGCTTCAGCATAGCGTATTCCCTTAATTCCCTTCTACTTATAAGGAACTATGTAAGTAATAAGAACATTCCGCTAATGTTCATCTCGATTAGCATGGTATAGAAAGATGATTTTTTGTAAGAGGTTTGTTTGTAGAGCAGCTAGAGAAAGTCATGTGAGTTTAAGATATCAGATTTTTAAAATCCGCCAAACCTAAGAGTGGTGAATCCATACAAAATAGAAGTTATCAGTGTGATTATTTGGTTCCAGGTAAATAACTCCAGCCATCGAAAATCTCCTGTGATTCAACCAATCCAGAAGATTTGTGTACAAAATCTCGCAACAGATATGTGGTGCCCAACTGTTATTTTTGGTCTTCTAATTTGCAGAATTCACCAAAATAAAGCTTGTAAGCAGTTTTTATTGCAGGAATCTGCTCAGTAAACACCACTTCGCAAGTATAACAGAAACTCTTAGGATCATTTATGCACTTACGTGGTATTGTTAAGTCAGTAAAATGTAATATAAAATTAATTTTACAAACTATGTTGTAGTGTTTTATGGTTAATGCGAAATTCATCCAGAATGAAGAGGTCTTCAGAGGCTATCCTAAAAAATTTCAAGATATAGTTTTATTTGTCATATAAATATAATTAATATTCACTAATGATTTTGTTTAAAATAGCAATTTTAAGAGAAACAAAATTTAAAAAAAAAATTGCTATGTAAAGGATAATAGCGTTAACCAGAGTTCCAATATGTATTTTTGGTGAAATAGTTATGAAATGTACATTATATATACGTGCTAATGAAAGTAAAACTGTCATATGCATTGAAATCTTGATACTTTTCAGAAATGAATTTCCTCAAAGTGAATTGCTTCAGTTTATGAGTGGAGGAAGGTTAATTACCCTGTTCAGGCAGAAACTAAACCATAGCACGGAGCTGTTGATGTCCGTGATATTGTTCTCCAGTAATGTGATTTATAGATAACGATACACGACGTTCGTGGGCTCTGTGAAAAATTTCAACGTTTTTGCTACCGAAGCAAGCAGCGGAAATGCATCATGATTTATTTGAAAGAAAAAGTTGGAGCTTCACCACGCCCATCATGCACTACTTTATTATGACATCTTTATCGTGTCTTCCTTTGCTCCCTCGTTCATTAACGCCGAGGCTAATAAATACTTCACGAAAACATTCCACAAAGACTTCCTGGATATAGTTCTTGTTACAAACTGCAAGAATTGGAATCCATGCTATAAACTGTTTTCTGAAATTTGACCAAAAATAGTGACATTAGTAGAATTATATGAATTCTAAACTTAAAAGAAAATATAGGTATCGTTTTTCACTTAATTCTCTTAAACAATCAATTATTTGAAAGTATAGATGTGTAAGAACATTCTTATTAATAAACCCTCCTACATTTAAAACTTTTTTTTTGTTGCAAACTTTTACTTTCTCTACACGTACTATGTACATAGTGTATAGTGAAGGTATTGCACTCCACCAAAAAATTCGGTACCGAGATTTCACCGGAAATATATGTTTTAGGGTCACTCGTATCCAAAAAAAAAAGTATTTTTAGAAAAATGTCCTGTATGTGTGTGTGTGTGACCGTGTGTGTGTCCGTATGTCTGTGAACACGACAATTCAAAAACGAAAAGTCGTAAAATACCAAAGTTTAGTATCTTCAAGGGATGCGACACGAAGATTTTGAGAAAAATCATCCCCCATCCCAAACTACCCTTCACGTGGAACTTTTTTTCGAAAATTTCGATTTTCTAAAAAATGGCTCTAACGATTTTTATTAAAATATCGTACATTACAGATATTTACCTGACAAAGTGTATATTTTGAATTTTCTGGGAATAGCCACTGAAGACTGCTTTAGTTTGAGTGAATTTTAGGAATTTTGCATAACTGCTAAACCGTAAGAGAGAGACAAAAGCTTACTATACAAAAAATGAAGAGCACATTAAAACACACAATTTATATTGTATACATTTTTTTCGTGGAGTTGATTGTTTTTGAGGTATTCCTTGTTTTTTTTTTTCAGCTTTAAAAACATATAGTTTTCTCGTACAGGAGAAACACCTGTCCATACAAACAAAGGAACTTCAGTCACATAGCAACCAGCTTTTGACTATCACTTTAACGTATGGTACTCCAATTTTTCGCTTCTACTTACAAGGAAGCAAGTAATAAGACTATTTCTGCTCATTTTTACTCGATTAGCATGAAGTAAATAGACGCAGAAGCTTTTTAAGAATGATGTGTGGCAGAGAAGTGGAGAGTCATGTGAATACGAACACATCAGATTTCTTCCCACAGTTTCCATACTCGGCATTTTCCACACGATGCACTGTTTTACTATTTTTTTTTTTTTTTTTTTTTTTTTTTTGTCCTGTCTCTCATTAGATATGTATGTATATTTTTTTTCAAAATAATGTTCCAATTTTGATAAATTAAATATTAACATTTTGAAAGATCAAGAGTTTTGGAGATTACTTTTCCCCACTAACATTTTAAGGCTAAGATAAAATGTATAATATGATGGATCTATATGTAAACTAATTTTCTGTAAAACTAAAATTTTATATGTGAGTACTTTTTAAAAGTATCACGTGGTTCAATTTTATTAGAATAATGCATTTAATCAATAAAAAGTTTTATTATTTAAATAACCATGCAAAACGGTTTGATAAATGGTAAATGTAGTACTATTATTTTGCATAATAACTAATATAAATTTCAATTGAGTATGATAGATACTGTGGATCCATCTTAAGGTCGCTGAACAAGTTGTGTATTTCCTCCCCTCTTAAGTGAATTACAATTTATTGAATAATTGTTTTAGCTAATTCAAACTTCATCCTGTTAACTCAGGCTGTTCCAAATCTACTCGTCTAAGTCGGGAGTACTTAAAAGTGTTCAATGACAACCCTTGGAGGCCGCGCCGTGGTCGTGTGGTCAGACCACTCTCCTCTCATCAAGACCAAGCGACCGCATGTGAAATTTGTGTGAACAAAGTGGCGCAGGGCGGGTTTTCTCCGGGTTTTCTGCTTTCTCCCGCTATCATATTCCAGCGGTGCTTCTCAATTCCATGTACCATCAGTGTCGTTGTCTGCGGTACCATAGTAGTAAAAGCGGGTAAGTGAAGGTCATGTTCGCGCTTTCATTCCAACCATAATTCACCTGTGACAATAAGTTGCCCTCATTATGCCCAATGTAGGCATATGGCTATGAGTAACTCGCCGCTATTTGACGAGCTTGCTTAAAATCTGACGTGTTCCACTAACATGACTTTCTCTACATTTGTGTGGTTCTTTGTATAGAGGTCTGTTAAACACAATGTGTAAAGGACAATATACGCATTAATATCTGGAATACGTAAGATACAAATTGCTAAACACTCAACTGGACAACTGCATCATTTGTCCAATGCGCTCTCTCGACCACTATACTACATAGGTTGATTTTGTAATAGTGGCAACAATATTGTAACAATGCCGTGAAACGGAGCCAGGCAATATAATTTATACCTGAGGTAGGTTAGATGTCCACCCAACCTCAGAGTAAATGAAATCGCCCCCCCTCCATTTCCGCGTGCAGCGACAACAATAATGCAGCTCTAAACAAGCGTTCGTAAATACACCGCAATGAATGTTGAAGCAAAATCATAAGAGCTGGTTGGCCAACCCTTACTGCGGAGTACTACTATACATTTTTACAAAATAATCTGCAAGCAGCTCCAAGAAACGACAACTCTTCCTGAATGACCCGCCCATTATTCTGCATAACAATGCAAAGACGATGCAGCAGGAGCTGTGACTGATTTGTTGAATTGCTGGGGCTGGGAATTGTTTTAATACCCCACTTATTCTCCAGGTTTAATTCCCTACGACTACGTGATTTCCTACAAGTAAAAGAGTCACTTAACTGTTTTGTTTATTTGTTTTTTTTAAGCTTAAAGTACTTTATGGTTGGTCATATCGGACGATGAATGAAATTGGCGAAATGATGCTCAAATGATCTCGGGGTCCATGGAGCTTAAAGTTACTCTGACATTCGCTTTTAACTACGTAAAAAAAAAAAGAGAAAAAAAAAAACAACGCCTTATCCGGGTAACTCACGCAAAACGAGATTCAAACCACCTCATGGGATCTGCTGCTGCTGCTGCTGCTGCTGCTGCTGCTGCTGCTGATGTTCTCCAGGCAACCGACTCTTTGTAACATCCAGCGTCAAAAGGCTATCCGAAGTCTCCCACGTCTCTGGGAACGCATGGCGATTACGTCGAAGGCATATAAGACTTAAAACCTTGTAGATATTCTATGGATCTAAATGAAAAATAGTTGCCACTATTAAAAAATCAACCCATGTATTTCGTATTTTAATTGGTATATTCTCTCTAAGGCCAAAGTGTGTATGATTTTCGTGGTGAGAATTACTCACATTATCATTTTTTTTTCTGCTATCACTGTCAGTCTTCGCATGCTTCTTATTTTTCACTGAACCAGAAGTCTCAATTTAATTCACAAAATGGTGAATTAAATTTCTGAAAGAAGCCAATTGGGCAGAAAACCCAGGGATGTCGTCTTCATGTTCGCAATAAGCTCGTATTTATAATGGCATTTACATACAGATAAGCTCTTGATGAAGGCAATGGAGCTGATAATGATCGAAAGCTCGAGAAATTTCATGAATTTGTCACGTCTGATTCTACCATATCCAGTTTTATTCACCGTGAAAGTTTCAAGTCTTAAAAACAGATATACTTGTTCTAAAGTATATGTTCACATCCTCGCAAAAGAAACATGTTAATGATTACGTGGTAACTGAAGGACATAAGGACCGGGGCATAAAGAC
Organism: Hymenopus coronatus; assembly: GCA_030762935.1. Classification (NCBI taxonomy): domain Eukaryota; kingdom Metazoa; phylum Arthropoda; class Insecta; order Mantodea; family Hymenopodidae; genus Hymenopus; species Hymenopus coronatus. The sequence continues at coordinate 89,534,879 of CM060898.1, forward strand.
TGTCGAGCACCCTGCGAATGGCCAGACTTAACAACGAAGATCTTGTATATCCACATGCAAAATGAGCATTCACATTTTGGAAAAACTAAAACATTCCTTGACCTTTTGCATAGCATCCAATATATCCCTGCAAATAACGGCAAATTCAGTTAAAATTTCGACTCAGGATTTAATATAAGGGGCAAAATAGTGATGGATTTGATTTGCCGTTGAGGGGGCGGCGGAGGATTTTATATCAGGAGGGTCTGGTAAGTAAGTACCATTTCGTTCTACCTCCACCGCAACGGTAGTGTCGCAATTCCACGTAGGCAAACTCGACTCACTGGATCATTCAATTCAATGATGGACGATTCCATGTTCATGACAAACATGACGTGGGCTGCCTGCTGTTGCCAATGTTTTGATTGGAAAACTGAATGAAGCAATCCTTGAAAGCAGACGGTTTACAATGAGAATGCTTTGTGGTGTGTTTCCACAAAACACGGTGTTCAGCAGTGGTTATCTTCACTGGCAACAGTTTTCTTTACGAGGGCATACAAAAGTTGACTTCCCGCTATGCCAAATGCCTGAACAATGGTGGCAACTTTGTTGAAAAATCTAATGTGTTACACTCACATGACTTTCTCTAGCTGATCTACAAACGTCTTTCATAAGATTATTCTTCTTTCTGCACCTTGCTAATCGAGGTACTCATTAGCACAATGTTCTTATTACTTAGTTCCTTATAAATAGGGAGAAAGTAAGGGAATACACTAGGCTAAACCGATAGTCAAATGTCATGGATTGTCATTACAAAACGCTTCTTTTCTTGGCCAGGAGTAGAACAAAAGAAAAACGGACACTCCCGTCTAAGTACTTCACAACTGAAACTAATAACAAGGAATACCTCGAAAATGGTAAGCTCCACGATAAAAATGTATATTTCATAACCTGTGTATTTTAACAAGACCTAAATTTTTTGTATAGTAAGTTTTTGTCTATCTCTTACGGTTTACTAGTTATGCCAAATTAAGCAAAATTCATCCAGAATAAACAGGTCTTTAGAAGCTATTCCCAGAAAATTCAAGATACACATTTTATTTTTCAGGTAAATATCTTTAATATACGATATTTTATTCAAAATCGTTAAGAGGCATTTTTAAGAAAATCAAAATGTTCGAAAAAAAGTTCCATGTAAAAGGTAGTTGGGGTGGGGGGATTTTTCTCAAAATCTTCGTGTCGCATCCCTGTGAGATACTAAACTTAAATACCAAGTTTGGTATTTTAGCTATTTTTCGTTTTTGAGTTATCGTTCACAGACACACGGACACACACGGACCTTTTTCTGAAAATGTTTTTTTTGGATACAGGGGGTCCTAAAACATGTATTTCCGGTAAAATCTCGGTATCGAATTTTTGGGTGGAATACAATATTCTATCCCTATGAACATTGTGCATACAGGGCAAGAGAAAGTAAAAATCTGATGTGTACCATTCACATGACTTTCTCCATATCCCTGCAACAAATAATGCTTAAAAAGCTTGTACTTCTATTTACTTTATGCTAATCAGAAAAAAATAGCAGAAATAGTCTAATTACTCGCTTCCTTGTAAGTAGAAGCGAAATAAGGGACAACCGTAGGTTAAAGTGATAGTCAAAAGCTGGTTGCTATGTCAATGAAGTTCCTTTGTTTATATGGATAGGAGCTGAGAAGTTCCTGTATGAGAAAAGTACAAGTTTTTCATAGCAGAAACCAAAAATAAGGAATGTCGCAAAAACGATGAACTCCACGAAAAAAATTTATATAACATAAATTGTGTGTTTTAATGTGCTCTACATTTTTTGTGTAGTACGTTTTTGTCCATCTCTTACGGTTTAGCAGTTATTCAAAATTTAGTAAAATTCATCCAGAATAAACTACTCTTCAGAGGCATTCACAGAAAATTCAAGATATACATTTTATTTGTCATGTAAATATGTTTAATATACGAAATTTTAATCAAAATCGTTAGAGCCATTTTTAAGAAAATCAAAATTTTCGAAAAAAGTTCCATGTAAAGGGTAGTTGGGGGTGGGGCGATTTTTCTCAAAATCTTCGTGTCGCATTCCTGGAAGATATTAAACTTAAATACCAAGTTTGGTATTTTACTGACTTTTGGTTTTTGAATTATCGTGTTCACAGACACACGGACACACACACACACACACACACACACACACACACACGCGCGCGGACCTTTTTGTGAAAATGCTTTTTTTGGATTTGGGGACCCTAAAACATATATTTCCGGTGAAATCTCGGTATTGAATTTTTGGGTGGAGTGCAATACTTTCTCTATACACTATGTACATAGTGCCTATGGAGAAAGTAAAAGTAGGTTAAGGAATACTGTTTCATGTATAAATGTATGTTGTGAAAACGAATACTTAATGCCTTTTTTCCGGACACGTCTCGTAGATCAAAAAAAGTATAATTTTTTAAAAAGCGACTTTAGACAAATAACGGTTTCGCATTTCTGCAACTTTATTAGCATCAAGGTTCAGGGTTATGTATAAGTGTGATAATTGAAAGCTTCCACAAGTGAGATTTGACTGTTTTCTCGGTTTGATTTTGAGTATATACTTGTGAAATGCAGTTTTTGGAATTAAACTATTTTCCCCAGGCACTGGCGAATTTCTCTATTTGCTCTTTAATTAAGATCCGTAACATGAGGGCTATTTGCTAAGTCAAGCCAATATTTATGGCATATCTTTGAAACCTGCTGGTGGTTAAGGATGCATCTAGGTTGTTTGCTCACGACGCTGTCAATTCATAGGTAGCATAATATTTTAAGGCATTGGAAGATGTATCATACTAAATGAATATACCTATATATAATTTCCCTAGGAAATTGCAGTTCTAGAAAATGGAGCATGCTTCCAAGACATTTAATATGGCTTCGCAGTTACAATTGATGCTCGCATTCGAAAGGCCCGAGGTTCGATTCGCACCAATCGACCACTCTGATCATGTATTTTTTGTGTGTGGTTAGTTCGGCGAATGCTGGGGTAGTGTGTTCTACCATTGATTTCCTATGCTCCATTTTCTTCCATAACATTTCCCTCTTTTTTTTCAGACAGTGAAACTATTGTTCTGTGATTATAAGTCTTGAATACTTTTCCGCTTCAGTGGTGGTTGTTACTTTTGCAAAGCAGTTTTTATTTCGATTTTATCGTGTGCTTAGCTTTATGTTAAATTGCAGGCATATTTTACTGGAAAATACCATCAGAACCGAATGCGGTCAGCAGGTGATACTTCATTTTAGTAATTTAATATATGCTTTATGAAAGTTATTCTCTAAGCTAAGCTCGCAATGATTGTTATAGACTCCGAAAATATCGTGAATGATTTAGTTTTCACTGTGAATTCACTTTACCTCGTGCATCGGCATAATTAAACACTCGAAACAGCTTGGGACGCAGAACATAATTCCCCTTTATCTCTCATAGTAACAGCTGCATTATGTCAGCTCTGTTGTTACAACCTCACACTGAGTAACCAGTACTTTACATCCTATTAAGAGTAACTCAAAATCACATTCACTTATATACAATTGCTAGAATTTCTGGAAGCTTCGTGAGATAGCGCAAAGCAGATACCAGAAAAATCGTTTAACTCTCGATAGCGCTTCTGAAATATACCCCTGGACAGTAAGCTGCTTTCTTCCTTATCTCTTCAACTAGCCAGTTGGTCTCCTTCCAGATTGGTAAGCAAGACTCATAGCGCGCCATGATATGTACATAATTTTTTTAACATAAGTATTGAAGTATTAGTTTATTTCGGAATTTAATTGTAAACCTTGCTAATTAAACTGATTTGACAATATATAAATGAAAGGGAAAATCTAGGAATATGTAAATATTCTTCCAGAATAAGGAAGCAAAACTATAAATATCATAAACTCATGCTTTCTTTGTTTCAGGTATTTAACGTTCAGCATTTGAAAATCTTACAGAAATTGTTCCCAGGGGAAGAAAGTTGCCAGGTTTACAGCCCAGGTACGAATGCTAAGGCCTATTTATATTTTTAGAACAAAATAATATGTTTCTTGGGTCGTTATTAGACGTGTTCATTTTATCTAAAGTTCATTGTTGGGTGAAAACTGGATCAATTAAAGGCCTACGTAAAAGGGTAGGCATGCTTTCACTCGCGTAACTCACGGACTTGGCCACACTTCTAACAATCTAGGCACTATTCGTGCAAGTGGTCCACAGGTAACAATCCAGACGTTTAGATAAAAGTGCTTCCTGCCGATTATTACGCGCACGTGGTTTCAATATTAAACATGAAATATATGTTGGAATGTTCAATAAAGATAGTATCTATTGTTACTAGAAGTGGAAGGTGAACTGTTGAATTTTAGCAAGTTGCAGATTCCCATGGTGGTAACCGTTTCATTATTATTTATGAATAGGATAATTTAAAATGTGACACTTCTGCCCAGGATAGCAGATTCAAACCAAGCAGAGGTTTATTTGGACGTAAAGAAAAGGTGGCTGAGATAAATTCACCTTATGTCACGCCCGCAAGTCGTGAGTTCTTCCTATAGTGCCATGTATGAGCAAATGATTTATTATATATTGATCTCTCATGTGGCGAACTCGTCAACTAGAAATTCCCTGATCAAGAAATCGCTGTAATGGTGGCCAAATATACGCCGATATGACGTGATAGAACTTTAATTTGCAAAAAACCGAGTGGAAAACAACTCAAACAATTCTACAACTAACGTAATTATAATTCGATACAGATTAATGATGTGTTGTCGTTAGATTATCGTTAGTTTGATTTGCAGAGAGTTTACATTCACCTTTCACATCAACGTATACATCCAACTCGTAACAAGGTGACCTTTTTTATATAACTGTAAGAAATACAGAAACCACCCTTTTTATTATTACTAATCAGAAGGGGTCACGACTGGTCCTTTGAGTAAAGTAAAAAGAGCAAATTTGCTCGATGCTCTGGTGAATCACCTACTGTGCACTGCACCATTAATGGCGCGGAGAGCAAGAATAGACAATTCCTACAGTACTGCGGCAATACTGCATTTTGCGTTTGACTTACGTAATCCACCTTGCATAAGTTATTACACCTATTTCAGGTTCATGATTTGCAGAAAGAATGCCCATTATGTCTCTTGCATTAGTATTTATACTTTGGATAAGAACATAAACATATTTCCATAGCTTTGGTGGTAATTGGTAATCCTAACATAACTAATTGCACAAAAATTGGAAATATTATAGTACGGGTAGTGAATATGAATCAATACACGACTCGCTATACAAAAGAGAGACAAACTCTGCCCTCACGTGTTCGCACTCTGCATGCACGGAGAACGGCTATTAACTCTGGAACAAACTCAAGTGAGTTGGTGACGCATCATATACAGCAAGCGTACTTCATTGTAATAATAATAATAATAATAATAATTAATAATACAAGCTGATTTTAAATACTGTCAGTGTTGGTTGTTTTGTTTTCTTGCTTTATCCTAAATAGCATCTTAAGTGTCCTATTGGTTGTTAGTATTATATTATTCTATCTTATTATTGATCATGTGATCCTATAACTTATGAAACATGCGTGACAGAGAATGTTAATTAATTAATCTATGCAGCAACTTTGTGTGTGTGCGTGCGCGTGTGCGTGCGCGCATGGGCGGGTGGGTGGGTGGGTGTGTGTGTGTGCGTGTGTGCGTGTTTGTGTTTTAAATATCAAGCTGACAAGACTGCAACACGAGGATTCTTGGAAAAATCCCCCTAACATTTTTCGAAAATTTTGAATTTCTCAAAAATGGCTATAACGATTAAAATACCATATGCTTAAGTTTTGCTTTTTCTTTTTTTTTTTTTGACAAACGAAGCATATATCTCAAATTCTCTGAGAATAGCATCTGAAGATCTCTTCATTCGCAATGACCTTTGTATTAATCCTAAGCCGTAAAAAATAGACAAAAACTTACTACACAAGAAATGCAGATCTCATTATGGCGGATTTTTGTCCAGAAACTTTCTTTTCTCAGGGTATGGGATTCCTTTACGAGCAAATAAATATCACACGGTGCCACTTCCCTTCCGAAGATAGCCGGTCCCCATGGCCACGCTCGCTAAGGCGTCTCGCTTTGGTGCTTCGTGGGCAGGGGATCGTGGGTTCGAGTCCCGCCTTGAGCATGGATGTTATATGTTTGTGCAATGTGTATATGTTTGTAAAAGAAACAGTAAAACCAGTAAACCAGTAATCAGTAAAACCTACGGGGGGAAATGTAAATAGGGATACAGTACCGGAGTCCTGATCAGACTCCGTTACTGTTTAAAAAAAAAAAAAAAAAAAAAGATAGCCATATTAGGGTTTTTTCGAACGTAAAAATTCTATCACTCTCCGGCAGGCTTGAACCTGCAAACTTGGGTTTTAGAGGCTAGCATGGTATACATTACACCACAGAGGGAGACTTAGATAATGCACAAGAGGAATATTTGACCTGGGAACGCAAGAAACTCTTAGGTCTCAGCAGGTCATTATCGAACAGTACTGCAAAGGCGGATAGAATCGAATATATTATTTCTGATTGATTAAGACCTAAACGAATTGTAAATTGAAAAGCAGGTTAATACGAAATTGTATACGCAACTTTTTGTTCAACAACGCCAGGTGGTTGGCGAGAATTTCAACTTCCTTCAACAATTTTCTCCAAATCGGTTATTGGAGAGAAATTCCTTGAAGCAGCGATTCTCATCTCCTCAAAACGAGAAGCGTAGTTCCATCATTCCAACAGGGACAAAAGAATTGCATTGCAGGCGAGTTTGCGAAGGGCTTCGGAGGGAGGCATGAAAAATCTTTAATTCTGGAACTCGCAGCTTCACAATTGAAGTCGCTGATCGACAAGAATTGCACCTTTGCAACAATCCAGCACGATTCCAGAAGGTGGGAACGGAACAATCTGGTTTGTCAGGTTGGTCCCCCTGATGTAATCTGAGAAGCGCTTCTGGAATCGGTCAACCTGAAAATTAGATGTCAGCTGGAATATATTTGTCGAGTAACATAATAACAATATGGTAGGGGGGTGCGAAGCCACAAGGCAGCCATTTATCTTGCACCTACCGTTATAGAGAATATCTCTGGGAACGGTATGCGGTAATTATCGCTAATGCGCGCGTGTGTTGTCATTTGCGACACAGTTCTTTCAACTGTTACAGCTAAAGACGCCAATGCCACCAGTAGTGCACAGGGATTTACTAAGCCGTTAAGTATATCATGTTGACTATTAGTGGTATCTTTAAATACCACTAAATGCCATATCGGCTTCTAAATTATTAACGTACTAACTTGGCGGTGCAACCCTTCTGGTCTCATAGGTTCCCAATCATTTATTATGTAGAATAATTTATTATGAAGATTTTCTGAAAAATCCTCCCACCACAAACTTTCTTTACATAATACATTTGTGACTTTTTTACTGTGTCAACAATTTGTCTAAAGATTTTTATTTAATTACAGAATGTTGAAGATGTCTTCTTAGAAACATGCCCGTTAGGAACCAATAGTGTTCGGTATGAAGTATAAACACGGTGAAATTTGGTGATATCCAGACTCAGAACATAAAAACTTGATGTGTTTTATTCACTTCATTTCCTCTATCTGTTCTGCAAAGAAATTATTCTTACAAGAGAGTATTTTTTTTTTGCTAAACAATACAAATGTTAATAGTGTAAAGTTTGAAAATCTGTCGCTAGGCTATTATTATTGAAATTTAGTCCCCTTACCAAGGCTAGGAGTGAATTAAGAGATGAAAAGGACAAGGACTTCCGTTTGAGTAAAGTTTCAGTATTTTAAAGTTTAAATCAATAACAGGAAACAACTCTCAAATGGTTAGTTTAGTTCTAAAAAGAAATTTAATAAATCTGTATGTAACAAATTTTGCGCTATATCAAGATGTACATGTTTTGTGTACTAAGTTTCTGTCTATCTCTTACGAATTACTAGTTACGCAAAATCATTCGGGACTACCTCGGTGGTCGAATGGTCAACGAGCTCGCTTCTTACCCGGGGCTCCCGGGTTCGATTCCCGGCTGGGGCCGGGAATTTTTCTTTAACCAGAAGTATTTCCTATGCACCACAGAGTTTGGAAGTATGAATGTGAGAGTGAATGTACGTGTGTTTACTGATATAAAACTGATTAACCTAATGTTCTAAACCTATAGTAATACGAGTTGTTTTACAAGTCAAAGCCCCGATAATGACCATTGAAGTTAAAGGGGCTATACAAATGAAACAATTAAAAAAAGGTCATTTGGAATTAACAGTAGTTCAGGGGCTATTCGCACTACCTAGGGTACCTACATTTTATTTTATACGTAAATGCAATCAATATTTGGTATTATAGTGAAAATAGTTACACTTTCCTTTTTTTTACAAAATAAAATATTTCGAAAAAAGAACCATGTAAATGGAGTTTGTGTTGCACTCTTGCACTTAAATACCAAATGTGGTATTTAACAGACTTTTCGTTTGAGTTATGCTGTGTCACTCCCCCTCACACACAATACATGACAACTTTTCTAAAACCCATTTTTTGGATTATGGGGATTTTTTGCGAGTACCCTCTGAAGTCCTCTTCATTCTAAACGACTTTTGAATAGCTGCCAAGCCTTAAGAGATGCTCAAATCTTATAAATAACAGTTTAAATGATTTGTACCTTCTTCCAGATATTCTTTGTTATTGCTTTTCATTTTCAAATATTATTGTCTATTCGCTTTTTCTCATGGTCGAATATCTCAGACAATGATCTGACTATCGCCATATAAAAAAATATACTATTGGTTTATCTTATCGTATTTTCTATATACCTACAACGAAACTGGTGTTTACTTAAATAGAGTTTTGTAAAAATGTGAGTGGCAAATATGCTGAAATTAAGCTCATTAGATTTTTCTTGCACATTAGTGTCAAACCATGTATTTGTAACACAATCACCAGGGTGACATCCCTCATGAGATGCACACTGTTGAAGTTCATGGATTTTTAGACGTCTCGTACTTTCTCACGTTCTTAATTCTTTTTACCTTGTATTCTGAGCTTAATAGGTGCATCATCGTGAAGGTTTAACCTCCTCGTGACCCTTCTGCTAGAATCAATATCCTCTAACGGAAGAAGTTAAGATATAATCTTAATGATCATTTCTGAAAATCTGCATACAATGTGCAGTTAATGATTCACATTTTCGCAAAATGGTATCTCGCTGCAATCTTTGTTGTGCTATGAGAGGCAGTAAAACGAGTGTAAACCTCTTCTGAATTTGCAACAGCGAATATATGCTATTTATATAACCATAAATCTGCCATTCATGCAGAATCATCAATGAAAAGGTGCACATGCAATTTTTACTTTCTCTACAGGTACTATGTAGAAGGTATTGTATCCACCCAAAAATTGGAGACAGGGAGTTCACTTCAGATACATTTCGGTTCCCCCTGAAATCAAAAATAGCATTTTTGAAAGAAGGTCTGTGTGTGTGTGTTTGTGTGCGCGCATGTATGTATGTCATGTATGTATGTGGACACACAGCTCAAAAACGAAAACACTGTTATATACCAAACTTGGTACTTAAGTTTCGTATCTTCCAAGGATGCGACACTAAGATTTTCAAAAAAATCCCCTCCCCCTCAAACTATCCTTTAAATGGAAAAAATTTCGAAAACTTTGAATTTCTCAAAAATTGCTGTAAATATTTTGGTTAAAATCTCTTATATTTAAGATATTTATATGCCAAAAAAGTGTATCTTGGATATTCTGGGAATAGCCTCTAAAGACCACTTTGTTATGGATGAATTTTGCGGAATTTTGCATAGCTGGTAAACCGTAAGAGATAGACAAAAACATACCACACAAAAATTTTTGATCACGATAAAACACACAATTTATGCCACATATATGAAATTATTACTATTTCATGTTCTGCCTTTAATAAAATAAAACATTTAAAATACTCTCTGAAAAAATCTGATGTGTTCCATTCACATGACTTTCTCTACATATCTACAACAAATTAACTGTTAAAAAGCATATTTTTCTATTTACTTCATGCTAATTGAGAAAAAATTAGCATAAATCGTCTTATACTTGCTTCCTTGTAAGTATAAGAGAAGAAAGGCAGAACCATAGGATAAAGTGATGGTCAAGTGGTGGTTGCGATGTGATTGAAGTTCCTTTGTTTATATGCACAGGAGTTGACGAATTCCCGCATGAGAAAGTAGTATTTAGTTCAGTTTCTTTCAGAGATGAACAAAATGACAGAACCCGCCCCAAAACTACATTTTACAAGGGTTTTAGTTGTTTATTTTTCCGAATTGGCTTTAACGATTTTGACTAACACATTTATATAATTAGTAATTTATCTTTAATTTTCTGGTAAGGATCTCTGAACTACTCTTCACTCTGAATTAATTTTGTATTATTGTTAATCCGTAAAAGAGAGAGAGGGAGAGAGAGAGAGAGACAAAATCGTAATACACAATAAATGTGGAATATTATTAAAATACACATGCTATAGATATCTAAGTATTTTTGTGAAGTTAACCACTTCCAACATATTACTCTGTTACTGGTTTCATTTTCAAAAATGTTTCTAAAAATTTTTATTAAAATGGCATATGTTCAAGGTATTTTCATGACAAACGAAGTGTATATCATGCATTTTCTGAGAATAGTATCTAAAGACACCTTCATTCTTGATGACTTTTATATAACTGTAAAATTTACCACACAAAAATTGTAGATTTCGTTAAAACACACAGTTTATTTCGTATACATTTTTTTTTTTTTTTTGTAGAGTTAACTGTTTTCGAGATATTCCAAATTATTAGCTCCAGTTTTATGGTACTTAAATCTTTCATAAACGTCAGACATCTCTTTTTGGATGCTCCTAGCAAGCAAAGAGAACCTAGTTTCAATTGTTTCACTTAGCGATCGGCTTATGTGACTATCGTTTTAGCATAGTGCACTCTTATTTCCCTTCTAGGAAGCAAGTAATAGGACCAATTCTGACAATGCTTACCTTGATTAGCGTGGCGTAGATAAAACAAAGTTTTGCAAGGAAATCATGTGAAACGAACATATCAGATTTTTTCTAGAAGTGTTTACAGATTGCGCCTAAAAACGCTTTTTTCTGTTGAAAATCTTTGTCTAATTTCCTTTCCATGCTGTAGATATAAAGTAGAGAAAGAAAATGTAGGATCAATCAATGTAGAAAATTGTTTGTAGGCCATTGGTTGGCTAGGATGTTCACTAATGAACCCAGGACCTGCTGTATAAGGCAGGAAAACTTGACTTCTTACCTCATCTTATTGGATTGTTTCGTATTTCCTAAGGCCACTTACCTCTGGCCCGGAGAACGTATTCAGTAACGGAAATACATGCAGTCCGGCTGCTTCGGTACATTGTGTAATAAATCATTCGCAGATATCGATATATCTCGAAACTCAGTTCTGTGCTCTTCGTCTTCTTTTGTTATTCTGCTTGGTACAAAAAACAGCTTCGCAAATTACAAGTTACGACTTGGTAAACATAATAATTTTCAATCGGAGAGCATCGCGTGCATGTGCGTGCGCGTGCATGTGAGTAAACCGCAGTTTTTGATGCACAACTTTTTATACGCAGATAGAGTTCGTGAGGTCGTGGATGCAGTAGCCTTATAGAAAAGGGATGTCCCAGAAGTACCCAAGCTAATAAAAAAAGCACAAAAATTTGGGGCAAAAACATCTTTTATATAGTCTCCTTTCAGCTGATACACTTTTCCCAACGTTGTCTAATAGGTTCGTTACCCTTTTATAATGAGAAATATACAGGTTTGCAAAATAGCCATCAACTGCAGACTCCACTTCTACATTGTTGGCAAATCTTCTATCACCAAGTCAATTCTTCAAGTTTGGAAACAGAAAATAAAAAAAAGGGGGCTAAATCTGGCAATTAGAGTGCAAATGGAAGCAACTCGAACTTTAACTCATTGATTTTGGCCATGGCGATAACGGACGTGTGAACTGGTGCATTGTCTAGATGAAACAAAACTTTCCTTTTCGCTAAATGCGGCCGTTTTTGCTCGACTTCATCACTCAAACGCTGTAACAAGTTCGCATAATATTTGCCATTGATTACTTTTCCTTTTTTGAGATAATCAATGAAAATTATCCAGCGTGCGTCCCAGAAAACTGACGCCACGACCTCGCCTACGGATGGAACTGTCTTTGCCTTCTTTGGAGGCGATTCTCCCCTTCCAATCCACTGTTTTGGTTGTTCATTCATCTCAGGTGTGAAGTGAAGGACCCAGGTTTCATCTATTGTTATGAATCGACGCAAAATATTTATTGCAGCGAAACATCCTCAAGACGGCACCCACCTTGCACACAACTTTCGCATATCCTTTTCAGTCAGTATGCGATGTACAGAACTTTTTGAAATTCCTGCAATGTTATCGCACTTTCAGTCGACGGTCATCAAATATCATTTTGTGGATTGTCTTTACAATTTCTGGACTGGTAACCTCATTTGGTCGACCACTGCGATGTTCGTCTTGGCAGCTCGTACGGCCGTGCTTAAACTCTGCCACCCAATATGTCACTGTTGTAAACAAAGGATCAGACTCCCCCAAAGTAGAATCTAGCTCAGCTTTAATATTAGTTAGACTAGGACCGTTCAAATGAAAGTATTGTATCACATAACGATGACCTGTCTTATCCATGTTTAAAAATTTGCTGAGAGCATTCACTAATGATGGCTACCAAACAAATACTAAACAATGTAAAATCGTCAAACTTCAAAATTAAGTTTTCTAAAGTTGTAACTTTTTACCATTGTTGTTTGAAAGGGCAACCGCTATCTATATGTCAGGTCGGATACTCACCTCAACGCGGAGTGTTGAGGTTCACAAAAACATCTTAACCGGATCCGGAACCCTAATTACTGGTTCAAATGAGAGCAAGAATTGATTCGCTCTGAGCAAAGAGCACAATCAAAACCACCTATATTTATTTCTGCATTGTCTTCTAGTTGTGGAGTCTATTAACGTTTCTCAGAACCTCTTCATAATAATAATTAATCATCGAAGTCGAGACGATATTCCATGATCTGGAAAAAGTAGTCGTGCAGACGGGAAGGTGGGCGGAGTGTAGCAATCAGTGGCGTGCAGCACACACTGTAGACTCTAATAGAATTACCATTTAACAAATATATTACTTAAATATGTCTCATCTAAGAAACAATAACAAAAATACTGGTATGTTTCATACCCAACACTTTCTCTTTGTATCCTGCAACAAATTATTCTTACAAGAGTGTATTTTCTACTTCATACTAATCAAGATAAACACTAATAGAAATAGTCTTATTGTTTATTTCCTTGCAGGTATATAGGCTAAAGCGGTGAAGCAAATCTTTTTAAAGTGTCACTAAGAGACAACATTCAAAAAGAAAAACATTACAACATTTAAAGCAATAATAAGATCGGAAATGATGAATGCAAAAAAGTGTAGTAGACATAATGTACCTATATTTTAACAAGAGCTACAATTTACAAATTAATGCAAAAGTCGTTCAGAATGAAGAGGTATTTAGACGCTTTTTCAAGAAAATGTAACATATACATTTTACTTGTGATGTAAAAATGTATATAACATATAGCATTTTAGTAAAAAATGTAGTCATTTCTGAGAAAATCCAAATTGTCAATGTAAAGGGTAGTTTGCTGTGGTGAGATTTGCTTAACTCAAGTTTGGTATTCAGCCGAATTTTCGTTTTTGTTCACACACACGAATGTTTTGCTACAAATTCTGTTTTAGTTTCTCTATGTACATAGTGTATAGAGAGGCTATTGTATTCCACCCAAAATTCGATACCACGGTTTCACCGGAAGTACAGGTTTTCAGGCCCCTGAATAAAAAAAAAGCACTTTTTAGAAAAATGTCTTTGTGTGTGTCTGCATCTATGAATACGATAACTCAAAAAGGAAAAATCGGTAAAATGCCAAATTTTGTATTTAAGTTTAATATATTTTTGAGATGCGACACGAAGATTTTGAGGAAAATCCTCCCACCCAAACTACAGTTTGCATGGGAAAAGTTTTGAAAACCTTAATTTTCTCAAAAATGGCTTTAGCAATTTTGATCAAAATACCGTACATTAAAAATATTTAAGTACATGAAAAATATAATGTATATTCTGAAATTTATGCAAATAGTTTCTGAAGACCCGTTTATTCTGATGAAATTTGCTGAATTTTGCATAACTGGTAAATCGTAAGAGATAGACAAAAACTTACCACAAAAATTGTAGATCTCTTAATAAACACAATTTATGCCATAAACATTTTTTTATGGAGTTGAGCTTTTTTAGATATTTCAGTTTTAAAACACTTAAACTCTTCACTTATGGTTTTGTAAACTACATACAATGCATAGAAACGGATATCTACCACATAGCAACCAGCTTTTAAAAGATTTGATAGTATATATCCTTATTTCCCTTCTATTTACAAGGAAACAAATAATAAAGACAAGATCGGTTAGCGCTAACTTAATAGAAAAATAAACTTTTTGACAATTTACTGTCGAGATGTTGAGAAAGTCATGTAAATGGAACACATCGGATATATGGTGTATAGAGAAGGTATTGCATCTCGCCCAAAAATTCGATACTGGTATTTCACCGGAAATGCATGCTTTGGGTTCCCCTGAATCCAGAAAGAAACATTTTTAGAAAAAGGTGTGTGTGTATGTATGTGCGTCTGTGGACAGCATAGCTCAAAAACGAAAAGACCGTTGAATACCAAACTTGGTATTTAAGTTTGGTATCTTCCAAGGATGCGACAGGAAGATTTTCAAGAAAATCCGCCCATTCCCTTAACATAAAAAATATCGATAATTTTGATTTTTTCAATAATTGCTCTAAAAGGTTTTAACTGAAATTTCTTACATTTAAGTTATTTACATGACAAATAAAATGTATATCTTCAATTTTCTGGGAACTGTCTCTGAAGACATATTTATTCTGAATGAATTTTATAGATTCTTGTATAACTGGCAGAGCGTAAAAGATAGACAAAAACTTACCACACAAAAAATTTAGAGCTCGATAAAACACACAATTTATGCTATGAGGTTGAATGTTTTTAGATATTCTTTATTACTGGCTTCAGTTTTAAAATACTTAATGAATTTCAACCACATGGCAACCAGCTTTTAAAAATTTTGACTGTCATTTTAGCCTAGTGTATAGCTCTTATTTCCCTTCTATTTATAATGAACTAAGTAATAAAGACAATATCTGTTAATGTTTAGCTCGATTAGCTTGAAATAAGTAGAAACAAATCTGAGGTGTTTCATTCATATGACTTTCTCTACATCTCTGCAAAAAAGTATTAGAAAGCTTAGGCTTCTATTTACTTCATGCTAATTGATAAAAAATTATCAGAAATAGTCTTATTACTTGCTTCCTTGTAAGTAGGAGCGAAATAAGGGAGTACCGTAGGTTAAAGTGATAATCAAAAGCTGGTTGCTATGTGACTGAATTTCCTTTGTTTATATGGACAGGAGTTGACAAATTCCTGTATGAGGAAAGTATAAGTTATGCAAAGCTGAAACCAATAACAACGAATATTTCAAAAACGATCAACTCCACGAAAAAAATGTATATATTACATAAATTGTGTGTTTTAACGTGCTCTACATTTTTTTTCTGTGGTAAGTTTTTGTCCATCTCTTACGGTTTAGCAGTTATGCAAAATTCCGTAAAATTCGTTCAGAATAAAGTAGTCTTCAGAGGCTATTCCCAGATATAAATTTTATTTGGCGGGTAAATATCTTTAAAATACGATATTTTAATCAAAATCGTTAGAGCCCTTTTTAAGAAAATAAAAATTTTCGAAAAAAGTTTTTTGTGAAGGATATTTTGGGTTGGGGAATTTTTCTGAAAATCTTCAAGTTGCATCCCTGGAAGATACTAAGCTTAAATACCAAGTTTGGTATTTTACCGAATTTTCGTTTTTGAGTTATCGTGTTCACAGACACACGGACACACACACGTGCACACACACGGACCTTTTTCTAGAAATGCTTTTTTCGGATACAGAAGACCCTAAAACATATATATCCGATGAAATCTCGGTATTGAATTTTTAAGGCGGAGTGCAATACCTTCTCTATACACTATGTTCATAATACGTGTAGAGAAAGTAATAAGCCTTTTAACAATCATTTATTGTAGAGATGTAGAGAAAGTCATGTGAATGGAACAGATCAGCTTTTTTATACTGTGTCCCTAAAATGTGTATTTCCAGTGAGATCTCGGTATCGAATTTTTGGGTGGAATGCAATACTTTTCTTTCTGTACGTACTATTCACGGGCCGAAAGAGAAATATCACAAAAATGCTTCCGCAAGTTCCCACTCAGAGCTTGTTGATGCGACAATGGAGGGCCTTAGGCTAGGTCATGAATAGCTTAGCTACGCACTTCTTGTAAAAGGGTTCGGCCAACCTTTCTATAGATGATGACCGCTTCTTCAGAGACAATTGTTCCTATTGTTAGACAGCCACGGAAGAGATTAGGCACGGCTTCTTCGCAGTGTGGACTGCCTGTGGGTATCTAAATGCCTACTGCTCTCAGGGAAAGCTCTCTCAAATTCTCTTTTATCCAACATACTGTGAAATATGTATAGCAATCACGGACTTCCTTAAAAATCTTGACTACTTTACGAAAAGTGTAAACGTGTTACATTGTTGTTCTCCATTGACACGCCATAGATAGCTTTTGTTGTTAATGATATTTGTTCCTTACATTTCAGTTTTGCTCTCATTTGTATGCAAATTTGCATTCATAATCTCAAATATTCTACGTAAAATTCAAATGCTGTGAAGTAAATTTAAAGGATTATAATATAATTAACGGTAATTTTATTAATTGTATCTTGTGTATCAGATTATATTAAAATAAATTATAGATTTTATTTATCTCGAGTTCAAAAGATTTAATTTGGTATTTTAATTATTGTCATAAATATTAAAAATGCTTTATTGATAAAGCATACATTTAATAATTGCCTTGTTTTTTGGCTAAAAAATTATGCTGCAAACAGGAATTTTTCGTACCCACAATTTCATAAAATCAAAAATGATTTTTCTCTACCATTCATAATAGTAAATACTTACATTTATTTTCACCGAACTAAAGTAGATATAAGGAAGTACCACTTTATCATACTTTTACTTTCCCTACACGCACTATTTACATAGTGTATAGAGAAGGTGATGTATTCCACCCAATAATTTAATACCGAGATTTTACTGAAAATATGTGTTTTGAGGTCTGAGTCAAAAAATAATATATATATGGACCTGTGTGTGTGTGTGTGTGTGTGTGTGTGTGCAGCATAGCTCAAAAACGAAAAGATCTATAATATCAAATTTGGCATGTTCGGAAGATGCGACATGATTATCAAGAAAATTTCCCTAATCCCAAATATTCTATATACATGGAACATTTTTCGAAAGTTTTTATTTTCTCAAAAATAGCTAACGATTTTGATTAAAATGCATGCTACTTAAGGTTTTGTATAATAAAGAAAATGTATATTTTGAATTTTCTGAGAATAGCCTCTGAAGAGCTCTTCATTCTGATGACTTTACAACTCGTAATCAGTAAGAGAGCAAAAAAAAAAATATCACACAAATATGTAGATCTCATTAAAACATAGTTTTGTCATATACATTTTTTGTAGCCTTAACCGTTTCCGAGATATTCCGTTATTGATATCAATTTTAAACTACGTCAAACGTTTCTCAAGCGGTAAGACAACTTTCGTTTTTTCTCTTTTGCTTTACTCATGGGAATGGATCTCTTTAGTCTAGTGGACTCACTTATTTCCCTTCTGCATTCAAGGAAGCAAGTAATAAGACAAGTTCTGGTAATATTTAACTTGATTAGCATGATATGGATAAAAGAATATCCTGTGTAAGGAAAACTTCTTTGCGGAACAGCTTTTTTACTCCATGGCACGACAGCTCACGGGGAACCCTGGCCTACCGCCCGGCCGCTGCGTCCCCCATCTCGGTCCACTACAGACGTCATGGATGGGGTGCAGTATTGGAGGGTGAGACGTGGTCAGCGCCTCGAATCCCCCCGGCCGGTTAATGCGGTCCTCATGACCTGGAGCCGCTACTTCTCCATCAAGTAGCTCCTCAATTGGCCCCCCAGGGACCTTACGAGGCTGAGTGCACCCCGGGCCAGGTCTCCCAGCGGGGGAAAAATCCCCACACCGGTACTGGGAATCGAACCCAGGTCTCCCGCTTGGTAGCAACGCTACCACCGCGCTAAGGAGACGACCTTTGCGGAACAGCTAGAGAAAGCTATATGATTGGAGCATATCATATCTTTAAAAGATGATTATGCAAGGCAGTTTTAGAAAATTTGCATTTTTTCACTAATTAAATATGTTTGACTGTAGTTTCTGATAAATTATTTGAGCTAGAGATCTTGAGTTTTTGAGATGTCATTTGTTTACTCATATTAAGTGTGAAAATTTTCAAATAAATTGTAAAATTATAAATCTGATGTGTGCCATTACCTGACTTCCTCTAAATCTATGTAACAAACTATTGTTTAAAAGCTTATACTTCATACTCATCCAGATAAACATTAGCAGAAACGCTAATGTTTATGATATGAATGAAATCGTTTCTTTGTATTGCAGGATTGACAAATTCCCGTGTGTGAAAAGTTTAAGTATTTTAAATCAGAAACCAATAACAAGCAATATCTCAAAAATGGTCAACTCCACGAAAAAAATGTATATGACATAATTATGCTTTTCATCGAGATCTACATTTTTTGTCTGGTAAGTTTTTGTCTATCTCTTATGGTTTACTAGTTATGCAATTTTAAGTAAAATTAATCCAGAATAAACAGGTCTTTACGCACATACATGGAACCTTTTCTTTACTTTATCTACACGTAGTGTGTACTTAGTGTATAGAGAAGGTATTCATTTCCACCCAAAAATTCGATGCCGAGATTTTATGGAAATAATTATTTTAGGGTCCCCTATATCCAAAGAAATATTTTAAGAAAAGTTCCGTGTGTGTAGGTCAGCGTGTCCGTGTGTCTGTGAACACGATAATTTAAAAACGAAAAGACAGTAAAATATCAAACTTCGTATTTCAGATTATATTTTCCAGGCATACGACACGAAGATTTTGAGAAAAATCCCCCTCACCCCCAACTATCCTTTACAGGGAAAAAATTTTGAAAATTTTGATTTTCTCAAAAATGGCTCTAACGATTTTGATTAAAATAGCGTAAATTAAAGATATTTATATTGCAAATATAATGTATATCCTGAATTTTGTGGGAGTAGACTCTAAAGACCTCTTTATTTTGAATGAGTTTTGCTAAAGTTTGCGTAACTGGTAAACCGTAAGAGATAGATAGAAACTTACTACACAAGCATATTTATATATCACGTTAAAACACACAATTCATGTCATATACACCTTTTTTTGTGGAATTGACCACTTCTGAGATATTCCTTGTTATTTGTTTCAGCTTTAAAATACTTAAACTTTTCTCACACGGAAATTTGTAAACTCCTTGGCCTCCATAGAAACGGAATTCATCTACAGGCAACCAGCTTTTAAAAGATTTGTTTTAATCCTATACATTCCCTTATTTTCCTCCTACTTATAAGGAAGCAAGTAATTAAGACAATATCGGCTAACGTTTATCTCGATTATCATAAAGTATATAGAGGATTAAGCTTTTTAACAATGTGTTACAGAAATGTAGAGAAAGCCATGTGAATGGAACACATCAGAATTTTTTGGGGTACAGGGGACCCTAAAATGTCTATTTCCGGTGAAACATTGGTATCGAATTTTTGGGTGCAATACAATACCTTCTCTTTACACTATGTACACATTACGTGCCGACAAAATGTTAGAAAATTCAGTCATTTTTACTTTCTCTATGCGCACTACGTATAGTGTATAGAGAAGGTATTGTCGCCCTCCGTGGTGTAATGGCTACCATGCTAACTTCATATACCCAAGGTCGCGGGTTCAAACCCGGCAGAGGATGATGGATTTTTTCGGGCGTAAAAATCCTTAGCATGGCTTCCTTCGGAAGGGAAGTAAAGCCGTGGGTCCCGTGTCGTAGATTTAAGGCACGTAAAAGAACCTCAAGCCTGATAAGAGAGGCCTCTGAGCAAAATTGAGCGATCTTTCACGCCCAATATAGAATGGGGCGCTGAGAACCAAAGCAGATAAAGAGCGTCCATAATTAACACGCCATTTCCTTTTAGAGAAGGTATTGCACTCCACCCAAAAATTCGATACAGAGATTTCACCGGAAATATATGTTTCAGGGTCCCCTATATCTAAAAAAAGCATTTTCAGAAAAAGGTCCGTGTGTGTGTCAGTGTGTCCGTGTGTCTGTGGACACGTTAACTCAAAAACGAAAAGTCGGTAAAATACCGAACTTGGTATTTAAGTTTAGTATCTTCCAGGGACGCGACACGAAGATTTTGAGAAAAATCCCGCCACCCCCAACTACCCTTTACATGGAACTTTTTTCGAACATTTTTATTTTCTCAAAAATGGCTAACGATTTTGATTAAAATTTCGAATATTAAAGATATTTACCTGACAAACAAAATGTATATCTTGAATTTTCTGGGAATAGCCTCTGAAGACTATTTTATTCTGGGTGAATTTTACGGAATTTTTCATAACTGTTAAACCGTAAGAGATGGACAAAAACTTACCACACAATAAATGTAGAGCACTTTAAAACACACAATTTATGTTACATACATTTTTTCCTGGAGTTGATAGTTTTTGAGATATTCCTTGTTTTGTATTTCAGCTATGAAGAAATTAACTTTTCTCATACAGGAATTTATCAACTCCTGTCCATACAAACAAAGGAACTTCAGTCACATAGCAATTACTTTTGACTATCACTTTAACCTATGACGATCCCTCATTTCGCTTCTACTTTCAAGGAAGCAAGTAATAAGACTATATCTGCTAATTGTTTTTCGATCAGCATGAAGGAAATGGAAGCAATGGCTTTTTAATAATATTTTTTTGCAGAGATGTAGAGAAAATCATGTGAATGGAACACATCAGAGTTTTCCGTTAAGAATCCCCTATCGAGATCTGCTTCAATCTTCTCAAGCTTCAGTTATAGCAGCTTAGCTGCAAATGTTGCCACAACGCTGCAATCGATAAATCGAAGAGGGATCAGATGATTGCCCTCTGGAGCAGGAACTTCTTCCACCAGCGAGGACAAGTTACGCGCAGAAAAATTTATCGGTTTTCTCATCATGTTTGGTAAAGTCGAACATGTACCAAGCATTAACGGCAAAAACTTAGGAATTATTTGGTAATTACTGAGCGCACATCGTATCGCAAATTACACATTTTCTGCCCTGAAACTGATTTCTGTTACAGCCATATCTTGATCTGCTCTAAGCATAAAAACAGTTGACATAAGAGGTACCACAGGCTATTAAACACCCGAAGGTTCTTTTAACATTGTATATATCTAAAGTTCAATCAGTCTTTTGGTTTTCACTTTTTAAAGGCAACTCTAGAGTCTAGCTCCGATTTAAATTCTAATCAGTTAACTGTTACAGTTTTAATTTTTGGACTTCACAATTTAAATTTCACCATATATATTAATTTTTTTCTGTACATACATATACAAAAGAACATAAATTTAATTAAGAGATTTTTAAGGAAAGGTAAAAACGACTGACGTTATAATACGAAATGAAATTTCTGACAGGGAACTTTTATAAACCTCATAGTATTACGTGTATTATATAAGTATACTACACTTAGGTGTTAATATGTGTTTAGCTTTGAATATTACCTAGCTTTCTATAAAATAAGAACAAATTTATATAGCAGACTTGAAATTTAGAT
Organism: Hymenopus coronatus; assembly: GCA_030762935.1. NCBI lineage: Eukaryota > Metazoa > Arthropoda > Insecta > Mantodea > Hymenopodidae > Hymenopus > Hymenopus coronatus. The sequence goes on from CM060898.1 coordinate 89,556,871, forward strand.
AATGCAAATACTTAAATATTTTGCAGCGTTTATTAGCATTCTTGAATTATTAGACAGGTTATCAAGTTTGTAAGAACTTTAGTTTCAAGTGTTACGAACTAATACTGGAATCGTAGTCATATTAAAGTAACAATTAATCTACAAAGAAAGATCTGATTTCTTATATTAAAATCGACGAATAATATTAGTAGTGCACAGGTCAAAAAGTCTGTTGCTAGGTAAAAAGTCATTAGTAAAGGCAAGCTTTAGCGAAATTAATTAGGTTGAAATCAACATATTGAAGTTAATTATTTCCGTGAAGCTCTAGAAGAGTATATCTTTGCTCTCAAGGCTCAATTTCTAAAAGGATCGTTGAGGGTGAACTTATAAAAGCCTCTTGTAGGTATTAGCATAGTGGAATACTGAAGACTTTGAGGAGTGTCTCAGATGCTAATAGAACTCTAAAATTTGACAACGAAGAACATATACGTAACTATGGTGGGGAGGCAGATGTTGGTGGGACTTAGCTTAATATAAGGGCATATAATTCGAAAATTTAAGTTCTCTAACTTTTCTTCCTGTTGCGCTTAAGGGGCACAGAGTGAAATCGATCAAAAATGAAAATTGATTTTTTATAGGAAATAGGTGTTGGAACCTTTGGGCTTCCGAGGAGAATCAACATTTAGGTGTCTCCCTTGCTTCGGGCTCTACAGCCATTTAAAGATCGTAAAATACGCCTGTTTCCTAGCACCCTATTTCATAAAAGGGCGTTTTTCTTAAAGATACACCTTCACACTTCCAAAATGTTTCACGCGTTTATATAAGGACAAAAATGTATTAGAATGTACAGAAGTATCTATTGAAGTATCACCAAGGACAAATATCCTAACACCAATTATAGGTTTTTCAAAACATATATTTTTATGAAAAACTGTTCATTTTACAGATTTAAATTTCTAGTTTCTTTAACCAATTGTGACAATTTAGTAATCAATGTTATTGAAATATCGCCGTTTAAATTTGTTCTTTGTGTTTCAAAACCCAATTCAGAAAATGCTAGCCATTCTCTCAAATTTTGAGGCTCGTGGAACATTTTAAGTATGCAATATATTTACACGATAAACTTCATTAAATAATGTATATCTTTTAATGTGTTCATACAATTTGAATAAAATTTAGTATTCATATTAAATAAAATGTAAAACTTAAAATAGAATTTTCAAAAGAACCTTCACAGAAATACATAAATTTGAAATTTTACTCCCAGTGTCTCTTAAGAGATATATACTCTTGCTAAAATGATCTTAGTGCAGTTTAGACTTGTCATTCTTTAAGCGGTGACTGCAAAGGGATTCGCCAATAGCAGTTTAGGGAAGCACGGCAACTCAAGCTCTTTACTTTACGGCAAAGAAATGTTGCCTACAACGTAAATTTCCGAATGCCCTCGAAGTTTACAGACTTAATATGAAACAGTTATCATTTCTCATGCTTAGATTCATTCAATTATCGGCAACTCTTTTTAAACAGTTATCTACATTTAGTATTCTCGCCAAATTTTAATTGATGTTGTCTATTCTCGACCCACCCAGGCAAGATCTCGTGGTCTGCCACTGAAACAGCTAACTGGATATAAACAGTTCAATTCTTCTACTCACACCAAACTGTAAACTATAAATATAATTTCTTTAAAGTGGCACTTTTCAGTTACTATGTACTTATATGGCAAGCTCTTCTATAAATGTTTAAGTAATTTCTCTCTTGAACACGTCTTACACTCCAATATCGGTTTGTAAGTACTCAAATCATTGAGTCTGTAGGTGTGATTGTCAAGAGGGCAGTTGTGTTTACAATGAAATAAGACTGATTTTTTTAGGTTAATACTGTGTTTTCGTCCACTTGAGGATGATGCAAAAAAAAAAAAAACAAAGCGATTATTTAATACTAAAATGATCCGATTTCCCGATTTAAGCTTTATTGTGCTAAGTAGCAAATATTTTATTACTACACGAAACAATGTAAGTGCTGACGTTAAGAAAGTACTGCCGGAAATAAAAACTTCCTGAGGCATGTTGTCAGTAATGGCTCCTAGCGCGAAATGTTTATTGCAACACGAAGGTAAACGTCGTATTAATCATTAATACTTACATGTAACACAAATAATGAAATAGAATAAGCAAAAACTTTAATAAGCACTTACGAAAAGGCAAGCGGTATGCAAATAAGATCTGAGGCACTGTAAAATTAGAATAGTTACTTCGGTCAATATGAAACCTTATTTAAATGTATTAGTAATATGCCCTCGATACCCGTTGGTATTGAAGTATGTCTAACACTTTGTGGTAAACCTTTCATAAGAATGAAGGTAGAGGAGACTTCAGAAAGAGTTCCTAGACTACACTACTTGATAATTTATCAGGGTTTTCTGTGGCTGAATGAATGCAACATCCCATAGACTCCTTGTGTAAATGAAAACAAACTATGGGAGTGTAGATATACTCGTGTAACATGCAGCGTTACCTTTAGCTGACGAACTAAATCACGTTTTTACAATAGCTTGGCTGACTTGCTCTCAACCATTACGTTTACATACTCTGGGGACCAAGATACGTGAATCTAACAGAAACAACTACTCCGGTCCTACACACGGCTTCTGTGAGAAAACAATTAAAATGATCACAATTGTCCATAATACGTAGTTGGCTATACTGTGAATCCTGGGACTTAAAGTACTTGCAGCATTGTAAGTCGCCACTGGGGTTGTCATCTCAAAATAAAGAGAGATCACTTTGTGGTTTACCAGGAAACATGCAAGTCAGTTGAGAAATTCAATGCTATGCCGGCACGTTATTATGGTAGTTCAGTGGTAGAGCAACCGGCTAGAGACCGGGAAATCCGCTATGGCATAGAATCTTTCAGTTCGACTCTACCTATGGAAAAACAAATTAGTTTGACATGAATTATTATTATGATTATTTATTATTATTAAGAACAGTTTCCGAAGTAACACACAATACAAAATTGGTTACATGTGTTTATACACAAAAAACTGCATAAAGAATATAACTCAGTGATGAATAAGCTATTACGATTTCTGTCCACAAAAAGTTGCTTCACTATAGTTCTTAGTAGACCTTAACTTCGTTTCCTGTGTGGATAGTTAATATATATTTCGGAGAAAGCTATACGAATAATCTGTAATGCTTATAGCAGACAGTCATGCAAAGAACTATTTAAAAAATTGGGCATACTCGCCTTATCTTGTGTTTATATACTATCCATTTTAAAATTCTATGCAGTTAATCGACATAGTTTTATAACAAACATGGAAATTCATAACATTAATACTAGACAAAAGGGATATATTCATCGTCCCAATGCCAATCTTCGTTGCTTTCAGAAAGGTGTATATTATGAAACAATCAAGATATTTAATGCTCTCCCCAGTAATCTAAAAGAAAATATTGGAAATGTCAGGGCTTTTAAGGCTTCTCTTAAGGAGTAGCTTTGCAATTAATAATTTTACTCTGTAGATGAATATTTAAGTGACAAATCTTTCTGACAATACTGTCAACAATCATTGCACTTATAAGTATTATATTGCATTGCATTTTGTGTATATTAGTGTGTGTATTTTATATTAAAATTAAACTGATCTATACTTTGACTTGCACGAATGTGTCAAACGAATATTTAGTATTTAGCAATGACACAAGGTCTGTAAAGCCTGATGCTTTGATATTTTACACTCTAGTGCATAATTGTAAATTTTTATATTGGAAACTCTATAACAAATTTATAAATATGTATTGTATTTGTTGACATTTATGAAGAGTACACAATACAAAAATCATATTTTAGTTTTATATAATTACTAGTAGTAACTATTATTTCGATAATTAAAAGGCTATCATCTGACATTACATTAGGGTTACATATAATGAAAAAAATAAAAAAAAGGAAGTTCATGTGCTTTTATAGAGCACATTAAGTATAGTAGAGGCCTCAAATACAAATTGTGTGATTATATGTCTATTCTGTGTTTTTGTAACCCAAGCTTTAAGCATGAGCTTTATACTTTTTTTTTTCAATTGTATATAAACATATGTATACATGTTAATGTCTTGACTAGTTCTATGTTCAGTGGCTTCCTGGCCTAAACGAACCTACAGAATTCTTTCTAATCTAATTTAATCTAATCTGTGAATTCAACATTCCAAGAACTGTAGCATGTTAAATGAAAACATGAGAAGCATTGGGAGTAGAGCTACTATATTTATCAGGGTTAATTGAGTTGTGAATGAAGCTGATTTAGCTGACATGTTTTGTTTATCTAATCTGTGAATATACAAGAAGCAAATCAATAATAATATTAATAAAAATATGATGTGCTCCATTCACATGACTTTTTGTACCTCTCTGTAATAAACTATTATTAATAAGCTTATTCTTCTATCTACTTCATGCTAATCGAGATAAACATCAGCAAAAATGGTTTTACTACTTAGTTCCTTATAGGTAGAAGGAAAATGTGGGGATGCACTAGGCTAAACCGACAGTCGAATGCTTTAAAAAGTTCTTGCTATGGTATAGATATCAGATTCTTTGCGTGGTCAGGTTAAGTATTTTAAAACTAAGATCAATACCAAGGAGTATCTCAAAAACGATCAACACCACGAAAAAAAGCATATAACATTAATTGTATGTTTTAACGAGCTCTACATTTTTAGTAGTAAGTTTTGTCTATCTCTTACGGTTTACCAATTATGCAAAATTCCACAAAATTTATTCAGAATAAAGATGTCTTCAGAGGCTATTCATAGAAAATTCAAGATATAAGTTTTATTTTTCATGTAAATATCTTTAATGTACAGTATTTTAATCAAAATCATTAGAACCATCTTTGAGAAGATCTAATTTTTCCATGTAAAAGGTATTTCGGGGTGGGCGATTTTTCTTGAAAAATTTCATGCCGCATCCTTGGAAGACACTGAACTTAAATACCAACTTTGGTATTGAACGAACTTTTCGTTTTTGAGCTATGCTGTCCACACACATATACCGCGGACATTTTTCTAGAAATGCTGTTTTTTTTATTCAGGAGGTCCCAAAACACGTATTTCCGGTGAAATCTCCGTATCCAATTTTTGCGTGCATTACAATATCTTCTCTATACACTATATATAGTACGTGTGTAGAAAATAAAAATCTGTTGTGTTCATTCACATGACTTTCTCTAGTTGTTCCGCAAACAAATCTTTTATTACTAAAGATTAACCTTTTAGCTAGTCCTGCTGATCAATATAAACATAAGCAGAATTAGTTTTAGGTGTTTCCTTGTAAGTAGAAGGGAAATAAGCGAACACACAGATTAAATCAATATTAAAGGCCGATCGCTATGTGAAACAATTGAATACCATTATCTTTTCTTGCCAGGAGTAAACAAAGCAGAAACGAGAAGAAAGATATCTTACCGTTCGAGAGAAGTTAAGAGCCTTAAAATTGATACCCAATACCTCGAAAACGGTTTAACTCTACAAAAAAAAAAAAAAAAAAATAAAATATCTATATATAACATTTATTGTGTTCTTTACATTTTTTGTGCAGTAGTTTTTGTCTATCTCTTATGGTTTGCCAGTTACACAAAAGTCATCCATAACGGAGAGTTCTTCAGAGCCTATCCCCAGTAAATTTAAGACATAAATTTCACATGCCATGCAAATATATTAAACAAAGTACTTTAATCAAAATAGTTAGTGGAATTTTTGAGAAAATAAAAGATTTTGAAAAAATGTTCTATTAAAAGGGTAGTTGGGGTGGGGGATTTTCTTGAAAATCTTCGAGTCACATCTAGTTTGGTAATTAATGGATTTTTCATTTATGAACTGTGTTGGCCACACACACACACACACACACACACACACAGACACGGCATCTTGCTAGCTGTTTTTTTTTTTGGAATCAGGGGGTCTCAAAACATGTATTTCCGGTGAAATCTCGGTATCGAATTTTTGGGTACATTACAGTACCTCCTGTATATACTATGTACATAGCGTGTAGAGAAATTAAAAACAAAATCTAATGTGTTCCATTCACCTGGCTTTCTCACATCTCTGTAACAAACTGTTAGAAATCTTATGCTTCTATTTACTCCGTGTTAATTAGAAAAAAATTAGCAGAAATAGTCTTATTGCTTGCTTCCTGATTGCTATGTGACGGAAGTTCCTTTGTTTGTATGGACAGGAGTTGACAAATTCCTTCCTCTATGAGAAAAATGTGTGCTTAAAGCTGAAACCCAAAACAAGGAATATCTCAAAGACGATCAACTCCACGAAAAAAATGTTTATACCATAAATTGTGTGCTTTAACGTGCTCTACGTGTTTTGTGTGGTAAGTTTTTATCCATCGCTTACGGTTTAGCAGTTATGCAAAATTCCGTAAAATTCATCCAGAATAAAGTAGTCTTCAGAGGCTATTCGCAGAAAATTCAAGATATACATTTTATTTGTTAGGTAAATATCTTTAATGTACGATATTTTAATCAAAATAGTTAGTCATTTTTGAGAAAATCAACATTTGCGAAAAAAAGTTCCATGAAAAAGGTAGTTGGGCGGGGGCGATTTTCTTAAAAATCTTCGTGTCGCATCCTTGGAAGATATAAAACTTAAATATCAAATTTGGTGTTTAGTCTGTTAGTTTCTGAGCTAATCTGTCCACAGACACACGCACACCGAAGTGTTTCTAAAACTGATTTTTTTTTTGTAACCAGGGAGTGCCAAAACATGTATTTCCGGTGAAATCTCAGAATCCAATTTTTGGGTGCAATACCATACTTTCTCTATATACTATATACAGAATACGTGCAGAGAAAGTAAAAATAATTTAACCTGTGGCATTGTCAAGATAAAAATTTGCTTTCTTCCATTCACATGACTTTCTCTATATCTTTGCAACAAATTATTGTTAAAAAGCTCTTGCTTCTATTTACTTCATACTAATCGAGAAAGAATTAGCAGAAATCGTCTTATTACTTGCTCCCTTGTAAGTAGAAGCGAAATAAGGGAGTACCATAGGTTAAAGTGAAATCTCGGTATCGATAGGTTAAAGTGAAATCTCGGTATCGAATTTTTGGTAGCATTACAGTACCTTCTCTATACACTATATACATGATACGTGTAAGGAAAGTAGTATTATCAAGATAAAAATATAAATTCTACCAATTAGGTTATGTCAAGCAGGCACAAGCTTGGAAATAGTATCAATAAGAGAATTAGTGTTTAAGCATAAAAAATCTGATATATTCTATTCACATGACTTTCTCTATATCTTTGCAACAAATTAGTGTTAAAAATCTTATGGTTCTATTTGCTTCATACTAATCGAGAAAAAATTAGCAGACTGCTATGTGACTGAAGTTCCTTTTTTGTATGGACAGGAGTTGACTAACTTCTGTATGAGAAATATATGTTTTTAAAGGTGAAATCAAAAACAAGGAATAACTCAAAAACGATCAACACCACGAAAAAAATGTATATAACATAAATTGTGAGTTTTAAGGTGCTCTACATTTTTTGTGTTTTAAGTTTTTGTCCATTTCTTACGGTTTAGCAGCTATGCAAATTCCGTAAATTTCACCCTGAATAAAGTATTTTTCATAGGCTATTCCCAGAAAATTCAAAACATAAAACTTATTTGTCAGGTAAATATCTTTAATATACGATATTTTAATCAAAATCGTTAGAGCTATTTTTTAGAAAATCACAATTTTCGAAAAAAAATGTCCATATAAAGGGTAGTTTAAGGTGGGGGGATTTTTCTCAAAACCTTAGTGTTGCATCCTTGGTAGATACTGAACTTGAACATGAAGTTTGGTATTTTACCGACTTTTCGTTTTTGAGTTATCGGATACACGGACACGCTGACACACGGACACGCACACGGACCTTTTTCTGAAAATACTCTTTTTGGATACAAGGAACCCTAAAACATATATTGCCGGTGAAATACCTCGATATCTAATTTTTGGTGGAGTGCAATACCTTCTCTATACACTATGTACATATTACGTGTAGAGAAAGTAAAAAACTACTAAAGTATTTAAATCAGTGAATGTATCGTTACTACAGGTTTTTGTTCATAAAGCGAATATGGAGTAACGGTGCTCAAAAATCAACATCGGTATTGAGTATCGAGAACCAGTGGTATAATCTTATCATTAATATATACAAAGCCTACAAATCTAAATAAAGAAACAAAATAGGTAAATGTCGAATTCTACTTATTATGGCTTCGACGTAGACGAACACTCTTGGCAAGCATGACATAAGGACATCATGTGATCCAGAATTCCTCGACACCTCGCCAGTCCTTCAGAACCGGAAGGAGTTTTAAGAGCACGCCACTGGAAGAAGGAATGTGGTACTGGTCCGCCCTAACGTACTTCCTTTCTTTTCACTGAAATGTCCTTCGAATACAATTAACTTGCCAGCCCGTACGTCTTTACAAGGAACCCTTCCCCCTTCTGCACGAAATCCTTGTAAGGGATGCTGGCTCGCTTAACGCACTGCATCTTTGCATGCAGTTGCTATGCTTGACCCACAAGGTCGAAACTTGCTCAGGAATGTAGTCACATTTCTGCACCAACAAACATTTAGGAGGAGACATTTCTTCCATATATTCTAGATATGCGCACTGCTACAGCCGTTTCTATTATATAAGGTCATGGTTCAAGGTAGTCTTCAAAATCCCCACATTCCGGAATCTGCTGTCGAAATGGACAAAATCTTAAGTTGGTAACTGACATGCAGTTAGAAAATAGAAACATTTTAGGTGTTCCATTCACATGTTACCTCTCTGTAACAAATTATTCTTAAAACGCTTATGTCTACCTATTTCCTTGTAATTACTTGTTTCCTTGTAAGTAGAAACAAAATTAGAAAACACACAAACTCCGGTATAAGAAAAGTTTAAGAATTTTAAAATTGAAACTAATAACAAGGAATACCTCGGAAATTGTTAACTACACAAAAATTGTATATGACATAGTTGGTGTTTTAAGCAGATCTACATTCTTTGCCTAGTAATGAATGAAATTGGTGAAATGATGCTCAAATGATCTCGGGGTCCACGGAGCTTAAAGTTACTTGACATTCGTCTTCTCAGCATAAGGGAAAACCCCGAAAAAATCTTATCCGGGTAACTCGCCCTAAGCGAGATTCGAACTCACGATATTTTGAGTGTGAGGCAGGCATGCTACCACCACACTACCCAGGCGGGCTTAGTAAGTTTTTGTCTATTACTTACGATTTACCAGCTTTGCAAAGTTCATTCAAAATGAAGAGTATCTCAGAAGCTATTCCCAGAATATTCGTCTTGTTCTTTAATATACAAAGTTTTAGTCAGGCCTTGTTTGAGAAAATCAAAACCAAAATTTTGTGTTGCATCCTTCGAAAATGCTGAACTTAGATATAAAGTTTGGTATTTAACTGGCTTTTCGTTTTTGGGTTATCGTGGTTACTTCACTATATTTATTCCTTCACGAAGAATAGTTTTATGAAATTTAATTATCAATAAACTTCATGAAGAAATTAAAATTGTAATTGGAAAGCAAAAAATTAATAAAAGGTTCACATTTATTTTTATTTCTATCTTCTCCAAAAACAAGGACGCACACAGAACTTTTTTCTAAAAATGACTATTTGTTTTTAATTCAGCGGACCTTAAAATCTGTATTTCCGTTGAAATCTCAGTATCGAATTTTTGGGTGGGATGCAACACCTACTAAGTAGAGAAGAAAAAATTAAAACATCCCACATCTTTGATAAATCTAAATGGAAATGTTTTCCAAAACATCTTATGTGTTCCGCTTACATGAATTTCTATCGGTTGTGCAAAAATAAAATATTTTACATGCTTCACGCTAATCGAGACAAATATTATCAGAAATGGTCTTATTGCTTATAAACAGAAAGGAAATAAGGGAATGCACTAGGCTAAATTGATAGTTACATGTTTTAAAAGCTGACTATGCGATTCTCACTGAAATTCGGTTGCCTGGAGTAAAACAAAGGAAACACGGATGACTTTGAGAAAAACATAAGTATTGTAAAACTGAAACAAAACAAAACAAAATAGGAATACCTCGAAATGGTTAGCTATAGAACAAAAATGTAGAGGACAAATTGTGTGATTTGACAGAGCTCTATATTTTTTATTGTAAGCTTCTATTTCTTACGGTTTACCAATTATGCAAAATTCATCCATAATACAAAGGACTTCAGAGGCTATTCCAAACAAAGTAAAAGTATACATTTCGTTTGCCATGTATATCATATATATGTATGATATATTGTATTTTTAATCAAAATCGTTAGAAAAAATAGAACATTTCGAAAAATCTTCCATATAAAGAGTAGTTTGAATTGAGGGAATTTTACTGGAAATCTTCATGTCACATCCTTGGAACATGGTGAACTTATATTCCAAGTATAGTATTTAACTGAATATGCGTTTTTGAGCTATGTTATCCAAAGACGCAGATACACACACAGACCTTTTTTCTAAAAATGCTTTTCAATACACATTTCTGGTGAAGTGTTGACATTTTTGGGCGGAATACATACTTTCTCAACCTATTATGTAAGTACTTGTATAGTAAATGTAGAGAAAGTAAAAAGGCTTATATGCGTTAAATAGTATAGCTATTTAAAATGACACTTATTCACAGGAACAAACATTCTTAATATAAATGTTGTGTAAGCTGTGATGTTTTCATAAACTTTACCCAATATTTGTTTTTGTACCATCTCTAAAGATTTTATAATTGTAGAAGTTATCTATCATTTTATACAACGCACGTATTAACAAGTTTATTTGCAAAAATTAAGCGAATGTGAGGAAGTACACATAAATGTCTCTTTCAAGTACCTATGTGCTTGCTACAACAATTAACAGCTTGTATAATCTTGTTACTCCTACCAAAAAAGAAAATTTAACGGACTTAATGTTACTCTGTACTTGAAATAAATTATTACAGATATCATAGAGATGCTTTCCTTTGCAATTATTCATTCTGAATAATTATAAATATTATTGCTAATTCTATTGCTAATACTGTTAGCAGCATTATCAGTATGAACATTGTTATTATTATTATTATTATTATTATTATTATTATTATTATTATAATTATTGTCTGTCTATCCTCCCAAAAACAGATTTTGTCCAAAACTCGATTTAAACAATTTTTTAAATTTAGTGAAATTAATACACCTCTAATTAATATTCTTAAACAGGGGATTTTCATCAAATTGTTGAAAATTAGAAAAGATTTTAATTAAATTTCAGCGTCAGAGTTTAAAAAACAATCTGATGTGTTCCATTCATATGACTTTCTCTAGCTGTTCCGCAAAGAAACATTTTACTCAAAAATTAATCTTTTGTCTTCATCACGCTAATTAAAATAAAAATTAGCAGAAATAATCGTATTACTTGCTTCCTTGTAAGAAGGGAAAATGCACAGGCTAAAGCGATAGTCAAGATCTTTAAAAGCCGCTCGGATTAAGAACTCCGGCAGCCATTTTTTGGAACTTTACAAATAAAATATGCGCCTGCTCTTAAATTGTTAAGGGTTCTATATTTTCTCAGACCTCGAGAAAAATTCTTGCTTTCATAATCGCATTGAATCAGCTTTATTCTTTACATAAATAAATGATAGAATCATGATATGTAACTTACAAATTCTTAGAGCATAAAATTAATAATGCTTTATTCACGAAAATAGTAACAATAAAAATGGTAACGGTGAGAAAACTCATAAGAAAACCAAACCACATTGCTCATCGAGCACGTGACTTCTCTTGTTTTTATCCTATCTCAAATAATATAATAATTATAGTGTTTTAAAGTTTAAAGTGACTTTTGAAAGGTTCTATAATTGCAATTCACTTGTAAAACTTATTCCAGTTTAGCTCCCTTGTTTTTCTACATGCATATAAAGCATGGAGGTGTCCCGATAAGTTCTATAAATGTAAACAATGATAATTAATTACCGATTTTGAGGTTTCCTGTACCCTACATTATTTCTAAGGTCATAGGAAATCATCTTGCTCTTGGAAGCCAGTTTAACTTGGGCGTTTTTGATTAAGCACAGGAAACTGCACAGAAATGAAGAGGCAATGCAATTCTAGTTATGTTTTTGAGTCACGCAAATACGGCTTATTGGGGTTACCATCTGTGTGAAAGCTTTCGGGGTGATCCTTAGCTCTCAATAGTCATTCCAACTATTTGGCACTTTTGACCGACTAACAGGGACTTTCAATAAGTCCTTAGAAAAGTATAGAAAAACAAATTATTTTTGGTAATTTTTTTAAGTTTTCAACATAATCTCCTTTTAGCTCGATACATGTTTCTCCAACTGTTTTAAGCCTTTCAAAAAGTATGGTTTCGGAAAGTCCTGAACATAGGATCTGTTTGGGAGATGACCTCTGGTGGGTTTTGGTACATGGCGTCATTATTAGTTCAACCAGCCCCCTGTCTCAAAAGGGGAGATGCAGAATAGAACCTTGGACTGCAGCATTGCCGACTTTGTAAACAGGTTGATGCATTGGGTGGCACAGAGCTGCTTTTCACCAGGACGTTTTGTACGCAAGATTGGAAGTCAGCAAACACCGATCATAGAATTTGCATAGTTAAGTGCTACTTTCGAACTGGAGGTATACGTTACCTATTAGTATAAATACTGCGATTGTGAGTTTACGGGATGCAAGCGAATGTTCCAAATGTAAATACTGGAAAGGTACATTCACTTAGGTGATCTCGAAACTGTTAACATCCACCCCCTCTACTCCTAGTTTGCTAGTCCTCTGCAAGAGGCAATGATAAACTCACTATCTAGTATTGGCATCATATGCGGGCAAACGACTGACGGTAAAGGCTGAATAAATCTAAGGACCTTATATAGATACACATTACTTCTCTGTTGCAAATTTTAGGTGGAATACAATATTTTCTCTTTCTATTATGTACATAATACATTATAAGGAGAATAAAACTTAATGAAACAAAACTAAGAGAGCTAGGATTAAGCACAAAGAAGCTGCAGTTGGATGCTGTTATTAACATATCATGTAATACCTAATCTGAATTAAAATGTTGCCTTCATGTACTTCTCCTAAACTAATTAACAACATACATAATAAAAGGTGCTGAACAAATCCATATTAATTACTACTGCAAGCAGCAAGTCATTTTGCCTGAATAAAGTGGACTCATGGGATTCGAATGGAACCAGCCAAGGTTAGGAGCAAGGCAGCCGTATGGCGGGTGGCTGAAGGAAGATGTATTGCATCCAGCAGTATGGAAGGTCAGAGGATTATAGCCTTTTTCTGAACTGAACTTCGACTTCCTTCAGATTACTTTGGAAGGAAGGAGCGGCCTACATTTAAAACAGCGGGACACTGCACTGACTTCCGCCACATCTGTGCTGCTAAACTCCCGTATTTAGATCAAATATACTTCGAAATGCTCTGAAAAGGTTTTTCAAGATTTGCAGATAATGTGATATTCTTACTGCACTCACATGACTTTCTCTAACTGCTCTACAAACAAACTTCTCACAAAAGAGTATTCTTCTTTGTATATAATACTAATCGAGATAAACATTAGCAGAGAGTTCTTGTTACTTAGTTTCTTATATGTACAAGGCAACTAAAGGAATGCGCTATGCTAAAGTGATGGTGAAATGTTTTAATAGCTGTCGATTGTCATTGCAAATCGTCTCTTTGCTTGGCCAGGAGTAGATCAAGAGAAAATCGGACACTTGCCTCTGAGAAAAGTATAAGTACTCTACAATTAAAACCAATAACAAGGAATATCTCGGAAACGGCTACCTCCATAAAAAAAACGTAAAGGACATAAATTGTATGCCTTGGCGTATAGTAAGTTTTTGTCTATCTCTTACGGTTTAGCAGTTAAGCAAAATTCGACAAAATTATCCAGAATAAAGAAATCTTCAGAAGCTATTCCTAGAAAATTCAAGATATACTTCATTTAGAATGTAAATATCTTTAATATACGGAATTTAATCAAAACCGTTAGAGCCATTTTTAGAAAATAAAAATTTTCGCAAAATTATCCATGTAAAGGGTAGTTTGGGATGGGGGATTTTTTTTTTCAAAATCTTCGTGTCGTATCCCTGGAAGATACTTAACTTAAATGCCAAGTTATCGTGATCTCACCGGAGATACATGCTTTGAGGTCCCCTGTGTCCACAAAAAAGGTCCGTATGTGTCTCTGTGAACACGATAACTAAAAAACGAAAAGTGGGTTAAATGTCAAACTTGACATTTAAATTCAGTATCTTGCAAAGATACGACAAGAAGATTTTCACGTGTCCTTTGGATGGAACATTTTTCGAAAACTTTGATTTTCTCAAAAACGGCTCTAACAAATAGAATAAATTACCGCATTCTATTGATAATTTCATGACAAAATTTATATTTTTAATATGTTGGGAAAATCCTTTGAAATCCTCTTCATTGTGAATGATGTTTGCATAACTGGTAAACTGTAACAGATAGAAAGTTACTACCTAAAATATATAGAACACGTTGAAACACATTATTCCTGTCATATCCGCTTTTTTGTAGAGATAACAATTTCCGAAATTTTCTCTTATTGCTTCCATTAACTACTTAAAATTGTCTGAAACTGTATGTCAGCATTCATTTCATATCGCTTTTATTATACTCCTAACCATGCAAACAGAACGGACCTTCAATTGTTTCACATAGCAATAGGTTTTAAAGAATTTTACTAACGCTATAGCCTTGCGTGTTCATTATTTTCGTTCTACTAACAAGGAAAGAAGTAATAGGACAGTTTGTGCTAACGTTTATTTCTATAAATATATTGTAATTAACGATTAATCTACTATGAGAATAGTTTGCAGAACAGCTAGAGAAAGTCAAGTAAATGGGAAACTTCAGAGATTGTATTTTTCTAATGATTATTAAAAATCATAATTTTCATACATTATCTTTAAATGATAATCCTAAATTTAATACTAAAATCATTATAATATACCAATATACTGTAATATATAATATACTGCTATAATAATAAAAAAATTACGCTTATATTTTTCTTCTCCACTACACGACATGGTCACAAAAGTCCATCTCACAGATGTTCCTTCCAGAACTTTCTGGGTTGACCAGGATCTCTTCTCCCTTCCTTGCGGTTAAATTGGTATGCAAACTTGGAGACAATCTTGAAGTTGGCATTCTGAACTAGTTGCATGCATTCATTCTGATACATTTTAATGGTACTATTTGTTGAACATATATTACCATGTTATTATATTTTAGTTTCGTATTCTATCGAACCTTGAACATGATTTTAATTTTTCTAAAAGGTTCCCTCTACTCTTTGTGATACACTTTCTATCTTCATCCCAATCACCAGCATGTTTCACTTTCAGACCGCCAGTGTTTTATAAAACTTTAATATTTCTTTTGTTGTTTCTCTTGTTTTACTCCAGAGCCTCCGAGGCGTAGGGGTAACATGCTAGCCTCTTAGTTACAGAGGTCACGGGTTTAAACCTTGCGTACGGCGATGGACTTTTTTCGGGCATAAAAATCCATAGCATGGCTTCCTTTGGAAGTAGCAGTGGTCTCGTGTCGTAGATTCATGGCCCTTAAAAGAACCTCAGACCTGATAAAGAGGCCTTGGAGCCAAATTAAGTGGTCTTTCCACGTTATGGGACAAATGGAATGGTAAGGACCGCAGCAGTTAAAGAACGTCCATAAATAAAACGTATATAACTTCTGTAGTCATATCGGGGGGGCTTTGACTTGAGAAACACCTGATAGTGTGTCCGCGTCGTGGCCGAGCGGTTGGATCACTCGCCTCCCAAATGACGGTATGTGGATTTGTGGTGGATAAAGCGGTACAGGGGTGGGTTTTCTCAAGAGTTCTCCGGTTGCCCCCGCCATTGTATTTCACTGGAGCTCCATCTTCATTCCACACATCATCAATCATCGCCTGCGGTGCCCCAAGTACTAAAAACGATGGTCAAACGCTTAAAAAAAAACAACTAATATTGGTGCTTTTATTCGTTGAACTGGAGCCCTTAGCATTGGTTGATTTATTTTTGCTCAACATACCCGTATCATCTTCCACAATGATGTTTATACTCTGTAGAGAATAGAAAATGCTTCCAGTTACAGAAACATTTCCTTCCTTCTAGATCAATTTTGGTTCTGGCTCGTGTAAGCTGAGGAGACAGCAAAATATTTCCTTGTATCCATTCTTACTCTAATTCTTAATCTATACGTATGTATGTATATATTTTCACTTTCTCTACACGTACTATGTACATAGTGTATGGAAAAGGTATTTTACTGCGCCCAAAAATTCTATACCGAGATTTCACCGGAAATACATGTTTTGAGACCCACTGAATCCAAAAAAAAATTAGAAAAGAATCCCTCTGTGTCTGTGTATGTGTGTGTCTGTGGATGGTATAGCTCAAAAACGAAAAGACCGTTAAATACCAAACTTGGTATTTAAGTTTGGTATCTTCCATGGATGCGACACAGAGATTTTCAAGAAAATCCTCCCACCCCAAACTACTGGAACATGTTTTGAAAAATTTGATGTTCTCAAAAATGGCTAACGATTTTGTTTAGAATACTTATATTTAAGATATTTTTATGACAAACGAAACGTATATCTTGGTTTTTCTGGGAACAATCTCTGAAGACTTCTTCATTCTGGAAACTTACGACACAGAAGTTTAGATATCTTTAAAACACCCAGTTTATGTCATGTACATTTTTTTTTTTTTTTTTTTTTTTTTAAGAGTTAACAGTTTTCAAGATATTCTGGATTATTATTTTCAATTTTAGCCACTTTTAACTTATCTCAAACGGCAAGGCATTTTTCTTTTCGTTTCTCGTTGGTTTACTCCTGGCAATCAAAGAGATTAGAGTTTTAATTGTTCCACATAGCGACCGTCTTTTAAAGGACAAAACTATCTCTTTAGCCTGTGCATTTTCTTTTTTCACTTCTACTTAAAACGAGCTAGTAATAAAATAATTTTGCTTTTCCTTATTATGATTAGCATACTTTAGATAATAGATTAATGCTTTAAATAAAAGGTTTGTTTGCCGAACAGCTAGAGGACACCATATGAACGAAACACATCAGATTTTTTCCCGTCTACTTACAAGGGACCAAGTAATAAGGACAGTTTTTGCTAATGTTATCATGATGCAGATAGAATAATAAGCTTTTTAACAATAATTTGTTACATAAATTTAGAGAATGGAATACATCAGATTTATATATATATATATATATATTTATATATTTATATTTATATATATATATATATATTGACATTTTAAAGTCAAACTACTCGGACAACTCATAGATGGCACATCATTTAGGTGATGTACTATGTATTATGTTTCATCCTGTTATCCTAATTAAAACTAGGACATACGCATACAATATAATGTCACGATACCTATGACTATAAAAACCGGCGACTCCAACGTGTTATCAGGACGCCACAGCAATGTAACATTACACCACACAGCTCTTCAACCACGTTGCCATCGATGAACATGACTGGAACATGCTTAGGGGTTTTAAGGTAGCTCAGAGCTATTGAGGGTTTCACACCTGCTACACATCAGGTAACGGGACGGGATGGTGTAAGATAATTCCTACGTGCAATAAGATACTTACGAGAGAGGTAACTAGGCAATAACTAACGTGTATTAAAATTATAGTACACCAGTGATGGGGTTTCTACATGAGGAATGAGGTTATTGTGAGTAAATAATTTGTAAACGCCTTGCTGTTTTTTCAATACAGTTCCGGAAGCTTGTTAGGACTTCGGTGCTGTATTCCTTCTCCCAGCGTTCTACATTTCCTTAGTTGACCTATTAATTTAACATTTTCTTTTTACATATACATACACACATTTAAAAACACCCATGCCCAAGGCGAGACTCCAACCCAATATTGCTGTTAGCTCGGGAAGTTGTGTTCAAAAGTATTGTGAGTGTCTTAGGCACTCAGCTTTCAAAATAAGCTAGGCTGCCGTTGGGAATCAAACTGACATGGAATAAGTTAGCGATGCGGCCAAAAAGAAGACCCACAGATTCAAATACCAGAGTTCTAAATATGCTCGTCGAGCTCACATTCACTAAGAGGTTATGTACGGAGATTAGTACCTTCAATTTTATTTTTATTCATTGGGCCTCTCACCTAGACGGCCCGGTTCGATCCCAAGCGACCGCATATGAGATTTGTGGTGGACAAAGCGGATTTTCTCAAGAGTTCTCCGGTTTCCCCCGCGATTACATTCCACCGGTGCTCCATTTTCAGCCATAGCAGTAATAGTGGGCGTTAAACACTATAAAAAAAAAAGAATTATTTTTATTTACACACATCAAATAATCTTGGTCTTGCCTTATGTGTATAGTGAAAAATTATATTTTTTCTTACAATCATATAACAATTCATTGTAAATCGAGGAAAATTAAAAATGTCAGAATCTAATCGTCACCATATGCAGCTGAAATTTTATGATGAATATATTGAGAGGAAAATAAACAATAAAAGCAAAAATTGATTAATGCTATAACAATCATATTGATACAAAATAAAGGGTCCTCAACTGTTAGTTATTGTAGCCAGTCTTAGCAGGGCACATTAGTTAAAATAAACTAGATTTGAGACTAAACTCTGCTAGACAAAGATAGTTAAAGGAAAGTAAAGTTTATAGAGCCATTAAATGAAACAAAACGACTCAAAATTCTTTAAACAAATAAAAAAAAACACCAAATGGGGCAAAAAAGAGCACATAATGGACAATTATTATATTGGAGCTCTTCTTTAGACACTAGAATAAAAAATCAGCTTTTTTCCATTCACGTAACTTTTCCTATGCTGCAACGAACTATTCTTACAAATAATTATTCTTCTGTGTATTTCATACTAATTGAGATAAACATCAGCTGAAATGATTTTTTTTTTTTTACTTATTTCCTTATAAGAAGGAAAAAAAAACGTAATAGATTAGACTAAACCCATAGTTAATACTTTTAAAGCTGTCATAATGTAAAAGAAATTCCGTTCTATTTGAATAGCCAGTAATAAAATGAAATAAACCGGAATGAAAAATTTCCATATGAAAAAAGTTTCAAGTACCTTAAAATCAAAACCAATAAGGAATATCTCGAAATGGTCAACTCCATGGAAAAATGTATATGCCATTACTTGTGTGTTATAACGAAATCTACACTTTTGGTGGTTTAAGGCTTTGTTTATCTATTACGATTTACCAGTTATGCAAAAGTCATCCAGAATGATGAGGTCTTCAGATGTTTTATCCTGAAAAGTCATCATTTTATTTGTTAAATAGATATTTTTAATATAAGCAATTTTTGATCAAATATAAGCTTTCGTAATATTTTTCCATGTAAAGGTAACTCGTGTCGCTTCGTGTCAAATCCTTAGAAGATACGGAATTGAAATATAAAATTTGGTATTTAACCGATTTTACGTTTTTGCATTACATGTCACGGACTTCCACAAATTATGGATAACTTTTGCGAACAAATATTTGGTGCTTCAAATATGTTTTATTTGCATTTATGAATTGCTGTGAGGATTTAATGCTAAATATGGAAGGGGCGGATTTACATCCATTTAGTACAAGACACAATTATTTAATTGTCTTTATTTAACTATAATAACCCTTTAAAATCTACTTCATATAGCTGTTTTTCTAAAAATTCTTGTTTACTTTCTCTCTGGCCCTACTTATTAGAAATTATTATCGCTTAAAATCTTTGGTTGTCATTTTAGAGACCTCCGAATGTACAGATAACTTGATTGGAGTAATTAATGGAGTGTAGGAGGTCAGTCAATTATTGGAGGAGCGCAGGTTAACTTCGTGTGCTGGCAAACAGATTTCAGAAATCATAGCAAACGATTATTCAGTTCCACTCAAGCATGTAAATCTGATTCGGATTCCGAGTTAACCTCAGGTCTCTGAGCTCTTCATTATACCACTGGGAATAACGGATTCCGCCCTCCAGCAGCTCTCATCAAGAAAGAGGATGTTTTTCTGAATGATCTGATGACCAAGAATTTGTAACAAGCCTCTGGTGCTTATAAACTTTTCCAAGGAGAAAAAACATTTCAAATCTTACAAAAAATACAACTTCCTTGGCGTTCATTTTAATGTTTTAACGACAAACTTTCTCTTCAGTTATTTATTTGCTACTGAGAAAATACGATTGGTTAGACATCAAGCCTCCCACCTAGGCAGCCCGAGTTCGATCCCAAGCGCCTGCATGTGGCATTTGTAACGGCATCTGAGCGGGTATTTTCCGGTTTCCCCTACTACTCTTTCCTCCAGTTGCCACATCATCACCTTTCTTATCATTCATCTCGCTTGCATTTTGTATCATCCACTTCCTCACGGTCATACCTGGCTACAATACTAAAAATAGCCTGTTTTGATATGCACGTGACTATGTGCATAGCTATATGTTTTACACGCTTATTTTCACTTTGCTTGTTAGAGGGTATAGTAAAAAAATCTGCTGTGTTCCATTCATATGACTTTCTCTTACTCGATAAAAATTACTGTTAGAAAGCTTATTCTTCTATCTACTTCATGAAAATCGAGATAAACATTAGCAGAAATTGTCTTTATTACTTGCTTCCTTGCTTCCTAGTCAAATATTTTAAAAACTGATTGCTATGTGGTTGAAATCCATTTCTTTGCATTGCCAGGAGTTAACAAATTCCCGTGTGGGAAAATTATTTTAAAACTGAAACCAATAACAAAAGAGTACTTTTCTGTCTCTTATAGTTTAATAGTTATGCAAAATTTAGCAAAATCCTTCTAGAATAAAGAGGTTTACAGGAGCTTTTCTCAGAAAATTTAAAATTACATTTCATTTGTCATGTAAATATCCTTAATATATGGTATTTTAATTAAAACCATTAGTCATTTTTAAGAAAAATCAACATTTTCAATATGTTTTCCATGTAAAGGGTGGTTTGGAAAGATGTTGCATCCTTGAAAGATATTAAGCGTAAATACCAAGATTGTTATTTTACTGACTTTTTGTTTTTGAGTTAACGTTTTCACACACACACACACACACACACACACATACATACACACCTTTTTCTATTTTTTTTATGCAGGGAGCCATAAAACGGTGAATTGAATTTTTGAGTAGAATACAATACCTCCCCTAGCTGCTATGCACATTGTAAGCAGATATGTATGTGCTAGAAAAAGTAACAATGTTTTTTTATTATTATTATTATTTTTATACAGAGAACCTAAGAGGTGTATTTCCGGTAAATGTGCATTTCTCGGTATCGAGCTTTTGAGTGGATTGGAATACCTTCTCTACCTACGTACCATGTAGGGAAAGTAAAAATTACATTCCACCATATTTATATATCAAGGTGTCATCGTAAATTCACGTTGCAGTCTTTTCGAGAAAGCGCCCTAATAATTTGCATCTGTTTCTCTGTGAATAATAATAACTTATAGGTCTAATGCGTTTGTTAACATGACTCTCTAGCCACAAATCTGTTATTGGTTTGTCTATTAAGTTTATTAAGTAAGAACTATTTTATTCTACCAAAAATTTCCATATCGAGATTTGGCAGGACATATTCATTGTGCGACTCCTTGAATAAAAAAGCATTTTAGTAACAAAATCTGATGTGTTCCATTCCCATTACTTACTCTGCTTATTCTTTTAACTACATCATGCTAATTGAGATAAATATTATCAGAAATGATTCTATTACTCGCTTTCTTGTACGTAGAAGGGAAATAAGAGAGCACACTAGGCTAAAGATGGAGTCAGTTCTTTTAAAAGCTGTCGCTATGCAATTATCTTTGAAATTCTGTTGTCTTTCCAGGCTAGGAGTAAGACAAGAGATATGAATTTCCGTAAGAGCAAATTTAAGTACTTCAAAACTTGAAGCATTAACAAGGATTATCTCTGAAATGGTGAAATGGTTAGCTCTACAGAAACTGTATAACATAAATTGTGTGTTTCAATGAGATCTACATTTGGGATCTACTTTTCAACACAAAACAGTTAGTCAAACTGGTGATCCCTTTTTTAAAACATCTAAAATTTCGAAACTCTGCCATATAAAGGTAGTTTGGGTGGGAGAACTTTTCTGAAAATCCTCGTGACGAGCTTCCTTCTATTGATCTTCGTGCACTTGTGTTTGAAGCAGCCTTAAAGACTGGGCAGAACGCAGAAGCTCTAACGAGGGTGGGGCAAAATTGGCTAAGAAGATGCGCTGTGAAAATCTACTGTAGATGCACATTTATTGTTTATGTTCCAGTTGTTTATCATTAATAAATTTCCTGTTCAGCAAAGATGTGGATCTGATTTAATTTTTCCATGATAAGCCTGAGTGATGTATTTCCATAGTTCACATTTGAATTTGCTTTATCTTTGATCATCAAACCAAATATACGTAGCCTCTTACGCTCGGATACCTGAAAGAAAACCACGCCACCCCTTATAACGAACCACATTTCAAGCACAAACCAGAACAAAGCATTTGACTCTTTAGTCTTACTCTGTTGCTAGACTATGCATATAATGCATTCAATAATACAATTATCTCCGTTAGATAGATGGAATTGTTATTGAAATTTATTAGTCATATTTGGATTTTCCAGCACGCCAAAACTACGCACTCATATCCCTAGCATCCTGAATATTCAGTTTTATGTTAAAAGACTATGAACTATTCTTTATCCATAAGAAATTTTATTCAAAGTTGTAAAACTGGAAGCCAAAAGAGATACAAAAATCTTAAGTGTTCCATTCACATGACTTCCTCTATCTGCTCTTCAAACTAACTTCTTATAAAAGAGTATTCTTATCTGTATTTCATTCTAATCGAAATAAACATTAGCAGAAAGGGTTTTGTTATTTAGTTCCGTATAAATAGAAGGGAGGTACGAGTATGTTAGCAGTGGGGACACCTCAGCAACTGCGACCAAGTATTGATCCCCACCCCCCTCGGGATGAGCGGAGCGGAATCCACAGGCCAGCACACAGGAAATACGTAGCCAAGCGCAGAGACGCACCGAAGTCTCTAACAGTGTCACTAGATGGCAGCCCTGGTGCACCACGGAGGCTTTACAGGCACTGGGAAGCCTAGCCTCACGGCGCAACCAGAGGGAAGAGTTTTTCCTGGAACAAACAACCGCGCCATCTGCCCGCAAGACATGAACCTCACCTACTGCCCAACTGAAAGATGAAGAAGGGAAATGAAATGAGGGAATGAAGGGAAAGGAACCGTGGTAGATATACAACATCCTAGCATTCACCAGGAAAATCACCAGGTCCAGAGTGCACGTCGACGGGAACGAATAGGAGGGGACTAAGGGAATACTGCAAACTGAAGCGATTTTCATGTGTTTTAAAAGCTGTCGCTGTACAATTGTCATTGGTATTTGTTTCTTTGTATGGTTAGGAGTAGAACGAAACAAACAGCAGCCACTTCCTGTTTGATAAAAGAAATATTTTAACATTAAAATCAATAACTAGGAATATCTCAAAAATCGTTAGCTCCACATCAAAAACATATATGACATAAATTATGTATTTTGAACAAAACTACGTTTTTGTGAGTTTTTTTTTTTCTATCTCTTACGGTTTACCAGTTAGACAAAAGTCATTCGAATGAAGTGGACAGGAATTGCAAGTTGTACATGTCTTTACCATACGCAATTTTAATCAAAATGGCTAAGACACATTTTTGAGAAAATCAACATTTTGAAAACGTTTTCTTTGTAAAGGGAAATTCTTGGCGAGGCGCTTTTCTTGAAAACTCCATGTCATATTCTTGAAAGATGCTGAACTGGGTGCACGTTTGGTATTTAACTAGTTTTCGTTTTTGAGTTACATTGTTCACACACATGAGTGTGGACCTTTTTCCAAAATTCTTTTTGAACTTAGGGGACCTAGAGCATGTTTTCTGTGAAATTTCGATATCATATTTTTGGGTGGAATATAATATTTTTTCTGCCTATCATATAATTAGTACATGCAGAGAAAGTAATAAACGTTCGTAAGAATAATTTTTATAGTCACTACAACGTAGAGAAAAACATGTGAAAATGAACATATAAAATTTCTTGAGCTATTATATTATCTACAAAAAGCTCTGATATGTTTAATTCACATTACTTTCACTATATATGCTACAAATTATTATTAAAAAGCTTATTCCTCCGTCTACTTCATGCTAATCGAGATAATCATTAGTAGTAATTGTCTTATTACTTGTTACCTATGTGATTGAAATTCCTTTGTTTGTGTGGTCAGGAATTGACAAATTCCCGTCTAAGAAAAGTATTAAATATTTTAAAGTTGAAACAAATAACCGGAATATCTCGGAAACTATCAGCTCTACAAAAAAAAGCATGTGACATAAATTTTGTGTTCTAACGAGATGTATATCTTCGGTGTAGTAAGTTTTCGCCTATCTGTTACGGTTTACCAGTTATGCAAAATTCAGGAAAACTAATCAAGAATAAAGAGGTCTTCAGAGGCTATTCCCATAAAATTCAAAATATACATCTTATTTTCCATGTAAATGTCTTTAATGTATGGTATTTTAATCAAAATTGTGTGTGTATGTGTTTTCAGCAGCATAGCTCAAAAACGAAAACATCGTTAAATACCAAACTTGGTAATTAATTTCGGAATTTTCCAAGGATGTGACAAGAGGATTTTCAAGAAAATCCCCCCATCCCTAACTATCCTTTACATGGAAAAAAATTTCGAAAAAGTTGATTTCCTCAAAAATGCCTCTAACGATATTTTTTATTAAAATCTCTTATGTTTAAAATGTATATCTTCAATTTTCTGTGAATAGCCTCTGAAGACATGTTTATTCTGGATGAATTTCGTGGAGTTTTACATAACTGCTAAACCGTAAGAGATAGGTCAAAACTTACAATAAAAAACATAGATCTTGTTAAAACACACAATTTGTTATATGCATTTTTTTCGTGGAGTTGACCGTTATTGAGATATTCCTGGTTGCTAATTTTAACTTTAAAATACTATATTTTTCTCATACAAGAATTTGTCAACTCCTGGACATATAAACAAAGGTACTTCAATCATATTGCAACCAGCTTTTAAAATATTTGACTATCGATTTAGCCTATGGTACTCCTTTATTGCCCTTCTACTTACAAGAAAGACGCCCTCCGTGGTGTAATGGTTACCATGCGAACTTCATATACCCAAGGTCGCGGGTTCAAACTCGGCGGAGGGCGAGGGTTCAGGCGTAAAAACCCTTGGCATTACTTCCTTCGTAAGGGAGGTAAAGCCGTTGGTCCCGTGTCGTAGACTTACGGCACGTAAAAAAACCTCAACCCTGATAGAGAGGCATCTGAGCAAAATTAAGCAAGTCTTTCACGCCCAGTATAGAATGGGACGCTGAGATTTCCAGCAGTTAAAGAGCGCCCATAAATAAAACTCCTTTTTGCTGATTTTTTCTCTCGATTGGCATTAAATAAATAGAATAAGCATTTTAACAATAATTTATTGTAGAGATGAAGAGAAAGTCATGTGAATGGAACGTATCAGATATTTTTTATACTTAGAGCCCTAAAATTTGTATTTCCGGTGAAATTTTGGTCGAATTTTACATTATGCACAGGTCTTCCTAGAGAAAGTAAAAAGTCAGCTGTGAATAAGAAAAACAAATTAAACTTTAAACTCTAGCACCCTATATAGCTTCTTGTTGACCATACTAGCCAGTTAGTATAACACATTCCTTGATACAGACTGGCTCCTGGCAGAACTTTGGCTATGCGACAATATTTAGCTACATATTTTGGCATATTTGTGTTGCAGTGTGTATATTTGTTCGACTGTTATAGGTGTGGCTTCCTATAACACAAAGACACATTCTTTTAGTTTCAAGTTTTCGGCAAAAGAGGTCATTGTCTTCTGGAGTTCACATTCCTGAAGTTCGGGTGTTCTATCTTTACATTTGTCAACTGTGTGCGTGTGTATGCCTTATAGAATGGGTGTTAAGTACTCCTATATATCGCACTTTTTTGCAATTTTTCACGAGCATGACTTTGATATATTAAAAGAAATCTGATGTGTTCCATTCACATGACTTGCTCTACATCTCTCCAATAAATTATTGTTAAAAAGTTCACTCTTCTAGTTACTTAATGCTAATCGAGAAAAAATTAGCAGAAAGGGTCTTATTATTTGCTTCCTTGTAGTTAGAAGGGAAATAAGAGAATAGCATAGGCTAAACCGTTAGTCAAATGAGATTGAAGTTCCTTTGTTTGTATGGGCAGGAGTTGACAAATTCGTATGAGAAATGTGTTTTTGTAGCTGAAATTAATAACACGAAATGTCTCAAAAATGATCAACTCCACATTAAAATGTATATAGCATAAATTGTGTGATTTAAGAAAATCTACCTTTTTTGTTAAGTCAGTTTTTGCCTGTCTCTTATGGGTTACCAGTTTAGCAAAATTCCGCAAACTTTATGCAGAATAAGCATGTCTTCATTGGCTATTCCCAGAAAGTTGAAGATATACATATTATTTGTCATTTAAATATCTTAAATGTAAGAGATTTTAATCAAATCGTTAGAGAAAATTAAACTTTTCGAAATGTTTTCCATGTAAAGGGTAGTTCGTATCGCATCCTTGGCAGATACCGAACTTAACTACTAGGTTTGGTATTTAATGGTCTCTTTGTTGTTGAGCTATGCTGTCCACCCCCCACACACACACGCATACACACATATGCACGGATGTTTTTCCAAAAATGCTTTTCTTGGGTTCAGGGGAACCCAAATCATGCATTTCCGGTGAAATCACGGTATCTAATTTTGGGTGGAATACAATACCTTCTCTATACACTAAGTACATAGTACGCGTAGAGAAAGTAACAACTGCTTACATGCAACAAGTGGAAATTTCTCTAAAAGCTCAGGAAACATAATAGAGAATTTCTAAACACATTTTGTTGCATTTGACATCACTTCTTACTTCTCCAGGTTTGTCACAAACGCCCTTGAACCTATTTCGGAAAGCAGTTTTTAGGAGCAGATTTCCAAAAGTGAATAACAGGTGAGCCACAACACTGTGTATTTAACACAAATATCACGGGTATTCTCTGCTCATTGTATTTTCCGCGGTTTACATCTGTTATCTTTATCTCTTTAGACTACATTTCCAAATTAAGTTTTGTTTACTCACTTATCTAGGTGTCCCTGTCAGGTCGAAATCCATTTTACTGCTCTCTAATCAATACATGATACATTTGTGAGAGATATTTTTACCTGGAATTTTTACATTACATGATTACAGCAACAGCAGCTATGTTTAGATTCTCTAACATGTTTCTTCGGACACAGCAAATACCTACAAAGCAATTAATTTTGCCTTTCTGTCATTGCCGTTCTCTTTTTCTCACGGAGCTGGATGGAATTCTGTTTTATTCTTTCTTTTAGTTTTCTGTGTTATAATTACATATTTACCATCTGGCTGACAACTATCTTCAGGAGCAATTAAAAGTAAATAGTTAAATAACGAGCTTGGAAAGGGAGAAATTGCTTCAGTTATTTACAGTAATAGAAATCTTGCTGTATTTTGCACAATAACATATACTTGCATAAATAACATTGATTACACATGGGTGTTTTCACTTCAACAAGAAATGATGGAATTTTAATGGATGTAAAGAAATACAGTGTGACAAAGTAGTAGTTGTGAAGTGGGAAAAACATCCCTGTCCAAAATGCATTGCAGTATGAATATTTTGTGAGGTGTAAAATGCTTAAGAGACATTGTTTACCTACAAGACGTGTCCGGAAATAAGTACCGGTTTGTTTTTACATTTCTTTGTACATGGAAAAGGCATCTCTTAACCTGTCTTTGGACATAGTTAACACCATTGTTCAGGCATTTGTCACAGCCCTCTTCAACGAAAGCTGCCGCTAGCGAAGACAGTTACTGAGAACACCGTGTTTTGTGGAAACACATCTCACATCATTCTTATTGTGTACTGTCTGTTATGACGAATCGCCTCTAGTTCAAGTTTAAAAAGGGGTGGATTTTAGGCCCAAGGACTGCGATCTAAAATAGCTATTATGCATCCCCCTTCCATCAGTTAAGTAGTCAATTGCTCGTTATGAACATAAGCAGGCTTCTAACTGAGGATTTCGATAGTTCATCTATCTTTGGAAAATGATTGCCAAAATACTTGTTCTTCGATTCGCAAGAGCAATGCAATCACTTAGAAGATGAGTAATAGTCTCATCTCCCTCTAGACATCTACTACAAATGGGGTTGTTGAACAATCCGATCTTGTATAGATTAAACTTTAAGACACAGTGCCCTGTAATGAATCCTGTTGCCCATGCAAGCCTTCCTTTACTAAGACCCCGCAGATATTTTGCCCTGCTATTGTCCAGGTCTATAATGAACAGCTTGGAATGTCTGCAGCCCTCAATGGAGTTCCAGTAGTTCTTATGTTCTGCTTGAGCCCAATACTTGATAACCAGTTTCACTGGTCTGTAGGACACCCCCAGTACAGGCTCTGGACCCAAAAATGGAATTTCACTACCAATCGTAGCTGCTTCATCTGCTTTCTCATTACCTGGTATACCGATTTGTCCTAGTACCCACATAAGTTGAACCTTTTTGTGTTCAGCCAGTGTCGTTAAGGATTCCCGGCATTCTGAGATGTGTTGAACTGCGACACTAGCGTTGCGGTGGCGATAGAACGAAATGGTAGTTCCTTTCCGGACACGCCTCTATATCCTTTTCCTACCTCAAGAATTATCCATATTTTGACTTGTCAGTTTTTGTATTTTGGTTTCTGTAAGTAAAAGAACATAATTGAGGTATGCTACAGTTTTTGTTTTCTGTCATTTTTTATGTCAAGCTATTGTTGGTTGTGGGTTACAATAGAAAAGTCCCTAATGACTAATTGTCCCTTGGCAACCGAATTCTCCTCCCCACTTATAAGTATAAGAGTAGTATTGGGGTAACGTTTATTACTCAAATTCAAGAGGTAGAATCTCGGTAAGACAGAATTATTTGGATATTACTTTTCTACCACGTACATAGCTAGAACAGGAGGTATTGCAATCCAAATAAAAATACATTACTGTAATATTACTGGATATACACGTTTTGGAGTCCTCAGAATAAAAAAAAAAACATTTGTAGAAAAATGTGTGTTTGTGCGCGCGCATACTCTTGCGCAAGCTCGATCCATTTCTTCCACTCTACTCGATACTGTGTCATTCTTGTCATTTGAGCCGTAGGAGGCGGGTCCAGAAGGTAAGTAACATTTCATTCTACCACTACCTCTAGTGTCGCTGTTCCAAGTATGTGCAATCATCCCTCAGGTTTAGTGTCTGTCCATTAACCCATTACAGCCGGATCATTTTGCGTTTTCAGTTGTTAATGATCAAAATGTTTCAGACAATTTCTGATCCCTCCGACTGTGAAGTGCGTTCCGTAATACGGTTTTGGAACATAAAGAATGTTAAGCGAACAGAAATTCATCTTCAACTTGTAGAATGATATGTAATGACAGGTGGAATGAAAAAGATAGGCAATTTAATGACGGACAATCAAATGTTCATGGCACAACACGGAATAGGCGGCCTTTTGTTGTCACTAATGATTTGGTTGAACAATTAAATGAGGTAATTTGTGTAAGCAGAATTAATATGAATGTTTTCTGATGCGTCCCATCAACAGTTTGAATGACATTTTCACAAAGCACTTAGAATGTCGCAAACTGAGTTTCGGTTAGGTTCCGCAGATGCTTTCTAATGATCATAAATCGAAGCGGCCGGACAGGCTTTGACATTTCCTACTCGATGTATGAAGAGAAAGATGGATTCTTAAGCAGAATTAGTGACTGGTGATGAAACTTAATCATCTCACTCCAGAATCACAACAGTCAATGCAGTGGTGACTCACAGGATGTTCCAAAAGACAAAAAGTCAAAACAACGTTGTCAGCACGAAAAATCATGTACGCTATGGTCTGAGACAGACAGGGCATTCTGCTTGATGTGTTCCTTCTCAGAGATGCAACCATCAATGCCGTGCAATACTGTGTAACATTGAAACATCTTCGGCGCGCAATTCAGAAAAAATAGCGAGGAATGTTCAGTCAACGGATTGTGCTGCTTCATGACAACGCACATACCCATGCTGCTGGTGTCACATAAAACTGTATTCAACAAATCGGTTGGGAGCAGGTCACCGGTTCTTGAACCAGAAGAGTGAGTTCGGAGGAAGGCGCCTTAACAGCGTTAACAACGCAAAACACGGTGTTCACTAGCGGCTGTCTTCACTGGCGGCAGCTTTCTTTGAAAAGAGCATACAGAAGTTGATTCCCCCCTACAACAAATAACTAACAATAGTGGCAATTATGTCGACAAATAGGTTAGGGAATGTTCTTTCAAGGAAATTTAAAGGATTATGATATAATTAATTAAATGTAGTTTTATTAATTGTATCTTGTGTGTCATGTACAAATAATATTTTAAAAACATATATTTTATGCCCACTTTTCCAAGGTGCTACTTACTTTCCGGACACGGCTCGTAGTTTTACCTCTAACTCTGTCAAATTTCCCAATGTATTTTCAAATATAGTTTCCGCGGTCTTCCTCTTAATCTTTTTAGCTCCAATCTTGCTTTCAAAAATTGTCTGGGTTCCTTATCCTCCGACGTATGGGATACATGTCCAGGTCATTTTAGTTGTCTTTGTATTGCAGATAGGATACTCCACTCTTCTCTTACTGTTATATTTCTAACCACGTCTCTTCTGTTTTCCCAGCATTCACTTTCATAGCTGGTTTACTTTAATAATTAGATCTCATTAAAATACACAGTTTATGTCGCATATCTTTTTTTTCGTAAGGTAGCAGATTCCAAGCTATTGCTTGTTATTTGTTTCAATTTTAAATCCCATCAACTTTTTCAAGTGGGAAGTCAAGTTTCTGTTCATCTCTTTTGAATGCAAAAGAGAACCGAATTTCATTTGTTCACACAGCGATGAGTTTTTAAAAGATATGACCATATTTGTATTCGGAAATAGTAAGTGCGAAAAATTGCGTTTAATTATAATTTTAGTAATCAATCGCTACGAAATCCGGGAGTTCAGGAAAGACATCTTAGCTTTCTTTAATGAGAGCATTAATTGCAACTGTATCTGCTTACTTTTAACTGTAAAATCTGCTGCGAGTGTTAGAAAAACCGTCACTTTGAATATATAAACATGTTTCTGGACAGGATTTCCTGTAATGTTAACTTACCTACCTATCCCTCACCTGCTGCGAATTTATGTTTCCTTTCTCTTTTCTCTGATTTTCTTTTCCTTTCTCTTTGTGTTTCGGGATTCAAAATCTCCAGTCCTTTAACATTATCTACGTTGTAATGAAGGTCATAGTATTAAAGTTTAACCTCAATACCTTGTGTTTCAATGGAATGGGTGACGTTGAACAATGATGGATGAGCATAATGAATGTCTAAATAGATTCAGGAACCTAGTACTTCTAAGTTAGTTGATATTCGTTCAAAGAACTAAGATGAAAAAGTAATGCAAAATCCTCATTAGTTCAATAGTCTTTTTCCTCGCATTCAGAAGACCCAAGTTCGATTCGCGACAGTTCCTTATTGTGACTAATCGGTTCTTGGTGATTTCCCTGGGATTGGTAGGCAAATGCAGTTATGGTTTTTCATCTATCACGTTTTCCTTTCAACCATTCTCTCTTCATTCAGCTTCATTCTGATATTTCAGATTTATTTCTGGGTTTGTGGTGTATGGCGGTGCCACAGGTATCGGAAAGACGCTAGCTCAAAGGAAGAAGTATTTCCTGTGAACACTAGAGGGCTGCCTAGTCGAAGAATAGTTTATAGCTAGCTCTAGCGGGTCTTTGAGCATGATATTGGCACTTCTGAAGTTCCTTCGCTTTGACGAGGCATTTAGCAAAGTCACAGTTATAATTAATAATAATTGTTTTAAATTGCATAAAAACGAGTAAAATATGTGTACAATTGTTGCTTTTAACCTTAAAATTGGAAGTAAAATATTTACAGAAACAGTTCAGTAACGTTACGTAAGATGTATGTAAGAGAATTTATTTACAAAATTGTATTATGGCACAATACTACTGCATGACTCATGACTATCATATGTATTTGTAAATAATGCATAAATTAACTAACAAAAAGAATGTTAATAAAGGTACAAATAGAGGCAAAGAATTGCTAAAATGCATTTCTATAAGAAATGTATTACAAACAATTGCAAGTACAATGTTCAAAACTGGGTGTTAGCTAGAACTTCGTTCTGCAACTCCACGTGTTTTATAAATTGTAAATTAATTTTTAGATTTTAACTTTAAAACAAAAGATTATAGTTATGTAATTGCAAAATAATTCATTTAACCGTTTTAAATTGTAATTAAAAGCATTGTATGCTATTTTCATGTTACGATTTGCTATTAAATTTGCATCACCGCCATAGCCAAGGGTGAAGGCACTAGAATAATAATTGATTTTCATATTAGTAGGTAATATAGTTTTCTACTCTTCCGGAAAATATAGCGTCTGAAGAAAGCTTAATATATCGAAGACATATAATAAAATATATGTAACAATTATAAATCAATGATGTTGTAAATACTTCTGTAAGTATTAATTTGTTTTAAATATTGAGCTTAATTGGCAGAATGAAAATGTCTACGTCAGAGTGACGCTACTATGAAATTACTCAAATAAAACTGATTTAATTTCAGTACTTACTACTTCTGCTCTCTCAAACCTCTGTCCTATGAAAGCAAGCACTAAGGTAAAGTGTTTCATACTGGAGTAAGTAGATTTTGATGTCCACCAAATAATTTAGGGCAATCGAAATTATTAAGCACATTCTTAACTACTGCGTAAGTTGTTTAACTTCTGCTAACCTCAACAATGGCAATGTCTAAGTAGTAGCACCAACAGTCCAGTCCAGTGTGATTGGCAGGCTGAGGGCAGCCCGAGGTGTGTTAGACGTGTCCCTGTTCTCAGAGAGAACTTAACCACGTTCTGACGGGATTGTGGGTTTTGTAGGATGGCGGGTGTGTTTTGGGGTTGTGGAGTGACAGGAGGAGACGAATATTGCTCCTCGACGGTTGCCTTGATGGTGCAACGGCCCTTGTGCACCGCTGGTGTGTTTTTATCAAAATGTTTCTTTTGAGATTATAATTTTGAATCCAAGCAACTCTTGAAGGATTATAAGGATTAAGCCGTAGCAGCTGTTAGTGGTGCTCCTTCGTTACCGGGGATGCCCGCAAGCCATGCGGGGAAGCCGGTATCGCCTGAAGCGGCGGTTCGTGGGATCGTAATCCCCAAGAGACCTAACGAGGGCGCTCCGATGGAATGGTAACCCCTCGTTGAATTTTGTTGCCCGACACCTAATCTCGTCCTCCAGGTATGGTAGACCAGAGGCTTCGTGCAGGAGTCTCGTTGGAAAGCCTCGAGGCACAGAATAGATAGCCCGAAGACACCTATTCTGTACCCGCTGAAGCAACAGCAGACTGGAGTCTGCCGCCATGCCCCAGATCTCGCAGGCGTATATTAACAAGGGGATTATGAGAGCCCTCAAAAGGTGCAACTTAAGGGGAACCGTCATCGAGGACCTTAGCATCGGGTACAGTGAGGCCGCAGCCCCATTGCCCCGGCACCATAGCCCCCTGATAGCTAGCACCAACAGTATTATTTGGCGGCAATATATCGCTGGTGAAGAAAATTACTAACCCAACTATTCCAGCTACAACGTTAGCAGTTCTGGTACAGCAAAGCAGCATCCGGAGGATCTAAAGGGGAGATCTGGCTGTAACACCAAGCAGATGACTGGCAACCGGAGAACCACTACAACATTGGCTTCAACAATACCCATTACACAAATATTACTACAACTTCATCCCTTCCTCCACAATGAATCTAATCGGTAAGCTGTCCTCCTGTTATCTAACCTTAATCCTAAAATCCCCCCCTAATACCGATGTCAAAGGACCTGTAATCGTCTGTAAACACGTGATTTAATTAGCTAAGCCGCAATTCCCAAGAAAGAAAGTACAACATGAAGCACAGTACATTAAATATGCGCATTTTCAAGATGTATATTTTAAACTTGAGTAAAAGCTCAGTATGATTGTAACTTACGTTTAATTCTGTGTGGTATCGCTTATCCCTTTTCTGCATTCATACGATGATGAGATTTAGAACGTCGTCCTCCGTGTTCCAGGGGTAACATGCTAGCCTCTGGTTCCCAAGGTTGCGGATTCAAAGCCGGTGGAGAGCGATGGACTTTTTGAGCGTAAAATTTCTTTGTATGGCCTCCTTCAGAAGGCAAGTAGAGCCGGTAGTCCCATGTCATACATTTACGGACGTAAAAAAACCTGAAGCTGATAAAATTGCCTCTAAGCAAAATTAAGCGTTATTTCACGTCTAATGTAGAATGGAACACTGTGAACCGCAACAGTTAAAGAGCGTCCATAAATAAAATTCAATTTCAATTTAGATTTAGAAATGAAACTACACTCATTCATCCCTTTGCTTTCTTCTAACAAAATACAGTTTTCTTTAATTTGGTCTTACAATCTTATTGATTATTTCTTTTAATTTTAATTATTCTAACAATCTCTATGAACATATACAAAATATATGTTCCGTTCATGTGACCTTCTCTTCATCTTTGCAACAAATTATTCTTAAAAAGCTTATTATTCTATCTACTCCATGCTAATCGAAATAAACATTACCAGAAATGTTCTTATTGTAAGAATTGTAAGAAATAAGGGAATACATGAGGCTAAAGCAATGGTCAAATCTTTTAAAATCTAGTTCCTATGTAATTGAAATTCGTACTCTTCGCATGATCAGGAGTAAATAAATTCCCGTTGTTCACCACTGTAATGCAGGGGTAGCGTATCTGCCTCAAATTCAAGAGGTCCGGATTTCGAATTTCCCTTAAGGTGAGTTACCCAGAGAAGGGTTTTCCCTTATCCTGAGAAGACGAATGTCAAGAACTTTAAGCTCCATGGACCCCGAGATCATTTGAGTATCATTTCACCGATTTCATTCAACGTAAAAAAAAATCCCGTATGGGAAAGTATTTTAAATTTGAAGACAAAAACAAGGCACATTTTAGAAATGGCTAGCTTTTCAAAAAAATTGACATACACTGTGTTTTAATGTGCTCTATATTTTTGTGTAGCAAACTTTTGTCTATATCTTACGGTTTACCACATATACAAAAGTCATTCACAATGAAGAGGACTTCAGAGGCTATTCCCAACATTCAAGACAAACATTATATTTTACATCTAAGCATCTTTAATATACGGTATGTTAATCAAAATCGTTAGAGCCGTTATAAAAGTATTAAAACAGTTGAAAATGTTCAATTTGTCAGTTGGATATCGGGGAATTTTCTTTTAAATCTTTCAATAAAATTACCCTACCTCAAACTGCTCTTTACATATGAGAAAAGATCGCACTCATACAGATAGCCAAATTTCAATAGATTCCTTAAAAAACAACACTACAACCATAATCAAAAAATAGCATTAAAATCTGATATGTTCCATTCACATGACTTTCTCTATATATCTACAACAAATTATTGTTACGAGGTACGTCCAGAAAGTAAGTTCCGTTTGGTGATAAAATTAAATTGTGTACAGATACAGAATAATTATTTATTGCACAAAATTCTACAACTCTTAAACTATTTTTCCACATAGCTGCCGAAATTTTGCAGGCATTTGCCATAGCGTGGCACAAGTTTTTGTATACCTTCTTCATAGAAGTTTGCCGCCTGTGTCTTCAAAAAGTTGGAAACATTTTCTTTCAGCTCTTCGTCATTGTTGGTGTTGACCGCCAAGGAAAGACTTGAGATGTAAGAACAGATGAAAGTCGCTAGGAGCGAGGTCAGGGCTGTACGGAGGATGGTCAGACACGTCCCAGCCAAATCCCTGTAGGAGGTTTTTCGTCACATTTGCTGTGTGTGGTCGTGCGTTGTCGTGAAGAAAAACAACACATTTTGACAGCAATCCTCTGCGCTTATTCTGTATTGCGCGGCCCAATTTCCTAAGCGTCTTGCAATAAATATCTGCTTTGATTGTTTGACCACCCGGTAAGAAATCGAGTAAGATGCCTTTCCAGTCCCAGAACACTGTGCACATCATTTTTCGAGGTGTCAAGATTTGTTTCGGCTTAACCTTTGCTGGGGATGAAGTGTGCCTCCATTCCATTGATTGCTGCTTACTTTCAGAGGCGTCGTAAGAATCCCAAGTCTCATCTCCTGTAACTATCTGTGTCAGAAATTCTTCGCCGTCTTCATCATAACGGGTTAAAAACTGAGATGCACTACCCATCCGTTTTGTTTTGTGTTGCTCAGTAAGAATCTTTGGTACCCAACGTGAGCAAAGTTTACGAAATTTCAGTTTTTCGGTAACAATTTCATGAATTAGTGATCGTGAGCTTTGGGGAAATTCCATAGCAAGAGTACTAATTGAAAACTTGCGGTTTTCCTGGATCTTGTCATCAATCGCGTGAACCAGTTCTTCTGTAACCAAAGATGGACGCCCACTTCGTTCTTCATCGTGCACTTCACTATGTCCTTCATTGAACTGTCGGACCCATCTTCTCACCATTGAATCAACCATCGCATTTTGTCCGTAAACTTCGCAAGTTTGCCGATACATTTCAATTGGTTTCACTTTCCTAGCATTCAGAAAACGAATCACAGATCTGATTTCACAAGCTGCGGGTTTTTCAATAAACACCGACATTGTAAACAAGCACAACAAAGCGTATGTGGCTGACAGCGATCTCTACCGCGCATGTGCGGAACTGCGATCGCAGCACTGCAGCGGAGGTAAATTGAAACGGAACTTACTTTCTGGACGTACCACGTAAAAAGCTTATGCTTCTACTTACTTCATTCTAATTGAGAAAAATTAGCAGAAATAGTCTTATTACTTGCTTCCTTGTACATAGCGAAAAAACGAGTGCCATAGGTTAAAGTGATAGTCAAAAGCTGGTTGTGACTGAAGTTCCTTTGTTTGTATGGAAAGGAGTTGAGAAATTCATGTATGGGAAAAGTACATGTTTTTTAAACGTGAAATCAAAAACAAGGAATAACTTAAAAAAATCAACTCCACGAATATATATATATATAAAACATAAAAAGTGTATTTTAACATGCTCTACATTTTTTGTGTGGTAAGTTTTTTTCCATCTCTTAGGGTTTAGGAGCTATGCAAAATTCCATAAAATTCGTCCAGAATAAAGTAGTCTTTAAAGGCTATTCCCAGAAAGTTCGAGATATACAGTTTATTTGTAAGGTAAATATCTTTAATATGAGATATTTTAATCAAAATCGTTACAGCTATTTTTGAAAAAATCAAAATTTTCGAAAAAAGTGCCATATAAAGGGTTGTTTGGGGTAGGGGATTTTCTCAAAAGCTTTGTGTCGCATCCCTGGAAGATACTAAACTTAAATACCAGATTTGGTATTTTACCGATTTTTCGTCATCGAGTTATGTTTACGGACACACACACACACACACACACACGCACACAGGATCTTTTTCTTTAAATGCTTTTTTTTGGATACAGGGGACCCTAAAAGATATATTTCCGGTGAAATTTTGGTATCGAATTTTTGGGTGGAGGGCAATATCTTCTATATACACTATGTACATAATACATATAGAGAAAGTAATAAAAAGAGAACATAAAAAGCAAACTGGGAACTAGGTTTTGTTCAGATTAAAGCACACATAGGTATCGTCGTTAGTGAACTTGCTGATCAATTTTCAAAACAAGGAGCAATAAGTAGAAGATGAAATCGACCATAAAATACCAAAAAGCGTACTGAAAAAGGAGTTACACCAAAGAGTTAACTAAATGGCAAAGCCACTGGGACGACGCTACAAATCGTTCATCACTAGAGAATTCCTCCTGAGCGTCGAAAAAAAGGGTAAATGAAAATAACTAAGACTCCAAATCTGACAGCAATAATCAGTGAACACGGAAAACCAAGGGCCTACTTTCACATGTTGAAGATTCTAGATAATCCGAACTGCCCGTGAAACATAGAATGAATTATAAATATCCTAATTTAGTGTATCCATTGTTAAACAAAGAAAGACAATACTGGTTAACAGAGCTCATAATGAATGACCTTTGAATAAAAGTGCATTACTCAATTCTTGTTTCACATACTTCAAATCGTTTGTTAATTCCATTCATTTTGACAAATTCTGAAAGATTAATAATTACAATATCAATAACCACTGCTAAAAACAATTGTAAAATTGTATACTGTCAACTAGTTATGCAAGTGATTTATGTTTTGCATGTAGTATTACTACGGTAGGGGAGTCTTGGTTGAGTGGTTATGCCGCTCGCCTTCCACTTAGGCGGCCCGAGATCGATCCCAAACGAACGTATGCGGGATTTTTGGAGGCCGAAACGGCGTCTGGGCGGCTTTTCTCGGCTCTTATTCTACCAATTGCTCTATTATCACCTTTGCAATCGTCAAATTTGTCTACGTTTCATATCGTCCACTTCCTCATGTTCATACCTGACTATGGACCGACCCATGTAACAGGTTCTCCATTTTGTGATTTTAGACTTGACCAACATGGCTGCTCTCGCGCAAGCACACAGAACGAGCGGAAGTCTGTCCATTTTGCATTGGAAAGAAAATCCGATTTTCAGAAAGTCCATTTTTACACCCCTTATTTCGAGTCAGTTCATTCACGTACACCTAACCTAACCTAACCTCGACGAAATATCCTGTCGTTCACCTGTCACGTAGCCGTATTGTCTCCATAGCCAATTGGAAAGGTTCAGAATAGCTCACTAAACTAGAATCTGCAGTCTGGCCCGCGAGAAGCTTGAGATCCTTAGGCATTGGCTTGTCAGTCCTTCAAATACGGGGAGGGTAAGCCGATTACGAAACGAAACGAATTACTACAGTAATAGAGCATGCTTTATTAATAAAATAAATACATATGGCATCTCTTACGTTTTATTATTTTTCGATGCCTTTGTCGAGATCCTGTGACTTCTGTATTGGTGACTATAAAAGGAAGGCAGAGGGCAGTATAATATTTTTCTATTGAAGCGTAGAGAACAATGATATGTAAACAGATTTTGCTGAGCTTGCCATATCTCTTTCGCCCACTCTCTATGCGGGAAACAAGAGAAAAGCAAAAAATTCCACAGCAAGCAATAAGTTAAGTTTGCCTGTCAGGAAGCGTATCGCTCGCTAGCTGTTCTTCTGTCATGGCCATCTGCGAGATATCCCGCGTGGGCGGCTCATCTCCAGGGGGCGTTGGCGGAGCACGCTGCATAATTTACAGGCTGCCTCAGATAAAAATAGCCTCACAAGACCGGTTTAATGCTTAAGTTCGCCGAATCAGTTACTTCGCCTACCATAAAATACGGCGGGGAATATTGGCGCCGACTTCCGAAAATGACCATTTGTATAAAGCTGATCAAGATATACTGAAGGTAACCGCATTTTATTCCCCCTACCAAACTTCAGGCCAACGTCGGAGGAATTCGCCTACTTGTTATTATACTTTGCTATAAACGTCGCCGTTTTAATAAGTAAACTAGATTTTAAATGTAGTATCCAGTTCTAAATAAATAATTTAATAGTGCTTTACGGACACGAAAATTAAAAGCTCCGGCTATAGTATGGCACTTTTAACTTTCTCTGCACGTACTATGTACATAGTGTATAGAGAAGGTATTGCATTCCACCCAAAATCTCGATACCGAGATTTCACAGGAAATACACGTTTTAGGGTCCCCTGTATCTAAAAAGCATTTTCAGAAAAAAGGTCCGTGTGTGTGTGTGTGTGTGTGTGTGTGTGTGTGTGTGTGTGTGTGTGAACACGTTTACTCAAGAACGAAAAGTCGGTAAAATACCAAACTTGTTATTTAAGTTTAGTATCTTCCAAGGATGTGACACAAAGATTTTCAAGAAAATCCCCCCCACTCCCAACTACCCTTTACATGGAACTTTTTTCGAAAAGTTTGATTTTCTCAAACATGGATCTAACGATTTTGATTATAATATCACATATTGAAGATATTTGCACGACAAATAAAATGTATGGAATAATTGTTTTTTCACACTAGCCGCGTGTTGGATAGGAGTTGGATAGGTAGAAAAATTCAATGCCATCGTCGGGATTTGAACCACGGATCTCCCGATCTCTAGCCGGTTCTCTGCCACTGAGCTACCATGGCAACATGCTAGAGATCGGGAGATCCATGGTTCAAATCCCGGCTATGGCATTGAATTTTTCAGTCTGACTCTACCTATCCAAATAAGATCTATATCTGGAATTTTCTGGGAATAGCCTCTGAAGACTACTTGATTCTGGATTTACGGAATTTTGTATAACTGCAAACCGTAAGAGACAGACAAAAATGTATTTATGCTATTTCCAGCAAATTCAACATTTACATTTCATTTGGCATGAAACTGTCTTAAACATATCACATTAATCTTTAATGAAAATCGTTAGGGGCATTTTGAAATAAAATCAATATTGTCGAAAGATATTCTTATAAAGAGTAAGTGGAGCTGTGGAGGTTTTTTGAAAATATTCGTGTCGCATCCTTGGAAGATGCAGAACTTAAATGCCAAGTTCAATATTTAATCGGTGTTTCGTTTTTGAGTTACGCTGTTCACACACACACACACACACACACACACACACACACACACACTTAGAGATATTTTTATAGAAGTATGTGTTTTTTTTTTCATTAAATGACCTCAAAAGATGTATTTCCGATGAAACCTCGGCATCAATTTTTGGGTGAAATATATTTTCTACTTATTACCTACATCGTTCATGATAGAGAAAGTGTGGATAACTAGCTCTGTTAGGGCATCATCCTTTCCTTCCACTTATACCTTATATTTACAACGGATTCCAGAAGAAATGTATCTACAAGTATAGTAAAATGCTTGACGGTCATTCTATGGTCGCCAGTGTTACAAAATTATACAAGAAAAAAGAAAAGAAGAAAGTCTCATATGCTTTGGGACTCTATCCGTTCTTCAACAACCTATCGTTATAAAAGCGCATTCTTCTATCTATTTCATGTTAATAGAGATAAACATTTGCAAAAATTGTTTTACTTTTATTGCCTAGTGGGTGCAAACAGAATAAGGGTATGCATTAAGCTCAAGCTATCACCAAATTTTATAACAGCTGCTCGTTATGTAATGGATTTGAAATTCTGTTCTTTTTGCGTGGACGCGAGAAAACACTCAATGACTTCCCATTTAAGAAAAGTATACTCATTGGAAAATTAAATCAATAACAAGAATATCGTGAACATTCCTAACTTTACAATAAATGTTTTTGACATAAATTGTGTGATTTAATAAGATCCACATTCTTCTGTAATAAGATTTTGTGTATCTCTTTGCATAACCGGTTTGCCAGTTATGCAAAAAGTCATTTAGACTGAAGAGAACTTCACAGTCTATTTGCAGAATATTCAAGATACATATTTCATTTGCCATAAAAATGTGTTGAACATACTGCACTTGAAACAAGGTCGTTAGAGCCATTTTCGACATAGCAAAAACGTTCGAAAAAGGATCAAGTAATTGGTTGTTTAGGGTGGGCGGTGATTTCTACAAATCTTCATGTCGCATCCATGGAAGATTGAACTTTAATATCAAGTTTAGTGTTTAACAGACTTTCGGTTTTTTGCTTATGGAGGACAGACAAATAGACGTCCACATTCACGTAAGTATTACTATGTTAATATTAATTAAATTAAACACAATCAAAATCCAGCTTTTGTATCAGAAAACAATTTTAAAAATTAAGGTTCGGCTATCTTGCATTTCATTTTACTAATGCCTATAAATATCGAGAAATTGTATTTATCTTATAGTGTATTGATGTTTAACGAAATTAGAGCTTTCCAAAAGTAATTGTTTTGTGCTTTATACCAAGAATGAAGTGGTTTAATAAAAACTTATATTAACATACAGTGTACCGAAAGTCTTGCAATTCTTTCTTCCTTTTATAGTAAAAATGACGTCGCTGAACTTTCTGGAAGCTTGTGGAAGCCGAAGCTTCTGGAAGATTCCGAGACACTCTGCAAATTTACCTCGGGAGACGTCACATCTTTGGAAAGATACTGAATTTAAAATCTAAATTTGATGTTTAAGCTTCTAAGTTATGCTGTTTCCAGAACCATGCATTTTGTGTTTATGTAGCCTTAAAACATGCATTTCCGGTCAAATGCGTTACAAAATGTGTTAGTGGAATGCAATATTTTCTTTACCTACTAGATACATGACAGAGAAAGTAAAACTGGTAGCAAAATATTTACTGATCACTTGTTTGCTTCAGAAAATTCTGATAGTGGGCATATTACAAATTAATAAACAGGAAACTCATATATCAGTAATAAAACACTCAAGCTTAGGCTTCAAAATACAAAAACTTGAATCTGAAATAAATTCTAATCGCACAGTGGGGGATCTCAACGTCACAATTAAAGCTTTAATGGCTGGTTATGTTGTTGACGATAACCTTGGATGAGCAGAGAAGAGCGTAGGTTTTCACGACC
Organism: Hymenopus coronatus; assembly: GCA_030762935.1. Classification (NCBI taxonomy): domain Eukaryota; kingdom Metazoa; phylum Arthropoda; class Insecta; order Mantodea; family Hymenopodidae; genus Hymenopus; species Hymenopus coronatus. The sequence goes on from CM060898.1 coordinate 89,599,632, forward strand.
TTAACATATTTCTGGTCTGGGAAGTGGCACGTTTTCAGATGGCAGTGTAATTAACGGTGAAAACATGGTACCTGAGATTATCCGGGGTATCAAGCAGATAACGCGAAACTTACTAACAAGTGCATATCTCTGCTTGTTGCTAAGTGAATATATTAAACCCCCTCCAAACGATACATATCTAAAAAAAAATCTGATAAGTTCCATTCACATGAGTCTCTCTAGTTGTTCCACAGCCAAACTTTTTACAAAAGATTCTTCTTTTATCGACATCCTGCTAATCAAGATAAACGTTCCCAGAATTGGTCTTATTACTTGCTTCTTTTACTAAGCTAAAGCGGAAGTCAAATCTTTTAAAAGCCGGTAGCTGTATGGAACAATGAAATTCCGTTCTCTTTTCTTGCTAGGAATGACTTCTCGTTTGAAAAAAAAAAAACTAAAACTAACCACTCGGAATACCTTTAAAACAGTCGTATCCACAAAAAAATGTATACGACAGAAATTGTGTGCTTTAACGATGTCTACATTTTTTGTGTAGTAAATTCCTGACTAGACAGCGCCGTGGACGAGCGGTTAGACCTCTCTCCTCCTACTTAGGCGGTCCGGGATCGATTCCAAGCTCCTGCATGTGGGATTTGTGGTGGACAAAGCGTGTGTGGATGGGTTTTCTCCGGGTGCTCCGGTTTCCCCCGCCACTTTTTCCACCAATTGCTCCAACATCAGCTATCATCCATTTCGCATGCATTTCATAGCCTCCATTTCCTCAGGGTCGTTTCAGGTTCTTCATCCTGTAGTTTCGTGCCCCAACAGGCGTCTGACCCCTAGGCATCCGCGTGTAAGTCCCAGGGAGGTGTCAGTCTTAAATACGGGGATGGTAAGCATACTACGGAAAAAAAAAAAAAAAAAAAAAAGTAGGAGAGTAGTGGTGGTGGTGGTGGTGGTGGTGGTGGTGGTGGTGGTAGTATTAGAGTGAAAAAACTAAATGATTCTCACGTGCTACATTCACATAAATGTTTACATCAATTCTTCAAAAACTATTCATATAAAATCATAGTTATTCTGTCTTTTTATGTTAACTGAGATAAACATTTGTAAAATGCTTTTCTTAGTGTATATTTACTTTAACTACAGTGGAGACAGGGGAATGCATTTAGGCGTAAGTGATACTCAAATATTTTTAAGAGTTAGTCACTACATAATGGTTTCTGTTTAAATCACCAAGGAAAAAAGAATGACGAGTTTTAAAACGTTATTTTTTTGCATTACTTTGGTCATATTGCAAGAGATCTCGTAATATTATATATGATAGACTTGCAAAGATTTCATTTCCGATCCATATCAATTTGCCTCGCGCCAGCAGATGCCAGTTTTAGCTGCTATCTCTACTATCTCTGGATAAATGCCATCCCAATCACTACTATCTACCGTCATTTTTACTTTCTCTTCTTAGTACACAGTATACATTCCAACTAAAATTCGATGCCGAGATTTCACCGGGCATACATGATTTAAGATTCACTGTATCCACACAAAAAAAAATTATAAAAAAGTGTGTGTGTGTGTCGTGAAAATGATCATTCAAAAATGAATAGTCTGTAAAATACCAAACTTGAGTATTTAAAAATACGACACGAAGATTTTGAGGACCATCCTCCCCACACCAAACTACTCTTTACATAGAAACAATTTCGAAAATTTTAATCTTCTCAAAAATAGAAAACGATTTTGACTAAAATACCGTATATTAAAATTATTTACATCACAACTAAATTTGTACATTGAATTTTCTAACAATAGCCTCTGAAGACCTGGATGACTTTCGCACAACTGGTAAATCATAAAAGATAGACAAAAACTTACTAACAATGTAGTTGTCCTATTTATATTTTTCATGGAATTGAACATTTCCGAGATGTTTCTTGTTATTGGTTACACTTTTACATACTTTAAACTTTTCTCATCTCAACTACTGGAAAAAAAAAAATCAATCTCATAGCAAACAACTTTTAAAACGATTGGACTATCGCTTTATCCCCCTAATCTAATTCCTTTTTCGCTTCTGCTTACAAGGAAACAACTAAGGTCATCTTTCTGTTAATGTTTATCTCGATTAGCATGAAGTAAATAGAAGAATAAGCGTAACAATAATTTGTTACAGAGATGTGGAGAAAGTCATGTGAATGGAACACATCAGGCGTTTACTTTCTTGGCCACGTATATGCAATGATATGTCCAGAGATAAAGAAAAGCGCGCGCGCACGTGGTTTATGTGTGTGTGTGTACGTGTGTTTATGTGTCTAAGAATTAACGCAAACTCCGTTAATTACTAAACTTGGTATTTGAGTTCAGTATCCTCCAAGAATGTTAAACGAAAACTTTCAAGGAAATCCACCTACCCATAACTATTCTTTACATGGAAACATTTTGATTTTTTAAAAATGGTTCTAACAACTTTTATTAAAATGTCATGTTTTTCGTCATAAATGCTCATCCTGAAGTTTCTGGAAATAAATAGTGTCTGAAGAGCTCTTCATTCTGGATGACATTTGATAATTGTTAAACGAAAGGGAGAGACAAAATCTTAGACACAGAAAAAAGTAAATTTGTCACACACTTTGTCATAATTATTTTTGTTTATTTATTTATTTATTTAGATATTTATTTTTGTATTTTTAAGACTTCAGAAATATTTCTTGTAATTAGTTTTAAAGCCTAAAATGTTCTCAAACGGAAAGTGGTCATACGTTTCAAATCTCTCTTCTTTAACCCTTGGCCATGGAAAGAAAATTATATTTCAATAGCATCGCATAGTGACCAGCTTTCAAGAGATTTGACTATCTTTTTAGCCTAATGTATTCGTTTATTTGCCTTCTACTTACAAGGAAACAAGAAATTAGACCATTTAGCCTGCCTGGGTAATGTGGCGGTAGCGTGTCTACCTCACACTCAACAGGTCGCGAGTTCGAATCTTGCTAAGAGAGATTTACCCGGATAAGGTTTTTTTTCGGGGTTTCCCCTGAGAAGACGAATGTGGAGTAACTTTAAGCTCCGAGACCATTTGAGTACCATTTCACCAATTTCATTCATCGACCAACTAGTTACCCCTCTAAAAGAACACCTTTTCTACAAATGTTTATATTATAATGAAGTAGCTATAAGATTAATCTTTTGTAGGAATAGTTTCCAGGACAGGTAGAAAAAGTCAAGAGAATGAAACGTCATATTTTTACTTTCTATACACGTGTATGTAAGTACAGAGTAGAGAAGGTATTGTATTCCACCCAAAACTTCGATGCCGAAATTTCAGCAAAAATGTGCGTTTTGAGCTTCCGTATTTTCAAAAAAAAGTCATAGAAATCATCTTTAGAAATGTGCATGTGTCTTGTGTGTGAGACAGAATAACTCAAAAACGAAAAGCCGGTTAAATACCAAACTTGGTAGACTATTGCATTAGTCTACTGTATTCCATTAGTTCTCTTCTACTTAACCCTTTCCAGCCCGATTTACTTTCGACTAAAATTGAACAGTCGGTATAGGATGGATACTTACAAGTTGAAGAGTCGGTCTTACCTGATCTCTTATTGGTAGTTTAGTTGTTTAAACTTCTAAAGCACTGAACATCACTGATAAGGATTTCAATGTGAGGTTAACTTAAGTTGAAATCCTCCTTTAGTGCCTCTAAATAGATAAAGGAAAGACTGGGTCCAAGTAAAATAAACGTTGATTTACATACCTAAGTGTTGATTATACCTTGATAGCATGCAGCGAAAACAATTGTGCATTTTGTTAGAAAAAATATAACTCAAAGGATTGTATTTTCGCTTCTATCTGTTTTAAGCTATGTTAATACCAATAAATTTAAAGAAAACACCCAGATATACACCTTTAAAGTCAGAGAATCATTGGACGTTAACTTTTTCAAACTCTAATTTTTGCCTTTGTTCCTCGAACAACAGATACATTTGTGGCACCATTGGCTGAAAAGGAAAAGTAATAAAACCATTTTGCAATGTTTATGTTGACTAGCATGAAGTAGACAGTAGTATAATCTTTTATCAGAAGTTTGTTTGCAGAATAAGTATAGAAAATCATGTGAATACGTCAGAGTTTTAGTATTGTCTTTGATTGAAAGTGAAGTATAGGCTGGTATTAAACATACAATTTGGTATTTGCCTTGATGACTGGGGGAAATCACGAAACGAAAAAGAAAAAAAAAGAAATTCATATTAGTCGTCTTCCAATCCGAGAAAAATATAGTAACTAGGCATAGTAAAATTTGATGCGTTCCTTTCACATGACTTTCTCTACCTGTTCTAAAGACAAACAAATTCACTGGATGCCTTAAATTATGAAAATGTATTTGTGGAACTTAAATCCACTGAACTTATCTGTCATTTTAGGATAAAATAATAAATTATGAATGCCATAAAAGGGAAGGGTTTGCATAGTGATACCCAGCTGTCATACAAGCAACTTCTCTACCGATATGCCCTCCTGGGTGTTAGAATTTCTGACCATGACATTAGCGTGTAGCCCTATAATCCTAGAGCCTTATCTTCACGAAACAGACAGACACCTGTTGCTGGAAAGTCGATGTTGGTCTTGTGTCTGAGAGAAGTTGAATTATTTTGTTGTTTATTCTTGGCCCCAAGATATGGACGGACAGTCTTGGACACTGTTTACACATCTAATGGTACGTTTAATTGAAGCAGAGAGTGTCTGGCACGATGCTGGACAACGCCCTGGTATTGCTTTTAGTGCCTCTGTACACTCAGGTGTCTGAAAAACTTGTTTCAACACACATTCGCACTTACTGAGTCTTTAGAGAACCATTATAAAAATATCGTACGACAATTTTCTACAGATCAATTTATAATAACATAGATATATTATAATGTTTTTACTTCTCTTTCGGGTATCATAGGTGATGGTGTTGCATTCGTCTCTCCAAAATCTTTTACACAGGATGAACAACAAACATAGAAAATTGGATATATTTTTTATGGAGTAATAAAATTAAGTGCTAACTTTTCTTATCTCTAGAGGCGGTGTATGTATGTGCGCGTGCGCATGTCATTTCGGAGAGGGTACATACTACAGCCATCATGAGCTTTTATTGTGCGCCACACACCGGGAGGATAGGACGAAATGAGAATATTATGGACGGGCGGCCGAAACCGGACCGCAGGAAAGTTTCCTAATATAGTCCAAGCGGTTCTTCGCCTCAACGCGGGGAGCGCTAGGATCGCACCCTAGATCTGATCGAACACCTTGGATCCAACAAACGTTATTTAAAGCCTTGATTCTAAAATTAAAACTTGAAAATTTATATGGCATAGAAATTTTATTTAACATTCTTCCCACTCAATTCTCTAAGCTTTTAATTATTTGAGAATCAAAATCTCCGAGAACTAGAAGACAATTTGAATATTTTTTAAAAAAAAATTTCATTGCGATTTATATATATGACGCTAGGAAGGAGACTCAAAAATGTGTGTATGGATAAGGTCATTTGCCATCGCCTCCACTCTACCATATAGAAAGATTCTAAGTACAATCTTAGTACAGATGAAGTATATCTAAATAACAGCCATAGAATTAAAAACAAATATTAGAACACAATAATTAATAGAAAATATATAGAAACTAATGAACATATAATATGTATAACACAAATATTGAAGAAGAAGAAGAAGAAGAAGAAGAAGAAATGAGAATATACAGATACTAAGTGAAACTAATGAACACTCAATAGAAATAACACAAGTATTAGAAAAACAATAATAATCGCATGAAAATATAGAGAAACTAAGATACAAGTAATAAGTATCATAAAAGTATACAAAATGAAAATGAGGCCTCCCTGATTAATTATTCCTATAAATGATGCTCTTTCAGCTTGAATGCGCGTGAGAGAGCAGCAGAATTACTCACAACTCGCAGGAGTAGCGTGCAGTTCAGCTCAGCCTTGAAGGCAACACCCACTGACTTGAATCCAGCAAAAGCATAACTCATTCCACGGTGTCAAAAATCGCTAATATCTCGACGACATGGGAAGTTTGGAGAATAAGGCTAAAACAGAAGACCAGAATCTGCTACCAATGAAGGAACAAATTAAATAAAATTTCATACCCCCATATTTTCTCAAGTTTTCATTAAAAAAATGCTTTACCAAAAGTGTTTTAATGTATTAGGAACAATCGGAATAAATCAGATTTATATAACGGTTCCATATTAAATTATGAAATTCATCCCCCTCCTCCCTTTGGGGGTCATTGACGTTCGAATGTACTTGGTAAATGAAATGGAGGTTTATTTATGGTCGCTCTTTAACTGCTGTGGTTCTCAGCGTCCCTTGTGTACTGGGCGTGAAAGACCACATAATTTTGCTTAGAGGCCTCTTCATCAGGCTGGAGGTTTTTTTACGTGCTGTAAATCTACGAAACGGGATCAAAGACTTTATTTCCCTTCCGAAGGAAGCCATTCTATGGATTTTACTTCCGAAAAAAATGCCACGACACTGGGTATATGAAGCCAGCATGAATGTAATTGGCGAATAAGGTATAAATGAAACTATACATTGGCTGAAAGGTAAAGACACCTGACCTAACTGATAAATTCTCGGGCGGAGAGAGAAAATTTATCTGGGAAGATCAGACAGTCGAATGATATTTGGACTATGTCATAAATAAAATATAACTTTAAATACTATATCGAAAAGATTTGACCAGAAAATGTTAAATTCTATAAAAAGAAGTCTCGTTCGCATGACTTTCTCTAGATGTTCTGCAAACACTTCTCTTAGAAAGTAAAAGGCAGACGAAAAGATGATGATCTACCGTTTGAGAAAAGTTTAAGTAGTTAAAATTGCAACCAGTAACACAGAATATCACGGAAACGCTCAACTCTACAGTAAAAATGTATGACATAAATTATGTGTTTTAACGAAATCTACATTTTCTGTTTACAGCTAGGCAAATTTCAGATAAATTCATCAAAAAAAAAATCTGATGTGTTCCGATCACATGATCTTCTCTACATCCCTACAACAAATTATTCTGTTTACTTCATTTAATCGAGAAAAAATTAGCAGAAATAGTCTTGTAACTTCTTTCCTTGTAAGTAGAAGCGAAATAAGGGAGTACCACAGATAAAAGTGATAGTCAACAGCTGGTTGCTATGTGTCTGAAGTTCCTTTGTATGGACACGAGTTGACAGATTCCTGTATGAGAAAAGTATAAGTTGTTCAAAACTGGAATCAAAAACAAGGAATATCTCAAAAACGACCAACTCCAAGAAAAAAATTATGTAACATAAATTGTGTTCTTAACGCGTTCTACATTTTTTGTGTTTTAAATTTTCGTCCATTTCTTACGGTTTTGCATTTATGCAAAATCCCGTAAAATTCTCCAGAATAAAGCAGTCTTCAGAGGCTGTTCCCAGAAAATTCAAGATGTACATTCTATTTGTTAGGTAAATATCTTTAAGCATTTTGATTAAAATATCGTATATTAGAGACACTTATAAGAAAATCAAAATTTTCGAAATGTTTTCCATGTAAAGGGTAATTTGGGGTGGGGATATTTTTTTCTGAAAATCTTCGTGTCGCATCCTTGGACGATATCAAACTTAAATTAAAATTTTCGTGTTCAACAGTCTTTCCGTTTTTGAGCTATGCTGCCCATAGACACACACACATACACACACCAACATTTTTCTAAAAATGCTTTTTTTTTTAATTCAGGGGATATCAAAACATATGTTTCCAGTGAAATCTCGGTATCCAATTTTTGGGTGCAATACAATACCTTCCCTATACACTATGTATATTGTACGTATAGAGAAAGTAAAAAAGGGGCGCTGTTCAGAAGCTACTTTCAGAAAATTCCAGATATGCATTTTATTTGTGATGCAATTATATTTAATGTACCTAATTGCTATAAAAATATTTTCAAAAATGTTTTCATGTAAAGGGTATTTTGTGGTGGGGTAATTTTCTTGAAAATCTTCGAATCGCATCCTTGGAAATTAATAAACATAAATACTAAGTTTGGTATTTAGCGGTATTTTCGATTATGAGCTATGGTGTCCAGACACTCACACAGACACACTGACGTTTTTTTAAAAATACTTTTATTTGGATTCAGAGAGTCTCAGAATATTATTTCCGAAAAAATCTCGCTATCGAATTTTAGGTGGAATACAATGCCTTTTCTATACACTATATGGTACATGTAGAGAAAGTAAAATAACAGTTTTCCTTCACGAGGAATCAAACGTGGGACTCCGAGGTAGGTATTGTTTGTCATAGTTTCACTTAATTGGCTCTCTCTGCTTATAGACAACAATAAATATCTACTAACTTCACGTACTCTCGCGACCTTGAAAACAACCCTCAGTGACCTTCAGTCAACATACAAGCCAATTAACGCCGGAGATAACCACGGTATAGTTATAGCTAATAAACAATTGATACTTTATTGACCACCATTTATGCGTTTAACGTATTCGTATTAAAGTCTATGAATTTCCGCCTTCTTTCCTTTATTTCATGTTTTGAGACAGGCGCACTTCCGGGATACGGTAATAAAATTACAGCGAGTGATCAGCGTTCTGGTGTCTCAATGCAAAGGTCCTGGATTTGACTCCCGGCTAGGGCGGGGAATTTTTCTTTAACCAGATTCACTCGCTATTCCCCATAGAGTCTGTAAGTATGAGTGTACATTGGGAGTGAACGTTTTTTTTTTTCGTTTTTTTTTTAGTTTTGAAGCTTTTACGATGATTTCGTTGCGGTGATGTGAATCTCTTTACATTTCCGTCTTATTGGATAAATACTTTGAAAGGTAAAAATTACTTCTTAAATTGTATTATGTAAATATATTTCACATACAAAATGTTCCACGCAGCTCAAAATTTGAATGCTAGTGCCTCAATCCAGAGGTCCTGGATTCGATTCCCTGTTGACGCAGGGAAGTTTCTTTAATCAGAGCTATTCCCTGTTCCCACAGAGTCTCATGCATGAATGAAGGAATAATATATGATTAAGGTACGCAATATTTTTACTTTCTCTATCACATATGTACTTAGTAGCTAGAGAAAGTATTCTATTCCAACCAAAAATTCGATGTCGAGATTTCACCGGAAATATAAGTCCGAAAAAAAAATCATCTTTAGAATAAGGTTCTTTTATGTCTGTGAACAGTATAGCTCAAAAACGGAAAAGCCGTTTGATGTTTAATGGTCTACCAGACTTAGAATTTATATTTAGTATCTTTCAAGGATGCGAAAGGAAGATTTTCAAGAGAATTCCCACCTCCCTTATTAAAGTTCCCTTTACATTGAAAAATGTCTGAATATTTTGTTATCCTCAAAAACAAAATCATTTGATTTTGATTAAAATGCTGTATATTAAAGATATTTATATAAAAAATAAAATTGTATTTTGAATTTTCTGGGCAAAGTCTCCGAGGACCTCCTTATTCTGGATCAACTCTGCTGAATTTTGAAAACTGGTAAACCATAAGAGATAGACAAAAACTTACTGCACAAAAATGTAGATATTTTGTCACTACATTTTTGCCTTGTTATTTTTTCAGTTTTAAAATACTTAAAATTTCTCATATGGGAACTTGTCAGCACCTGGCAATTCAAGAAAACGGATTTCACCACATGGAAACCAGGCACATGGTTTATAAGAGTTGATTATCGCTTTAGCCTAGTGTATTCCCGTATTTCCCATCTACTTATCTCGATTAGCATGAAGTAATTAGCGTTTTAAATAATTTATTACACAGATATAGTGAAAGACATGTGAATGGAAAATATATATTTTTTTTTACTTCTCCAAAACATATCTGGTTTAAGTAGATGCTCACGACATATATTAGTGGAATAAGATTACTTGCTATGTCAGATGTCGAGTCTTTTTTGCACCGACTTAAATCAAGTAATGTCTTCTTTATTTATTTTCGGGGATTAAGGGCAGATGCCATTAGTCACTGGTCTTAGGGTCAATTTTGTTCATTTATCTTCCATGCATGGTCTTCGTGACCTCGATGTGTTGGATACGTTAGATTGGAGAGCTGAGAACGGTGCTGCAATTCTTAGTTATGTCACTCTGAAAGCTTTATTGTGCATCTCAGGAATGCGTATACGAACCTGAGCGAAGTGGGTGTCCGAAACTGGATGTTCCTTGGAACAGAAGAATTCCAGTCTTTCTCACTCAAACAGATTGCGCACTATTATTCCTCGGATTAAGCCAAATTGCCTATAATAGTTTAATAGTTTTACTTTCTCTAGCCCCGTATGTACAATGTACATAGTGGTAAGAGAAAGTACTGTATTCCACCCAAAAATTCGATACCGAGATTTTACCGCAAATAAATGTTTTAGGACCCCCTGAATCAAAAAAAAAAAGAAAAAGCATTTTCGAAAAAGGTCCGTGTGTGCTTGAGGACAACATAGCTCAAAAACGAAAAGACGGTTAAATACTAAACTTGGTATTGTCCAAGGATGCAATAGGAAGATTTTCAAAAAAGTCTCTCCACTACAAACTACCCTTTACATGGAAAATATTTTGAAAATTTTTATTTTCTCAAAATACTCTAACGATTTTGATTAAATGTCCGAATATTAAAGATATTTACATCGCAAATAAAATGTATATCTTGAATTTTCTGGGAATAGCCTCTGACGACCTCTTTATTCTGGATGAATTTTGACGAATGTCGCTTAACTCTTAAGCCGTAAGAGTTAGACAAACATTTTCTGCACAAAAAATTTAGATCTCGCCAAAACACACAATGTATACAATTTTGTTGTGGAGGTAACCGTTTTCGAGATATATCTTGTTATTGGTTTCAGTTGTGAAGAACTTATACTTTTCTCAGGCAGGAAGTGTCCATTTTTCTTCTATTCCTTTATCATCACTCCCTCGACAGTGTCTTCTATTAACTGTCTTTCAGTCTCGTATTTTTGTAAGGAATAATACTCAAAGATTTTCAAGAATTAAAATAAAAGAATTTCTAATTTCATTTTAAAACTTATCGTTCTCTGGAAAGTTTTTGTTTCTCTGACCTGGGAGTTGGTCACTATAATGGAATGTTCATGAATTTTGAAAAGTAATCAGTCATTCATGTTGTGGTGTTCATTAAAGCCTTAGTAAATTTTGAAAGCTTTAATTCACACACACACAATGTTTTCTTAAACATTTAATAAAACTAAAATTGGTGTTGAAAACTGCTAATTTAATTTTAATATTATTTACTCTAGTATACATGTGAAAAGTGCATAGCGGATATAGAAGTTTGTGTTTCACCCAAGAATTCCATACCGAGATTTCATCGGAAATATATATTTTAGGGTACTCTGATTCCAGAAAAATAAATAAGATTCCGAAAAAGTTCCGTGTGTATGTTTCTGTACAGCATAAGTCATAAACGAACTGTTGTTGATTGATTTACTATAAAGTTAGTATATTTTTATGATGACGAAATGTATATCTTGAGTTCTTCATTTGGCTAACTTCTATATAACTGTTTTATAGCTAGTAAACCTTACGAGATATACAAAATTTACTAAACAAAACATGTAGACCTCGTTAACACATGCAAACAGAAGAGAATTTCAATTGTTTCATACAGTCTGTAAAAGATAGACGTATGACTATCGCTTTAGCATAGTGCATTTCCTTTTCTTCGGAAGCCTAATTAAAAGGCCTCTGAGCAAAATTAAGCGCTCTTTCACGCCCAGTATAGAATGGGACGCTGAGCAGTTAATATAAAAAACGCCATACTAACAAAGATGCAAGCAATTCTGCTAATATTTGTCTCGATTAGCATCTAGTAAGTAAAAGAGTAATCTTCTGTAAGTTTGTTTGTTTGCGAGACAGCTAGAGAAAGTCACATGCATGGAACATATCAAAAATGTTATGTTGATTAATCCAGTTGGTCTTTATTTATATATGAAATCGATTTCATCCAACCCGTGGAACATAAGTATGATTGATAAATTTTCTACCAGAAACAATAGGAGAAAAGTCTTTCTCTTCAAATAGGCGAATTTATATATTGAATGAAAACTAATTTGTATTGTAATCGGAAGCATTTGTATGAATTAAACAGGACGTAAAATGTATTATGGTTTATAAGTCACTCTATTTTTGTAGTTTATACTTTCTCTACACGCACTATGTACATAGTGTGTAGAGAAAGTATTGCACTCCACCAAAAAATTCGATACCGAGATTTCACCGTAAATATGTTTAAGGGTCCCCTGTATCTAAAAAAAAGCATTTTCAGAAAAAGGTCCTTGTGTGTATGTGTGTGTGTGTGTGTCCGTGTGTCTGTGAACACGATAACTCAAAAACGAAAAGTCCGTAAAACACCAAACTTGGTATTTGTTTAGTAACTTCCAGGGATGCGACACGAAGCTTTTGGGAAAAATCCCCCCACCCCAAACTACCCTTTACATGGAACTTTTTTCGAAAATTTTGATTTTCTAAAAAATGGCTCTAACGATTTTGATTAAAATATCGTATGTAAAAGATTATATACCTGACAAATAAAATGTATATTTTGAATTTTCTGGGAATAGCCTCTGAAGACTACTTTATTCTGGGTCAATTTTACGGAATTTTACATACAGCTAAACCGTAAGAGATGGACAAAAACTTACCACACAACACATGTAGAGCACTTTAAAACACACAATTTATTTTATATACATTTTTTTCGTGTAGTTTGTTTTTGGTTTCACCTATGAAAAACTTATACTTTTCTCATACAGCAATTTGTCAACTCCTGTGCATACAAACAAAGCAACTTCAGTCACATAGCAACCAGCTTTTGACTGTCACTTTAACCTATGGTACTCCCTTATTTCGCTTCTATTTTCAAGGAAGCAAGAAATAAGACTATTGCTGCTAGATTTTTTCCTAGATTAGCACGAAGAAAATAGAAGCATAAGCTGTTTAACAATACTTTTTTGCAGAAAATTAGAGAAAGGCATGTGCATGGAACACATCAGATTTTTTTTCTGTTTTATTGTTATAACTTTATTACTTTTGCACATCTTTTATAATCTTTGTTACAATTTGTTTTCACACCTTAATTTTATATAACTATTATTACGTATGGTAAAATATTTTTTGTAATACTCACTTGTAACATTACTGTAAAAATCACTATATATATTTATGAGTCAGACTAATAAATAAATTAAATAGACAATTGTGAATCATGGTGATTCAGTATGTGATCGTCATGAATACATGCAAACTCCAGGATTATTAGTCTATTAATCGTCACTGATACATCATATAGCAGACACAGTATTAGGCAAAATGAGTCTATTAATCGATTTTGAAAACAAAAGGTCCAAGAGTTAAGCGAAGCCGATCCATCAGTAGAATCAATGCTTTAAATCGAGAATAATAAGGGAGCTCCTCGGATCTGGAAACCGTACTCGTCTCTGCTATATAAGGAAGCCATGCCTAGCAACATAACCTCATTATGATTTCACCTGCCAAAAGAAGCTGTATCACTAATCAAGACCTGCGATCGGTAGGAAGCAGGACTTGTCGTATGGCGAACGCTATAAAACCAGCCTATCTAACTTTCAATTGTTTTGCCGTGATGGATGTAATCATTGTTTTTGTGCGTGTAGTACAGAAGGCCAAGATTTACCAGTCAGCTCTGTTTTACTGTGGTCGTAAACAGAATCTGCCAAGGCCCTCTAGATGATAAACAAGTTTTCAATGCTGAGATATTAAAATAAGAGGATGCATTTACATCGATGTGTGCTGTAGGAAGTTCAGCTGCAGATGCCATACTTTGCTAGTATCGTAATACATTTAGCCTACTTTCCGAAACTCTTAGCACAAGTGTTTGGATCCTCTCGATTCATTGAATCAAACATTACAACAAATAGTTTTCAATCAAAATATAAATTCACCCTTTTGAGGAGAAAAACTATTGCTACTTTCTCTACACGTACTACGTACATAATGTGGACAGCGCAGCTCTAAACCGAACTTGTTATTTAGGTTTGGTATCTTCCAAGGATGTGACACGAAGATTTTCAAGAAAATCTTCCCATTCCCAACTGCCTTTACATGGAAAAATGTTCGAAAATTTTGATTTTCTAAAAAATGACTAACGATTTTGATTAAAATTCCGTATATTAAAGATATTTACATACAAAAAAAACGTATGTTTTCTGAGAATAGCCTTGAAGACCTCTTTATTCTGGATGAATTTTCCCGAATTTTGCCTAACTGCTAAACCGTAAGAGATGGACAAAATCTTACTACACAGAAAATGTAGACCTAGTCAGAACACACAATTTATGTCATTTACATTTTTGTTGTTGAGGTAACTGTTTCCGTAATACTCCTTGTTATTGGTTTCAATTGTGAAGTACATATATTTTTCTCAGGCAGCGAGTGTCCGTTTTTTCTTTTGTTCTACTCCTGGCCAAGCAAAGAAGCCATTTACAGTGACAATCACATAACGACAGCTTTTAAAACATTTGACTATCGGTTTAGCCTTGTGTATTCCCCGGAGAAAACCCGCACCTGCACCGCTTTGTCCTCCACAAATCTCACGTGCGGTCGCTTGGTATCGAACCCGGGCCGTTTAGGTGAGAGGCGAGTGGCCACAGTCACGGCGCGGCCCTTCTATGTACTATGTACTATCTACATAGTACACAGAAAAGTAAAAATCTGATGTGTTCATGTGTTCACATGACTGTCTCAAGCTGTTCCGTAAAGAAAGGATTCGTTTGAACTGCTGGAAGTTAAGCATTATTGATATTGAGGTGAGACATGGAAAAAATCTTGCTTAACTACCCTCCCCTCTGCAACGGCTGAGAGTGCCAGCTTAGCGCGAATGACTAAACACAACCACAACAGCGTACAACTTTAAACAATTATAGTTCACCTGAAAGTAATTGTTGACACATATACATAGACATAAGAAAATCACTTTGCTCGTTACAAAGCTAATTTTATTCATTTATAATGCTATTAGCAATATGTAGAGAATTAGACGGAGCAGTTTGCTGGAAGGAATGTCGATGTGTTTATGTTTGGTTGCGATTCAGCTAATCACACAATAAGTTGGCAACCATGAACATAGCCAAACAATAAGTAATATTATTGTACTCAACCTACAGCTCCTAAATCACGCTCATTGCACTATCATCTTCGTCCTCCTAACTAGCATCGCTATTAATATCGTTGGCATCACTGTTAATAATAACCTGTTACTATTTATTTGCATAAGCAGTAAAGAATGCCGCATTAAAATTAGCGCTAGCGCACTTCACTCCTTCGTGGACTGAAACGTTATGACTTCTACGCATAGGTTTTGACACTTCTCCCATCTTTAAATAAAGAAATGACACTGCGCAACTTACAGTTTGGTCTTGACTAGTCTCACGAGCTATACCTGAACCGACCAGGATGGCTAGAGCGGAAACGTCTTGAGTCCCACATTCAAGAGATCCTGGATTCAAATCCTGTAGGCCGACCAATCGGCTCTGTTATTCTCACAGTTTCCCTCAGTAACTAAGGTAAATACCGGATTGGATATTTAATATCACGACCCAAAGATTCACCTTCAGTGCAAAACGTTAATAAAACTGAAAATAGATGGTAATTGCGATTACGCCGCCATCTATCCACAGATAGTGAAAGCAGCTGGACTGGATGGTACCCTAATATAACTAACATGTCGCTAAGAATAAGTAGTGCAGCTTATAGGAATAAAAACTCGAAAGGCTAGCTACACTTGGCCATCTGGCTACGGATGGTAGCAGCTAGTTCGGACAGCACTCTGACACCGTTGCTTGAAGCTAAGCGAAAGCAGTTATGGTATGGATGAGATTTAGAAGGCGCGATATGATCAAGTCGTTAAAGTGACGTAAAATAAAGCTGACATTTTAAATAGGTACCTGAGATAATATTGCATTATCTAAAACGTTATATATTAACAAACACACACATACAGTTCAATATCCAGCTGTCTGGATTCCGGATATGTGGTTTTGCTTTCTCTGTCAAGTAGAGCAGGTATTACATTCCATCCAGTAATTCGATACCGAGATATTAACGGGAATATATGTTTTGTAGACCAGATTAACTATTATTTTTCAGAAAAGGCTTGTGTGTATGCGCGCGAGCGTGTGTGTATCTGAGAATAACTCAAAAGTACAATGTTCGAAAACTACAAAATTTGGTTACGTAAAAAGATGAGTTTTGCTACATACATTAATTTTTACTTTCTCTAGCCCCATATGTACAAAGTACATAGGGTTAGAGAAGGTATTGTAATGCACCCAAAAATTCGATACCGAGATTTCACCGGGAATATCTGTTTTGGGGTCAGTCCGAAAAAATCGTTTTTATAAAAAGGTCCATGTGTGTGTGTGTGTGTGTGTGTGTGTCAGTGTGTGGACAGCATTGCCTCAAAACGAAAAGACCGTTAAATACCAAACTTGGTATTTAGGTTTAGTATTTTCCAAGGATACGATACGAAAATTTAAAAAAAAAAATCCCCCACTAGAAACTACCCTTTACATGGAAAAAATTTCTAAATTTTGATTTTCTTAAAAATGGCTCTGATGTTTTTGATTAAAATCCCGTATATTAAAGCTATTTATGTCCGAAATAAAATGTATATCTCGAATTTTTGGGGAATAGCCTCTTAAGACTTCTTTATTCTGGATGAATTTTGCTTAACTGCTAAACCGTAAGAGATACAAAAAACTCTCTGCTCAAAAAATGTACATCATGACAAAACACACAATTTATGTCCTTTACGTTTTTGTTGTGGAGGTAACCATTTCTGAGATATTCCTTGTTATTGTTTCGATTGCGAAGTACTTAAAATTTTTCTCAGACAAGAAGTGTCTGCTTTTCTTTTTTTCTACTCCTGGCCAAGCAAAGATGTGATTTGCAATGACAATCGCATAACGATAGCTTTTAAAACATTTGACAATCATTTTAGCATAGCGCATTCCCTTGTTCTCTTCTGCTCATTAGGAACTAAGTAGTAACATTCTGCTAATATTTATCTCAATTAGCATTGTGTACAAAGAATAAGAATCTTTTGTAGCAGGTTTATAGAGCAGCTAGAGAAAGTCATGTGAGTGTAACACATCAGATTTTTACATTATTACTTTCTCTATACGTATTATGTACATAGTGTATAGAGAAGGTATTGCATTGTACCCATAAATTCGATAGCGAGATTTCAGCGGAAATACATGTTTTGAGACCACGTGAATCCAAGAAAAGCATTTTTAGAAAAATATCCGTGTGTGTCTGTGTGTGTATTGGCAGCATAGTTTAAAAACGAAAATACCGTTAAATACCAAACTTGGTATTAAAGTTCAGTATCTTCCAAGGATGCAACACAAAGATTTTCAAGAAAATCACCCCACCCAAAAACCCGTCTCATGGAAGCATTTTCGAAAATTTTAATTTTCTAAAAAATGGCTCTAACGATTTTGATTAAAATATCATATATTAAAGATATAATATTGAATTTTCTGGGAATAGCCTCTGAAGACTACTTTATTCTGGATGAATTTTACGGAATTTTGTGTAACTGGTAAACCGTAAGAGATAGACAAAACCTACCACACAAAAAATGTAGAACATATTAAAACACACAATTTATGTTACATGCATTTTTTCGTGGAGTTGATCGTTTTATAGATATTCCTTGTTTTTTGTTTCAGCCTTAAAAAGCTTGTTTTTCTCATACAGGAATTTGTCAACTCCTGTCCATACAAACAAAGGAACTTCAGTCACATAGCAACCAGCTTTTGCTATCACTTTAACCTATGTTACTCCCTTATTTCGCTTCTACTTGGAAGCAAGTAATAAGACTATTTCTGCTAATTTTTTCTCATTTAGCATGAAGTAAATAGAAGCATTAACTTTTTAACAAAAATTTGTTGCAGAGATATCGAAAAAGTCATGTGAATAGATTACATCATATTTTGTTTAACAAGTTACATATATAAGGACTCTTGCATTCAGATATTATTGCTTTTGGAATTAAGTAAGGGTGATTTTTATCTTTATGGCACAAAATATGGACGAAACAGTTATGAAACTAGGCAACTCATTTATAATAAACGATAGTAATGCATCATTAAAATGTAACACATTAAATGTTTATTTATACTATCGATTAAATTAGGCAATAACTTGTTTTTTTGAGTTCACCATAGTGGGCAATTAAGTAGCTGTTAAATAATTTCTTCATATTATATTTCCGATACAACATAAGCAACAATGGTGTTTGCTATATAAATTTAAAGAATAGCAATTGCCTCCTTTTTACTTTCAGTACTGCTTACTAATGGTAAGTTGGAGTTGCATTTCGCCAAAAACTTTGATACTAAGGTATCATTGAAATGACATGTCTTATGCCCTCTAAATTCATAATAAGCATTCTTAGAAAAAAAATAATTGTGAAATTATAAACCTTGTGACTCAAAAAAAAAAAAAAAAAAACACAAAGATTTCAAGAAAATCCCTCCCAAGCTACCCTTTACATGGAAACGTTTTTGAAATGTTGAATATTCTCAGAACAGTCCTATATATGATTAAAGTACCATATCTTTTGGGATTAGCCTCTGAAGTCCTCTTCATTTTGGATGATTTTTGCTAAACTGGTATAACACCTATGGAATAAAAGAAATGCAGACATCGTTAAAATACATATGATTTGAGTAATAACCATTTTCGAGATACTCCTGGTTATTGTTTTGAAGTTCGAATAGTTTTTTACATGGGAAGTCTTTATATATTTTCTATCTCTCCTGGCCGTGCAAAGTGAATGGAATTTCAAAGCCACGATATACCGAACAGACCTTAAAATATTTTATCCTCACTTAAACTTACTCTTCCCATATCTCCATTGTATATGCAAAAACTAAGCACGCAAGTAACATTCGTATACTGAACAACTGTCAAGTATGAAACTTGAATCATACATGATCTGCGACAGTATGCTACAATGGGCAACTAAATGAAATATGTAATCAGACGAACAGAATTGAACTTATATTCATAGAAAGTAAGCTACACTAAAGTTACGTCACATGGTGGTCCCCTAGATTTACAAGAATAGTGACATGGTGTTTAAAAGAATGGTCATCACGGTCAGCAATTTATGCTCTATATCGTGCTCCCGTGCTAGCCACAAAGTTGGCAAGGAATTCTTGTGGCAGGAGTTCTATTCCTTCACCAGCGTTATTGACAATTGTTGCTGGTTAATCGTTAGTGCATGTGGACGTGCTACAAAGCGTCTCCCCAAAGCATGCCACACGTGCTCAATGGGATATAAATCAGGAGAACGGGCACACTAGTCCATTCGCCGAATATCCTCTCGTTCCAAGCCTTCACCTGCTGTCGCGCTTTGACATCCATAAAAATGAAGTCAGGGGCCCTTAAATGACGCCGCACATGGGAAAGAGGTATAGTATCACAATTACGTTGACCAGTGAGCGTACCGTATTCAAAAACTTTGCAACATTATGCCTCCCTACACCATAACACCCGGACCACCTATTTCCTCGTTGATCCAATTCTGATGCTCTTGGAACCATCGCAAATGTTACCGCCGATGTTAAGGTTGTCAATGAAACGCACCATTCTGGCCATCACAACCTCTGTGTAATCGTGGTGCCACTGTATAGCGGGAGATTGCATGCCTAGCAGTCCTGTTACATATGGTTACAATTGTATCCATTGTTTTTGGCGTGAATCCCTTCTTCCTGTTGCACAATGTGGCAGTCATCTTTTGCTGAAGTTGACCGTGGTCGACCATCTCCCTTCCGGGATAAGTGCCTGAGGAGTGGAAGGCTGCCCTTGTACGTGAAACTATGCTGTGAGCAATACCAAACTCCTGGACAACACTCGTCACATTTTGTCCTTTTTCCAATTTCCCGTTGATTTTCCCCATGTGAATTCGTTCAAAACACCATTGCAGTGTATGTAACAGCTCGCTGATAGCCACAAACAGTTTTGTCCTGTTGCGGGATCAGACACATTTGGTGATATAGTTGGCTACACCTTTGTGTACGTATAAGAGACCTCTGGCAACACGCTCTTACATTTTTCTTCATTGTCACCAAGAAGTTCATGTAGGTTATGCACACCTGTGTACAAGCAAATATGTAATAAAAACATCCTACATATGTTTATCTCGATTAACATGAAGTATATGGAAGAATGAGGGTTCCTGTAGCTCCTTAGCTGAGCATATGGCATCATTACGAGGTTGCCTTGATCGGATTTGAATCTATAGTTCGTGAGTTCGCCGCTACGCGCCATGGTGACGAGGGATCGGCTCGTGGCTCACAGATGGTACCTTAAGACAAAACTACGACTTGCGGACGCGAAAATGAGGACTTTTGCTCAGAAACCATCTTTTTCTTTTACGTGCAAATAAACATTACACGGGACCACTGGCATTACTTTCGTTCCGAAGGAAGTCATGCTAACGGTGTTTTGTGAAAAAAAAATCACCAGCCTCCACCAGGTTTGAACTTGTAATCTCGGGTTTTAGAGGCTAACATCGTCATCATTACACCACTGAAGTGGCATGGAAGAATAAGCATTCTAAAAATATTTTGTTGAAAAATGGATAGAGCAAGGGATATGAATGTGACATAAGATTTATCAACATTCTTCCCAGTGTTGCTAAATATGTATGTTATTCCTGGAAAGTATAATCTTTTGTTACCATTAATATAAGTGGTTTAAAGTCTATCTCACGTTTCTCATAGAGGTTACATTTGAGTAAAATCCATTCCCTTGACATAAAATATGCTTTCTTGTTTCTGAATCCACAGCAGATAGAAGATTCGTGTACAACGTCTTGGATCTTTATCATTATTATTTTAAGTTGTAAGCGCATATTCCAGAGTCAAACGTTGGTCACTATCAAAAAATAATGTGCCCGTCTTTTCCTTGTTTCCCACCTGATTAATAATCTCCGAGATGTCACGAATTTGTCCAGCGAATAGCCTAACAGTAAATTAGCACAACTGTATGAAATACCTCTCCGTCTTCCGATTTGGAAACTTGCCTTTCGCGATATCAGATCGACCGAAATCTTCGTGACTGGTCCCAAGATTTCTTGTACTTACCCCTGGCATTAAGAGACCGCACAACGGGAATGTACCAGCATTAGAATTTACCTTATTGTAATTTGCAATTAAGTAATGAAGATGAAGTTTTAATGAGTTCCGGGTCTAATCTTGATCCCCTGGTGCACATCATTCCATCACGCGGGTTGTCAGTAGCTGTCCCACATTTACATCATAAGCAACAACGTACCCTGTGCCCTGGCTCATTCCATCAAAACAACTGACAGTAGCGGTCCACATTCCCGGAAACTGTTATTAAAAACCTGATGTGTTCCATTCACATGGCTTTCTCTACATCTCTGCAACAAATTATTGTTAAAAGCTTATGCTTCTATTAACTTCATGCTAATCGAGAAAAAATTAGCAGAAATATCTTATAACTTGCTTCCTTGTAAGTAGAAGCGAAATAAAGAAGTACCATAGGTTAAAGTGATAGTCAAAAGCTGGTTGCTATGTGACTGAAGTTCCTTTGTTTGTATGAACAGGATATGACAAATTCCTGTATCAGAAAGGTATGTTTTTAAAGCTGAAACCAAAAACAATGAATATCTAAAAAAAAACAAAAAAAAACTACCAACTCCACGAAAAAATGTATATCACATAAATTGGGTGTTTTAACGCGCTCTACATTTTTCCTGTGATAAAGCTTTGTCCATTTTTTACAGCGTAGCAGTTATGCCCAATTCCGTAAAATTCATCCAGAATAAAGTAGTAATCAGAGAATAATCAAAATATACATGTTATTTTTCAGATGAGCTTCTTTAATACACGATATTTTAATAAAAATCGTTAGAGCCATTTTTGAGAAAATCATAATTTTCTAAATAAGTTCCTTGTAAAGGGTACTTTGGGGTGGGGGGATTTTTCTCAAAATCTTCATATCGCATCCCTGGAAGATACCAAACTTAAATACCAGTTTGCTATTTACGTCTTTTAGTTTTTGAGCTATGCTGTCCTCAGACACACACAGGCGTGGACCTTTTTCTGAAAATGTTTTTATTTTTTACACAGCTGACCTCAAAACATATATTTCCGCTGAAACCTCGACATTGGGTGCTTTACAATACCTTCTCTATACGCTATTTACATAGTACGTGTATGGAAAGTAAAAGGATGATATCCATTCACACTACTTTATTCTGCAACAAACTATTCCTACAAAACTCCTTCCAGCTATGTCATTCAAATTGAGAAAAACTATCAGATAATCATTATCTTAGAATATATTTATAAAAACCTGATGTGTACCATTCACATGACTTTCTCTATATCCCTGCAACAAATTATTCTTAAAAAGCTTATACTTCTATTTACTTTGTTAATCAGAAAAAATGAAATAGTCTTTATTACTTGCTTCCTTGTAAGTAGGAGCGAAATAAGGGACTACCATAGGTTAAAATGATAGTTAAAAGCTGGTTTCTATGTCAATGAAATTCCTTAGTTTATATGTATAGGAGTTGACAAGTTCCTAAATGAGAAAAGTATGTTATTCATAGCAGAAACCAAAATAAGGAATGTCTCAAAAACGACGAACTCACGAAAAAATGTATATAACATAAATCGTGTGTTTTAAGGTGCTCTACATTTTTGTGCAGTAAGTTTTTGTCCATCTCTTACGGTTTAGCAGTTATTCATAATTCTGTAAAATTCATCCAGAATAAACTACTCTTCAGAGGCTATTCCCAGAACATTCAAGATATACATTTTATTTTTCAGGTAAATATCTTTAATAAACGAAATTTTAATCAAAATCGTAAGAGCCATTTTTGGGAAAATCAAAATTTTTGAAAAAATTTTCATGTAAAGGGTACTTTGGGGTGGGGGTATTTTTTTCAAAATCTTCGTGTCGCATCCCTGGAAGATACTAAACTTAAATGCCAAGTTTGGTATTTTACCGACTTTTCGTTCACAGTCACACGGACACACACATGGACCTTTTTCTGAAAATGCTTTTTTTGGATATTGGGAACCCTAAAGCATATATTGCCGGTGAAATCTTGGTATCGAATTTTTGGGTGGAGTGCAATATCTTCTCTATACACTATGTATATAGTGCGTATAGAGAAAGTAAAAATTGGATGTGTTTCATTCTCATAAAGTTCTCTAAATCTCTACAGTAAGGTTTTGTTAAAAAATCTTGTTCTTCTATTTTCTTCATGCCTTATTACTTGCTTCCTTAAAAGTAGAAAGGAAATAAGGGAGTACCAAAGACTAAGGCGACTGTCAAACATTTTAAAACCTGGTGGCTATGTGATTGAAATGCTTTTCTATGCATGGCCAGGAGTTGACAAATTCCCGTAAGAGAAAGACATTTGTATTTTAAAGCTGAAACCAATAACGAAGAATATTTCAGAAAAGCCCAGGTCAAAAAAAAGGATATGACAAAAATTGTATGCTTTAAAGAGATCTACATTTTTGTGTAGGTTTTTGTCTATCCCTTACGATTTACCATATATGCCAAATTCAGCAAAATTCATCCAAAATAAAGGTGTCTTTAAAGGATATTCCCATAAAATTACAGACATATTTTATTTTCCATATAAATATCCTTATTATGCAATATTTTAATCAATATAGTTAGTGATTTTTTGAGAAAATCCGAGTTTTCGAAACATTTTTCATGTGGAGGCTAGTTTGGGGAGGGGGGATTTTCTTAAAAATCTTCTTGCCGTATCCTTCGGAAATAATAAACTTAAATGCCAAATGAGGTATTTAATCGCCTTTTAGTTTTTGTGCTATTCCATCCACACACACACACACACACACACACACACACACACACACACACACACGGCCATTTTTCCAAAAATTATTCCTTTGGACTCAAAACATGTATTTCCGATGAAATTTCGGTATCGAATTTTTGGGTGGAATACAATACTCCTCTACATATCATGTACATACTACATGTAGAGAAAGTAAAATCTGTTGTGTTCCATTCACATGAGTTTTTCTACATCTATATAATGAATTATTGTTAAAAAGCTTATTCTTTTATCTACTTCATGCTAATCGTGATAAACTTAGCAGCAATGGCATTATTACTTGTTTCCTTTAAGCACTAGGTAGATCATTAGGCTATAGCGAGAGTCGGATGTTTTAAAAGCTGGTTACTATGTCATTGAAATGCGTTTCTTTGCATGGCCAGGAGTTGACAAAATTCCCGTATCAAAAGTCTTGAGTATTAATTTGTTTTTTCACACCATCCGTGTATAGGACAGGAGTTGGATAGGTAGAGTCAGACTGATAAATTCAATGCCATAGCCGGAATTTGAGCCACGGATCTCTCGACCTCTAGCCAGTTGGTCTAACCACTAAGCTAACATGGTAATTTGCCGGCACGGCATTTAATTCCTTAACTGGGTAATCTAAAACCTTTAAAGTCTCTTTAGCTTAGTGCATTCCATAATTTTCTTGTATTTACAAAGAAAGATATAGCATTTTTATAGTGATTATTCTAGAATTTTATTTATTATAATCCATGAGATATAAGTCTACGGTTTCCTATTTTAAGGTATATATCAGGCAGGGCAGAAAGGCTAGTGGCGGATGATTCTTCTTCTCCTGTCTGTTCTTTCACTTCATTCCAAGAGTTGCAAAACCACATACCTCCATTCTCTCATACCAGCACAAGATATTAGGAGCATAAATAGAGTTTTAAAATGGGTTGACTCTCTAAAGGAAAGAAACCTAAAGGGTTTTCTTCAGCCGTGTTAGACAAGTACAATCGAAAAAGTGCCAACTTAAAGCTGATGCATTATAGAATATCTATGTGTGTCATTTTCCTTGAGGGTTTAAATTCACTTACATCATATTTTTAATTTAGTTTAATCAAAACATTAAATGTTTATTGTAAAAATAGAATTATATTGACTTGATATAGTTTAACG
Organism: Hymenopus coronatus; assembly: GCA_030762935.1. Lineage (NCBI taxonomy): Eukaryota > Metazoa > Arthropoda > Insecta > Mantodea > Hymenopodidae > Hymenopus > Hymenopus coronatus. Next base: position 89,624,690 of record CM060898.1, read on the forward strand.
CAAACATTAAATTTCCATCATCAAAATAAAATTTTAAAATATACATTCTCTACTTAGTTACATAACACAAAGGTAGAGAAGGTATTATTATTATTATTACTATTACTATTAAACATTCATCTGCATACCTCTTTGCAATAATATTACACACATTGAGTACATGCTACCATCACAAGTTATTAATCTGTTTTTCATTATACAATAGTGATAAATATTACAACAAACAATAATGTTTACTTAAGTTTTGTTTTAAAAATAAACATATTGCTGACAAGTGTCATAAAAATAATTTTTGTTACTAATATTTACAGTTTATATTATTTTTACGATTACTTTGTGCTCAGAGCTGGTACATATTAACTAAACAATTTGTTTATACATCTATTTGGTTAGATATCTATAGAGTTAATATATTTATAAAAACACCATAAATGCGGGAATATTAGCTGTGGATCACTGACAGGTCAGGTAGCTCCATTCTGAATAATTTCTTTGATTAATATTGCTCTCTGATGTTCTACGTTTATGCAGTCGTATATTAGATGGTTAACTGCTTTGTTGCATACGCACGTAGTCATCTATTATGTGAAATCGATGTAAATAGTATTTACTTTACAGCCTGACAAAATGGCTGTAAATTCTGAAATTGTTTGGGAGCTTTGTTTTCAATATTTCTTAGAGAAGATATTGTATTCCAGCAAAAATGCTGATATATTTCAGTGTATATTAACGTTTTATGGTCCTCTGTATTCAAAAAGAGAAGAACATTTTTAGACGTAACTTCGGGCACGCGCGCGTGTGTGTTTCTGTGAGTATGATAACTCAAAGAGGAAAAGTTAGTAAAATACCATACTTGATATATAAGTTTGGGATCTTCCAGGAATGAAACATGAATATTTGAGAATAAACACCCACCCCAAACTCCGTCTTCATGAAAAAAAAAAAAAGTACGAAAATTGTAATATTCTCAAAAATGGATGTAACGATTTTGAATAAAATCCCTTGTTAAAGATATTTATATCACAAATAAGATGTATATCTTGAATTTTCTGGGAATAGCCTCTGAAGACCTCTTCATTCTGGATAACTTCTGCATAACTGTTAACCGTAATAGACAAAAGCTTACTAAACAAAAAACTAGATTTAGTTAAAAAACACAATTCATGTCATTTTATGTGGAATTTTCCATTTCTGAGATATTCTTCGTTATTGGTTTAAGTTTTAAAATACTTTAAGTTTTCTCATACGGGAATTTTTATGTTTCTGGTCACGCAAAAAAACGAATTTCAATCACATAGCAATTTTTAAGTGATTTGTTTATCGCTTTAGCCTGGTATATTATCTTGTTTCTCTTCTACTTGTAAGGAAGCAAGTAAAGAGATCATTTCTGCTAATGTTTTTCACGAATAGCATGAAATAGATAGAAGAATATGCTTTTTAACAATTTGCTACAATTATGTAGAGAAATGTATGCGGGTGTAAGTCATCAGTTTTATTGTTCTGTTCACATATTTGTTAAGTGATTAACTAAGGTTCCATATTTCAAAGAACTCTAAGAATCATCGACGGGAAAGCATAACCTCGAACTTAGCTGCAAGGAATCTGCTAGGAGAATCATTACTCTGCAGAAGAGAAGTAGTATTTTCAAACAACAAAATGTTTGCATTTATTAATTTTAACGTTATAAAAGAGTGCAAAAGACATAGATTATGTTGAGGGCCTTGTCTTAAGTGCGCGTCATCACACACGAACAACAAAATATATACTCGCAATCTCCCTGGAACTATATCCCAACTATTACTATCCAACTCCCCAAATATGTACGGCCGTGTGCAATTGTTCAACATTATTCCTCGCCATTATGTAATAATGACATCCCAACCATTCTCATCACACACAATAATGTAGTACTAGAACACTACAGTATTTTTCAGAACACTATAGCCCTATTCACTCCTCTGCCAAAAGCATTAAAGATTGGCATTACAAGGTGTGCGGCTGGAAATCAATCCTCACAGTTGCCAAGTCTTCCACTTACTAGTCCCTTAACATATTGTGCAGTAGCTCACTGGTTTTGGACACGTACTAACACTAAACACGAAACTGCATTGCCTACAGTGTCTACAGGTTTTACTACGTTCCTTCTCGACCCTGGTAGAGGGTCGCCTGCTGTTTGCTAATAAGATTCAAAGCCATAACAAAGCATATCTCGAAAATTTTTACCTGAATCTGCCCCCAAAAATAAATAACCATAAATCTTGTTTTGCACTTTAGTGATTTTCAAATGTTTGACAGGTTCGCGGGAGTTGGTAGAATGATCCATTAATATCTTCTGGGGTTTGGATAGTACCTCTGGAATTTACGTGAGGGTCTCTGTTTTTATCTCCACCTAATCGTGTCCCGACTAACGCTACTAATCATATAATTTAGTCCAGACTTCATGGCAATATATTTTGATTTATTTTAATGTTTTCTTTTAATTAAGGTCCAAATCTCTTTTTCGGGAACGCTTTGGATAATTTTCTAGCACTGTTTTGAATTCCTTAAGTTGCAGCTGCAACCCGGAGTATCTGAAGTCCTCTTAATTGTTTCTGCACCACAGTAGGCTACGCAAGTTGCAACAGGAACAACAGTAACACTGCCATTGTTACTCTGTATGGGGCCACATTATCATATCTCATGCGTGGTACATTGCGAAGGCGTAAGTCATGTATTTTTACAAGGCAATAAATTCCTGGAGAAATGTTCCCTGCAGTGTAGGGTGACTACAATAGACTGCGCTGGTCTGCCTTGCTTTTATAATTAACAAAACTCGTGCAGTATTAAGAGCTCTGTATGGCGTCTATCGTGAGATGTGATCTTCATCAACATCTCTGCAGACATCATCGTCATCTCTGCTAATGTACATACCCTCGCGCACACAAAATGTGACGAACCTGTTTATATTCGTACTGGTCAACTCTCTCCCTTACTTGGTAGATGTTTGCTACGAGGAAACTGAAGAATGGTTACAAGTTTAATTTAAATATATGATTAATGCTGTAGGTGGCGCCGTGGTCAAGGTGGTTAAACCGCTCGCCTCCCACCTAAGCGGTCCGGGTTCAATCCCAAGCACCCCAAGTGTTACCATGTTAACTTCAAACACCTAAGATCGCGGGTTCAAACTCTGCGGAGGACGATCGATTTTTTCGGACGTAAAAATACTTAGTTTGTCTGCCTTCGGAAGGGAAGTAAAACCTTTGGTCCCATATCGTAGATTTACGGACTTGAAAGCCTGATAGAGAAGCCTCTGAGCAAAATTGTCATTTCACGCCCAATATAGAATGGACGCTGAGAACCATAGAAGTTAAAAAGCGTCCATAAATTAAACTCCATTTTTTTCTCAAGCAGGCATATGGGATTTGTGGTGAACGAAGCGGCTTCTGAGCGGGGTTCCTTCAGGTACCCTGGTTTCCCCCGCCACTCATTTCACCAAATGATCCATCACCCATTTTGCTTACATTTCATATCATCCAATTCCTCACGCTCGTGCCTAGCTACGGACCGACCAGTCGTACCAGGTTTTTCACGCTGTGGTTTGGGCTCCTCGACAGACTTCTGACCTCTAGGCATCGGCTGGTGAGACCTAAATACTGGGAGGGTAAGCCGACTACGATTAAAACAGTGCGGAACACTGGTCCACAAAGAAATCTAAGCAATTGCCAGAAATGAGAATACATACAACGCAACTTCTCTTTAATATAATGAGTAAGTATTGTAGCAAGAAATTTCAAGTATCGAGTGGTCAGGGAGCTGACTTCTCACCCGGAGGTTTCGGGTTCGATTTCCAGCTTGGATGAGGAGATTTTCTTTAACCAAAATTATTCAATATATCTCACAGGGTCTGGTAGTGCACGAGTTTAATGATGTAAAATGAATAACCTAATATATATATATATATATATATATATATATATATATATATTATAACCTATAGTGTTTTAGAAGTCAAAGCCCCCGATTAGACCATTGAGGCTATATCGGGTTACAAAAATAAAACAATTAAAAAAAATCTAATCTGCTTTATTCACATGACTTCCTCTATATCTCAGCAACAAACTATTGTTAAAAACCTTGTGCTTATTTTTACTTGATATCAATCGAGAAAAAATTTGCAGAAATAGTCCTGTTACTTGTTTCCATGCAAGTAGAAAGGAAATAAGGGGATAAAGTATTAGTCAAAAGCTGGTTGCTATGTGACTGCACTTCCTTTGTTTCTATGGACAGGGGTTGACAAATTCCCGTTTGAGAAAAGCATGTTTTTAAAGCTGAAAACAATAACAAGGAATATCTCAAAAACGATCTACTCCACGAATAAAATGTATATAATGTATTGTGTGTATTAAAGAACTCTACATTTTCTATTTGTAAGTTTTTCTCTATCTTTCACGGTTTGGCAATTGTACAAAATTCCGTAAAATTCATCCAGGATAAAGTCTTTAGAGGCTATTCCCAGAAAATTCAAGAGGTACATTTTATTTGTCAGGTAAATATATTTTATATACTATATTTTAATCAAAATCGTTAGAGCTATTTTAATAAATTCAAAATTTTCGAAAATGTTTCAATGTAAAGGGAGTTGAAGAGGGGGGGATTTTCTATAAAATCTTCTGTCACATCTTTAGAAGATACTGTACTTAAATACCAAGTTTGGTATTTAACGGACTTTTCGGTTTTCAGCTATGCCTATTCTTCTATTTACTTCATGTTAATGGAGCAAGCAGAAATGGTCTTATTACTTGATCCCTTGTAAATAGAAGGGAAATAGAGAGTACCATAGGCTAAACCGATAGTCAAACTTTTAAAAGCTAGCTGCTATGTGATTGAAGATCCTTTGTCAGGTTTTGAAAAATTCCATTATGAGAAAAGCATAAGAATTTTAAAACTGAAACCAACAACAAGGAATATCTAAAAAAAAAAAAAGGTCAAATCTAGGAAAAAAATATGTATAACTTAAGTTGTGTGTTTTAACGAGCTCTATAATTTTGTGTAGTAAGCTTTTGTACATCTCTTACCAGTTAGGTATGCAAAATTCCCTCAAACTCATCCTAAATAAAGATGTCTTCAGACTATTCCCAGAATATTCAAGATATACGTTTTATTTGTCATGTAAATATATTAAATGTACGATATTTTAATCAAAAATTTTAAAGCCTATTTTCGAAAATCAAAATTTTTGAAAATGAAAAGAGTAGTTGGGGGTGTGGGGATTTTCTTGAAAATCTTTATGTAGCAACCTTGGAAGATACTGAACTTAAATACCAAGTTAGGTATTTAACGGACTTTTCGCTGCTGAGCTGTGCTGCCCCTCACGCACCTCACACACACACACACACACACACACACACACACACACACACACACACACACACGAACTTTTTTCAAAAAATGCTGTTTTTCGATTCGGAGATTTCAAAACATGTATTTCCAGTGAAATCTCGGTATAGAATTTTTGGGTGCAATGTAATACCTTCTCTATTCATTATGTAAATAGTACTGTAGAGAAAGTAATAAAAATATATGTACATATATATTAAAATATTCCAAGGTTGGGCTAACGTAATCCATTAAGGCCCAAATTAGCTGCAGTTTAAGGTAAAGGTTTCAATATTGCATTATGGTAATTCTTTCAGGTACAATTTACCAGATAAGGACGATCGTGAGTGAGAGTTGGATGCAATATTCAAACTTGAAAGTTAATTTAATAAAATGAAGTGTTCAGAATTAATGGCACTACTTACAATATCATTAGAATTTGCATATTTAACTCTAGATGTGATTACATATAAGAAGACTTAGCAAACGGACATAAATGAAAACCTGTATCACTTATGTAAATACATTTCTGTGCCTTCAATATACATAATAATATATTATGTTAAAAGGAGAAAGGGTATCTGTTCCTACTTCATTCCGTTCTAAGGCCTGATCTGAATTTTAAACAACCATGGTCGGAGATTTTAGCGTCGCATCTAAATCAAATTCAGTTTTATTTATAGATTTTCAACTGCTTTGGTTCCCAGCATCTCATTCTATAGTGGGCGTGTAAGATCTCTCAATTTTGCTCAGAGGCCTCTTTATCAAGATTGAGGTTTATGTGCCGTAAATATACGTCACTGGACCAACGGTTTTACTTCCCTACGCAGAAAGCCATGCTATGAATTATTTTCTCCCGAAGAGATCCATCGCTCTCCGCCGGATTTGAACCCACTACCTTGGGAACCAGAGGCTAGCATGTTACCTGTACATCATGGAGAACAATAACGTCGTCTCTGTCTAATAGTCATAAGCAATTGTGCTCAATCTATCATTTGTTTGGTAGCAGCAGGCAAGATCCTCTCTATCTCTGACATCGCTTTCTATCAGTGGCGGGGGTTTCAGCAACGTTTATGTTATATTGGATGGTACAAATACTTAAGTCCTTGAACGCCATTCCCCTCAAGAAGTTACGGTAGTATCCTTGCGAATCGCCCTTTTGATTGGATACATGTAAGCACCATCTGGTCTAGATTTCTTGGCAATCACAAATCGTAATGTGTCAATTTGTACTAAATGTGCAGTAGCCTACTTGATCAATTATTGTGTCGTCACTGCCACTAGCGTCAGTTATGTGCATGCAATTTGTGTAACCTATTTATTCACTTATAAATGAGTTAGTGAATTTTATTATTCGGATTGAACTTGCGGAGCGCTTGGATGATATCCCCATGTAATTTACAGATCTATAAACTCGTGCATGCTACGTTCACAAGAAGCGCAGACGTAACGTAAGAGCAAGAGTTTGCACTTATGCTTTTTAATGTAAGCATTCACATATAAACACGCAAGACGCAACGCAAGAGTTTCCAAACTCCAAACTTTATCCTTGCATTTCGTGCAAAGAGGAGGAATTCTGCTTCTTTTCTCTATGCATTGCCTATGAATTCAACAACAGACGATCGCAGTGCAAGATTTTGCAGGGCCTCCTGTACATGCTTGCTTTTCTATTTGGCCGTCCAGTGTAGCGCCATTTTAATTTCCCTCAAGAGGTTATGACAGTCTCCTTGCGAATCCTTTGAGTTAATGGATATAAATATCATCTGCGTCTAGATTTTGGTTATCATAAATCGAAGGTGCAGGGAGATAATTTTTGGTTTATTAAATGTGTAGCTTTATCACTTTCTACAGTCTCTATGCTTGTACTGTTTTCATTAATTTTAAATGAGCCATTGTTATGACATCACTGCCTGAGCATCAGTTGTTAGCATGTGATTTGTATAACCTATTTATTGGTAAAAGATTGAGTGAATTTTCTTATGTGGTATTTATTGTTGATTATGTTATTCAATCGCAACTTGCGGAGGTATAAGCCGGTACACAATTTACAGATCTAGAAACCTGTGCCAACTTCTTGCGTTACGTTAAGACTTCATTGTGAATGGTCTTCTCTCGCGCTTGCGCTTATACTTCGTTAAAGTTTTTTTTTTTTTGCAAAACGTGATTGTTGCCCCCTACCACTGGACAGTAGCCATTAAAAACAAAAGATAACCCTGTCCTTGGGTGAGAGGAAACGCAATAAAATCTGTTCCCTGGATACACTGCTGGCAAATCGAGAAAAACACCTCAGTGTTTTATTTTTTTTTTCTTAAAAGTTTGAATTTTGGGTAATTTTTTTGTGGAGGGGGGCAGGAAGAGACTTTGTTTCATTTTACTTAATTCATCCCTCACCAACAAATCCATGTCATCCCTTACCAACCGACCAATAAGTGGAAGAATTAGCAACAGCGAAAGTTGATTTCCAGTCGCAAACCCCTTTTAACAACAAACTTTAAAGACTCTGGAAGAAGAGTGAGACAGGGTCATCATGTTCTGAAAAATACTGTACGTCTGTGCTTGCATCTCATTGTGAATGCAGCTTAACGATCAATGTACATATAATATTTTTCAGAAAATGATGACACTGTCCCACTCTTCTTACAAAGCCTGACTTTAAAGTTTGCGGTTAGGGAGTTTCCGGTTGGAAACCAACCCTTGTTGTTGCCAATTCTTCCTCTTATTGGTCCTTTAACTGAGGGGGAGGGGATATTGACTAGCCACTCTGCCACGAGTGGCCATCAGTTAGACTCTTACCTCTCATCGGGGTCGTCTTTGCGCCAGGAAGACGCAATTTCTTCGAGGCCACTTGTGCCGTGCTAGATCATTGTGAAGCGAGCTTTCGGTTTGTCTACATTTAATATACCTAATCTTGTAATAGTATGGCTTTAACTTGGCAAAATGTATTAATCTTCTCGTTCCCATATGATAAATTATTCTGACCTGTCTGAAGTGGCCTTATAGTTTCTTTATATGTGGCAAGCACGAGTCTTTTGTTAATATATTTGTGTTTTGTCTAGTAATTGTGCACATTGTTAAATATATGGGTGAATTTGGGTTGAATCCATTTAATTTGAAGGTTCACCTTAGTCCTGCATCTACCTGTGCATAGATTCCGGCTTTGGACTTTCTCTTTAACTTGTGCGTTTCCACAAAAGTGGTTTTATCATCAGGGCCACTGGAAAAGGTTCCAAAGGGTCACAGCACTGAAAGACATTCTTACCTCACTTCACCATCCAGAACCCCCCTTTTCCAAACATTTACTTTAACTGTGCTTTTTTTTTGGTAGTGTTTAACGCCCGCTTTAACTACTTAGGGCACCACAGGCGGTGATACTGATGATACATGAATGATGGAGCACCGGTGGAATGCGATGGCGGGGGAAACTGGAGTACCCGGAGAAAACCCGCCCCAGCGCCGTTTTGTCCACCATAAATCTCACATGCGGTCGCTTGGGATCGAACCTCGGCCGTCTATGTAAGAGGGGAGTGGTCTAACCACTCGGCCACGGCGCGGCCCCTAACTGTGCTTCGTATACACCTCTCTGAGTAGTGGAGACATGTAACTTCGGGATAGAATATGTGTATATGGCTGCTAGAGGAGCAATTCTCTAATCTAAGCACATTTTCAAGTAGTACATCGTATCTAACTAAGAAATCTTGAGTGCAAAGTACTCGGATGTACCTGTGATGTTTTCTTTAAACAAAAGAATAAAGTGGGTTATTTACTAAATAGAGCATTCTACACTATTCGTTAGAAAATAAAGTGAATATACCGCATAGGAGGACCTTAGTGACCTGCTTGTAAATATAGAACAAAAAAGGTGCAAAGATTATCAGCGTCAAAAAATCCAATAGGAGCACTTAGAGGGATATAGGGATGGAACGAGGGGACACCTTGCTCACTGTCGATAGACCAATCACAGAGAATGCATAATAACCACAGTTTGAACGCCTCGGCACACTGGTAAGGATCTACAGCGTCGAGAGGGCAACTATGGGACCCTTATGGCCACCAATCTGAAGCTCTAAGCGCGGCCAGAGAATAATCATTTACTACAATGTTTTTTTTCAAATGGGAAGAGTTCTACTCTGCAGCTAAGGAGATGCGTTATCTTGCTTTGTGTTGTCAGGTCGCTACCCCCACTCGTTTCATATTTCCCTCTCATTCACACACTGAGCATGCAAATCTGCCTGGGGACATAATGTTTATTCCGGTGTATTATGAAGACTATTTGAGCTAAAAATCTGTGGTTTTCACGATTTTGCTACGAACATTACTCCCTATCTTTCTCTTGACATATTTTTGTCAAAAGTTGAATATTTTGTCTTAGCGCAAGTAGAATTTATGAGAGACGGAATCATTTAGTGCGTTACTCCCCAGTTAAGCGGGAATGCGATATGTCAATACAGCAGCACTCCGATTGACCTCCTCTCACTGTAAGCGCATGCTTCTGCACCATCTGTGCGTAGAATGATCTGCCCTGAAAGACGAAGAGGAGGAAAAAAATGAGAGAAGGAAGAGAAAGGATCCGTGGTAGTTGTAAAGCAACGCAGCATTCGCCTTGGCGGTCCAAGAAAACCACGGAAAAAACCACGGTCTGAATGCACAGCCACTGGTATCGAACCCGCCACCTCCAAGAAGATTACCTTCTTTTGCTTTGCATGCTTTCTGTTTAGTGACGATAAACACTGGTGAAAAATACATATGTGCTTCAAATTATGTGCTGCTTGGTAATGTATTTTATTAAATTTGCGGTAGTTTAAAAATTGATTTGCCTAAGAAAGTCATCGCTAATAGTAGTGGTAATAAGTGTTGTTATTTCCAGGAAGTAATGCAGACTATCATTGCATTTATTCTTCAACCACCACTATTTTCCTGCTGGTTATATAATATAGAGTGGGAGGTGAGTAAGTGCAAATATTTGTATCTGCATTTGAGAACGGTATTATGATTCAGTATTGAAGTTTTTTCCCAGTATTTTATAAGTTATGTTCGTGAGGATACTTTCACGATGTTTTAAGGATGGCTATTATTTCTTATTCCAGTCGTTCAGTTGTTTACATAACAGGTTACACCTACTCTGCCCTCTGTCCTTTCAACTGCCCAGCTATTGGTGGAGTGATGTATATAAACTCAGCAGACCCATAGTACAGGGCCGTTCAAATACATTAGACCCTGAAATGTCCGCCTCGTTTATGACAATACTCTTAGTAAGCGAATAAAATGAGATACACTTATATGTTATAAGCATTGTTCTCTATTAAATATCACTATTTGCACTTACTCACCTTCCACCCTGTGTATATATATATATATATATATATATATATATATATATATATATATATATATATATATATATATTATGAAATTCTTTAACGTTGGTTTATTCCTTATTAAGATGATTTAGAAACATGAAAAAAAGTATTTTTTATAATCAAATAATATGAATTCTAAACCCATTTTTTCCCATTAATATTGCTATGTGAGCACGATGTAATTTTCTATACATTTTTGCAAGATTTTTATACTGCCTCTCAAAATCACGGTAGAAAATTATCATATTACTTTTTTGAAATAATGCTCCAATTTCAGTACATAAATTATTAAATTTTGAAAAGTAAAGAGTTTCGGAGTGCTAGAAAATTAATACTTTTTCTATATTAATATAACAAGATTTAGTATTACATATCTATTTATAAACTAATTTTATGTAAAAATTATTAAAATGCACTACGTGCTCAGTTTTATTAGAACGATGAATTTAGACGGTAAAGATAATTATTTTAAAAAAAATCACAAGCTGGAATTTTGATGGAGGACAAAAAATCACTATTGTATATAATAAGCAGTATACATTTTAATAAGATATCTTTCACTTTGTGAATTTTTCAAACTCCATAGAAGTATCACTAGAGTGCACTCTGTTTCACTTTTCTTAAGAAAGAAAAATGGCCTTTAAAAAGGTTAAATATGATAATATTTGGTCTTTACTTTTACAAATAGATTACGATGTATTCAGTTACGCCAAGGATGTGCCAAAAAAAAAAAGTGTTTTCATTATTTTTTTCCCTTTTCATGTTTTAATTGGTTGTGAATATTTCAAATCTCTCCTTGGTATAACCATCATAAAGATATCTAATTGTAAATAGTTTAACACATATTGTTGAAAATAATCCTGAGTAGTAGATTTTAAAACATTCTGGTACACTCACGTCGTAAAATATCAATAGGTTTGTAAATAGTAATGTTAGAGAAGAGATTCTTTTTTAATTTTGATCGAAAAGTTTTAATTGAGCTATTCTCAGCATTGGCATTCCATTCATATTTCCTTCATACGAGAGTTTCGAAGTACTACTAAGTTATTTTAAATGTTATGTTTGAAAGCAATTTCTGAAGAAGTAAAACTGTCTATACAAACGTCCCATTATCTCAGAAACTAATTGACAATAAGGGCTGAAATGTTTACCACACATTTGCACCTAAATAAGCCTTATTTTAACGAAAAACGTTTTATGTTTATGAATTTTTTATTTTTTAAAATTTAAAAATAACTTTTTTTTCAATAAAATTAGAAGAGATTTATTAAAAAAAAAAAAAAAGCGTACCTTTCCTTCTAATCAACCGATGTATTCTATTTTTCATCAATCAAAAATAAAGGAACTGCTGTATATACCTTGAAAAATTTAGCTCATCATCTTAAATTGTTGCTGAAACAATGGATGAGTGGCAAGATAGGCATTTCGACTCCCTTAAATTACAGGCTTACATCTTGAAAGAGCAAACATGTGAAAGAGTTTTAGAGTCATACTGTAGCTGGAAACGCAGACAACGGACATTCATTGGTCTGGCCTGTCTCGGCAATGCCTTAAAGATATTTCAAGGGCACCTACATACAGTTTATTCATCCATTGAGCATTATTTGTTGTTGACGTTAACCAAATATTTATCTACACAATTTTAATTTTTTTCCTGTACAAAAGCGAAAGAATAGTCTTATATTCTAAATTTATTACGTCAGTTGACCATATTTATGTTTTAGAAGTCAAAAATGTTGTTTAAGACTGAAAAAAGGATTTTTCTACACTTCAAAACAATTTACCTCGTCTGGTTTTACAACATCTCTGATTAAAAATCTGATCTTAGGTTCTCTGAGTTTTTGAGGTGGCGAAATTCTTTAAATTTCCTATAGAAACTAATCAATGAAGTGTCTCATTAAATGCATCAGTATTGCTGGTCGATAGGAACACTTCTCACATATAATAAAAGCGCTAACTGAATATCCTTGTGCTATAAATCATCTACATGGTTTAGCCATTAGCGAACTGTTCCGTCCTCAGGAAGACGATTCTGGTCTATCTTTTTCAGTTGGTTGTCCTACTTCTTTTATTCCTCTTTCTTTTTTTCTTTCTTTCCTTCTTTTTCTAGCCATATGTACATTCAATGTACATAATAGCTACAGAAGGTATTTGCATTTACCCCAAAAATACGAATAGGAGATTTTACTGGAAATAATATACTTTAAGGTCCCCTGAGTAAAAAAAAAAACATTTTTAGAAAATGTTTCACGTGGGTATCTGTCTGTCTGTCTGTGGTCAACATAGCTAAAAAACTAAAAGTTGCTTAAATACCAAACTTTTCATTTAGGTTCAGTATTTTACAAGGATGCTATTTTCAAAAAATACCCCAACCTCAACCACCCTTTTCACGAAACATTTTTTGAAATTTTTGTTTTTCTTAAAAATTGCTCTAACGATGTTTATTAAAATACCATATGTCTGAGATATTTTCATGACAATGAAGTGTATATTTTTAATTTTCTGGCAGTAGCTTCTGAAGGCTTCTGGATGACTCTTATAACTTTTATATAATTGGTAAATCATAAGAGGTAGAAAAAATTTACCACAGAGAAATGTTTGCTTATTAAAAGACAATTTATGACATATGCATTTTTTGGTACACATAACCATTTTCGAGATATTCCGAGCTATTGGTTTCAGTTTTAAGCTGCCTACTTAAAACTTTTTTCAAACGGAAAGGTATGCTTCTTTTCATCTCCCTTTATTTACTCCTAGAGCGCAAAGAGAGACTAACTGCAATTGTTTCACTTAGCGAACGGCTTTTAAAAAATTGATCTAGTGTATTCCTTATTTCCCTTCTTCTTACAAGGAAGCAGGTAATAAGAAAGTTTCTGTTAATGTTTATCTTGATTAGCATGATTATATATAAAATAATAATTTGTAAGAAAAGGTTATTTACGGAACCGCTAGAGAAAGTCATGTGAATGTAGCATATCAGATTTTTGTCATTATTTCTCCAAAATTCCCTGGTATTTTTTGCAAAACTTCCTTCATAACTTCCGCAACACTGTTTACAGTTGTTTTATGTAAGAAGGCAGCTTTCCAAGGTTTTTTAGATAAAAGCAAGGCCGTATTTTGATTTTTGATTTCTCAACATATTTACCTTTGAATAAAAACGAAAACATTATAAGATTCATTAAAAATAAATCCACAGAATGCTCATAAACTAAAGTATAATATAAATTTTTAGGACATTTTTAGACGTGAGTAAGAATATACTGGTGAAATAGGCAACTTTAGGCATTATAGAATATGCATATAATAATCGCAAATGTATGTACAATAAATGTCTGAGATCTCAGCGTAAGGATTAAAAACGTTAAGTGTTCCATCCACACAACTATGTCTATCTGTCCTACAAACAAACTTCTTATAAAAGATTCTTCTTCTTACTGCTCCATGCTAATCGCGATAGGCTTTAGCAGAATGCTCCAATTACTTTCTTCCTTATAAGTAGAAGGGAACTAGACGAATACACTGCTAAAACGATAGTCCGATGTTTTAAAAGCTGTCGCTATGGGATTGTCATTAATATTCACTCCCTTGCATGGCCAGGAATAGAACAAAGTAAACACGGATTCCTTGTTTGAGAAAAGTATAGTTATTTTAAAATTGAAACCATAGCTAGGAATATCTTGGAAAAGCTCCACAATAAAAATGTAAAAACATAAATTATGTGTTTTGACGATAACTCATTTTTGTGACGTAAAGTTTTGTCTATCTCTTAGGATTTACCTGTTATGTAAATCTCATTCAGAATGAAGAGGACTTAAAAAGCTATTCCCAGGAAATTCAAGAAATGTTGTTTCTATACGTTGGTTACACTTGGCATTAATACAGTATGTGGGTACTTTTATTATTCTGCCATTAGAGCCAATGTGCAGTTACATACTGGTCTGTTATAAACGTTTAGGGCCCTAAGCCACTAAGCGTAGTCCAAGGTAGAGAAGCCAAAGCCGCAAAGTTTAATAGAGGACTCTGTGAAGCTAGACAGCCAATGATCCCAATAAGTAAAAATTTCGGCAATCTGCTGACTATCACATCTGAACAATTTAATGCTTTCAACACTTTCACATATGGATAGCCAGTAGAAATTTTATCTACTGCTTAAATTAATTCTTAAGAGCGGTGTGTGTGTGTGTGTGTGTATGTGTGTGTGTGTGTGTGTGTGTGTGTGTGTGTGTGTGTGTCCGATGCAACCTTCGTATAGCTTTACTACTCAAGATATACATTTTATTTGTCATGTAAATACTTTAATGTAAGGTAATTTAATCAACACCGTTAAAGCCACTTTTAAGAAAATCAAATTATCGAAAATTTGTTCAAAAAAAAAAAGGGTAGACTAGAGTGATTAGTTTTTATTGAAAGTCTTCGTGACGCGTCTTTTGAGATACTAAACTTATACACCAAGTTTGATATTTAACTGACTTTCAAAATTTTTTGGGGTGGAATACAATACCTTTTCTACTTACTATGTACAGTATAGGTACATGCGTGCTAGAGAAGGTAAAAAGGCAAATAAATATGTACTGCATATAAGCAAAAACTATATATATATACGTACACACACAAATAATGTAAAGCATATTGCACAAGAGAAGCTTAGAACTTCACTGTATATTTCAAACGTTTTGGGCTATAATTCCTTCTTGCAGTGATAAAATTCACCTTAGTGCCAAGGTTAGATACTAAATTTGCTTTAATAAAATATTCATCTGAATTTCTGAGAGAATGTTATAGTACACCGAAACCTGACGCCATATATCTGCCAACTGCTTCAAGAAAAAATACTTTTTGCGCATTGCGCTGTGAAGGAAAATTACACACTTGTTCCAGAACAGTCGCTGACGATGCTGAATTTCCATCTCCATTAGTACTTAAAAGCTATCATTAATAGTATCTCTTGATAAGTGTTTGATAATTTACTGTTCACGGCAAACCTGAAACATTTTGAAGGATAGGCGAAGGAAAATTTACATACAGCATTTTTATTACCTTAGAAAAATACTTTTCCTAAGGGAGAATTTTTTGTGAGTTAAAATGTGCCAATACATTGATCTTTCATCCATGGTCGTCATGGAGGTCAGTAAACTGAAAAAAACTGGTGTGTTGCATTCACATGAGTTTCTCAACATCTCTGTGACAAATTGTTGTTAAAACGCTTATTCTTCTATCTACTTCATGCTATAAGGAAAAACACTAGGCTAAAGCGATAGTCAAATATTTTAAGAGCTGGTTGCTATGTGATTGAAATGCGTTTTTCTGCGTTCCCGTATGAGAAAAGTCTTTAAATATTTTAAAACTGGAAACAATAACAAGGAATATCTCAACAATGGTGAACTGCGCGAAAAACTGTAAATGACATAAGTTGTGTGTTTTAACGAAATCTACATTTTTTGTCTATCTCTGATGGTTAACCAGTTATGCAAATTTAAGCAAATTCTTCCAGAATGAAAAGCTCTTCAGAGGCTACTCCCAGAAAATTCAAAATAAGCATTTTTGTTTGTCATGTAACGGAATTTTAAACAAAAATTAAAGCCAATTAAAGAAGATCAAAAAGTTTTGAACATTTTTCCATGTAAAGGATAGTTTGGGGCAGGGGATTTTACTCAAAATTGTAGTGTCGTTTGCATGGAAGATACTGAACTTATATACCAAGTTTGGTATTTCACCAACTTTGTGTTTTTGAGTTATCATATTCGCGGACACATCCACCACACACACACACACACACACACACACACACACACATACGAACATGATTCTAAAAGTGCTTCATTTGATACAGGGCACCTTAAAACATGTAATTTCGGTGAGATCTCGGTATTATATTTTTAGGTGGAGTGCAATACCTTCTCTACTTACGTACAAGTACTGTATAAAGAAAGTAAAATCTTGCACCCTTGTGGTTTGTCTCTTACATTATCTAATGGACGTGCCTAAGTGGAGGAAATCTGTCTTAAGATATGGGAAGACCCATACTGGGTAAGAGGACTGTTCTCCAAATATCTGAGGCGTTCCATTCACATGAAATTCTCTATCTGTTCTACAAACAAGCCTCTTACAAAATATTCTTCTTCTTTCCACTCTACGCTAATCCAGATAAGAATTAGCAGAATCGTATTATTACGCAGTTCCTTATAAGTATAAGGGAAATAATGAATTACACTACCCTAAGGCGAAATTCAAATGTTTTAAAAAACTATTGCTATGGAATTACTTTGAAATTCGTTATTTGTTTTTGTTTTGTTTTTGCATGACTAGGAGTAAAAGAAAGGAAACACGAACGACTTTCCTGTTTGAGAAAAGTATAAGTAATTTAAAACAAATAATGAATATTTCGGAAGCGGTTAGCTCTACAATTAAAATGTAAACGACATAGATTGTGTGTTTTGATGAAAACTACATTTTTTTGTAGTAAGTTTTTCTCTATCTGTTACGATTTACCAGCTACACAAATCACATTCATAATGAAGAGGATTTTCAGAACTTCTTCCCAGAAAATTCAAGATATACATTTTGTCATGGAAAATCTTATATATATGGTAGTTTAGTCAAGATTGTTACAGCCATTTTGGAGAAACTTAACAGTTTCGAAATTTTTTTAATGTAAAGGCAATTTGGGTTAGGGATATTTTCTTGAAAATCCTTGCTAAGTTTAGTATTTAACGGACTTATCGCTTTTGAGCTATGCTATTCACAGATATACAGACACACGCGCACTTTTTCTAGAAATATATTTTTTGAGCTCAGGGAACCTCCAAACACATATCCGGTAAAGTCTTGACATTAAAGTTTTGAGTGGAACAAAATTCCTTGGTAAGGTAGAACAATTTTCGATAATCTTGGAAAAATTCGATTCTAACCGGAAAGATATTCAGGAAAGAAGTAATTTCAACCATGGTGCTTGTTGTCTGAAGTTTAATGAATATGCAACATAAGTAACGTATCTTTATAAGTTTCCGTTTAAACACAGAAGAAGGTTACAGAATTTAGTAAAATTGATGGTAAATGTACCACGTAGGTACAATTCCGATCACTGATATCTTTCACTTAAAATAAATTGTTCCTAACAGTACCAAACAATACATTTTTGACAACAAACACTGGCAAGTTTTCCCATTGATTTCCAAATAGAAGTCCACAATCTTCTTCGATTTTTGCTGTTGATTTGATGCTTTTAATATTCACTACTCATATACTTACATTGCTTTTTGTTCTTGTTTATTTGTTTCTTTTGTTCCCTGGTGATAAGGACATCTTTTGTTACGGACTTTTTCCAGGTTTCCTTCTGAACTGAGTCAAATGATGTCTGCGTTTTGTTTTTCCTAGTCGACACCTTTTCTCTAAAGTTGACAAAATGACCTTAACAACAGTTGTGAAGAAATGATATTGGATGCGGATATTATGGATTTGTCGTGATCTTCAGTTACTTATTTTGAAGATAGGCGCTTTCGATCGGAATGCAGACTAAACAACTGTAATTGTAATAGGGTATCGAAATTGTCAATTATTACTTTCTCTACACGTACTACGTAAATAATGTATAGAGAAGGTATTGTATTCCACCCAAAAATTCGATACCGAGATTTCACCGGAAATACATGTTTTGGGTCCCCCTGAATCCAAAAAAAGTATTTTTGGAAAAAGGTCCGTGTGTCTGTGTGCCTGGACAGCATAGCTCAAAAACGAAAAGACCGTCGAATACCAAACTTGGTATTTAAGTTTGGTATCTTCCAAGGATGCAACACGAAGGTTTTCAGGGAACATTTTTCAAAAAGTTTGATTTTCTCAAAAATGGCTCCAACGATTTTGATTAAGATGTCCTATATTAAAGATATTTACCTGACAAATAAAATGTATATCTTGAATTTTCTGCAAATAGCCTCTGAAGTCTACTTTATTATGGATGAGTTCTACGGAATTTTGCACAGATGCGCAAAAGCTTATGACACAATTTATGCTGTATACATTTTTTTTCGTGAAGTTAATCGTTTTTAAGATATTCCTTGTTTTTGGTTTCAGGTTTAAGAAACTTATACTCTTCTCATGTAGGAATTTGTCAACTCCTGTCTAATCAAGCAGAGGAACTTCAGTCACATAGTAACCAGCTTTCGACTACCAATTTATCTATAGTACTCCCTTATTTCGCTTCTACTTACAACGAAGCAAACAATAAGACAATTTCTGCTAATTTTTTCTCGATTAGCATGAAGTAAATAGAAGCATAATCTTTTTAACAAGAATCTGTTGCAGAGATGTAGAGAAAGCCATGTAAATGGAACACATCAGATTCTTTTTTTATCGAAAATGTACTGTTTGAGTGAAATCACGAGCAAATATTATTTAACTATGGCAAGAGGTCGTGGCACATGTAACATAGTCTTTCCCTATGGCTGTCTCAGAACACGCAAAAATAAAATGCACGTCTCTAACCTCACTAACATAGCATTTGCAAGCACATAGAAACCAGGCAATTTTGTAAGAATACATAAAACTACATAACTTAAGTTACCTTATTTAATTGTTTTTTCACACAAGTTGGATAGGTAGAGTCAGACCGTAAGATGCAATACCATAGCCGGGATTTGAACCACGGATCTCCCGGTCTATAGTCCGTTGCTCTACCACTGAGCTACCTTGGCAACATACCGGCATAAATTGAATTTCTCAACTGGTTGGCATGTTTCCCGTTAAACCACAAGATGTTCTCAAATTGTTTTGAGATGACTACCCCGATGGGTACTTAGAATGTTAAAGTACTTTAAGTTCCAGGATTCATACTATAGCCAAATAATATGGTCAATTGGTACTGTTTTAATTCACACAAACTGTGTGTAGGACAGCAGTTGGATCGATAGTCAGACTGACTGCCGGCATATTGCATTGGTAGCTCAGTAGTAGAGCAACCGGCTAGAGACCGGGAGATCAGTGGTTCAAATCCTGGCTATGACATTGAGTTTTTCAGTCTGACTATACCTATCCAATTTATTAACTCCTTAAGAAGAAAAAAAATTCTCTGTAGTTCAAGAAAAGATAGAAGAAGGTGCAGAAATCTTCTGCATTGTAATGCCAGATTAAGGCAAGTGCCACGAACATTAAGAAACTAAAAGTGGCGTTTAATCTTGTGTAGCTCGGAATTGTATCTATATCGAAATAGTACCATCTTACCCAATGTACATACATGCTGGAGAAAATAAAAAGCAGAAGAGGTCATTTTAAGCTGCGGCGTTTCAATTAAAAGAATCGTCTTCAGATTCACTTCCAAGTTAAAAATAGATTTAACACATTTAAAATGTGTCAAAGCTCTACTACTACTACTGCTGCTGCTGCTGCTGCTGCTGCTGCTGCTGCTCTATTTATTGAAACAATAACAACTCCCCATATTTATGGGCTGCCAACAAGGACAGAGTAAAATAGGCAAATTATAAATTAACTATCTAAAAAAAACGACAAAAACTTGTAGCTCTTCTATAAAGATACTGTAATATCGACAGTTTTCATTAGTATAGCAATCGAAAAGGGAACTAAATGGAGCAAAATGGTTATTAAACATAATACAAAATAAACATACAATTATACGAATGATTTCGAAGACGAGAAATTGAACCTCTTATTGCAGATATGGCAATTTCTTTTATTTTGTCCTTATTCATTCCAAAATTCTTCCAGTTATTGAACAAATGTAACGTAATGGTGCCCCAAGCTCCGACCATCAGACCTATGATATTTAGATCGTGTTTTGCCTTGAAGTTTGGGAGTATGGTTGTGTAAATATACCTTTTCTCTTTATCAACGTCTTCTGATTGTCCTTTGAGCTTTTCAAACCTAACGGTATAGTTGATGTTGTAAAAAGTATGCATTTGAAGCAAATCCAACACAAATAATATTTCTCCTTTACAAAACAATATCGTCCAGCATAGCTTTAAACTTCTGCGACGCTAGAAGAAATGAAAGCCTTGGATGAAGTGTGTATAAATTAACTCTTGATCTGAGTCAGTGGGACATCGTGATCGTAGATGCTATGTCTCGTTATAGACGTGTATCAGTCACGGTAGTTACCGCAGACGGATGTATTTATTGTTTCAAAGCAGCTTCAAAGAAGCATTAAGCTTGTTTTTACGATAAACGGAAGGTGTCTGGCAGCTGCAATGTCGAGCCTTCCATTTTCATTTCATTCAAGAACTACAAGGAATTCTCATTTCAGGATCACAAGGAATAGAAGCATAGCACTATTTATATTTTAAGCCTAATAATAAAAACCTATGTGTACCATTCACATGACTTTCTCTATATCTCTGCAACAAATTATTCTTAAAAAGAGCTTATACTTCTACTTACTTCATGCTAATCAGAAAATATAGCAGAAATAGTCGTACTACTTGCTTCCTTGTAAGTAGAAGCGAAATAAGGAAGCACAGGTTAAAGTAATAATCAAAAGCTGGTTGCTATGTCACTGAAGTTTCTTTGTTTGTATGGACAGCACTTGACAAATTCCTATATTAGAAAAATATGTTTTTCTCAGCAGGAACCAAAAAAAAAAAAAAAAGGAATGTCTCAAAAACGATGAACTCCGCGAAAAAAATTGATATAACATAAATTGTGTGTTTCAGCGTGCTCTACATTTTTGTGTAATAAGTTTTTGTCCATCTCTTAAGGTTTAACAGTTATTCAAAATTCCGTAAAATTCATCCAGAATAAACTACTCTTCAGAGGTTACTCCCAGAAAATTCAAGATATACGTTTTATTTGTCGGGTAAATGTCTTTAATATATTATATTTTAATCAAAATTGTTGGAGCCATTTTTAAGAAAATCAAAGTTTTCTAAAAAAGTTCCATGTAAAGGGTAGTTTGGGGTGAGGGGAATTTTCTCAAAATCTTCGTGTCGCATCCCTGGAATATACTAAACTTAAATACCAAGTTTGGTATTTTGAGTTTTTCAGTTATCGTGTTCACAGACACACGGACACACACACACCTACACACACACACACAGTTTTTTTGTGAAAATACTTTTTTTTTATATATAGGGGACCCTAAAACATATATTTCCGTTAAATCTCGGTGTCCAATTTTGATGGAGTGCAATACCTTCTCTATACACTATGTACACAGTAAGTGTAGAGAAAGTAAAAATATCTAATATGCTACACTCATATGATTTTCTCTAACTACTCTACAGACTTCTTACAAAAGATTATTCCTATTTTTACACCATGCTAATCGAGATAAACATAAGCAGAGTGTCCTTATTACTTAGTTCCTTATAAATAAAGGGGAACTAAAGGAATGTGCTAGGCTAAACTTATATTCAAATGTTTTAAAAGTTATCGTTATGTGATTGCAATTTTAAATCGTTTCTTTGCTTAGCCAGGAGTAGAACAAAAGAAAAACGGACACTTCATGTCTGAGAAAAGCATAAGTACCTACTTTACAATTGAAACCAATAACAAGGATTATCTAGGAAAACGTTTACCTCCACAACAAAAACGAA
Organism: Hymenopus coronatus; assembly: GCA_030762935.1. NCBI lineage: Eukaryota > Metazoa > Arthropoda > Insecta > Mantodea > Hymenopodidae > Hymenopus > Hymenopus coronatus. The sequence continues at coordinate 89,646,939 of CM060898.1, forward strand.
AAGGACATAAATTGAGTGTTTTGACGATGTCTACATTTTTTGTGCAGTAAGGTTTTGTCTATCTCTTACAGTTTGGCAGTTAAATTTGGCAAACTTCATTCAGAATAGAGGTCTTCAGAGGAAATTGCCAAAAAATTCAACATATACGTTTTATTTGGGATGTTAACATCTTTAATATACGGAATTTTAATCAAAATCGTTAGAGCCATTTTTGAGAAAATCAAAATATTTTTCCAAATAAAACGCAGTTTGTGGTGGGGCGATTTTCTTGAAAATCTTCGTGTCGCATCCTTGGAAGATACTAAATCTAAATAACAAGTTTGTATTTAAATGTCTTTTCGTTTCTGAGCTATGCTGTCCACAGACACAAACGCGCGCGCTCGCACGCGCACTGTCGCACACACAGAAGCTTTTTCTAAAAAAAAAAATTTCGGACTCGGGGGACCCCAAAACATATATTTCCGGTGAAATCTCATCGTTGAATTTTTAGGTGGAATACAATACCTTCTCTATCCACTATGTACATTGTAGAGCTAAAGAAAGTGAAAACAGGAATGTCATTGAAAATTGGTTTAATGTTTTTCTAAATATTGTCCTTCATGATCAATACACTTTTGCATGAGTTTGAACCATTTGTTATAGATTTTTTTAAAATCTGCTTGATACACCTAAAAAATATGGGTTTTGAACATATAACGACTTCTTCTGCCGACGAAAATGGTTGCCCGTGCATTTTATTGTTGATGTTTGGTAACAAAAATAAGCCATTGGGTGCCAAATCAGACTGAAAGGTGGATGAGCCATCAATTCAATTTCTCGAGTGTTCAAATAGTCGATTGTTAAACGAGAAGTAAGAGCGCTCGCATTGCCTTCATGAAGAACGATCCGAAGCCACTGGGTTGTTTTCTTTATTTTACCTTATTTCCGACAAACAAATGGTTATGTACCATTCAGAATTGACCGTTTTAAGTGCCTCTAAAGGCACTGTTAACATAACTAGTTTTTCTGCGAAAAAAAAAAAATAACAGGTGACCATGTGCTTCGAAGTGGTTGAAGTGCGAACAATTTTTGTTGGATTTTGTTCATCTTGAAACACCCATACAGTCTACTGCTGTTTACATTCTGGCTCATATGCATAGATCCACTGTTCGTCACATGTCAGAATCTTATACACCTACGTCATTTGAAGCACCACCATTGTACTTATTGAGCATTTCTGTGCACCATTCGACACGAGCAGCCTTTTGAAATTGTGTCAAATTATGTGGGTTCAAACGAGAGCACACCTTTTTCACGGCTAAATGATATGCAATATTTTATGAATGCGGATGGAACTAATACCTAGGGTTTCCTCTATATCACAGCATGTGGCAGATGATCCTGCATCAGGTCTTGCACAGCATCAATGCTTTCTGGCACAACTGATTTGGACGACCTTAACGAATTTCGGCAGTGAGCGAACGGCGGCTACAATTAAACTCGTTCTACCAACGTTTCACAGTGGGAAAGAATTGAACTGCATCACCAAATGTCGCTCTCCGGGGTGTAATCGTTACCATGCTAACTTCATGTACCCAAGGTCGCGGGTTCAAACCCGGTGGAGGACGATGGATTTTTTTGGGTGTAAAATTCCTTAGCATCTTCCTTCGGAAGGAAAGTAAATCCGTTGGTCCCGTGTCGTAGATTTACGGCACGTAAAAGAACCTCAAGCCTGACAGAGAGACCTCTGAGCAAACTTAAGCGGTCTTTCATGCCCAATTTATAATGGGACACTGAGAACCACAGTATTTAAAGAACGTCCATAAATAACACGCCATTTCCATTTTTTCATCACCAAATATAGTTTTCTGTCTTGATAATTCACAGAAAAGTATAATAAATCATCGCACAAACATTTTCACGCGTTAATTCCATCTTTTCGCTGAGATACAATTTTAAAGCCAATGTAAACAACAGAAATAACGTTCAATTACAAAATATCTGAAATAGGTTAAGGTCAAGAATGTCAAACTTGCCGGTGGAAACACCAAATGGTACCTTTTTCAATTAGTGTTGCTATGGCTCAAAATAAAAAGATTGGCTCTCATATTTCCCCAGCACCCCAAACGAAAATAATTCAGCTTTAATTCTTTTGAATCCTACCAAGTTTCCATTTTAACCTATCATTCTGATGTCTATTACTGTATTTGTATAGGTATATATTTATTACATCCTGTAGCATGTACCTAGTAGAAGAGAAGGTGTTGTATTTCTACCAAACAGCAGAAATATATGTTTTGAAGGCCTAGTGTGTGTTCTTGTGTGTGAGAGAGAAATCAGCATAACGCAGAAATAAAACTGGTGCAAATATTTATTTAATAGAGGTATCTTACAAAGATAGAAACGAAGATTTCCAAGAAAATGAACTAATCTTTACATCGGGTATAAGCAAATCCCGCAACCGCAAAGTCTCCTAACATCACATAGTTTGAAACGAAAATATAAACCTTGGTTTTTATAAATAGAGCACGGTTTTGGGTTCCGAGGCGCACATAGTTACAAACACACAGAGCAGTCATAGGTACAAAGAGAGTGTAGTGGGGAGGGGTTTGTTGCGTAAATATGTACACGTAGAGGTATAATCTGTAGCAAAATCAACTCATTGCATGCATTGATATTATATGATCGTTGTAATCCATAAAGTAACACACCAAAACAATTATCTCATAATTTGATTACTAAATAAAAACGTCTTGTACTTCTACAAATGACAGTATAAAGCTTTATATAACAAACTCACGTTATTACTTGCAGAACTTTGAAAAGACAATGAACATAAATCGAACAAAATCAATCCAAATTCATTGCAGTGAATTACAATATACATATTTACTGTATCGAAAGAAAGGCATTCGACATTTTTCAATCTGCGCTCTTTTTCAGTGTCCATTGCTTTATCTACTAGCAGGAGTTGAACGAGTCCAGGCAGTGCTAGGTAGTGCAACCTCAATTCGGCAATTTCGTGACACCGGATCAAGCTCAACTTATAAGTTTGCCCGTTTAACCGTTATGCAAAAGTCTGCAAGATTTCAACCAGAATAAAGAGGTCTTCATAGGCTATTCTCAGAAAACTCAAAATATACATTTTATTTGTGATGTAAATATCCTTAATTCGTTAGTTTAATCAAAATCAATAGTCATTTTTGAGAAAAACAAACTTTTCAAAAAATGTTCCATGTATTTTGTGGTGGGGAGGTAATTTTCTAGAAAATTTCCTTGTCGCATCCTTGGAAGATACTATAGATAGATAAAAAGTTTGGTATCTAACTGTCTTTTCGTTTTTGTGCTATGCTGTCCACAATCACACACACACACACACACATATATATATATATATATATATATATATATATATATATATATATATATATATATATATACATACATACACACTTGGATCTTTTTCTAAAAATACTTTTCGAACACAGAAGACATCAAAACCTATATTTCCGCTGAAATCTCGACTCATATTTTTGGGTGGAATACAATACTTTCTCTACTCACTATGTGCATTGTATATATGGGCCAGAGAAGGTAAAAAGGTACTCGTAAATTACTTCAATCACGATACTTACTTATTTGAGTTAGTCATACATTCTAAAATCCTATGAATTCCTAAATTGAAGGTGTGAAATGCTATGAAATCCTAATATACGATAGAACCTTATTTTAACCTTTTACAGCCTTCGTAATGACTAATGTTTACGTAGATTATTTCATACACACTACATGCACTGTAGAAAAGTACCATCGAGAATTCCAGGTGCCTTGAACCATTTAGAAAGCGAAGATTTCGATAATAATGTTGTTGCGTCTGGGAAATATCGGTGTAGGAACATAAAATTAGACGCGATAATATCCCGGCTATAAGGAATGCTATTTGCTTCGATTTTTAACCTCGGTCAAGTATTACGTGGCTCGCGTCGAGAACCTCTGCCGGTGCAGTGGCGGCTTGTCGCTATGATGCTGATTTAGAGAGTTGAAACAAATTCCCGTAATATTTCAGTAGCGGATTGACCAAAGATATAAAGAAATCTTAAACTGTTCAATTTACATGACTTTCTCTACATCTCTGCCACAAATTATTATTAAAAAGTTTATTCTTCTATTCATTTCATGCTAATTGAGAAAAAAATAGCAGATATGGCCTTATTACTTGCCTACATGTAAGAAGAAGGGAAATAAGGGCTTACCATAGACTAAAATGACAGACAAAAGCTGGTTGCTATGTGATTGAAATTCCTTCATTTGCATGGACAAGAGCTGACAACTTCCCGTATGAGAAAAGTATGAGTATTTTAAAGCTGAAATCAATAACGAGGAATATCTCATAAACAATCAACTCCATGAAAGAAATGTATGAAACATAAACTGTGATTTTAACAAGCTCTACCTTTTATATTACGTAACCTCTTATCTATCTCTTAGGTTTACCAGTTATGTGAAATTCATTCAGAACAAAGATGTCTTCAGAGGCTATTACCAGAAAATTCTAGATATACATTTTATTTGCCAGATAAATATCCTTACTGTACGATAATTTAATTAAAATCTTTAGAGCCATTTTTTATAAAATAAAAATTTTCGAAAACTATAACCTGTAAAGGGTAGTTAGGGACAGGGGGATTTTCCTCAAAATCGTCGTGTCGTATCCTTGGAAGATACTGAACTTAAATACCAAGTTTGGCATTTAACTGACGCTAAGCTGCCCAAAGACACACACACACACACACACACACACACACAAACTGACAGGCACGCAGACAGGCAAACAAACAGACACGGACATTTTTCTAAAAAATGTTTTTTTTTTATCTCAGAACATATATGTTCGGTGCAATCTCGGTATCGAATTTTTGGGTGCAATACAATACCTTCTCTATATACTATCTACATAGTACGTGTACAGAAAGTAAAAATGAAGCAAAGAATTACACACCCCTATGTAGTAAAAACACAGGATTAAAGAAATAAAAAGGAATATTGCCTGTACATTTTTAAAATGAATGATTACTAAAACTTTGTGCCTAAATTACGCCACTTATCTAGTTCCTTGGTACCTAATGTTAAATATTTATAGCTTCAAATAAATAGGGCACATGAGACAAACGTTTTAATTATCAATATCATATTTATTTTTAAAATTGTAAAATTTTTGTTAAAAATTAAGTTTCTTTATTGAATCGTTTTCACAGGGCGCGTATCTGAAGTTCTAAAAATATCAGAGAAAGATTACGCTAAAATGAAACAAAAGAAACAACTAGCGAAATTAAAAAAAAAATTGTTTTTATATGGCGATTACTTTTGAAACTTCAGAGTTGCCAATGCCCAAGAATCTGCAAGAAAAAAGTTTGAAAAGTTAACCCTCATTAAGGATACACAAATGTCTAAAATACACAACCTTGTGTAAACGACAAATGATGCATAGTTATTCTTTTGCTACGCTAATGATAACATATGGGGCATCAGCGGTGGGTGAGAAGTGTGTGTATGTGCGTAAATCCGGAGAGGTTTCAACACTGCAGCTACCATGGGCTTATTGTGCACCAGACTCCAGAAGGATAGTATAACATGTGTGGGCTCAACGGGCAGCCGAAACCGACCGCGAGGAAAGAGTCACCAAGATGGGTCCCTAGTACAGTCCAAGCAGTTCAGCTCAGCAGCGCTAGGAACCTGCGTCTTGGGTCTGAATGAACTCCCCAAATTCTGCAGACAACACCAATGCCACCCCGCCACCAAGAGTTGTATTTTCAAAGCGCATTCACCACCGGAGGGCCGTCACACCACAATCGCAGTGACTCTTACAACTCTCCAGCATTCGCCCGATGACCCGGGGAAACCCCTGAAAATATGCTTGGGTCCGAGAGGTCGGCCACACAACTTCCCGGATGCCGGTCAGGCTTGGTTCAGTGGGTAAGAAGATATAGGTATGCAGTGTCATGAAAAATTAGCGTTGGCACTCCTCGAATGCATATTTATCTTAGAACATGCTTCTTAAAAGAATTAAAGAGAAAACGGAGGATATTCTGTAACGTGGAGGTATTAACATACCATGTAACGCTATTTTGGGGAGGGGTGACCTTTCTGAAAATCTTCGTGTGGCATTCTTGGAAGATACAAGATACTGAACTTGCTGGACCGAATTTGGGTTGCAAGTTTTACTGCTCTCTCTCCCTCTCTCTCTCTCTCTCTCTCTCTCTCTCTCTCTCTCTCTCTCTCTCTCTCTCTCTCTCTCACACACACACACACGCACTACATGAACACTTAATTTTTTTTTATCTGGTTCCTCTAGTGAAATTTCGAATTTTGGGGTGTAATGCAATACACTCTCTACCTACTATGTACGCTCGAGAGCAAGAAAACGTAGAATATAAGGGACCGTGTGCTAAGCTGTTAAATATTTAATGTAGCAACTCCTTTCACATTCATGGATCTACTGGTTCTAGCTAGATTATTAGCTTAGTGGCATATTTTTCGTTGTGACTGACGTGCACTAGAGGCTAGGATCCAAGAATTCATTGTAAAAACATAATCATTTAATTTTATTTATTGTTCTTCCATATGCTGAAAAAGTGGGATCAGAATAGATTACGTATGTTATCTCGAGAACTTAAAAAGTCTTGCATTTTCCCGGCATTTTCTGGTAAATCGACGTTTCCTCACCTGTCAGTAGCGATTACATAGCTCTGACAGAAGAGCAGCAGACTGTGAATCTCAATGTTGCTACTTCGAATCCTAACTATGATGCTGACAGCTTTTATTCCAACTGCACCTCACCAAAATTACTTCGGAAATTTAATAAATTTAAGTATCGAGTTTTGCAAGGAAATGTTATAAAGAAAATTGCCATTCTTGTTAAACTAATGCGAAATTACGACTTTTCAAAATGTTTCTTCATTTTACATGGTTTATTGGGTGTAACTCAGTTCCTTGCGTGGTATTTCACTTTTGTTTGCAATATCGAACTTGTCCACTAATCCCGTTCTTCGTATTTTTTCAACCAGTTTGGCCTTTTTCTTCCAAATACTTCATATAGCTCCGCAGCCACATAATCTTGCTCAATAAAGCCAATAATTTTCGGTTTGCTGTCAATGTCCATTGTTACTTTTAAATGATATATGTAATAAAGAGAGTAGTGTTTAGAAGATAATTTCACTTCAAAAATATAAGGTTCATTTAAAGATCAAAGGAATAAAATAATAAAATAAAATAATTTTATCTTTTTTTTTTTTTTTTTTTTTTTGGTACATAATGCTTGTCTACCGCCCTCCTTCGCTCCTGACCAAACCAACCTCTGTTCAGTGGTTAGAGTTTCAGTGCAAGATTTTTGCCATACAACTAATAGTAGACGGACACGTCTAGCGAGTGTCTTCCAACCACTAAATTAAAATGCTTCCGTGTCCCACTCCTTTCGAGCTCACTTTGTTTAATCCAATAGGAGACCGGGTAGGTGTGAAGTACAAATGATAAGGGGATTCTACCAACATTAAATAAAGAAAATCGCTATAGGGAACCAAATGCATCACAAGCTTTTTTTTTCTTTCCATTTATATAGCCCCCTTTAACATCTAAGGTCATATCGGGGGTTTTGCGTTAGAAACAACTCGTCTGTAGCTATTTTACGTTGGGTTTTAATCATTTTTCAAACATTCACTTTCGCATACATAGACATACTTCCAGACTCTGTGGGGGGATAGGGAATAATTTTGGTTTAAGAAAAATTCCCCGGCCCAACCGCAAATTGAACCCCTGACTCCCGGGTGAGAAGTCGGTTCGCTGAACACTTGACCACGGAGGCAGTCTACTTCTTTCTTTTTTTTATCCTCTTGATTGTATAATGGAAAAGAAAGTAAAATTTATTTGTGATGGTTTATTCTTAGATTCAAGGCAGTTTCTAAAAGTGTATTTTAGGGTATAATGCAACGCTTCCTCTTCTAACTAGGTAGGTAGGTGGAGAGACAACAATATACGAGGACAGTTGACTTGTTTGAAAGCTAAGCTTGAAATTTGTTTGCCTCCTAATTACTTTTAGCAACTGAAACAAAGACATACATTTCAAATGACAGCTTCTGCGTGCAACACAAGCATTACAGAAGTCGTGTTGTCATTGCCGCCCTCAGAATCATCCTGATGATTTGTGGTTTCCAAGTAGGCGGCCTTGCGTGAAGCTGCTCACTCCACCAGCAAATTTCCTAAAAGGAACGACAGGAAAACTAAATATATCTGCAATTGTCAGATATGAAATCTTGGCTTTTATACAAGTTGATTATTAATTGCGTGCAGCCTGGGCTGCTGATATGTTTAGAATAATTATTTGTGTTTGTGGACTTGTTTAAAAGCATAAATTCTTGTATTACTTTCTCTACCACGTAAGATGTACATTCGCATTCTAAAATCTGATATGTTGCATTCCTGAATTCATCTACCTCTATAAAAAAAATTCTTATTAAAGATTATTCTTCCATCTACATGTTATACGAGGTAAATATTAACACAATTAGTCCTACTACTTAGTTCCTTAAAAGCAGAAGGGAAATAAGGGAAGATACCAGGCTAAAGTGATAGTTAAAAATTTTAAAAGACGATCGCTATGTTAACAATTGAAGTTCGGTACGCTTCGCATTTCCAGAAAAACATAATAGAGATGAAACGAAAGTGACCCCGTTTGTGAGCATGCATAGTTTAAAATTGAAAACGATGCGAGGAATATTTCTGAAATGGTCAAGTCTGCAACAAAAATGCATATGACATCAATTGCGTGTTTTAACGAGAGCTTAAGTTTTTGTGTCTCTCTTACTGTTTACCTGTTATACAAAATTCAAAGAGTCCATCCAGAATGAAAGGTCTTCAGAAGTTATTCCCAGAAAACTCAAAATATACATTTTATTTGTGATGTAAATAGCTTTAATATATGGCATGTAAAAAAAAAGTCGTTAGAAATATTTTTGAGAAAAACATTTTTTCATGAAAAGGGTAGATTGTCTTGAAAATCTTGTCATATCCTTGGAAGGTACCAAGCTTGGTAGTTAACGGTCTTTTTGTTTTTGAGCTTTGGTGTCCAGAGACACACACGCGGAGCTTTTCTCAAAATGCGTTTTTTGAACTCAGGAGACCTCAATACTTCCACTATACACTATGCACATGGTAGTATAAATAAAGTAAAATTTTACCCATAATGGAATGGCAATAATAAATATAGCGCCGCTCTTTGCCAGAGTGACTTCCTCTGGTTTTTCAAGATATTTCAAGGTATTTCACAAAGCAAGAACAGCGATCTTGTCTCAAAATTCCATTTGCCCATGGTCGTAAAACACGACAATGTCATGACTGTCTTGTAGAGGCATGTGGAGACGCTGCGTTACCATACAGAACTGTGGCGAGGTGAGTTCAAGCTTTCAACGAAGGACGTGACCAAGTGGCAAACTTGCCTAGGCCAGACGTCCGGTTTTTTTTTTTCACCTCTTTTCCACAGCATTTTCTGTCTATACGAATACCGTTCTTGCCTCTAATAGACATACACACTTACACATTTAGAAACACCAAGGCGGTACTCGAACCCACGATCATCTGCGCCACGAAGCACAAAAGCCAGGCACTTTAGTGAGCGCGCCCACGGGGACCGGTATGTGCATGCTGTTTCCGCGCTATTAGACTTTGGTCGAGAAGACGGTACATGAGTTAGCCCAGGAGATAGGAAGATTGCTCAAGACTATTCTGTATTTTAAAGAAGCGCCTAAAAAATGAGAAAAATGCATCTTAGTGGAATCCTTGGGATTTGACGGAGGCACAGTGATGGCTACGGTATGACGCCAGTCAAACTCAGTTGGACATTCCCATTATTTTGCAAGATACCGCATGTGGCACACCATGTAGCTGATCTGTACGTCGTTGGGGTGGGAAGTGCTTCTCCATCCACCACAATTACCGGACTTGATCTCCTGTGGTTATGACTTAATTCTGAAGATGAAGGAACTCTTCATGACGTTCAGTTCTGGATTGTTCCCGATATAATACAGGCAATAGGGCGGTCCATCAGAAACATCAACAGAACAGGGATACTACGCCCTCTACATCGCTAGCAACGAGTCATACTGGTTATTACATTGAAGGACTATAGATATTTCTCAGAGGTACCACGTGTAGATGTTTAACAAATAACTAGTTGTCACTATTAAAATTACACCACCTAAAGATAAAATTGAAATAAATAATGTAAATTTGATGATTTTTTTATGGTTTTGCTGACACAACTTTTACCAAACCTTAAAATACATTCACTAAATCTAAACTAATTTAATATCAATAAAATTATCTACTGCTATACTGCTTGGCCTGTGTTAGGGACCCTCCAGTGTGACTTCTTCCCCCGCGGTTGTTTTTGGCTGCCTATTGGTTATGCTCATCCTATCCTTCTTGAGCCTGACGCACAAAGCACATGGTGGTTGCAGTGTGGGACTCCCTCCGGAATTATATGCGCACCCGTGGACTAAAAAAAAAAAAAAAAAAAAAAAAAAAAAAAAAAAAAAAAAAAAAAAAAAAAAAAAAAAAAATCATGCCTGGAACGTCCTACACGGAACAGCGCCTTGTGTACACTTCCATGATACAGTGGTGTAGTGGCAGCAACAAGTCGTTACAAATTCCAAATCGTAATATTACTAATCCATAGAATCAATATTCATAATCAAAAAAGTAACTTAAATTTCTAAAACAATAAATTATTAATATTAACGTCACAAAATATGATACATTTTCTATTGTACGGCATTACTAAATCTGACACCTTCCACGTGTGCTCACTGTATCGCTGAGGAAAAAAAGTAGATAACTCCTATAATGAGGGCCACAGGTTCTCTTCTCGCATGTAGCATACATGTTCTTTTTTACTAACTCAACACACCCATCACAAACCGATCCAACAGGAAAATGTCAACCACAACTGAAATAACGTGACATTCTAGACGAGGTGACATTTTATTCCACACGTAAGGGAATGGTCAATCCCCGATACGATGCAAAATAAGTGGCATCACAATTCCAGCATAGTCGCGTATGTATACCGTATTGGGGCTGGATATCAAGGGACGGTTTAGGTGTGCTATGGCAGCTTGACGACACGCCGATGGTTAGGTTGAACAAATGGCTGAGACAATTTGTGAAATAGACGGTTCAGAATAAGAATTCTTTGTTATGAAAAACACGTCTTCTTTGGCAGCAGCTTTCTTTGAAGAGGGTATACAAAAGCTAGCTTCCCAGTATGACAAATGCCTGAACAGTGTTGCCAACTATGTCGAAAAAATAGGTTAAGTAATGCTCTTTCATGCACAGATAAATGTCAAAACATTTTATACCCACTTACTTTCAAACACGCCTCGCATTAAGTGCGACATCTAAGTATAGAATTTTGGATGAAATACAATACCTTCTCTAACTGCTATGTACATTGTAGAGAAAGTAAAACTATAAAACAAAAGTTCTCAACAGTTTAAAGATCGCATCATTACTTTTATTTAACTCAGAAGGTAGAGCTTGTAAGAAATGAAACAAAGAAAGTGGTTGCAAGTGTACATAATTGTATTTGCGGTCGTAACTTTTTGTTCCAATCTTCTAAATTGTCGCCATTAATCATAAAGGCTATAAAAGAGCATGCAATATTAGGGGAATATAATATCTTTAGAAGAAATGTAACTAAACATTTGCTATGCAATGAAATCATTTGTTATGCAAGCTTCTTATGACAGGAGCTCATTATTTAATGCTTCAGCTGTGCGCGTATTATAGCTCTTGACTTTTTATAGGCATGATCTATAATACTTGATTCCATGTAGATTGTTTGATGGATTTATTAGTCTCTGCTAGGTTAACCATAATAAACGAGTTTAATGGTTTTGCATTGTCTTTGTTTGACCACAGAGTAAGGCAGCGAACACGTTGCACTGATGTACAAACCTTAAAACCTTTGTCTACACGTATGTGTGAACAGTGGGTAAAGAAGGCATTGTATTCCACCCAAAAATTGACATTATTGATATTAGAAAAAAACTGATTTGTTATATTCGCAAGACTCTCTATACATCTCTGTAACAAGTTATTGTTAAAAAGTCGTAATCTTCTACTAAAAGGGACATTTCATAAGTAATGCAAAGGTTGGTATTACTGTGGGTTGGATGATGCAATAACGAAAATTACGTCAGATGTAGTTGGGAGTTTCAGGAAGAAGTACTGTTTTTGTTTTTTCACTGTGTATTTAACATAAAATTGGCTAGAGGTAGAAATGGGGTCATGGGTACTATGACTATTGAACACCAGAGGTCGTACAAGAGGATCGAAACTTTATGCGGCAAAAATGACGAAATTCCACACTGCGTTAAGTGAAGTGGCGAGTTGACGGTGGATCATAGAACAGTTTCAGGTTAGACTAATCTTTTCTTGGTGGCCTTACGAGTAGAGACGATAATGCAAGATCATGTAGGCTAAAAACGTAAACAGATGAACCAAGTGTGAAACTTGTGACAGATACTCTTGAAAATGATCTCCGGGCGGCTTGTGAAGAGCTCTCTGAAGCCACGGGAATTTCCCCAACATCAGTATTCCGTATACTGACAAATGATTTGAAGAACAGAAAAAATTCTGCGAGATGTGTCAGACATTGACTGCTGAAGGGAAGCAGAAACGCCTGGATATTGCAACCTTGCCCAAACAACGATTCGACCGTGAAGATCAAGGATTGTTGTATCGAATTGCCGCTATTGATGAAATGTGGATTATAGACTTTGAACATGAGTTGAAATCGCAGTCAAATGAGTGGAGAGTTCAAATACTCCATGACCAAATAGAATTTCGAAATGCTCAATCAAAGCTTCGTTCCGTTATACGATGATGATGGTTTTTGTCTCTGCTCACCAAGAAATCATCATGATAGATAGTCCCATGTGGAGCAAGTGTCACAGCAGTGTATTATCGTAATTTCATGCAAAACCTGCACAGAAAAATGCACAGAACTTGACTTCAGAAGCTGAAGGCTGGGCCACTCATTCCCCATAACAATGGTCGCCCGCATATCGGCTAGGAGACCCAAGGAGGCCCAAAAACTGCACGAAGCGGATAGAAACTGTTGCATTCTCCCTACAACCCGGACAGAGTCCACCAGTACGTCGACTTGTTCCCGAAGTTGAAAAACCTTGCGTGGACGACGTTATCCTTCTCTAGAAGAGCTTTCTATCACCGTTAACCGAGCCATTTGACAGAAGAGCAGAAGTGATGTCCTGGATGGAATAATAGAGTTTCCGAGAGTTGGGATTCAGTCACAGAAAAGCAGGGAGACTATATTGAAAAAAAAGTTTAAGTAAAATCAATTAATATGTATTATTTAGGAATTGATCCTTACTTCAGACTAATAGAGATAAGCATTAACAGAAGTCTTATTACTTGATTCCTTGTAAGTAGAAACGAAATAAGTGAGTGCACAAGGCTAAAGCGAAGACAAATATTTAAACGTTAGTTGCTATGTGCTAAAATTTGCGTATAAAAAGTTTTTATGTATTTTAAAACTGTAACGAATAATAAGGAATATCTCGAAAATCTGAACCCCAAGAAAAAGGTGTAAATGACAGAAATTGTCTGTTTTAACGAGATCTACATTTGTTGCGTAGTAAGCTCACACCTCTCTCTCTCTCTCTCTCTCTCTCTCTCTCTCTCTCACACACTCTCTCACTGTTTACTGTTTATGCAAAACTCATTTAGAATGCAGAGGTCTTCATTGGTTATTCCCCAAAAAATCAAGATTATTCTTTTATTTGGCATTCTTTTAATATACTGTATTTTAATCAAAATCGTTAGAGCCATTTTTGAGCAAGTATTCGAACATTTTTCCATGTAAAGGGAAGTTTAGAGTAGAGGTTATGTTATTGCAAATCAACGCACTCCAGCCTTAGAAGATACTAAACTTAAATAAGTTTAGTATTTTACCGACTATTCGTGTTTAAGTTATCGTGCCCAGAGACACACGCACACACCTTTTTCTAAAAATGCCTTATATGCGGGGGGAGTGGATTACAGGAAACCATAACACATGTATTTCCCGTGAAATCTGGGTATTGAATTTTGGATGTAGTGCAATACCTTTTCTACCTATGCACTTCGTATTACTTAAAGTAAAAAAAGATTTTTTAGATAAAGATGCTTGTATCTGTGTATGTGCGGGGACATAATGGCTCAAAAACGAAAAGTGGGTTAAATAACAAACTTAAAATTTCAAACTTAGCACTTTCAAAGCATACTGCACCACGAGGTTTTCAAGAAAATCTCCCTACCCTATCTACCCTCTACATGAAAGATGTTTCGAATATTTTGACTGTCTTAAAATGGTTCTAGCGATTTGGATTAAAGACCCATATGTTGAAGGTATTTTCATGACAAATATAATTGTATAATTTGAAGTTTAGGTTAATAGCCTCGAAAGACCTCTTCATTTTGGATGACGGCTGTTTTGTTTGTAAACCGTAAAGAAAGGACAGAAACTTTGCTACAAAAAATATGGATTTTGTTTAACACAAATTGTATGTCATTTTTAATAAAGAGTTAACAATTTCGAGCTATTTCTTGTTATTAGTTTCTATTTTAGAATACTTCAATTTTCCTCGTCCTTATGATACATCTTTTGTTGTGCGTGTGTGTGCGTGTCTGTGTGTGGGACTGTGTGTGTCTGTGTGCGTGTGTGTCTGTCTATGTGTCTGTGTATGTCTGTGTGTCTGTGTGTATGTGTCTGTGTGTATGTGTTTGTGTGTGTGTCTGTATGTGTGTTTGTGTGTTTGTCTGTGTGTGAGTCTGTGTGGGTGTGTCTGTGTGTGTGCGTGTTGTGTGTGGCTGTGTGTGTGGACAGCATAGCTCAAAAACGAAAAGTCCATTAAATACCAAACTTGGTATTAAGTTCAGTATCTTCCAAGGATGTGACACGAAGATTTTAAAGAAAATCCTCCACACCTCATTACCCTTTACAAGGGAACATTTTCGAAAATTTTGATTGTCTCGAAAATGGCTCTAACGATTTTGATTCAAATATCGTATATGAAAGATATTTACCTGACAAATAAAATGTATATCTTGAATTTTCTGGAAATAATCTCTGAAGACTACTTTATTCTGGATGAATTTTACCGTATTTTGCATAACTGGCAAACCGATAGATATAAACTTACTAACAAAAAACATAGAGCTCGTTAAAACACACCATTTATTTTATATACATTTTTGCATGGAGTGAATTGTTTTTGAGATATTCCTTGTTTCTGGTTTCAGCTTTAAAAAACGTAATATTTTTTTTCTTACAGGAATTTGTCAAATCTTTTCCATACAAAGAAGGAACTTCAGTCATATAATAATCAGCTTTTGACTCTTACTTTAGTCTATAATACTCCCTAATTCCCCTGTACTTGCGTGGCAGGTACTAATAAGATTATTCTGCTTTTTCCCGATTAGCATGAAGTAAAAAGAAGCAAAGATTATTAACAATTTGTTGCAGAGATGTACAGAAAGTCATGTGATGGAACACATCAGATTTATCACTTTTTTTTACTTTCTCTACACGCACTATGCACATAGTGTATAAAGAAGGTATTGTATTGAACCCAAAAATTCCATAGCGAGATTTCACCGGAAATATATGTTTTGACCCTTGAATCCAAAAAAGAAGCATTTTTGGAAAAAAAATCCCTGTCCGTGTGTGTGTGTGTGTGTCTGTGGACAGCATAGCTAAAAAACAAAAAGGCAGTTAAATACCAAACTTGTAATTTAGTTTTGTACCTTCCAAGGATGTGACACAAAGATTTTCATGAAAATCCCCCACCCCAAACTACACTTTACTGAAAACGATTACGAAAATATTGATTTTCTCAAAACTACTTCTAATAAGTTTCATTAAAATCTCTTATATTTAAGGTATTTACATGCCAAATAAAATGTATACCCTGAATTTTGTGGGAATAAACTCTAAATATCTCTTTATTCAGGATGATTTTTATTTAATTTTGCATATGCCATATACATTTTTATCGAGGAGTTGGCCGTCTTCGAGATATTGCTTGTTAATGATTTCAGTTTTAAAACACTTAAACTTTTCTCATACAGGAACTTGTCAACTCTTTGCTACACAAAGAAACGGATTTCAATCCCATTTTAAAACATTTTACTATAGATTTAGCCTAGTATATTCGCTTATTTCCCTTCTACTCGTAAAGCAACTAATTAGTAAGACAGTTTCTGCTAATGTTTCAGCATTAAATATAAGAATAAGCTTATAAGTAATAATTTGTTACAAAGATGTAGAGAAAGTCATATGAATGGCGCACAGCAGATTTTGTTTTGTTTTAGGGCACTTTAAAGCATGCAATTCCAGTGATAGCCCTGTATCTAATTTTTGAATGGAATACACTGTTTTCTATACCTATATATCACAAACAAAATAGAGAAACAAAATAGAAACCGAATGTTAAATTCCTCGTTGACTATAACATGGTAACTAAAGCTCGGTTCGGGGTCACGCAATTGCCGGATTCATGCTCCGTGCACACAGAGTATAACTATGCCGTGATGGACTATGCGTGGTCTCTTCATCACGTTTCAAAACCTGTTGCACTATGTACATTGCTCACTGCCTGGCCTTGTTCAGTTCCTGCTAGCAGATAAACCACTGAACACTGAAAAAGAGCGCATATTGAAAAATGTCGAAAATACGAAAGAGTCGACGTTCGACACTAAACAAACTTGTGGATGATCCAAACATATTTTGACTGACAGGAGGACAGCCATTTCTTTTAATACAGTAAAGATGTATCTTGAAATTCACTGCAATGAATTCTGAATGAGTCTGAGTGATTTATGTTCATTGACTCTTCAAAGCTCTGCACACTATCATTCTGAATTTTGTATCAAGTTTTATAGTTTTATTTGTAAAAGTAAGGCGTTTATATTTAGTAATCATATTATTAAAGTCCTAGGGGGTGTCAATCCTACAAGTACGCGGAGGGTAAGTCCCCACTACCGTCTCATTATACTCTCTGTGTGTTCGTAACCGTGTGTGCTTCGGAACCCAAAACCGAGCTAAAATGATAACGGGTTTTTAGGCTCAGGGTGTATATTTTGCGAATGATGTGAAGGAACCACAGGAAACTGCAGGTCGCAGGTAGATGGGTCACAGAGTCGTTCAGAGGTTTCCAAAATGTCCATCCAAGCTTGTTCCGATCACATCGTCGGTCTCCTCAGAAAAATTTTCCTCTGGCGGAGTCGGAGAGATATCCACCTACAATACCTTTATTAGTACAGTGTGGCCAAGCTAAGGGAAGGGCGGTGGCCACCCTGTTTTTGCCATTGCTAAATTTTGGATCAGCTGGCATAAGGAGATGTGATTAGTCTTTGAGTAAAGAGCATTTCTGTGCTTCAGAATAATATTTTGCTATGTATAAAGCATAAAGTGTCGTTTAAAGTATTTTCAGCTTACAGATAACAAACAAAAACACAAATTTCTATGTAACCAATCAGAATGATTCTCAGCTTGGCTACACTCTGCTCTATACAGGCAGTAAATATCAAACCTACCTTAAGCTATCCTCTGGGAACGCCGAGAACTTTCCAATTAGAAAAAACACCCAGTAAGATTGTACTGTCTCGAAGACCTGGAATACAAAAGGTGTGTGTCTGTGTGCAGCATAGCTCAAACACGAAAAGACGATTACCAAACTTGGTATTTAGGTTCGGGCATCTTCCATGGATGCGAAACAAAGCTCTTCAAAAAAATTCCCCCAACCCAGCTACCCTTTACATGGAACATTTTTGGAAAATTTATATTTTCTTGAAAATTGATTAAAATGCCATTGTTTAATGTATTTTCGGGATAAACGAAATGCATATATTGAATTTTCAGGGAATAGCCTCTGAAGAACTCATTCTGGATGACTTTTGTATAAATGGTAAACCGTAAGAGATAAGACAAAACTTACACAAAGAACATGTAGATCTCGTAAAAAGCACGCAATGTACATCATAAACATTTTTTTTTCTTTGGAAGAATCGTGTTATTGGGTTCACTTTAAGCTACTTACCTACACTTTCTCAAACTGCTAGCAAGCAAAGAGATCACATAACGACCGGCTTCTAAAAGATTTGACTATGGCTTTAGCTTGATGTACTACCTTCTACTTACAAACAATCAAGTAATATGACCAATTCTGGTAATGCTCATCTTGATTAGCATGATGTACATAAAAGAATATCTTTCTTAAGAAAAGTTTGTTTGTGGAACAGCTAGAGAAAGTCATGTGAATGGAAGACATCAGATTTTTTTTAATAAACAGAAGCTTTGAAAAAAAAATTAGGGAAGGAAAATAATGGCTTAGTTACTCTATGGGACATTGTTGTGAAGCTATATGTTCTGTCAGTATTATATTAAGACAGAATGATCGAATATGGGCTGCTGGAGGGATAGAAAATAGAGTACAGGAAGAGGGATTGTAAAGGAGAAGCAAAAAAAATCCACACCTGCAGGTGCTAAAACGCAATCACCAAAGAAACGAGAATAATAAAAGCTTGTTTACGAGAGCATTTTGTTTTTATTGCGAGTACGGAAAGGAAAGCAATGCAATGTTTTGCAATGGCCGCCACTGAAAAGCGAAACCGGCTGTATGAAGTCAAGGTCAAAGCCAGTCCAGTGTCTGCTGCTTTGTCTCCTCGGGAGCGCGCTTCTTGCGATCCTTATACAGAACTTTTTGCTTGAGGTGAAGTGGGGCAAACGTGTTCGACCACCTTAATCTGCCGAAACGCAAGGGATTGCTGCAATAGTAACTCTGGAAAAGTGAGAAACAGGTTGTTCCTGCTTAATAACTTATTTTAATGTGACCTTGATAACCCAGAAATTACCATGTAGAATGAATGATACGAGGGTCGGCTGATAAGTCCCAGGCCTCACACAGATATGGAGCCACTAGGCCAGTTAGACGGTAGCAGCGTGTAACTTAACTCTAGACTAGATTGTATCTACAGTGAAGGTCAATAGATTGTTTAGTTTTCGAATGATAGCATTTTAAAAAAGACATCTTTAGAGTTTTCACGAAAATAGAGGATTTGGAAAAACGAACAGTGATTAAATACTTCCATTGAAAGGCTTAACGCCTAAGACAATCAAGAGGAAATGAGCATACATTGAAAGACTCTGCCCTTTCATATTCAATGATTAAAAGGTGGGTTAAGAGTTTCAAATGGGATATGAGCACTAGTGATGAGCCTCGCTCTGGACTTCCTGTAGAAGTGACAAATCCAGAGATCATTGAAAAAATTCATCGTTTAGTAGATGAAAGTTGTTTGAGATAGCAGAGGCTGTAAACATATTAAAGAACGTGCAGATAATATTTAAGTAATGTTTTGGGCTTTCACAAGATCTGTGCAAGATGGGTACCGCGTTTGTTGACGCCTGATCAAAAGTTGAAAAGAAAAACTTTCTGTTAAGAATGTGGAGCTCTATCGTAAAAATCCGAGTGGATTTTTGAGAGGGCTTATAACCATGGATGAAACTTGGATACATCACTATACTCCAGAAAGTAAATCATAGTCAAAACAGTGAACCAACTCCAAAAACGGCAAAGTAAATTTTGTGTTTTCTGCAATGCACAGAGAATCATTTTTATTGATTACTTTTGCCAAGAAAAAAATGTTATTTCATCACGACAATTCTCCGGTCCATGTTCAGTCATTGTAATGGGAAAAGTTTGCGAATTAAAGTTCGAATTGCTTGAACATCCACCCTATTCGCCAGATCTAGTACCCAGTGAGTACCACCTGTTCCCAAATCTCAAAAAACATTTTGGAGGACGAAGATTTCACAACGAAGTCATTGATGCGGTAAACGGCTATTTTGAGAACCTTGATAAATTGCACTACAGAGATGGTTTAATTAAATTAGAATACCGACATGACAAATGTATCAGCCTTTCTGGAGATTATGTTGAGAAATAAAGCAACAAAAAAAATGTTTTAAATGCAGTTTTCATTGAGAGGCCCGGGACTTATCAGCCAACCCCAGTAACAGTATATTCCAACGGCAACGACCTTACAACCGCGTGAACAAGGTTTAAAATAAAATTATGGTCATTTTCGTAATCCACAATCTCGAGGACGTTTCAGGATGGTTATCTGTAAAAGAATCAGCGTAAAACTCTCAGGCACGGTTGGACTCCTTAAACAAAATTCTTTAAATGACAATTTAACTTTCTCTAGCACGTATGTACAATGTATATACCGAGATTTCACCGGAAATACATTTTTGAGATCCCCTTAATCCAAAACCAACAAAAACACAAGGCATTTTGATAAAAACGTCCGCGTGTTTGGTTAAATATCACTATTCCCCAAAGATGTAACCCGGAGATATTAAAAAAAAAAATGCCCCACCATTTCCAACTATTCTTTACATGGAATATTTTTCGAAAATATTTATTTTCTCAAAAAAGTTTCATGAAAACAAAATATACACCTTAAATTTTCTGGGAATAGACTTAGAAATCCTCTTCATTCTTGACGTCTTTTACATAATTTGTAAAGCGTAAGAGAAAGACAAATCTTACTACACAAAAAACATGAATCTGATTAAAACATAGGGTTTATGATAAATATACGGTTTTTTTCTTTCATTTATTTATTATAGAGTTAACTGTCTCCAAGATAATCCTCGTTATTAGTTTGTTTTAAACTACTTAAACTTTTCTCAAACAGGAGGGCAGCTTCGGTTCCAATTTTTTTTAGCCCACAGGAGTTAAAAATAGAACCAAGTTTCTATAGTTTCACATAGCAACCGCTTTTAAAAGATTTGACTGTCGCTTTACCCTAGTGTATTCCCTTATATCTCTTCATTTATAGGGAAGTAAAGAAGACTATTTTGCTAATGTTTATCTCGAATAGTATGACGTAGATAAAACAATATTTTGTAAGAATGTTTGTTTGTGGAACAACTAGAGAAAGTCATATGAATGGAACTTTTTTTTTCTTTCTATTTTTCGTTTGCTATTTCCCTCCTTGTATGGAGAACTTGCACCACCTCCAGGAAATAAAAGGTAGCTCCTAGAGTCAAACGTTTAGTTGTGGGATCTGAGGGAATAGGGTGATCAGTCAAAAGGCAGATGTGTGAGTGAGGAACAAGATGTCGCTGAAATATAAACACAAAAGTGATTATATATCAGATGTTGAAATCAATTGCCAGGGAAGCCTGAGAAAACTTCGCCCAGACGCCGCATTGTCCATCACAAATCTCACATCCGGTTCTCAGGGTTCAGACTTGTGCTGCTTCGGTTAGAGGCGAGCGGTTTAAATGACAATATCTGTTTTACTTTTCTCTACAAACTATTCTCACCGAAGCTTATACATCTATATACTTCATGCTAATCGAGATCAATATTAGCAGACATAGTCTTTATTTCATGTTTCCTTGAGGTACAAAGGAAATAAGGAAATAAACCAAGCTAAAGCGATAGTCAAAAATCCTTTAAATCGGAACGCCACTTATGCTCATATTGTGATTATGATGTTTGAAACAGAGTTAGCTATAAAATAACGTTTAATGATCTAAGTGTGCCCTCACGCATCTAAAGTGATCGTATCTCACAGTGCTCCGTTTTCTTAAACTAAGGAAAATTGGGCTAATGATAGGGTTACACGCTTTAGAGATGGGCCATTACAAAAAAACAAGATGTGTATTTATGGTTAAAACACGCATTTGCTGAGCTATAAATAGCACGAGTAGTGTTCTTGTAATTAACTAATTGCTTAAGCTAGAACTGTGGAAATGAAGACAAAACAATGTCACAAGCAAATAGGAAACTTAGCAATGTTCTGTTACTTCAGACACGCGAAGTTCAACAAGTAAACATTGCAGGAAAAGGGAGGTAAAGTAATTGTTGTTTATTGATAATATTAAGAACAACTTTAATTCACGAATCTTGCAATTTAAATAAAGAAAAAACTAAAAAAAAACTGAGTATTGCAAACCCACAATTTTCTCTAGCTATTCCACAATTACTTTCATTAATAAATAGTATTCTTTTATCTACTTCATGCTAATTGTGAGAACATTAGCAGAAATGGCTTTATTTCTTGCTTCCAGTAAGTAGAAGGGCAATACAGGAAAACACTAGGCTAAAGCGATAGCCAAACAATTGAAACTTGCGGGAGTAAAGTAGAGATGAAACGAAGGTTCACTTCAGCTTGAGAAAAGTTTAAAGTTGAAACCAATACTATGGAACATAACGTAAAGGTTAACTATACAAAAATGTATATGGCAAATTGTGTATTTTAATGAGATCTAAGCCTATCTTTACGGTTTAAGAGTTTGATAAAAGTCATCCGAAACGTAAGGTCTTCAGAGGCTATTTATAAAAAATTTAAGAATAATTTCATGTGTTAGGATCATGTTTTATACACATTGGTGTTTTAATCAAAATGCATTTTTGAATAAATGAAAGTTATCGAAAAGAGTTCTATGTAAAGGGTAATTTGGGCTGGAAGTATTTTCTTAAAAATCTTCGGTCGCACCCTTGGAGTATATGAAGTTTGTTATTTAACCAAATTTTCGTTTTTGGACTATGCTGCACAAAGACAGACAGATACACACACACACACACACACGCACGCACGCACGCACACACACACACACAAACACAAACACTCGTTTTCATGTTTCCAGATTTTGCGGAGGAAGGGGTTCAGGAATCACAAAACATATATTTCCGATCAAAGGTTTGGTTTCGGGTGGAATACAATATCTTTTATATCTATTATGTGCATTATATATAGTGCTAGAGAAAGTAATAGAGAAATTCTGAGTCTACACGTTACAAGTTAATCATTGCTTTATGCTTCATACACACACACACATATATATATATATATATATATATATATATATATATAGTGTCCTTTAAAAGACATTTAAAATTTTAAATAACTATAAATATTATAACACTTGAGATATAGGATAAAAACAAAGTAAATCACATCCTGGGCAAACAATGTGATTGGTTTTCTTATGTTTTTTTTCAATTCACTCTCACCATGCGAACATTTTTATTGAATAAAACATTATTCATTTTATTTAACTGCTATAAGAATTTGTAAGTTAGAAATCATGACTCTATCATTAAATGATAGAATACGCTCATTTAATTTTATTATGAAAACAAGAGGGGCTTTTCTCAAGTTCGAGAACCTTTAGAAGTCTAACAATTTAAGAGCAGGCTCATGTTCCATTGACAAAGTGGCCGCCACAATCTTCAGTTCTCAATCCGACCTACATTTGGTTGTGAGGTTCCCTTAAAGAACGAACTTTCCTGACATCCATCAACACAACAGAAACTGAAAGATGCTATTTCGCAAGAACTGCTAATACTCCAAGACATCTGCAAAATACTGTGCATGGAGAGAAAAAATAGCGTACGTTGAACAAGAGAGAAGCGTTTGCCAGTATGTTATTATTTTGTTTTTCTTTTTTCTTATCTAAAAGTTTATAATATTTATAATAGTTTAAAATTTGACTGAATTTTTAAATATCCTATTAATGCATTTCAGACATTAACTTGGCGTGTGCCTGTTTCATATTTTTATTATAAATTAATTTTATTTCTCACACACATATTAGATAGAAAAGGATGTATAGCATTGCACCCAAAACTTCAGCACCGACATTTTATTGGAATTACTTGTTTTATGGGCGCCTGAATTACAGAAAAAGATCCACGCGGGCATTAGCCTCAACCGTGCAGCTCAAAAACTAAAATTCTGGTAAATAATAAACTTTGTATTTATGTTTAGTATCTTCCGAAGTTACAAAACAAATACTTTCAAGAAAATGTCCCCAACACCTACTACACTTGCATGGTACATTTTCGAATATTACTCTTATTTTCTCAAGATTGGCTCTATTTCGATTAAAAACCATAGTTCAAAGAGGTTTACATGGCAAATAAAATATATGTTTTAAATTTTATGGGAATAGCCTGTGAAAGTAATGTACAATCTTGCATTAACTGATACACGTGAAGTGATAGACCAAAAGTACTACAAAAAGAAATAGAATCTGATATGTTCCATTCACATGACTTGCTCTAGTTTTTCTACAACAGATTATAGTTGCAAAAACTGATCCTTCTCCCTAATTCTTGCTAATTAAGATAAATAGAAGATAGCAGAAATGGTCTTATTAATTACTTCGTCATAAATAGGGGAAATCAAAGATGCATAGGCTAAAGCAATAGTCAAATCTTTTAAAAGCTGGTTGCCATATAGAACAATTCAAATTCGTTTCTTTGCCTGACCTGGTGTGACAAATTCCCGTATGGGAAAAGTAAGTATTTAAAAACTGAAACCATTAACAGAAATATCTCATAAATGATGAACTCCACTCCATGTATATGGCATAAACTGTATAGTTTAACGAGATCCACCATATACCCAAGGTCGCGGGTTCAAACCCGGCGGAGGAGGATGGATTTTTTCGGGCGTAAAATCCTTAAAATGGATTCCTTCGGAAGGGCAATAAAGCCTTTGGTCCCGTGTCGTAGATTTACGGCACGTAAAAGAACCTCAAGCCTGATAGAGAAGCCTCTGAGCAAAATTAAGTGGTCTTCCACGCCCAGTATAGAATGGGACGCTGAGAACCACAGCAGTTAAAGAGTGCCCATAAATAAAACTCCATTTACATTTTTTAACGAGATCCGCGTTTTTTGTGCGGCAAGTTTTGTCTCTCTCTCTCTCTCTCTCTCTCTCTCTCTCTCTCTCTCTCTCTTACGGTTTACCAGTCATACAGAATAAAGAACTCTTCAGAACCTATTTACGTAAATTAAGATATACATTTTATTTGCTATGTAAATGTTTTTAGTATACAGTATTATAATCAAAATCGTTAGGAATTTTTTTTTCTATGTAAAAGGGTAGCTTGGGTTGAGGGATTTTCCTAAACATCTTTGTGTGACATCGTTGGAAGATATTAAATTTAAATACAAAGTTTGTCCACCACAAATCCCCTAGTGGGTGCTAGGATCGAACCAGGGCCACTAGGTGGGAGGAAAGTGGTTTAACCACTCAGCTACTCAGCCACGGCGCCATCCAGATTATTTATCTAAGATTAATTATAAATACGGAGTACCATTGCCACTTTTATAAAATAAACATTAAATGTAATTAATATATCACGGAACGTCCATGCAAGAGATCTGTGCCTTTAACCACATTTCAAATGATTTATAGTGTTGCGGGCATAAATGCAGAACAGTTGAATAATAAATAAAATACAACAGGTCTAGTATCATTAAAGCAAGTTCATAAATGAACTGCTTAAAAGCGTTAATGACCAATACTTATTGATGCAATTATTTCAACTTTTACTAGGTATTTAACTCTAGAAAACGGTGTTTAATGATACTCATTATCGAGAGCATTAAATGTCTTAATCGGTACCGTCTAAAGAATATGTTACTGCGGTGTGTTATTTATAAATGCGATAAGTAAGCACTCTACTTATTTGCTATTCGTTTTTACAATCACACAGGAATTTGTCAACTCCTGTCCATATAAACAAAGGAACTTCAGTGACATAGCAACCAGCTTTTGACTATCACTTTAACCTATGGTATCCCCTTATTTTGCTTCTACTAACAAGGAAGCAAGTAATAAGACAATTTCTGTTATTTTTTTTTCTCGATTACTTGAAGTAAATAGAATAATTTGTTGCAGAGATGTAGAGAAAGTCATGTGAATGGAACACATCAGATTTTTCTTAAGGGGATTTACCAAAGACAGGGTTTTCAAAACGGAACCGGAAAACCCAGATGTGTTAAAGTATATGTCATGCTTGCACTTCATTACCTATGGAAATGTTAAGAGGTTCATGCTAATACTAACAGGCGCTTACATCAATGCATTCAAGAAGGTGGACATGCATTTGAACAATTTTATTATGAATAATGTAATAATAAATGTATGCTAGTCTATAACTTAGGTTTAAGGAAACATACATTAATTATATTCATTATCCTTTGTTGCAATCAAGGATATAATAGCATTTATTTAATACTGCTAATTGTGCAGCAAAAATTGTTGCATTATGTGTGACAATTAGCTGTGTGCCTTGAAACAGACCATTAATATGCTTGGCCCATGTGCGTATTGGTTTGCTCAGGGACAACCATTCTTCTACACAGGATGCTTTCTCGAGCCGAATTGAATCCGGCAGCCCACCATAGTGAGCAAATGCTCTAGCGACGATCTATGGGACTAGTTGTGTTAGTTTTCAAGCTAATGTTCAAGGTATCCTCTCTATTGGTATCGTGTCCCTTTAACTGGCATACTTAGACAAACATTTCAGCGTCTGCATTTTCCAAGAGTAACTAACTCCAGCGAAGGAGGCTTGCGTGGGCCAACTGGTACACTTTTTGCCCTAGGGACCCTATGGGATAGAAAGCGAGTTACTTTCAGATAAAACGTCCTAGTTCAAACTTCTCTCAGAGTCGAATGTGACAATGGACCCTTATGGACCGCCCAGCGCCGCTTTGTCCACCACAAATCTCCATGCGGTCGCTTGGGATCCAACCCGGGCCGTCTAGGTGAGAGGCGAGTGGTCCAACCACTCGTCCACGGCGCGGCCTGTATAATCCAAAATGGTGGGCGGCGCGGCTATAACGCAGATTATAAAAAAAAAATTGGCTTAAACTACATTTGGGAGAGCATAAAAGAATAGATACAGTGCCGCGAGAAAATCACGCATATGACTATATGATATAAATATACAGAGAAAATCTGATGTGTTCCATTCATACGACTTTATATCTCTGCAACAAATTATTGTTAAAAAGCTTATTCTTCTATTTATTTCATGCTAATCGAGAAAAAAATTGTACAAATGGTCTTATTACTTTTTTCCTTGTAAGTAGAAGGGAAACAAAGGAGCACCATAGGCTAAAGCGATAGTCAAATCTTTTGAAAGCTGGTTGGTATGTAATTGAAGTTCCTTTGTTTCTATGGCCAGGAGTTGACAAATTCCCATATGAGAAAAGTAGGTATACATATTTTAAAACTATAATATTAAAATCTGTATACCATAATCTACATTTACTACATTTAACAGAATTAAACTATTATCCTAGAATATCAAAACTTTTTGTACAACTAATAAAAAAGAATACCCCGAAAGCGGTCAACTCCGCGAAAAAGGGTATATAACATAGTGTTTTTAATGAGCTCTACATTTTTGTTTATCTCTTACGATTTACCAGTTATCTAAACTTTCGCAAAATGTATCCCGAATAAAGATGACTTCAGAGGCTATTCCCAGAAAATAAAAAATATAATTTTATTTGTCATGTAGATAGGTATTTTTAATCAAAATCCTTATCACCATTTTTGAGAAACTAAAAATGTTCTAAAATTTTTCCACGTAAGGAGTAGTTGGGATGGGGGCATTTTCTTGAAAATCTTCGTGTAGCATCCTTAAAAGATGCTGAACTGAAATACCAAATTTGGTATTTAAATTTTTGAGTTATGCCGCCCACAGGCATGAGCGCAAACACGGACATTTTAATAAAAAATGTTTTTTTTTTTTAATTCAGGGTGCCTCAAAACATATTTCCGATAAAATTTCGGTAGGTATCGAATTTTAGGTGCAATATACACTGTGTACATAGTAAGCGTAAAGAAAGTAATAATCTGAATGAAGAAAAGGATGATCAATGGGACTGAAAATGAAACGATTGCAATAAAGACAAATATTTTGGAGTTGGGTGTGAAACATGAACAGGAATAACATACCTAAGCTGGAAGAGTGGTAAGCTCTAAGCTTTTCGATACTTTATGGGACTGAAGGATGCGTGCAAACGGAGGTTGCTAAAAAATTATCCGAGGTATTTTTGGTTTCTATTGGACTGAGAATAGCATACTAGGATGGTTCAAAATAGCCAGAATCATCCTTAAATTGGAGTACTAATGGATAAAAGTTTCTGTGTATATATTATTTAAAATATTTGGTAATTGAGCAAATAAAAGCCGCGAGTGCGTGTGCGAGAGAGATAAATATAATTTATAGTTACACCGCGTAGCCCAGTTTCCCCCAATTTGCCCCTTCGTGCGTTAAAGGAGTTGAAGTCAACGGGGCACTTTCAAGTTGAAATGGTAGAACTGGCTGAGCGACCTTCGTTTTACTCCTCTTGCTTAGCGCGCAGACGGTGAGGCGAATCACGCTCATTTAGAGAAATAAAACCAAATTTTTCTCACTGGCTCCTAACTAGAGTGTTTTAACTTGAAAAAAAAAACCAGCAAAACAAACAAAATAGCAACAAAAAAAAAAACTTGAGTTCTGAAATTCCCAGAAAGGAATATCTGCTCTTGCCAAATGGGGGACCAAGTACGTCATTTGAAGTATGCGACGGCGAGAGTAAATATAATTTTAAGTAAATAAATACTATCACCACCACCACCACCACCACCATCCCCCCTCCACCGCCAACTTTATGTGAACATTTACGTAACGTGAAGTATGTAACTAATAGGCCTTTTAAGAACATTTGTAGAAAATGGTAGAAACATTAATGTGAAGGTAACAATCAGATATTTTTACTTTCTCTGCTATGTAGAGTAAGTAGGATGAGTAATTGATTATACTAAAAAATTCCATATCAATATTCCCAGAAGTTAAAAAATGCAGTTTTAGAAATAAAAAATCGTATGCATAAGCGTACGTGTATGTGGTACTGTCAGTCTCCTTGACACTGAAATTGATAAACCTAAAGCTCCTTCATAAACCGTAAAAGACAAAAGAAAAAAAAATTGTTATATCTATATTTCTCTGTTTATTATAACTATATACTAATACAAACAATAAACAAAGACAAAACAATGAATCCTTATTTTAATAAAGTCATTAATAAGAAGAAAATACTCACAAACCGCAAAAAATATAAAATAAAATATTATTAACATTAAATGTTTTAATAGTTTCATATTAAAACATTGATCTTGTAAACCAAAATTAAGTCTTACTTTTAAAACTTCAAAGGAAAGAAATTCTTATCATTAATTCCCAAAGCTAATATTTTATTTTAAACTATCCTTCGATATTATATCATTAAGAATTATATTTGTGTCTAGTATAATTCAAAAACGAAAACTCGGTTAGATACAGATTTATGTTCAGTAATTTTCACGAACATTTTCAAGACAATTCCACCACCCCAAACTCCCCTTTATATTTTTTCGAAAATGACTTTCACTAACATGCTGCAACGCTTTTTATTAAAATACCACATGCTTAAGACATGAGAAATGAGATGTGTAACTTGACTTTTCTGGAATAGCCTCTAAAGTTCCCTTCGTCCTGGATAATTTTTGCATAACTTGTAAGGCGTAACATGTAGAAAATATCTTGCTCCATAAAAAACCGAGATCTTCTTAAAGCAGACGTTTATGACAACATTTTTTGTGGAGTTAAACCATTTCGGAGATATTCCTGATTATTGGTTTCAATTTTCCAATATTGATATCGTTATTCTTTTTATTTATTTATTGTTTCTTCCTGGTCATACAAGGAGAAGAGAATCCAAAATTATCTAAAGCGAATGATTAACAGCTTCAAAATATGTTGTGCATTAAGGCCTGTACAGATGGAGACAGTTTTACTTTCTCTAGTGCGTATACACAATGTGCATAGTGTATAGAGAAGGTATTGCATTCCACCTAAAAGAAATCGAGATTTCACCCGAAATATTTGTTTTTAGATCCATTTAATCCTTCCCAAAAATTAGAAAAAGATGTGTGTGTGTGTATGTACAGCATAGCTCAAAAAGAAAAGATAATTAAATACTAAATTGGTATTTATATTAAGTATATTCCATAGATGCCATACGAAGATTTTCAAGTAAATGACCCCACCCCAAACTATTCTTTACATGGTCACGTTTTTAAAAATGTTTTACCCAAAAATGTCTAACGATTTTGATTAAAATACTCTATCTTAAAAGTATTCACAAATCAACTAAAATGTATACCTTTAATTTTCTGGGAAGAGCCTCTGAAGACTTCTAAATTCTCGATGAATTATGCACAACTGGTAAACCGTAAGAGATAGACAAAAACATTAAAAATGCAAATCTCGTCAGAACACACAATTATGGTGCTTACATTTCCGGTGAAATTTCGTTATCGAATTTTTGGTGGAATACAATAACCTCTCCATATACTATGTATATAGCACATGTAAATGAATGTGCAAGTTCCAGCTGGAAGCAACTTGTAGGTAGAATGATTTCTTATTCTAGAGTATCAAAAGAGGGTGGTGGGGGTGGGGGAAGATCAAGAAATCCTTGAAGCTTTAGAAGTTAGTGATGAATGGAAAGTGATGATGAAGATGGTGTTGAAGGCCTGAGCTCGGATACATGTCTTGTTTGTATACTTCTACAGACAGCTATTGATGCATTTTCTCTTTGGAACTCCCACGTATGGTGGTCAACCATATTTCAGAA
The DNA here is from genome assembly GCA_030762935.1 of Hymenopus coronatus. Taxonomy (NCBI): domain Eukaryota; kingdom Metazoa; phylum Arthropoda; class Insecta; order Mantodea; family Hymenopodidae; genus Hymenopus; species Hymenopus coronatus. The sequence goes on from CM060898.1 coordinate 89,677,514, forward strand.
GCGAGAACAACCATTTTGCTTCCAACTATTTGATTAAGTGGCTCATTAAAGATTCTATGGATATACCTGGCAGATTTCCAATTGCCGAGGGCGTCCACTAATCCAATCTGTTGTCGATCTCGGGACACAAAGCAAACATCGCGAATCAGCACCCCATCAGATAGCATCACAGCTTGTGCAAGCCGCACAAGGTTATATCAGGAGAATAACACTTGCGCTTCAAACCCAAGGAAAATAATGCAAAGCGTTCTCACGCGTGATGGTTAAACATTAATTATTTAACAGCCACGGTTAATGTAAGGATACCTTGCATGCCAGGATATTCACAAAACATTCCGCAAGGCAACACTCTTTTGTTACTTCGTTTGTTGCTGTTCTTTTGTTATGTCTTAGGCAGGTCTCCGGGACAAGTTGCACTAATATATTTTGCACTGCGTTTTTCATTGGAAATAGAGCAAAATTGGTTAATATGCAGAATTTGGGCTGCTGTAAAAATCAAATTAAACTAAGTGCGATTGATTGATTTTGTATTTCTAATAGCTATTTCAAAGATTTTATTTGTCAGTTAAGCTAGTTATTTTTACTATAGACGAATTAGTGTGCATGCTGGAACGGTCGCTATTTTGCGTATGTGACTGATATTGACCAAATAATTATACATAAACGAGTATTATATGAAAAATAAATTGTAAGTAGAAGCGAAATAAGGGAGTATCATTGACTAAAGCGATACTTAAATCCTTTAAAAGCTGGTTGCTATGTGATTGAAGTTCCTTTGTTTGTATGGCCAGGAGTTGACAAATCCCCGGTATGAGAAAAATATGAAACTAATAACAAGGTCTACTCAAAAACGTCTACTTTACGAAAAAAGTGTGTATAACACAAATTGAGTGCTTTAACAAGCTCTACGTTTTCCGTTAAGTTTTTGTCTATCTCTTATGGTTTAAAAGCTATGCAAAGTTTAACCTAAATGAAGATGTCTTCAGAAAATTCAAGATTTACATTTTATTGATCAGGTTAATATCTTTAATATACGTTATTTTAAACAAAATCCTGAGGGCTATTTTTGAGAAAATAAAAACTTTCGAAAAATGTCCAATGTAAAGGAAAGTTGAGGTGAGGCGGTATTCTTGAAAGCCTTCGTATCTCATCCTTGGAAGATATTGAACTTAAATGCAAAGTTTGGTATTTAACAGATTTTTCGTTTTTGAGCTATACTGCCCACAGACACACAACACAAACAAAAAATGTTTTTTTTTTACTTTCTCTACACGTACTATGTACATAGTGTATAGAGAAGGTATTGCATTCTACCCAAAAATTTGATTCCGAGATACCACCGGAAATACATGTTTTGGGTCCCCCTGATTCCAAAAAAGTATATTTCGAAAAAGGTCCGTGTGTGTGTCTGTGTGGACAGCATAGCTCAAAACCAAAGAGACTGTTAAATACCAAACTTGATAGTTACGTTTGGTATCTTCCAAAGATGCCACACGAGGATTTTAAAAAAAAATTCCCCCCACACCCAACTAACCTTTACATGGACTTCTTTTGAAAATGTTTGTTTTCTTAAAAATAGCTCTAACGATTTTGATTCAAATATAGTATATTTCAGATATTTACATGCCAAATAAAGTGTATATCTTAAATTTTCTGGGAACAGCCTCAGAAGATTACTTTATTCTGGATGAATTTTACGCAAATTTACATAACTGCCTAACCGTAAGAGATGTAGAAGAAACGTAGATCACGATAAAACACACAATTTATGTTATATACATTTTTTTCATGCAGTTGATCGTTTTTTATATATTCCTAGTTTTTGGTTTCAGCTGTGAGAAATTAATACTTTTCTCATACAGGAATTTTTCAATTCCTGTCCATACAAACAAAGGAACATCAGTCACATAGGAACCAGCTTTTGGCTTTCACTTTAACCTATGGTACTCCCTTATTTCGCTCCTACTTACAAGGAAGTTAATAATAAGACTTTTTTTGCTAAGTGTTTCTAAATTAACATGAAGTAAATAGAAGCATAAGCTTTAAACAATAATTTGTTGCAGAGATGTAGAGAAAGTCATGTGAATGGAACTCGTCAGATTTTTATTCAGGGGTTCTCAAAACATATTTCCGATGAAATTTCGAATTTTTGGTTGTAATACAATTCTTTCTCTATACACTATGTAGTACGTGTAGAAAAAGTATAAAATTAATATGTTACAATTTTATTTTTGATCCATTTTCATAGATACATCACACTTATGTAAGAGTTGAGTAAATTTAAAAGTAACTTACATTTTAAGCATTTTATAACAAATCCAATGTGGGGAATCCAACTTTATTTGTAATTGTATAGGTTATGGTGTCTATGTATTACGCAGATCTATTAAATAGCATCGTTATTGATATATAAAATACGCTTAACATATTGTATCTGTGGAAGCAAATATTTTTCGAGGCTGTTGTAGCAGTAATAAATATAACCTAGACAATACGAGCAACATTTGAATAGTGAAAGCATATTTTATGCACACCTTAAATTTTCTATAAATAGCCTGTTGAAGTCCTCTGCACTCAGAAGGGTCTTCTATAATGTTGTAAAATGTAGACTTCTTTAAAGCACACAATATCTGAAATGATATTTTTTGTGGCGTCAGCCATTTCCGAGACATGCTTTATTACTGTTTTAAATTTGTCATTCTTTCTAAGTGCTATTGTTATTTAGTTGTATCTGGTGATACGGAATTTCAAGACTAGCTTATAATGGTCCTTTTCAAACATCTGGCTTCTACAACGAAATGCGTGATGAAACTATTTCTGCAAATGGTTATCCGATTTACATAAAGTAAAGAGAAAAATAAATTTTCGTAGAACCAATTTGTATGGATTATATAAAACAAATCTGATCTGCGTTACATTCACATTACTTTCTCTACCTATTCTTCAATAAATTATTCTTACAAAACCATGTTTTCTACCTACTTCAAGTATATCTATAAACATTTTCAGAAATACTTATATTACATACGTCTTTGCAGATACGCAGGAGTTAGGATTTACACGAGGCTGAAGTGATAGTACCTATTATCAGAGCTGGTCCTGGCATTCTGATCTCTCTTCTTGGCCAAGAGGAAGAAAAATGAATTAACCATTTTCCATTGAGATATGTGTGTTTTAAAATTGAATCCAATAATAACTCGGAAAGGCTTAACTCCTCGAAAAAATGTATTTGACATAAATTGACATTAATTATATTTTTTGTGAAGCAAGATAATTCTCTTATGATTTATCAGTTATGCAAAATTAATCCAAAATGAACAGGGCTTCAGAGGCTCTTCCCATAACATTCAAGATGTATATTAATTTAGTATAAATGCACGTTAAACATATGCTATTTTAATGAAAATCGTTTCCGCCATTTTTGAGAAATTCAATATTTTCGAAAAAATGTTTCATTTAAGGGGTGGTAGATTTATCTGAAAATCTTTGTGTCGTATTCTTGAAAGATACTGAACTTAAATACCTAGCTTGATATTTAAGAAATTTCGTTTTTTGAGTTATCGTGTTCACACACACTCACACGGGCCTTTTTTTCTAAAAATCTGATGTGTTCTATTCACATGACCTTATTTATCGGCTCTGTTGATAAATTATTCTTACAAAAAGGTATATAATGCTAATCAAGCTAAACATTACCAGAAATTATCTTAATACCTTAATACCTCATTAGAAGTATAAGAAACATAAGGAAATATACTGGTCTAAAGCTACAGTCAACTCTTTTAAAAGCCGTCGCTATGCGATTGTCATTGAAAAACGGTAGTCTTTTGATGACCAGGGACAAAACAAGAGAGATACGAAACGGATGAGGGTTCCCCGTCTGAGAAAAGTTTCTGTATTTTAAAATTGAAACCAATAACAGGCAATTTTTATCTGAATTGTGTGTTTTAACGAGATCTAAATTTTTGTGTATTTCTTTCGGCTTACAAGTTATACAAAACTTATTCAGAATGATGAGGACTTCATGGGCTAATCCCAATAAATTATTCAAGATATACATTTTATTTGTCATGTAAAAATCTTTAATCAAAATCGTTATAGCACCCCCCTTTTTTTTATTTAGAAAATCGCAAATTTCAAAACATTTTCCATATAAAGGATTGTTTGTGGTGGGAGACTTTCCTGAAAAGCTTCGTGTCGCTATCTTAAAAGGTATTAAAGTTTGGTATTTAACCGACTTTTCATTTTTGAGTTAAGCTGTCCACGCACGCACCGACGCACATACATGCCTTCTTCTATATATGCTTTTGCTTGAATACAGTGATCCCAAAAACATATACTTCTGGTGAATTCTTGATATTGAATTTTTGAGTGGAATACAATATATTTTCTACCTACTACGTATCTACATGCTAGAGGAAGTATAAATAATATAATTACTAACGTTCTCAGGTTTTCCGCTGTAGGAATTTCAACGAATGGGTAGAACAGTAGCATTTCTTAGTGCTTATAATGTGTTCTTATTACATGCTATTAGATTTATATGAACTATAGTCTTTCGAGCTAATTCATTTGCGAATAATTATTGAGTGATTCAACAGTAAAGAGAGAGTTTGCTGTAATGAAACTTAGAAATGTATCACTACCTGCCTAGACACTAGATGAAAATATCACTAATTATCTACACTCTTCCTATCCGTCTAATTTTCTTTTTACCCTTAGGGGTGTACTAAAACTAGAGATTATATGTGAATCACTTGCAGACCTTGAGACGCTGACAATTCTGTTGTGAATGTTTTAAAAAAGAATGGAAATAGTAAGCTTTATAGACACTGCTGCTCATCCGTTATTACAAGAAATCCCTGGCATCAGAACAAAAGCAGTGAAATAAAATGCCTGCCTAAAGCTAAACAGTACATCACCGCAAAATTATAGGACTGAATAAAGCTTATATTATTGTCCATAAAACCACCTATCTAGATTCTTCATTTCATTACAGATTTTAGCAGAGTTTATGAGTACTCAAGGCAAAACTGAGGTTAAGCTAAACGCCTTTGTCATAAATTGTAAGATAATAGACATGAAATGACAAGCTCCGAAAAAGATACCTCGTACAATCCCCTGTGGAACAATAATTTGCTGAGCCGAACACCAAGTGACCTTGCCTTCCTCGCATTTTTTTTCAAAGCAACAATGCCTAAGAAATGCAAAACCAGTGCACTGGATATTCTAAAGTGAAACGTTAAAGTATGAAGGTGTGATAAAGAAATAACTGCATTTTTGTTTTTCCTAGAGAATATTTATTTATTAATCTACATCAAATTTGTTCCCTTCAAAATAAACTCCCTCAGACATAATGCACTCGTGCCAGCACTTTTTCCAATATTGGAAGCTACTCTGGAACTCACTTTTCCTTATGGTGTTTAGCTACTTCAGCGATTCTGTTTTTAGCTCACCAGTAGTGGCTAAACGACGTCCTTTCATGTTTTCTTCAATCTCGGGAATAGAGAAAAGTCGCAGGGGGCCATATCCGTCGACTAAGGTGACTGAGACAACATAAAGTTTCTGGTTTTTGTCAAAAAATCACGAACAAGCGTTGAGGTGTGAGCAGGAGCACTATCCACGAGCGGTTTTGCCAAAATTCTGGTAGCTTTCTTCGGATTATTTCATAAAAACGGCGCATAACTTCTAGGTAGTAATCCTTGTTGACTGTATAACCATATGGCAGAACCATTTCTTTGCGTCTTTCAACTTGTCAGTAATTTGATGTGTTAGGAGGTCTAGGGGATTTACGTCTTTAGAGTCTTCTCGACCCTCTTTGAAACGTCGATACCACTCGGATCCCTTGTTTTATTCATAGTAGGTAATTTTGCCAAAAGTTACAGCCACATTTCGAACACTTTACTCCATTTTTCAAGCAAAATTTAATGTAAATTTGCTGAGCCTTCGAAAACACGTATAGCCCCTTTAACTGTCAACAATAAACTATTTAAAACAGACGAAAGTACAAGCATACATGTGTACCTACAAGTTCAAAAATATTTTGAAAATCGGTTGTATAAATCCCGCGAAATTGAAAGAAAAAACGTTTTTTTTTTACCACACCTCGTACTTGTCTTTATTGAAAATATAATTGAGTTTATTTGGCATAAAGTACAGTGTCTTCGTTTTATGCCAAGGCCATAGATAGAGCGAATACAAATAAGAGTATACTACTCTGTGAGGATTTCCGTTCCATAACACTCGCGTTGCTTACTCACGTGTGGTAGTAATGTGTATACATTACTAACATTTGTTATACAAGTGCTGTTGAAAGCGGTGTCTATCTCCGCGAAGACATTCTTACATCATCGGATGAAGTTACCATTCATACGCATAAATGCATTCTGTGTAATGCTCATAATGTCTTATTTTATATTGTCCGTAAGTTCATTAACCAGGAAGTTGCTGCTGACACATCTTTCTACATGATTCAGTTTTCCGTTTTACGCATTTCAAGCATGAGTTTGCTGGTTGGTATTTCCGTGGACTAATAAGAAATAAACATTCCTAAAGAAATTAAACAACACAGGTATCGTTGAAACACTTCTCAACACAAAGACAAACCAACGACTGACACACAACTCACAGCTAATAAACGTACCCTTTATATGTCTTGTACTGCTTCTGTGCAGTGACATAATACTGAGATCACTAACATCTCGGCCAATACGCATATAAGGTGGTGTGGCCCTGTCATTAAACGAAGGCACGGTATTACACTCGTAAATTTGCAATGCTAAAACAACTTATAAAAATCTGATGTGTTCCATTCACATGACTTTCTTTACATCTCTGTTACAAATTATTGTTAATAAGCTTATTCGTCTATCTACTTCGTGCTAATGGAGATGAACATTAGCAGAAAAAGAATTATTATTTCTTTCCTAGTATACGGAAAGGAAATAAGGGAATACATTAGGCTAAAGCAAAGTTAATATTTTAAAATGCGGTTACTATGCTACTGAAATTCGTTTCTTTGCCAGGAGCTGACAAGTTCCCGTGTAAGAGAATAACAAGGATTAATAGGTCAACTGCACGAAAAAAAAATGTGTATTACATAAATTGAGTGTTGTAAGGAGATCTACAGTATGTTTGTAGTAACTTTTTCTCTATCTCTTACGGATTACCAGTTATGCCAAATTCAGAAAAAGTCCTCCAGAATAAAGAGGTCTTTGAAGGCTATTCCCAGAAAATTCAAGAGATTTTAATCAAAATCGTTACAGCCATTTTTGAGAAAAACAAAAAAAATGTTTGAAAACTTTTCCATGTAAATGCTACTTTGTGGTGAGGGGATTTTATTGAGAATCTTCTTGTCGCATCCCTGGAAGATAACAAAATGAAATATAAAGTTTGGATTTAACAGTATTTTCGTTTTTGAGCTATGCTGTCCACAGTCACTAAAAACACACACACATATGCGCGGACTTTTTTCTAAAAAGGCTTTTTTGGATTCAGGGGTTCTTAAAACGTGTATTTCCGGTAAAATATCTGTATCGAATTTTAGGTGGAATACATTACCTTCTCTATACACTATGAACATCGTACATGTAGAGAAAGTAAAAATGTTGTCTCATATAACTCATAGCATGAAATTCTAGCATACTATCTTTAAACAATTTTAGAAATCAACAATCATTGTAAATTTTATGATAAATTTAACATAAGGCTTTACCCTCTTAAATTCAATTTAAGCAAATCAACAATTTACAAAATGTTTGTGATAAATATGTATCATACCAACTCATACTTGAAAATGGGTAAAAGAACTAGTGCAGAACCCTGATTGTAATATGTCCCACCACACCAATATTAATCCAGACGGCCCGGGTTCTTTCCCAAGTGACCGCATGTGAGATATGTGGTAGACAAGGCGGCGCTGGGACGGGTTTTTCTCCGGGTTCTCCGGTTTCCCCCGCCATCGTATTTCACAGGTGCTCCATCTTCATTCATGCACCATTAGTGTCACCGCCTGCGGTGCCATAAGTAGTTAAAGCGGGCGTTAAACACTACAAAAAAAGAAACGCCAATATTACCGCTAAGGACCATTCACAGAGAAACAACCCAAAGACATAAACATATACCATGAGCACAAGATTCGATTTTCCACTGACAACGTCAACAAAACGTCAGTGACAAAACAAGGTAACTGTTGTTTACTATTTTTTACTTTCTCTATACGTACTATGCATGTAGTAGGTAGAGAGGGTATCCAATGTCCAGAATTCACTGGAAATTTATGTTTTGAGACTTCCTGAATCAATAATAATAATAATAATATTATAATAATAATAATAATTTTTAGAAATATGTCGTGTCTGCGAGTGTGTGAGGAGATGGGGCAGGATAACTCAAAAACGAGATTCCTTTTCAAAAATGGATATAACGATTTGGATTAAAATACCACAAGTTTAAGATATGACAGACGAAATGCATATCTTGAATTTTCTGGGAATAGTCTCTGAAGATGACTTTTATATAATTGGTAAACCATAAGAGAGAGACAAAACTTACACACAAAAATGTAGATCTCGTTATAAAATACAATATATGTTATATAAATTTTTGTAGAGATAGTCCGAGATATTCCTTGTTATTTCAATTTTAAATTACTTAAATTTTTCTTAAACTTTTCTCAAACGGGAAGTTATCTTTCGTTTTCATTCCTATTTTTGTTTCACTCCAAGACACGCAATTTCAATTGTTTCCCATAGCTATAGGTTTTAAAACATTTGACTATGACGTTAGCGTAGTGTATTCCCTTTTTCCCCTTTTACTTACAAGGAAGCAAGTAATAAGACAATTTATGCTAAGATTTATCTCAATTAGTATGATGTAGATAAAAGAATAATCTTTTCTAAGAATAGTTTGTTTGCAGAACAGGTAGAGAAAGTCATATGAAAGGAAGGATTTTTCTGCATGTATCGTACATATCACTGAAAGTTTCGGTAATAATTTCAGTTGACTAATATAATTCACACACAACATGAATGTCCTGAATAAACTTTCACTTCTGAGAAATGCACAATGAACAGATTCTAATCTTTACGGTGTGAAAAAAATGCTCAATGAAATAATTTTAGTCTTCACAAGACAAAAATCTGATGTGTTTCCCTCACAGAACTTTCTCTCCCTGTTCTACGTGTTCTTACAAAAGACTATTTATTTTCCCAACTCAAGGAATTGAGATAACCATTGGCAGAATGGTTTTATTGATCAGTTCCTTACAGTAAGCAGAAAGGAAACTTGGGGACTACACTAAGCTAAAGCGATAGTCAAATGTTTTAAAATCTGTGGCTATGTTATTGTAATTAGCTTCTTTGCGTCGCCAGGATTAAAACAGAAGAAATACGGACAGCTTCTTGTTTGAGAAACGTATTTGTATTTTAAAATTAAAACCAATAACAAGGAATGTCTCGGAAATGGTAAACTCTTCAACAAGAATGTAAACAACATAAATTATGAGTTTTGAAGAGGTTTGAATTCTTTTGTCCAGTAAATTTTTGTCGACCGCTTACGTTATGCAAATGCCATTCAGAGCGAATAGGATTTTATAGTTATTCCCAGAAAATTCAAGATAATATTTTATTTATCATATAAAAATATCTTAAACATACGGTACTTTCATCAAAATCGTTAGTTATTTTTGAGAAAAACATTTTCCAAAAAAAAAAAGTTTACGTAAAAGTTAGTTGTAGCAGAGGGATTTTCTTATCTTTTCGTGTCGCCTCCTTGGAAAATATTAAAATTAAATGTCAAATTCGGAATTTAACGGTCTTTTGGATTTTAGCAGCCCACAGACTGCTAAAACTGATTTTTTTCGTTTCAGACGACCTCAAAAGATGTGGAATCTTCATTCCATCTTCAGGTGGAATCTCAACAGAGAACTTTTTGATGGAATACAGTGTCTTCTCTACCTATTATATGCATAATATGTGTAGAAAAAATAAAACTATAGTGTGTCATTTAAAAGTGTTTTCGTTAAAGTAGCAAATTATTATAATATGAGTTCAAATAATTAATATATTTAGAATGGTTTGTTTCTGTGTAAAAGTTTATAATATACAGCTTGACATTTCAGTTTTTCGAAAGTCGTTAACCGTTAACCGAAAACCGTGGCAGTAAATATTTTTAAACGCTATATGTATAGATTTCGCCCTCCCGGATTGCATGTTAAAACCTAGCGGAGGGTGATGTATATTTTCGTACACAAAAACCTAGCTTCTTCGGAAGGGAAGTAAAGCCAGTATTCCCTAGTAATGTTAATTTGCACATAAATAGAACACCATACCTTGAAAGAAGAAAGTGTCTGGGAAAAATCCTACCATTTTGCGTCCGCAAGTCGTGATTTCGTCCTATAGTGTCATCTATGGGCGACTTGCCGATCCCTCGTCACTATGCCGCATAGCGACAACACGAACTAGAAATTCAAATCCGGTCAAAGAAACATCGTAACGATGCCCTATTCTCCAGTTAGGAGCTACAGGAAATTAATTAATATGTACAGACGTGTGTTTTTTTCAAAACAAAAAAAGTTCATCATAAATAATCGTACTATGTACATAGTGTATAGAGAATGTATTGCACTTCATCAAAAAATTCGATACCGAGATTCCACCGGAAATATATGTTTTAGGGTCCCCTGTATCCAAAAAAAGCATTTTCACAAAAAGGTCCGTGTGTGTGTGTGTGTGTGTGTGTGTGTGTGTGTGTGTGTGTGTGTGTGTCAGTGTGTCCCTGTGTGCCTTGAACCCGATAACTCAAAAACGAAAAGTCGGTAAAATATCAAACTTGGTATTTAAGTTTGCTATCTTCCAGGGATGCGACACGAAGATTTTGAGAAAAATCCCTCCACCTCAAACTACCCCTTATATGAAATTTTTTCGAAAATTTTGATTTTCTCAAAAATTGCTGTAACGATTTTGATTAAAATATCGTATATTAAAGATATTTACCTCGTAAATAAAATTTATAGCTTGAATTTTCTGGGAATAGCCTCTGAAGAATACTTTATTCTGGATGAATTTTACGGCATTTTGAATAACTGCTTAACCGTAAGAGATGGACAGAAACTTAGCACACCAAAAATGTAGAGCACGTCAAAACACACAATTTATGTTATATGAACTTTTTTTCGTGGAGATGATCGTTTTTGAGATATTCCTTCTTTTTGGTTTCAGCTTTGAAACATTTACACTTTTCTCATACAGAAATATGTCAACTCTTATCCACACAAACAAAAGAACTTCAGTCACATAGCATCCAGCTTTGACTATCACTTTAACCTACGGTACTCCCTTATTTTGCTTCTACTTACAAGGAAGCAAGTAAAAAGACTATTTCTACTAATTTTTTCTCGTTTAGCATGAGGTAAATAGAAGCATAAGCTTTTTAACAATAATATGTTGCAGAGATATAGCGAAAGTCATGTGAATGGAACACATCATATTTTTTTTATTTTCTCTACACGTACTATTTAAATAGTGTATAGAGAAGTATTGCATTACATTAAAAATTATTTACCGATATTTCGCCGGAAATACATGTTTTGCGCTCTCCTGAGTTTTAGAAAAAGGTCCGCGTGTGTCTGAATGTGTATATTAGTGTTTGTGGACAGCACAACTCTAACGAAAATTCAGTTAAATACAAAACGTGCTATTTATGCTCAGTATCTTCCAAGAATGCAACACAAAAATTTCAAGAAAACATTCCCACCTCCAATCGCCCTTTTCATAGAACTTTTCTTAGAATTTTTGATTTTCTCAAAAATGGATATATCGATTTTTATTAAATGCCGTATATTAAAGATACTTACATCACAAATAAAGTATATATTTTCTATTTTCTAGGAAGAGTCCTTAATTCTGGCTGAGTGTTGCCGAATTTTGCATAACTGCTAAAAGATTGACAAAAACTTACTGCACAAAAATTGTAGATCTCGTGTAAACATATGTCATATACGTTTTCCTTGTAGAGTTAGCCGTTTTAGGGATATTCATGTTATTGGTTTCAATATTAAACTATTTAACTTTTCTCATACGAGACTATGTAAAGCCAACCAAACCACAGGTGTTTCACATAACAACCGTGTTTTAATAGAGTTTACTATTGCTTTAGCCTAATATATTCCCTTATTTGCCTTCTACTTACAAGGAAGGAAGTAATAAGAGAAATTCTGCTAATGTTTATCTAGATTAATATGACGTAGATAAAAGAATAATCTTTTGTAACAAAAATGTGTTTATGAAACAGCTAAAGATAGTTATGTGAATGGAACGCATTAGATTTTTTAAAATCAGGAATATACTATTTTTGTAGTACAATACCTTCTGTGTGACTTAAACACACTATTTCAGGAGCCACAGAGTTATCGCGTCGTGCATCGTTCCATCAACTCTGGTACGCATCGGTAAGCATGCAACTTAAAGCAAGTTCAGAAAAGAAAATGAATATCCTCTCCCACATCATTTTATGCCGGAGAGGGTGGAGTAGTTTAGAGGTACATCAAATCGACTCTGCAAGTTCCTGGAATAGTTCAAGTAGATATTTTTAAATTTCCTTTAATAGGGACGTGTATCCCAACATCGCTGAAGAGAGGAAAATGCTACTTCATCTGCAACACAACAAAGGGGGCCATCGACTTTAGGGTTGGCGTGGAGTGCCAAAAGTCTGGCATTTCTGCGATGTGGACCGCATGTAGAATTGAGCCAGTGATACACCATTCAGGTGCACTACTTCCAGTAAATCACGATTGGCGCACGTGACGTCATTCCGCAAGGCTAGTTGCCAAAACTTTCGATGGTTTTGTTCATGCCTGAAGGCTTTCCGAACGAAATATTTCAGGCATTCCGTATTTTTACTTTCTCTAGCCCCGCATGTACAATGTACATAGTGGATAGAGAACGTATTGTAATGCATCTAAAAAATCATGTGGAGATTTCAACGGAAATATGTGTTTTGGGGTCCCCTGAGTCGAAAAAAAGTTTTACTTTCTCTATACCTACTGTGTACACAGTGTATAGACAAGGTATTGTAATGCACTCAAAACTTCGATGTCGAGATTTCACCGGAAATATATGTTTTGGGGTCCCCTGAATCCTGAAAACGTCTGTCTGTGTGTCTGTCTTTCTATATGTATGTCCGTGTGTCTGTCTGTAGACAGCATAGCTCAAAATTGAAAACACCGTTAAAGACCAAGTTTGGTATTATGTATAGTATCTTCCAGGGATGCAATACGAATTTCAAGAAAATTCCCCCAACACAAACTTCACTTTTACATGGAAAAAATGTAGAAATTTTTGATTTTCTAAAAAATGGCTAACAATTTTTATTAAAAGCCAGCATATTAAAGATATTAATATCCCAAACAAAATGTATGTATTGAATCTTTTGGGAATAGCTTCTTAAGCCCTCTTTATTCTGGATGAATTTTCCGTAACTGCTAAACCGTAAGAGATAGACAAAACTTTATAACAAAAAAAAAAAAAAAAAAAAAAAAAAAAAAATTGTAAGTCTCACCAAAACGCACGATTTAGTCCTCCACGGTTCTATTGTGGAGGTAACCGTTTCCGAGATATTCCTTGTTATTCGTTTCAATTGTAAAGTACTTAGTCTTCTCAGACTTTCTTTGACTATCATTTTAGCCTAGTGCATTCCTTTAGTTCCTTTCTACTTGTAGGCAACTAAGTAATAAGAGCATTCTCATGATGTTTATCTCGATTACTATTGTATAGAAAGAAAAATAATATTTTGTAAGAAGTTTGTTTGTAGAGCAGCTAGAGAAAGTCACGTGAGTGTAACACATCAGAATTTTTTTTTTTTTTGTATCTATTTATTCTGATTGGTTACGCTTATTTCTCCAAGAAATGCAGAACTTTTCAAAATCAGTTAAATAATTTTTAATTGTTTCCTTCTCTATCAATTACATATACGTGCATAGTAGGTTTAGAAGGTAGTCCTCCCAAAAATTCGCTACCGATATTTCAAGGGAGGTACATTTTTGAGGACTCTTGAATCCAAAAATATCCTCTGTGTGTGTCTGTGTCTGTGAAAAACATAACTCAAAAACGATTAGTCCGTTAAACACAAACTTGGCAATTAAGTTCAGTACCTACCTTCCAAGGATGAGACACGAAGATGTCCAGGAAAATTCCCCACTCCAAACTACCGTCTACATGGAACATTTTGCGATAATTTTTATTTTTTTAAAAATGCCTTTAACGAATTTAATTACACAAATTTATGATACTTTTATGGAATATCAAATTATACTTTTAAGTTTACGGGAATAGCCTCTGAAGACCCCCCTCATTCTGAATGAATTGTGCCTAAACGGTAAACCTTAAGAGAGATAGATTTTTGCTACACAAAAAATGTACATTTTGTTAAAACACACAATTTATGTCATGCATATTTGTGTATTTTTCATGTAAATCGTTTCAGTTTTAAAATACTTAAGCTTTTCTCAAACAGGAAGTCCTCATCCCTTTTTATTTTGTTTTACTCCTGGCCATCCAAAAGAAGTTAATTCCAATATCATAGCAGAGCGACAGCTTTAAAAGATTAGACTACCACTTTAGCCTAGTGTATTCCTTTACTTCACTTCTACTTACAAGGAAGTAATGACGATTTCTGCTAATGTTTATTTCGATTACCATAAAGTAGATAAAAGAATAATCTTTTCTAATAATATTTTATTTCCAGAGTTGGTAGAGAAGGTCATTAGAATGGAACGCGCATGTAGTCTAATGTTGGAAAGGCAGTATCAAACTGAAATATCCAATGCATCACGGATCGTTGGCTTACCGTGCCGGAGGTGAATGACGTAGAATTCTGAGGATAATCCCAGAAAATGCATGAATTAAATTGAGTATTTGTTATGAAGATATCTAATATTTTGTATTTAAATCAAAATCGTTACAGACAAAATCTTCGAAAAGTTAGTTCAGGTAAAGGAAAGTTGGGAGAGGAGGAACTTCCTGGAACATTTTCATGTTGCATTTCTTCCAAAAATATTTTTCAAGGGTCCTCTAACTGTATTTAAGGTGAAATCTATGCATTTTTTTTAGCTTAGCGTCCTTTACTTGGTTTGTCATATCGGAAATCAGTGTAATGATTCTCAAATGATCTTGGGGTCCATGGAGCTGCACTCGTCAATAGTCTTCTCAGGATAAGCGAAAACTTCGGGGGAAACAATCACTTTAAGTGAGATTCGAACTCGCACCTCTCGGCATCGAATTTTTGAGTGAACTACAATAACTTCTTTACATACTATGTGCGTAGTAGAGAAAGTATGTCGCCTTCTTTGGTGTAGTGACGAATCCTCTAAAACCCAAAATTGCGGGCTCAATACTAGCGGAAGGTGATGGATTTTTTCGACGTAAATATGCTTAGTATGGCTTCCTTCAGTACTTAAATAAAGCTGGTGGTCCCGTGTAATTTTCATTTGCACGTAAAAGTACCCCATACCTTAAAAGAAGAAGGTTTCTGGTTATTTTTTTCTATTTCGCGTCCGCAAGTCGTGATTTCGTCTAAAGTGCCATTTGCGGCCAACGAGCCATGGCATATGGCGCATAGCGACGAACTCGTGAACTAAAACTTTAAATCCAATCACGGAAACATCGTAACGATGCTCTTTGCTCCACTTAGGAGATACAGGAATACTGCTCAGTAGAGAAAGTAAACAAAAATTGTGAATAGAAATGTTCCGTGCTATCTGATTTGTAAGAAAATAATTGTGTTTATTTTGCTCTAACTGCAATATTCGGCTTGCAAATACAGTACGAGACCAGAACATTAAAAAAAAAAAAAAACTGATGTGTTCCATTCCCAAGACTTTCTCAACATCTTTGTAACAAATTATTGTTAATAAGCTTATTCTTCTATGTACCTCATGCTAATGGAGATAAACATTAGCAGAAATGGTCTAATTACTTATGTCATTAATAGAAGGGAAATAAGCAAATGCACTAGGCTAAACTGATAATAATTTTTTTTTAAAATTGGGTTGCTTTGGGATTGCACTCGATTATTTGTTTGCGTGGTCTGGATTTGAAAACTTCCCGTATGAGAATAGTATATTTTAAAACTGAAACCAATAACAAGAAAAATCTCAAAAACGGTCAACTCCACGAAAAAAAAAGTATACAACATAAATTGTGTGTTTTAAGAGATCTACATTTTTGTGTGGTAAGTTTTTATCTAGCTCTTACACTTTACCAGTTTCCAAAATTCCGCAAAATTCATCCAGAATAAAGACGTCTTCAGAGGCTATTCCCAGAAAATCCAAGATATACATTTTATTTTCAATGTAAATATCTTTAATGCACAATAATTTAATCAAAATCCTTAAGAGATATTTTTGAGAAACTCAAAATTTTCGAAAAATTTTCCAAATAAAGGATAGTTGAGGTGTGGGGATTTTCTTGAAAATTTTCGTGTCGTATTTTTGGAAGATACTGAACTTAAATAGCAAGTTTGCTAATTAACGGACTTTTGGTTTTTGAGCTATGCTGCCCACAGACAGACAGACAGACAGACGCACAGGGACGTTTTTCTAAAAATGTGTCTTTTGGATTCAGAGGATCCTAAAACATGTGTTTCCGATGAAATCTCGGTATCAAATTTTTGGGTGCAATAGAGTGCCTTCTCTATAAGTTGGCGTTCGCATATTAATTATATCGCCAACAAAGTAAGCAGAGGTATATTTATGTTACGTGTTTTAAAAAAGCATATGTGTTCCAATGTTTTATCAGTTTATTATGGTCAAATACATAGTCATTTGAGTTGTGGTATTTTATTTTGGAGGAACCATGCTTTAGCTAAAGGTTTAATTCGAATTTTATGTGGTGTAGCCTACAGAACTCCTTTATTTGTTAAGTTGGGTGTTTTAATTTTGACTTCATTGTTTGTGTTCCACTGCCTCTTATTTGCTAAGAAAAATAAGTCATAAATACAATCTATGTTCCGAAATCCATTTTCACCACACCAGAACTAGTTCCATTGTTTACATAAATAGATGTAAATATAGTAAGATACAAAATTACTTTGAGATAATATCATTAAATGTATTTAACAAACTTAGTAACAGCACTAAAGCTCTCTCCGTTGAATCTTTTAAGAGGTCAGTGAAGCGCACTTTGATTTTAAATGCATTTTATTGTCTGGATTAATGTCATGATACTGCCAATTGTTTTTGATGTTACTTGTATTTGACGTTGCTACACAATGTACTTTGTTCTGGTAAATACACTTGTCTATCTATACACTATGTACTTAGTATGTGTAGAGAAAGTCATATAGAATGACACAAATATGGGCTACATAATATGTAGTGCATGCGTGGCTAACGAGTTAGCATGCATGAAATAGAGTTGGGTACTAATGCTGTCTTAAACGTGGCTAAGATTGAATATCTTCATGCTATAACAGTATTACTTATACTAATTTAACGAACCATTTATTTGTTTGTGTAGAATACCTATGGATGCATTGGATTGTAATTTTACTTCAGGGTATGACTGGACTATTAAAACCAGCTGATTCGAACCGCAGCCTGTCTATCTCGTTGGCCACGTAGTTCATACGACTATTGATAGAAAATCTAAACAATAGGAAAATATTGCAGATAAATATGTATTGGATAAATTCTTCTTCTCTTGCCTCAACAATCAAACCTACTGCTGACAACATTTACCTTTATTCTTGTTTATAGCAGTAGGCTCATAGATATCTAGCTTCTAACTCGAAGTCATTTTGTTTTCCTTGCTAGGAATATGCTGCGCCCGTAGACGGCGCCTGAGATCCCATGCAGGCTACTGGAGATTCTCATTTGCTTGCTAATGAATTCAGTAATTCTGGAAAGTCCAGTCTCGTAGAGATTAATTGAAATGCAGAGAGTACTGAAAGGCGAACAGCTACTTCATTGCCTTGTTTGTTGCTCTTATTATTGCAGAAGTATGCAGATGGAGAATTATCAGACAAGAATTAAACTTTCTGAGCAGGTTTATTCCATTTTAGTGCATAAAATATTTGCCAAGAATATATGTATTTAAATTTTCTGTTAGTCAGCAGTTTACAGTGGTAAATTTTGGTTTGAGTTACTCGATTTCTTATGCTAATAACATAATAATAAAAACAGTAGTAATAATTATAACAGTTATAATCTCTCATTTCAGCTTCACAATGATCAGGTTCACTTTTTCCTTGGACTTTTCACATTTATTATATTAGTTGGTATTCTTTCCTTTTCGACTGTAAAATAAAATAAAATCCGCGATTTTACGGTCTGGCTCCTTGAGTCTACACAAAAATGTATATTACCAAATGTTATAGTTTATTTTCCACCAACAAAAATTACACATATTCTCATCATTGAAACACATTTATTAAATATTTTATGCGAGTAATATTACTAACTTGTTACGAAATTACAATAAAATTTAAACTATTGCCCAATCATTTTTGTCTAGTTATTACTAGAAACTAGTAACAGCTATTTAACTGGTGGCAAAGCCAGCATATCCCTTCCTAACCTTAATCTATCTAATATTATTATAGCATGTTAACATTTACTGTTGATGAGTTTTACAATGTAAATACATGACCAATATTGAATTTTATGATTATGTATTGCCTGTCTGAAGGATGAATGCAAACGGTCACGAGGAGAAGCTTGCAAACAGATAAACGGTATTACGTCATCACTCCCGGTGCATGCCCTCTATAGTTCGGTAATACTGGAATGTAGCATTGAGTATCTTACAATGGACGGATTCGAATCAAGTCTAAATGCAAACACCGCCATGCGTAGTCATACGCTCACAAAGTAGAAAGTAAAATTGATTAGTCGTAAACAAAACAGCAAGTTTAACCTATTGTGGATCTTTAGTTTATTCCTATTTACATACGCTGTGCTGATGTTTTGATGACTAGACTGTATTCTCGCCTTCTCTGACAGCTCTAAACCGTGGCATGTTACACTAACGATCTCCAATAACAGCTGCATTCTTTCCTCAGACAGGTAGTAGTTTAGTGACGACGTAATGAATACTTGTATTCTATGACTAATTAAGAATCTACTAAATAAAACATCTGCTGTGTTCCATTCACATGGCTTTCTCTAAATCTCTGTAACAAATTATTGTTCAAAAGCTTATACTTGTATTTACTTCATGCTAATCGAGAAAAACGAGCAGAAATAGTCTTATTACTTTCTTCCTTGTAAGTAGAAGCGAAATAAGGGAGTGCCATAGGTTAAAGTGATAGTCAAAAGCTGGTTGCTCTGTGACTCAAGTTCCTTTGTTTGATGGACAGGAGTTGACAAATTCCTGTATGAGAAAAGTACAAGTTTTCCAAAGCTGAAACGAAAAACGAGGAATATCTAAAAAAAATTGTATATTACATAAATTGTATGTTTTAACGTGCTCTAAATTTTTTGTGTGCTAAGTTTCTGTCCATCTCTTACGGTTATGCAAAATTCCGTAAAATTCATCCAGAATAAAGTAGTATTCAGAGGCTATTCCCAGAAAATTCAAGATATACATTTTATTTGTTAAGTAAATATCTTTAATATACGGTATTTTAATCAAAATCGTTAGAGCCATTTTTAAGAAAATCAAAATTTTCGAAAAATTTCCCATGTAAAGGGTAGTTGTGGGTGTGGGGATTTTATTGAAGATCTTCGGGTTGCATCCTTGGAAGATACCCAACTTAAATACCAAGTTTGGTATTCAACGGTCTTCTTGTTTTTGAGCTATGCTGTCCACAGACACACACACACGCGCATACACATGGACCTTTTTCTGAAAATACTTTTTTGTATTCAGGGGGACCAAAAACATGTATTTCCGGTGAAATCTCGGTATCAAATTTTTGGGTGCATTACGATACCTTCTCTATACACTATGTACATAGTACGTGTAGAGAGAGTAAAAGTCTGATGTGTCCCATCCATATGACTTTCGCTACCTAATCTGCAGCAAATTATTCTTACAAAAGTTCATTCATCTATTTCATGCTAATCGAGAGAAACATTAGCAAAAATGTTTTTATTGCTTTGTTCTTTCTAAATAAAAATAAGCGACTCTAGGCTACAACTAGTTATACATTTTAAAAGCCGGTTGATATCTATCCAACTGAAATTACTTTCTCTTTGCACGACTAGGATGGAAAAAGAAAGTGAATTACGATTTCCCATTTAAGAAATGTGTAAGTATTTGGACATTTTAAAAACGGCAACGAAGAATATCTCGGAAATAGCTATCTCTACAAAATTATATATAGTGATTAAAATGTATATGGCGTAAACTGTGTGTTTTAACGAGATACACAATTTTTGCGTAGTAATTTTTTTTTCTCTCTCTTATGGTTTACTAGCTGTCAGTATTCATTCAGAGCTATTCCAAAGTAGTTCAGGATATTAATTTTTTGTTGTATATAAATGTCTTTAATTTATGCTATTTTGATCAAAATTGTTAGCCATTTTTGACAAAATCGAAAATTCTTCTATTTAAAGTTAGTTTGGGTGGATGGATTTTTCGAAAACTTTGTGCCGCATCCTCGGAAGATACTAAACTTAAATAACAAGTTTGGTATTTTACCAACTTTTCGTTTTGGAGTTATGCTGTTTATAGACACACATGTGGACCTTTTTCTAATTATTTCATTTATTCAGGGCCTCAAAACATGTATTTTTGGTGAAACTTCAATATTGAATTTTTGTGTGGAATACAAATACTTTCCCTGCATATATGTATACAGTGCTTAGCACAGAAACTAAAAACTTATCTGTTTAACTGTTATTAATTAATTAAAATAAAATGGATAACACATATTTAATTAAAATTAATTCCTATTTCTATTTGTTTATATATTTATTTAAACTAATAATGTTCGCATACCGTAATTACTTATATTAGTCTTTACCTTATTTTTGCTATATTTGGTTGCAAATCTATTTTATTTAGCTATGAATTATTTAATTCAGAATTAAACTGTTAGAATTCAGTTCTTACTCCTGCGTAATTCTCTTATCAACTTCGAAATAAAATCCACAACCACTTCTCTTTGTCCATTCTTTCTTTGTATTCTTCCAGCTTATCAGCTTACATAAAGGAGTTAGGACTTCAATCCCATAGCAACCCCATTTTAAAACATTTGACTATCGATTTAGGCTATACCTAATGGGACCTTTGTATTTTCAACGTGACCTCTGGAAGGGAAAATGAGGAGAGCTTAAGGGTGACCAGGTTTTGACGACAATGTGCACTGTAAAAGACGGGGTCCCTAACAATTCTAACAATATACCAACCCTGACTTGGGCTAGCCCTATCTTAGCCACCAGCTACATAGAAGTGTTTGCGAGACAGAAGGGGGCACCAACAGTGTCGCCTAACACCAAAATTCACCATTCTGATGCAACACACTAATGACCGTTGCCTATAACACTGAAACAGATGAAAGGGCATGATGGGGACAGTAAAAATGGACAGAAAATAATGAACATTATTTTTAAGAATAATTGATTTTAATAGAATGCTGTGTAGAATTCATTATGTTGCATAAACTTAAGCACCCTATCGAATGAGGACTAGGGAGCCGAGCGCCCACGAAAACTTGGGTATATTACGTAGGCTTCTAGAAGGGAAGAGTGAGAGGCCACCAGATTCGGATGACGATGTGCGCTAGCGTGAACACGGATCTCTAATGTGTCAGGTTCAAACGTAAAATGCTCAAAAACTATTCTGTAAATGCCTTTTTTGCTAATGTATTATGCAGACTACTGTTCAAGTAATATTTATAACAATTCTTATATAGTATGTGTTCCTCAACAATATACATGTATAAATATTGTAATTGTAAAATATATTTTTCTGCTTCTAAATTATATGATTATTTTCCAATGAGAAGAATGTAGAAAAGATGACATATTTTAATAGGCAATTTGAAACTCTTCAAAAGTAGCTAGTGGAAAATACATACTGCTAAACTAACCTAAAAACTGAGGCACATATGTATAACGTAGACAGACCTTCTTTTATTTTATTTTTTTCTTGTTTTTAAAATAAATAATATATAATAATCATTGCTATTTAAATAAACCTTAACTATATGTTCTAACTTTTGTGGAGAAATTGGGGCTCCTAATGCTTTTTGGAGGATTCATTTCTGCCATTTGTGTTTGCAATGAACTACTCTCCCGCCAATGACGCTTTAAATAATGAAAAGAGCATCATATGTTAGTTCCTAAAACTGGCACCAGAAGACTTCAGGTGTTTTTTCTAAGTTTAACCTGGTTGGCCATATCAAACGATGAATGAAATAGGTATAATTATGCTCAAATATTTTTGGGGTCCATGGAGCTTAAAATTACTCGACATTCGTCTTCTCAGGATAAGAGAAAACCCCGAAAGAAAACCTTATCCAGGTAATTCACCCTAAGCGAGATTCGAACTCACGACCTTTTGAATGTGAGGCAGGTAGTATTGCTAAAAGACACTATTGCCAAATCCATTTCGGCAATCAGTTGACCGTTGATTAGCATTTATGCAACACAACGAAAAGTGAAATGCTCAGAGATTAACTGATTGACAATCAGTAAGTGATTTGCTCTGGTTTCCTGCAACCGGGTATTATTCCTATGTCTTGGCCACTTTGTAAACGTCAGCCCGTACAAAAGCAATAAATGGCATGCGAGATAAAATTGGACAGAACAATAACACGAAGCCTGAGCGTTCCTCTTAACCAGCTGTAATGCACGGCCGGCCCTCCCTCCAGAAGAGTGTGACCTTGTGAAGGACACTGGAGGCCGAACACGAGAAACAAAAGCGCAAGCAGAAAAAGACGCTATTATTGCTATGGGGACGCTTCCAGCTGGCTGTCTTCGGAATGGGACGAGAGCTTGAAATTGGATGGGCTTACCACTGTTGCCAGATCAACAGAAACCTGCCATGCATGTCAACTTTACTATGGAGCATTGAGAGGAGAAATTGAAATTTGAGTTTTATTTATGCACTCTCTTTAACTGCTGCGGTCCTATTCCATATTGGGCGCGAAAGATCTCTTTATTTTGCTCAGAGGCCTGTTTATCAGGCTTGAGGTTCTTTAGTGTTGCTAAAATGTTGGAAAGCACTAAGTTTGAAATTATTTCCGTAGAGGTGTTGGATGGTGCTTTCAGGAGGAAAAAAAAAATATTAATAACAACAATAACAATCTGATACGTCACATTCTTACGACTCTCTCTCTACCCATTCTTCAAATAGCTATTCTTAGAAGAACGTATTCCTCTGGCTATCTCATAATAATCCAGATATCCTCATTGAAATTATTTTATTGCATATCTTTATTACGGCAAAATATACATTAGCAGAAATGGTCTTATTAGTTGCTTTCTTGTTGTAAAATAGAATAAGGGAATAAATTAGACTAAAATGATAGTCAAATCTTTTTAACCTTCATCGCTAACCGAGGCAATTGAAATTCGGTGCTGTTTTGTATTCCAGGGATCAAACAAAAGAGATGACACGAAAGTCGGTTTATCGCTGGAGAAAGGTTTTAATAGTTTCAAATTGAAACAAATAATATCTCGGAAACGTTAACTCTATAAACAATATGTGTATGACATAAATTGTGTGTTTTAACGAGATCTACAGTTTTTGTAGGTATAGTAAGAAAATTCAAGATATGCATTCCGTTTATCATGAAAATATCCTAAATGTATGACATCATAATCAAAAATCAAAGTTTTGGGAAAATGTTTATGTAAAGGGTAGTTGGACGTGGGGGGTTTTCTTCAAAATCTTCATGACGCATCCTCAGAAGATATTGAACTTAAATAGCAAATTTGGTGTTTAATCGACTCACATAGACATTTTGATATTTTTTTTTCTTTTGGAGGGGGGTCTCAAGGGGTCTCAAAACATGTACCTCCAATTAATAACTTGAAATGCCACTCCCAGTATCCGTTAATGCGTTGGAACTTTCAATTCTAAGGTGTAGATTTATATTCATTAAGTAGAGGAATAGGATTATATTTGTAGTGAAAGAGCGTAAAACCTTCATGTAAACTCTTGTAGTTTTCTTTGTCCTTTCAGACACTCTACTTCTGTGTTACATATTCAATTCGCGTATTCACCTTTTTAAAAGTGTCTGCTCTTCTTCTACAATAAAGCATATGTCAGTTTTAAGTGCAATTTACAAATGTATCGAAGATAACCAGTTTTATTATAAAGCAAACAAGCTTCTTACTAAATCTGCATGCTTTTAAACGATAACTTTCTTTTTGGTTTTCTTAGCGTCACCCATGTCTAGACATAATTGCTGAGGTGCACTTGGAAATCCCTTCTCTCATTTTCAATGAATGCTTTTTAATTGGTTTTCATTTATTTGTTTATTTTTAAATTTTACAGTGAACATGAGAAATACTAGTTGGTTTTTTTTTTTTTTTTCCTGTATGCCCTTTGATTGCATGTCGTCTGTTCTTTAAAAAGTAACAGCCTAATGAATGGAGATCATTTTTTTCTTGTTCACTTCAAGGTTTAGGAATTCTGCCCGCATCGGTTTCACAATGGTCAGCTCCGCTTTTTCCCAAACTTCATCTTCCTTTGGGATTATAACTTCAAATTTTAGCTGCTGTTCCTTTTTTAGCCGTTCTTTTAATGTGTGTTTTCAAATTTTATTTATGTTCTTCCAGCTTATAATTTAAATTATAAACACATATGTCTTCCCTAATGACTTCATTTGCTATTTTTTTCTTTCTGGTTCGTCCTTCTACTGTTCTCAAAAATCTCATTTCTGCTGCTTATGTTTTGCTGTTATCTTCTTATTTAATGATCCACAATTTACTAGCATAAGTCATTACTAAAACTGTCATTACCTTATAGAGTTATATTATTGTTTCCTTTCGGCTTTGTGGCTTTACCACATATTGCATGAATTTTATTTAGTTTCTTTTCAATTTCTTTCTTTCTTTCATATTTTGTTCTATAGTTTTATTTTCTATGAGTATTGCTTTCTCTAGCACTAGCACGTATGTACAATGAACATAGTGTATACAGAAAATATTGTACTCCACCCAAAATTTTGGTATCGAGATTTTGCCGCACATACATGTTTTGAAGCCTCCTGAATCTAAAAAGAAACGTTTTTAGAAACATATCCCTGTGTGTGGGGGGGGGGGGGGAGGGCGGGGTGAGGGGTCAGCAAGGCTTAAAAACTAAAATTGTGTAATATACCAAACTTAGTATTTAAATTCAGTATCTTCCAACTATGTGACACGAAGAAATTAAGGAAAATCCCCCCACCCCTAACTGCCCTTCTCATGGATAATTTTTCGAAAAATTTGATTTTCTCAAAAATGTCTCTTAACCATTTAGTTTAAAATGCGGTATATTAAAGATATTTACATGACAAATACAATTTATATATTGAGCTTCCTGGGGAATAGCCTTTGAAAACCTGTTCATTCTGAATGACTTTTGCATAACTTTTTTTTATAGTGTTTAACGCCCGTTTTTACTACCATGGCATCGCTGGGGATGACACTGATGATACATGAAATGAAGGTGGAGCAGCGGTGAAATATGATGGTGGGGAAAACTGGAGAACCCGCAGAAAAGCCGCCCCTGCGCCGCTTTGTCCACCACAAATCCCACATGGAACCCAAGCTTTTTGTGAGAGCCCGCCTTTGTGAGAGGCAAGTGGCCGGCCACGGTGCGGCGCGTTTTTGCATAACTGCTAAACCGTAAGAGATAGACAAAAACTAAGCAACACAAAAACTACAGATGTCGCTCCAGGATGAGTGATATGCATTATACACTGGAAGCTCTTAAGTTTCTTTCACTTCTTGATCCAACAGTTAAGGGACACTGAAAACGAATGTTTATCCGTAGTCTCAAAAAATCTAAAATTTACTTTATATTAAATGTTTATTTGAACCTTGGTATCCATACAGAAACAAAATTTACATAGCCCCATCCACTTGCTTTGGGCTCTACAGCCATTTATTGATCGTAAAATACACCCGTTTCCTAACAAATCTCCTATTTTATAAAAAGGGCGTAAAAACTGCATTCAAAAAGTCCACGCGTGTAAATTCCATTTAATATTTCACGAAATGTGCAGAAGTATCTAGTTTAGATTTCTATGGGACAAAATGTATGATAATACCAACATTAATTTTTTGAAGCAAATTTCCATGAAAATATGATTACCCTTAAGGATTAAAATGCCATGAATTCATACAATTTTTCGCAACTTTCTCACACACACACACACACACACACACACACACACATATATATATATATATAAAAATATTTTTGCTTTCTCTAGCATATATTTATACAATTGTATACAGAGAAGGAATTGTATCCCCCAAAGAGTTGATACCAAGATTTCACCGGAAATATATGTATTGAAATAATAAAATAAAATACATAATAAAAATAAAAGTATTAGTAAAAGGTCTGGTGTCTTTTGTGCGTACGTGCGTGAGTGCGTGTGTCATGTGTGTATATCTAACTCTAAACTTGGTATTTTAAGTTAAAACATCTTCCAAGGACGCGACATGAAGATTTTCAGGAAAATTTCTCACCTCCTACTGCATTTTATTTGGAAAAGGTTTTCGATAATTTTTATTTTCTCAAAAATGGCTAACAATTTTGATTAAAATACCGTATGTTTAAGATATTTTTATGACAAATGAAATACATATGTTGAATTTTCTGAGAATATCCTCGGAGGGCCTATTCATTCTGAATTACTTTTGTATAACTGTAAATCTTAAGAGACAGAGAAAGGCTTGCTAAAATTCTAGAACTTCCTATAGCGTACCATTTGTGTCATATACTTTTTTTTTTTCTACAGTTAACCATTTCCAAGATACCTTGTTATTGGTTTCAATTTTATGATATTTATATTTCTCTCAAACAGGAAGTCATCCGTGTTACTTTTGTTTTACTCCTGGCCATTCAAAGAAACGAATTTCAATGAAAATCGTATAGCGACAACTTTTAAAAAAACTTGAATATGAGCTTAGTGAATCCTCTTAGTTTCCTTCTACTTATGAGAAACTACATAATAAGACTATTCGGCTAATGTTTAACTTGATTAGCGTTAAGTGGAAAGCAGCTCATACTTTTGTAAGAAGCTTGTTGTAGAGCAGTAGAGAAAGTCATGTGAATGGAAAACATCAGATTTTTTTTCATGTAATTTTAGTGTTGTACAGTAATGCAATCGCGTAAAATGTTTATAAATACAAAGAAATTGGAACTTTATAAGTTCACACCAAATGTCCCCCATTGAATTTTATTGGTGCAAGGTTAAAAGTTCGGAGTAGCTACGAAAAAAAAATATCTTGTGTGTATACCATTCACATGACTTTCTCTATATCTCTGCAACAAATTATTGTTAAAAAGCTTATACTCCTATTTACTTCCTGCTAATCAGAAAAAATTAGCAGAAATAGTCTTATTTCTTGCTTCCTTGTAAGTAGAAGCGAAATAAGAGAGTACCATAGGTTAAAGTGATAGTGAAAAGCTGGTTGCTATGTCACTGAAGTTCCTTTGTTTGTATGGACATTAGTTGACAATTCCTGAATGAGAAAAGTATAGGTTTTTTCAAAGCAGAAACCAAAAACAAGAAATGTCTCAAAAACGATGAATTCCACGAAAAAAATGTATATACCATAAATTGTGTGTTTTAACGTGCTCTACATTTTTCGTGCAGTAAGATTTTGTCCACCTCTTACGGTTTAGCAGTTAGGCAAACTTCCTTAAAATTCATCCAGAATAAAGTACTCTTTAGAGGCTATTCCCAGAAAATTCAAGCTATACATTTTATATGTCAGGTAAATATCTTTAATATATGAAATTTTAATCAAAATTGTTAGAACCATTTTTGAGAAATTCAAAATTTTCGAAAAATGTTCCATGTAAAGGGTAGTTGAGGGGGGGAGGATTTTTCTCAAAATCTTCGTCTCACATCCCTGGAAGATACTAAACTTAAATACCAAGTTTTGTATTTTACTGACTTTTCGTTTTTAAGTTATCGTGTTCACAGACACACACACATAGGACCTTTTTCCGAAAATGCTATTTTTAGATAAAGGAGGCCCTAAAAGATATATTTTCGGTGAAATCTCGGTATCGAATTTTTGGGTGTAGTGCAATACCTTCTCTATACACTATGTACATAGTGCGTATAGAGAAAGTAATAAAATGAAATCACCGCTAGTATGGTATTCACTATTTTTGTAATCCTAAAATAATACTAGATTGATTACACAGCTGCCGGTCACTATAAAAAGGCGCATAAAGCGAGTTATTATAATAATGGACTATGAAGATGGAGGCTGTCAACAGAACGTTAACTGGAAGACGCGTTGAGATGCATTGGTATGACGGCAGATATTGCGTTCGCCATCAGAAGTTGATCACTTAATTTGCATTTTCCAAAAATGGCTCTAACGATCTTGATTAAAACACCATATATGAAAAATATTTACATAGCAGATGCACATCTTAAATTTCCTGGGAATAATATTTGAAGGCCTGTCCGGTCTGAATGACTTTTGCCTAACTGGTAAATCGCAATGGATAGACAAAAGCTTACTGCACAAAAAATTTAAGATCTCGTTTACACCCAACTTATTATCATATACATTTTTCTTGTGAAGTTCACCTTTTTTGAGATCTTCGTGATCGTTCATTTCATTTTTTTATGCTTTCCTTTCTCGTACGAAAAGTCATGGTTCGTTTGACCTCTCTTTTGTTTTACTCCTGGTCATACAAAGAGAACCCATAGTGATAGTTTTTAAAATGTTGACTATAGCCTTTGCCTAGTGCATTCCCTTATTTCATTTTTACTTACAAGGAAATAAATAATAAAAAAAATTCTGTTATTGTTTATCTCGATAAGCATAAAACAGATAGAAAAATAAGCTTTTGTAGGAATAATTTGTTGATGGATATGTAAGCTATGCGAATGGACCACATCATATTTATTGTTATATTTTATTTGTTAATTATTGATTTTTACTTTCTCTATACGTACTATGTACATAGTGTATAGAGAAGGTATTGCACTCCACCAAAAAATTCGATACCGAGATTTCACCGGAAATATATGTTTTAGGGTCCCCTGTATCCAAAAAAAGTATTTTCAGAAAAAGGTCCGTGTGTGTCCGTGTGTCTGTGTGTCCGTGTGTTCGTATGTCTGTGAACACGATAACTGAAAAACGAAAAGTCGGTAAAATACCAAACTTGGTATTTAAGTTTAGTATCTTCCAGGGATGCGACACGAAGATTCTGAGAAAAAAACCCACCCAGACTACCCTTCACATGTAACTTTTTTCAAAAATTTTTATTTTCTAAAAAATGGCTCTTACAATTTTGATTAAAATCTCATATATTAAACATATTTACCTGACAAATAAAATATATTTTTTGAATTTTCTAGGAAAAGCCTCTGAAGACTACTTTATTATGGATGAATTTTGCATAACTACTAAACCGTAAGAGATGCACTAAAATTTAACACGCAAAAAATGTAGAGCGCGTTAAAACACACAATTTATGGTATAATATATATTTTTTTTTTTTTTTTTTTTTTTTCCTGGAGTTGATCGTTTTTAAGATACTCCTTTTTCTTCGTTTCAGCTTTGAAAAACTTATACTTTTCTCATACAGGAATTTGTCAACTCCTGTCCATACTAACAAATGAACATCAGTCACATAGCAACCAGCTTTTGGATTTTACTTTAACCTATGGTACTCCCTTATTTCGCTTCTACTTACAATAAAGCAAGAAATACGTCTATTTCTGCTAACTTTTTTCCACTAGCATGAAATAAATAAAAGATAAGCTTATTAACAATAATTTTTACAGAGATATAGAGAAAATCATGTGAATTAAACACATAAGATTTTTTGATATAGCTTCTCAAACTATTCTTACAAAAGCTCGCGTCTTTACCTACTTCGTATTAATGGAGATATAAGTTTGCAGAAATAGTTTTTGTTGCACACTTTGTACTAGGTATAGACAAGAAGAACATAGCATGCCAAATTTTAGTCAGGTTATTTAAAATGACTCGCTATATGCTGCTTTGAGATCCCATGCCCTTTCCATGAAATTGCTAGAAACAAAGAATAGCTACAATGCTGAAAAGTATGATAAAGTATTAGGGACGTTCAGTAAGTCCAAAGCAATTCCAAGAAATGTATAACATATTTCTGAGAGGTCTTGACATCGTAATGTAGAGTGGAATAAAATAATTCCCCTGGTTACTGTGAGTAGTAAGGAAACTAAGACAAGTCAACACTGGATATATTAGTTTTTCTCCCTCAGTCACACCTGCTGTGTGTTTACGAAAACTAATATTGATTCAGATTATTTAGAAATTACTGTCTCGTACGTGGTACCAAAGATGCATTACATATAAGAAACTTGTTTGGCGATGCTCCAATTTATTCATAACTGATTCATACTGGCTATTAGCAACATGGGAGTGTAGAAGTATACGTTGATGTTATTATTATGATCCTTATTTTTCTCTCTGTTGACTGGTAGGACAATTATTTTCTTCAGCACAACCACTGCAATAAATTTTGTACTTAATGCGAAAGATAACGTTCATTGTATTGCCAACATGAAAATATTTTTACTTGATTACAGTTGCATACACTGAGGGACACTGCCCTTTTAAATCTCTTTCTAGTAAGCCTGCCTCTGAACCAGAGGGTTGACCCCTACAGAGGCCAATGACATTTTTAAGGAGAAAAAGAAACTTTGGCTAGCTCCAGTGGTCACGCTTGCTAAGGTGAGCGATCAGTAACCGCAGGGTCGCGATTTCGAGTTCCGTCTCGGACACCTGCTTTTATTGCAGATAGTGATCTTCTTCATATGGGTCATTTGGTCTGCAGGAAACACCAGATCTTGATGGTGATTTTGGTTGAGTGTTTCATACCTAACTTTGTGTTACTACTTATAATAACAATTGCCTGTGTTAAAACATATGCTTACACATTCTGTTGATACAGGACTGCATCAGTTTCAATAAAAGCAAGTCAAATACCTCTACAAACCTTCGATTCTTCCCTTCAAAGTACCAAAAGTGAATATATTTTTCAACTCCACCCCATTATAGAATCTATAAAGTTATAAATAATACTATATATAAGGAAATCAATATTTTAAAATATTTTCAAAATTGAAGTTTGATTTATTGCGAGCAGGTATCTTCCCTCTTGAATCCGCTTCCGGTGTCGCTGTCCAAAACCGTCAGGCTGCCTTTTGCGCATACGCGGAACTGAATTGAACTGAATTGCAACATCTGCTCTGGGCACCCAACTTGGCGTACAACATTCACACCTATTCAGCTAGCCTAACCACTTCCAACGTTTCAAAACCACCATAACTGGACGCCCCAATAATGCAATAATACTATCATAATCACCCTAAATAATAATAATAATAATAATAATAATAATAATAATAATAATAATACGCTTGTACTTAATTACTCCCCATATACTATGGTGGATATGTGTCTTTTTTACTTTCTCTACTTCTTACTAGTACTTACAGATAAGTTATTGCATTCCACCCGAAAATTTAATACCTGGATCCCCTGTATCCAAAACAGGCATTTCAGAAATATGTTGGCGTGTGAGTATTTATCAGTGCTTATGAACACGAGAACTCTAAAACAAAAGTGGGTTAAATATAACATTTTATATTTCAATATAGCATCTTCTGACCCAAACTATCTTTTACATGAAAAAGTTTCGAAAATTTTTATTTTCTGAATAATGGCTGTAACCACTTTGATTAAAATACCGTATAATAAAGATACATGACAAATAACATTTTTATCTCAAGCTTTCTGGGAATAGTCTCTCAAAACTTCATTCTGAATGACTTTTGTATAACTGGTAAACTATAAAAGGTAGAGAAAAACTTACGAAAAAATGTAGATCTTATTAAAACACATGATTGATATAACTTTTTCCCAAGATATTCCTTGTTGTTTGTTTCAATTTTAAACTTTCTCAGATGAGTCCTTATTCGTTCCAGCTCTCTCTTGTTTTACTCCTGGCAAAGATAACCAAATTTCAATTGTATCACATAGCCACCAATGGTGAAAATTATTTGACTATCTCTTTACTCTAGTGTATTCCCTTATTTCCTTCCTACTTATAAGGAACAAGTAATAAGACAATTTCTGTTAATGTTTAGCATGCTGTAGATAAAAAAAACAATAGTTTGTGAGAAAGTTCTTTGTACATATGGTTGGTATACAGATATTTTACTCATTCTTCCGTCCACAAAACGATTCAAATTGTTTTATGACATTTAATGTTTGGAGTTTAGATATTATTTTAGTTTTAATAATCGCCCACGGTTTATGTTCCTGAACAGGACCTTCAAACTGAATCAGAGCTGCCCTTACATTCAGTTGCAGCAAACTTTTTATATTTCTTCTCGTGTTATCTGTTCTTTGATTTATTAGAATTAGCTGAGATCAGTTAGATAAAACCAAACACGGTAATTTCCTGGCTAAAGTGCGCAAAGCCAATTCAAATTTGTCCGGCTAGTTAGAGGCAATTTATCTCTATTTTTTCTTTCTTTTTCTTCGCTTTCTCTTTTTGTTTCTTTCTGTTACCTTTAACTTGTTTCTGAAATATGCGTATACGGTCAACAACCCAGGCCGTTAGTGTCTGTCTAATAAATTAAATAATTTGACACCAAAAAAAGATCGATTATCTACCTGTCTTTCTAAAGGTGCATGAATTTTAAACGTATTAATTAGGCAACCGTACTAACCTTTACGTAGAAAAAAACAACAGATTTTTCCCCATTTCTCTAACTCCCTTTGCTACATTTGGAGTACTTTACGACGTTTGTGGAGAGCCATTCAAAACAAACGAAGGGAAATGCTGACTTCAGGAATTGTGTTGATCCATGACAACGCTCTTCCATACACTGCTGGCACAACCCATTGGCTCCTTGAACAATTTCAATGGGACAGTTTCGATCAGCCGCCGTACAATCCTGACCTGGCACCCAGCGAATTTTGCCTTTTCCTTGAACTGAAGACGTGGCTAGGAGGGCAGCATTTTCAAACCAACGAAGATCTTCAAAACAACGTCAATGCTCATTTGAAATCATTGACGGCAACATTTTTGAAGCGGGTATTGCAAAGCTTGTGCACAGGTACGATGAATGTCTCAATCTTTTCGGTGATTATGTTGAAAAGAAACCATAAGCGTACAAAACTGTTATTAATAAAACAATTGTTTTTTATGAATTTGTCTTTTATTTGAAGTTTATCGGAGGGTGAAAAAAAAACGGCCGTCGTACATTTCGTTTGTCATGTAAAATAATTAGAGCTATTTTTGAGAAAATCAAAATTTTTTAAAATGTTCCATGTAAAACGTAGTTAGATATAAAATCTTTGTGTCGCATCCTTGGAAGATACTGAACAATACCAATTTTGGTAATTAATCAACATGCGCTGCCAACACGAACATGCGCTTTCTTAATAATGCTTTTTTGGATTCAGGGGATTTCAAAACGTGTATTTGTGGTGAAATATAGGTTTCGAGCTTTTATAGCTTTTATAATAATGTTTTTTTTTTAATTATACACAACTTTTAAAGATGCATCATAATATCTCGCCAAAATAGGTTATGTAAATCTAAAATGAAGTACGTCTAATGGATTGTGTAGTGAGGTCCATTACAGAATTAATGCCCTTTTAAAATAAGCCCCTCTTCGCTTCCTACAAGCCGAGGCGCCAATGTTAAGCTGTTAAACAAAGCGGAAGACACAATTTTGTCTTTGCTTCTAATTTTAACAACAGCACGGAAAGTACAATGCACTTCCTTCAAATGTTTTACAGGCTCGATGCCTCGAGCAGCACATGTAAAACAAGAGAAGGATTTAGAAAGCAAAGATGTATTGAACGAGAGTGATCACAGTTCATAGGGCATTAGCAATAGAGAGTTAGGTTAACAAACACTGTCACCTGCATTAAAATCTTATATGTTACACACAGATGACTTTCTCCACTTATTCTGGAACAAAATATAGTTAAAATCTGTCTTATTAACACGTGTTTAGTTTGGCCACCTCCTTTGTGGAACACTTATAATCTTTAACAACCTAGGTCCTTCATTCTCACTCCTTTCTGCAGAGTTGCAACCCCATACGTCACCATCTCATTCTTGAGGAGCTTCTCTCTATTCTCTCTTAAGATAAGACTGTACACTATCTCAAAAACTAAGCCTTGTAGAAAGAAATTTCTTCGATAAAATTTGCTTAATATTATGGAAGAAAAATGTTTAGTCGTATTTTATTTAGAAGACATTATAATGGTATTTTAGGGTCAATTTAATATTTACTTTCTCTAGCATGTATGTATAATGTACATAGGGATAGAGAAGGTATTGCATTTCACAAAAAAATAGGATACCAAGATTTAACTGGAAATGCATCTTTTAAGGTCTTATGAATAAAAAACAGAAAGCATTTTTAGAAAAAGATCCGTGTGTCCGTGAACACAATAACTCGAAAACGAAAAGTTGGTTAAATATCAAACTTTATACTTCAGTTCAGCATCTTCCATTCTTCAAAATTTCAGGAAAATTTCCCGACCATATACAACCCTTTATATGGAAGATTTTTTGTATTTTAGTTTTTCTCGAAAATGGTTCATAACGATTTTGATTAAAATACCGTATTTTAAAGATATTTACATGGCAATTAAAGTGTATATCCTGATTTTTTCCTGAAATAACTTTTAAGTTCTATTTCTAGAAAATTTAAGATATACATTTTACCTGGCATGTAAATATCTTAAATTGTGAGATTTTAATCAAGATTGTTAGAATCATTTTTGAGATAATCAAAATTTTCTAATTTTTTTCCATGTAAAGTGTAGTTGGGGATGGGAGGATTTTCTTGAAAATCTTCGTGTTACATCCTTAGAAGATATTAAACATAAATACCAAGTTTGGCTTTTAATGATCTTTTCGTTTTTGAGCATGCTGTCCATAGACACACACGTACGTTTTTCTAAAAATGCTCTTTTGGGAACTCAAAACATATTTCCAGTGAAATCTCGACATCGAATTTTTTGGTAGAATACAATACCTTCTCTATCCACTATGCACATGCGTGCTAGAGAAAGTAAAAATGCATATTTATTAACGCACAGAATTGGAGTAACAATTTCGATGCTGGGAAACACAAACGTACGTGATTTCGGTTTTGTGCTACCGGAAACAGCAGGTAAACACGAGTAACCCACTTCTTCTCACACTTGTAACACCTTCTGTGCTCTGTTTAAGCGCAATTCGCGCTTCTCTTGTTTTACTGTTATTACTGCCACTTTGTTTCCTGAAAAAGAAAACCTGCCTGCTCCATAATTGCCTTAACATGGATCACCTGCAGCTTATTCAGAATAAAAACAGGAGGAAACCTCATGCAGTTTAATACAAGGTACATCCGTTTTCGTAGATAGTTTACTAGAACACAATATTTTGAGACTCAAAAGGAATTTATGCAAGTTCTTTTATTTTATTATGTTTAACGCCCGCTTTTACTACTTGTGACACCGCAGGCAATGACCTGATGGTATATGGATTGACGATGAAGCACAGTCAAATAAAATTGCTACGGGCATTCAACAAGTCTTAGAAAATCCAAAAGCATTTAAAAAAGTTTGTGTTTAGTAACCGACGTCTCTTACTAGATGACAATTCAAGTTTAAGCTATATCCATCACGTGGTTTCGTTGCCATAGGTGATTGAATCAACAATCAAATGTTTCGTGTCCTATTTAAAAGGCTTAACACCAAAAGAGATAAAATACTAGTTGGATTAAGTACATGGCACATCTGCTTCTGCGTTTGCAACAATTTACGATTGGATAAATGGATTTAAACGTGAGCGTTCGTCCATAGATGATGAACTCTGGTCTGTCATACCTGGAGAACGAGATTAGGCGTTGGGCTATCATTCCATCGGAGCGCCCTCGTAAGGTCTCTTGGGGATTATAATCTCAGAAACCGCCGCTTCAGGTGATACCGGCTTCCCCGCATGGCTTGCGGGCATCCCCGGTAACGAAGGAACACCTCCAAAAGGTGCTACGGCTAAGCTCCTTACAATCCTTCAAGAGTTGCTTGGACATCAAAAGTTTACAACCCCAAAAATAAACATTTTTGAAAAATCATTACACCAGTGGTGCACAAGGGCCAATTCACCATATCCGGCATCCGTTGAGGAGCAAAACTTGCCTCCTCCTGTCACTCCACACCCTTATTCTCACCCACCATCTTGTAAACCCCACGTTCCCGTCATACCGTGGTTAAATTCTTCTTAAAGAATAGGAACACATCTAACCCAGCATCGGCTGCCCTCAACCTGCCATCTGCGTTACAGATGATGAACATCGTTCCGGACGTCCAGTAGAAGTGGAATGCGATGGCGAGGGAAGCCGGAGAAAATCCGCCGCCCCATTGTCCACCACAAATCAAACATGCGGTCACCCGGTTCAAACACTCGGCCACGGCGAGGCCGCAAGTTCCTTAAGTGGTGCTTGATCATACTGGTGATTAGAACTCTATGTAAGATTTTCTTCCTCTTACACGTATGTACATACAATGTACATAGTAGCTTGAAAAGGTTATATTCCTGCCCAAAAAAATCTTATGTGTTCCATTCACATGACTTTCTCTACATCTCTGCAAAAAATTATTGTTAAAAAACTTATTTTTCTATTTACTTCATGCCAATCGAGAAAAAATTAGCAGAAATGGACTTTCCTTGTAAATAGATGGGAGTACCGTAAGCTAAAGTGATAGATATTTTCCCGTATCAGAAAAGTAGGTATATGCATTTTAAAACTGAAACTAATAATACGGAATATCTCAAAAACGGTTAACTCTATGAAAAATAAAATGGTTACAACATAAATTCGTGTTTTAACGAGCTCTACTTTTTTAAATAAGTTTTTGTCTATTTCCTTCGGTTCACCAGTTATGCAAAATTGACAAAATTTCCTCAGTATTCTCAGAAAATTCAATGTATACATTTTAGTTGTCATGTAAATGTCTTTAATCAAAATTGTTAAGAGAAAATCAAAATTTATTGAAATCAAAAATTATTTTTGCACGCCAGAGGTAAAACAATGCAGAGACGAAACGAAGGTAACCTCTCGTTTGAGAAAAGTTTCAGTATCATAAATTTGAAACCAATAACAAGAAATATCTTGGAAATGGTTAACACTACCACAAGAAATTGTACACCACATAAATTGTCTGTTTTAACGAGATCTACATTTCTTTGTGTAGAAGGTTTTGTCAATCTTTTACGGTTTACCAGTTATGCAAAACATATTCAGAATGAGGAGAACTTCAGAAAATTCGAATATATATTCTGTCATATAAATATCTTTAATATTCGGTATTTTAATCTAAACCATTTGTCATTTTTGAGAAGAAAGCAATTTCGATATTTTTTCCATGTAAAGGGTAGTTTGGTGTGGGTGGAATTTCTTAAACTTTGCGTTGCATTGATTAGTGCTATTTTTGAGAAAATCAAAATTTTCGAAAAATGTGTCGTGGAAAGAATAGTTTGAGGTGATGGGATATTCTTGAAAATTTTTGTATCGCATCCTTAGAAAATGCTGAACTTAAACATCAGGATTGATATCTCATCAACTTCTTATTTTGAATTATGGTGTTCATAGACACAGTCAAACATACTCACATATACCTAAATACGAAACTTTTTCTAAAAATACTTTTTAACTTTACACAAACTATGCACAAAGTGTATAGAGGAAGTATTGTATTGCAACCAAAAACTTTAATACAGAGATTTCACTGGAAATACACGTTATGGGACCTCCTGAATACCCCCCCCAAAAGAATTTCTAGAAAAAGGTCCATGTGTGTGTCTGTAGATAGTATAGCTCAAAAACGAAAATTCGGTTCAATACCAAACTTGGTATTTAAATTCAACATGTTCCTAGGATGCGACACGAAGATTTTCTCAAAAATGGCTCTAATGATTTTGGTTGAAATATTTACATGACCAATAAAATGCATATCTTGAATTTTCTGGGAATTATCTCTGAAGACATCTTTATTCTGAATGAGTTTTGCAAAATTTTGCATAACTGGTAAACCTTAAGAGGTACACAAAAACACACAATTTATGTTATATGCATTTTTTGTCCGTTTTTAAAATATTCCTTGTTATTAATTTCAGCTTTAAAATACTTAATAATTTTCTCATACGGGAATTTTAACACCTGGCCACGCCAAGAATCGGATTTCTATACCATAGCAACCACATTTTATAGCATTTGACTGTCGGTTTAGCCTAGTGAACCCCCTTATTTCCCTTCTACCTATAACGAACTAAGTAATTACATCGTTTCTGCTAATATTTTTCTGGATTAGCATGAAGTAGATGCGCGTAGAAGAATACACTTATTTACAACAATTTGTTGCAGAGAGATAGAGAAAGTTATGTGAATGGAGCACATCAGATTTTTTGTATCAG
The DNA here is from genome assembly GCA_030762935.1 of Hymenopus coronatus. Classification (NCBI taxonomy): domain Eukaryota; kingdom Metazoa; phylum Arthropoda; class Insecta; order Mantodea; family Hymenopodidae; genus Hymenopus; species Hymenopus coronatus. The sequence goes on from CM060898.1 coordinate 89,716,129, forward strand.
AGGGACCCTAAAACGTATATTTCCAGTGATATCTCTTATCGAATTTTTGAGAGGAATGAAATGTGTTCTCTACTTATGTAGTATGTACTAAGTAGAAGAAACTAAAGAGATACATTTTTACCTATAGAATCCCAAATAGTGTAAACGTGTTTACGTAACACTTGGTTAAACCCAAGGATATGTTTAACACATTCAAATTATGTTGATGGAAAGTATGTTTACGTCACCCAGAATGGGCCTAGGTATTGCCATTATTGATCCACTTGATTTCTTGCTCATAAAACAAGTCCGTTTGACAAGTCATATTTCTTCAATTGTGCCAGATGTGCGAAGGCGTTAGCACGCCTGCGTGAACACATAGACCTCTCTCAAGCACGAAGGAGCAGGTTAAAAAGGGGCAAGGATGACGAGACAGTTTCTCTGGTCTTGCAGGCGTGAAAAATCCATCCTTGGTTGTAAAAACTTCAAGACTCTACGCCCATCGTCCGACACCCAAGGCTGCATTTATTGGCGGCAAGTTGGCAACACGAAATAGAACTTGCTATGTATGTATGTGTATGTGTGTGTGACAGACTTGACCTTTATATTGTTCTGGGTGATGCGGAGTAACGGAAACTCACTTAACAATTGCGATTCCTTAAGTGGAAGTCCCTGCTTCCCAGCTGCTCTTGTGTTGGGAATGTTAATCGTTGTTAAATTGCTGGCATTTGCTTGGACCTCCTCCTACATGAACGGACTACTTTAGTTCCACTTTTTTCCGTTATATGTTCACTTTAGTTATTTGCATTAGCAATGGTCGTGTTGAGAACAGCAAGTGATTATCCGTAAGGAGCGTTAACTATCTGCAGCTAAAATCTGGAGCATAAGCTTCAACTGAAATCTACTAAGTCCTACCTTATGAGTAAAGAAAGCTCTTTGTTCATAGCAGGTGGCACACCAGCGCCGTATTTCGCATGTGCAGATAAACCCGCGTGTATTATACAATCTGCAGAACTCCACGGGGTAAATCCAAGCATACGCCGGGCATTGTAAACGAGAGCCACCTTCACTCTTCTCCTTTTGCATATCAGCGTAAACAGTGAAAGAATCGCGCTCAATGAGAGGCTGTTCTTATTTAATATTAGAGACTAGACCCACTTTAGGGTTAAATAACAAAAACCATGCATTATTATTACTATTATTATTACTATTATTATTATTATTAAATAAGAACAGCGTGGCGGCGCGCCGTGTCCGAGTGTTTAGACCACTCACCTCCCACCTAGCGGCCCGGGTTCAACCTCAAGCGCTCGAATGTTTCATATGTGCTGGACGAAGCTGCGTCTGGGTGCATATTCTCGGGGTCTTCCGGTTTCCCCCGCCATTGAGTCCTCCAATTGTTTCATCAACCACTCTCCTATCATCCATTTCGCTTGTATTTCATAACATCCACTCCCTCACCCTCATGACTGGCTACGGACCGACCATTCGTTCTAAGTTCTCCATTCTGTGGTTTCGAGCCGGTGGCTCCCCGACATACTTCTGATACCTAGGCAACCGCTTGTAAGTCCTAGGGTATCCTGACTGCGAAAAAAAGGGTATTAAACAACTACAAAACTAGTTATTGGCGGATATTGGTAGATGAAATAGACTTAATTGGTTGTGAAACTAAAAGGTTACTTTACTCTCTAAAAATGTGTGTACATACTGTTCTTGTATATCATCTCATTGAGAGATTAGGAACCGAATCTCAATGACCGGCGCGATTCCTTCGCCGTGTATGATGATACGTAAGAGGGCAAGGAGGTCACTCTCTCTTACAATGCCACTGACCGGCGTATACTTGTATTTACCCCGTGAACTACTGCAATTTTATAACGCACGAAGGGTTGTCTGCACATGCGAAATACGGAGCTATTAGGCCACTTGGTAATAATCCATTTGAAACATCATTTTCAGACCTCTGTTATGAAAGTGCCTGACTTTTAAAGCAGATGCGTTACAGTTTAGTGCATTAAAGAGTGAAAAATCTGATGTGTTCCATCCACAACACTTTCCCTAACTGTTGTATAAACAAGCTATTCTTACTAAAGGTAACTCTTTTATCTACATCAGGCTAATCAAGAGTAATATTAACAGAATTGGTATTTTTATTTACTTCCCTGTAAAGAAGGGAAATACACTAGGCTAAAACGATAGTAAGATCTTTTAAAAGTTGCTCGCTATGTGAAGCAATTGAAATTTATTTTTCTTTGCATGTCAGGAGAAAAATGTAAGGCGTATAAAAAGAAATGTGACTTCTTGTTTGAATAGTTTAAAATTGAAACCAATAATAAGAGATACCTCGGAAACGGTCAGCTCTTCAAAACAACTATAATTATGTCAATTGCGTGTTTTCAAGTAATTTACACGTTTTGTGTAGTAAGCTTTTTGGCTATCTCTTACCTTTATCATTATACAAAAAATCTGATGTGTACCATTCTCATGACTTTCTCTACATCTCTGCAACAAATTGTTAAAAAGCTTATGCCTCTATTTACTTCATGCTATTCGAGAACAAATTAGCAGAAATAGTCTTATTACTTGTTTCCTTGTAAGCAGAAGCAAAATAAGGGAGTACCTAGCTTAAAGTAATAGTCAAAAGCTGGTTGATATGTGACTGAAGTTCTTTTGTTTATATGGACAGGAGTTGACAAATTTCTATATGAGAAAAGTAAGTTTTTCATAGCTAAACCAAAAACAATGAATATCTCAAAAACGATCAACCCCACCAAAAAAATGTATATAACATAAAGTGTGTGTTTTAACATGTTCTACATTTCTTTTTAGTAAGTTTTTATCTAAGTTTTTCGGTTTAAGAGTTATGCAAATTCTGCAAAATTCGTCCAGAGTAAAGTAATCTTCAGAAGCTACTCTCAGAAAATTCAAGATATGCATTTTATTTGTCAGGTAAATATCTTTAAAATATGATATTTTAATCAAAATCGTTAGAGCCATTTTTAAGAAAATCAAAATTTTCGAAAAAAGTTCCATGTAAAGGGTAGTTTTGGGTGGGGGGATTTTTCTCAAAATCTTCGTCTCGCATCCCTGGAAGATACAAAGCTTAAACGCTAAGTTTGGTATTTTACCAACTTTTCGTTTTTGAGTTATCGTGTTCACAGACACACAGACACACTGACACACGGATACACACGGACCTTTTTCTGAAAATACTTTTTTTGGATATTGGGGACCCTAAAACATATATTTCCGGTAAAATCTCGGTATAGAGAAAGTAAAACGCATCCAGAATGAAGAGAAATTTAAAGGCTATTTCCAAGAAATTCAAGATATACATTTTATTTGCTATCTATCGTTAATATACAGTGTTTTAATTAAAATCGTTAAGCAATTTTTGAGAAAATCGAATTTTTCGAAAAATCTTCCATATAAAGAGTAGTCTGGGGTGGTAGGGTCTTCGTGTCACATACTTGGCAGATATTAAACTTAAATAGCAAGTTTACACACACCTACAGTCAGTATCAAAGTTTTGGGTGGAATAAACAAAATTAATCTGCCTACTATGTAGGTACAGAGGGCATTGTAAAGAACATAAAAATTGTCTAGGTTTTGTCTTAACCCAATCAAAACGTGAATCTTTACATGATAAAAGCTTCAGGAATACAAAACAGGTAGTTTCTTTGGTTTTCCATGCATGGCTAGAGTACAAGGAAGTTGGCGGTCCATCGGTGGTTTTTCAGGGAACGCCTAAACCGCGGGGAGTCCTTCAATCGAGTCGCCCAGCCCAGTCGGAATTAGAACCCAGGTCGGTTTAGAACACAGACGCTCAGATGATATCTTAGAACATTTAGTCGTAAAAAATATTAATTTATTGTAATAAGATGAGTTGTAGATGAAAGACAACACGTTTTAGAAGTACCAAAAAAGTTATATAACAGTAAGTGTCTGTAACAGCGACAGATTCAAATCCTGAGTCATGTAAGGAATAAGAAAAACAGTTTTGATTTTTCTGTTCTACATCCGAAGAAAAAAAAGATATTTGTTTTTTTACGACGCTATCAATTGTCAGGATTAAATCAGTTCTGCCAGTGTGTCCCCCGCAGGAGTTCTTTTACATGCCAATAAATATGTTGACATGGGGCTGTTACTTTTAAGAATACTTGAAAACCATCGGTCTTGGCCGAGTTTGAACTCTCGACCTTAAGATCAGAAAGCCAGCACCAAACCAATTATGCTACACCTGAAGAAGACGAGTATTGCATTCGATCAAAAAATTCGATATCCAGAATTCCTTAGTAATGTTTCAGAACTGACGTAAATAGGTACCAAGAAAGATAGTTCCACTGTAACTTTTGAGGCTCGTACTGGGGAGGTCCTGGATTCAATTCCAGTTGGCCGTCCACTCGTTCCTAAGGGTTTTCTGCGATTTCTAATCGACTGGTGAATGTTGAGGTTGTTTCTTAAGTAGATACCATTATTTCCTTTCACTCCGTTTCCTTATCTTTTAGGAATGCTCTCTACGCTTCGCGGTGCCGGACAGATGACAAAGATGCCTGATTAAAGGAAATAGTACTCCCTGTGGACATTAGAGGCCTTCTTGGTCGACGGGTCACTCGTCCTCGAGCCTGGAATTACGAGACTTCCGCGCATCTCTGTGACCTATCTGCCTGTGATATGTAATCTTCTGTGGTACCTTCACTTCATCGCTTCCTCCTGTGGAGTGATAGCCACAAAAGAACTATATAGGTCGTAGTGTGTGAGTTGTCCCTCTCCTTTGCACACACTTCGTAAAAAAGTACGTATTGTAACAAAAGCTTTCTTTTACTCCTACAGCTCTTTATTTCTTCCGCAAACTGATAAAATCACAATAATTGTTCTCTTTAGTACTATTGTAACAATAAAATTCTTAACAGGGCTTCTTTCCCCTTTTTGTATCTGCCGTTTACGAGGCAGGAAATTTACAGAAAGAGTAGCATGTATAAAACCATCGCATCACTCAGGCGTAACAATACCGGGCTTCGACGTTAAAGAGCCTTCTGACTGCGCACGTATTCACTCGCACAGGGGTATAATCACAGCTTCAACGTCAAAAGAACTTGCCGCCGACACACATATCCACTAACGTAATCAATGGATGTCAACAATCAGTTATGACTTACGAAGCAAGCCGTACACGCACGTTCGGCGATTACGAACGCAGGGTGTAATCACAGTAAACTCAGATATTGTGCGTTAATTCTCCATGTAATGTTTACAGGTAACTTAATGAACCATCAAATGATGATTTTTAAGAAATACTCCTATCTAAAGTAATATGCGGTTTTTGTTTGTTTTAATTGTTTCATTTATATAGCTCCCCTTTAATATCTAAGGTCATATCGGAGGCTTGCATTAGAAACAACTCATTCTCTGTAGGTTGTTTATTTTTTTCAAACACAGCATTCACTCTCACATACTCCGAGTACTTCCAGACTCTGTGGGGATAGGGAATAATTCTGGTTAAAGAAATATACCCCGCCCCACCGGGAAACGAACCCAGGACCTCTGGGTAGGAAGTGAGCTCGCTGACCTCTCAACGACGAATATCCGGTTTTGTTTCCTTTCCTTATTCTGTTTTTTTTTAAGTCAAAAAATAATTTTAATTAAAATGTCGTGTGTTATATTTTAGAATAATTACATAAAAACCATATCTTTACAGAAAGCTTTTAGGGTTATTTATACAGCTAGACAAGCAATAATGGGTAATACTGATTCATAATTTGTAACGTATTTGAGAAAATTTCAATCTTGTGGAAAAGTTCAGCCTAAAGCATCAAAGTCTGCTGTTTCAGGTCTAGGAATCTCAATGTCTGCATTAGGGGCACTTACTGACTATTAAGATGGAATTTCCTTACAAATCCTCACCATCTGATGGTCTGAAATATCTACCTGCGTATTCTACCCTTAACAAAAGAATCGCTTACAAAAGGATACCCTTGTGGAACGCCGCACTTTTTTGTATTCAGACAATTAATCCGCTGCCGGGATATTCCAGCATTGAAATCTCCGAAAGATACAAGCCATAAGGTTTCATTCGAAGAACTTTTACACAAACATATCATTATCTACCGCAATACAGACGTATCTCCTTCTATAACCCAATCTAATATTAATTCTTGGTTCTCGCTACCGATTTTGTTTCCTTTTTGATATTTGGCTTCTATCTCTCTATACAAGACAGACCAATATAGACATAGGTCGATTGCACGGATCTTTGCACTATGCCTGGACGTTTTCTTGGCCACTTGGACCCTAGTCGGCAAGTTTCCTGTAATTTCGGAAACAGAGGAAGCGACAAAAGGTAATCTGAACATACGGAAATGACATCTTAGTTGATTTACCACTGCTCTTAAAGTATTCCAATTGTTTTTTCAGAAATTTGTATGAATTATTCAATAAATCATGACAATTATTTCATGTGTTTGTTTGAATTAATAGCTTATGCGGTTGAGTCTATAAAAAGTGTTTCATTCAGCAGAATGTTAATAAAACTTTGTCTTAAAATATGTGATGTGAATTCATTTACCTTTTTCTCTGATACTACTTGCAATACATAATCACACTTTTGCATGCTTGTTCTTAGTATAATCAGCTATCATCTGAACCTCAATTATTTAGCTATGATACAATTTTGGTAGAAGTTAAAAAATGAATATATTTGCAAACTCAAAAAAGTAAAAATTTGGAAATTTTGCAATGTTGTCGCTTTCTTAATATGACCAATACATACCATATCAACAGGATTGTGGTGCAGAAAGTTCAACTATGTGTTGTATATATGTACTGAAAATCTAGGCTTTCCATCTCTCATAGTTTCTGAGAAAAAGGTACTTAAGTATCTTAAAGCTGAAACTAATAACAAGGTACATATCAAAAAGGTCCACTCCATGAAAAAAGATGTATATAACATAAATTGTGTGTTTTAACGAGATCTATTTTTCTATTGTGGTAAGTTTTTGTCTATCTCTTATGGTTTACCACTTAATGCAAAATTCAGAAAAAATTCATCCAGAATAAACGTCTTTAGATGCCATTCCCAGAAAACTGAATATATATATTTTATTTCTCATTTAAATATCTTAAATATGTTATTTTGGTAAAAATCGTTAATGCGATTTCTGATAAAATCAACGTTTTTGAAAATTTTTCCATATAAAGGATAGTTGGAGTGGGAGGACTTTCTTAAAAATCTTCGTGTCGCAGCCTTGGAAGATACTAAAGTTAAATCCTAAATTTGGGATTTAACGGTCTTTTAGTTTTGGGCTATACTGACCCCCACACGGATGTTTTTTTTTCTAAAAATGTTTGTTTTGGATTCAGAGGCGCTCATAACATGAATTTCCGGTGAATCTCGGTATCGAGATTTTTGGTGCAATACAATACCTTCTCTAGGTACATAGTACGTGTAGAGAAAGTAATGAATGGTGATAGAGAAAGCCATGTAAATAAAATATAGGTTTCTTTTCCCTAAGAATGTTCATTAAACTCTACTTCTTTAAAATGCTTTTATTTTTCCAGTATTATTTAGGACGATAATAATATATGGGGTCACTTAATAAAGTGATTAATCAATAATCAACCGAAGGTGATAGTCAAAGCCTACCATACCAGTTGAGGCGTAAAATAATGATCATTTACGCTCCTTTGTATGCAAAGAAACAGCTTCTGGTTGCCGCCTTTTTGATGTCAATAATGTTGAAACTAAAGTATTTTCTCAACAGATAATTATAAGATACTTCAAAATTAAATAATGGAACAAGTTTTTAGACCTTCACTTTTTGTAGAATTCATAAATAGAATATGAAACTTCTAATACAAGTAATCTATTAATAACATTAATTCCATAGCACTGTTATTATATTATCAGTACATAATCATTAAGTCATTTAAGTTAACATAATTAATTTTGCCTTAAAGAAAAGCAACTGTAGGTGGCAATCATGATTTTAATTACCTTTCTGGCATCTCTATGGATATTTTCCATTACATGTTACTTTCTCTACACGTACTATGTGCATAGTGTAAAGAGATATGAAATGGAGTTTTATTAAGGATGCTCTTTAACTACTGTGGTTCTCAGCGTCCGATTCTATGCTGGTCGTGAAAGACCATTTAGTTTTGCTAGGAGGCCTCTTTATCAGGCTTGAGGTTCTTTTACATGCCGTAAATCTACGACATAGGCCATCGGCTTTAGTTCCCTTCCGAAGGAAGCCATGCTAAGGATTTTTACGACCGAAAAAAATCCACCTTTCTCCGCCGGGTTTGAAATTGGTATGATAATCATTATAGCACGGAAGGCGACGTGTATAGAAAAGGTAATATATTGTACCGAAAAATTCGAAATACATGTTTTCAGATACCTGATTCCAAAATAAGTGCGTGTGCGTGTGCGCGCTTGTGTGTGTGTGTGTGCGTGTGTGCAGCATTGCTCATTATGAAAAGTCGATCAAATACCAAACTTGTTATTTAGGTTGAGGATCCTTCAAGGATGCGAAACAAAGATTTAAAAAAAACACCACCTTTGTATTTTCTCAAAAATGCCCTTAACATATTGATTAAATACCTTATGTTCAAGATAGTTTTATGACAAATGAAATGTATATCTTGAATTTCCTGGGAATAGTCTCTGGATGACTTTTATATAACTGGCAAACCATAACGGATATACAAAAACTTTCTACTCAAAAAATATAGATATCATTAAAACACACAAACCTGGCGGGGGGCGATGGATTTTTTCGGGCGTAAAATTCCTCAGCATGGCTTCCTTCGGAAGGAGATAAAGCCGTTGGTCCCGTGTCGTACATTTACGGTACGTAAAAGAACCTCCAGCCTGACAGAGAGGCCTCTCAGCAAAATTAAGCGGTCTTTCACGCCCAATATAGAATGGGACGCTGAGAACCACAGCAGTTAAAGAGCGTCCATAAATAACACGCCAGTTGTAAAATACACAATGTTATATATACTTTTTGTAGAATTAACCGTTTTCAAGATATTCCAGATTATGGGTTACAATTTTAAGGCACTTAAATTTTTCTCAAACGGGAGGACATATTTCTTTTCGTTTCTTATGTGTTTACTCCTAACAAGTAAAGAGAATGGAATACACGAACGGCTTTTAAAGGACTTGACTATGACTTTAACCTGTGCATTCCATGAATGAAATCAAGAATCTCTAGACTGAGGTTTCTTAACATAATTTTTAGGATCGTAGTTATATATAACATTTTATTTGCCCTTATGTTCCTCTTGCTTACTAGGAAGCAAGTTATAAGACTAATTCTGCCTATGTTTATCATGATTAGCATGATGTAGATAAAGTAGTAATCTTTTGAATAAAAGGTTTGTTTGCGGAATAGCTAGAGGAAGCCATTAGATTTTAATTTTTCAAGGGGTGAATAAATTAGACTACATCGGTCTTTTTCAAAGACTGCTGGATTTATATAAGCAGCACAATGGACTTCCTCATTGACCTGTTATTCCCGGTGTATCAGGGCTTCTGTGATCATGGATCTATTTTATGGTGTCAAGTATTTCTGAACCTATTTCCATATAGTTAGGACCGGTTATTTTACTTGGGTCGTCCCCGTCCTTTACCACAGGTACATTGGACTTTCTCATAGACTTGGTATTCCTCATGTATCAGGGCTTCTGTGATCATGGAGTGTATTTTATGGTGTCAAGTTTTTCCATGTAGATAGGACCCAAGAACATGAACAATGACATGTACTTCAAAATGCATATCCATGAATAGCAAATTGCATAGCCCTAGTTGCCCATACGATATAAATGCTTTATTCCGTTCTCCTTCCAACAAACTTAACAACGAGCTTTCACGATCCAAAGGTAAAATGTTAATAAAATACTTAACAAAAAACGCAGAGCTCGTTAAAACCACAATTTATGGCTATTCATTTTTTTTTTCATGGAGTTGAATGTTTTCGAGAGACTCCTTGTTGTTGGTTTCAGTTTTAAAATATTTAAGCTTTTCCCATTGTTAATTGCTGGCCACAGTGAGAAACGAATTTAATCCCATAGCGGCCACATTTTAAAATATTTTATTGTCGGTTTAGCCTAGTGTAATGTCTTATTTCCTTTCTACTTATAAGGTAATAAGTAATAAGACCTTTCTGCTAACGTTTATCTCGATTACAGAGAAATAGATAGAGGAATAAGCTCATTAACAATTTGTTACAGAGCTGTAGAGAAAGCCATATTAATGGAACACGTCAGATTGTTTTATTCACGAGTTATCAAAAATATTTCTGGTGAAATCTCGGTATCAAATATTTGAGTGACATACATTATCTCCTGTGCCTAGTATGTGTGGTAGAGAAAGTAAAACTGTAATCAGTGAGTCACTTAAAAGGATTCTGAGCTGCATTAGGATGGTTAGTTCATTATTAACATTAACTTACTTTCTTATCGTAACCTCGTAAGATAATATTCAACCGGACTTTGTACTCCCACAAAAATTCTTGGCATGGTGACAATATATATATGCAGGACATGCAGGTCTCATAACCTCGAAAACGAAACCTTACATGTCTGGAAAACAAAATAACGGCATTTCCGGCCATGTGACAATGATTGATGTACTTATAGTATTTATATTAATAATGTTGCATGTACTCTACTCATTATCGGTGGTAACCTACATAAGCACTTATCTGTCTCTTGTTTTTTGTGTAACACACTAGAGAAAGAGGAGCATGTGAGGGATACCTGACAGAATAATAACCAGTCCACCGTACTGACACGCTATAGCCAAGGAATCTCCAAAGATCTCGGAAACTGGCCACAAGTATTCCTAGCTAGGTTTTGGGTGCTGTTTCAAAACCTGTAGTGAGAAAACGAGGTTGCTCCGTTAAAATGCCTTGCACCAATCTCTGGTAACGCGTGTGTAAAATAGAATATTTGTTACAAACCTCCAAGTTTTGTTTTCTCTGCGTATGTGTTCCATTCACATAAGTTTCTTTACATCTCTGCAATCATTTTTACTTTCTCTACACGTACTATGTACACAGTGTATAGAGAAGGTATTGCATTGACCTTTACATGGACCTTTTTTGGAAAATTTTGATTTTCTAAAAAAGGGCTCTAACGATTTTGGTTAAAATACCATATATTAAGGATATTTACCTGACAAAATGTATATCTTGAATTTTCTGGGAATAGCCTCTGAAGACTACTTTATTCTGGATGAATTTTACAAAATGTTGCACCACTGGTAAACCGTAAGAGATGGACAAAAACTTACTACACAAAAATTGCAGAATACGTTAAAACACACAATTTATGTTATATAATTTTTTTCGTGCAGCTGATCGTTTTTGAGATATTCCTTGTTTTCGGTTTCAGCTTTGAAAAACGTATGCTTTTCTCAAACAGGAATTTGCCAACTCCTGTCCATACAAACAAAGGAACTTGTGTCACATAGCAACCAGGTTTTGACTATCACCTTAACCTATTGTACTCCCTTATTTCGCTTCTACTTACAAGGAAGCAGGTAATAAGACTATTTCTGCTATTTTTTTCTCCATTAGCATGAAGTAAAAATAAGCATAAGCTTTTTAACAATGATTTGTTGCAGAGATGTAGAAAAAGTCATGTGAATCGAACACATCAGATTTTTTTGCTTAACGTCCTTTAACCTAGTTGGTCATATCGGACGATGAATGAAATTAGTGAAAGCTCAAATGATCTCGGGGTCCATGGAACTTCGACATTCATCTTTTCAGGACAAAGGAAAACCCCGACAAAAACCTTATCCGGTACCTCACCCTAAGCGAGATTCGAACTCGCGATCTTTTGAATGTGAGGCAGGCACGCTATCACCACACTACCCAGGCGGGTTTGCAATAAATTAAAGCTTATTCTTCTATTTACTTAACGCTAATTAGCAGAAAGAGTATTATTAATTGCTTCCTTGTAAGTAGAAGGGGAATAAGGAAGTACCATAGGCTAAATCGATAGTCAAATATTTTAAAAGCTGGCTGCTTTTTGACTAAGGACCTTTGTATGGGCAGAAGTTGGCAAATTCCCATATCAGAAAAGTATAAGTATTTAAAATCTAAAACTAATAACAATAAATATCTCAAAAACGGTTAATTCCACGAAAAAAATTATATAACGTAAATTGTATGTTTTAAGGTGCTTTCCATTTGTTTTCTTGTAATTTTTTGCCATCTCTTACGGTTTACTTGTTATGCAAAATTCCGCAGAATTTATCCAGAATAAACATTTCTTCAGAGGCTATTCCCAGAAAATTGAAGATATATATCTTATTTGTCATGTACATATCTTAAATATAAGGGATTTTACTCAAAATCGTAAGAGCCATTTTTGAGAAAATCAAAATTTTCCAAAAATGTTCCATGTAAAGGGTAGTTGGGCAAGGGGGAATTTTCTTGAAAAGCCTCGTGTCGCATCCTTGAAATATGCCAAAATTAAATACCAAGTTGGGTATTTAACGGTCTTTTCGTTTTTTGAGCTATGCTTCCCACAGGCACACACTCATACACACAGATAGACAGACGGACACACACGAACGTTTTTCTAGAAATGTTTTTTTTGGGGATTCAAGTTGTCTAAAAACATATTTTTGATAAAATCTCAGTCGAATTTTTGGGTGCAATGCAATACCTTCTCTACATACATGGTATATATAGTGTGTAGAGAAAGTAAAAACCGCAAATATATTAACACTTTAGGTTAACTAAGCTAATATCCTTTAAATAAATATTTTTTTTTAAAGTCTTGGTACTTAATTATACCTCAATGTGATTTTATAAAATGTGAATGATGTACCATATTCACATAACTTTCTCTACGTATTATACAACAAATTATTCTTACAAAAGTTTATTCTTAATGCTAATCGAGATTAATACAAACATAATTATTCTGTCACTTAAGTCGAACATTTACCTTTTTCTTTAACATTATTTTTATTTGCAATTAAATGTTTTAATCTTCTGCATCGAAATTGCATTAATTTTACTAATAAATATTATCTTACCGTAGGAGAGGAATAAGGGAATGCACTATGCGAAGACTATAGCGATGTGATTGTCAATTAAATTCGGTTTTCTTTCGATGGTCAGGGGTAAAAGAGGAGAGAGAGAGAGAGAGAGAGAGAGAGAGAGGAACTGATATATGGATGGTATAATATATATAAACATACACACACACACACACACACACACACACACACACACTTGTGTTTAGGGTGTTAATGAACCAGGGGTAAAAGAGGAGAGAGATAGAGAGAGAGAGAGAGAGAGAGAGAGAGAGGAACTGATATATGTATATAGTATATATATATATATATATATATATATATATATATATATATATATACACATACACTCACACTTGTGTTTAGGGTGTTAATGAACTACACCGAAATAATTTGCGAGATTGTGCACATGACTGATATACGTAATTTGAGATGGGCGATGCATGGTCCCCGGATAAACATAACGCAGCTACATAAACATAACAAGCTTTAAACGTGTGGGTATCAGGTGCTGATAAGTCGGCGTTAAAGCAAAGCAGGTTGAAAATATGGCTTAGAATGTCTTTAAAACTGCTGCCCGAGTATAGAGCTATCGATTTTTAGCAGCTGGTTACTAGCTTTCTCAAGATTTAATATCGCAAACATCTGTAAAATCTCGAACTAATCGCTTGGCATTGCGACGCTGAGCATTCATTAACTACATTCTTGAGTATGTAGGCTACTCTGGAGCCGTTTTTTTTTTTTTTTTTTTTCAACTGCTGGTTTAATGCGTAATGTGGGAAGCTATCCCAAAGGTCGTGAGTTCGATTTCTGTCATAGAGTAAATGTTTTTTATTATTTTTTTTTTTCATTCCAGACGAAGTGCCGCGATAAGTGAACGAGACCCGAACTCGGAAATTATCTTTCACTTGAAAGCCAGTATCATAACCACTATGCTAGTGAGGTACGCTGTAATATGTCCCTTCGTTTTTCGTGGTATGCTCTCGAATGGTTGATAAATTAGCCAGTGGCGTACTGGCACTTCAGAAACTTATAGCCGTTACTTCGACATTTCAATAAACAGGCCATAAGTCTCCTATCTCAAATTACTTATATAAGAAATCTACATATTCTGTGAAAATATTTTGATATAGTTCATTAACATCCTGTATATATGTAAACTAAAACCTGTTACGAGGAGAATATTTCGGAAATTATTAATCCCCCTCCCAAAAAAAAGCTTTATATAACATAAACAGTTGTTTTAACGAGGTGTAAAATTTTTTTGTAGGAAGTTTTAGTCTATCCCTCACGGAACACGAGTTATCCAAAAGTTATTTAGAATGAACATGGCTTCAGCAGCTATTCCCAGAAATTTAAAGATTTGCGTATATTCTATTTGTAATTATCTTTAATATAGGGTATTTAACCAAAATTGTTAATGCCAGTTTTGAGAAAATCTAAATGTTCGATTTTTTCCATCTAAAGAATAAATTGTGCAGGAGGATTTTTATTTATTTATTTATTTATTTATTTATTTATTTATTTATTATTATTATTATTTTCTTTTTTTAATGTCCGTGTCACATCCTTGTATGATAACTTAAATATCAGTTTGATATTTGGCCGACTTTTCGTTTTTGAATTATCGTGCGCTCTCTCTTTCTCTCGCACACACACACACACACACACACACACACACACACAGAGTTACAGACCCGGACCTCCTTTTTAAAATTCTGATCAGTTCTATTCACTTGACTTGCTCTACTCTGTCACTAAATTATTCAGGAATGGCATTGTTTGGATCTCCTGAAATGTAAGAAAGCCAAATAACCAAAGTATTATATGCTTATACTCCTAACAAAATACTTGTATATGATGTAGAAAGCTTTTGAACCGTCACGTGTCACATATAACCCCAAACCTTCTATCATGTTTTATTACCTTGTCACTTGACCACAATTTAATTGGAAATGTCTGTCTGCTTCCACCTGCTAAAAGTGTCATAAAATAAATTGAAGGAATAGCACCTGCATTGATATAAGTTGTTGCCCACACAGGGCGTTGAAGTCAAGCTCTCTAGCTTGACACGTATATCACATTGAAACGCCTCGCATTGTTGTAATATTAATAACTTGAAGGGGCGTAAACATGATATAAATAAAAAAATTAAGCAGCTATCAAGCAATCCATAGAGACATACATAAAGTACCCTGTTTAAAATCTACATTTGCTCTCAAATTGCAGGTGTTCAACACATGACATTTAAAACTGCTGAATAAAACATACGGAAATTTTCGTGTGTGCTGTAGTAATCCAAGGGAAAACTAATGTACAAAAAATCCCAAAACGAATCTTTAAATAAATAAACTTCCTAAAGGCCTAGGCAACATTTTCTAGAAAATGCATAAACACTGGTAGGGTTTCATCAGATTTATTAGAATAAGCCCTTTTTAGTCAATCAGTTATTAAAGACATTCTGATTTTAGCATTTATTTCAGTCATTACATTTTTAAGTTACAATTTGTAAATCCGGCTCGTAAATTACAGACAGTGAAACAGAATTTAGTATTAAAATAAATGCCTGATTGTCCTGAGCAAGAATTGGGGTTTCACATATAAATTTACCAAATATGTAAGTTTTCCCCAAGCCAAAAGAAACCACACTTTTTCCTACCTTCGGCGGCTACGCAGTGTGCTTCGCTGTGTTTTTTTAAAATGCTCTATCCCACGTCAAGTTTCCAGCAGACTGACTCTGACTAGCTTCACCCCCACGAGGGCTTACTGGGGCAGCGGAGGAAGAAGTGTTCCCACCAGATGGCAGCAAATACCAAATTTGGTATTTAACGGTCTTTTCGTTTTTCATATATGATGTACTCACACACACATACACACACGTAACACAGACACAGGCAAAAGGACATACACACGCTGACCTTTTTTTCTAAAAATTGCTTTATTCTTGTATTCAGGGTATTAAAAGTGTATATTTATGGTGAAATGTTTTGTTAGAATACAATGCCTTCTCTATACACTATGTGCATACTACGTGTAGAAATCGTAAAGCAGACTGTCCCAACTTGTATGTTGCAGTTTGACGATGTCTGTTTGATTCTATTCATGATATTCATTGGAAGAAAATAAGTTTGTATTTGGAAATAAAGGATTTTAACATTGTTATTAATAACCTGTTAATTTTAGTTCTCCAGAAAATTAGCACAAAATCATTGTGAATTTATGATGAAATACGCAACACAAAACACCACTACTTTAAGTTATTAATGCGAATTTTTAAAATACTTGTCCAAGTAAAATCTTGCATCTGCCTATAAGGTATAAATACGAAGCGTTAGCCCAAACGAAAACTAATGAGTGTTAGAACCAGACTGAAAGATTCATTGCCGTAGCTGAAATTTGAACGATGTTTCCGTCCAGTTGCTCTGACCACTCTGAGCTATTATCGTGTATGCTGCCATTACACTAAAATCTCCTACTGTCTTGTGACTCAGTGATCAGAACAACTGACCTCAAAATAATTTAAAATCTCCCTGAAGTCTACCGGGAAAAACGCGAGTCCGTTGTGCACGCATCTTCTCATAGTAACTCAGTGATCACAGCATCTGGACAAAAATCAGGAGATCCGTTGTTGCTATAGCATTAGTTCTACCTACCCATCTTCTATTCTGCACACCACTGGTTCACAGCTATTATGAGGACTGTCCAAAAGTACCCGACCTAACAAAGCACAAAATTTTGAAGAATAACATCTTTATTTCTCTACATAGTGTTATTTTAGCTCGATACACTTTCTCTGGCGAAGTTCAATAGCTTGATACCCTTTTATAGTGAGAACTATTGAGGTTTGCATAATAGGCATCAACTGCAGACACCACCTCTACACTGTTGGCAAACCTTCTACTACCAAGCCATTTCTTCAAGTTTTGAAACAGAAAATAATCAGAGGGGGCTAAATCTGGTGTATAGGGTACATGAGGAAGTAATTCGAACTTTAATCATTGATTTTGGCCATGGCGATAATGGACTGTGAACTGGTGCATTGTTTTGATGAAATAAAGCTTTCTTTTTCATTAAATGCGGCGGTTTTTGCTTGATTTCATCACTCAAACGCTGTAACAAGTTCGCATATTCGCAATTAATTGCTTTTCCTTTTTAGAGATAATTAATGAAAATTATCCCGCGTGCGTCCCAGAAAACTGACGCCAGGACCTTGCCTGCAGGTAAAACTGTCTTCGCCTTCTTTGGAGTCGATACTCCCCTTTCTATCCACTGTTTTAATTGTTCCCTCGTTCCCAGGTTCCATCCATTGTTATGAATCGACGCAAAAACTCAGATTTATTGCAGCGAATGTTGCCAAACGCTCGACTGAAACATCCTCATGATGTTTTTATTCTATTGTGAGCAAACGCGGCACCCATCTTACACACAGCTTTCTAATATCCAAGTTTCCAATCATGCGATATACAGAACTTTATGAAATACCTGCAATATCTGCTAGCTTGCAGACTTTCAGTCGACGGTCATCCAATACCATTTTGTGGATTTTTGTATACAATTTCTGGACTGGTAACTTCATTTAGTCGACTACTGTGATGTTCGTCTTGGCAGGTTGTACGGCCGCGCTTAAACTCTGCTACCGAATATTTCACTGTTGTAAACGAAGAAGCAGACTCCCCCAAAGTAGAATCTAGCTGAGCTTTAATATTAGTTGGACTAAGACCTTTCAAATGAAAGTATTGTATCACATAACGTTGATCACATATATCTATATTTACAAATTCGCTCACAGCACTCGCTAATGATGGCTACCAAACAAATGCTAAACAATGTAAAATCAACAAACTCCAATTTAAGCTTTTTAAGATTGGTACTTTTTTAGTATTGTTGTTCGAAACAACTGTTATCTAAACGTCAGGTCGCGTACTTCTGAGACAGACACTGTAATATTGTGTTTTTTTGTTGCAGCGAGCAGAGCAATGGAGGAGATGGGACAAACACACTCACACGCTGGTTGAGGGATCTGCGACCAGCATCCAAGTCGACCCCAGCACCAGATCGATCTCATCCAGCATATCACAGCGAGGGCAAGGGACTGCGGCGTCGGAAGCACCGGGACAAGAGAAGACACTCCTTCAATGAGACACAACCACAACCACAACCGTCACCGAACAGGTAGGCTGCTCACTAACATAACCATCATTGATTTACTCGCGAGTTGGTGTTTAAAGTGTAATTTTACGTAAAGTGAGATTACATCAACATAATTATTCACAGTGATAAATTGTCTCAGGTATTTAAGGAGCCGCTGAATTATTAGAGGGGAAATGATCAGTATATATCAATATATTTTAAAAGTAATTTCAGTCTTTAAAGTATAATGCATTTCAAAATTTGAAGAAAAAAAACTGCCACAGAGTTTTTCTTCTGAATCCTTTAACCTGGTTGGCCACAACGTACAATGAATGAAATTGGTGAAGTAATAATCAAATGATCTCGGAGCTCACGAAGCTTAAAGCTACTTGGCATTCGTCTTTTGAGGATAATTAAAAAAACCTAAAAAACTAAATAAGTATAAAAACTTAACCGGGTAACTCACCCTAAGCGAGGAGGGTTGGTAATTGGAGAATTAATAACAATAGATGAACGTGAGGCATATACTACCTAGACTGGTCAGAGCATTACTGTTTTGGGCAAGTTAGCTACAGTCAATTATTCATCAAAAATAGAACGTACACAACAAAGACCATGAGTCACTGACGGAAAGTAAAACACGATCTCGTAATTGGTCTGTGCACGCCAATAGCCTGAACAGGGATGGTGGGATGGGGTTATTTTGTTATAATTGCCTTTCGTCCTCCGCTTGTTATTCTAAAATATTGAAAATATGCCTACCGTTATCTTTTTCAACGTAAATAATTAGTGCAGAGAACTTAGCAGATGTTTTGAAATATTGGGGGATTCTTACAGTTGGGTTGTACTATACGCGCACCTTTTCTTGGCGCTCGGCTCTCGTCTTTATTCGGTAGGTTACGTCCAATTTCGGAAGCAGAGCAGAGACAACATTGAGACATATCTAGTGGCTTCAATGTTAAGTTTCATTATATCTTTAGATCCTAGAGTCGCACACTTGCAAGTGTCCTGTGTTTCGTTTAATAATTCAGCTAGTTCGCGGTAAATTAGATAAACAATTCACGATAATGGTGAACACCTCAACGAAAGAAACTTTCTTTGGTTAAAGAACACTCGCAGTGAAATTTCAAATTTGTATATCTCTGTATAGATTTTCCTGAAAGTTTTACTGTCTGTGATTGCAGTGTTAGTATGTCAATATGAATACCAAATTTCATTCAATTTGGATAAATACTTGGGAGATATAAATTATTTCATAAATTGTTACGTAATCCAAATGTTCCACGCCTCAAATTTTTAGAAAATTGGTTGACATCTTCTATATTGGAAATTTGAACCATACGCAATAAATCATGGGTGTTTTTAGGCTTAAAGCCAGGTGGCGTATATGATGCAGCTCTTAGAAGATTCGGGCTACAAGATCCTCACTAAGACACTTTTTTGTTGTAAAGGTCACACCTCGCCCGTTTTGAAACCCGAGAACACCTAGAGTATTTATTTATTGAGTCTTTCACACAAGCCGTGTGTAGGACAGAAGTTCTATAGGTAGTCAGATGTAAAATTCAATGCCATAGCCGGGATCTCTCGGTCTCTAGCCGGTTGCTCTACTACTGAGCTACCATGGCAACATACCGGAACATTGCCGGGAAACATGCGAGTCAGTTGAGAAATGTAATTCCGTTCCGGCAAGTTGCCATGGTTGTTCAGTGGTAGAGCAACCGGTTAGAGACCGAGGATCAGTAGTTCAAATCCCGGCTATGGCATTGAATTTTGCAGTCTGGCCCCACCGAGAATATGTTCGTTGTCAGGAAAGCTTTAGCTCTCGGTTCATGCACAACTACTTTAAAAGGGATATTTCAATAGCAATGATTACGTACTGGATTAACATAATTTTTTAAAAAAAGTTCAATTGTAATCCCTAAAATGAACCATATATATATATATGAAATTTACATTGTTAATTACTATTGGTATTAGGATAATTTACCCTTATAATATTGCAATAAATACTTTACACATTCTAGGAAATTTTAGATGTATTTAAACAAAAATTGAAACCCGTGGAACATTTTGAAAAGTACTTTTGATGAAATAGTATGCCAGGAAACAGGTTTATTTTACTATCTTTAAATGACGGTAGAGCTTGTAGATAGGGAAGAACAGTTAAAAGTTGATTTTCTATAGATGCCCAAAGCTTTCAACACTATATGTAATAAAAATTTCAATATTTTTACTCTCTCTACACGTGCTATATACTTAGTGTATGGAGAAGATATTGCATTCCACCCGAAAATTCGATATCGAGATTTCACCGGAAATACAGTTTTGGGTCCCTCTGAATCCAAAAAAAGCATTTTTACAAAAAGGTCCTATGTGTGTGTCTGTGTGTGTGTGTGTGTGTGTGTGTGTGTGTGTCTGTCTGTCTGTGTCTGTGGACAGCATAGCTTTAAATTAAAAAGACCGTTAAATACCAAACTTTGCGACACAAAGATTTTCAAGAAAATCCCCTACCCCCAGCTACACTTTACATGGAACTTTGTTTGAAAATTTCGATTTTATCATAAATGGCTGTAACGATTTTGATTAAAATGTCAAATATTAAAGATATTTTACCTGACAAACAAAATTAATATCTTGAATTTTCTGGGAATAGCCTCTGAGGACTACTTTATTCTGGATGAAATGTACGGAATTTTGTATAACTGCTAAACCGTAAGAGTTAGATAAAAACTTACTACAAAAAAATGTAGGTCACCTTAAAACACACAATTTATGTTACATACATTTTTTTCGTGGAGTTGGTCGTTTTTGACATTTTCCTTGTTTTTTATTTCAGGTTTGAAAAACTTGTATTTTCTCATATAGAAATTTGTCAACTCCTGTCCATACAAACAAAGGAACTTCAGTTACATAGCAACCAGCTTTTGATTATCAATTTAGTCTATAATACTCCCTTATTTCGCTTCTACTTACAAGGAAGCAAGTAATAAGACTATTTCTGTAGAGAAAGTCAAGTGAATGGAACACATCAGACTTTTGCCGATTGTAGTCAAAATTCCACTTCCAACGTCCCTTAATAATCCTGCAGAAAGATAGGCGGGGCTGTCACACTTCTTTCATCCATACCTCTCATAGAAGTTAAGATTTGAATTATTTGTTCTAAATATTATAGAAGTTTTGATTGGAAATCAAAAGTACTTGATTAAAAGTGTTATCTAAAGTTGACCTGCAATTATATTTGGCGGTTAATTGGATTGCTAATGTACCTAAATCTAGCGCCCCGACCTTATTGAGATCCCGAGATTGTGGGGCCCATTTGGTTAGAAACTGTCAACTTACGACCATTCGCTTGATTCCTGATCAAATATCCATAATTATCAGTTGAACATAGATCTCTTAAATTGTGAAGTTATACGTCTTCTCTGACGTTGAGAAAAAAACTGCAAGTGCAAATTTACGAATTATTAATGCTTAATACGACGAAATTATAAGTGTAATAGATAAGGATAGAATGTAAAAAGAATAAGATAAAAGGCGTGCGTGGTTGTATTAATATATTAATTCAATTATAATAGGTATAGTAATCATTCAACGTTTTCAGCGATTTTTAAGAGAGATTATAGTAACTGGAAGCCTAAAAATTCTATGATAATTCAACATAACGAATGTTCATATCCCGCTTAGATCATTTTATACATTTCAGGTTTCTCTTGCAAACTTGAAACCATGCCTTTTTAATAATATTGTAACATAAACTCTTTATTTCTTCCATAAATTGAAAACAATAGAATAGACTCAAAAATAGATTCTTTTCTTCGGTGCTTTCGTAACAATTCTACCGTATAGTTTCCTTTTGACGTTCACTGCGGCGTCGACCATTACTGCATGCTATTAATTTTCCGTCGAAGCTGAGCTCTGGCAGGGCTTAGTTCCTCTTTTTATACCTGTCGATTACGTGGCAGAAACTTTTCTGAAGCAGGCGTGAGTACAAGCCACCGCAGGTGTCACAAAATCAGGCAGGTGTAACAATGTCCGGCTTCGGCGTCAAAGAACCTTCCGACAGCACATGTGTTCACTCTCACAGGTGTAACAATTAAAATATTTTAATACAAACCAAAATCGAATTTATTGAGAGCTTAAACTACTACTTTAGCTCATGAAGTATATCCAACCATCTATTAGTTAGATTTCGGCGTAATAAGTGTTAAGAAACTTAAAATAGACAGGCAAATAGGAACTACAAGTTGTACTGGTTTTATTCTTTTAGACGTTTCAGAAAGGAGGGACCGTATGAAGTTGTTTATAACTCAGAATTTCTACATTTCCATTACAAAGAAAATTAAAAGGATTCTACTCCACTATTGTTTATTTCACTATTAGAATTTAACTTACATACATGTCTGACATGTCGCCCTGCGTGGTGTAATGGTTACCATGCTAACTTCATATACCCAAAGCAGAAGAAAGGATTTAGAAGGGCAAAAATAAGTAATTTTCTCCCAAAAGGTACCTCTCATACAAGATGGCACCACCGACGTTGTGTTCCCCTCGATGTACCCACCATGTCGTTTTCTGTGCGATGAACAACTGAACTTGCTCACAATGTCCGTGAACACGTCCTTATAAACCCTGCTGGGAGAGAGTATAGTTCAATTCTTCACCACGAGCCGCCAAAGCTGCTTAGAGAGGTAAGAGCAGTGCTCTCTACCACCGCAGGTAGTACTAATGTAGTAACTCTTGAGTGTGCCACCAGGAATGTATTGGTGACTTCGCAGGCGTAATTTCTGGCTGGTATATGTCTGAAGCCAGCCGCCTGAGCTACATGGTGAAGTACTAACTTGTTGTCACAGATAGGTATAAACGGCACAAAGTTCAAATTATACATTAATACTAGGCACTATCAATGCTGATAAGCTTTGAAGTAAACCCAATCGTTTATTCATTGTCAGCTATGACAAAAAAAAAAAAAAAAGTATAGAATTATAAAGTATCTGTATACTATACACCATATATTAATTTTATTAAACCCCGGAATGTATGTAAATTGTAAATATTTCTTTAAAATTGCATTGTTCAACTACTATATGTGTTTATGGCAAACCTGATTGCCAATTTTTTTTTTTTTTTTTTGTATAATATCTCTATTGAATAAGTCTTGCACATCACGCTGTTTGAATTATTATTGAGTTTGTTATGCATTATTGTGTGTGTGCGTGCGCGTTTTTTTTATACTGTATAATGACCGCTTTTACTACATATGATACCGCAGACACTGATGATGCATGGAATGAAGATAAAGCACTGGTGGAATGCAATGACGCAGAAAACCGAAGAAGTCGGGGAAAACCCCCTGCACTTTGTCCACCACAAATCTCGCATACAGTCGCTTGGTACCAAAACCGGGGTGCCTAAGTGAGAAGAGAGGGTCTATCCACTCGGCAATGGCGCGAACTTGTAAATGCGTGAGTGGGACTTCGGAAGAGTATTCCACACGTCAGCCACTGACTTATTGTACGTTGGACCCCTCAAGGAGAGGGTGAAAAGAGTGTAATTTCAAAGGGCGGCCGATATGGACATAAAGGGAGCCACCATGTAGGGTCCATAGCAGTTTCCAAGCAGTTCATCTCGACGCGGGGAACGCTAGGAACCGCGCCTCAGGTTCGAGAAAACCTCCAAATTATATACTCAGCCACCAACACCATCCCGCCGCCGAGAACTGCATTTCCAAAATGACATCCCACCACGGAAAGGCACCACTACCACAGCCCTCGCCGACACTTATAGCCCTGAAAAATCTCGTTGGGATGAAACGGAGATGAAAAGAAGAGACGGAAGTTCGGGGTAATTAAGAAATCTCCCCAGTATTGGCCTATTGACCCGGGAAACCACCGAAAAAACCTATGAGACAGAAAGTTCGGCTTCGGAGAACTAAGTAAGGGCCCTCTTTGACATCAACACAAATTGGTGTATATATCTCAGAAAATTGAAAATTACGGAAGATGGTTTGTTTGATTTCACCGACAATACATGTTTTGAGACTCCTGAATAAAAAAATCATTTTTAGAAAAATGTCCGTGCGCGGTATAAGGGAGGGGGCAGCATTGATTAAAAACGAAAAGTGGGTTAAATTCCAAACTTGGAATTAATTTTAACATCTTCCAAGGATGCAACACGAAGATTTTCAAGAAACCCACTCCCCTAAACTAAACTTTACAAGGAAGATTTTCCGAAAACTTTGATTTTTTTAAAAATGACTCGAACGACTTTGATTAAAAAGTCACATTTTTTTTAGATATTTTAATTACAAACGAAATGAATATCTTGAATCTTCTGGGAAAGGCCTCTAAAGACCTGTCCATTTTGGATGACATTGTGAAATTCGTAAACCGTAAGATAGACAAAAACTAACCACAGAAAAAATGTAGATCTCATTAAAACAGCTAATTTGTCATATACTTCTTTTTTTTTTTTTTTTTCTTTTTTGTTTTGGTAGAGTTAGCCGTTTCCGAGATGTTCCTTGTTATTAGTTTCAATTTTAAACTTAGAAAACTTTTCTCAAGCGGGAAGTCAAATTTCATTTCATATCTCTTGTTTTACTCCCGGGAATGCAAAAGAGATCCGAATTTCAATTGCTCCACATAGCTATTGCTTTTAAAAGATTTGACAAACGATTTACACTAGTATATTCCCTTAGTTCCCTTCAACTTGCAAGAAAACAGGTAATTAGATACTTTCTGATAAAATTTATCTCGATTAGTAATATATACATAAAATAATATTCTTTTCTTAGGACAGTTTGCGACAAAATAGAGAAAGTCATGTGAATGGAACACAGAGTTTTAAAATAGCTCATGCTGGCTAAAAAGTTCGGCTTAGTGAGGATCGGTTGTTTGTGTCATAACACAAAAGCACAATGCAGTTGGCGTCTCTAATGTTTTGAATATTTCTATACATTTCTTTGTTTCTTTCTCGACATCTTTGCCGATATAAAAAGAACAGTCGATTTGTAAGCGGTTGCACTGTGCCGCTGGAGCAGTGTTTAAGTGTTGGTGTAATGATGTGGAAATGATTTATGTTAGAATTATCATGCTTCAGTAGATAACGCACGTGGATTGCCAGAGGGCGCATTTCAATATCTGCTATCTTTGATACAGGAAGATAGTTGTAAGTCAGTGGACAGAAGGGACTCAAACGCATGTTTTGCATTAGGGTGACATTGGAAATCTGCCATCGAAATCTTAGATTTCCGAGCAATGTTTCAAATCTTGATCAAAAACCTCTGTGATTTTGACAATAAATCTCGACCACACTGGCTAATGCAGTGCTCTTCCAGTATATGGTTTTACAGAAGGATAACAACCTAGGTAGGAAAAACAATTTAGCAATACTTTCTTCTACAAATTGAAAAGTTAATTGCAGGATGGGAGGTGAATAAGTGTAAATAATTCGATGTTTAGTAGAGAACAATATGTATAATACATAGCTGTATGTATTTTTTTTTTTTTTGAACGCCCATTAACCTGGTTGGTCATATCGGACGATGAATGGAATTGGTGAAATACTCAAATGATCTCGAGGTCCATGGAGCTTAAAGTTACTCGACATGCATCTTCTCAGGGTAAGGGAAAACCCCGAAAAAAACCTTATCCGGGTAACTCACTCTAAGCGAGATTCGAACTTGCGACCTTTTTGAATGTGAGGCAGACACGCTACCACCACACGACCCATGCGGGATTTTATCTATTTTGTCTACTTACTATACACGAAGGTTTCTTTGGTAGTACAGTATGGTCTGAAATCGGAATGGGGTATGGAGCAATACATCAAAGCAGGTGCCAAAGTCTTTACACAGGGGCTCGGGTGGATTACACTAGGAGGATGGAGGATAAAAATTACTGACGAGAATGGTATGGGAATCTACCGCATTTGCAAGGACGAAGGGTCGTGGGCTCATAATATAGCAAGTTGTGGGGGTGCAAAAGAATAGAGGGAAAAGTATTTACCACGATACTTTACCACCGCAAATGGAGATTACGAGCATGTTGGACGCTACTGGCAGGCATGGAAGACGTGGAGGGGAAAGGTAAATTTCTGCTTAAGGCGACACAGCTGAGATCTGGGAAGAGGGGAGCGATAAGAAAATCTAAAAGGTGATTATAATGTTTTATTTATTTATATTTTTTATTTCGTTCTTTTCCGTCATTGTTTTGTTGTGGTGTTGTGTGTATATGTCTCTCTTAAGTGCATTTGTTTACTATAATAGGGCACACTAATGCATCGAAATACGGTTTGCCGTTTATTGTGTGTTGTAAATTTAAGATGCTATATTTGAGTCTAACGTGGTCCAACCACTCCGTATATGACGTCTGCAGATATTCCTTTCTACGTTAAAAGAACTGAACTTAAGTCAAAACTTGCCAGTGGGGAACTCAAGAGAGCATCATTGGTTTTATCCGACTTCCTTAACAGCAGAGACAGTGAGTGGATCGCGCTCGTTGATAGGGGTACTGTAACTCTTTTAACGCATAAAGGAATATATGCAAACTTCAGATACGGGATAGTTGGGTCACATGATATGTTGCCATTGTCTTTACTTTATAAAATTTAATTTGCGCTTATTTTGACGTCTAAGTTCTAATTATATTTTAGTGTAAATTAAGGGGTTTTATTTGAAGGTAATTTTCTCCAGTGTTTGGATAATTTCAAGTTGATCACGAGTATGACTAACAACGGTGAGGACACCTCGCACCTTTTTTTTTTTTAAATTTCTTTTTGTATTTATTCTTTTTTATTTAGTTTGTAATGGCATGGTACCCCCTTTGGGAATTAGGAACTTTATTTATTTCAGGAGAAGCAGGAGCTCTACATCACAACAGGCCAGTATAAAGAGGAATAATGCATGATATTGCATCCAAGACATTCCGGATCGATATAGAATCAATCAGGTGCTCATATATTGTATATCCAGGGTTTAAAGGGGTTGATTCTGTTGTCTCGAATCATCCGCCACCTCTCTGCATACAAAAAACTTCGTAAAGCTGGAACCACACAGTCAGCTGGCGTGTCCAAGGTACTAAGCCAAGCATAGGTACCCATTACTGTCCAAATAAGAGCTCTCCACAATGCAGGACGCATCCAGGGAAAATTCAGGTGCAAAATATCCGTTGCTGAAGGCTGCCAGGTGTCACCAGTCCAACCCCGACATCGGCTCAAGAGCCATGTCCATATCTGTCCTTTACCTGAGTATTCCAAGAGTCGATGTGCGAGCGAATCCGGAGCTTGGCACGTTGGACAAGCGGGAAGAATTTCCAGATGATGTCTATGTAATTTATCTGCAGTTGGTAGGATTTCATTGACAATCTCATATGCCACCGAGACCCATTCCGTGTTTATTTTTGGTATAGCAAAGCCACGCCAAATTTGCCTCCAGGGCAATTGTGGATACTTAACTTGTATATGTGGAGTAGTAGGTTCCCTCCGTTGAAAAAAGGTATAGACTTCCTTAGCCGTCCGAAAACGGCCATTAGCCACTTCTGCTGGAGGTAGTGTGCTCAAGTCACGTAGGGGATCAGGTAACATTTTAGGAATCTTATGGAGTTCTCTCCGCTCCCAAAACAACTGATAATGCCGTTGTACTAGCACTTCTACACTATCACCCTGTCCATCCAGTGCTTGCAGAATCATTTTTAAGGAAAGTGCTTTACATTGCATCGCCACATCCAACAACCCCCAGCCACCCTGGCCTTTTGGAAGACGTAACTGAGTACGGGAAATGCGATATAATTTTCCTGTCCATATGAAGTATCCGATTATTTGCTCAATTCTTTGGCTGTGCCGTTTTGTTGGAGGCAGTACGTGTGCTAAGTACCACATGCGACTCAACGCAAAGGCATTACAAAACCACACACGTTGTATCAAGTTCAGCATCCTCGACTTTTGACCATATAGTACACCACGTAAAGTATTAATGCCTGACGTCCAATTATAGTCCTGCAGGTCTTCGTCGTCTCCACTGAAGTATATCCCAAGAATTTTTGTACGTTGCACAGTGGGTATTCCTAACACCGTGGTATCCGGAGGATGCGGCCCAATGGGAAGACTTTCAGATTTCCTCAAATTAAACGTCATCCCCGCACATTGGGCGTATTTCTGCAAACAGTTTCATAGATACCTGACATCCTGCTCGTCGGTAACCATCACTGTAAGACCATTGGCATATGCGGATGGATCTGGTGACCGGTATGCACCTTAACCCAATGCGGGTCTTTAGTGCTTGCCACCCCCAAGTGGAACGGGTGAGGTGACGGAACTGCAGATGGATTTAGGCTGCAGGCAGGCGGCCGACAGAGCCACGCAGAGGTCACTAACCAAGCTTGGTGACCCGGTCACATGGCAGGCTGAACAGAGAAGGGTTGCCCCTCAGACTCGTCTGAGATAGCTCAGAGAAAACTGCTTCCAGCAGGGTTTGGAAGAACTTTCCAAAGTGCAAGCATCTACGCCATCTTTCGATACCAACAAATACTGAACAGTCCATAAGTCTATATGAATGTGTAAGCAAAATAGTAGGAAAAGAAACAGTAAGTTACTAAAATAGGGGGATGCAAAAGAGTAAAAGCTCAAGATCTATTATATTGGAAAATAAGCAGTAAATAATTACTCAAGCTTTGTGTAAGGGAGGTCCATAGAATAGCAATTTTAGAAAGTACTACCGAGTAAGTATGTATCATTTTAAACTACGTAAACTTCTTATAAGATGTAGTGATAATTTGAACTGAATGTATCTGAACGTCCATCGAGTGTCATATCAGAATAATAATGTAAATATGTTTCAATGTTTTAGTTCAAGAGTTCTAAAAGTAATAAATAAAGACCTGATGTTTTAAGTAGATTGAATTTGTACCAACACTAGATTTGGGCTACAAGAGAACCCACACCAAAATTAAATTAGGTTTTATTCATGGACGCTCTTTAACTGCTGCGGCTCGTATTCTATATTGAGCATCAAAAACCGTTTAATTTTGCTCAGATGCATCTTTATCAGGCATAATGTCCTTTTATATACGATATTTCTTCGACACAGAATCTATAGCTTTACTTTCCTCCGAAGGTAGCCATGCTAAGGATTTTTACACTCGAAAAAACCCATCACCTTCCGGGTTTGGACTAGCAAACTTGGAAAACTATCCTTGGGGAAACAATAAAAGCCCTGGTTAGAGAAGCCGCCGGCAGGAATCGAACACAGGGCCTCGCGGGCCTTGCAAGTTGACGCCTTTGGTTTATAATTCCTCCGTGAAAGCATTTAGAAGGCAGAATCATGCACTCATCAAATCAACGGAAATGGCCCGGAATATTTGTTTAGCGTAGTGCTGTCATTAACATTCAAGTGGCCAACGACAGATGTTGGTGGCATGTTTTCTTTGACGGCATTTGTTTCTGGCTGTTTTTGTCCTATTTATGAGATAAGTTCTGTTAGCTGGAGCCTCTCAACCCATGGAGGATCTTCAAGAATGTGTTTAGAAAATAAACATTTCAACACGTCGATCCACGTCATTAGTTCGACTCTAGTCATCATAAACGTATACAGTCTACAATAAAATTCCGGCTATGGCGTTGAATTTTTCAGTCTGACTACCCATAGAGCTCCTGTCCTACAAACGGAAAACGTCTAATGTGTTCCTTTCTCCTGACTTTCTCTACTTGTTCTGAAAACAAAATATTCTTACAAAAGATTATTCTTTTGGATAAATAGTTTTTACACATAAGGCGTGTGTAGGACAGGAGTTGGATAGATAGTCAGATTGAAAAATGCAATGCCATAGTCGGGATTTGAACCACGGATCTCCCGATCTTTAGCCGGTTGCTCTGCCCTTGAGCTACCATGGCAACATGCCGGCTTAGCATTGAATTTCTCAACTGACTCGTATATTTCCCGGTAGACCACAAGGTGTTCTCAAATTATTTTGACATGACAACCCAATGGCGACTTACAATGTTGTAAGTACTTCAGACCCAGGATTCATATAGCCAACTATTATAGTCAATTGGTATTGGATAAATTGTTATTTCACATAAGCCGTGTGTAGAACAGGAGTTGGATAGGTAGAGTCAGATTGAAGAATTATCATTCTTTTGTCATATTATTCTTTTGTCTACATTATACTAATCGAGATAAACGTTATTAGAAATTGCCTTGTTACTTATTCCTTGTAAGTAGAAGGAAAATAAAGGAATACATTAGGTTAACGCGATACTCAAATATTTTAAAAGCTCCAAATATGTGAAAAATTGAAGTTCGGTTCTCTTCGCTTAGCCAGGAGTAAAACAAAAGCGAATTGAAACTAAAGATGACTTTCATTTGAAAAAATGTTAAAGTAGTTTAAAATTTGATTCAATAACTTAGAGCATTTCCAAAATGTTTAACTGTTCAAAACAGCTGATGTGTTCCACTCATATAACTTTCTGTAACCGTTCTGTAAAGAAACTACTCTTGCAAAAGATTATTCTTTCGTCTACATCATGCTGCTATTCGAGGTATACATTACCATAAATGTCTTATTACATGCTTCCTTATAACCAGAAGCGAAATAAGGGAATACGCTAGTCCAAAACCATAGTCCAATTGTTTAAAAACGGTCGCTATATGAACAATTTAACTTTGGTTCTCTTCGCAGAGTCAGGAATAAAATAAAATAAAGATGAAAAATATGACTTCCGTTTGTGAACAGTATTTTAAAATGTAATTACTTGAAAATGTTAACCCTACAAAAACATTAGGACATAAATTGTATGCTTTAACAATATCTACATTTTTGTACAGTAAATTTCTCTTCTCTCTCACGGTTTACCATTTATGCAATTTTTTCCAGAATGAAGAGGTTTTCAGAGGCTATTCCCAGAAAATACAAGATATAAATTTTGTTTTCATGTAAATATCTTTATTAGACTGTATTTTAATAACATCGTTTACAGAGCATCTTTTGATAAAAACACAATTTTCAAAATTGTTCACAAGTAAGGTGCGGTTGGAGTGAATTTTTTTCCTTGTTTTCATTTCCGTGTCCCATCTTTGGAAGATGATACTGAACTTGTAATGTTGTGACACACACACACGTATACACGTCCCTTTTTCTATTTTTTTTATACAGGGGAGCCAAAAATATACATTCTCAGTGAAATCCTGGTATTGTATTTATCTATGTACTAAGTAGAGAAAGTTAAAACAATTAACACTTATTGATCTAATTGTTAAACTATGAAGCTCGAGACTTGAAGTATTTACGATATTGTAAGCCCTATTGAGGTATGTCATCTCAAAATAATAGTCGATTTGTTTGTGGTTTACTAGAAACAGTTCGAGTCAGTTATGAAGTTAATGTGGTGCCGGTATGATGATATGGTAGCTCAGTGGTTAGAGAAACTTGACAGAGACCGGGAGATCCATAATTCTGGTTTTGAATTTTTCAGTCTGAATGTACTTTTGCAACTCAGACAACTACTAAACTACGAAGCAAATTAAAAACATATTTCTCGTTAAATATGAAATCTTGACATCGATTTTTTCGGTGAAATACAATACCTCCCCTACTTCACTATGCGTAGTAAAATGTAAATATTGTAAATGTAATGAAGCTCTTGATTTCATTTGGACTGCATTCTTCTGCTACGTAACAAAACTGATGTGTCCCATTCACTTAACTTTCTGTACATGTCGGTAACAAACTATTATTCTTCTACTTTATGATAATCGAGATAAACATTAGCAGAAATGGTCCTATTACTTGCTTTCTTGCAAGTAGAAGGGAAAACACAGGCTAAAACGATAGTCAAATATTTTAAAAGCTGTTTGACATGTGAATGAAATCCGGTTCTTTGCATTGACAGGAGTTGGCAATTTCCCGTATGTGAAAAGTTTTAGTATTTTAAAACCTGGAACCAATAACAAGGAATATCTCAAAAAAGAGGCATATGACATAAATTATGTGATTCAACAAGATCTACGTTTTTTGTGCAGTAATGTTTTGCCTATCTCTTTCACTTTACCAGTTATGCAAAATTCAGCAAAATTCATCCTGAATAAAGAGGTCTTCAGAGGCCAGTCCCAAAAAATTCAAGATATACACTGTATTCATCATGAAATTTTTAATGTACGGCATTTTAATCAAAATCAGTAGGACCATTTATGAGAAAATTATAATTTTTGACATTTTTTACAAATAAAGGCAGTTTAGGATGGAGGGATTTTCCTCAAAATCTTCATGTCACATCCTTGGAAAATATTAAACTTAAATACCATATTTAGTATTATATCAATTTGTTTTTGAATTATTGTGTTCACAGATACACGGACACATACGGACCTTTTTCTAAAGTTTTTTTAATATAAGAGACCCTAAACATGTATTTCCGGTAAAATTTTGGTATCACGTGTTTAGGTGTAGTGCAGTATCTTCTATCTACGTACCATGTACTATGTGGAGAAAGTAAAACGAATAAAAAAAAATAAATTCTGGGAGTTAAATTCGTAGAAGTAGCTTTGATGTTACCGCAAGCTGTTATGGATGATCCTGTGGTTAAGTATACCAACTTCTAAGTTCACAAAGCGGCATTTAATTCCGTGGGAGTCAGCAACTTTATTAAAACCGTATCTTTTCAATAACATCCCCATCAAATCTTGACATGCCATAAGTCAGTTTCATAGCGTATGATTAAATCATTGTGAATGCCTGACACAGCACCACGTGGTTGCCTGCTCAGTCACACAAAACTTATGAGTCATAACCTACTTTGTTGCAACCATGTGGCAATAACAACACAAAGTTCGCCAGCTAGCATCCATTAAGACACCCTCACTCGTCATGGCTTGTGTGTTTTACGTCGCACAAAGGTCATTCATACAACTGTAAGCCATCTTGTGTCACAATAACTTGCCTTTTAGCCTTATAAGTAGAAGCTTATTATTTTTTAGTGTCAGACACACAGCGGACACACCAAGGCGGAAAATGATGGTTATTTTATCTATAAACTGGCTGAAATGCCCGGCCTTGGCCGTGGTTTGACGATTTTCCTTACCATATTTTGTCCAATAGCCGCACCTTTCTTAATTTAGAAGTTATTAAACAAGTGAAGCAATACTAATGAATGTATGAAGCTGTAAATAATTAATAAGCAATATAATGTACATAAATATCTGAACACACAAAAGAGAAATTATCATAAGCTTAGTTTAATAAGAGAAATGAGAAAAGCTGAAACTGTATATGAGCCATAAAAGAAAACTTTCGCGAGCTTTTTGTGGACACTAGCCACGGATGAAATATATAAACAAATGTCCCTGAGGTAAAGAAACACCGAATACAAGCTTCAGGGTATGAGAATATCATACATATGAAAGTTAGTGGGGAGCCAGCAGCCTAAGTGAGATACTAGGATAGATTTATTGCCTCAGGAGAAGAGACGCTAATAAGAGCGGGAATTCAAGCCCATTGGAGCATAGTTTTAATGATTAAGTGAAATAAAATATCTATCTAATTATCTGTCTGCCTGCCTGCCTGCCTGCCTATCCATCCATCCATCCATCCATCCATCCATCCATCCATCCATCCATCCATCCATCCATCTATCTATTTATTATACAGAATAGCGGTGTTAGATATATATTCTAAGGAGACGCGAGTTCTCAGTTCAGTACGTCTTTATTTACTGTAATAGTCAGCAGTACAGTTCAGTTCGTCGTTATTTACTCCACTGTCAGTTCTTCTTCATATTATTTACGTAAGAAATGTGATACGCGAAATCTAATATATAGAAATTGTGAATATTTTTGGTAATAGTTTCAAATAAATACTCAAACGAAAAGCTATAAATGTGTTATCTTTTACCAATTATGCCGTGAAAAGAGATAGCCTAGTGTATTCCATGATTTTCCTTGTACTTCCAAGAAAGCATTTCTGCTAATATTTCTCTCGATTGGCATGAAGTAGACAGAGAATAAGCTTTTTAACAATCCTTTTTTACAGAGATGTAGAGAAAGTCATGTGAGTGGAAAACAAAAGATTTTTAAAGAATAATTTGTGGAATAGCGTATAGAGAACACCATGTAAATGTCGCAACGTCAGAATTGTTTTTAAGCTACAAGATACTTTCCAATATAACAGGTATATTACATAAATTTATCATAACAGACAGGCACGTTCTTCGACGGGAACTACTGAATAATATATTATTGAGCTCGATGTTTCAACGGTATGACTTCACCAGCTGCAAAGGCAACAATTGCAGCTAATTTGACCCAGCTAACCAGGTCTTACACGTATCATTAACGGCACTTCTTCTACGGGCGGTGAAAATATGAAATCCAATGATTGATTACCAACACTCTGTCACGAACTGGAAAACTGAAGGAGTCTCTGGACTCAACCGGCTGCCTTCTAAGAGAGGTCACAATTAGCCAACATAGGAAGCCACGAAACAACTTGGGGGTCGAAATTGATCCGCTAGAATGATGGACAATGAAGACGCCTCTTAAGATATTCAAATAACGGTAGACATCGACAGACGAGGATACCATAAGGGCGTGAAGTTGGTGGTTGGAAATAAAAAATATATGTTCCAGTCATATGACTTTCTCTACATCATCATAACAAAGTATTCTTAAAAACAATATTCTTCTATCTACTTTATGATAATTGATATAAGCATAAGCAGAAATCGTCTTAATTACTTATTTCCTTGCAAGTAGAAGGAAAATAAGGGAATACACTGGATTAGAATGATAGTCAAATATTTTAAAGGCTGGTTGCCATGTGCCAGGAGTTTACAACTTTCTATGTTTTAAATCTGAAACAAATAATAAGGAATATCTCGGAAATGGTCAATTCCACGAAAAAAGCGTAGACGACATAAATTGTGTGTTTTAATGTGATCTACATTTTTTGTGTAGTAAGTTTCTGTCTCTCTTACGAAATATCGGTTACGCAAAATTCAGCAAAATTTTCAGAATAAAGAGGTCTTTAGAGGTTATTTTCAGAAAATTCAAGATATATATTTTGTTAACCATTATAAATATCTTTAATACATGGTATTTCAATCAAAATTGTTAGAGCAATTTTTTGAGAAAATCAACATTTTCGAAATGTTTTTCATGCAATGGGTAGTTTGGACGGGGACATTTTTCTCAAAACCTTCGTGTTTGGTATTTTACTGACTTTTCGTTTTTGAGTTATCGTATTCACAGACACACGAACACACACGGACCTTTTTCCTAAAATGCTTTTTTTTTTTTTAACTAAAACGTGTGCTTCTGGTAAAATCTCGGTATCGAATTTTCGGGTGGAATGCAATGCCTGCTCTATAGTGTGTACATAGTACGTGTAGAGAAAAGTGAAAAGTTACATCATTAAGTAAGAGATACATCAAACAGTCATTGTGTTCCCCAAGGAAGTGTGGATAATGTTAGAATGTTATGTAACGGTAGCTCTCGTCATGCAAAATGGAGCAGTTCATGTCCAAAAACACCAGCAGCATCCGGCAGAGGTACAAGAACCCAGCACTGTGTTTACTGGACATTTGCTGAACCTCAATTACTTGCCAGTAATGACGGGCAATACCCAGGAACGTGAAGTGATAACAGTCATGAAATTTTAAGTGCGAAGATGTGCAGCAAAGATTTTGATCCGTCAGCGGGTAATTTACCATCTAATATTCGAGTTAACCAGACATTTCATTTCGCAGCTATTTGGGGAAAATTGTACTCATCCAGGACAGTTCAACCATGGAATTCAGAGGGATTACTTCATTATTATTTAAGGCGTCGTTTCAGACTGTTCTTCAGCAGGTGTTAAGGTCATGTCGGGAATTATCATCATGATCATCAATAGGTGTTGTGATGAACTGCTTCACACTTTCAGTTTTATGGTCTTCCGGGAGGTGTTGGTCTCGTTAGTATGTTTTAGCACCTTTATCATTTATGTCATTACCGCTTACAGTTCAAATAACAATATATAGTGTAGCTCACAAACTGAATGTGGTAGCGACGGCGCGGTAACGTTGTCGACTCGCTTTTAGGAGACTCCGGATTTATACCTAAACGTATGGCCACTCTGTCTCATGAGTTTTTCGTTGTTTCCCCAAGTCGTAGGGCATTTGTGATCATAACAGTATGACCTAAAACACACCACAAACCACCTGTCGGCCCAATTGGCTTAGTCGTTTAGGCACTGGCCTTCTGGTCCTGGTCACGGGTTCAAATTTAGCACATACCGATGGTTTTTCAGCGTGCTCAAAAACGACAGCCCCATGCCACTGAATTTACTGATGTGTCAAAGAACTCCTGTGGAACCAAATTCTGGCACACCGGCGATGCTGTTATGATCCTGGCAGTTTACAGTGTCGTTAACAAACAAAATATTTAAATAGTTTTAACAACCACCACCACCTATTTAACTGTAGGAAATACTACAAATGTAATAAATATCATGTTTTAAAAGATTCTTTAAATCGAGTTTTGGGCAAATTTTTATTTTTTGTGAATAGGCTTGTTTTATTCAACCCTTCACAGCCTATTAATACCACCACTACTTCTACTACCACTACCACTATCATCTCCAGTACCACTACCACCACTACCAAATGGAAATTATGTAACTGCAGAAAATATTAAAAGTGTAATAAACAAAGCAGTGCTTTAAAACATTCTTTAAATCGAGGTTCGGACAAAAATTGATTACTTTAGGAGGATAGGCTTTTGTCTTGTTTTATTCAATACGCCCCTTGCTAGCCGATTCAAACACAGACACAAACTGGTCCAATATATCTACACCTCACAAACCGATTTATTATACCCGGCACAAACCATCACAAGGCTGGTAGGCGCATTATGGAATGGTTCATCTCCTATCATCAGTTTCAGGATTCAAAGATCAGGGGACGGTGTTTTGCGTGTTGCAGCTGGGCGGTGGAAGTAAGCTTTGTATAGGTCTCTTCTCCCGCTTAGTCGGAACACTTTTTCAAGTGAGCCCAAAGTGTCGCTTGTAAGTGGGGTTAGGTGGGGTCGATGCGTTCGATTGGAACCCTGTCCATGTTAGCCCATTTATTTATACGAATCTACTCGCTCTTCGGTTCTCTCCCCGTATTCTTACCTCCCAGAGATTGCATTAGAAACAAAAAGTGCTGCTGCGGCCTATTTACGTTACTCTCCCCGGTTCCGAGACCCTTGATTTATCCCGTCGATGCAGTCATTCTAAAACTAGGATTTTTGTGGTTTTCCCAGATCGGAAGGCAAATTTTGGGATAGTTCCGTTCTGCCATTAATTTCGTGTCCTTTATTTTCTATCAACTATTTAAGGGTTTTAGGACCAGGCATCGACGTTTTATGTGTTACGGCTGGGCGGTAGGGTTACAGTTTGGAAAGGTTTCTCCCTGGCATCAGCTGGTGACAAACGCTGCTTCTAGAGCGCCAGGACACAGGGCTCTAGGAACCCCAGGGACTCGTGGCTTGTCGGGAAGTTGGCCGCATTGGATATGTTCCATCTGAAGTTAGGGACTTCATTCCAGCTTGGCGCACATATTCACCCGGATTTAGTTCCTCTCATCCCTCTTGCAGGAGTCACTACGAAAACATCAATGGCTATATTAGTCCGCGTGCGATGCTCTGCCTCGGGAATCCTCGTGATATGTACTCCTACTTCGAATTTATTAACGGAGTCCCTCTGCTTATATTAACGAGGTTCTTCTGCTTATTGTTTGGTTGGTATCTACTAAATGCAGCAAAGGGCATCGTTACTATGTTTCGATTATTAGATGTTATAATGTAATGATCTGGTTCGTGAGTTTAACGCTATGGTAACGAAGGATCGGCTCGTCACCCAAAGATGGCACTGTAGGACGAAAATACGACTTGCGGACGCGAAATTGCGGAAAATGTTTCCCAGGAACCTTCTTATTTTCAAGGATGGGTTTCTTACACGGGACCACCGACTTTACTTCCCACCCGAAAGGCCCTCCTAAGGATTTTTGTGACCAAAAAATACATATCGCCCTCCGCCAGGTTTGAAGCTACAAATCAGACAAGAATAATCAATATGTAAGCGAAGAGAAAAAGCCAATACACTTTTCCACGTATTTCGAATGACATGTATGTGTAACAAGTTTTATTCGTCGTTGGTTGCTGCTTCATTTGTAACACGTTTTTAAAAAGACAGTTGTTTCGCCTCGGCTTAGCTGCAGCATAGGGTACATATAGTCTGGTTGATATCTCGGAGCGTGGATCGTACATAAGATTATTTTGGTGTTATATATTAATAAAAAAACTGATGTGTTCCATTCACATGTCTTTCTATACAAACTATAGTTACAAAAGATTATTCGTTAATCAGCATCGTAGTAATCGAGATAAATATTAGCAGAAAGGTTGTATCAGTTCCTTATAAGTAGAGGGGAAATAAGGTAATACACAAGGCTAAAGCGGCAGTCATATCTTTTAAAGCTGGTCGCTATGTGAATAATTGAAGTTCGGTTCGCTTTGCAAGGCCAACAGCAAAACAAAGGAGGGATGAAACGAAAAGCGACTTCCCGTTTGAGAATGGTAGCTTAAAATTGACATATTAGCAAGTAATATCCCAGAAACAGCCAACTCTACAAAAAAGTGTATATGAGTTAAATAGCGTGTTTTAATAAAATCTATATTGTGTAGGAAATCTTAACGTTTCTCTTACGCTTTACCAGCTATGCAAAATTTAGCAAAATTCATCCAGAATGAAAAGATCTTCAGAGGCTATTTCCATAAAATTCAAGATGACATTGTATTTTTCATGTAAAAAGCTTTAATATACGGTACTTTAATGAAAATTGTTCGATCAATTTTGAGAAAAACACAGTTTTCAAAAAAGCTTTGCATGTAAAGGGGTGGAAGGATTTTCTTGAAAATCTTCATGTCGCATCCTTGAGAGATACCAAACTTATATACCAAATTTGCTATTTAACGATCATTTCGGTTTTGAGCTATGCTGTCCAGACTCAAACGCACACTGACTTGTTTCTAAAAATGCGTTTTTGGATTCAGAGTGCCAAAACATGTACTTTCGGTAAAATCTCGAAATACAGTTTTCACTCTCTCTCTCTCTCTCTCTCTCTGTCTCTCTCTCTCTGTCTCTCTCTCTCTGTATATATATACAGGATGTTAATGAACTACACCGAAATAATTTATGAGACTGTATACATGACTGATGTAAGTAATTTGAGATCGCCAATGCATGGTCCCCGGATAAACATAACGCAACTACATAACGTTAAGCGTGTGGGTATCAGGTGCTGATAAGTCGGTGTTAAAGCAAAGCAGGTTGAAAAAAGTAAAAATGGCTTAGAAGTCTTTAAAGCTGCTGCTCCAGTATAGAAATGTCGATTTTTAGCAGTTCGTTACTAGCATTCTCAAGATTTAATGTCGCAAAAATCTGTAAAATCTCGAACTAATCACTTGACAGTGCGACACAGCATTCATTAACTACGTTCTTGAGCCTACTCTGGAGGAGTTTTTTCAACTGCTCTGGTGGCTTAATGCATAACGCGGGAAACTGCTATCCGTAAGGTCATGAGTTCGAATCCTGTCGTAGAGTAAATGTTTTATTATTTTTTTCATTCCAGACGAAGTGCCGCAATACGTGAACGAGACCCGAACTCGGAAACTATCTTTCACTTGAAAGCCAGTATCATAACCACTACGCTAGAGAGGTACGCTGTAATAGGTCCCTTCGTTTATCGTGTTATGCTCTCGAATAGTTGATAAATTACATAAATGTTATATATCTTTTTTTCGTGGAGTTAATCGTTTTTGAGATATCCCTTGTTATTGGTGTCAGCTCTGAAAAATATACTTTTCTCATTTGAATTTGACAACTCCTGTCCATACAAACAAAGGAACTTCAGTCACATAGCGACCAGCTTTTATAAGATTTGAGTATCATATAGCCTAATGTATCCCCTTATTTCCATTCTATATTCTATAAGTAAGCAAGTAAAAGGTAATACATTCTGCTAATGTTTATCTCGATTAGCATGATGTAAATAAAAGAATAATCTTTTGTAAGACTAATTTGGATATTGGACACATGTGTTTTTCTTCCCGAATGTGATATTTTTACTTTCTCTAACCCCGTATGTAGAATGTACGTAGGGATAGAGAAGTATTGCATTCCACCCAAAACTTCGATGTCCAGATTCACCGGAAATACATGTTTTAGGACCCCCTGAATCCAAAAAAAAAGCATTTCCAGAAAAAGGTCCGTGTGTGTGTGTGTGTTCGATGTCCGTGTGTCTGTGAACACGATAACTCAAAAACGAAAAGTAACTAAAATACCAAACTTGGTATTTAAGTTCAGTATCTTCCAGGGATGCGACACGAAGATTTTGAGAAAAATCCCCCCACCTCAAACTACATGGAACTTTTTTCGAAAATGTTGTATTTCTTAAAAATGGTTCTAACGATTTTAATTAAAATGTCGTATATTAAAGATATTTACCTGACAAATAAGATGTATATCTTGAATTTTCTGTGAATAGCTTCTAAAGACCTGTTTCTTTTGGATGAAGTTTGCTTAATTTGGCATAACTAATAAACCGTAAGAGATAGACAAAAACTTACTGTACAAAAAATGTATCATACATTTTTTTCGTGGAGCTTATCGTTTTCGAGGTATTCATTGTTATTAGTTTCAGTTGTGAAGTACTTATACTTTTCTCAGACGTTTTCCTTTTGTTCTACTCCTGGCCAAGAAAAGAAGTGATTTGTAATGACAATCGCATAACGACAGCTTTTAAAACAGTTGACTATCGATTTAGCCTAGTGTATTCCCTTATTTTCTTCCTACTTATAAGGAACTAAGTAATAAGAACATTGTGCTGAATACCTCGATTAACAAGGTGCAGAAAGAAGAATAATCTTATGTAAGAAGTTTGTAGAACGGCTAGAGAAAGTCATGTGAGTGTAACACATCAGATTTTTAGGTATTATGCTAGAAGATCATCCACATTTTAACGTTTGTTAAAATAAGAGTTCGGGCCCTTAACCTTCTTTTCTACAATGAAAGTTCAAGTTGACGCAATAATATGTCTTTCCTGGAAAGTATGAAACCACCGACAAACAACACGTTTCATCTCATTGTTTGTGGTCAAGGACTTGTTGCTAAACTCTATTTAATATGTTTTAAATGTAAATAAACAGTAACAATCTCGATGTTTTTGTTCTCTGAAGTGCAACTCACAAACCTACAACATATGCAATAGAAAGTGAAGATCACAGGAATGTACAACCCTTATTAATGGTTTATTTAATGATTTTAATATTAAACAATTACTGAACAGTTCTAAAAGAGTTAAAATATACTTAGACTTATCTATAGAAAGAAATGCTTTTTATGAATATCCCTAATCAATTTGGATTCCAGATCTTCATTTTCAGAAAAGAAAAACAAACACCCTCACTTTTGAATCCTGTGGTGCACCACACTTCCGGGACATAATGCCTCTAACAATAGGGCACAATTTTAAAGTACTAATATGGAAATATTGCAAAGATGTGATTACAGGATGCAAATGATTTTACTGATTGCTTTCGAAATATTTGTAGTGCCTTTAAAAAACATATTTAAAAAATTACCATATACTGTGCGAAGTAATGCTGTAGATTTCAAATATCATTTATTAATCTTTGAAAAGCCATTCGTAAATCGTTGAATATGAGAAAGTTATTTGTAAACTTCCTTACTATCAAACTTTAATTTCAGGTAAAAATGCTTAAAAATGGATCGTGTTGAGCATTTTTATTACAGCAATGAATTTAGACAGTAACACCGTTTTTATTATTATTATTATTATTATTATTATTAGAATCTCACAGAAAGTAACTTACTAAATAATAGTGAAATATATCTACACAAATCTTTATTTACAAAGTTACAGTTTCGTAATCTGCTTATCCTTCCCATGTTTGGAGGACTGACACTCCTCTAGTACTTACAAGCTAATGATTAGGGCTCAAAAGAGGGGTCGGCCCTTAGTCAGGCATGAGCACGAAGTGGATGATATGAAACGTAAGCGAAATTGATGATGGAGCAATTGGTGAAATGAGTGGCGGAGGAAACCGGAGGACCAGGTGAAAACCCACCCAGACACCACTTCGTCCACCCCGAATCCCACATGCAGGCGTTTGGGATCGAACCCCGGTGGTCTAACTATTCACCCACGGCGCCGCCTTGCAAAGTCACTCTTACTCTATTTCTCAACATAATCTCCATGCTGTCAACACATTTATTCTCATAGTTTTAGTTTTTCAACGCCGATGTTATACTTTACTATCGCCAAAGAAATTATTCGTTTTTTGAATGCCAAAAATGTTCGATCAATCCAATTTTATAGAGAAATAACGCAAATTTATAGTAATAATGCAATGAACGAGTCTTCAGTGAGGAAATGGCACATAATTTACGAGTAATCAAGGAAGAACCAGTGTGCACGACAAAGACCGAAGGGAAAGTTCATCATTTGTTATGGAGGCAATAGAAAAAAAAAAAAAAGCATGTGTTTGTTTCACTTTGGACACCATGCAGTACATTTTGGGTGGAAAGAATGAATATGTCAAACTGGTAGTGACATCCTTGATCAGATTTAACTGTGGAAGAGTTATACATCTGCATTGAAAAACATGACGGTAAATATCTTGATAGCAATGGCGATTGCATTGAGAAATAGTATAAGATACGGTGACTTTGTAAATAATGTTTTGTGCTGATATATTTCGTCTTATTTAGTTATGCCAAATCGTTCGTTACTTTCTGGATGATCCTCGTAAAGTAATCATGAAGCTAAAAGTTTGAAACATGGCACAAAAATCACTGTTATTGTATATAACTGGTATAAATTTCAACAACCTATCTTTCATACTATAGATTTTCCAAATTTCACACCTTAATCTGCCTTCTTTTTCTACAACACGGTTTGGGCTATTAGGCTGTTCTGCTTCAAAGTCTTGTTCCATCTTTTCCTCCGACGTCCCGGTTCTATCTGTCCTTGTGGCTGGTAAGTGTATGCAATTTTGAAACTCTATTTTCTTTCATTCTGTTTAAGTGGTGTTAATAATTTGTTCCACATTACTTTACTATTTGGTTCAATTTTTCTATTATTAGCTATCATATTTCATTGTTTTGTTTTTAATTAATCTAGTATAACCAGCTTATGGCTCTGAGCAACTTCATTTCTGATATTTGAATACTACTTTTGTGTTGTGCTGTCATTGTCCATATTTGAACCTGTTATAAATGGGATAGCGATTGATTTGTATAATGTAATTATTGAATCTTTTCTTGATTTATTATTTAAGGTTCTTTTTCTTGTGACTGTTATGAAGCTAAATTTATTTACTGTTTTATTAATATCTGCTTCTGATCTAAGTATTATCTTACACCCAAGGAAATTGAACTTTGACACTTGTTCAATAGTTTTATTTTCAGGCTATTGTGGACCGTACTGGTTAAATTACCTTTAAATGCCATAGCTCTTTAAGGGGAGTCGAAATACCGTATTTTTGACCAATTTTCTCAGGTAAATATTTAAGATAATGAGCTAAATTTTTCAAGGTATGTTCAGAATTTGCTGTTTATTGGTAAAAAATAGAATACTTCTGTTCATTAGAAAGAAAGACATCAGTTGCTAAAATAAAGCTATCATTTTATTAAAAATGATGATTTTTAAATTAAAAAAAATAACTAATCCATATACATAAAATTTTGTTGTTAAAATAAATCTTATTTAGATGCAATTATGTGCTAAAAATGTCATTCTTTAGTCTCAGTTTCTGAGACAGTGGAATATGTATAGAAAAGTTGACGTCTTCAGAATTGCTTTCAAACATAAAATTAACAAAATAAAAGTAACCTAACTTTCTAAACAAAATTTTGCAGTACTTCCTGGTGTTTACAAAGTTATTGCTATTTTACCAAGTGAGTGTACAAAAATGTTTAAAAAACTGAAATATTTATATGCGATTAAATATAAAAATGGGAAAAGACTATGAAAATCTACTTCGACTTCCCCTAATCTGTTTAGTTAAGAGCTCTGAAACAAAGATAAGTAACTTTCTGTTTCCTTCTGCGTGCACTTTTGATTTTTACGAGTTGATGGTAACAAGGCGATGGACTTTTCCCGTCAGATGGACAAATCAACCGAGAAGTGCATCCTCTTCGAGGTCAGAGAACTTGTACAGGTTTCTTACACTTACAATGTTCTTGGAAACTGCTTGCTGGACATGCAGCAATATGACATTCTCTATACAACATACTTCCTCAGGATAACTGTATATCATACCGTCGCGTCTTGCCTAACAGGATCGTTTCCCGGCAAAGGCAAGGGACATTTATGGCCGTTCAGCCATCATGTATCTCCAACTGATTATTATTCCAGGGTTAGCAATAACAAGACCTAGTAATGGCGTTCATAAGTAAAATATAATTGGATTCAATCTGTTTGAATATAACAACCATTATTTGAATCACCAAGCATCAAACAACAGTTGAATTTTTAAGCAGCAAAATGTAAATGTGCCAAGTGAAAAGAGATATACAATGTATAATGTAAAAGACTTTTCAGGTAAAAAAATCTGATGAGCTACATTCACGTGACCTTCTCTGCATCTCCGCAACAAATTATTGTTAAAAAGTTTATGCTTCTATTTACTTCATG
Source organism: Hymenopus coronatus (assembly GCA_030762935.1). NCBI lineage: Eukaryota > Metazoa > Arthropoda > Insecta > Mantodea > Hymenopodidae > Hymenopus > Hymenopus coronatus. Next base: position 89,761,022 of record CM060898.1, read on the forward strand.
CGGGTTCAAACCCGGCGGAGGACGATGGATTTTTTTCGGGCGTAAAAATCCTTAGCATGGCTTCCTTCGGAAGGAAAGTAAAGCCGTTTGTCCCGTGTTGTAGATTAACGGCACGTAAAACAACCTCTGAGCAAAATTAAACGCTCTTTCACGCCCAGTATAGAATGGGACGCTGAGAACCACAGCAGTTAAAGAACGCCCATAAATAAAACTCAATTTTTTTAATCGAGAAAAAAATTAGCAGAAATAGTTTTATTGCTTGCTTGATTGTAAGTAGAAGCGAAATAAAGGAGTAGCATTGGTTAAAGTGATAGTCAAAAGCTGGTTCCTATGTGACTGAAGTTTCTTTGTTTGTATGGACAGGAGTTGACAAATTCCTGTATGAGAAAGGTATAAGTTTTTCAAAGCTGAAACCAAAAATGAGGGATCTCAAAAACGATCAACTCCACAAAAAAATGTATAAACATGACATGCGCCGCTTTATTCACTACAAATCCTACATGCGGTCACCTTGATGAAAGGAGAATAGTTTAACCACTCGGCCACGGTGCGGCTGAAATGCATATTCTAAATTTCTTGGGAATAGCTCATCATTCTTAATGACTTTTACATAATTGGTAAAAGTTATACAAAGTTATATACAAAGTAACAACTCAAAAATGTACATTTCGTTAAAACACACAAGTTATGTAACTCCATGGCACGATAGCTCACGGGGAACCTTGGCCTACCACCCGGCCACTGCGTCCCCCTTCTCGGTCCATTACAGACGTCATGGATGGGGTGCAGTATTGGAGGGTGATACGTGGTCAGCGCCTCGAGCCCCCCAGCCGGTTAATGCGGTCATCATGACCTGGAGCTGCTACTTCTCCATCAAGTAGCTCCTCAATTGGCCCCCCAGGGACCTCACGAGGCTCAGTGCGCCCCGGTCCAGGTCTCTCAGCGGGGGAAAAATCCCCACGCCGGTACTGGGAATCGAACCCCGGTCTCCCGCTTGGTAAGCAGCAGCGCTACCACCGCGCTAAGGAGACGACCACACATACAGTTTTTTGTAGAGCTAATCACTTCAGATATATTCTTTGTTATTGGTTTCAGTTTTAAAATACTTCAAGTTTTAAACGGTAAACCAATTGCTTTTAAAAGATTCGACTATCGATTTAGCCTAGTGTATTCTCTTGTTTCCCTTCTACTAATGAGGAATTAACTACTTTCTCCACACGTACTATGTACAGAGTATATATTGTAGACATTCCTCCCAAAAATTCGATACCGAGATTTCAATGCAAATATATGTTTTGTGACCCCCTCAATCCAAAAAAGTAGTTTTAGAAAAATATTCATTTATGTGAATCTGGTCTGCGTGTCTGGGCAAAATAGCTCAAAAACGAAAAATCCATTAAATAGCAAACTTGGTATTTAAGTTCAGTGTCTTCCAAGAATATGACACGAAATTTTTAAAGAAATTCCTCCACCCCAACTACCCATTACATGGAAAATATTTCGAACATTTTTATTTTCTCAAAAAGTAGTCTAATGTTTTTGAATAAAATATCTTATATTAAAATATTTACATTAATGAATATCTTGAATTTTCTAGGAATAGCCTCTGAAGACCTCTTCATTGTGATTGACTCTTGCATAGCTAGTAAAGCGTATGAGATAAACAAAAACGTACTGCAAAAAATATAGATCTTTTTTAAAAAAAAAAGACAATTTAAATCATATACATATTTTCTTTGGAGTTGACAGTTACCAAGATATTTGTTGTTATTGGTTTCAGTTTCAAGCTACTTAATTTTTTCTCAAAGGGAAGACGTATTTCTTTTCGACCCTCTTTTGTTTACTCCTAGCAACCAAAAAGTAGCGAATATCAATTGTTTCACATAGGGACCAGCTTTTAAAGCATTGGTCTATTCCTTTAGTGCATTACCTTATTTATCTTCTAATTATAAAGAAGCAAGTAATAAGATAAATTCTGTTAATGTTTATCTTGATTAGCATGATGTAGATAAAAGAATCATGTGTAAGCAAAGCTAGAGAAAGTCATGTGAATGGAACACATCAGATTCTTTTTGTGTGGTAGTTGCTATTCATTTTCTCTCCTGACCATGCAAATACGTGTATAGAATTTCAAAGCGTAACGAATGACCTTTTAAAAATCTGGCTATCGCTATTGTCTATTCTTTCAATCTTAGATACACCTAAAACGAAATTTACAACGCAATTTTATCTCTATCTGGAAGTAGATAGCACTATGAGAATGTTGTAAGAACATTTTGTAAAACAGTGGATAGAGAAAGGCATGTGAGTGCAACTTAATATTTTTATGTTATTATGAATAATCGTATAGCAATTGCAAAAAAGGAAGTTTCTCTTGGTAGGCTGAATAACAGTTGGGAAAATAAATGTTCTTCAAAATTAAGTAGAAGAAACAGTTGAAGGTGGTTTAATTCTGGACAACCGCCAGAACCACCTGAAAGCATCCATAACGTGAAGAAGTAGTCTGTGAAATATTGCCCTGTCATTGCCAAAGATTGAAAGCTTCTCAGCAAAATAGATGAACTCTTTGGAAAGGGGTTATATTGCAACACAATAAACATAGTCCGTATAATTACATATGTCCAACAAGATCGGAATGAAAGGCTTAGCACACTCCTGCTACACAAACGCTTTGCTTCATAAACCTCTTTAATTATAGTGCAGGAAGACTATGTGCGAATTGTACCCAGCACTTGATTGAGGGGAGAATCCATACATTTACTTTCTTTATCCACTATCTACATGCGGGCAATGTACGATGTACATAGTGGATAGAGAAGGTATTGTATTCCACCCAAAACTCGATGTAGAAATTTCATCGGAAATATATGTTTTGGAGTTCCCTAAGTCCATAAAAAACATTTTTATGAAAAGGTCCAGTATTTAAGTTGGTATTTAAGTTTTTTTATCTTCCAGGTATGTGACACAAAGATTCTGAGAAAAATCTTCCCACCCCAAACTATTCTTTACATTTCAAAAATGTTGATTTTCTCAAAAAACAGCTCTAACGATTTTGACTAAAATATCGTATATTAAAAATATGAACATGGCAAACAAAATGTATATCTTGAATTTTCTGGGAATAACCTCTAAAGACCTCTTTATTCTGAATGAATTTTGCTGAATTTTGCGTAACTGGTAAACCGTAAGTGTTAGACAAAAACTCATTGTACAAAAAATGTCGACCACGATAAAACACACAATTTATGTCATATATATATTTTTTTTTCTTAGAGTTCATCGTTTTTCGTTTTTTTAGATATTCCGTGTTATTGGTTTCAGCTTTAAAATATACATACTTTTCTCATAAGGAAATTTCTCAACCTGACCACGTAAAGAAACGGACTTCAATTCCATAACAACCACATTTTAAAACCTTTGATTGTTGGCTTAGTCTACTGTATTTCCTTATTTCCCTTCTACTTATAAAGGAACTAAGTAATAAGACCGTTTCTGCTAGTGCTTTAGCATTAAATAAATAGAAGAATAAGCTTATTAAGAATAATTTACTACAGAGATGTAGAGAAAGTCATGTGTATGGAGCACATCAGATTTTTCAAAAAGCATAACATTATGGTAATATTCGGTAACTTATCTGTAAGTCCTTTTCCATTTGTAGGTAGCTAATTGTCTAGTCATTCCTCCTTTGTTATAACACACACAGTCAAATGCACATGGGCCTTCTTTCTCTAAACATATTTTTCTTTCTCTACACGTACTATGTACATAGTGAATAGAGAAAGTATTTTACTCCACCCAAAATTGATACCGAGATTTACCAAACCAATACCAAAAAAAAAAAGTTTAAAAGAGGTCCACTTTGTTTGTGTGTGTGTGTGTGTGTGTGTGTGTGTGTGTGTGTGTGTGTGTGTGTTTGTGAACATGCCAACCCAAAAAGGAGAAATCGGTAAAATGCCAAAGTTGGTATTTAAGTTCTTTGAGTTCTTTCAGGGATGCGACACAAAGATCTTGAGAAAAATCTCCCCAATCCAAACTACCCTTCACACGGAGACATTTTGATTTCCTCAAAAATGATCTATCAATTTTGATTCACATATTGTATATTAAAAATATTTACATGGCAAATAAAATGTATACCTTGAATTTTCTGGGAATAGCCTATAAATACTTCCTTATTGTGGATGAATTCTGCTGAATTTTACATAAGTAGTAAACGGTAAGAGATAGGCAAAATCCTAACACACAAAAAATGTAGATCTCGTTAAAACACAGAATTAAGTGTTTTATAGAACGGACCGTATCTGAAATATTACTTTTTACTGGTTTCAGCTTTAAAATACAACTTTCTCAAACGGACTATACAAATAAAAATATTAATTGTTTCACACAGCCACAAGCTTATAAAAGATTTGACTATCGCTTTACCCAATTATGGTAATCTATATCTCGATTACAATTTTTTAGATAAAAGAATAATGTTTTGTAAGCATGGTTTAAATTTGAAGAGCTAGAGTAAATTATATGAATGGATTTTTTTTCACGGGTCTCAAAACATATATTTTCGGTGAAATCTCGGCATCGAATATTTGGTTGGAATACAATAAGCTCTCTGGGTATGTAGGGTTAAGTACATGACAAAAATCTGATGTGTTTCATTCAGATGACTTTCTCTATATCTCTGCAACAAACTATTGTTAAAACGCTTATGCTTCTGTGTACTTCATGCTAATCGAGAAAAAATTAGCAGAAATAGTCTTATAAGTAGGAGCGAAATAAGGCAGTACCATATGTTAAAGTGATAGTCAAAAGCTGGTTGCTATGTGACTGAAGTTCCTTTGTTTGTATCGACAGGAGTTGACCTGTGTTAGAAAGTATTAGTTTTTTAAAGCTGAAACCAAAAAAGAGGAATATCTCAAAAACGATTAGCTGTACGAAAAAAATGCGTATAACATAAATTGTGTATTTTAAAGTGCTCTACATTTTTGTGTAGAACGTTTTTGTCCATCTCTTACGGTTTAACAGTTATGCAAAATTCCGTAAAATTCATCCAGATTAAAGTAGTCTTCAGAGGCTATTCCCAGAAAATTCAAGATATACATTTTATTAGTAAGGTAAATATCTTTAATATATGATATTTTAATCAAAATTGTTAGAGCCATTTTTGAGAAGATTAAAAATGTCGAAAAAAGTTCCATGTAAAGTGTAGTTTGGGGTGGTGGGATTTTTCTCAAAATCTTCGTGTCGCATACCTGGAAGATACTAAACTTAAGTACCAAGTTTTGTATTTTATTGACTTTTCGAGTTTGTGGTCAATGAAACACGGACATACACACACACGTGGGCCTTTTTGTGAAATACTTTTTTTGGATACAGGGAACCCCAAAACATATATTTCCGGGGAAATATCGGTATGGAATTTTTGTGTGGAGTGCAATACCTTCTCTATACACTATGTACATAGTACGTGTAGAACGAGTAAAAAGTAGGAACTACATACAGCAACAGAATAATAATACTAACTGCAAAATGGAATAATGATGATAAAATCACTTAACAGTCAAAAAGAACATATAAATGTGAACGTATCCAACGTTATGCATTGTATGTATTCTACCGTTAATTAATTAACTTGTTTCCATATCACGACTCGTTACATGTTTTCACAAGACATTAAAATTCTAAGGAAGTATTGCATTAATTAAATAAATCACTTCTTGCAATCTGAACGCTATATATTGAGGCAGCCACATCGTGGGAATGCCTTAGTTCCTCACGTTTTCGCATTTCTTCCCTTCTCAGAACGACTTCTTCCTTTTTTACTTTCTCTAGCCCGCATGTACTATGTGCATAGTGGATAGAGAAGGTATTGTATTCCATCTAAAAATTCGTTGTCAAGATTTCACCGGAAATATATTTTTGGGGTCCCTGCGTCCAAAAAAATAATTTTAGAAAAAGGTTCGTGTGTGTCTGTGTGCGTGTGTGTCTCTCTTATATTTGATACTTACATGGGAAATAAAATGCATATCTTGAGTTTTCTGGGTATAACCTCTGAAGACCTCTTTATTCTAGATAATTTTATTGAATTTTGCGTATCTGGTAAACCGTAAGAGATAGACAAAAACTTGCACCACAAAAAAATATAGATCATGTTAAAACCACAATTTATGTCATACACGTTATTTTCGTTGAATTGACCATTTCCGAGATATTCCTTGTTATTTGTTTCAGATTTAGTTTTTTTCACACTGAAATCTCCGGAGCTGTATAGAAACGGAATTCATCCACATGGCAACCGGCTTTAAAAAGATTTGACTCTCGTTTTAGCCTAGTGTATTCCCTTATTTTCCTTTTACTTACAAGAAAGAAAGTAATTAAGACACTTTCTACTAATGTTTATCTGGATTATCATAAAGTAGACAGAAGAATATGCTTTTAACACTAATTTGTTATAGTGATGTAGAGAAAGTCATGTGAATGGAACACTCAGGTTTCTTACTTTCTCTAGCCCGCATGTACTAATAGGTCGAGAAGATATTGTATTCTATCTAAAAATTCGATGTCGAGATTTCACCGGATATATATTTTTTGGGTTTCCCTGAGTCGGAAAAAAACATGTTTAGAAAAAGATCCGTGTGTGTATGTGTGTGTGTCCGTTTATCCGTGAACATGATAACTCAACAACGAAAAGTTAGGAAAATACCAAACTTGTGTTTAATTTTAGTATCTTCAAGGGAGATTTTGAGCAAACCCCCCTCACAACAAATTAACTTTTGTATGAAAAAGCTTTTCGAACATTTTGATTTTCACAAAAATGGCTCAAACGATTATGATTAAAATCCCGTATAATTTAAATTTTATGGGAATGGCCTCTAAAGACCTCTTTATTCTGAATGAATTTTGCTAAATTTTGCGTGACTAGTAAACCGTGAGAGATATCGATAAAACACACAATTTATGCCATATACTTTTTTTTTTTCGTGCAGTTGGCCGTTTTCGAGATAATCCTTGACATTCATTTCAGTTTTAAAATCCTTAAACTTTTCTCATACGGGAACTTTTCAACTCCTGGCCACGCAAAACAACGGATTTCAATACCATAGCAACCACATATTTAAAAATTTAACTAACGGTTTAGCCTAGTGAAATCCCTTGTTTGTCGCCCTCCGTGGTGTAATGGTTACCATGCTAACTTCATATACCCAAGGTCGCGGGTTCACAATCCTTAGCATGGCTTCCTTTGGAAGGGAAGTAAAGCCGTTGGTCCCGTGTCGTAGATTTATGGCACGTAAAAGAACCTCAACTCTGATAGAGAGGCCTCTGAGCAAAATTGAGCGGACTTTCACGCCCTATATAGAATGGGACGCTGAGAACAGCAGTAGTTAAACAGCGTCCATAAATAACACGCCATTTACATTTTATTTCCTTATTTTCCTTCTACTTACAAGGAACTAAATAATAAAACCGTTTCTGCTAATGTTTTAGCATGCAATAGAAGAATAAGATTTTTAACAGTAATTTGTTACAGGGATGCAGATAAAGTCATGTGAAGTGAACAAATCAGGTTTTTTCGTACCTAAATCAAATTTACAGGAGCGCACTAGCTGAATGTCGGAAACTCCTCGAAAGTAGAGTAGAGCATTTTTACGCATTGAAGCCTCATCTAATCGGAACTGTGTTTAACACGTAACTTCCGGGGGACACGTGCGAAGCGGACCGAAATGCCGGCAAACATCACACCAAACTCTTCTGGAGACAGAAGTGGATGCAGGTCTCCTTTAGAGAGGGGCTAACACGCTTAGAAGCATGCCCTAACAATGAAGAAAATGCAATCTAATAGTATATTTAAATTTCTAGATTTGTAAGCTGATATAGTGCGTTTCAAAGGTGTTGAAAATTTTCTGCTAAATAGAAATATTTTTTTCAACAAATAAGATGTCTCCCATTCACATGACTTTATCTCGCTGTTCCAAACTTTTCTTACAAACGATTATTTGTAGTTTCTCTATACGTATTATGTACGTAGTGTATAGAGAAGGTATTGCATTGCACCGAGATTTCACTGGAAATACATGTTTTGAGACCACCTGAATTTAGAAAAAGCATTTTTAGAAACATGTCCGTGTGTGTGTCTGCCTGTCTGTCTGCCTGCCTGCCTGCCTGCCTGCCTGCCTGCCTGTCTGTCTGTGAGTATGTTTGTGTGCGTGTGTCTGTGGGCAGCATAGCTCAAAAACGAAAAGACCGTTAAATACTAAACTTGGTATTTAAGCTTGGTATCTTCCAAGGATGCGACACGAAGATTTTGAAAAAAATCCTCCCACCCTCAACTACCCTTTACATGGAAGTTTTTTCGAACATTTTGATTTTCTCAAAAATGGCTCTAACAGTTTTGATTAAAATATCGTATATTAAAGATATTTACCTGACAAATAATGTGTTTATTTGAATTTTCTGGGAATAGCCTCTGAAGACTACTTTAATCTGGATGAATTTTGCATAACTGCTAAACCGTAAGAAATGGACAAAAACTTACTACACAAAAAATGTAGAGCACATTAAAACACTCAATTTATGTTATATATATTTTTTTTTCGAGGAGTTGATCGTTTTTTAGATATTCCTTGTTTTTTGGTTTCAGCTTTGAAAAACTTGTACTTATCTCATGCAGGAATTTGTTAACTCGTGTGCATACAAACAAAGGAACTTCAGTCCATAGCAACTAGCTTTTGACTTCAGTTTAACCTATGATACTCCCATATTTCACTTCTACTTACAAGGAAGTAAGTAATAAGACTATGTCTGCTAATTTTTTCTCGATTAGCAGGAAGTAAATAGAAGAATAAGCTTATTGACAATAATTTGTTACACAGAAGTAGAGAAAGTCATGTGAATGAAACACATCAGATTTTCTTATCTACATCATGCTAATCGAGATAAACATTATCAGAATTGGTCTTAATACTTGCTGCTTTGTCAATAGAAAGGAAACACTAGCCTAAATACTTGGTCAAATATTTTAAAACTGGTCGTTATTTGAAACAATTGATATTCAGTTCTCTTTGTTTGCAAGGAGTAAAACAATTGATGCCATGAAAGATGAATTTTAGTTTGTGAAAAGTTTAAATAGTTAAACATTGAAACCAATAACAAAGGACATCTCGAAAACGGTTTAATCTACACAAAAAATGAATATAACTAACTGCGTGCTTTAACAAAGCTATATATTTTGTAAGCTATTGTCTAGCTCCTACAGTGTACCAGTTATATAAAATAATTCAGAATGAAGAGTTTTTTCACAGGTTCTTGCCAGAAAATTGGGATATGTATTTATTCCATTCGTCAAACTTCTCGGAAAATGTTTCATATAAAGGGCACCTTGGGTACCAAGTTTGGCATTTAACGGGCTCTTCATTATTGAGTTATGCTGTTCGCACACTCTCTCTCTCTCTCTCTCTGACAGACACATACATGCTAGCCTTTTTACTTTCTCTAGCCCCATATGTACAATGTACATAGGGATAGAGAAGTATTGTATTCCACCCAAAAATTCGATACCGAGATTTCACCGGAAATACATGTTTTAGGCCCCCTGTATCCAAAAAAAGTATTTTGAGAAAAAGGTCCGTATGTGTGTGTGTGTGTGTGTGTGTATGTGTGTGTGACCGTGTGTCTGTGAACACGATAACTCAAAACGGAAAGTAGCTAAAATACCTAACTTGGTATTTAAGTTTAGTATCTTCCAGGGATGCGACACGAAGATCCTCCCACCCGAAACTACCCTCTACATGGAACTTTTTTCGGAAATTTTGATTTTCTTAAAAATGGCTCAAACGATTTTGATTAAAATATCATATATTAAAGATATTTATCTAAAAAATAAAATGTATATCTTGAATTTTCTGGGAATAGCTTCTGAAGACCTGTTTATTCTGGATGCATTTTGCTTAATTTGGCATAACTAGTAAACCGTAAGAGATAGACAAAAACTTACTATACAAAAAATGTAGGTCTTGTTAAAATACACAAGTTATGTCATATACATTTTTCTCGTGGAGGTTACCGTTTTCGCGGTATTTATTGTTATTAGTTTCAGTTGTGAAGTACTTATACTTTTCTCAGACGGGAGTGTCCGTTTTTCTTTTGTTCTACTCCTGGCCAAGAAAAGAAGCGATTTGTAATGACAATCGCATAACGACAGCTTTTAAAACATTTGACTATTGGCTTAGCCTAGTGTATTCCCTTATTTTCTTCCTGTTTATAAGGAACTAAGTAATAAGAACATTCTGCTAACGATTATCTCGATTAGCATTGTGTACAAAGAAGAAGGATCTTATGTAAGAAGTTTGTAGAACAGCTAGAGAAAGTCATGTGAGTGTAACACATAAGATTTTTTTAAATGCTTCGTTTGTTCTAAGGACGTCTAAAACATATATTTCCGGTGAGTTTAGCATTTTTGGGTGGATTACAATACCTTCTCTACCTAATGTGTATATTGTATATAACGTGCTAGAGAAATTAATAAAAATCGTTGTCTTTGTCTGATTGGCTAAACCAATTCACTATCGTTATATGCAAACAAATTCCCGGCGTTTACTATATTTTAAAAACAAACAATTACTCAGCTCTGAATGAACCTAATTAATTGAAAAGTCGACAAAACACGCATGGCCATCCATTCCACTCAGCAAATATCGCTGCGAACAAGCTCCCTCGAACAATTGTACAATGTAGATTATACGCTCCATTCTATGCAGAATGGTTCACGTTCCGCCCTATAGGTTTACCGTCTCTATTTCGAATATTGCACAACACTACTTGTGAATCAATATTCATAGAACAAGAATATCGGGAAGCTTTACAAGACAAAGCTCCTTATAGCCATAGTTGTAAACGTTATCGTTTTATAATTTTCATTTTATCGCACCTATAAGGAATTGATTCAAAGGCAAATTCATTAGCACCGCGTGGATATACATATTTTGGGTTTATGTACTTTAACTTGAGTATTGGTTATCATACTTCAGTTGCATTCAGTAAACCATTTGTTACCAAAGTGTTTAAGTGCAAAATTATACATATATTCATTTCTGTTGGGATTTTTTTAACTATGTATGCGTTACAAGCTGTTCCTTTTCGGAAGGCACAGCTTCGAGTCCCATTGACTGTCCGTTCTGGTTTGGGTTTCTGTTGTCACCAGTGGAGTGGTGTCCCTCCTCCAAGACCAGAATATTTTTCGCACCACATTTTCTATTATTTCATATTACATTTTGGGGTTAGGGTGTCTACTTAGCGTGGTGGTATGATGACTCATTGTCAATAGGAAGCCCTAGTTCGATTCCCGGTACTAAAGTAGCTATTTTCTCCCGTTGGGAACCCTGGTCCGGTGTGCACTCAACCTCCTGAGATCCCTTGGGTCCAAAGAGGAGCTATTTGAGGAAAAAGTGGCTGCTACAAATTGGGTTGACCGCATTAACCGGCCAGGAGGGATTTATCTCACCCTCCAGGCTGCACCCCTCTCATGATGCCTGTAATGGGCAGAGGTAGGGGACGCAGATTTCGAGCGGTAGACTTTGGCATGACTTCGGGCTGTTTTGCCTTTGGAGTTTGGGCTAGTTACTTTCTCTACATGTACTATGTACATGGTACATGGAGAAGGTATTGTAATGCACCCAAAAATTCGATACCGAGATTTCACCGGAAATACATGCTTTGAGTCCCCCTGAATCCAAAAAAAAAACCATTTCTGGAAAAAGGTTCGTGTGTGTGTGTGTGTGTGTCTGTGGACAGCATAGCCCAAAAAAGAAGACCTTTAAATACCAAACTTGGTATTTAAGTTTGGTATCTTACAAGGACGCGACACAAAGATTTTCAAGAAAATCCCCCCACACCCAACTTCCCTTTACATGGAACTTTTTTTCGAACATTTTGATTTTCTCAAAAATGGCTGTAACGATTTTATTAAACTATCGTATATTAAAGATATTTACCTGGCAAATGAAATATACATCTTGAATTTTCTGGGAACAGCCTCTGAAGACTACTATATTCTGGATAAGTTTTACAGAATTTTTCATAACTGTTAAACCCTAAGAGATGGACAAAGACTTACCACACAAAAAATGTAGAGAACTTTAAAACACACAATTTATGTTATATATTTATTTTTTCGTGGATTTGATCGTTTTTTTTACATATTCTTTGTTTTTGGTTTCGCTCTGAAAAACTTACATTTTTCTCATACAGGAATTTGTCAATTCCTGTCCATACAAACAAAGAAACTTCAGTCACATAGCAACCAGCTTTTGACTATCACTTTAACCTATGGTATTCTCTTATTTCGCTTCTACTTACAAGGAAGTAAGTAATAAGGCTATTTCAGTTAATGTGCTTCTCGATTAGCATGAAGTAAATAGAAGCATAAGCTTTTTAACAATAATTTGTTGCAGAAATGTAGAGAAAGTCATGTGAAATGAACACATCAGACTTTTTTTTTTTTTTTTCGGGGTTAAGAGGTTGATAGGTAGTTTTGCTGGTGTGTGTTTTACTCTGTAGCAGTTTCCTCTTCCTCCTCTAATATGGAACCAAAGCAGTTTGGACCGGTTCGTCAGGAGGTACGCTGGAGTCGCCTGCAGGAGTGTTTCTATCTGTGAAATTTAGCGACCCCTTAACTGCCGCTCTTGATCCGGGCAGCAATTTTTCGGATCTTTCATCTCGTCATCCCTTCCTCCCGGATGTTGTGTATCGCATAATAGGCATCTGGTCTCACTGTTTAAACTCTCCTCTGCCCTTTGCGAAGAGAAGAAAGAGAAAGACAGACAGATAGAAAGAAAGATGGATGGGGTGGGTTACTGTGTGTTTGGTATTTACTTTCTCCATTACGTACATAGAGAACATATTTCATATATTCATTCATTTGTTTGTGATGTATATAAAACTGAACGATTAGAAATAACTCTTCTAATGTCTTGGTTTAAAGTTTTTATATTCTTATTCTAATCTGCATATTAAAATGTTTTATTTTAAAAGTTTGAAGAAAATGATTAAAAAAATATATAGGGAGTTTTATCGGAAGCGCACATGGACCCTTTTCCAAAAATATTCATCTAATTTCAAAATGTGTATTTTCGGCGAAATTTCGGCATTGAAATTCTTAGTAGCGTACAACCCTTTCTTATTGTAAAAAAACAATGCATAACAGCAAAAAAGAAAATATATCCATTAATTAGCTCCGCATTTTCTGATCACCTGCTTAAACTCCGATTCGCTTGAGGCCAATCCGCTTCGCTGAGGATTTTAAACTGTGGTTATGTTCAGAGTAAAATTCTTCTACAAAAATACGCTGTTTTCTTTGGATAGTATCGTATATTTAGAGAATAAAACTACTCGTAACTCTGATTGGCTAATAAACATTTGGGAGTTACTAAAATCGGTTAAAACATCGAAAATAGTTTTTTTTTATTTTATAGTAAATGATTTTTGATAACTTTGGACATCCTTAGAGAGTGCCCATTTAGTTGCCCCTCTTTGTTTTGGGCTCTACAACTATTTAAAATTGTACAATACACTTGCTTCTCAGCATACTGCTTTATAAAACAGCATGTTTTTCAAAATTACGTTTTGACATTTTCAATATGTTCCTCTCAGTTTTTATTTCACTGAACGAAAATGTCCCAGAATGTGTGGAGAAGCATCTGTTGTAATATTGCAGCGCAGAAAATTATCGTGTAGTTCAAAGCTTCAATTCAAAAATTACAATCAATTTTCTTAAATTTTGATGCATATGAAAAATGTTGATTATGCAATGTTTCACATGATAAAATTTATGAAGTACTTTATTTTATCAAGGTATTTATCAAGTTTAAATGAATGTGGTATACATATTAACAAATAAAATGTACTCACAGTAAACTTTCCAGAATAAACTATACAAAATATAGAAATTTGAAATCTAACTGCCAGTGCCTCAGTATGGTGTGCTATAACAAAAGAAGTAAGGATTGTTTGATGTCAAAAAGGAACTACAGATTCCTCCCAAGTTTGGCACGCTTTGCTATTTTATTTGCAATCATACACTACAAATTCCCCTTTCACAAAGATAAAATATCAACATTACGAATTTAACACTTTTGCGTAATTTTTTTTGTAATATTTTGAAAACACGAGTTTGTTGGAATTTCCAAGAGAAATGGCAATTCACAGTTGGTGATCCAGGGGGTGTTTTCTTCACAAGACCTGACTGCAAAAAGTCACCCACGCCACTTGTTGGAAAACCAGCTTCAACTGCAATAACTTATCACGACTCAGATATATCACAATTGTTAACGCTACCCAGGAGACCACGTTCAGTTCCAGACAGGTCAAGCTGCTTATATTGGATGTGTATCCTTTTCAACATCAGTAGATTGAGAATTACTTGCTTTTTCTAGTTAGTATTGTTACTTTCTCTACGCGTGCTATATATATAGCAGGTAGAGTAGGTATTGTATATCACCCACTATCACTAGAAATGATATTTTGAGGTCCCCTGATTCCAAAAAATGTACATAATTTTAGAGAAAGGTCCGTGTGTGTGAGTGTGTTTCCGTATGTATTTGTCTGTGAACAGCATAAATCAAAAGTGAAAATTCCTTTGAAAACTAAACTTGATATTCTCAAAACTGTATTTGATGCCATTAAAATATGGTATATTTAAGATATTTACATGGTAAATAAAACGTATATATTGAATTTCCTGAGGACAACTTTTGGAGACTTTCTCATCCAGGATGAATTTTGCATAACTTGTAAACCGTAAGCGATAGACAAAAACTTACCGCACAAAAATGTACATCTTGTTAAAAAGCACGGTTTGTGTTATATGTGTGTTGTTTTTTTTTTAGAGCTAACCATTTCAGAGATGTTCCGTATAATTAATTTGAATCTTAAAATACTTAAAACAATACACCTAATAGGATCATATCTCGAAAATTTTGAATTTCTCAAAAAATGCTTAACGATTTTGATTAAAATATCTTATGTATAAGATATTTTCATGACAAACGAAATAAAATCTTCAATTTTCTGGGAAAAACCCTCTGAAAAGCTATTCCTTCTGGATGACTTTTGTATAATTGGCAAATCGTAATAGATAGAAACAAAACTTACACAAAAATATAAATGTGGTTAAAACAAATAATTTGTTACAGGTAATTTTTGTAGAGTTAAAATAGTTTCAAACTCTTAAACTTTTCTCAAAAAGGAAATCATGTTTCATTTCAAACTTCTTTTGTTTTACTCCTAGCCACTAAAGGGAACGAACTGCAATTTTTTAACAAAGAGATACTTTTCAAAATTTTTTCTATTGCGTTAGTCTAGTTTATTGGCCTATTTCCCCTCTACTTACATGGAAGGAAGTAATAAGACACTCTATGCTAATGTTATCTAAATTAATTATAGTTAAAAGAATAATATTTTGTAAGAATAGTTTGCAAAATAGTTAGAGAAAGAAATGTTAATGGAGTGTATCAGATTTTTAGCATTTTTACCTGCTTTACATGTAATCTATACATAGTGCATAGAGAATGTATTACATTGCACCCAAAATTCTATACCGAGATTTCAACAGAAATACATGTTTTGGGACCTCCTAAATCAAAAAAAAAAAAAAAAAAAAAAAAAATCTAGAAAAACATCCGTGTGTTTCTCTGTGTGTGTGTGTGTGTGTGTGTGTGTGTGTGTGTGTGTGTGTGTGTGTGTGTGTGGGGACAGCATAACACAAAAACAAAAAGTCCGTTAAATACTAAACTTGCCATTTAAGTAAGATATCTTCCAAGGATGCACACGAAAATTTTCAAGAAAATCTCCCCCAACTACCCTTCACTTGGAAAAATTTTAGAAAAGTTTTATTTTCTCAAAAATAGCTCTAATGATTGTGACTAAGTATCGTATATGAAAGATATTTACGAGCAAAGAAAATTTGTATCTTGAATTTTCTGGAAATAGCTTCTGAAGACAAATGAATTTTACGGAATTTTACATAGTTGGTAAACCACAAGAATGTAGGGCTCTTTGAAATACACAGTTTATGTTATATGCATTTTTTCCTGGAGTTCACCGTTTTTAAAATATTCCTAGTTGTTGACTACTGTTTTAAAATACTTAATACTATTCTCATACGGGAACTTCCTAATACCTGGCCCTTTATTTCCTTTCTACCTGTAAGGAACTAAGTAATAAACCCCTTTCTGCTAAAGTTTATCTCAATAAGCATGAAATAGATACATGAGTAAGCTTATTAACAATTTTTACAGGGAGGTAGAGAAAGTCGTGTGAATGGAGCACATCAGATTTTTACTTTCTGTAGCACGCATATACCATGTACATGATGTATAGAGCAGGTACTGTATTCCACCCAAAAATTCCATGTCAAGATTTCACTGGAAATATTTGTTTTGGTGTCCCCCGAGTCTGAAAAAAATAGTTTTAAAAAGGTCTGTGTGTATGTGTGTGTGTTTGTTTCTTTCTGTCTGTGTGTCTATGGCCTCCATAGCTCAAAAACGAAAAAACCATTAAATACCAAATTTGATATTTAGGTTTAGTATCTTGCAAGGATGTGACACGAAGATTTTCAAGAAAATCCCACACTACAATCTACTCTTTACATGGCTTTAACTAGTTTGATTAAAATATCGTATATTAAAGATATTTACGTAACAAATAAAATGTATATCTTGAAGTTCCTGGGAATATCTTCTGAAGATTTCTTTATTCTCAATACATTTTGCGAAATTTTGCGTAACTGGTAGGAGTTAGGCAAAAACTTGCTTAACAAAAAATATAGAACTCGCTAAAACACACAATTTGTGTTAAATGCATTTTTTCCTGGAGCTCACCGTTTTTAAGATATTCCTTGTTAAGTTTTAAAACATTTAATACTTTTCTCATACGGGAACTTGTCAACGCCTGGCCACTCAAAAGACTCAGATTTCTATACCATAGCAACCACTTTTATAAAATACAGTTCCGGAGTCTGATCGGGACTCCGACACTGTATACCCTAATTTATTTGCTGTATGATTACTGAATTTCTGTTTTACTTTTTATACACACATACACAAACATATAACACCCATGCCCAAGGCGGGACTCGAACCCACGATCCCCTGCGCCGCGAAACACCAAAGTGAGACGCTTTGGCGAGCGCGGCCATGGGGACCGGCAACATTTTAAAGCATTGGACTGTCGGTTTAGCCTAGTGTATCCCCTTATCCCCTTATTTCCCTTATACCTATAAGAACTAATAAAAGCGTTTCTGCTAACGTTTATCTCGATTATCATGAACTAGATAGAAAAAAATCTGATGTGATCCATTCTATATTTCTGTAAATTATTATTGTTTATAAGCTTATCTTTTATTTATTTCATGCTAATCGAGAAAAATTAGCAGAAATAGTCTTATTTCTTGCTTTATTGTAAGTAGAAGCGAAATAAGGGAGTACCGTAGGTTAAAGTGAAAGCCAAAAGCTGGTTGCTATGTGACTGATGTTCCTTTGTTTGTATGGACAGGAGTTGACAAATTCCTGTATGAGAAAAGTATAAGTTTTTCAAAGCTGAAACCAAGAAAAAGGAATATCTCAAAAACGATCAACTCCACGAAAAAAATGTATGTAACATAAATTGTGTGTTTTGACGCGCTCTACATTTTTTCTCGGTTAAGTTTTTGTCCATCTCTTACGGTTTAGTAGTTAAGAAAAATTCATCCAGAATAAAGTAGTCTGCAGAGGCTATTCCCAGAAAATTCAAAATATACATTTTATTTGTCAGGTAAATAACTTTAATATACGATATTTTAATTAAAATCGTTAGAGCCATTTTTTAGAAAGTCAAAATTTTCTAAAAAGTTCCAAGTAAAGGGTAGTTTGGGGTGGGGGGATTTTTCTCAAAATCTTCGTGTCGCATCCCTGGAAGATACTAAACTTAAATACCAAGTTTGGTATTTTACCGACTTTTCGTTTTTGAGTTATCGTGTTCAGAGACACACGGACACACTGACACGCTGACACACGGACATACGGACACACACACACGACCTTTTTCTGAAAATACTTTTTTTTGGATACAGGGGAAGTTTCGGTATCGAATTTTTTGGTGGAGTGCAATACATTCTCTATACACTATGTACACAGTGTGTATAGAGAAAGTAATAAGCTTATTAACAATTTGGAATAATTGTTTTTTCAAACAAACCGTGTGTAGGACAGGAGTTGGATAGTCAATGAGATGTCAACCAACTATTATGGTCAATTGGCCAAATACTATGAATCCTGGGCCTAAAGTACTTACAACATTGTAAGTCGCCATTAGGTTGACATCTCAAAATAATTTGAGATCAGCTTGTGGTTTATCGGGAAATATACGAGTCAGTTGAGAAATTCAGTGCTATGCCGGCATGTTGCTCAGTGGCAGAGCAACCGGCTAGCGATCGGGAGATCCGTGGCTCAAATCCCGGCTATGGCATTGAATTTTTCTGTCTGACCCTACCTATCTTATTAACAATTTGTTACAGTGAGGTAGAGGAAGTCATGTGAATGGAGCACATCAGATTTTTTTCTTTATTTTAATTCCAAAGAGATATTTATGATGTGGATTAGACAAGACTAGTTTTCTTCTTGGGATTAACATTAACCATTAGCCAGTGATTATGTCCTCAGCGATCTCTTCTTGGCTGCCAGTGTTTGATTAATGACCATTACTTTGGAGAGTTCACATTTTCTTCCTGTTTTGATCGGATGACATTTTTACCTTTTTTTTTTACCTTGAAAATGTATATGCCAGTCCAAAAGCAACGTCACATTCTGGTCATTAATCATCGCCAACGACCACGGGTATGGTTCAGTGACTAGCCTTTGGCGACAGACACCCAGCAGACCCGGATTTGATTTCCGTTCCGCTCATTTATTACACGAAATAAGATTTTTACAATTTCCTTTAATCTACAAAAGTGAATGTTGTCTGTCAGATGCGAATCTTCAAGTTCTTTGCAATAAATAATGTGGTCTCACTTGTTATTTAGCAATACCACGTTTTTCTTTCTTTCTTTTTTGCTCTTCTTTTATAACTTTCTTTACCAAATAAATGCAAGTATATATTGCATAGATATATTTCAGGTGAAACATCGGTATATGTTTTGAGTGCCCCTTGAATAAAGGAAATGATTTTTTAGAATAAAGGCCAAAAAAACCACACTTCATATTCAAGTCCATCTGCCAAGAATCCAACACACATGGAATATTTGGTGAAAATTTGCTTTTCTCAAAAATGACTAACAATTTTTATTAAAGTAACCCTTACACCTTGGCTAAAAGCGATCAACGTCCCAAGACCAAGCACAACGAGAAATAGTATGATAGACGCGGGCGCAGTGAGAATTTCTTTGGTGCTCTTTTTATTATCCTGTAATAATATCAGATTTTATAGTGTAATATTGCTCTGGTGAACGTGCAATGTTCAAAATAGATTTTAAAACGTAATTAAAGTGGAGGGCGGCTCCGTGGCTGAGTGGTTATGCCGCTCGCCTCCCATTTAGGCGACCTGAGTACGATCCCCCCTCGCCCGCATGTGGGATTTGTGGTGGATGGGCGGGTTTTCTCCGGGTTCTCCGGTCTCCCCCGCCAATCATTCCACCAATTGCTCCATCATCACCTTACCTATCATGCATTGCACTTGCATTTCATTTCTTCCACTTCCTCATGCTCGTGCCTGGCTACGGGTCGTCCCCTCGTTCCAGGTTTTCCAGTCTGTGGTTTCGTGCCGTTAGCTTCCCGAAAGACTTCTGATCCCTAGTCATCCGCTTGTAAGTTCTAGAAGGGTGTCAGTCCTAAATACGGGAAAGATAAGCCGACTGCGAAACTAAAGTGGAACTTGAAGAAGAAAAAAATCGAAATCTCAACAAATTCGAATTACGAAAGTTGCGTATAAAATTGACATTTTAGAGCAATACAGGTAAAAACTCTACTTACGGTGGCCTGTCTATCGGGGGTGAGGAAATGGGTATAAAAGCTCAAGGCAGGCAGAAAGAAAAGCTATTCCACCCCCCAAACTCCATTCCAACAAAACAAACAACCCCGGAGCGATCCTCTTTTGCAGAAATACACGAAGTTATATTAAATTTCCGCAATTGGATTAATTTTCGACTGACATTTCTGAAGAAAAAAAAAAAGGCTTCGAATTAACGAAAATGTAATTCGAATTGTATGGGCTTTTTTTACATTGCTTTAATACAAAATTCAAGGGACTCGGAAAAATCGTCGACATGAATTGTTACAAACGTTTGAATTATCAGAGTTCCAAGCTGCACACTTCAGCTAAACATATTTTACAATATAATACAATATTATAATGAGTTTGTAGACGATAGAACTGACGTGAGACTTATTTGCTTTGTAGAATACCCTAGCAGTTTGTTCTAGAGATTAGGCAGTTGCGGAAACACAAACATGACGTCGAGTTACCGTACATTCATATCGAAGGCAACGTAAAAACAATTTCCAGAGAATTGGATTCCTCGGCAAGCACATTCCGGTGGCTCAAGACAGGAAAAACTTGAGCATCGATCATGATGACGCTACATTTCTACTGGCTTTTGTCTGTAGCTGAAAAACTCGAGTACAGGTCCACGAGTTCAGCTCTTGAATCTGTCTCCTAGAATCCTTAACCTTCAGCTTGCGATGGAGCAAAGTTGTCAGTGTGGCATTACACATTGTCCTCTGCATTTAGTTTCTGACACAGCCAATTTTTTTTACTTTCTCTAATACGTATAGCAAGTGGGAGAAGGATTAATTGTCACCAACAATTCGACACCGAGATTTTATTAAAAATGCACTTTAAAACTCGTAGAATAAAGTTACAAAAATGTGCGTTTGTATTTTTGTGAATGTATGTGTGTATGAGAGTTTGTCCAGCTGTTTGTGAATGGCATAACTCAAAGGAAAATTGGTTAAATAACAAAATTGGTATTTATGATCAGTAAAACGCGGTCTTGGGTTCCGAAGCTCACACAGAGCAGTCAGCGGTACAAAGAGAGGGTAGTGGGTAGAGGTTTGTAGCGTAAACATACACACGTTGATGTATAATCTGTTCCAAAAGTAACCCATTACATGTATTGATAATATATGCATCGTTCTAATTCATAAAGTAGCTAATAAAACAATTATTCCATAATATAGTCAGGTCGTAAATAAAAACGCCTTGAACATTTATAAATAAAAGTATAAAACTTGAAACAAAAAAATCTGATGTGTACCATTCACATGACTTTCTCTACATCTCTGCAACAAATTATACTTCTATTTACTTCATGCTAATCAGAAAAAAATTAGCAGAAATAGTCTTATTACTTGCTTTCTTGTAAGTAGAAGCGAAATAGATTAAAGTGATAGTCAAAAGCAGGTTGCTATGTCAGTGCAGTTCCTTTTTTTCTATGGACAGCAGTTGAGAATATCCTGTATAAGAAAAGTATAAGTTTTTTCAAAGCAGAAACCAAAAACAGGGAATGTCTCAAAAACGATGAACTGTACGAAAAAATGTATATAACATATGTATGTTTTAACGTACCCTACATTTTTCATGCAGTAAGCTTTTTTTCCCATCTCTTACGGTTTAGCACTTATTTAAAATTCTGTAAAAGTCATTCAGAATAAAGTAGTCTTCAGAGGCTATTCCCAGAAAATTCAAGATACACATTTTATTTGTCAGGTAAATAGCTTTAATATATGGTATTTTAATCAAAATCGTTAGAGCTATTTTTGAAAAAATCAAAATTTTCGAAAAACGTTCCATGTAAAGGGCAGTTGGGATTGGGGGGAATATTTTCAAAATCTTCGTGTCGCATTCCTGGAAGATACTAAAATTAAATACCAAGTTTGGTATTTTACCGACTTTTCGTTTTTGAGTTATCGTGTTCACACACACGCGCGCGCACACACACACATACACACACACACGGACCTTTTTCCGAACATTCTTTTTTTAGATAAAGGGGACCCTAAAACATATATTTCCGGTGAAATCTCGGTATCGAATTTTTGGGTGGAGTGCAATACCTTCTCTATACACTATGTGCATAGTGCGTATAGAGAAAGTAAAAATTCAGGACAGTAATATACATAGCTTTGAAAAAACGATGAACATAAACCAACCAAAGTCACTCAGAAGTCATTGCAGTGAATTATAAGATACACTTTCACTGTATCGAAAGAAAAGGCTCTCCTTTTGTCACTCAAAGTGTGTTTGAATCATCCAAAAGTTTGTTCAATGTGGAAAACCTGCCGTTGCTTATTTTCTACATATTTCAATATGCACTATCACTGGTTTATCTACTATCAGGAATGAACCAGACCAGACAGTGAGCAATGCTAGGTAGTACAACACGGGCTGAAGAGACCACGCCTACTCCATCATGTCAGTGACATTCTGTGTGCACCGAACTTCAATCCGACAAGTTTGTGACCCTGTACTGTGGTTTAATGATAAGTAAGCGTCTTCTCCCTCCCCAAACTACCCTTTACATGGAGCATTTTTTCGAAATTTTGTATATCTCAAAAATGGCTCAAAAGAGTTTCATTAACATATTATTTGTTTAAAATATTTGATGGTAAATGAAATATATATCCTGAATTTTCTGGGAATTTCTTCTGAGCTGGATGAATTTTGCTTAACTATTAAAGAATAAGAGACAGGGGTGATAATTTATTTTCTCACAGAAACCGTGTGTAGGACATGAGTTGGATAGGAAGAGTAAGACTGAAAAATTCAGTGCCATAGCCGGGATTTGAACCACAGATCTTCCGGTCTCTG
Organism: Hymenopus coronatus; assembly: GCA_030762935.1. Taxonomy (NCBI): domain Eukaryota; kingdom Metazoa; phylum Arthropoda; class Insecta; order Mantodea; family Hymenopodidae; genus Hymenopus; species Hymenopus coronatus. The sequence goes on from CM060898.1 coordinate 89,783,852, forward strand.
GCTGGTTGCTCTGCCACACCATAATAGTTGGTTATACTATGAATCCTGGGTCTTGAAGTACTTACGACATTGTAAGTCACCATTTGGGTCTGTCATCTCAAAAATAATTTGAGATCATCTTATGGTTTACCGGGAAACATGCGAGTCAATTGAGAAACTCAATGCTATGCCGGCATGTTGCCATGGTAGCTCAGTGGCAGAAGAACCGGCTAGAGACCGGGAGATCCGTGGTACATTTTTTTTTGTTTTTTTTGTTTTTGTCCATCTTCTACGGTTTACCAGTTATTCAAAGATCTTTCAGAACAAATAGGACTTTAGAGGCTATTTCCAGAAAATTAAACATATATATTTTATTTGTCTTGTAAATATCTTTAATGTATGATATGTTGATGAAAATCGATACAGCTATTTTTGAGACAAGATTTTTTTTTTCCATGTAAAGGGAAGTTTTGGGTGAGGGAATTTCCCTCAAAATCTACATGTCGCATCCTAAGGATATACGAAACTTAAATACCAAGTTTGGTGATTTACCGAGTTTTCGTTTTTGAGTTAGTGTTCACACACATATATACGACCTCTTTCTAAAATGCCTTTTTATACAAGGGACCATAAAACATGTATTTCCGGTGAAATATCGATATTTAATTTTTGGGTTGAATGCAATACCTTATCTACCTATGTTTTATGTGGTGGAGAGAATGTAATAAGATTTCGTAAGAATGGTATGTTGAAGAAATGTACAGAAAGTCATGTGAATGTAACACATCAGATGTTTTCATACCGGACTCTTCCAAATTATTGGTCTGGTACTCCTTGGTGTATATCTTTGTCCGATATTTGCATACTATTTGCTTTTCGGTCATTCAGGAGTTAGAATTTAATAGGAGAACATGTTCATACCTGGTCAGTCTATTGATTAATACACAGAAAACATGAAGAAACATTAACACACAATTTGCCAGAGGGGAAGACGAGATTAGACAAGTATTATAAGCAACCCACACGCATTTGTTCCCCGCGTGGAGAAATCAGGAAATGTGGCTAATCTTAGATACATTAGCATTTACCACATCCACCATTTGTAGTAAAAACTGCTACATTCAGAATAAGATAAGGAATAAAATTGAAACAGACTCTACTAAAGAGCAATTTATTATGTAGGCTCGAGAGAACGTTACAGCTATAATTTGCAAACTGTTCCAAACCTCGCTGCTCACTTCATATATAATTCATATAATTAATTTATGTAAATATGTATGACAAATTATATACCTGACACGTTGCCTTTTCCATATTTTATCACCCCGAAACCGCCCTTTTTTGTCTTCCATGGGCTCTTCCATTTCTCCCCGTGTTAAGTGTGTGTTGCAGAGTGCAAACAGAAATCTTGTTTCTTATTTGCAGGGAAAAGTGAGACGGAAACTTAAACATTTTCATCTCAGTTGTACAAAATGATGAAAATATATGTTGCAATTTCATCCAATTCATATTATAATTTAATGGTAATAAAGATATAATAGTCTGTAATTATTTATAATTTTGTATAAATTGTATTTATAATGTAATTATAAATACAATTGCATTCCAACCAAACGTTGAATAAACACACACACACACACATACACACACACTACAGGAGTGTGAAAGGGAGGGGGAGATAGAGGCGAGAGAGAGACTTTGCACTATGTTCCAAGAAAATATAAATCATTTTTAGAAAAAGGTTCGTGTATTATCCGTGTGTCTGTGAACACGATAACTCAAAAACGAAAAGTCGGTAAAATACAAAGCTTGATATTTAAGCTTATTTATACAGGGGACTCTAAAACGTGTATTTTCGGTGAAATCATAGTATCCAATTTTGGCTGGAATGCAATACCTTCTCTATACACTATGTACATAGTACTGTAGAGACAGTAAAAATGCTTTCTTTCGGACTCAGGGGACCTCAAAACGTATATTTCCTGTGAAACCTCGACATCGAATTTTGGGTGGAATACAATACCTTCTCTAACCACTATGTATTACTTACGTACATACGCGCTAGAGAAAGTAAAATGACTTCCCGTGTTAAATACCCATGTCCAATTTTTTGACCGCAAGTAATATTTGTATTATTAATTGGGTACTCGCCTTACAAAGATAACTTCACTGATGTGTGAAGTTAAGGTGCTAGTGTTAAATTTCTCTCGGGGTTATCGACACCAAAGGCAATATAGCAAAGCGTTGAGGGCCAAAGTTGAAGTTTATATGTTGCCGGAAGCTAAAAGATGTCGTCCAAATTGCAGAGTACTAATTTTCACGGCACCAGTCACAATCTTGGAACGTTAAATGGCAACAATAATGATGTAGACCATCTAGAGCAAGTACCACCCCACAATTATTTCACTGATTTACATTCGAAGAAATGCGATTCGGTTTTTGCGGTGGCTGTGATTTGCATATGCAGCGTCTCAGCTTATCTTCAGCCTCATGCAAGTTTTAGATTCTTGTCATTACAAGAAAAATATCAACGGAATGTTTTATAAAATTAATAGCCTACTTTCTATATCTGAACTCGAGCATAAGTTTCAAAACAACACCGAAAGAATATAACAGATTTTTAGGTAATAATAGAGTAGTATACTTAAAAGTCTTTTAGGTTTAGTTTTATGCAACATTGTAAATTATATCAGTTTGAAATTAGTTAGTGCTCGCAACTCCTGCTAAGACGATTCTATATGCTGATGATTCCACTTTTATTTTTACACATAATGATTCTGCTGTTTTAAATGATATGTGATATGACATAATGCTACTAAATTGTTCTCTAGCAATGGTTTTTTAACTATGACAAAATGAAAACATTGTTTTTAGCCTTAGACAAAGCTCAAATGATGTTGAATACACTAGTGTAAAGCTTTTAGGAATGGCTTTAGACACAGAATTAACCTGGAATTCACATGTTGTAATGGTCTGTAAAAAGTTATCTAAAGTTGTGTATTTACTGAGAACCACTTACAACAAAAGTACCTTGTAACTATTTAAAGCAAATGTATCTTGCTTTGTTTGAAAGTGTTTTTAGCTATGTACTGTTAGCATATGGGAACTGTTCTAAATTAAATGATATTTTACTTCTACAAAAGAAAGCCATGAGAATTGTCATACTTCTTATAATGCTCCATGTAGACCACTTTTTAAGCAACAGAAAATTTTTCAGTGTACAATTGCTATATATTACAATTATTATTATTATATGTGCACAAGAATTTAAATCAATTTAAACTGAACAGACATGTACACACATTAAATAACAGAAATATTGATAAATTACATGATCCATACACTAGACTAAAGAAGGTTAAAAAATGGAAATGAGGTGTTATTTATGCACGCTCTTCAACTACTGTGGTTCTCAGCGTCCCATTCTAAATTTGGGCGTGAAAGACCGCTTAATTTTGCTCAGAGGCCTCTCTATCAGGCTTGAGGTTCTTTTACGTGCCGTAAATCTACGAAACGGGACCAACGGCTTTACTTCCCTTCCGAAGGAAGCCATGCTTAGGATTTTTACACCCGAAAAAATCCATCGTCCTCCGCCGGGTTGGAACCCGCGACCTTAGGTATATGAAGTTAGCATGGTAACCATTACACCACGGAGGGCGACTTAAAGAAAGTTAAAGATAGTTATTTCATAACCAGCATTATAGCCTATAATAAGCTAAACTAAACTGTAAACTGCTAAAGTAAAAAAAAAAAAAAAATGGTTGATGGACAAGGTATTTTACAATTTGGATGAATTTCTTAATACTGGAGCTATTATATGACTGACTCATATTTGTATATATTATTTTGACCATGTCTATTGCATTAATGTACCTAATGTCTGAAAAAATAAATACAAAATACTAAATACTAATGCATGACACCCATATATATCTAAGAGAGAGTTTTTGAAAAGCACGTATCATGAAAACAATGGGGTTTATCCGTGTCCTAGCTTTCAGGTAAAGCGGCAAGGGGCAGGTTTTTGCCATTTTAAAGACTACATATGACTCGGGACAGCTACGAGGTTGCTCATGAATGCGAAACATACGTATTTTGTATTATCTAAACATTTTACTATCCTAATTAAAAACCCTCAACAGGTTATGTAAATATGAACAAGAGCTTGCTGTTAAATGTTAGTTTTACGTCTAAATGTCCAAAACTGATTTTTTAAAAAGTTTATATAGTGCTTGGTAGCATTCTGATAATATTTTCTCAATGTTGCTTTTATTAGTTACTTGCCTCCATCTTCAAGATTACTAACTTTAAATTTCCCCTAGAAGATTCTGTCAAAATAGTCTATTAATTGCTATAATTTAATATTTAATAAAATTATTTTAAATATCTGATCCTCTCGTACGCCGGGGATAACGAAAATTTCAAATTAAATGTTTCCTAGGGATTGCGTTTATTTATTTTTTTTTTGAACTCTGAAACTTTGAGATAAACGTATCAAGTAGTTCTTGGGGAAAAATAGTTTTTACCTATTCTACCAAAAAAACTCCTTGCGCTTCAGATTTCAAAATTTTGTAACACATAGTCACATTTAAATTCCAGGAACATCACTTTAAAAATTATCGGGAGAATTATAAATTATTTAAATGTTATTGGAGGATAAGGTATAATAAATTATTTAGTCACACTTTTTCATTATTTTTGTTGGTTAATTAATTTTATTACAAATATTCGTATATAATTCGCTTTACATACTGAGAAAGTTTATTCGATAATTTTTATTTATTATGATATTTAGGTTTTCTGATAGAAAAATCAAACTGATCGGTTGAAATGTGCATCGCAAGCAGTATTTACATGTGTTGGAAAATGCATTTAGAGATTTGCGCCTTTTAATATTTGAAGTGTCATTTGTTACCATTAAAACTTCCATTCAAAAGGTTAGGCAACTAGGTTTAAATTTCAAATATTTGAAAACAGCTTCGGCATATTAATCCACAATGACCACTGTATATTAATGTGCTAAAATCCAAATATCAACAATTTTAAAAATTTTGGTAAATTTACATAGGTTGATTTTTTAAGAGTTCATATTGAAAGAGAAGATTGTGACCTCGATGTTGGATTAAGATTAGTTTTGGGTGTAGTGTTTATAGTATTGGCGGCATATGCAGCCCTGCTTATTTTCCCAGTAGTTCCTCTTCATTTATTGTCTTCTTTGATGAAATTTTATGTTGGAAGAAGAAACAATAACTAAATAAATAATAAAATACCTAAAATATGTCTTCGTAAGACAAGAAATCCCCAAATGTTAGCTAACCACTGTGCAGCATGCCGGTATGTTTACGAAAACACTACTAGAGCACGGCACATGGTGCTTCCCAACCTATTTCCGTTACCTCTGATAGGTTGTTCAGGTACTTGGCTTATTCCTAGGAAACTTCCTAATCCCCGCGAACCGAGGGAGGTTTTGTTGATGTGTGCTTATTGGCGTTCAAAACTATATTTTCGTATCACATAAGATCTGAGCAATAATGTTCACAACACTTTGTCGTTTTGAAACAATCGCACTTGTATTAGCAATCTTTGGTAGCTCAGAAGGAAAGCAGCGGCCCAGGAAGTCCAAGATTGGCGATTCAGATCCTGACCGTGATATTAGATTTTATTGCAATTCAAATTTTCATAAATGTTATTATCAAATTATTGCAAAAAATTAATATAAACAAGATTTCAACTGCTTTAAAGTAAACTTTGGTAATTCTTTTTTCGAGTATATATGGTCCTTTTGTGTATAACCTATTCCTTTCCATGATTAAGTCCTTTTGTTTTGTTCAGTAGCGCTGTTCGTGGTATTTATTCCTCCAGTTTAGCGCTGTTCTTAGAGATAATCCATACAGCTCTGCAGCGCTATAATCTTGCTCAGTAAGGGCAATTACGTTCCTGTTTGTTGTCCATGTCTTTCGCTCCTTTCAAATGACATATAGTATAAACATTTTATTTAAACCCTTGAGCACAGTTTTGTTTAAAAAAATCTTTAGAGAATATTTGGAAAGGTAGAATCAAACTCGAAAAATAAGCTAGAGCCGAATTTGAACCACGGTTGTCTCGATCTCCGCCCAACTGAGGTACCATAGCAATATATGACATTAAAGTCTGCAACTAACTCGCATTTTTCCTGGTAAAACACAAGTAGATCTCAAATTATTTTGAAATGAGATACCCCAATGGGAACTCACACCATTATCAGTAGATACTTTAAGTCTGGGGCTTCATAGTTTAACGAACTATTAAGTCAATAATTTAGGACTCCTTACCTTCGCTCCTGACGGGAATTGACCTCTTTGAGTGCCGGATATTTGACCTCTAGCAATAGTAAATGCGGGTGTCTTGCAACCACTCGGGTAAAAAAACTTCCGTTTCCCATCCTTTCGTCGCTCATAAAGTTCAAACTAATAAGAGATTAACACAACCTTATAGGTGCAGAAACACAATTGAAAACAGGATTTTGGCAGCATGAAATAAAGAAAAACACAATAAGGAACCTAAAGCATCGGCACCTCTTTTACTCCGACTGTACAAGGTTCATTTTTATTGCTTACCTTCACTTATTTTGAGACTGCATTTCAGCTTCATTATAAATGTATTGTGAATGGAACGGTTATACAGGTTTTGAACCTCTTTACCAAACGGAATTGAAGAATAACATTAATGACAACACTTCCTGAAAATTCAGAGGAAAGGCTTCGGTTTTCTACATATACAAGTGGTTTATAAAACTTCGAACGTAGAACTCAACATAGATCTTTTGCTTACAATAAGGCGATCAGCAGTTTAGTTAGTGTTTTTATTGTTTCATTTGTATAGCCGGGGGTGGGGGCTATATATATGTCATATCGGGGGCTTTGCACTAGAAACAACTCGTTGTCTGTAGATTGGGTACGGTGGATTTAAATCGTTTTATTTCCCTAAAACACACACATTCAATCTCGCATTCATACTTCCAGACTCTGTGTGGGATAGGAAATTATTCTGGTTAAAGAAAAATTCCCCGCCCCAGTCGGAATCGAACTGGGACCTCAGGTTAAAAGTCAGCTCGATGACCACTCGACCACGGATGCAATCGAACAGTGTTGTAATGGGCTTCTTTCATGGTGAATGAGGATTTAATTGACACATAGCCTGTGATTCTTTCGGGGCGTTGTGGTTTCATTTTAACAGTCCTATTGGTATTTAAAGAAAGAGTGTTAGTTTTTGCTTTTGTTTTTTTTTTTTTTTTAGTGCGCGCTCCCTCCACTCCTCGGCCACCAGATCTCTAATATTTTTACTTTTCGGTTAGTCTAAAGGAGATTAATTAAAGTAAAAATCTGATGCGTTCCATTCACATAACTATCTCTCTCGTCTATAAACAAATCCTTACAAAAGATTATTCTTCTTTCTGCTCCACATTAATACAGATAAACATGAGCAGAATGTCTTATTACCTAGTTCCTTATACATAGAAGGGAGCTAAGAGAATACACTATGGTAAAACGACAGTCAAATATTTTAACAGCTGTCGCTATGCGATTGTCAAGGACATAAATTGTGTGTTTCGATGAAATCTACGTCCTTTTTATACTGATTTTTGTCTATCTCTTACGGTTTTCTAGTTATGCACAAGTCATTCAGAATGAAAAGTATTTCAGAGAACATTACAAAGAAATTCAAATGCCATATATTAAGGATACTTACATAACAAAGTTAAGTTTTATTTATTATGTAAGTATCCTTAATATATGGCATTTTAATCAAAATTATAGGAGTCATCTTTGAAAAAATCAAAATGTTCAAAAAATTTTCCATGGGGGGATTTTCTTGGAAAAATGTTCGTGTCGCATCTTTGGAAGATATCAAACCTAAATACCAAGTTTGGTATTTAACGGTCTTCAGTTTTTGAGCTATGCTGTCCACAGACACACATACGGACCTTTTTCTAAAACAATAAATTCTGACTTAGGGGACCCCAAAACTTATATTTCCGGTGAAATCTCGATATCGAATTTTTGGGTGGATTACAATACCTTCTCTATCCCTATGTAGATTGTACATACGGAGCTAGAGAAAGAAAAAGGGGGAAATCCTCTGCGTCATCATGTTAACCACTAGACATAAAGGCACTTCTCATGAAATAAAATACCTAATGAAGTGTTTCTCACATCAATTTTCAGGTTAGTAAAAAAATATAATACGACTCGCAACAATGATAGAGAAGAATAGGTGTTCGTAAGAAGACTATAACTGCGACAAGTCTACGTCGCAAACTGGCATAAATAAAACAATACATTCCTGTTCTCTTTGGCTTTATTGCTTCTCGGGGCATTCCAGTTCATCCGCTATGAGCGGTGCATTCGATGGAAGCAATCATCAAAATGCCAGCACCAGCCATTTTAGAAATGCTTTAGATATCATCTCTTCAAAGACCTGGATCGCCGCTTCTGCGACAGAATACTGCCTTTTATTGTTGACAATAAGAAGTTGCATTGCGCCATGTCTGAGCAATAAAACGCCGGCAAGAAATTAACGGAACTAAAATTCTTTGACATTGCTGAAGTCTTTTATGCTAGTCCTTCCGCCTCGTTACATAGGGTGTTCAATAAATCCTTGAAAAATCCAAGAAATTATACTCTTAGCATCGGAAAAAGTTTGTGTTTAGTACACGTCGTCTCTTACTAGATGGCAGTTAAAGTTTTAGCTCTCTCCATCACGTGATTTCGTTGCCATAAGCGATTCAATCAACAATCTTGTGCTTCTTTAGAAAGACGGGGAAAAAGCGAACTTCGTGCGGTGAGTAAACCTTCTATTAAAAGGCTGAACACCGAAAGAGAGAAAATCTGAGTTGGATGAAGTTCATGGAACATCTGCTCCTGCGTTTGCAACAATTTACAATTGGATGATAATTAAATTTAAAGTGGCCGTACATCCAGAAGTTATGAACATGGTTCCGCTGAAATGATTGACAAAATCCAGGATATGGTTTTCAGTGATCAACGAATCAAAATTTGTGAAATAGTAGGGCCCACAGGTATATCATAAGGTACAATGTTCTCAATTTTACACAAAAAATTAGGTCTGACAATGGTCTCGGCAAGATGGGTGCCGCGTTTGCTCTCAGTGGAGAATGAACGCAATCGTGTGATCGACTCTGAAGCTGGTTTGGCACTTTTCCATCCCAATCCTGTGGAGTTTCTGCGCAGATTCATAACTGTGGATAAAACATGGATACACTGCTACACTCCGGAGACAAAAGTAGAGTCGAAACATCGTTATTGCACCAGTTGAACGGATAAATTAAGAAAAAAACTCCATCTGACAAACAAAAAAAAAAAAAGAAAAAAATCTCTCTTTCATCAAGACAACTGCAAACCTGCGCAGTTTCGAAAATTATATAATTAAGGTTCAAATTGCTATTACATGCACCGTGTTCATTAGATTTGATCCCCAGTGACTTTATTTTAACTTGAAAAAGTGGCTCAGCGGAGAACGATTCACGTCTAAAGAAGAGATCATCTCCCAAACAGACTCTGTTTTGAGGACCTTTCCAAATCCTTCTTTTTGGAAGGCTTAAAACAGATGTAGAAAAGCTGATAAAAGTGTAATGAGCTAAAAGAAGATTATGTTGAAAAACTCTACCAAAAATAATTAGTTTTTCTATATTTTTCTAAGGACTTGTTTAATGACCTTCATAGGATCAGATTCCTTGGGGGAAGGAAACTTTGCCTGAAAATAAATGAGGCCCTCTTTTGATTGTAATGCAAAGCATTGAGAAAATAATGCTACAAGAACGACTACTACGCTCTGCGGCCGTAATCGCCGAGCATGCTTCATAAATCATAGCTGATTCGTGGCATACATTGTCACAACTGCGTTAGTGGACACCTGTGCCGCGGCAAGTTATGTTGACATCGCACCTGTGAGCGTTATACCTGTGCGAGTGGACACGTGCTCTGTCGGAAGATTATTTAAAGTTGAACCCGCGCATTGTTAAACATTCGTGAGTCTGTAATAGGTGCGATGGTTTTGCACTGTTTTTAGAAGTGTGATCAACATGTATAAAAAGGACAACAAAGCCCTACCCTGCGTTCATTTATCATCGGAAATGCATTGTATGCAATAGTTGTGTGAATTCGTGGGGAATTTTGTGGCGACCTGTAATGTCGCCGCAGCGAAACTATACGGCAGAGTATAATTGAGCACATTCAGATTGTAATCAGATTGTTCAGCAGAAACAAAGAGCTGTTTGAGAAAAAAAAAAAAAAAAAAAAACCCTGATGTGTGGCATTTACAATACTTTCTCTACCTGTTCTACAAACTATTCTTATAAAAGAATATTCTCTAGTTACATCAGGCTAATTATAAGCAGAAGGGAAATGGGAATGTACCAGACTAAAGCGATAGTCATATCTTGTAAAAGTCGATCGATATGTGAACGATTAAACTTCGGTTAACTTTGCATTTCCAGAGAAATAGAGATGAAACAAAAACTGACTCAGTGTGAGAAGATGCGTAGTTTAAAATTGAAACCGATAATAAGCAATAACTTGGAAACGGTCAGCTCTGAAAGGAAAATGTAAATGACATAAATTGTGTGTTTTAATGAGATCTGCGTTCTTTTTTTCTTTAGTAAATTTTTGTGTATCTCTTACAGTTTACCAGTTATGCAGATTTCAGCAACATTCATCTAAAATGATAGGTCTTCAAAGCTATATCCAGAAAAATCAAGATATACCTTTTATTTGTTATGTAAATAGATTTAATATAGGTTTTTTTTTTTAATCAAAATCGTTAGAGGCATTTTTGAGGAAAGCAACATATTCGACAAATTGTCCATGTAAAAGTTAGTTTGAGGCGGGGAGGGGGAGAGATTTTCTTGAAAATCTTCGTGTCGCATCCTTGAAGTATACCAAATTTAAGTATCAAGTTTGGTATTTAACAGCCTTTTCGCTTTTGAACAATGTTGTCCACAGACAACAGGGGGCCCCAAAATATATATTTCCGGTGAAATTTCGGTGTCCAATTTTGGGTGAAATACGATGCCTTCTCTATGCACTGTGTACATAGTATGTGTAAAGAAAGTAAAAACTAGTTCCTGCCCACAGTGTTCAAGGATGCAGTTTTTGGGAAACTGTTGAACCATTTGTGTCGATATATCGCTGACTAAATTACGCGCTTCTTAAGGATAGGATAGCATACAGCACCAAACCTGTGGTGGTTATACCTACGCCCCACGAGGGAGGGATGAGATGAGCGAATACACTGGGCGGCTGGAACCAGGAGCAGGGTCCTACAGTTTCCGGATAAAAGAACCCCGACAGCCAGCGACGTCTGGGAACGGAGATAGTCACTTTGAGCATCTGTCTATCCTGCCATGACACACCGGACACTATTGCCGACAGTCTGAAAGAAACCAACAAGATGAAGAATGAATGAAGCGGTATTGGATCTGGCATTCGGGGCATGAAAGAAGGCTACCAAGTTGTCCATTTACATTACTTTTTCTAGCTTTTCTACAAGCAAATTTTTCTTACAAAAATTATTCTTTTATCTACATCATACTAATCTAGATGATCATTAGCAAAAATGGTCTTATTATTTGCTTCCTGCAGTTAGAAAGGAAATAAAGGAATAGACTAGGCTAAAGCGATCGTCAAATCCCAGCAGTTGGAAAATTCCCATATGACAAAAGTTTGTTTTAAAACAATAACAAGGAATATCCTCTCCCGGGTTCGATTCCAGGCTGTGGAGTGGAATATTTCTTTCACCGTAATTATTCCCTATCCCCCACAGAGTCTGGAAGTATGTATGTGAGGCTGAGCGTGTGTGTGTTTGAGGAAAATAAAAAAAACATGATTTAAACCCAATGTACCCAACCTACAGATAATGAGTTGTTATAAGCAAAGCCCTCGATTTGACCTTAGATGCTAAAGTGGGCTATATAAATGACAAATTAAAGAAAAAGAAAAAATTCCAAAAATGGTCATCCGCACAAAAAGAATGTATGTTGAAATAAATGTATGTTTTAAAGAGATCTAAATGTTTTCTGTAGAAGTTTTTGTCCATCTATTGCAGTTTACTATTTAGGCAAAAATCAGCAAAATCCCTCCAGAATGAATAGGTTTTTGGAGGCTGTTCCAACAAAATTCATAATAAGTTTTTATTTGTCATGTAAATATCTTTAACATGCTGTATTTTAATCAAAATCGTTAGAGCCATTTCACATACACACGGACGTGTTTTAATGTTTTTATAATCAAGGTCCTCAAAACAAAAAATGTCTTGTTATCAACTTTAAGTGGAATACAATATATTCTTCCCTACAATGTATGTATGTAATACTTTGTAGAGAAAGAAACATCTCAATTTTACTGAAAGTACAGGTTTTGATAAAGCATAAAAAACAAAGCTGTGTTACATAAACATCAAGGCGGACGAAAGGAAACGAAGAAGAAGAAAATGCAGCACACAAAGAAAAGCCTATGAAGGGAGCTGTATGTACATAAACTTGTCACTGCTGCTCCCAGTGTCTGGTCGCACCTAATTTACTGCGCCTCATTACTGCAAACATTTGAATAATGATATTCACTGCTCTAAGGTAATTTTTAATGACACCTTTCGGGAAAATGCGTGAATTTTTAGAGGCCTCTTTAACTTGAAGCACTAGAAGAAGGTGAGACCAGTACGATGGTTGACGTACGAAAAACATTAGAAGAAAATAAATGAAAACCTTAAGATTTCTCTATACGTACTATGTACATAGTGTATAGAGAAGGTATTGCATTGTTCCCAAAAATTCCATACTGATATTTCACCGGAAATATATGTTTTGAGACCCCCTGAATCCAAAAAAAGCATTTTTAGAAACATGTCCGTGTGTGTGTGTGTGTCTGTGTGTCTGTCTGTGTGAGTGTGTGTGTGTGTGTGTGTGTGTGTGTGTGTCTGTGGGCAGCATAACTCAAAAACGAAAAGACCGTTAAAAACCAAATTTGGTATTTAAGCTTGGTATCTTCCAAGGATGCGACACGAATATTTTCAAGAAAATCCACCCACCCCAAACTACCCTTTACATGGTACTTTTTTCGAAAATTTTGATTTTTTAAAAAATGGCTCTAACGATTTTGATTAAAATCCCGTATATTACTGACATATACATACCAAATAAAATGTATATCTTGAAATTTCTGGGAATAGTCTCTGAAGACACCTTTATTCTGGATGAATTTTGCCGAATTTTGCTTAACTGCTAAACCGAATTTTGCTTAAGAGATAGACAAAAGCTTACTACACAGAACATGTAGAGCACGTTAAAACACACAAGTTATATTATACAACATTTTTCGTGGAGTTGATCGTTGTTTAGTTATTCATTGTTTTGGAATTCGCCTTTCATAAACATATTTGTCAACTCCTGTCCATGCAAACAAAGGAACTTCCGTCACATAGTAACCAGCCTTTGACTATCTCTTTAACCTATAGTACTCCCTTATTTCGCTTCTACTTAAAAGGAAGCAAGTAATAAGACTACTTCTGACATTTTTTTTTTTCTCTATTAGCATGAAGTAAATAGAAGCATAAGCTTTTTAATAATAATTTGTTGCAGAGGTATAGAGAAAGTCATGTGAATGGAGTTTCTGAAACCTTCTTCTTTCTGGATGACTTTTGTATAACTGGTAAATTGTAGGCTATAGATAAAAACTTAGTGTAATATACGTAGATCTCGTAAACCAGCTCTAAAAAGAGTTGACTATCGATTTAGCTTGGTGTAATCGTTTATTCCTTTGTTAATACAAATAAATATGAACTAAATCTATATGTGCTCATGTTTATCTTGGTTAGCTTGAAGTACATAGAAAAGTAAGCTTCTATAAGAATAGTTGGTTGCGGATAAAATAAAGTTTTTATTTAGTATAATAAGTACACTTGATTTCCAATCAAAAACCTATAATATCATAGGATAAATAATTCAAATTTCAACCTCTATATCCACAATTGTATCAACAATTTCCTTTATCGTAATCATATTAACTAATTTCCTATCAAAAAATATTGAAGACCGTGAAAAAATGCAGAAAATATGTAGAAAAGGTTATGTACATTTAACACATCTTCGCAAACATGAAAGCTGTAGATTGCAAGGTTTGGCGTTAACATCTTGGAATATTGTTCATGTTCACTTTAACGAAGATCATTATTTAAACAGATGTCAAGGTTTTGTACTCGTGGTGCATTTGCGTTTGCGATTCTGTACAAATGGGTCTTTACTTCGTTTGCATATCGCTTATGAAAGGTTTCATATAAATATTCAATTTAACAATAGGCATATGCAAATAATTTTCAAACCAACCTAGAAGGCCGTATTATGCAATGAAATCTAATTTTTACTTTCCCTATCACGTATGTACAATGTACATAGTTGTTAGAGAAGGTTTCTTTCACCCAAAAATTTGACTCCCAGATTTCACCAAGAATATATGCTTTGAGAACCCCCGAATCCAAAAAGGATATTTTTAGAAGAAGGTTCGTTTGCGTATGTGTGTGTTTCTATGAGTAGGATAACTCAAAAATGAAAAATCGGTTAAATACTAGACTTTTAGTTCAGTATTTTCCAAGAAAGCGACACGAAGGTTTTAGGAAAATTTCCCTACCCTCACTGCACTTTACATGAAACGTTTTTTGAAAACGCTGTTTTTCTCAAAAAACGATTTTGATTAAATTGCCTTGTGCTTCATCTTGAATTTTCTAGGAATAGCCTCTGCAGAAAGTTTAATTTTCGATGGCTTTTATATAACAGGTAAACTATAAGAGCTAGACAAAGTTTATTACAAAAAATACACAATTTATTTCATAGGCATTCCTTATCTTTTGTATTAATTTTAAACTTCTTAAACTTTTTTCAAACGGGAAGGTATCTTTTGTTTTACTCTTGGTCTCTGTAAGAGAATCGGATTTTAATGTTAAACACATAACGTCAGCTTCTAAATAATTTGACTGTTGCTTTATCCTACTTTATTCCCTTGTTTCCCTTCTACTTATTAGGAACTAACTAATATGGCCATTTTGGTTATTTATGTCTTTATTATCATTATGTAGTTATGAGAATAATGTTTTCTTTGCAGACCAGATAGAGAAAGTTATGTGAATGGAACACATTGTAGTTTTCTTTTCATTAATCGTAAGGAAACTTTCGTAGAGACGGTATCCGAACCACCCCTCACATCGCTCATAGTTCGTTGTTGTGTGCCAGTCGCACAGAGAACTGATACAGGCTGGTTGGTATCAAGAATGCAACATATTATTCCCATCCAAGAGAATGGCTATTTTTTATGTACATCAATGCACATGACGCAGTAATGTAAACAAGAAAAATAATTAATTCTCCGAGTCCATTCATGACCTTTCTAAACTTGAATATGTCACACGGTCATATTGCTAAGCAAAGCCGAGGCATGTGACTGCCTGTTTATAATGAATTGCAGAGTCCAGCTTGCACATGTGAAGTAAAATGTTTCTGAAGATGAAACCTGGCGATAAAGCGTGCATTGTAATCGTTCGTTGTAAACATTTTTCATTTCATTCGTTCGCTGTCTTGACATTTTCTATCCAGAGAATGCAAAATAGCGGACTGTACCGTAAATGCATATTATCTGTCAGTGAGCTTTTTCGAATGTCTTTTATAAAGGTAAAGCTTAGGCAAATGCATGACCTGTTTATGAGCTTAAAATGAAAATTTATCTCTCTCGCTGACAGAAATATTTATTCATTTACATAAGCTAGGAATTAACTTGAAAACAGGTAATAGCATTAGTATACAAACTAGAAAATATGACCTTAATATTTAGAAACCCATTAGATTGCATTTCCCTACAGCAAATACACTGTCTAATAAACTGTACTTTAAGAGTGCCTCTTCTGCACTAAGACTATTAAGTCTAGAAACCTGAGGAGGAATTGTATATATTTTGTTTTTCTTATTTCTTAAGTATTCTATGTTGTTTAACATTTTAGAGAAAATTCTGTTCCACTAAAACTTTGTCACGGGGATTCACTGGAAGTAAACCAAGATTAAAAAAAAATAAATAAATAAAAAGCATTCCTCGAAAAAAAAGGTTACATTCACACGACCTTCTCTACGTGCTCTGCAAACAAACAATTATTACAAAGGATTATTCTTTTATCTAAATCATACTCAGTGAGATAAACATTGGCAGAAATGGTCTTATTACTTGCTTCCTTGTAAGTAAAGAAGAAATAAAGGAAGACTAAGCTAAATCGACGGTCAAATATTTTAAAGTTATCCCTTTGCGAAACAAATAAATTCGGTTCTCTTTTGCATTCCCAGAATAAAACGACAGAGATGAAACGAAAGTTAACATCCTGCAGTATTTTAAGTGGTTTAAAATAGAAACATACAACTAATATCTCAGAAACGGTTAACTCTACTCAAAAATGTATACGACATAAATTCTGTGTTTTAATATTCTATCTATATTTTTTATGTAGTAAGTTTTTGTGTGGGCGGCGCCGCGGCTGAGTGGTTACACCGCTCGCCTCCCATCTAGGCGGCCCGGGATCGATCTCAAGCGCCCGCATGTGGGATTTGTGTTGGACGAAGCGGAGTCTGGGCAGTTTTTTTTTCTGGGTCTTCCGGTTTCCCCCGCCATTTGTTCCATCAACACCTTTCCTATCATCTATTTTGCTTGCATTTTATATCATCCACTTCCTCATGCTCTTGCCTGCCCACGGGTCGACCACTCATTTCAGGCTCTCCATTCTGTTGTTTCGTGCCGTTGGCTCCCCGACAGGTTTCTGACCCCTAGATATCTTAGGGGGACGTCAGTCCTCAATACGGGGCGGCTAAGCCGACTACGAAAATAAAAGGTTTTTATCTCTTATGGTCTACTAGTCGTACAAAGGTCATCCAGAATGAAGTCTTCAGAGGCTATTCCCAGAAAATTCAATACATACATTTGTTTGTCAAGAAAGCATCTTAAGCATACTGTAATCAAAATCGTTAACTATTCTGACAAATTCAAAATGTTCTAAACTTTTTCCACGTAAAGGGTAACCTTGGGTGGGGAATTTTCGTGAATATTCGTATCGCATCCTTGGCAGATATTAAACTTAAATACCAAGTTTAGTATTAACGAACTTTTCGTTTTTGATTATGTTCCCACACACATACACTCCCACAGATTTTTTTCTATAAATGCATTCTTTTTTTATTCAGGGTGTGTCAGCGAAATCGTTTCTAGTTTCAGTTTTACGAAGAAATGTTTTCTGGGAAAAAAAAAAAAAAAACTAACCTTAATGCAACAACCTCACGAAGAACAATTTTGATGTGATGACACTATTTTATTCAGGTGACGAGATAGCCCCCATTAACATCTAAGGTCATATTGGGGGCTCTGCATTTGCAACAACTCGTTGTCTGTAGGTTCTTTTACGTTGGTTTAAATCATTTTTGTTTTACACTCACACTCACACTCTGTGGGGGATAGGGAATAATTCTGACTAGAGAAAAATTCCCCGCCCTAGCCGGGAATCGAACCTGGGACCCCCTGGTGAGAAGTCAGCTCGCTGACCACTCGACCACGGAGGCAGTCCAAGACAATGTATTTATTCTGAATAGTTCACCTAATATACAAGTTGTATCCTAATTGCAAATAAAGCGATGAGCATAGGAATTGTGATGGAAGCGTTTCTATGTGTGGCAATGATCTCAGATTTTATGAGAAACCAGCCCTCTCACGGTTGTGTTCCTCTTGGGCTGTATATTGTGTGCCGAAAAACGTCAATGCTTACGCTTTAGCTGGGTAACCACACACACTGGATGCTAAAAAATAAGTTTCCTCAGTCATTCATTAAATCGTCTTTGAAGCTAGTGAACTAGTCACTGTATTAAAGAGTCTCGTACAGCAGTTTGGATTTAACTTCTTACTATATAAAGGTCAAACACCCAAAACTAATCTTAATCCGACATCGAGATCACAATCTTCTCTTTCGTATGAACCCTTTCCATGCTTTAAAGAAAACCTATAAAAAAAGATATATTTAAGAAATTTATGTACACATATCCACTTTAGAGGAATTAATTTTGTAAACCTAGCACTAGAAATCACTAGAAAAAATTGATGCTACATTCACATGACTTTCTCTAGCTGCTCTGTAAAGAAACTTCTTACAAAAGATTATTCGTCTTTCTACATAATACTAATCGAGATAAACATTAGCAGAACGTTCTTATTACTTAGTTCCTTATAAGTAGAAGGGAACTAAAGGAATGCGCTATGCTAAAGTGAGAGTCAAATGTTTTAAAAGCTGTCATTATGCGACTGTCATTGCAAATCGCTTCTTTGCTTGGCCAGGAGTAGAATAAAAGAAAATCTGATGTGTTCCATTCACATGACTTTCTTTACATCTCTGCAACAAATTATTGTTAAAAAGTTTATGCTTCTATTTATTTCATGCTAATCAAGAAAAAATTAGCAGAAGTATTCTAATTACTTGCTTCTCTGTAAGTAGAAGAGATATAAGCCAGTACCATAGGTTAAAGTGACAGTCAAAAGCTGGTTGCTATGTGACTGAAATTCCTTTATTTGTATGGGCAGGAGTTGAAAAATTCCCGTTAAGTTTTTCAAAGCTCAAACCTAAAACTAGGAATATCTCAAAAACGATTAGCTCCAGGAAAAAAATGTATAGACATAAATTATATGTTTTAATGTGCTATACATTTTTGTGTGGTAAGTTTTTGTCCATTTCTTACAGTTTAGCAGTTATGCATATTTCCTTAAAATTCACTTAGAATAAAGTAGTCTTTAGAGGCTATTCCCAGGAAATTCAACATACACATTTTATTTGTCAGATAAATATCTTTAATATACGATATTTTAATCAAAGTCGTTAGGGCCATGTTTGAGAAAATCAAAATTTTCGATTAAAGTTCCATGAGAAGGGTAGTTCAAGATATACATTTTATTTGTGTTGGAAATTGCTTTAATATGTGGTGTTTTGATCAAAAACCTTCGATCCATTTTTAAGAAAAACAAAGATTTCGAAATTTTTTACATGTAAAGGGTAGTTGGTGATGGGAAGATTTGTTTGTAAATCTTCGTGTCGCATCCTAGGAAGATATCCAACTTAAATGCCAAGTTAGGCATTTAACCGTCTTTTTGTTTTTGTGCTGTGCTGTTCACAGACAGACACACACACGGATATTTTTCTCAAAATGCCCACTTTGGGTTCAGGGAGCCTTAAAACATAAGTTTCCGGTGAAATCTCGGTATCGAATTTTTGGGTCTCTATCCACTATGTACATTGTACATTTGGGGCTAGAGAAAGTAAAGCTGCATAACATTTATATACAAATAGAGTTTTTTTAATTCATCTCAAATTTTTTTTATAAATGTACTAATTAATTTACTAGGAAATTATACTGTTTTCCTAATGTAATTTAATATTTTAATCATTATTTATGGATCAGAAAATTAGTTATAACATTACATTTTCAAAAGAGTTTATTTTATCTTTTAATCACATTAAACTTTAAAATGGGTTTGTTTTATGTTTCAGCACCCCAATTGAATAAACTTTACAATAATTTAAATTTTAATTTGTGAATAGAACACTTTTCATATGGTTTTACTTCTATATACACTGGACGTGATAAACAGATAAATTTTACTAATGTTGTAATTTTCTACTTAGTACATAGGTAGACATTTTTGCTGTAGTGTTGACTATTTTCGAGCTCTTTATTTGGTATGAATTTTTATGAATTTTGAATAACTAGTAAACCTTAATAGATACACAATATCTTATTACACAAAAAAGTAGATTTCCCTAAAACACACAATTAATGTCATATACATTTTTTTCGTAGAGTTGTTCGTTTTAACGATATTCCTTATTATTAGTTTGTTTTAAGATACCTATACTGTTATCATACGGAAGGTTGTTAACACCTGATCAAGCAAAGAAACGGATTTCAATCCCATAGCAACCTCGCTTTAAAACATTTGCCTGGCGGTTTAGCCTAGTGTATTTCCTTATTTCTCCTCTACTTGTAAGAAACTAAATAATAAGACCATTTCTGCTAATAGTTATCTCTGTTAACATGAACTAGATAGAAGAATAAGCTTATTAACAATAATTTGTTACAGAACTGGAGAGAAAGTCATGTGAATGGAGCACATCAGGTTTTTTAATCTGGATTTTCTCTCTAGTTTTAGCCATTATTTTTTTTGCGATTAATTTGATACATTGTTTTATATCTTGGCATTTGGAGCCCCGTCAAACCCCCAAAAGTCATCTTCTTTTATTATGCTGCTTCTTAATTACATTGGTGTAAGAGATATCATTGGGTTACAGCGGAAATCAAATCCTTCAAAAGCTGGCTGCTATTTAATGCATTTAATTCCCTTCTGTTTGCTTGACTGGGAGAAAGAAAAATAAATAATAAATAAATAAGCAAACAAACAAATAAAGCGTTGTTACCAAATTCTTCATTTAAAATAGCAATATCTTAATCCTGTATTTAATTAAATTCGTTGGAGCCATTTTTGAGATAGTATATCTTTTCGCAAAATGCCGAAAAGTGTTCCACGCAAAGGGAAGTTTGGTGTGGGGGAATTTTCTGCAAAATCTTGTCACATCCTTTGAAAATACTGAGCTTAAATTTTTGATTTGATCAGTTTTTCATTTTTGAGATATGCTGCACAATCTCTCTCTCTCTCTCTCTCTCTCTCTCTCTCTCTCTCTCTCTCTCTCTCTCTCTCTCTCTCTCTCTCCCTCTCCCTCTCTCCTCTCTTCTCTCTTTGCCTCCTCCTGGTGTAAGGGTAGGTAACATGCTAGTCTCTGGTTCCTTAGGTCGTGGGTTCAAACCCAGGGAAGGCAATATATATTTTTTTTCGGGTGTAAAAATCATTAGCATTACTTCATTAACGAAAATAAAGCCCTTGGTCCCATGATGCAGATTTACGGCACGTAAAAGATCCTTAAGCCTGATAAACAGATTTATGAGCAAAATTGAATGGGTACAGCAGTTAAAGAGCGTCCATGAAAAAATTCATATTAGATTAATACACGCGCGTGTATACATGTTTAGGGAACTTCAAAAAATGCATTGCTGGTGAAACCTTAGTATTGAACTTTTAGTTCTATACAGCACTTCCTATGGCTACAAGATAGAGAAAGTAAAAAATAAAAATCCTTTCTCTATTCTGTAAGTTGGCGTCCTGATGACATTAACAAATTGTCTTCACTTCAAGAATATTTCGTTACTTAGTGAAGTCCTGGTCAGACAATCATGAAAGCTTACTATTTTTAAACACTGATAATTCCTTGCAAATTGGCAGTTGAATATTTAAATCTAGGGCAAGGTGTGGGTGTGTGTAGAAAAGTGAAGGATGTTTTGTTTCAGAAACAGGCTTCTGCGAGTTCACCTTCTGGTTTTAATTTAAATTGCCTCTGTGCAACAACATAAGAAACCTTGACCTCTTCTTGTCTGTACTTCCTTATGAGTGACGTAGCCGATGGGCGGTTACTTACACAAGCCGCCGCTGAAATGAAACAGACATGTCGGAATGTTGCTCGTCTATACTCTCATTGAAGTCTCCAGCACATTTCATCGTAATCCTCTCTTTTCCTCATACCTAACTTCTGCATGTATTCTTTTTATCCTCCCTCTCTCTCATTTTTTAATTTGTTGGTCATTCCTTTTGGACAAGTTCAAGTGCTTTCTGCCTCTTTTTGTCTTCTTCTTTCTTTGGATTACCGAATATTTGTTGGTTTTTCGTAATTTATTTTTAAGGTTTGAAAACATTAAGCTTATCTAGTTGGATCTGCACACTTTTATAGTGCAAATCGTGTTTGTTCTTTTTTGCTATCGTCTCATAAAGTTTTATCACTTCAGAAAAATAAATGTAAATATCAAGTTATCTGCCTTTTATTATAATTTGAATTGCACTGTAAGAAAAAAATCCGGAATGACTACGTCAATGAACTTTGTTTCCCCCTCTTTTTGCAGGGAGAGGGAGTATGGCACGATCCATACATTTTATTAATTTCTGTACTACGTATAGCAAGTAGGGGAAATAATGAATTCCACTCAAAACTTCGATGTCAAAATTTCATCGAAAATATATGTACTGTAACAGAAATTTCTGTTACAAATAGCTAAAATTATTCTCTTATTAGTTTCAGATTCTCAGGAATTGTGATAAAATATTATTATGCAGGAGTTGGTATTACTTGATTGTGGTGTGATCTTATCTTTATTTATAATTTGGCGGTAAATGTCACCTTAACAGTGTGTATATTTGTAAGTAAAATTTGGTGGTGCAAAATACGAGGTCGTAAGTTTTTCGTGCATTTTGTATATTTAGTTTTGGTAAGTACATTTTTTATTTTTAATCAATACATTTTCGTGTAGAATGATGGAAATTAAGTGTCATAGTCTTTCAATATGACTAATTAACTAAACAATTCTAATGTTCTCCATTCACATGACTTTCTCTACATCTCTGTACAAATTACTGTTAATAAGCTTATTCTTCTATCTATGTAATGGCAATTTTTAGCAGAAACGGTCTTATTACTTAGTTCCGTTATAAGAAGAAAGGGAATAAAGGAATACATTAGGCCAAACAGAGAGTCAATTATTTTAAATGTGGGTGCTATGGGATTAAAATCCGTTTCTTTGCGTGGCCAAGTGTTGGTAAGTTTCTGTATGAGAAAAGTTTAAATATTTTAAAACTGAAATCAATAACAAGGAATACCTTTAAAACAGCAAACTCCACGAAAAAAGTGGCAATAATTGTGTGTTTTATCATGATCTACATTCTTTGTGTAGTAGGTTTTTGTCTATCTCTTACGGTTTACCAGTTACGCAAAATTCAATAATAATTATCCAGAATAACGAGACCTTTAGAGGCTATTCTCAGAAAATTCAAGATAAATATTTTTTTGGCATATGAGAGGTTTTAATCAAAATCATTAGAGCCATTATCAGAAAATCAAAATTTTCAAAAGTCATCCAATGTAAAGGGTAGTTTGGGGTGAGGGGATTTTCTTGAAAATATTCGTGTCGTATCCTTGGAAGACACCAAGCTTAAATACCAAGTTTGGTATTTAATAGTCTTTTCGTTTTTGAGCAATGCTGTCCATAGTCACACACGCGCTCGCGCGGACCTTTTTCTGAAAATGATTTTTTTGGATTCAGGGGTCCTCAAATATGTATTTCCAGTGAAATTTCGGTATCGAAGTTTTGTGTGGAATACAATACTTCCTCTGTATGCTATGTACATAGTACATTTAGAGTAAGTTTCACTTACGAAAAATCAATTTTTCTTACACCTCGGATAATAATCAAATTTTAATGGATGTACACGATACAGACACTTACATTGTTAATCAGTCGGGTCACCATAGTACCAAAAAATCTGATGTGTACCATTCACATGACTTTCTCTATATCCCTGCAACAAATTATTCTTAAAAAATTTATAATTCCATTTACTTCATGTTAATCAGTAAAACATTAGCAGAAATAGCCATATTACTTGCTTCCTTGTAAGTAGAGGTGAAATAATGGCGTACCATAGGCTAAAGTGATAACCAAAAGCTGGTTGCTATGTCACTGAAGTTCCTTTGTTTGTATGGACAGCAGTTGACAAATTCCTGTATGAGAAAAATATAAGTTTTTCATTACAGAAACCAACTCCACGAAAAAAATGTATATAACATAAATTGTGTGTTTTAACGTGCTCTGCATTTTTTTATGTAGCAAGCTTTTGGCCATCTCTTATGATTTAGCAGTTATTCAAAATTCCGTAAACTTCATCCAGAATAAACTCTTCAGAGGCTATTCCCAGAAAATTCAAGATATACGTTTTATTTGTCAGGTAAATGTGTTTAATATATGATATTTTAATCAACATCGTTAGAGCCATTTTTGAG
The DNA here is from genome assembly GCA_030762935.1 of Hymenopus coronatus. Classification (NCBI taxonomy): domain Eukaryota; kingdom Metazoa; phylum Arthropoda; class Insecta; order Mantodea; family Hymenopodidae; genus Hymenopus; species Hymenopus coronatus. Next base: position 89,807,816 of record CM060898.1, read on the forward strand.
AAAATCGAAATTTTCGAAAAAATTTCCATGTAAAGGGTAGTTTGGGGTGGGGGGATTTTTCTCAAAACCTTCGTGTCAAATCCCTGGAAGATACTAAACTTAAATACAAAGTCTGGATTTTACCGACTTTTCGTTTTTGAGTTATCGTGTTCACAGTCACACGGACACACGGACATACGCACACACGGACCCTTTTCTGAAAATACTTTTTTTGGATACAGGGGACCCTAAAACATATATTTCCGGTGAAATCTCGGCATCGATTTTTTTGGTGGAGTGCAATACATTCTCTATACACTATGTACATAGTGCCTATAGAGAGAGTAAAAAACGTCAGCGTGTTCGGTTTCAGCCTTGGTCAAGACTGGAAAATCAGTACGCGAGATTGCCAAGTTGTTGAAAATGCCACCAACAACAATTGTGCACTGTGACTAGCGCATTTTATTGTACACACATTCTCCCTTCATAATATAAAGTTATAAAGCATGATACTAAATTTCCAAAGCAACATATTGTTTTCCTCATTCAAGATGGAGGAATGGCCCATACAGCTAAGACACTGGGCATCATAAAGAATTTTGGCGTCCGAGTCTAGACAAATTGGCCTGGAAATTTTCCTGGTTTAAATCCCATAGATCCCTATGGATTTGACCACTAGACAGATGTTTCGAACATCCAATTCAAGACATCGCAATGAACTGGTTGCTAGAGTGTTGAAAGAGTAAGAATACAATACTCAAGAAGATGTTTACAGACTCGTAGACAGTTTTGGTAGGCGAGTGCTATTATTAATAAAAGTGGCATTATATTGTGATATTTACCATTAATTATTTTAAATAAATAATAATTTTCAGTGTAACAAACTTTAGTTACACCCTGTATGTAACTAAAAAAGCTAAAACCGGTTGAATATCAAACTTAGTATTTAGGTACCGTATCTTTTAAGGATACAACACAAAGATTTTCAGGAAAATCCTACCACACTAACTAAACAGTTTTCATTAAAACATTGTATGTTTAAGATATTCAATGAAAAAGAAAGGTATATATTGATTTTCTGGGAATAGACCTCTTCATTTAGGATAACTTTTGTATAACTGGTAAACCGTTAGAGATTGACGAAAATTTACTCACAAATATATAATCTCGCTAAAACACGCAATTTGTGTCATATACCTCATTATAGAGTTAACCGTTTCCGAGATATTCCTTGTTATTGTTTCAGTTTTAAATAATTATTTTTTTCTCAAACGGTAAGTCCTCCTTCGTTTGATATCCTTTAGGTGTCCTTCTGACTATGTAAAGAGAATCGAATTTCATTAGTTGTTTATACCTACCACCTTAAGATTTGACTACCCGCTTTAGCGTAGTGTATTCCCTTATTTCCCTTCTGATTGCTTACAAAGAAGCAAGTAAAAGCACAGTTTCTGCTAATGTTTAACTTGATTAGTTTGACTAGATCCCAAAATAATTTTTTGTAAGGACAGTTCGTGTGAATAGAACACATTTTTCTTTGTATTACCGAACATTTCTCAATGTATAATTGTTGGACACAGTAAAACACCGTTCCTGCCTATATACATTGGCCATAAAAGGTCCAGAAAGTAAAAAGAAGGCATTCAAGAAAGAATATTTTCTGCAAGAGGCGATTACTGAATGCTCAGATTTCAAGATATGATTACATTAAAAAAAAGTATATTGCAGAAAGAAAGTATCAAGATCTTGACCTCTTATTTTGACCAAGAACTATTGCTAGCTGTATTACAACATTGAAAAGAGAAAATATTTCACACACCCCTCCTAGTTAATGCGGAAGTTACAGTTATACGAAATTAATAATTATTTTATGAAGAAATAATGGGAAAATTGAAAAATTATTGCGACAAATAAGAGATAATGTAAAACTATATGTTGTAATACAGTGCAATAAAGAGAAAACAGAAAAAGTAAGAATAATGTTTCTAATTGTATGTAAAGGTCCTTAGTAAAGGCAGTTGACGTTGGAGGTAGCAGTTAGGTAAAAATTCGGAGTAGTTAAGATAATTAAGTTCCGGAAAATTTATAAAGAAGCACTTAGCAAGCCCAGTCTCAATTCAGGGAAATACATCTAAGGGATGCGTATGCAAAATTCACATAAACCACTTCTGAGAGTTAGCAAAGGGGAAATAACACTTAGGACTGAGCAGTCAAAGAAAATGAAAAGTGTATCTTAGATGCCAAAAAGAAGGACGACCATAGGAACTATGATGCGGTAGCCATGGAATTGGTTTACTAAGAGAGACTACATTTCGAATATTTAACTCACCTCTTCACCTTTTGCGTTTCAAGTTACTCTTAGTATAGCTTCACCAATTATGAAAGTGCTACCGTGATCCCAGTACAGCCTTAGGCGATGCTCGATAAGGGATCCGCCGTTTAGTTTAGCGAGTTACGATAATTTCAACTTGTTCTTTACTACGGAAAACATGTTGCCTATAATGTAAAGCTTTCAAGTGGTTTTGATACGACGCAGTTTTAAGTCCACATGCTTAGATCAAGAAAAATCGAATTGTTCCATTCACATGAATTTCTCTACTGGTTCTGCAAAGAAACTATTCCTAAAACTATTATTAATTTATCTACATGCTAATAAAATAATCATTAGCAAGTATTCTATAACTTTCTTCCTTGTAAGTAGAAGGGAAATAAGGAATACACTAGGCTAACGCAGCATTCAAATCTTTTAAAACCTATCGCAATGTGAAACGATAGAAATTCGGTTCTCTTTGCGTGGATGGGAGTAAAATAAATAGATGTGAAATGAAAGATAATTTGTGAAAAATTTATAGCTTAAAACTGAAAAACACAAACAAAATATCTTGCAAACGGTTAACTCTACAAAATATTTATATGTTGTAAATTGTGTGTTTTAACAAATTATACATATATTTTTTTTGTGCAGTAAATTTTTGTGTATCTCTTATGGTTTAGTAGTTACACAAAAGTCAACCAGAAGAAGAGATCTTCAGAAAATTCCCAGAAAATTCAAGATATATGTTTCGTTTGTTATGAAAATATCTTAAACATATGGTATTTTACACAAAATCATTGTCATTTTTGAGAAAATCAAAACGTTAGAAAAATTCTCCATGTAATGGTTACTAGGATATGGGGAATTTACTTCAAAATCTTCATGTTGCATCCTTGAAAGATAATAACTTAAATACCAGGTTTTGGATTTAACGGACTTTTCGTTTTTGAGCTATGCTCTCCTACATATACACATTCGACATTATTTATTCAGGGGGTCTCAAAACATATTCCACCCAAACTTAGATACCGAAATTTCACTGGAAATACAATAGCTTCTCTCTCTCCATTAGGTACATTGTATATATGTGATAGACAAAGTAAAAATTGGCAATTCGTTCTAAAAGATCAGTAATTAGCATCAATTAAGTATTCTCAGCAAATCTAATTGACTTTTTCTATTCCTGAGAAATGAAGCTAACAAGTCTACCACTGGAGCAACTAGTTGACAGCGGAAAAACGTCAGTATATTCAAATTGTTCAGTCCCAAGTATGTGCTAAGCGAGAGAAAAATATTGTCTTAGTAGGAATTCGTTTATCAAATTTAGGAATTCTCACTTTCCTACAAAACACAAACTTTTAGAGAACATTTTTCAACCTTGGAAGAGCAAAAGACGAGGTAAAATATCCCACACGTAATGAGAAGGACATGGGGAAAATGTCCTGCTCTGTTAAGCTGTCAAGCCTATGGGGAGGAGGGAATTCGTGTCTAAGAAATATAGTGAGAAGATTCTTAGCAGTAAGTATGTGAATTTATATTTGACATTTTTGTTTACATACTCTTAACATGGGCTTGAAGTAAACCTAAGTAAATGACTTTTCCTGGAAGAAGTGTCTCGTTAGCTGAGAGAGGTGTGTGATTTTGTAGCAACTTTATGTTGTTATCATCCAGTTTTACAATCCCAACAATCCAGAAATATTTATGCTCTACCTTCTGATTTCCATTGCTAATTGTAAAAACTGTCTTTTGAAAGTGAGAGAAAAAAACGATTACCAATATTTCTCTCGAGTAATCGGTGCAATCATATTAAAATATAAAATTCTTACGTGCATTCTTAACTATAAATATAAATTATAATATAAATCTATATGAAAATTTAAAAAACATATTAACCTTAAATCTTCTACCAGCAACTGCTCCCGCAGTTTATATATAATATAAGCATTTAATAAATTCTTTAATTCATAGTTGATGGCTTTCTCCATCCACGGCTCGCACGCCACTCTACCCTACTTCCGGTCACTCACGACTCGGTATTATCCACAGCAACACTGGCTTGCAATTCTTCCTCCTTTAATAGCTAGGAAATGACGTTACAGAACTTTGTGGAAACTGAAGCTTCTAGACGAATCTCGAAATACGAGAAGAATCAAGACGTTTCGTGTTCCGAAAGTTCCTGTACCGCCGCACCCCTCTTCCTTTGTTGTCCGCGCATCCTAAAGTTTCCAATTGCAATGACTGTGAAAGCAGCACTGTCACAATAAATAAATAAATGAATATACGTGCATTAATCTGGTTTATCGTATCGGACGATGAATGAAATTGCTGAAATGATGTTTAATTGTTCTCGGAGTAGGTATATGGAGCTTAATCGTCATTCGTTTTCTCAAGATAATGGAAAATCCCGAAAAAGTCTTATCCGGGTAACACCCTCTAAGCGAGATTCGGACTAACGACCTCTTGAATGTGAGGCAGACACGCTACTTCCACATTATCGAAGTTGCCTTCTGCAGCTTTGTTTACGTTATTTCATCATCAATAACAAAATTTAACATGTAAGTATAACAACGTTGTCAGTTGCCAGAATCATATCGACGCCGCCGGTGTGCGGAAATTTCGTCTCGCAGGAGCTACTTTACATGCAAGTAAATCTATTGTGACGCAGCTTTTCGCTTTTAAACACACCTGAAAAAAACCATCGCCACGGGATTTGAAACAACGACCTTGGGATCAGAAAGCCAGCGTCTAACCATTTGTTGTGTGTTGTGTGTGTATGTGTGTGGGTTTAACGCCTGCATTTACAACTTATGGCAGCGCAGGCGATGACACTGATATATAGAATTAAGATGGAGGAGCGGTGGAATGCGATGGCGGCGGAAATCAGAGCACCCGGAGAATGCGGTCACCTTGGTGATAGGCGAGTGATCTAACCAACTATGTCTCCCAGATCTAACTTAGGGAGAAGTGGTGCACTGAAAGTTATACTTTTCTCAAATAAGGTCGTTCGTTTTTTACTTTCTTTATAGGCACTATGTGCATAGTGTATAGAGAATGTATTACACTCCACCAAAAAATTCGATACCGAGATTTCACCGGAAATATACGTTTTGGGGTCCCGTGAATCCAAAAAATTATTTTCAGAAAAAGGTCTCTGTATATATGTGTTCGGGTGTACATCTGTCAGTGTGTCCTTGTGTCTGTGAACACGATAACTCAAAAACGAAAAGTTGGTAAAATACCAAACTTGGTATTTAAGTTTAGTATCTTCCAAGGATGCGACATGAAGGTTTTGAGAAAAATCCCCTCACCCCAAACTACCCTTTACATGGAACTTTTTCCGAAAATTTCGATTTTCTCAAAAATGGCTTAACGATTTTGATTAAAATATCGTATATTAGACATTTATCTGACAAATAAAATGTATATCCTGAATTTTCTGGGAATAGCCTTTGAAGACTAGTGTATTCTGGATGAATTTTACGGAATTTTGAATAACTGCTAAACCATAAGAGATGGACAAAAACTTACACAAAAAATGTACAGCACGTTAAAACACACACTTTATGTTATATACATTTTTTTCGTGGAGTTGGTCGTTTTTGACACATTCCTTGTTTTTGGTTTCTGCTATGAAAAACATACACTTTTCTCATACAGGAATTTGTCAACTGCTGTCCATACAAACAAAGGAACTTCAGTGACATAGCAACCAGCTTTTGACTTTCACTTTAACCTATGGTACTCCCTTATTTCGCTTCTACTTACAAGCAAGCAAGTAATAAGACTATTTCTGCTATTTTTTTCTGATTAGAATGAAGTAAATAGATTTAATAATAATTTGTTGCAGAGATGTAGAGAAAGTCATGTGAATGGTGCACATCAGATTTTTCTTCTCCTGACCATGCAAACAGAATGGATTTTCAAAGCCATCATAGCAGCTAGGTTTTAAAATATTTACTGTTGATTAAGGTAATGCGTCTGTGAAATTTGAGCAACAGATTCCCCACGCGCGGCGTAAATTGAATGAATGTGTACTAGTGTATGTAAAGATAATCATCGCGTAAAGGAAAATTTGCGACTGAATCGGGTGTTAGAGTCTGTGTGTGATGTCTGAAGGATTTCGTATTTCAGTCAATAAAACAAATGGAATCTGTGAAGTTCGAAAAGCAATACTAGGGCATTGTTAAGTAAACCAACATTCTTAGAGTTAACTCCACAGCTCACGGAAAACCGCCCGGCCGCTGCGTCCCCCATCTCGGTCCACTACAAACGTCATTGATGGGGTGCAGTATTGGAGGGTGAGACGTGGTAAGCGCCTCGAGTCCCCCCAGCCGGTTAATGCGGTCCTCATGACCTGAAGCCTCTACTTCTCCATCAAGTAGTTCCTCAATTGGCTGAGTGCACCCCGGGCCAGGTCTCCCAGCGGGTGAAAAATCCCCACACCGATACTGGGGATCGAACCCAGGTCTCCCGCTTGGTAAGCAGCAACGCTACCAACGCGCTAAGGAGACGACCACATTCTCTTAGAGTCTGATCACAAATTAGAAATGTACATAATACGTGTAGAGAAAGAAATACGCAACTCTTACTCTCTCTCTCTATTAACAAAAATCTGATATACCTACTGCATTCACATAACTTTTGTTACCTATACTGCCAAACTATTCTTCCGCCAAAAGCTTATCTTCTATCTACTTCATGCTGATCAAGATAGTAAAAATAGTCTTATAATGACATTAATTCCTTCTTTCTACTTGGTAGTAGTATTTAACTTCCGCACCACAGGACGATAATACACGTAACCTGGAAATCTTGGAAAGGAAATTTGGGAAAGAGACGTTCGAGGCTTAATGCAGCAGTATTTTTGTTTATTGTTTCATTTATATAGCCCCTTTAACATCTAAGGTCATATCGGGGACTTTCCACTTGAAACAACTCGTTGTCTGTAGGTTCTTTTACGTTGGTTTAAAGCATTTTGTTTTACTCAAACACGCACACATTCACACACACAAAATTCCAGACTCTGTGGGGAATAAGGAATAATTCTGGCTAGAGAAACATTCCTCGCCCCAGCCGGGAATCGAACCCGGACCCCCTTGTGAGAAGTCAGCTCGCTGATCACTCGACCACGGAAGCAGTCTAAGGTATTTTGTTTTGTTTATATAGCACCTTCAACTTCCATGGTCATATTGTGGGCTTTGACTCGGGAACCAACTGCTGGAGTTTTCTCGATGAACTATACAGTTTCTTTCAGTATTAATAAATTTAACACACACACATACATACATACATACATACATACATACATACATACATACATACATACATACATACATACATACATACATACATACACATGCAATGCATACTTCCAAACTAGTTGGTGAAGGAAATTATTCTAAAGAAATAAAATTACCCACTGAGACGGAAATCGAACAAAGAACATTTAGATGAGAATCCATTACATAAAAAAAATGACGGCAGTTTTTTTTATGTAATTAATTATTGCATTCAATCACTAAACGAAGTTAAATGGCTCGAGGAATATCCGAAGCTCCCCTACCGGTCGCAGTATATCCACTAAAAAAAAAAAAAAAAAAAAGCATTCAAACACACACACGTGTTAATGTTATCTGCGGAAGATTATCGTGCTTTCATGCTTAGTCGGGTTCCGCATAGCACCCCTGTTAGTATGTGTAAGCTAGAATGCATTGCATGCGATCACTAATGTTAAAAACCATAAAACCTGAGCAGCACCAAGGGAAGTACAGCATTTGTGCTAGTAAGTGTTAAAAGCTTAGTTGCTAGTTGGTCGATAATTTGTGTAGGATATATCTGCTTGCCATGTGATTTAGCCTATCTTATGTTCTAGTGTTAATACTTGTATAGTATTGTATGTGTATTCCACAGAGGAACTCGCAGTAGTTTTGTTCCATTCTGTGTATAAGGATAGTTGGGTCCCTGAAGATTTCATATAATATTTATTCTGCCTTGAAATCCAAGCCGAGAACGTGACTTCACGAATACCACAACAATATCCGAACAGTCCTTCATCAAGTGAGATTACAAAGGAAATGAGGTCACTGTTTTGTCATGTGTGACATTTTTATTTTGTCACGAGTGGAAGAAAATATGAAAAGCTGGGGAAATATCTCATTTCCTTTGTTTCTGTCCGTGTCATTTCTCTTGGTAAGATAAGAAACTTGGTCATAAAGCTGGATTTTCATTTCCTCTACCACGTATATCACGTTAACGTGATCTCAATGCTGGTAGTATATTTTTAGTCTCGGGCTGCAAGCTGCTATACTAATGTCTTACGTAACTTTGAGCCAAGCTGTTAAAAAGTTAGAAATTATTAAAGTCCATTAAATTAAACTCAACATATACCGGAACACCCACATCAAGGGTTATAGGTTAAATTAATGGAAAAAAAATATCGGATGTGTTCCATTCCATGAATGTCTCTTCCTGTTCTACAACATGTTTACAAAATATTCTTCTTTCTACTCCATGCCAAACGAGATATTCATTATCAGAATGGTGTTAATACTTAGTTGCTTATAAGCAGAGGGGAACCTTCTATATTAGAGTGTTAATCAATTATGCTGTCGCTATGCGATTGTCATTAAAATTCGCTTCTTTGCATGGCTAGGAGGAAACAAAAGAAAGACGGAATTCGTCCTGTTTGAGGAAAGTATAAGTATTTTAAAATTCAAACCACTAACAAGGAATATCCAAGACACGGTGTGGACATAAATTGTGTTTTGACGTTATCTACATTTCTTGTGTAGTAAGTGTTTGTCTAATGTTTTTGATTAAAATGCGTTATATCAAAGATATTTACATAGCATGTATATCCCAAATTTCTCCCCGAAGTCCTCTTCTTCGTGAATACTTTTGGATAACTGGTGCGAGATAGCAAAATCTTACTACAAAAAAAAAAAAACAAAAAACAATAGCCTGCCTGGGTAGTGTGGTGGTAGCGTGTCTGCCTCACATTCAAAAGGTCGTGAGATCGAATCTCACTTAGGGTGAGTTACCCAGATGAGGTTTTTTCGGGGTTTTCTCTTATCCTAAGAAGACGAATGTCGAATAACTTTAAGCTCCATAGACCCCGAGATCATTTGAGCATTATTTCATCAATTTTATTCATCGTCCGATATGACCAACCAGGTTAAAGGACGTTAAAAAAAATCATATACAATTGTATGTGCTAAAACTTTTCTCAAACTGGAAGTCCTTATCCGTGTCATACCTCTTTTGCTTTACTCCTGGCCATGAAAGATAACCGAATATATATATATATATATATATATATATATATATATATATATGACAATCGCATAATGATAGATTTTAAAAGATTTGATATCAGTTTAGCCTATTGCACCTCTTAATTTCCCTTCTACTTATAAGGAAGTAAGTTTTTTCTTGATTAGAACGAATTAGAGGGAAGAATAATCTTACGTAATAATAATATCTTGCAAACTAGCTAAAAAATCTGTGTTCCATTCACATAACTTTCTCTACACCTCTGTAACAATCTATTGTAAAAAAGCTTATTCTTCTCTCTGCTTCATTCTAATCGGAATAAACATTGGCAAGTGGTCTTAATTACTTGCTTGCTTGTAACTAGAAGGGGAATAATGGCATACACTAGGCCAAAGTAATAGTCAAATCTTATAAAACCCATTGTCATCTGGCTGAAATCCGTTTCTATGCAGGGCCAGGAGTTTACAACTTTCCGTGTGAGAAAAGTTTTTGAGAAAATCAAAATTTTCGATATTTTTTCCATGTAAAGGGTAGTTTGGGGTGGAGGAATTTTTTTTCAAAAGTCTTCGTGTCGCATCCCTGGAAGAAATTAAACTTAAATACCAACTTTGGTATTTTACCAACTTTTTGTTTTTATGTTATCTTATTCACAGACACACTACACACACACATATGGACCTTTTTCTAAAAATGCTCTTTTTGGATACAGGGGACCCCAAAACATCTATTTCCGGTGAACGAATTTTGGGTGGAATGCAATACCTTCTCTATATACTATATATATAGTACGTGTAGAGAAAGTAAAAGGTGATGTAAATGGAATACATCAGATGATTTTTATAAATGCATCTTATTTAAATATATTAAGTTAAAATTATAATGTTACTATTCTTACTATCACTATTAGCAGTGGTGGTGGTGGTGCGAAGTTTTGTTTCCGCACTTGGTGAGAACCCCTGATGTATGGAATAAATCGTATTTTATTTATTTTCTGGCCATGGTTATCAAACTCAAAAGAAGTTAACATAATTTCCGGATATTAGACGAAAATATCCGCCCATTTAATGCACGTGTGAGTTAAACAATCGAAATGCTCTTAGGTTTTCTAGAAGTTTTACCGACCTTAGACCTTACAAGGAATGTCACTGCATGCATGTCAGAACAAACCGACTTTCATAACTGGACAGTGGGTCCATTCTACATGATCACGCCGATGTAAATGTTAAATGAACACATCGAACTCTTGTCACGCTAGGTCGATAGGTGTGGCATATAGAGCGAAGGAACCTTCGACCTTTCAAAAATACGATCCATCATTTACATACTGCGTTACTTATGGTAGTGTACAAACTGAAAACTGAATAACCATTAAAGATAAATGAACGTAGGCGAGATTCAACCTCACCTTCTACTGCATAATCTCTCTTGAAAGCCTTAAGTCTGTTGCTTCTAGAACATTACTTTTCAGGTTCTCGAACGAGTTTTGCTTCTTCCTTATAAAGTCAGCTCCATATTTTCTGACTTCTTCCTTTAATACGGTCATTTCAACTCTTCCGGTGGCATCTAATTTGTAGCACTTATATGTACATACACGAGTGTGTTTCTTCATTATTTAGGCATACTGAAAGCATTTGTCATAAATATTTACGCCCATATTGTTGGACTTAGTTTCTGAATCATCCGCATTAACACTTTGAACCTAGCCTCATACATTATTTATTTTGTTTCGTAAATATTCTGAATCAAAAATAGAGTTACGCGGTTTAATAATTCCAAACTTAAAGGACTCTATGTAAACTACATTGTTCATTTCAAAGTGTGCCACGACATTCTTTATGACGTCATCTGTCTAACCTAGAACTCAATTCCCCATAGTACTTTCGCAGGGGCGTATTATGACTTGTGTGTTGAAGAAGTTGCCTAGCAAGCAAGGCGTTCAGTCTAAACGTATGAATCTCCCATGTTGTGGCCAAAGAAGCAGTCTGTACTAGTGTCACTCACAACACGCTCTATGTTCGGTTCAGGATTGTCGAGTGTGGCCACTACTGAAGCGTGCTTCTTAGGTGCGAGGTAAATTCGCCCTGTTAATTGGATGGACACAGACACACACATACACTCTTTCCTTTACACGATAGCTCAGTCAAAGGTAGAAGTTCTCTACGGCTCGGGGGCTGCCACGCATGTTTGTGTTTAAGTGCCTAAAGCACTTAAGTTTTTGCCATATATGGAAAATAAATAAATACAATTACTGTGCTAATGTACCAAACATGTGGCATTGACGTGTGCACACATATATTTCTTCGTGTGTTAAAAATTGCAGAATTAACGGGACTATTACAAGTTAAAACCCTTCAGTGAGGAACTGGCCTGAGAAATCTTCCTTTTACCCCTCTCAGTAAGTGTTACACGCTCATCGTCTCCACTAATAAAAAAGAGGGGTAAAGCGACCGTTACACAGGCTAGTTCCTCTCTGGCAGGTTTTAACATATCTAAGATAGCCTCTTCTGTTCTGCAATTCTTTTAATGCACGAAGGGAATCTGCACACAACAAATACGCAGTAGTTTATACCTATGTTTAAACTGTTATGTATAAACTACATATTTAACTACTAGTCTTACCAAAGTATATTTTAGATACACACATAAGTTAACTACGTTTATGAAAAATAACCGCTGTGTGTGAACACTCAAGTAATAATGCTGCAAATTATTGTTTGTTCACAGTATATTGAGACAGTAGAAGTAGGAGATAAAGAAGTTAGGTGGCTATACGGTAGCTAACACAAAGTCCCGACTCTCATACCGACCTAATCACAGGCAGCTGGTTTTCTACTTTTACCCTTTGCTCTCTCAAAAGACTCTGACCGAAGACTATCAAGTCGTCATATCAATAAACACAAATACAAATCTCAAAATTAATTCTTATTAAACTAACTCGGTCAGTATCATATGCAGAGAGAAATACACAGTAGGGACTCTTAACTCGAAATGGGAACGAATTACAAAGTAACTTGTGAAAATTATAATCTTGTAAATTATAAAAAAAATCAGATGTGTTCCGTTCACATGACTTTCTTTTTCTGTTCTGCAAACAAACTATTTTACTAAAGATTATTCTATTTGTATCATACTAATTAAGATAAACATTACCTTAACTTCTATTAATGCTTCATTCTAAACAGAAGCGAATAGGGGATACGCTAGGATAAAGCGATAGCCAAATCCTCTAAAAGCCGGTCGCAGTGAGCAGTTGTAGTTCGGTTCGCTTTGTACGGCCAGCAGTAAAACAAAAGAGGAATGAAACGAAAGATGACCTCCCGTTTGAAAAAAATATGTAGTCTACAACTGAAACCAATAACAAGGAATGTCTAAAAAAAATATGAGTGCTATAAATTGTGTGTTTTAACGAGATCGACATTTTTATGTATTAATTTTTGTCTATCTCTTATGGTTTATTGCAAATTTCGTTGAGAATATGAGGTCTCCAGATATTATTCCCGGAAAATTTAAGATGTGCATTTTATTTGTAATGTAAATATTTTATATATGGCATTTTATTCTATATCCTTAGGCATTTTTCAAAAACATTCCATATATGTAAAAGGTAGTTTAGGGTGGGGGTATTCTCTTGAAATTCTTGGTGTCGCATCTTTGAAACATACTAAACTTAATTACTAAGTTTGGTATTTAATGTATTTTCATTTTTGAGCTATACTGTCTACAGACACACCCATACATAGACACGGACCTTTTTCTAAAGTGCTTTTTGGACTAGGGAGATTTCAAAACATACGCTTCCGGGGAAATCTTGTTATCAAAAATGTTAATAAAAGACAATACCTTCCCTATATATCATCTAAATAGTACGTATAGAGAAAGTAAGTGACTTGTCCTGGGTTAAACTAATCCATCTTTTTTATACAAACGCTTTTTCGACCTTTCGTGTATTTTGTGAACAAGGGTTTACTCCGCTCTGCATGCTTGGAACGTCAGAGAATATCGCTTTGAGCATGCTCGTTGAGCGTACTAAACATTTTATATTACACGTTCTACTTATACGTTTTCATGGTTGTAAATTACAATGCCACAATCCAGCTGTTAAAAGTTTTAATGCTACTTTAGCAGGTTCAAGGGAAATAGGGGAATACACTAGTATTCCCCTATTTCTCTTGAACCTGTAATAAGATATGCAATAAAGCTATTTCTGTCTTGTTTATTTAGATTAGCACGAAGAGGTAGATGAATACCCATTTGTAAAAATCTAATGTATACCATTCACATGACTTTCTCCATATCCCTGCAACAAATAATTCTTAAAAAGCTTATATTTCTATTTACTTTATGCTAATCAGAAAAAATTAGCAGAAATAGTCTTATTACTCGCTTCCTTGTAAGCAGAAGCGAAATAAGGGACAAGCGTAGGTTAAAGTGATAGTCAAAAGCTGGTTGCTATGTCAATGAAGTTCCTTTGTTTATATGGATAGCAGTTGACAAGTTCCTGTATGAGAAAAGTATACGTTTTTCATAGCAGAAACCAAAAATAAGGAATGTCACAAAAACGACGAACTCCACGAAAAAAGTATAGAACATAAATTGTGTGTTTTAAGGTGCTCTACATTTTTTGTGCAGTAAGTTTTTGTCCATCTCTTACGGTTTAGCAGTCATTCAAAATTTAGTAAAATTCATCCAGAATAAACTACTCTTCAGAGGCTATTCCCAGAAAATTGAAGATATTCATTTCATTTGTCAGGTAAATATGTTTAATATCCGAAATTTTAATGAAAATCGTTAGAGCAATTTTTGAGAAAATCAAAATTTTCGAAAAAATTTCCATGTAAAGGGTAGTTGGGGGTGGGGGGATTTTTCTCAAAATCTTCGTGTCGCATCCCTGGAAGATACTAAACTTAAATACCAAGTTTGGTATTTTACCGACTTTTCGTTTTTGAGTTATCGTGTTCACAGACACACGGACACACGGACACACGGACACACGGACACACACACACACACACTCACACACACACACACACACACACACACACACACACGGACCTTTTTGTGAAAATGCTTTTTTTGGATATTGGGGACCCTAAAACATATATTTGCGGTGAAATCTCGGTATCGAATTTTTGGTGGAGTGCAATACATTCTCTATACACTATGTATATAGTGCGTATGGATATAGTAAAAATAGTTTATTGAAGAATAACTAGAGAAAGTGCTGTGACTGTAACACTTCTTTTTTAATTTTTCTAGCCTGCATGTATAATGTACATAGCAGATAGAGAAGGTTTTTATTCAACCCAAAACTTCGATGTCGAGATTTAACCGGAAATATATGGCTTGGAGACTCCTGAGTCCGTAAAAGGCATTTTTAGAAAAATATCCGTATTGTGTGGACTGTATATCTCCAGAACGAAAAGACGTTAAATACCAAACTTGGTATTTAGGTTTAGTATCTTCCAAGCATGCGACACGAAAATTATCAAAAAAATCTCCCCACAACAAACTACCCTTTATTGGAAACATCTTTGAAAATGTTGATTTCCTCTAACGATTTTGATTAAAATCCTGTATATTAAAAATATTTACTACCGTAATAAAATGTATATCTTGAATTTTCTACGAATAGCCTATGAAGACTTTTTTTCTGGATGAATTGTGTCAAATTTTTCTTAACTGGTAAAGAGTAAGATATAGACATAACTTACTGCACAAAAATGTAGATCTCGTCAAAACTCACAATTTATGTCCTTTACGTTTTTGTTGAGGTAACTGTTTCCGAGATATTGCAAAATAGTGGTTTCAACTGTGAAGAGCTTATACTTTTCTCATACAGGAAGTGTCCGCTTTTCTTTTGTTTTACTCCTAGCCAAGTAAAGAAGCGATTTGCAATGACAATCGCATAACGATAGCTTTAAAAACATTTGAATGGAAACATTTTATAAGGAACTAAGTAATAAGAACATTCCGGTAATGTTTATCTCGATTAGCATTGTGTAGAAAGTAGAATAACCTTTTGTAAGAAGTTTGTTTGTAGAGCAGCTAGAGAAAGTCATGTGAGTGTAACACATCAGATTTTTTCTGTGTTTTTGTCTCGGAGATTACAAAACAAACTTCAATACTAATATTCAGCGGCAGCACTACAAGAACCGTTCAAATCGATATTGACAGCGGATATTAAGCCTTACAAGCATAAAAAAACGGTATCGATTTATGAATAACAACCTTGAAGACAAATTGAAGGTAAGATGGCAGATAAAACGATAAAAGTACTGGTTTTAAATAATTATGCGGGTATACACAGACAGCAGGTTGCGAAGAGTGACAACCAGCCAGCTAGAATAACATGAAATGATTGCGCAAGCGCATCTGTCACACCACACGAGGCTTATTTTGGGTTTTTGACAGGGATAAAGCTCAAGGAGATGTTTACAAATTCATCGGAAGTTGCTCAAGAAGACTTGGCTGAAATTACTTTTTCAGTTCTGTTTAATATTCCGTAGCCATTTCAAGTGAATTTTATTTTAAGATATGTCAGGTGTTATAATGTCATGTTAAAACAACCTTCGCTCCGTTACACTGTAGGGGTATCATGTTGTGCCTATTAACAGCCTGCTTCAGTAGCTTCTTGCAGACATCCATCTTCTATTTAGCGTATACAAAAGGCACTATCCTGGCTAAAATCAGAATGTTTTGCAATTATGCTAATAATCTTATATATTCCACTCATATAACTTTCTCGACCTCTTTGGCAACCAAGTATTCTTATGAAAGATTATTTTTCCATCTACTACAAGATAAATAAGATAAATATTTGCAAAAATGGTCTCGTTACCTAGTTCCTTATAAGAAAAATCAGTTGTGTTCCATTCACATGACTTTCTCTACATCTGTGCAACAAATTGTAGTTAAAAAGCATATGCTTCTATTTACTTCATGCTAATTAGTAGAAATAGTCTTATTACTTGCTTCCTTGTAAGTAGAAGCGAAATGAGGGAGTTCCATAGGTTAAAATAATAGCCAAAAGCTGGTTGCTATGTAACTGAATCCTTTGTTTATATAGACTGGAGTTAAGAAATTCCTGTATGAGAAAAGTATAAGTTTTTCAAAGCTAAAACAAAAAAAAACAGGAATATCTTAAAAATGATCAACTTCACGAAAAAAATGTATATGACATAAATTGCGTATTTTATCGTGAGCTACATTTTCTGTGTAGTAAGTTTTCTCCCCATCTCTTACGGTTTAGCAGTTATGCACAATTCCGTAAAATTAATCCGGATTAAAGTAGACTTCAGGGGCTATTCCCAGCAAATTCCAGATATACATTTTATTTGTCAGGTAAATATCTTTAATGTACGATATAATAATCAAAATCGTTAGAGCCATTTTTAAGAAAACCAAAATTTTCAATCTTCTGGTTGCCAACGCCATGCAATCTAATCAACAAGAACAAAGATTTTCAGATTCACATTCTATTAATCCTGTGGAAATTCCTACTACATCTCGTTCAATCTTACAAACACCCAAGTTAGTTCATAAACGCCCGCTTGAAGATCTCAATCAAGGTAATGCCTCCATGTCAAGTGACAGGTTTTTCACTCCTAACAAAAAGCATATAACTTCAGCCTCAGCTGTAAACTCTAAATATATTGTGGACTTAACCTCCATACACAATAAATTTTCCCCTTTGGAAGCAATGGAGGAAGCTAACGACACAGTCGCTGAAGTAAATTTTACTATAGCCTCTAAAACCAGGATCCCACCCATTTTTCTCCATAAAGTGAACAATTACCAGCAGATTATCCGCGACATAGGTACTATTGTAAAAGATGACTACTCAACACAACAGCAAAATAAAGTGCTTAAGATAAATACAACTTCAGTCAACGACTTCCGAGCCCTTACAAAATTCCTGGAAGAATCAAAGCTCCCTTTTCACACCTTCCGTGGTCCAAATTTCAAAAGACTTGAAGTTATCTTGAGAAATATTCCCTACTCTCTTACAAACGACGACATAACCACAGAATTAACCACTCTGAAGTTACCAGTGATAAAAGTTACAAGACTCTTTTACAAAGATCGACAACCTATGCCGCTATGCGCTGTTGAATTAGAAAACAATGAACAAGGAAAGAAGATCTTTGAAGTCAAACACATTCACTATGCTTTAATAAAAGTAGAATACCGTAAGAAACCCACAAGCATCCCACAATGCACACGATGCCAGCGCTGCGGGCATACTAAAAACTTGTGTCGACTTGCACCTCGAAATGTAAAGTGTCCCTCTAACCATCATTTCTCTGAATGCCCAAAACACAGATACTCATCCCTCCTGCGTGAACTGCGGAAAAGCTCATCCGGCAAATTTTAGAGGTTGTCGTATTTACTTGGAATTAAAAAATAAATCCAATGCAACTGTAACCGAACCCGTAAAAACACCTACACCACCAAAGCTAAACCTGGAGAATTTTCCAAAGCTGACACCAACTTCTTCCTGTTCTGCTCCTGAAACTCCTCAGTGGCCACGCTCAGTTCCTCCAGAAGATAAAAGTTACCGACATTCCACTCAGCAAGCATTTACACAAAATTCTTCTTCTGCTTATTCCTCCGATGACACTGGAAACCTTATTCAGCTAGCTATCAATTTTCTAGCACCATATCTACCAAAAAGCAAATCCTTTTTATTACAGCTTTTTGCAAGTTTATTTGCTAATGGCCACTAAAAATAAAGTATATACATTCTCTTAACTAACTATACTAAACTGGAACGCTAACGGAATCAAAGCCAAGCGGGAAGTCTTTCTGGAGTTCATCTCAAGACACAACGTCGTAGTAGCTTACGTCACTGAGACTCACCTAGCACCACAGGAAAAGTTTTCAGTACCTGGTTATGCAGCGTATAGGTCCGATCGCGAAGCTCTCGTCGCCTCGGGTGGAGTGGCCATCTTCATTCGAAAGGAAATACACCACTACTCGGTCCTACTACCCCAACTAACTAGCCTCGAAGCTTGCGCAGTTCAAATATCCATGCAAAACTACACTAAAACGACAATAATCTCAACATACCGGCCACCAGGACTCTGCCTCAATGACCAGGATATTACTACTATATTCTCTGACACAGTGCCAACCCTTCTCGAGGGAGATCTAAATAGTAAGCATGAAACATGGGGATGCCGTGTGACAACTCCAAACGGAAGACGACTATTAACAGCAGCTGAACGCAATGCAGTTAACATCTTAGCCCCACCTGGTCCTACTTTCTTTAGGCAAAATGTAGCACCTGACATACTAGACATAGTACTTTACTAAAATGTATCAGGCTTTCCCACCATGGCTGTTCTACCTGAAATGGACTCCGACCACTCCCTAGTCATGATATCATTTGACGACAATCTGAGTTTACGTCCACAGTCCACTAGGTGACTCAGCAGAGGTTTCGTACACTGGGAAACCTTCCAACATGTAATTGATAACGAGCTAAAACCTGCGTGCAATCTGAAAAGTCCCAGTGATGCAGAAGCAACAATTCTTGAGTTCACAAAAGTCATAACTTCAGCCATAGACAAATCCACATCTCCAGCTAGACCTCAGCAACAAATAAAACCCTATCACGAAACTTTGCCCTCTAACATCAGATCTCTCTTGAAAGAAAAACACAAAATGCCGGCTTTGGCAGAAGTACAGAGAAACCTGGCAACTTCATCACTTGAACCAACTCACAAGAAAGGTAAAAAAAAAAAAAAAATGGATGAGTACCGGTACTCGACTTACCAACGGCACCTCTCCAGCATTTCACCAGAAGATTCATCCTTGTGGAAAGAAACCAAAAGAATATTAAAAGAACCGACGCTTATTCCACCCTTAATACAAGATTGAAAAAACTACATAACCGACTTTGAGAAGTCGGAACTATTCGCAAATACTCTACAATGTATCTTCAGCCCAAACCCAGTGATTAACGAAGAATTCAACCACAAAATTGAACGTTTTCCTGGTTCTTATACCACTGCTCCACTTCCCATTGACTTCACTTCGCCAAAAGGAATCTTGTTCATAATCCAGCAACTACCAGCAAAAAAATCGCCTGGTCATGACCTAATTCCAAATTTTGTATTAAAACATCTGACTCGCAAAGCACTTGCTATTCTAGCCTCACTCTTCAATAGTTTGATACGTATGGGCTACTTCCCCAGAATCTGGAAACACGCTATAATCATTGCTATTCATAAACCTGGGAAAAGCTCCTCAGACCCAAACAATCATCGTCCTATAGGTCTGCTACCAACTCTGTCCAAAGTGTATGAAAAGATTTTACTGAAGCGTTTAACAAAATGTCTCAATGAAGCATCAGTATTACCTCCCTTTCAATTCGGTTTTCGTCGCAAACATTCAACCACCCATCAAATTCTCCGGATTACAGAGCAAGTGGCAAAAGGCTTCGAGAAGAAAGAACACACAACTGCAGCTTTCCTTGACTTCACTCAGGCATTCGACAGGGTTTGGCATCAGGGTCTTCTACACAAGCTATTCATCAACGGCATTCCAGACTACCTCTATAAAATAAGTTCCTCCTTTCTGTCACAACGATCATTCTCAGTCCGCATAGGTAGTTGTCACTCTTCTACAAAACCTATAACAGCCGGAGTTCCTCAAGGATCTATCCTGGGACCAGTTCTGTTCAACCTGTACACCTCTGATATGCCTGCAACGCCTACAGCTCAAATCGCTATGTATGCGGACGATACTGCAATCTTCTCAACACATCGCAATATCCACACCGCCAGAAATCACCTTCAAGAGGCCTTAAACTTAATTATACCCTGGCTAGACAACTGGCGTATTTCGCTCAACCAGCAAAAATTTGAAGCAATGGTCTTTACACTATGCAGACAAAACTATCCACCACCAGTAACTCTCCCAGCGAAACAGATACCCTGGAAAACTAATACAGAAACAGTGAAATATCTCGGTGTACTCCTGGATCGTGGACTCACATGGAAACCACATATAAGCAACAAACTTAAACTAGCCCGAGCAAGACTGGCAAAACTCTACCCCCTCCTCAACAAAAGATCTTCACTCAAACTAAAAAACTGCACACTACTTTACACGACTCTATTAAGAACATTGCTATTATACGCTTGTCCAGTTTGGGGAGGAGCTAGTCCTTCTGAAATCAAACGTATCCAGAAATTTCAAAACAAAATATTGCGAATCTCAACGAATGCACCATGGTTTGTCAGAAATAGTCAACTACATAGAGAAACTGGAATCAGCATCATTCAACAGTCAATTTCTTCACAAGCCGAACAGTTTTACAGCAAGCTAAAAGACGTCTCAGGAGCCATTCATTATTCTCTTGGCAGAAAATCTAGCTATCCAACTCGCATCAAGAGTCGCCTACCACTGGACCAGCTCTCACAGCAAGACTTTCTGTGAAATAAAAACAAAAAAAAATGTACCTACTTATGAGGGGCCCAATGGGGCTTACCTCATTTCAATGTTATTCAGTACTATGCATGTAAATAATGTCTAAAATCAATGATCTGTAGAGCGCACATGCGCTGATCGATCAATAAATCATTACAAAAAAAAAGTATACTAGTAAAATAAATAAATTTAGTGGCAAACAGTTACATGTAAAAGATATAATTATGCAAAACATTCGTGTTTACGTATTCTAAAATACCAGCTTAGTGCCATCCAACTGAGTGGTTTGTGAATTAAAAGTTACTTCTTGCTCCTGACTTGGAGGAACTCGATAAGAAGCATTGAACAAATAAGAGAGGGGGGAAATTACAAATTACTGAGCTCTAGTGTGGATCTCCTGGTCTCAACTGACATGCTCACCTTCTGGTTTACCGGGAAACATGCGAGTCAGCTGTAAAATTCCATGCTATGCCGGCATGTTGCCATGGTAGCTCAGTAGCAGAGCTATAGACCGGGAAATCCATGCTTCAAATCTCGGCTATGGCATTGAATTTTTCAATCTGACTCTACCCATCCACATAAACTGCGTCTTTGCTTTTCCACTCCGAAACGGTGCTATGTCACATCGAATTTAAGAAAGCTGCTTTTAAACTCAGAAAAAAATATTGAAAATCTTAAAGGTGAATGCTTCAAAATGGCGATACCGAAGAGGTCACTGTAGCTTAATAGAATCTGTTCAGTCCGTTATGCCAAAGCTCCATAATTCAATTCCCGATCGTGACTTGTGGTTCTTTAGTTCCATATCTGTTGTATCTGTCGTGCTGCACATTCTCGACTTCACGTGTCAGTCTAAACAAAATCCTGTTGCCACACATGGTTTTCCGCATGAATACCGACCGCTAAGCAATAAGGGGGCACGCTGTGAATATCCGGTATGTATGTGTCTACTTATACAGTCCCGCTGCACATTGTGACATCAAGTTATGTTGGCGCAATTTACTTCGTTAAGAAACCGCATGATGCAACAAAAGGCGCTATAATTACAAAACGTTTAAGATGTCACTGCAAGCAATTAAGCAGTCACTCTTACAGGAGAAATCAAGCAAATTGCAGATGATAGGCGTATAGCGGTTAATTAAACTAAGAAATTCCTTTCTCCACCGTCCATAATGTGAACATCATTGTACAGTTAAAATTTCAGAACGATAATGTTTTGTGTTTCTGGTCATAAAGACAAACTAACTTAGCTCTGAGGACATAAAACTCCTGGTCAGAATTTTGAACTTTGAACTTTGTTGAGGGAAATGCTACGCTTTAAAAACTTCGATGTGTATTTTATTACAATCTTAAAAGTTAAAGCAAGAAAGAAACTGCCGCGTTTTGTTCATTTTTGAAGTCATTTTGAAGTTTCTATGCTCTCTAAAATCCGGAAATAAAGCTTACTAATTTAGATGTGTATTAGAGATTTCTTCTTCACGGGCAAGAACTTGTTAGCCAGTTTCGGTTCCTAATTCTTGTTGTCCATCTTTTACGGGTCCTTCTGGATATCTATGTCCTTGGTCGGAAATTCTATGTTGTTTAGTTATTCTGCTATAATTTTTCCAAGTGTTGCCTCTAATTCTTTAATTTAATTTTTCCATATTTAATTTTACCTTATTTCAGTTTTGTTTTTCATCCAGTCTTGTGTAGAAGGTCTATAGGTGTGAAGAATTTCATTTCGGCTGTGAGTGATCCTTTTGTGTTCAGTAGTTATTGTCCATGTTTTTGATCTTTAGATTAAAGTGGGAATGACCATTTCTGTATATAGCTTCATGTTTGCTTTTACTTTCTTTAATTAATTTCTCTAGCCCATATGCGCAATGTACATAGTAGATAGAGAAGGTATTGCATCACACCCAAAAGTTCGATACCCAGATTTCACTGGAGATACATATTTTAGTCCTCTGAATAAATAGAAAAGGCATATTAGAAAGGTTGCTGGAAGGTAGCTATGGTCTCCATCATTTCTTTCGAATTTTTCATTCCTTTATATTCTTTTGGGGAAAGGTCCAAATCCGCCTCTTTATCATTTGTGAATAATTATTAAAGTAAAAAAAAAAATAAAAACTATAGTGTGTTATATTCACGTAATTGTACCCCAACTGATCTGCAATCACAAATATTCTCACAAAATATTATTCTTTATCTACATCATGCTAATCGAGATAAACATTAACAGAAATGGCTTGCTTGCTTGTAACTGGAAGGCAAATGAGGCAATACACAAGGCTAAAGAGATAGTCAAATCTTTTAAAAGCTGTCGCTATGCAGTACAATTTAAATTCCGCTCTCATTGCATGGAGAAAAAAAAACAGATAGGAAAACGAATGACTATTTCACGTGTAAGAAAAGTATAAACATTTTAAAAATGATACCAATATCAGAAAATATGTCAGAAATAGTTAAATGTAGAAGTAGTTCAAATATGTATACCATGTAAAAGGTGTATTTAACGAAATCTAGATTTTTTGTGGTAAGATTCTGTCTATCTCATATGCTTTACAAGTTAAGTAAAAGTCCTGCAGAATGATGACGTCCTTAGAGGTTATTCTCAGAAAAGTCAAGTTACATATACATTTTATTTGTGATGAAAATATCTTAAGCGGTATTTTAATAACAGTCGATAGAGCCATTTTTAAGAAAACCATAATTTTCTAAAAAGTGTTCGTGTAAAGATTAGTTTGGAGTGGGGAGGATTTTCTGGGAAAATCTTTGTGTCGAATCTTTGAAAGAGGCCGAGTTTAAATACCAAGTTTAGTATTCAACGCAGATTTACTTTCTCTACAAGTACTATATACATAGTGTATAGAGAAAGTATTGTATTGCGCCCAAAAATTCGATACCGAGATTTCACCGAAAAACACGATTTTTATTTCCCTAAATAAAAAAAATACATTTTTGTAAAAAAAAAAAAAAAGTCAGTGTGTGTGTCTGTGGATAGCATAGCTTAAAAATGAAAAGACCGTTAAGTAGAAAACTTGGTATTTAAGTTTGGTATCTTCCAAGGATGCAACACGAAGACTTTTAAGAAAATCCACCTCCAAAGTACTCTTCACATGCAAAAAATGTCGACAATTTTGATTTTCTCAAAAACAGTTCTAACGATTTTTATTAAATTCTCTTATGTTTAAGATATTTACATGCCAAATAAAATATATATGCTGTATTTTCTGAGAATAACCGCTAAAGACCTCTTTATTCTAGATTATTTTTATTGAATTTTGGATAACTGTTATACCATAAGTGATAAACAAAAACTTAATACACAAAAAGGTAGATTACAATAAAACACACAATTTATGTCATATACATTTTTTTCGTGGAGTTGGCCGTTTTTGAGATATTCCATGTTATTGATTTCAGTTTTAAAATAGTTAAACTTTCCTCATACAGGAGCTTGTCAACGCTTGGCCACGCAAAGAAACGGATTTCAATCCCATAGCAATCACTTTGTAAAACATTTTACTGTTGATTTAGCCCAGTGTATTCCATTATTTCCGTTCTACTTATAAATGTACTAAGTAGAAAGGTTGTTTCTGATAATGTTTTAGCTTTAAAGACAGAGACGAATAAGCTTATTAACAATAATTTGTTACAGAGATACAGAGAAAGTAATGTGAATGGAGCTCATTCTTTAAAGTTTTTCTGTATGCGAAAGGTTAGGGATTTTCCTCGCTGCTAAGCTTGTGGCGTTAAGTCTTGTGTATTTTGTCCTGTTCGTCCAAAAATGATGGTTTAATTAATATTTCCTAGGGAGGCTGCGATAATACCATAGCTTCTCTACCTACGATGTACATAGTACATGTAATGTAATAAATCAAAAGTAAACAGTCAAAATTGTTCTGTAATTGAGTGTTATGTTTCTATAATCTGAGTTATTCCAAATGCATTTGGGTGTTTGTGTTTACATTTGAGAATAACTTGCATGGAAATTAATTAGTGATGGTTAAAACTCTTTTTGCTATTGTTTTGGGTTTTGAAACCAGTAGATTGTAACACAGTGTGGAACTGATGAAACATGGTAGTTAATTACTCACCTGTTATACAGATTAATGGATTTTCTACGTGAGAAATACTTAGGACCAAGCCGTAATAGAATGAAGAAACAAGTTGTTTTTTGTTAACAATTGCAAGTTGCATTTTGCAGCAGACTATGTATAAATGAAATTATTCTCGTCAAATATGGAATGTATAGAATATTTAGAAATATTAAAATTCTGAAAGTCATGTTTTGAGAGCTAGGCTGAGCTAAATAAGTTATCGCCATCATTAACAACTCTCAGGATTAGGCCGTTTCTGTATTCAAATTTCCAGCGTACTCCGGAATGTTAAAGACCTTCACAGCAATACTATCGTTAATCATTCTTAACAAATGATGTCACTTTTTGTTATTTGTATAAATACATTATTTCAATTAACCTTTCATTTAATTCGGAGTGTACATTTGTGTACTTTGATATTGTAGTGTATGTTTTGCTAATGGTGTTAATGTCTCAAAGTCAGTTTCATCTATTTTCGTTTTTTTTTTCACTTTAATCAGAGTCCAATTCTCTGTTCGGAATATTAATACCGGTTTCTTGACATACTTTTCTTAGTAGCGTCCTTAGTTGTGCCAATTAGCTGGATGGATCTGATGAGTTTCTTTTGTTGGTCCATTGGTCCTCAATATGTTAAGCAGCAGCCTAAATAATTAAAACTTTCTCTCGTGAATACAATATCTTTCTAGAAATTTAAAAATAAAGCTTATAATGTTCAATTCGACCTAGTGCGTTACAAAGCTGTTCTTAAAGTTTATATATTTATATTGGATAGTGTTTAGCCAAAATTACATTAAAAATGACCGAACCATCTTTAAAAACTCTTATGTATTCTGTTCACATGACTTTTCTAGCTTTTCCACTAACTATTCTTTCATCTACGTCTTGCTAATCGAGATAAATATTAGCTGAAATGGTCTTAATACATGCTTCCTTGTAAGTAGGAGGAAAATAAGGCAATACACCAGCGTAAAGAGATATCAAATCTCTTAAACAATTGAAATACGTTAACAAAAGAGAGATAGAAGGAAACATGACATCCCATTTGAGAAAAGTTAAAGCAGTGTAAATTTGAAACCAATAACAAAGAATAACGCGGTTAACTCTACAAAAAATGTACATGACATAAATTGGGTTTTTCACGAAATCTATATTTTTGATAAGTTTTTGTCTCTCTCTTACGGTTTACCAATAAGGCAAAAGTCATCCAGAATTAAGAGGTCTTCAGAGTCTATTCCCAGAAACTTCCAAGAACATTTCGTTTGTCATAAACTTATGGTATTTTAATAAAAATTCTGAGTAACTTTTGAGAAACTCAAAATTTTTAGAAAATGTTGCATGCAATGAGTAGTTGGGGTAGAAGGTTTTCAACTAAAACGTTCGTGCACAGACACAGACGCTCACAATGACGTTTTTCTGAAAATGCCTTTTTTGGGTTCCGAGTTCACAAAAAAATATATTTTCTGTGAAATATTGGTAAAGACTTTTTTGGACGGAATAAAATGCCTTCACTACCCTCTATGTACGTTATACATTAGCGCTAGAGAAAAGAAAAAAGCACTAAAAAGCGTTTGATGCTGCCTTTACAGAACTGAAATTGAGAGTATAGTCTATTCAAATAATTCAACCGTTAGTATAAGGGTATTTCCTGCGGAAAACTACATTCTTTTCAAGTGGAATAGTTCCTATTTTTTAAGAATTAAATGAGGAATAATAGAGTGAAAAGGGCATTTTAAGGCTTTAATTATTTGACAAGAATATGAAATTTCGTCTGGGTAGCGTGTCTGCTTTACTCAACAAGTCGCGTGTTCGAATCTCACTTAGGGTAAGTTACTCGGATAAGGATATTTTCGGGGTTTTCTCTTATCCTGAGAAGACGAGCGTCTAGTAACTTTAAGCTCCATGGGCCCCGAGATCATTTGAGCATAATTTCACCAATTTCATTCATCTTCCGATATGACTAACCAGGTTAAAGTATGTTAAGCACAAAAATAAAAAGAAAGAAGTATGACATGTTTAAATATCGACTTAAATGCTATTATCACATAGGAAATGTGCGTTAATTCCTTTAAGAAAAGGAACAAACTATTTACCTCTGCTGCGATTTCGATACCAATCATAGTTTCTCTTAGCGAATTTGCAAACTACTGATAAACTGTCGATAGATTTTAATAGAAATGTCTCCTAAATTAACAGTGTGGAATCAATCAAATCACTGTAGGTTGAAATTTAATGTACATTTCCTATTAAAGGAATTAAATTAAGCACACAGCTGCTAATTAAAGCCTCCATATTACAGTATTTTGCTTAGAATTTTTAGCGCAATTGTGCATTGCCGAATCTTATTTATATGAAATTAAAGGGAACTATTTAATTTGATGACAAAAAACATTTTTCTAAGAATGTTTTTGATAATTACTGGATCTGAACTTCATTCGTCGCTTCATAAACATTCGTGATAGTATTTAGTTCACTCACCCGGTATAAAGTTAACACATCAGAAGAGCTACAAAATTATTGAGTTGTTGAAAAAAAAATTACTGAAAAGTGATACATTCAACTATTCAAAATTTGAGGTATTTGTTTGAAAGCCATAGAATAAAAAACTATTCATCTAAAATGAATATTGTTACTATACCAAATTTGATGGTTAAATTCAGCATCTTACAGGAATGCAACACGAAGGTTTACAAGAAAATCCCCCCACCTTTACATGGAAGATCTTTTGAAAACTTTTATTTTTTTCAAAAATAGCTATAACGATTTCGATTTAAAAACCATATGTTTAAGATATTTTTATGCCGAATGAAATGTATGTCTTGAGATTTCTGGGAATAGCCTTTGAAAAGCTCTTCATTGTGGATGACCGTAAGGGATAGACAAAAAAATGCAGATCTTGTCAAAGAATTTAAACTGTGTCACAGCTTTTAAAGGATTTAACTATCGCTTTATCCTAGTGTATTCTCTTATTTCCATTCTACTCATAAGGAAGCAAGCAACAGGACAATTTCTGCTAATGTTTATTTCGAGTAGCATCATATAAATAAAAGAATAATATTTTGTAAGACTAGTTTGTTGGTAGAACATGTAGAGAAAGTCGTGTGAATGTACGTCAGGTTTTGTTTCTTTTTTATACAGACAGTTAACTTTTATGGTTGTCTTTGAAAATTCTCTACAAAGTTGTTGTGGAATAACCTCGTTTGGGCTGTTTTGGATAGTAATTTCTCTCCCAGTGAACAGGTTTTGGTATTACAATCGTATGCTACTGGGTTATCTACCAGAGTTTCATCTAATTACTCTACAATTTGGAGCTTCTTCATTCCTATATTTCCTACCCTTCCAAACATTCAATTTCGATACAGCTATTACGTTATTTGGAGCGAGCCATATCTGGAATGGCTTATTGGTAATGGAGCAAATAACCGGATCACAGTTTTCCTCCGTCCGTCTCCATGTAACGGCACACGGAAGTAGTTAACTAAGAGCTCTTTTGTCGGCGGCGGTGTTTGAACCAATCACTGAGGCGGTCATGTACAGGAAGCGATTCGACTCCTGTAGAGAAAATTGAAATCGAGGGAACAAGGCACATCTTTGTGTCCAAGCCCTTGACAGCGCCAATGTCAGACGTTGTCAATAGCCGATTCTTCGTTACAGTATTAGCCCTTGACCTTTTCAACTCAGACCAAATGTATCTCTTCATAATGCTGGTCTCTTGATGTTTCTGATCTTCTTATTTTACTTGGGCTGGTCAGCATAATGAACTACAATATCAGTCATTTAAACCTACCTGTGACGTTCCTCAACTTGATGTCCTTCAGCGTTTTTATACATTCCTTTTTAATTTCGTTTAGTATCCCCCTTTCATATTCCTAAGTATATAATTACTTTCTCTACACGTACTATGTGCACAGTGTATAGAAAATATATTATAATGCACCCAAAAATTCGAGACTTCACCCGAAATACATGTTTTGGGTGCCCCTGAATCCAAAAAAGAATTTTTTTTGAAAAAAGTCCGTGTATGTGTCTGTGGACAGCATAACTCAAAAACGAAAATACTCTTAACTACCAAACTTGGTATTTAAGTTTGGTATCTTCCAAGAATGCGACACGAAGATTTTTAAAAAATTCCCCACCCCCAACTACCCTTTACATGGAACTTTTTTTCGAAAATTTTGATTTTCTCAAAAATTGTTCTAAGGATTTTGAATAAAATATCGTATATTAAAGATATTTACCTAAGAAATAAAATGTATATCTTGAATTTTCTGGAATAGCCTCTGAAGGCTACCATATTCTGGATGCATTTTATGGAATTTGGCATAACCGCTAAACCGGAAGAGATGGACAAATACCTACCACACAAAAAATGTAGAGCACGTTAAAACACACAATTTATGTTATATACATTTTTTTCGTGCAGTTGATCGTTTTTGAGACATTCTTTGTTTTTAGTTTCAGCTTTGAAAAACACACTTTTCTCATACAGGAATTTGTCAACTTTAGTCACATAGCAACCGGGTTAGCTATCACTTTAACCTATGGTACTCCCTTATTTCGCTTCTATTCAAGGAAGCAAGTAATAGTACTATTTCTGCTATTTTTTCGATTAGAATGAAGTAAATAGAGACCTATGCTTTATAACAATAAAGCTTTGTATCAGATAATGTAGATAATATGTGAATGGAACACATCAGATTTTTTTTTTACTTGGGCTGGTCAGCACAATGAACTACATATCAGTCATTTAAGCCTACTTGTGACTTTCCTCAACTTGATGTCCTTCAGAGCTTTTACATATTGTCTTTCAAATTCATTTAGTATCCTTATTTCATATTTACAAGTATATAGTTTTTTATCTTTGCTTTCAACAATGTGTAGGTTCTTGCCCATTTTCTTTCAGATTCTTCATATAAAAATCATATGATCCTCTCACAAGAATTCATCTTCCTATTCTGCAAAAATGTATTCTCTCTCTCATTCTAATTCAGATAAACATTAGCAGAAATGGTTGTATTGCTTAGTTCTTTATAATTAGAAAGGAAATAAGGAATACACTTAAGCTACAGCGATAGTCAAAGTTTTTA
This sequence comes from Hymenopus coronatus, assembly GCA_030762935.1. Lineage (NCBI taxonomy): Eukaryota > Metazoa > Arthropoda > Insecta > Mantodea > Hymenopodidae > Hymenopus > Hymenopus coronatus. The sequence goes on from CM060898.1 coordinate 89,837,977, forward strand.
AAAAAACTGTCGCTACATAATGCAATTCAAACTCTCTTTTGTTTGCATAACTAGAATAAAAAAAATAAGTAACGACCTTCCATTTGAGAGAGGTGTTGAAAATGTTAAAATACATAACAAAAATATCTCAAAAACGATTATCTCTACAAAAAATGTATGTTGTATATATTGTGTGTTTTAATGACATCAACATTTTTTTTAGTTTATTTCTGACGGTTTACCAGTTATGCCAAAGTTATCCCGAATGAAGACTTATATCAGCGGATGTCCCAAACAAATCAGGATAATTTAGCAAAATTCTTCCAGAATGAATTGAATTTTAGAGGCTATTCCCAGAAAATTCAAGATATACATTTTATTTACCATGTAAATAACGTTTTTAATAAAAATTGTTAGAGCCATTTTTGAGAAAATAAAGTTTGTGTAAATAAAGGGGAGTTTGTGGTGGGGGCCTGAAGTTTAATATTTCCTTGGGACAAGTTTGGTATTTAACGGACTTTTCGTTTTTGAGTTATGCTGTCCACAGACATACACTAGACACATACACGAACTTTTTTAAAAAAGTGTGTAATACAAAAACCTGTGTAATACAAAACCTTCTCTATCTACTATATACACTGTACATACTGCTAGAGAAAGTAAAAAATGTACATTCTTCAGCATGCAAGGCAATAAAACGCTTATTTGTGTTAACATTTATTTTAAAGTATATCGGAAGTTTATTAGATTCAGTGTTATGAGATCGGTAATCATAATCTCTACAACAAGATGATGATGCTGAAATTATTACTTATCTGGATGTAAAAAACTTTCGCTTACTAGAACAGCCTTTTGCCACAGCATGAAGTAGAAGCACACCTGCATTCAACGAAATATTCAATTATTTCGCGAGAAAGACAGGCAGCTAATATAACCTTGGCATAAGTTATGAACACTCAACATTACGCTGCAAGGAGCCATAAGCCAGATTTTGCGCGCTGCTCATTTGTTCACAACAGAAAGAATCTGCTACCAAATAAAACTGCCATGTCTAAGTGGAGAACTTTTATGTAATATCAGAGTTTATGAGACAAAAATTGGCAAAGAACGTGTTAATGTACCGGAAGTTCTGTAAAGAGGTATTCATAGAGGTCAATAGTTTTAAATCTTTTCTTGCAGCTCCTGCGCTTGAGGTATGGCATATCCTCTCAATCCTTTCCCTCCAAACTGCCTAGCGTGGTCAGGACATCCTACCATGCGCGCATCTTTTCTTGAGCGCTCGGCTCCCGTCTTTATTCGGTAGGTTTCGTGTAATTTCGGAAACAGGAGAGCGACAACACTGAGATACGTCCAACTCTATACATCATATCTATTCCCTCAATACTAAGCTTTTATCTGTCAGTAAAACTCAGAGTTCAATGTATATATACGTGCACTATGCTTCGTTTAATTTTTGTAATTTTCTCAAAGGGGAAGGCATATTTCATTTCTTCTCTTTTGTTTTATTCCTGGTTATGCAGGGATAAAACAGAGAACAAGACTTCAGTGTTTACATAGCAACCAGCTTTTAAAGGATTTGACTATCCTTTAATGTAATGTGTTCCCTTATTGCTTTTCTGTTTAGAAGGAAGCAACTAATAAGACAAATTCTGCTAATGTTTATCTGGATCAGCATGATATGGATAGAAATATAGTTTTGTAAAAATAGTTTGTTTGCAACAGGTAACCTACAAGTAGTGAATAGAACACATTAAATTATTTTATTTATATATTTATGCTAAATACATGTACTACATGTATAATAAAGGCTGAATTCACAAATAAAAAAGCATCGAATCCAAGCAAGGAATTAAATCCTGGCCTTGTGGATAATATTTCAGATAAAAAAGCGTCATATCTTTATTTTAAAACAACAAAGAGTGGGGTTTATTTTACAAATAATTAGGTAAACTAACTAATAGTTTCAAAGATACAATTTCAGAACCGTTTTGGTTCTTGTTTATTTACACCTATTCCGTATATGTGATTAGAGGTTCTGCTGGGATATTTATGGACCGAGTTGCGGTGTATATAATTGTGTATGTTTTCCTTCTTGTATAAAAGACAATCTCAATAATGCTAAACTGTAGGGTTTTTCTGTTAAATAATTGGAAATGGTCTTATTACAAGTGCCTGCACAAGGTGATAGGTTTCGCTATGTGAAACAATTTATATTCAGTTCTCTTTGCATGGACAAGAGTAATATCATACAAAAGAGAGATGAAACGAAAGATACCTTACTGTTTGAGAAAAGTTTAAGTAATTTAACATTGACAGCAATAACAAGGAATATCTCGGAAATGGTTAAATCTACACGAAAAAATATGTGACATTGTGTGTGTTAACGAGATCTATATTTTTGTATAGTAAATTCTTGTCTATCTGTTACGGTTCCTAAATTATACAAAAGTCATCCAGAATGATAATATCTTTAGAGGCTGTTGCCAGAAAATTCAAGATATACAGATCATTTGTTATAAAAATACTTTAAAATGGTAGGTAGTTAAATAAAATTTGTAGAACCAATTTTTTTTGAAAATAAAAAGTTTCATGTTCTATGTAAAGGTGGGGGAATTTTGTTGAAAACCTATCTGCTGTATACTTGGAAGATACTGAGTTGAAACAGCAAATTTAGTTTATATCTGATGTTTCTCACGTGCACTTATTTTTTCTAAAAAAGTTTTTTTTTTTGGATTCAGGGGTCCTTAAAACCTATATTTCCGGTGAAATCTCAGTATCGAACTTTTGGGTGCAATACAATACGTTCTATTGCGTATATACGCGCTAGAGAAAGTAAAACGTGTCTGTCTTAGGTGCTTACTCTATTCTTTGGGAATGTGCTGATAACCCCATCTATATGTCAGGTATTGCAGAAAGGGATTCAGTTATTTAGTTGCACTTCCGCAAGAACAGAGATGCCCTCTCCGTGGAGTTGCTCAGATATAAGAAAAAGAAAAAGCTAATGGGCAACTGTTACTCTAAACCCTTCAAACACCGCACTTTACCGGCCGCTGTAAGAATAACAAGAGCTATTACAGAGGTCATTGTTGTATCGCGAAGAATCCGCTAACTGTGTTTTTGTAATACACTCATAGATGTGCCGGAATGTGGTAACACATGATGGACATATTGTTGTAAACAAGTATACACACTTGCCACATGTAATGTAACCGTTCCTGTTCAACTTCAGGTGCAGATGCTGGTGCGATTTCTACCTTTAACACTACTTTGTTACCTCTTCGCATGGTTCACGTGGGATACATGGCCTTCGTATAAACTAATTTTGTATACAGGGCGTTTCAAAACGACACCAAACGAAGATAGCAGTCGATTAGCGTACACTTTGACTTGTCCAAAACATGATGTCGAAACTTTCAAACTCATCTATTTAAAGCTTTATGTGGGTTGTAAATAGCGCACATTTGGGATTAGGCAGCGAAGGAATAACGGTTGTCATACGCTACACCCACATGCTACGTTTTCCATTATTAAGGTGACCTGTCTCACGCCGGCGTGTCGATCAAACCACGCCTACACCACGCGACTGGCACCTTCGCTACCAACCGTCATCTCTCTCGGAGTGGGCCAGGTACATGCCATCTGGTTATGTACGACTGCCATAGTGATTTTATGGCACTTTTTGTATTTGCCAAATTTAGAGCGGAAAATTATATTCACGTATCACGTACGGCATGACCAACAAGGTCCACATCTTCGTTTGATGTCGTTTTGAAACACCCTGTATATGTCCGCATATAGCGGGCGGGTCTTCAAAGACCTTTAATATCTTGAGTGGCAATTTTTGTCAAAACAGCTCCAGCATCATTTCTTTTCTAATACTTTTCTAACATGCATTCTACGTAAAAAAAAAAATAAAAAAAAAAAAAAAAATGATGTGTTACATTCTCGAGCTGCTCTGCAAACTTCTTACAAATTATTATTATTCTTTCTACAAAATGATAATCGAGATAAACATTAGCAGAATGTTCTAATTACTTAGTTACTTATAAGTAGGAGGAAACTAAGGGAATGAAACTAGGCTAAAGTGATAGTCAAATGTTTTAAAAGCTATTGTTATGCTATTGTCATTGCAAATCGCTCCTTTGCTTGGCCAGGGGTAGAACAAAAGAAAAACGGACACTTCCTGTATGAGAAAAGTACTTCAAAATTGAAACCAATAACAAGGAATATCTTGGAAACGGTTACTTTTTTTGAGAGTGTTTAACGCCCGTTTTCACTACTTGTGGCACCGCAGGGGATGACACTGGTTATATATGAATGAAGATAGAGCACCGGTGGAATGCGATGGCGGGGGAAACCGGAGAAACCCGCTTCTGCGCCGCTTTGTCCATTACAAGTCTCTAATACGCTCGCTTGGAATCGAACCCGGTCGACTAGGCGAGAGGCGAAAACAGTTACCTCCACAACAAAACCGTAAATGACATAAATTGTGTGGTTTGACGGGATCTACATTTTTTGTGTAGTAAGTTTTTGTCCATCTCTTACGATTTAGCAGTTAAGCAAAATTCGGCAAAATCCATCCATAAGACCTTAGTCTTCAGAGGTTATTCCCAGAAAATTCAAGATATACATTTTATTTCGGATTTTTAAGAAAATTAAAAGTTTGGAAAATTGTTCCATGCAAAGGGTAGTTTGTTTTGGGGGAGCTTTTCTTTCACGTCCTTCAAAGATACCAAACCTAAATACCAAGTTTGATATTTAATGTTCTTTTCGTTTTTGAGCTATTCTGACCACAGACACACACGGACCTTTTTCTAAAAATACTATTTTTGGATTCAATGGATTTCAAAATGTATTTCCGATGAAATCTCGGTATCGAATTTTTGGGTGCAATACAGTACCTATCTTTCCTATGCACTATGTACATAGTATGTGTAGAGAAAGTAAATATATTATTGAAACACTTGATGTAAGTTAATCATTCTGTGCACATATTTGGTAATGTAAGCTAAATTTACTATTCATGTTTTAACTGTCATGCCAACAAGCACTGTAAGTACTTACAGTAAGAGTTTGAGAGCAGTCAGTGCGACGAGAATTTCAGATGCTATTCTCAGAAAACTCGTAAAATTAATTTTGTCATGTAAATATCTTAACAGGTAATCCAACTCGTTTGCATTTTTATAAAATTATTAATAATAATAATAATAATAACAATAATAATAATAATAGGATGTACTAGCTTGGGTGTGCGCCAGAGGGTATCAGGTTACACACATCTAACAGGGGTCTGCCAGTAGTATGCAATACAGCTCAGCATCGAGGGAAAGCTGTCGTCAAGCTTGAATGAAGTGGCAGGAGTCGTAAGCGCTTGAGCTATGCCCTTTGTACAATGACGCATTAGCTATCACGGTTGCCCTCCAGTCGGGTACCGAGCAGTTTTAGAATACTCTAGAATCAACCTGATGTAGAAGGTAGTTTGGGGATGTCGCCCTCCGTGGTGCAATGATTACAGGGCTAACTTCATATACCCAAGGTCGCGGGTTTAAACCCAGCGGAGGACGATGGATTTTTTCGGGTATAAAAATCCTTAGCATGGCTTCCTTCGGAAGGGAGGTAAAGTCGTTGGTCCCGTGTCGTAGACTTACGGCACGTAAAAGAACCTCAAGCCTGATTGAGAGGCCTCAGAGCAAAATTAAGCGGTCTTTCACGCCCAATTTAGAATGGGACGTTGAGAACCACAGCAGTTACAGAGCGTCCATAAATAACACGCCATTTTTTTTTAGTTTAGGGATGTATTTTCTTTAAAATCAAGGGTTGCGTCTTTGGAAGCTACTAAATCTAAATACAGGGTGTGGTATTTTGCCAACTTCTGTTTTTGACTTACGTTGTAAGCACACAAATTCTTCTTATAAAAATATTTTATTTATTAGAGAGGCTTGAAAACGTGCATTTCGGTGAAATTTAGACATCGACTTTTTGAATGATATACAGTATTTCTACATGCTTATTTAGGTAGGTAGCGGAGAACGTAAAAATGGACAAGTGAACACATAAACTCTAATGTTAATAGAGGTAGTAGTGAATGGTGGATTTTATGCCGTGGAACCGAAATCGTGTCCGTTCGTGTGCCATGCATATCATAGGAACGCCATCGCAGTTAAAAATATTCAAACCCCCCGTTGAACTGTTTAACCTTGCCAAGGGGTCTAAATGCGAATCATGATGATAGTGATTGCCTGTAAAACCCATTGACATTCAAGTTTATTTCGTTGGAAACTTTTAAAATATTCTGGTCCCTAGTGGATGAACTTGGAATTCATAATCTCCACTTGTATGGGAATCAGTAATAAGTGAGTCAAGTTTTGTGGAAATCGATTCAACAATCTACGAGGAACCGACACCAATATTTACTGATCTTAAACATTATCTATTTATTTTCATATTAGCCTGAAATAAATCCATAATTTATATCTCCACAAATTTTTCCAGGCGGGATTAACGTAGACCTGTTGGAATGCATAGGAAGTCAAATAAAAGCTTTAGTCCTCCCGTAGCGCATGCGCTAGAGATATGTTTTCAGTTTTACTACTACTTACACACAGTAAATAGAGTACATTCCGTCCAAAATTTTGATACCGAAATTTGGTCGTTAAAATGTGCTTAGAAGGCAGCCTAAATTCAAAGACAGCGTAACAGAAACGGAATATCGGAATAATGTTCTGTATCTTTCACTGGAATACGAAGGATTTCAAGAAAATTCACTCACCTCAAACTAGCCTTTAGATGAAAAAAAAAATGTGATTAAAGTTTTAAATTAAATAACAGTTTTGATCCAGTCCCATTGATGTAAGCTAGTTGTACGACGGCATTTATATAAGTTACACTTTCTGCGAATAGCCCGAGAAATCCTCTTCATTCGAAATGAATTTTATAGGTAATAATGTAAGCGTACGAGATTGGCAAAAGCTTGATCTCTTTAAATCATACAATTTATGCAAATACAAATATTTGTGGATTAATCGTTTCCGAGATTTTATTTATTGTTTGATTAAATTATAAAGTTCTTTACTTTTTTCAAGGGATAAGGTTATTAACTTCTCTTTCTTTCTCTCTCTCTCTCTCTCTCTCTCTCTCTCTCTCTCTCTCTTGTGGTCATGCAAAGAGAACGTATTTATGAAAGCCATCAATAGGCGAGCGGCTTTTAAAAAAGTTGACAATGGCTTAAGCCTACTAGCATATTCCTCTTGGAATCATAATTAAATATTTAATAAAAATACTCTTAAGTTTTTATCTTTATCACTATGAAGCAGGTAGGAAAATAAACATTCGTAAAAATAGTTTGTAGAGAAGGGTATGTCAATTTTTTTTCGTTTGTTTTGCATTTGGTTTTGTTTCTTTTCTTTTCTTTTGATCTTTTTTTTTTCAAGTCTGAAGGCGATTTTCCTTTTCCTCCCTCATGGTCATTAAAAATAGCATGGAATTTCAAAGCCATCGCATATAGATCCGTTTTTCAAAAATCTGATGCGTTCCATTCACATGATTTACTCTAATTTCTGTAATAAATTATTCTTAAAAAGCTTATTCTTTTATCTACCTTATACTAATTGGGATTATACCTTTTAAGTAAGGGAAGTTAAGGGAATACATTAGACTAAAATTGAAATTCGTTCCTTTTGTATGACCACGAGTTGAGAAACTCCTGTGTGAGTAAAGTTTAAGTATTTTAAAATTGAAACAATAAAAAGGAGTATCTTGCAAATGGTTACCTCAACGACGACATAAATTGTGAGTTTTAATGAGCTCCACTTTTTTGTTATACAAAAAGCATTCAGAATAAAGAGCACTTCAGAGGTTATTCCCAGAAAATTAAAGATAAATATTTTATTTGTGATATAGAGTATTTTAATTAAAATCAATAGAGCTATTTTTGAAAAAATCAAAATTTCCGAAAGTTTTTCCTTGCAAAGGGTAGTTTGGGGTAGGGGAATTTTGATCATAATCTTTGTGTCGCATCCTTGGAAGATACTAAACCTAAATACCAAGTTTGGTATTTTATCGACTTTTCGTTTTTGACATACACACACGGACCTTTTCGATTATCGAATTTTTGGGTGGAATGTAATACCTTCTTTACGTGCCATGTATATTGTACATGAGGTGCTAGAGAAAGTAAAAAGAATGATCTATAGTAAAGTGAGTGAGAACACATCAGAATTTTTATTCAAATAGTAAGAAATAAATGGTCATATATGGACACACACACACGTAAAATTAATTTTATTTACATTAACTTTAAATTTAAACGAGGTTCATCATTACGTATTACATTTACTAGATGTTTATACTTATGAGTACTCCTTCACACGGGCGCATAAAAATAATACGTATATGCACGTTTGGTCCCTGTGTGTGCAGGTAAAACCAAGACAAATGATGCGTGTAGGAGGGCCTTAATTTTGTACAAACCCGCCTTAAGGCGTAGTTATGTGTTACAGTTGCCAAATACTGATTTTAATGTCTTTAATGGAAGACTTGTGTTCTCCTTGAGAAACAATGGACAGATTAACAGTGGGCATCGCACGTTCTTGAGGGGAAAGGTGGCCTTGTGTTGAGGAGCACTGTCGGACCTTTGACCCTATAACTTCACGCTTCAAAAAGTTCAACAATAGTAAGGATCCCTTTCCTGCTTCAAGTACTTTCTCGAATGAAATAAGGCGATCTATACGGATCTGATACCCTTCTTTACTTTCCCTTTATGTGGCCTTCGATCTTACGTCTGACGCTTCTTATAGAACCCTTCTATTGTTCGTTAGTTAGCTACACTGCTATGCAGCATTCAATTTCCTGTTCTGCCCATTTATTTTCATCAGTACTTCGTGTTTAAGCATGCTTTGATCCGTGAGATCTTTTCCTTCCACCTCCTGAAAGCTAGGCTGTTTAATTCGAGCCCTTAAATCATGTTCTGTTGTTCTGCGTATAAATGCATTTGTTATCAGCTCAGCATGTACTAACATTAACTTGATGTTTTTATTGCCTATTTTAGGGTATGTCTGGGCGTGGCAAGAAAAGACACCCGTTAACATTTATGAGTACACTTAATTGAAGCTAATGTCTGATTTGTTTGGCACAAATTGACGATTAAGTCAAGACGAATAATCATAAAACTGATCTTGAATCTAAGTACGAGGAATTATAACTATATGACGTTAAATATGCGAATTTCCAGAGCAGTAGGCGCTTAACGTTATAGGAAAAATTTGTCTCCGTCACTCAGTAAAGTTGACGTGACTCACTCAATTCTATATGGCTAATAACTTACCAGTCACCGCTAAATGGGTGATGTGTGATCATCACAGCAAGAGTAGCTTGAAGCATAAGACGCGTCAGAGAGTAACCAAAGTTTCAAAATACGGGCTCTAACATAAGTCCCGCCTACTACTGACCACACCACTATGTTCCTACGTTCTACGTCGCCAAAGCTTACTCTGCAAATTAACGTTTTCATACCGCTCAACCTTAAGAATTCTTTCCCTTTACTAAATACCCAGAAATGGCTTACGTGCACCTTCAACTTTAGGTTTTAGATCATGCGGACTTTTTAGGGATTGGGCCTTGAGCTTAATGGAGTGCCTGCTTCTCGAATTTCTCGGAACTTATTTACTATTACGACTTCGAGCTAATTGTTGTCATCTATGGTCTTGGGGTGGTAACGTGCTAGCCTTTGGTTTCCAAGCTCGCGGATTCAAACCGGCGGAGAGTGTTTTTTTTTTTTTCGGGCGAAAAATACTTAGCATGGCTTCCTTTTAAGGTAATTAAGCTATCCCGTATTGTAGTTTTACGGCACGTATAACCACCTCAAGTCTGATAAAATGCCCTCTGAGTAAAATTAAGGAGTCTTTCATACCCTATAATGAACGGAACGCTAAGAAACACAGTATTTAAAGAGCACCTATAAATAAAACTAAATGGTTCGAGCTTCACCTAAAGTAACTTACCTTTGTGACTTCTTAAGTAGCAGAAAAATGTTTAACGTGCTAATTTAATGCTGCTTTAACATTTACATTATCAATGACTTAGCTTCAACATAATTCTAATGTATGCATTTTTATATTATTCATTAGTTTTACTATATGAAATGATGAATCGCAATTATTTTTTTATTTTCCCGTCACTTCTTTGTAAAGTAATTAGCAATTTAATATTTCAATAAATCCGGTATTGAACTGCAACATTCAAAAAGAGTGTGTAACGCCTTCGAAAGAAATTTAAATACTGAAGGAATTTGACTATTTGGGTGGAGAAAGATTAGGTTTTTAAGCCAGGCTGGACAGCACATGACGGAAAGAAGTAAAAGGTAGATGATAATGACCGAAATTGGGATATGTAGAGTATAATAAGTGATACTCAATTTTTTTAAAAGCTATCACTATGAAAAAAAAATAAAAAAAATAATATTTACTGTGCAAAAAGTAAAATATAATTAATAATATTAAAACTGAAACAGTTGAACTTCGGTTCTTTTTGGATTCCCGAGAGTAAAACTAAAGAGATGAAACGAAAATTGACTTCTCGTTTGACAAAAGTTTGAGTTTAAAATTGAAACGAAAAACAAGGGATGCTATGGAAATGGTTAACTCTACAGAAATAAAATGCATATTACATAAACTGTGTTTTAATGAGATTGACATTTTTATGTAGTGGTTTTTTGTCTATCTCTACTGTTTTACTAGTTATACAAAAGTCATCCAGAATGGAGAGGTCTTGAGGGGCTATTTCAAGAAAATTCAAGATATAGATCTTATTTTTCATGAAAATACCTTAAATACATACGGCATTTTATTCAAAATAGTAATGGTATTTTTTAAGAAAATAAAATTTTATAAAAATGCTTCATATAATGGGTAGTTGACCGTGGCGGATTTTATTGAAAATGGTGTCACATCCTTGAAAGATCCTGAACTAAATATCAAATATTTAACTGATTTTCATTTTGAGCTATGCTACCCAAATACACATACACACATAAACACACACATGTTTCTAAAAATTTCCTTCTTTCTTCTTTCTTTCTTTCTTTTTTTTTTTACTCAGGTTGTCTCAATGCATGTATCTCCAGTAAAATATCAGTATCGAATGTTTGGGTGGAATACAATAGGTACCTTCTCTGTCTACTATCCACATTGTACATACATGCTAGAGAAAATAAAAGTTACGATGAAATGTTAAACATTGTAGTCTTGGGTGCTGGAAAAATGTTTGGATGCATTTAACGGAAATATGGGTCACTAGAGAAATTCATATGAGTGCAACTCTTCAGAATTGTGCACATACATACAAATATCCACATACTCGCGTAGCATTTTTTATACAAGATATATCGCTTTAGCCTAGTGTATTCCGTTTATTTCCCTTGAACTTACAAGGAACTAAGTAATAAGACCGTTTATGATAATGGTTATGTTGATTACCATGAATTAGATAGAAGAATACGTTTTTAACAGTAATCACTATTTTTACAGAGATGTAGAGAAGTCATGTGAATGGAATACATTTGATTTTTACTTTCTCTACACGTAGATACTATGTACTTAGTGTACAGAGAGCTTAAATCCAAAAATTTGACACAGAAATATCACCGGAAATACATATTTTGAGACGCCTTGTATCCAGAAAAGGCATTTGTATGAAACTGTCCGTGTGTGTGTGTGTGTGTGTGTGAGAGAGTATGTGTCCAAAAACGAAAAGTCCGTCAAAAACAAAACTTGATGTGTTCAGTATCTTCCAAGTGTGTGACACGAAGATTTTCAAGAAAATCCCCCCACCCCCAACTAGTCATTACAGGAAACAATTTCGGCTTTCTGAAAAATGACTTTAACGATTTTTATTAAAATATCGTATATTGAAATAAAATGCATATTTTGAATTTTCTGGGAATAGCCTCTGAAGACGCCTTTATTCCGGATGATTTTTTCTAAAGAGGTAGACAAAAACTTACTACACCAAAAATGTAGATCTCCTTAAAACATAACAATCATGTCATACACATTTTTTCTTGGAGTTGACCGTTTTCGAGATATTTCTTGTTTTAATATACGTACTTAAACTTTTCTCATACAGGAACTTGTCAACCCCAGGGCCGCGCAAAGAAACGGATTTCAATTCCATAGCAACATTTGACTGTCGGTTTAGTCTAGTGTATTCCCTTAAATCCCTTCTACGTATAAGAAACCAAGTAATAAAACCGTTTCCAATAATGTCTTAGCATTAAATAGAAGAATAAGCTTATTAACAATAATCTGCTGCAGAGATGTAGAGGAAGACATGCGAGTGGAGCACATCAGACTTTTTAGGTTAGAATTCAATATTCTCTCTCCGCTAATAGGTGGCGGAGAAAGTAATAAAATAATATTCGGTAAGTAATAATTTAGAGAACGGAAATTATATTCAAAGCTTTCTCAATTGTTTCCCTGGGATAGGTTTTTAAAAGTTCAACTCCAGTTAATTCAAGGAGCTTAATTACGACAAATCTCGGAGCGGCTTTCTCAGAGTGACTATATGCATTAATAAGCCTACTTTCTTTGGTGCCACGAAAAGAGATAAATTAAATTTAAAAGCGTTTCGAATGCGTGAAGACACGGCGTTCTTTCTCCACGTAGTGTGACTGCATCCCGTTGCTAATGGAGGGGATGATGTAAATCTATCTAAGTGTCTGGTGAGAATTGTGTCCGATTATAATTCAGTCTCACTTCATAGAAATAAACCGTCTCACTTTAAAAAATTCTAATGTTGCCATTCACGTAACTTTCTCTACATCAAATTATTGCTAAAAATCTTTTTCTTTTATTTACTTCTTACCAATTGACAAAAAACTATCAGAAAATGTCTTGGTAATTGCTTCCATGCAAGTAGAAAGAAAATAAGAAAATACAGTAGGCTAAAGTGATAGTCAAAAGCTGGTTGCTGTGTGGCTAAAGTTCCTTTGTTTATATGAGAAAAGTATATTTTCAAGCTGAACGTCAACTCTACGAAAAAACGTAAATAATATAAATTACATGTTTTAGCGAGATCTCTCTCTTACGGTTTACCTGTTATGCAAAATTCAGCAAAATTCTTCCAGAGTAAACATCACTTCAGAGGCTATTCTCAGAAAATTTAAGATATGCGTTTTATTTGTCATTTAAATATCTTGAATATATGAGATTTTAATCAAAATCGTTAGGACCATTTTTGAGAAAATCAAAATTTTTGAAATGTTTCAATGTAAAAGGTAGTTGGGGTGGGGGAATTTTCTTAAAATCTTCATGTTGCATCTTTGGAAGATAGGTACCTAAATATCAAGTTTGGTATTTAACGGTCTTTTCGATTTTGATCTAAACTATCCACAGACACACATGGAGCTTTTTCTAAAAATGCTTTTTTCGGACTCAGGGGACCCCAATACATGTATTTCCGGTAAAATCGACATTGAATTTTTGGTTGGAATGCAATACATTCTCTATCCACTATTTACATAGCACATTCGGGCCAGAGAAGGTAAAAAGTAGTAGAAATTATCTTATTACTTGCTTCCATGAAAGTAGAGCGGAAACAAGCTAAAGTCAAAAGCTGGGTGCTATGTGATTGAAGTTCCTTTGTTTGTATGGACAGAAGTTGACAAAAAATTCCCGTATGAGAAAAGTATACGTATTTAAGCTGAAACTAATAACAAGGAGTATCTCAAAAACGTCAACTCCACGAAAAAATGTAAATAACATAAATTAGGTGTATCTTTTACGAGATCTACATTTTTTGTTACGTAAGTTGTCTATCTCTTACGGTTTACCAGTTACGCAAAATTCCCCAAAGTTTATCCAGAATAAACATGCTTTCAGAGCCTATTCCAAAAAATTGAAGATATATATTTTATTTGTCATGGAAATATCTTAAATATAAGAGACTTTATACAAAATAGTTAGAGCCATTTCTGAGAAAATCAAAACTTTCGAAATTTTTTTCATGTAAAGGGTAGTTGGGTGTGGGGGATTTTCTTGAAAATATTCGTGTTGCATCCTTGGAAGATACAAAACTTAAATACCAAGTTTGGTATTTAACGGTATTTTCGCTGTCCCCAGACACACAAACATACGCACATACGCACATATACATGGACCTTCTTCTCAAAATGCTTTTTCTTTTAATTTAAGGGCACCCAAAGTATGTATTTCCGGTGAAATCTCGGTATCGAATTCTTGGGTGCAATACACATGTACATAGTACGTGTAGAGAAAATAAAACTCTGATGTGTGTCATTCACGTGGCTTCCTCTGACAATTCTGCAATGATTATTCTTACAAAAGCTGATCCTTCTCTCTATTTCATGCTAATAAAGATAGACAGAAGATAGCAGAAATGATCGATTTAATTATGTCCCTATAAGGAAAAGGGCAATACACATGTACATAGTACGTGTAGAGAAAGTAAAACTCTGATGTGTGTCATTCACGTGGCTTCCTCTGACAATTCTGCAATGATTATTCTTACAAAAGCTGATCCTTCTCTCTATTTCATGCTAATAAAGATAGACAGAAGATAGCAGAAATGATCGATTTAATTATGTCCCTATAAAGAAAAGGGAAATAAGGGAATACACTAGGCTAAAACTATTGCTGTTGATTGAAATGCGTTTCTTTGCATGGCCGGGAGTTGACAAAGTCCCGAATGCGAAAAATGTATTTTAAAACTAAATTTAGTATCAAGGAATATCTTGGAAATGGTCAACTCCACGAAAAAAATGTATTTAACACAAAGTGTGTGTTTGAACTTCATCTTAATTTTTTGTGCAGCAAAATTTTGTCTATCTCTTACAGTTGCACAAAACTCTTCCAGAATGAAAAGGTCTTAGGAGGTTATTCCCAGAAAATTCAAGATACACATGTTATTTGCAATGTAAATATCTTTAATAGGCCGTGTTTTAACCTAAGTCGTTGAGTCATTGAGAAAAGTAAAATTTTCGAATCTGTTTCCGTGTGAAGCATAGTTTGCTTTACGGGAATTCTCCACAAAATCGTCGTGTCACATTCTTGAAAGATACTAAGCATATATACCAAGTTTGGTATGTTATGACTTTTTCTTTTTGAGTTATTCTCTTCACGAACACACACCTTTTTCCAAAAATATTTTTAGGGGAGAAGATCCTAAAGCGCGTAATTCCGATGAAACCTCGGTATCGAATTTTTGACTGACATTCAATATCTTCTCTACCTACTATGTACATGTATATACATCCAGAGAAAGTAAGAATCGGATGTATTACATTCACAAGACTTTCTTTACCTAACATTGCAATAAACCATTCTTACAAAAGCTTATTCTATCTAGTTTCTTCTTATCGAGTTAAATAATCGAGTTTTCATTATTCTTAGCCATACAAATCTGTCGTTTGATAAACTCCCCCCTGCCCCTTTTTTGCTACCAAAGAAAACAGTGAAGTTCTAAATAGCTAAAAGCCATAAGATGGAGAGGTAATGAGCAAAGGAAAGAGATAGAAGAACGTATTATTTAGTTCCTTGTAAGTTCCATTCCTTCTATCTAGTTCCTTCTTATCGAGTTAAATATTAGCAGAAATCATCTTATTATTTAGTTCCTTGTAAGTTCCATTCCTTCTATCTAGTTCCTTCTTATCGATTTAAATATTAGCAGAAATCATCTTATCATTTAGTTCCTTGTAAGTGGACAGGAAATAATAGCATACTCTAGTTCAAATCTATAGTTAAAAAATTATAAACGCTTGTCGCTATCTAATGAGAGGTTGAAATTCATTCTCCATGCACAACCAGAAGTTTTAAGACGACTTCTTGTTATAAGAATGTGTTATAGTATTGAAAAATTCACACTAATAGCAATAAATTTTCAAAAATGGTCAGCTTCATATAACATGTACTCAACTAAATATTTAAAAGAGTGCTTAGTTCTACATTAAAAAAAATAATAAAAAATTTAAAGTTAACGGTAGAAATCTTCCTGCCAAATATATTAATGAATTATACCTATCGATATTGAGGTACTGCACCTCGTCCTCGAATACACAAAAAAGCATTAAGCATTAATTTTAAATAAAACATTAAATTCTGTGCTTTAACGAGATCTAAATTTTTGTTTATTAATAGCTTTGAAGTCCTTCATTCAGACTGACTTTTGTAACTGGTAAACCTTAAGAGATTGACAAAAACTGTATTACATAAACAATTTATATCTCGTTAAAACACAATTTATATCATATATTTTTTGTAAAGTTAACTACTTCCGAGATATTCCTAGTTACTAGTTTCAAGATGTCGCTATACGTTTTTTGTTTTGTTTTGTTTTTTTATTTGTTTTTTTTTTACTCCTAGCCATGCGTAGAGTACCGTATTTCTAAATCAATTGCATAGGGACAGCTTTTAAAAGATTGGACTATCGATTTAGCCTAGTATATTCCCTTATTTCACTTCTACTAATAAAGAATTAAGTAATAAGATCATTTCTACCAAAGTTTATCCAGATTAGAATGAAATAGTCAGAAGAAACATCTTTTGAAGGAATAGGATATTTTCAGAACAGACAGAGAAAACCATGTGCATAGAACACTTTAGATCTTTACTTTCTCTACTCGTACTATGTCCATGGTACATAGAGAAGATATTGCATTCCACCCAAAAATTTGATACTGATATTTCACCGGAAATAGACGTTTTAGGTCCCCTGAAACCAAAAAAAGAGATTTTTGGAAAAAGGTCCGTGTGTGTGTGTGTGTGTACATGTGTGGGTCCGTGTGTCTGTGAACACGATAACTCAAAAACGAGAAGTCGTTAAAATACGAAACTTAGTATTTAAGTGTAAGTGTACTATCTTCCAGGGTGCGACCCGAAGGGTTTGAGGTGGGGCCCCAAACTACCTTTTCATGGAAAAAATTTCGAAAATTTTGATTTTCTCAAAAATGGCTCTTAACGATTATAGGTATTTATATGGCAAATAAAATGTATATGTTGAATTTTCTGAGAATACCGCCTTTATTCTGAATGAAGTTTGCTTAATATTAGTAACTGGTAAACCTTAAGAGATAGACAAAAACTTACCACACAAAAAATCCACATCACGTTAAAACACACAATTTGTCATATACATTTTTTCATTGAATTGAGCGTTTTTGAGATATTCCTTGTTATTTGTTTCAGATTTAAAACACCTAAACTTTTCTCACACCGAAAGTTGTAAACTCCTGGCCCTGCTTAGAAACGGATTTCGAACCACATGGCAACCAGCTTTTAAGAGGTTTGACATTCGTTTTTGTCTAGTGCATTCCCTTATTTTCCTTCTACTTACAAGGAAACGAGTAATTAAAAAACGTTCTGCTAATGCTTCGCTTATCTCGACTATCATAAAGTAGATAGAAGAGTATGATTTTTAACAATAATTTGTTACTGAGATTAAGAGAAAGTCATGTGAATGGAACACATCATATTTTTGGTTACGTGTTCAAACACAAACCCACACACGTATCTCTACTCTAAGTTGTTTTCTAGGCACGTCAAGCTTTAGTGAAATCTCGCCATTGTCGTAATAAATTCGCCATAAAATGCTGTTATATAGTATTTATTGAAAACAAATGCAATAATAGCTCTTGGGAAGTGTTCCTTAACACCTAGGTAACGATGTGAGAATTTGAAGACATTCACGTTACCGTGGGAAGGTCATATTTATGATAATCATTAAAACGAGAAAGGAGAAAATCACCTGAGCACCGCGCCTAATTTTTCAGTATTTTCTGCCAATTATTGCTTTACATGGCACATAAAGTCTCTGTTATGCCTTCGTCATTCTAAACATGAAATAAAGCCTAGGATCGTGACCATATCTGTCTACTACTCAATTGGTGGTTTGCAACTGTTATTTCTAGAACTGATTTTACACAGTCGTACTTTGTTAGAGGAGGGAATATTGCACGAGAAGGGGTGGGGTACCTGGAAGCTGTAGGGCGCATGTCACGCAACAATCGTTCCAGCCTATTCATAAATAATTGATCAATGTTTGCAAAATATGTGGGTGGAGTAAATAGCTCATAAAGCTAGCAGTTCGTGAATTTTTATTCCGACATATTCTTGAGCTTAATGAGGTATCTGACCTTTACAGATTCGTAATACCAGCGGGTATAAACAAATTTCACAAATGTGATCGAATTTCATACCATATAAAATGAAATGTCAAGTTAAGGCCTCGCCCTGCTTCCGAGGATTCCTAAATATTTTCAGAAAATTCTCATAATATATTTACACAGCTTATTTCTTCTGTCTGCTTCTAGTTAATCAAGAAAATAATC
Source organism: Hymenopus coronatus (assembly GCA_030762935.1). Classification (NCBI taxonomy): domain Eukaryota; kingdom Metazoa; phylum Arthropoda; class Insecta; order Mantodea; family Hymenopodidae; genus Hymenopus; species Hymenopus coronatus. The sequence continues at coordinate 89,856,293 of CM060898.1, forward strand.
CCATTTTACATATAAACACTCTTTTAGGTTAGAGTGTCACTCTCTGTGGTGCATGGATACAATGATAACTTCTTGCACACGAGTTCGCGGTTTCATACCCGGTGGAGTCAATGAATTTTTTTTTTTTTTTTCGAGTGTAAAATCCTTAGAATGACTTCCTTTGTAAGGGAAGTAAAGCTGTTGGTCTCATGTCGTAGATTTATGGCACGTAAAGAAATCTCATAAAGACGTATCTAAGAAATATTAAGCAGTCTTTCACGCTCAATGGGGCGCTAAGAGTCGCAGCAGTTAAAGAGCGTCCATAAATAAAACTCAATTTCTTTAGGCTACATTGATAGCCAAACGCCTGTAATGGCTTTGAAATATTATATTCTTTGCATGACCAAGAGAAAAATCCGATGTGCTTTCACAGGATTTTCTCTAGTGTTCTGCAAACAAACTGCTCTTTTTTTCTACACCATCTTACTTGATATTAACATTCGCAGAAATTGTCTTATTATGCTTCTTGTAAGTAGAACGGAAATAAAGAGATACACTGGACTAAAGCGATAGTCGAATTGTTAAAAGTTGATCGCTATGTGGTAAAATTAATATTCGGTTCTCTTTGCATGGCAGGAGTAAAACGAATAGCGACATCCCGGTTGAGAAAAGTATAAGCAAAAATTTAACCAATAGCTGCGAGTATTTAGAAATGGTTAAAGTACACAATTTATGTTACATACACTTTTTTTTTTTTTTTTTTAAGGCTTAAACAGGTTTACATTTTTTTTTTCTATCTCCTACGGTTTATGGTTATAGAAAGGGGCTTCAGAATGAAGAGATTTTCAGAGGCTGCCCAAGGGAAAATACAATATATATGTATATACATTTATTTGTCATGTAAATATATTTAATTTACGGTTTTTTAATCAAAATCGTTAGAGGTATTTTTAAGTATAGCATATATCAGAAAACGTTTTCATATGAAGGATAGTTTGGGGTGGGGGAATTTTACTGTAGATTTTAGCAGCCTTGGTAGACGCTGAACTTAATTATTGATTTCGACATTTCACCAACTTTTCGTTTTTGAGTTATATTTTTCTCACATACTTGCACTCGCATAAGAACCTTTTCCTAAAACATCTTTTGGGTACAGGGGGCCTTAAAATACATACTTCTAATGAAATCCCGGTATCGTATTTTTGGGTGAAATAAACTAGCTTCTCTATCTACTATGTACATTGTATATACGTGTCGGAGAAAAGGCGCGAGTCACAAGAGCCAATTGTCACTTTGATGTTGCAATAGAGCTGGAATTTTTTCAGTTAAATTAGATCGAAAATCAAAATACACGAGATTTGGCTTTTTTCTCTCATAGGCCTTAGTTTGACTAGAAACAAATTATTCACAAAAGATTGATTTACTATAATAGAAACATGTAGCAAGAGTGTGTGTATGTGTGGTGATTGGGGGGGGGGGGAGCATAGCTCAAAAACAAAAAGTAGCTTGGTATTTAAGTTCAGTATCTTCCAAGTGTAGGCCGCGCCGTGGTTGGGTGGTTAGACCGCTTGCCTCCCATCTAGGAGGACAAGCGCCCTCCTGTGGGATTTGTGGTGGAAGAAGCGGCGTCTGGGCGGTTTTTCTCCGGGTCCTCCGGTTTCTCCCGCCATTCATCAACTTTTCCATCATCAATTTCGCTTCCATTTCATATCATCCACTTCCTCATGTTCATGCATGGCTAAGGGCTCACCCCTCGTAACAAGTTCTACATCCCGTGATTTCGTGCCGTTGGCTCCCCGACAGGCTTCTCACCCCTAGGCATTGGCTTGTAAGTCCTAGGAGGGTGTCAGTCCTACCAATACGGGAAGCGTAAGGGAAACGAAACGAATCTTCCAAGGATGCGACATGAAGATTGTTCAAGAAAATCCACCATGCCCAACTAACTTTCGCATGGAACATATTTCAAAAATGTTGAGTTTCTCAAAAGGTTCTAACACTTTCAAATAAAATACCATATGTTTAATATAATTTAATTGATATTCCTGGGAACATTCTAGACGACTTTTGCATAGCTGATAAACCATAAGAGATGATAAAACATTACTACCCAAAAATGAAAATGTAGATCTCGCCAAAATATACCATCTAGCTTTTCTTTCTTTCTTTCTCTTTTTATCTTTCTGTCATTTCCGAGATACGATAGCATCACACAGCAACCGCTGTGTATTCCGTTATTCCCGTGTATCTACACGGAAGTATGTGATAAAGTATAACAGGAGTGTTTATCTTGTGTAAGTGAAGTAGATAGAAGAATAAGCTTTATTAAGATATTTGGTACATCTCGCACATAGATTACCTTGGCTGCCATACAACGGCCTCTCAGTTATATTTTACATACAGAGCTATAATAATCGCTGTTCTGTAGACATAAATATAAATAAATGCATTTTGGTATCGAACATATCGATTTAAAGATTGGTCCAATGATGCGCACCTAACTACTAAAGCTTACAAGAATTTAGGCTAAAGCCCAAATCACAGATATAAGGGTTTTATCTCTGTTCTATAATTACTTTTAGTGCAAGGAAGCAGTATTTTGTTTTCCATTAAGATGTAGACGTCACATTACTATGTCTCTGGGTGAGTTGAGAGATAACGAGAAAGTTGTATAGGTCCGGGTTTTCTCTTCGAAATGTCACTCAAGGAAATTTGGTCCAGATCAACCTATAGCGTTAACTTATCTTTGTTTGATAGAAGAATTGGGACATCGTATATTTCCTCTGTTAGTTTCATTATGAAGAGCAACTTGCGTTATTTGTTTACTACAAACATGCTTTTGATGCTGAGTAATCCTGAACACAAATAAGAGATGTTAACGTATTATCAATGACGTGGATACTTGGAATGTTTGCCCTGAATAATACGTTTATAGTTATTTGCTAAATGTTCAACCATCACCGCAGTTTAAAGTAGTTATTTAAGTGAAACGTAGATACTGAAATTTAATTAACCTAGTATCACAAAGTTATTTTACGTTACATAGAACACCAGCCCTAAGTCAAATTTGCCTGTATTACAGTAGACTATGTCTTGTAATATTCATTTGTTTTAAGTTATGGAGTTTCCACAGCCAGATAAGTTCATTAATAAAGTACTCAATGAAATCATAAAAAAAAATTGTTTGGTATTTAATGTACTTTATGTTTTTGAGTTATGCTGTCCACAGATACACAGAGAGACCTTTTTCTAGCAATCTTTTGTTTTCAATTCAGAGGACCTTAAAATATGTATTTCAGGTGAAATCTGGATATTAAATTTTTGGGTGGAACACGGTACCTCTTCTGTCTACTATGTACATTGTAAAAACGTGCTAGAGAAAGTAAAAAGAGCCCCTCGACCCTTTTGTAAACGCACTCGTCTTATTATTACTCAGTTATTTTTTTTAAAATCGTTTCATTTATATAATCTGCTTTAACTTCTAAGGAAGGTTCATGTTAGAAACAACTCTTTTTTTGGCATTTTGTTTTCTTCAAACACACACACACGCATTCGCTTTCATATACATACTTCCAGACTCTGTGGTAGATAGGGCATGATCCTAGTAAAGCAAAATTCCCCACCCTAGCTGGAAATCAAACCCGGGACCTCCAGAAGAGAAGTCAACTCGCCGACCCTTGACCACTATGGCAGTCTGATCAGTTATTCCAAGCTTTCTTATTGGCGGATTTGAACGCAATATTCCATCAATTTCATAAATATCCAGATGCATTAATTGAAGAACCGTTAGTGGAATGTTATGGGTAGCTACTGAAGTTCAGTTCCGGATGTCGAGGTTATTTCAGCCGGAACGAATTGCTGTTTGCTTTTCAGAATGCAAACTACTAAATGTCAATACGGTGACTTGCCCCTAGCTACAAATACTTCTTAGTGAACCAGCTTTCCTTGGGTATGACTCCATCACAGACCTTGCGTAATAATTATGGAAGGTCATGGTCTGCTTCTTCCATTCTTTAGCATCAATATGGTGCAAGGATCGTGGAGGATTTACAATGAAACGTCTTAAGAGAGCAGATATTTCTGGATGGCCAGATATAGTTTCTTGCGATAGACAAAGAAAGAGGTCAGCCTTCAGACTCGAGTTCACGTAGAGATTACAGAGAAAGTACCTCTCTGTAAATTAGATAATACTTTATACTTGATTTCCCGTCAGTGCAAGACTACGATTTGCGACTTTAGAAAATAAAGATACCATAACATAATTATTCAGCTTCAAAAGGAGATTTTCGAGTATGTGGTAAATGTTCATGAATTTTAATTAACATTTACTTCTGTATTGATTTTCGAAAATTAAATACCAAAAAGTATATTTGTTTATATCATGGATATATACTTTTACAATTCCTCACATTATCTAGAACAGTTGATACGTTACAAAGTGAAATTTAGTGTTATCCTGAACAATAAAACATATGACCAGTATTGATTAAAAACTTATTATGGGAAAAATAATCTTATGCTCTTCCATTCACGTAACTTTCTCTACCTGTTCTACATACAAAATATTCTTAAAAAAGTTTATTCTTTTATCCACATCATGCCAATCGAGATAATTAGCAGAAATAGTCATTTTAAGTAGAAGGGGAATAAGGGAATACACTAAGTTAAAGGGACAGCAAATCCTTAAAAGCTGTTGCCTATAGATTTACATTGAAATTCGGTTCTCTTTCCACGGCCAGGAGTAAAATAAAAGAGATGTGAAACGAAAGATGACTTGCCGTTTGATAAAAATTTAGCAGTTTAAAATTGAAACCAATAACAAGAAATATCTTGGAAACTGTTAACCACACAAAAAATGTAAATGTTTTATGATATCTACATTTTTAAATGAAATTTTGTGTCTATTTCTTACGGTTAACCAGTCTTTACAAAAGTCATCCCGAATGGAGAGGTCTTCAGATGCTATTCCCAGAAAATTCGATGAATGTTCTTGTTTGTCATGAATATATTTTGAACATGTTAATAAAAGTTGTTATAGCCATTTATGAGAAAATCAAAATTGGCTCATATAAAAGGTTTGATTATATTAGATTACATTAGATTGCGATCTGTAGGTCCATGATGAACAAGCAGACCTTGAACATAGGACATATCAAAACGGTAGTTGGAGTTGAAGGATTTTCCTGAAAATCTTCGTGTTGATCTCGATTAGCATGAAGTACAGTTTGGATCAAAATTGGTAGAGAAAGTGACGTGAATGTAACAGCAGATTTTTATACTAAGAGTTATTCATAAGACATTAGATCCTAAAACAGACGATCCACCGATTGAATAAATAGAAGTACACTAGGTGTAAATATATCCTCTCCGTGGTGTGGAGGCAATATGCTAGCCTCTGGTTCCCAAGTTCGCTGGTTCAAATCCGATTCGCTGGTTCGTTCACATACCTAGTATGCCTTCCTTCGGAAGGGATAGAATAGGATGCTGAAAACTGCAGCAGTTAAAGAGCGTCTATAAATACATCTCCATTTAAATTTTATACTCTCCATATTATTCCCCATATTTTAATTTATATAAATAATTTAAAGTTCTCAAAGAAACTACTTCTAAAGACAGGTGTTTGGAAAAAAAATACATGCGGTACCCATCTTATATGTAGCAATCCTTGAAAAAATTTACATGTTTGTTTCGGTACATAAATATAAAATGAATTCTGAAGAAACTGAAAACGTTTGAGATTGTTGACTTCAGAAATAATTGTATGAAATATAATACGCTGGTAAAAATATCAGGTCAAAATCAGTAGTTAGTTACACTTTAAGTTTATGACCACATGGTTATACAGGCACTGAAGTCATTATATTCAAGTTCAAGAAACGCCATGAATAGATAAAATTGGAAAATACATTTGCTGTGGAACGAAGGGAATTTGGATTTAGCTGGTGTTAGAATACTTCAAGTTCAACAAAATGCTATTCATAGCGATGGCTCAGCGTCGTTAAAGTAGCTTGTTTATATCAGTTACAGCATCCAATTTGATGTGCTAGGCGACGGATGAAATAAACTGAACATCCTCTCGTTACTGACCAGTCTTTAATGAGCCCATTCCTCGAATACCTCACGCCACAAATAAAATTAAAAAAGAGCTAATCTTTTGCTTTTGGAATGAGGCATATCTTACTTAATGATTAGGACATTTTTCTAGAAGACGTGCAATAAATTAAAGTTAAGTTAATTAAAGTTTATTATTTTAAAGTTAAATATGTAACATAGTAGCATATCTCTTTTTACTTTTTCTATACTACTCTGTACATAGTGCATAGGGAAGGTATTGTATTCCACCCAAAAATTTCACCGGAAATACGTGTTTTAAAAGGTCCGTGTGTGTGTAGACAATATATCTCAAAACAAGAAGTCCGTTAAATAATAAACATGGGATTTAAGTTTAGTATCTCTCAAGGATGCGACACAAAGATTTTCAAGAAAATCACCCCCACCCCAAACTGGCCTTTACATGAAAAAATTTTCGAAAATGTTTATTCTCTCAAAAATTTGATTTTGAATAAAATGTGTATTAAAGATATTTGCTTCACAAATAAAATGTATATCTTGAATCTTTAGAAATGGCCTCTAAAGAGTTATTCAGGATGAATTTCGCTGAGAGATTCCTTGTCTTGCTTTCAGCTTGGTTTCCTACGGGAATTCGTCAGCACCAGGTCATTTAAAGAAACTAATTTCATTCACATTGCAACCAACTTTTAAAAGTATTGACTATCACTTTAGACAGGCGTATTCGCTTATTTCCCGTCTACTTATAAAGAACAAGTAATAAAGACTATTTATGTTAATTTTATCCCTATTTGCATGAAATAGATAACGGAATAAGCTTTTTAAGAATAGTAAAATGTGTTACAAAGATGTAGAGAGAGTCCTGTGAATGGAATGCTTCAGAATTTTTAGTTTCTCTACACGCACAACTTAATGTATAGGGAAAGTATTGTATTGCATCCAAAAATTCGACACCGAGGTTTCACAAGAAATAGATGATTTGGGTCCCCATGAATAAAAAAAAAAAGCATTTTTAGAAAAAGGTATGCGTCACCATAGCTGAAAAACGAAAAGACCGTTAAATACCAAACTCCAAATGATGCTACACGAACATTTTCAAGATGTTAAAAGATTTGACTATCACTTTAGTCTACTGTATTCTTTATTTCCCTTCTAATTACAAGAAAGAAGTAAAAATACCACTTCTGCTAATTGTTTCATGACAGAAATGGAAGATTACGCTTTTAATAATTTATTGCAGAAATGGAGAGAAATGCATGTGAATGGAGCTTTTTTTTTTTTTTAACTCAGGGATCCTAAAATATACATTTCCGGTGAAATCTCGGTGTCGACTATTTGGGTGCAATACAATATCTTCTCTATACAGTATGTATGTATTCGTTGTTTTGATTTTTAAATGGCAACGCAGGCGATGACACTGATGATACATGAAGATGGAGCTCCGGTGAAACGCGATAGCGGGGAAAACCGGAGAACCCGGAGAAAACCCGCCCCTGCGCCGCTTTGTGCACCACAAATCTCAGATGCTGTCGCTTGGGATTGAAGCCGGGCCATCTAGGTCCTACTTATTCGGTGTAGAGAAAGTAAAAAGTAATACTCTTTCAGACTCTACGTGAAGACAAACAGGCTTAGTCCAAAAAAGAAGAAGACGCTGGTGATGGTGAATATGATGATAATGAATATTCTCCATGGAATTGTCTGTAAAAACTATATAGACGTTTATACAGGCGCTACCCCGTTATACTACTAATGCCACCACTCCTGTGTTAGATTGCTTTCCAGTGCAGCATTAATGGCGATCTTGTCCTTACAAGAATTTCACTTCGCTATCACTTTAATCCAGGGAAAGTTCTGGTCGTTTACCTTCAGCTTCCTCCTTATAACTCAAGCGAGCTTATCTCCCCCACAGTTTACGTATTACCTCATCATTTAGACCAATGAAAGCTTTCTGGCGTCACTTAGATAGCTGACTTAGGAATTTGTAAGAATGAATTAGGAGCCCAGGGAATCCTTTCTGGGGTCTTAACGAAATCCTCACAGAAATTTAGGTCAGGTAATAAGATCAGAATCTAAGAGAGATCCTTGGAGACGTAGACATGGGTTGGTAATCCTACCATGGTTAGGTCCTGGTTCAAATCCTGATCGAGGAGATTCCTCACTATACAAAATTACTAATGTAGGAATTAATATTACAAAACTTATAAGTAATAAAAACATTAAATATAACAATAAAGTCATAAATAGATGATCTTAATCTAATCACTTTCCATTCAATAAACTTAATTTATTATTTATAATACAATATATACTAAAAATAAATCGTTTCTCTACTGTGCAGTAAGCACGGAAGGTACTGTATTCCACACAAAAATTCGATGTCGAAATCTCACCAAGAACGTATGTTTTGAGGCCCTCCGAAAACAAAAAAGGCATTTTAACAAATTTATGAGTAGTATGTCTAAATATAGCTTAAAACCAAACTTCGAAGGATCCGACACGAAGATTTTGAATAAAGTTACCCTAACATCTAGCTACACTTTACATGGAACAATGGTTTTAACGGGTTTTATTAAAATAACATGTGTTTAAGAAAATGAACCCTTTAACCTGCATTTTCAGGAATAACATATTAAATAAATATTCACACACTTAGGGTGGGAGATAAACAAGTGCAAATACTTGTACTTTAAAAACGGTGTAATGAACCAGTATTTGTAGTTTTTTGCGCTATTTTCTGTAGTTTTGTTTGTGAGGAAACTTTCACGATGTTTTCAGGATGGCTATTGTTCCTATCTCTGAAGTTTGGTTGTTTACGGTTCATCCTTTTCTGCCCTGCCCGGCTATAGTTGGAAATGTAAATGGAGTTTTATTTATAGAGGCTCTTTAACTACTCTGGTTCTGAGCGCTTCATTGGGCGTGAAGGACCACTTAATTTTGCTCATATGCCTCTTTATCAGGCCTGAGATTCTTTTACAGCTTTAAATCTACGACACAGGACCAATTGCATTATTCACTCCCGAAGGATTTTTACGCCCGTCCATCTCCTCCTTCGGGTTTGAACCCGCGACCTTGGGTATATGAAGCTTGCATTACATCATTACACCGAGGTGAACGACAAACTATAGGTGGTGTGATGTATGTAAACACCTCAGAGACAAACCTCAGGGCCTTTTAAAACACGTTGTACTTTGAAATTTGACATAATTCTATTATAAAGTGGTCAAAAGAGATACCATTTTGTGTTATATGCAGTTTTCTCTACTAAAATCAGTATATATATATATATATATATATATATATATATATATATATATATATATATTATGTTATGTTTTATTTTTGTGGAATTAACGATATCCGAGGTATTCCTTGTTATTGTTATAATTTGAAGATCTTCTTGAATCAGGTATGGGTAGTTCGGAAATGCCTTTATTAACAAAAAGTCTATGACATACGTTTTTTGTTTTTTGCTATAAACTTTATTTCTAACGGTTTACCAGTTATTCAAGAGTCTTCCTGAAGAAGTGATTTTCAGAGACTATTCCCAAAAAGTCCTAGATACACATTTTATTTACCATGTAAATATCTTCAATATACTAATTTTTTTCTAAAATTTTTATTCAGGGGTCTTCAAAATATGTGTTTCCAGTAAAACCTCGGTATAATTTTTTTTTTGGATGGAACACAATACTCTAGCTACTATATACGTATATAGTCTTGGTAGACAAAGTAAACGTCCAAAATTAAGTAACATTCGAAAATTTTCTTATTCTTAGCATCATTTCACAGACACATTACTTTAAAACTTAGTATAATAAATCGAAGGATGGTTTTGGAGTCCTGTACTAAAAACTCTGGATAAATCATATATTATTAATATGTAGTGAAATCATCTGCTATGCGTGACACTTTTAAAAGATTGAAACACTTCATCAACCATTGCCTCTAGTTGTGAAAACTTCTTGAATTTAAATCAAGCAAGTAGGGAAAGTAACAGGAATTGAATAAGGCAAAATTGGGGGCCCAATTAATTGGAGCTTCACGACTACGTTAGGTGCTATTGGAAACTATTCAAGAACTCACGAAGTGCCCTTAGCCTTAACGAATGAATCATGCAGATATCTTATTGTGCACCAGAAAGGTGTCCTAACTAACCACTACAGTTTTAGACGTTTGTATACACCTACACATATAATGTTTCGTTAAAATGATACAGTTATATCTATTCACCATTTAAACTCAGAAAAACTAATCTTTCTATGATAAGAGTTCACTTAAATAGACGTATTCCTCCATCTGTTTCATACATCTCGAACTGTAGACCGTAATTGCGCTAAGTGGATACTCAAACCGCACTCTTGTGTGGCAAACTTTAGGTTAGCTGCAGAAAACGAGTTGACAGGTATATAGCATAAAGTTCACACAGTATGGATCAAGAATATAATGTGAAAGTTTCATTTTATCATTAAAAGAGCTGATGTGCTCAATTCGCATGGCTTTCTCTACATCTGTTACAAATTATTGCTAATAAGCTTCTTCTATTTAATGTTAAAACATTAGCAGAAACGGTCTTATTACTTATTTTCTTAAAAAAATCTTATGTGTTCCACTCACATGACTTTCTCTGCCTATTCTACAATAAACTTCTTATAAAAGCTTATTTTTCTTTCTACTCCATTTTAATAAAAATAAGCTTTAGCAGAATGTTCTTATTACTTAGTATGTTATAAGTAGAAGGGAAATGAGAGAATACAATAGGCAAAACCTATAGTCAAATGTTTTAAAAGCTGTTGCTATGCGATTGTCATTGAAACTCGCTTCTTTGCAAGGCCCGGAGTGAAACAAAAGAAACACGGACGGCTTCCTGTTTGAGAAAAGTATTATTATTTTAAAATTAATACCAATACAAGGAATAGCTCGGAAACGGTTAGCTCTACAGTAGAATTGTAAAGGGCATAGAAATGGAAATGGAGTTTTATTTATGGACGTTGTTTAACTGCTGTGGTTCTCAGCGTCCCATTCTATATTGGGCGTGAAATACCGCTAAATTTGGCTAGGAGACCTCTTTATCTGGCTCGAGGTTCTTTTATGTGCCGTAAATCTACAAAAAGTTTCTGCTGATGTTTATGTTGATTAACATGATGTAGATAAAAAATAAGCTTTTGTGAGAATAATTTGTTTGCAGGTAGGTTGAGGAAATCGTGTGAATGGAACACAAACTTTTTTAGAGTGCGTAAATGACTTTAGCTTTGAGCCCTAGGCGATGTTTTCTTTAAGATACATAATATCAAAGTTGTTTTGTTACGGATGCGTGAAGCTTTTAAAATATGTGATAAAGTTAAAAGTAGCAAACTGACACATTTAAGGGGACCAACCTGTAAAATTTGATCAAAATTCTTGCAAATGTTGATTTTTGGATTGTAGCACATAAATATACCGTGATCCTTGTAAATATGCGGAAGTGTGTCTTTGGGTGGCATAGCTCAAAAACGAAAAGTCCGTTAAATACCAAACTTGGTATTTAAGTTCAATATGTTCCAAGAATGCGACACGAAGTTTTTTAAGAAAGCCCCCGTTTAATGGAAACACTTTTGAAAATATCGGTTTTCTCAAAATGGCTCTTAATGATTATGATTAAAATGACATGACACAAAAAATGTATATCTTCAATTTTCTGGGAATAGCCTCTGAAGAGATTTTTACTAAGGATGAATTTTGCAGAGTTTTGCATAACTGGTAAACCGTAAAAATAGACAAAAACTTACTACACAACAAATGTAAATCTCGTCAAAACCTACAATTTATGTTATATATATTTGTTCGTGCAGTTGACCGATTTTTTAAGTATTTCTTGTTATTGGTGTCAGTCTTAAAATACTTATTATACCTTTCTCATACGAGAACTTGTCAAGTCCTGGCAACACAAATAACCGATTTCAATCCCATAGCAATCTCATTTTTAAACATCTGACTGCCGGTATTGCCTAGTGTATTCGCTTATTTTCCTTCTACTTATAAGAAACTAAGTAATAAGTCCGTTTCTGCTGATGTTTAAGCATTAAATGGAAGAATAAACTTATTAACAATAATTTGTTACAGAGATGTAGAAAAAGTCATGGGAATGGATTACATAAGATTATTTGGATTCAGGGGTCTTAAAACATATATTTCCGGTTAAAGCTCGGTATCGAATCTCTATACACCATGTACAAGTACGCGTAGAAGCAGTAAAAATAAACGTAATTGCTTAAGAAGCATTCAATTTGAAATTTCCAAACGTTATTTTGGATGTAAATACAGTACTACATACTAAAACGATGTTATGCGCTTTAGGGGTCATTTACATTAAAAATTAAATATTAAACATACAATTCATGCTATGTTGCCATTTACAATAATAAATGGAAAGAGAAAGGTATCCTGTCTTGGAACGCATGGTACTTTAAATGTGGGAAAGATCGATCATCAAGGATTCCAAAGCTGTAGAAAATAGTACATTGCGTACTAAGAACTATAAGTTATACTTATGAGGTCGAGAATGCATATTGGGAATACGAGGTCCGCAGGGCTGAATTTTCCCAATCATTCGAGATCTGATAAGTAACTACAGTTCATGGTTAGCCAATTACGTTTTGAAATACTTGAAAAAACTGTAAAAAATAATAAATCTAGATTGCTTTACAATATTTTTTTGATCATTAAGAAAAAACCTTATGTGTTCCTGTCTACATTATGATAATCCAGATAAACATTAGCAGAAATGTTCTTAATTACTTACTCCCTTGTAAGTAGGAGGAAAATAAGGCAATACGCGGCTAAAACGACAGTCAAATCCTTTAAAAGCTGGTTACCATGTGGTTAAAATCTGTTTCTCTGCAGGGCCAGGAGTTTACAACTTTTCGTGTGAGGAAAACATGTTAAGTACTTTGAATCTGAAACAGATAACCAGGAATATCTCAGAAATTGTCAAAAAAGTATATGACGTTTATGACATAAATTGTGTGTTTTAAGGTGATCTACATTGTTTGTGTAGCAGATTTTGCCTATCTATTACGGTTTACCAGTTACGCAAAATTCATTCAGAATAATGTCTTCAGATGCTATTCCCAGAAAATTAAAGATATACGATTTATTTGACTATAGATATCTTTAATATATGGTATTTTAAAAAAAAATCGTTACAGCCATTTTTGAGAAAATAAAAATTTTTGAAAATTACATGTAAAAGGTAGTTTGAGGTGGGGGAATTTTTCTCAAAATCTTCGTGTCATTGTGCGATTGTCATTGCAAATCGCTTCTTTGCTTGGCCAGGAGTAGAACAAAAGAAAATCTGATGTATCCCATTCAAATGACTTTCTCTACATCTCTGCAGCAAATTATTGCTAAAAAGCCCATGCTTCTATTTACCTCAGCTAATCGAGAAAATAATAAAATTAGCCTTATTACTTGCTTCCTTGTAAGTAGAAGTGAAATAAGAGAGTACTATAGGTTAAAGCGATAGTCAAAAGCTGGCTGCTATGTGACTGAAGTTCCTTTGTTTGTATGGACAGGAGTTGACAAATTCCTGTATGAGAAAAATATAATTGTTCACAGCTGAAGCCAAAAAACAAGAAATATCTCAAAAAGGATCAACTCCACAAAAAGTGTATATAACATAAAGTGTGTTTTTAACGTCCTCTAAATTTTTGTGTTGTAAGTTTTTGTCCATCTCTTATAGTTTAGCAGTTATGCAAAATGTCATAAAATTCATCCAGAAAAAGTAGTCTTCAGAGGCTATTCCCAGAAAATTCGAAATATACATTTTATTTGTCAGGTAAATATCTTTAATATACAAAATTTAAATCAAATCGTTAGAGCCATTTTTAAGAAAATAAAACTTTTCGAAAAAAATTCCATGTAAAGGGTAAGGGGGATTTTTCTCAAAATCTTCGTGTCGCATCCCTGGAAGAGACTAAACTTAAATACCAAGTTTGGTATTTTACCGATTTTTCGTTTTTGAGTTATCGTGTTCACAGACACATGGACACACACACACACACACACACACACACACACACACACACACGGACCTTTTTGTGAAAATGTTTTTTTTTATATACATATAAAACATATATTTTCAGTGAAATATCGGTATCGAATTTTTGGATGGAATGGAATACCTTCTCTATACACTATGTACATAGTAAGTGTAGAAAAAGTAAAAAGCATAGATCAGTTTTTGCGCAAAGTTAAGAAAACATAGAACTGATGTGCAAAGAGAATTACAGTTAACATACTTTTCGGTTACTAACGTTTTGATAGTTTCTTAAAACTATAATGTGTAATTATGTGGGTGATTATGACCAGCTAAGAGCTTGGGCAGAATGCTCGTCATACTTTAGTATGCATTTGTCTAACACAAGTAAATAATTAACATACATAAATAAAAAAATATATATACTTGTGGCGTTATAAGCTGTTTGCAGCTTCATCGCCATAAATCACAAAACCTGTTACCTCATGCTCTTGGAGAGAAAGAGGGTGGAGGTAAAGGACGTCGAGTATTCTCGCAAGGTTGTGTATGACCCGATTTTCACCCAAAAAACAATGAAAGTAGGCACTGTAACGGTTTAGAACCGAAACTTAATACAGCTGCCGTGATGACGATCAGATTCTTACAGCATTCCGTGTGTACAGTCGTTATAAAAATGTATAACACATACACGCATGTCATTTTCTGCTTCAAGGAGGAAAGTGACCTGTCGTATTTACGATACCGTTTTAATTCAAATCAGCTGTTTTCACTTTATTGCCAATAACTGTTACCTGGCAAGCGTGTACCATGTTGGCGTGTGAAGCATATGGTAGCGTTTCACAACATTAAACACAAAGTTCATATGCTGGACATGTTTTCATGATCGCTCCTGTGAAATAAGGATTTGCTTGGTTTTCTAGTAAAATTTACAATTAATAATAATGCAAGAAATTAAACTATATTTTAAAAATCGGTTGTATTCCATTCAGAAGACTTTCTCTACATCTCTGTAACAAATGTTTGTTAAAAATCTTATTCTTCTATCTACTTCATGATAATCGAGATAAACACTAGCAGAAATTGTCCTTATTTGAAGGGAATAAATCTGTGTTTAATTCACATGATGTCCTCTGGCTTTTCGGCAAACAAACATTTTATTCAAAACATTAATCTTTTATCTACATAATGTTAATCAAGATAAACATAAACAGAATTAGTCTTATTACTAGCTTCCTCGTAAGTACAAGGGAAATAAGGAAATGCACGAGCTAGGTCACATTGTGAAACAGTTGAGATTCTGTAAACAAACGAGAAACGAGAAAAAAAATATCTTCCCGTTTGAGAAAAGTTTGGGTGGCTTCAAATTGAAAATAATAATCTGGAATATCTCGAAAACGGTTAACTCTACCAAAAAATATATATAAAAACACACATATATATATTATATATTACATAAATTGTGTACTTTATGAGATCTACATTTTTGGTGCAGTAAGTTTTTGTATATCTCTTACGGCTTGCCAGTTATGCAAAAGTCATCCAAAATAGAGGTCTTCAGCGACCATTCGCAGAAAATTCAAGATACACATTTCATTTGTCATAAAAATATCTTATGTATATCCAAGCCATTTTTGAGAGTTTGGGGTGGGGAATTTTCTTGAAAATCTTCATGCTGAATGCTAGGTAAATATTCATACTTAAATACTAAGTTTGGCACTTAATGGTGTTTTCGTTTTAGAGCTATGCTGTCCACAAAAATACACAAACTACGGACCTTTTTCTAAAAATATTTTTATGGATTCAGGCGGTCTTAAACATATATTTCCGGTGAAATCTCTGTATCGAATTTTTATGTGCATTACAATGCCTTGTCTATACACTGTGTACTGAATTTTCTCTAGGTCTAGCCATATAAATGGTTTGATTTCAATTCTGCAGAATTAAATTAAATTCAACGGCTGCGGTGTTTAGCGGTCTTTCCCCCTATTGGGCGTAAAAAGACCGCTTAAGGTAAAATTTGTAATATCCACAGTATGGAAGACAACTTATTGAAATTTATATCAGTTATTATATTAGCGATATTTCTCCTATAATCAAAATTATAGTTTATATTGGACTAATTATTTTTCCACACAATCCATGTAGGACAGGAGTTGGATAGGTTGAGCCAGAGCCATACTGAAAAATGCAATGTCATAGCCGGGATTTAAACCACTGATCTCCCGATCTCTAGCCGGTTGTTTTGCCATTGAGCTACCATGGCAACATGCCGGCATAGCATTGAATTTCTCAATTGACTCGCATGTTTCCCGGTAAACCACAAGGTGACCTCAAATTATTTTGAGATGACAACCTCAATGGCGACTTAAAATGTTGCAAGTACTTTAGTATCCAGGATATATAGTATGGTCAATTGGTATTGGTTTATATGGTTATTTAAATAATAATGTTTTTGTCTAAATTCACTCTTCTAATAAAAATGAGCCACATGATACATGTTTTATAACTCACAAGAAATGTCCACAGCAAATAAGTTTACTGATAGATCTGAAATGCTATGTTACAATATTAGTTCTCATTAGTGAACAAAAATTATTACTTTTCGTACTCTTTAAAACTGTGTTTTTTTCGATATTTAACAATTTATCAAATTTGGAGCAATATTTCGAAAAACTAATAGAACCGTTTTCTTAAACGAGTTTTTCAGAGGCATTATAATTTTTTTCAAACACATTAATGAAAAATTACATCGCGTGGAACGTTTTGAGTATGGTAAAGTGTTGCAAAAGGTTGCAGAAAATAAGATATAAAGGTGGGAGCCCCATTAATAGGCATGCGTCTACCCATTTATAGCTTCAGTTAATTCGTAGTTAATGTTTGGCAAATGGGGAAAACAACATATTTTCTGAAAGATTAGAATTCATATCATTTTATTATGAAACAAAATAAAATTTTAATTTTACACAATTTGGTTCAATAATTAGGACATTAAACTACTAGAAATCATTTTCTAAAGTATTAGACCTAGAGATTTGATTTTTTCCATTACTAGCAATTACAGTATTTATACCAATTATCAGCTCAATATATACAAAATTCTGAATCTATTGTTTTCTATCAACTTTATTAGCAAAATTCAAAATCTATATTCTCCAATAGATATGTTTCCAAATTGTCATTCCTTAATACCCTTATAACAAAATGCTTGACTGGAACTTTCGCATATTTGATAGCTGTTTTTAAAAATAAATAGTTTATACCAATAAGTGAAAAAAACTGAGAAAAACAGAGTATGGTTATGTTAATTATGAATAATGTCAAAGTTTCAATATATCATTTGATTGCACACATTCTAAAGCACATTGGTGAAAATTGTCAGAGCTATAGCAACATTTTTGTGGGAGAAGTAGGATTTTAATAGCTTTAAAGTTTGACTCACGTAGTCATTTAACAAGCTCAACGCTTTAAAATGTCGTTAAAAACTTGTGCTACATCCATCCTAGGAAATCAAAGCACTTGTGTCGCCTTAATTTTGCTCAGAGACATCTTTATCAAGCTTAAGGGGACTATGACACGGGACCAGTGGCTTTACTTCCCTTCCGAAGGAAGCCGTGCTAAGGATTTTTACGCCTTAAAAATCCATTGCCCTCCGCCGTGTTTGAATACCTCACCTTGAACTAGAGACTAGTATGTTACCCCTAGATCACAGAGCACGACAATATTGCAAAGGTCTTCATCTTCAGAAAGAGTTGTGTGTTCGCTAATAGTCGTATAAACTCCAGAGGTGGATTTTTCATTTAAGGAGAGATTTTAGTTTTATTTATGGATGCTCTTGTAGATGCCTTGTGGTGGTGGATGCCCTTTGGAAATACAGCAGTCGGTGGCGGGATGGTATTCGAATCCAGAGGATTCGGTAAGACTTGGAGCGTGGGCTCCTAACGCTTCCGCGTGGAGACGGATTATATAATAGATGTTACACTTAATCGATTTTATTTGTATTATCAATAATTTCTTTAATTATTCGGTTTCGATGGATTAATATTAGTATCTTATTGTTAGTTACTGATTATCAAATAACTTCTTGGACTATGTTAGGGACCCTCCACGGTGGCTCTTTCCCCAAGGTCATGTTTCGGCCATCCGTCAATAATACTTTCATTTCATCCTATCCTCCTGCGCCTGACGCACAATTAACCCATGGTGGCCGCAGTATGGCACTCCTCCCAAATGACACACACACACACACACACACACACACACACAAACATACGCGTGCGCGAGCGCATGCATAGCAGGCCAAATTTTAAACATATGTACCTTCTGTTTGGTCCCACGTTTACTTAGAGTATAGCCAACTATACCGGAAGATCCGTGGTTCAAATCTCGGCTATGGCATTAAATTTTTCAGTCTGGCTCCAACTCCTGCCCTACACACGTCTTGTGTGAAAAAACAATTAATACAATACCAATTGACCATAATAGTGGCTATACCGTGAAACCTGGGACTTAAAGTACTTACAACATTGTAAGTCACCATTGGGGTTGTCATCTCCAAATAATTTGAGATCACCTCGTAGTTTACCGGGAAACATGCGAGTCAGTTGAGAAATTCAATGTTATATCGGCATGTTGCCATGGTAGCTCAGCGGCAGAGCAACCGGCTAGAGACCGGGAGATCCGTGGTTCAAATCCCGGCTACAGCATTGAATTTTTTAGTGTGACTCTATCTATCCAAATCTTATTACTTGCTTCCTTGTAAGTAGAAGCGAAAGGAGGAAGTATCATAGGTTAAAATGATAGTCAAAAGCTGGTTGTTATGTGATTGAGGTTCCTTTGTATGGTCAAGAATTGACAAATTCCTATATGAGAAATATACGTTTTTTAAAGCAGAAACCAAAAACAAGGAATATCTCAAAAACCATCAAATCCACGAAAAAAATGCATATAACATAAATTTGTATTGTAACGTGCTCAACATTATTGTGTGGTAAGTTTTTGTGCATCTCTTTCGGTTTAGCAGTTACGCAAAATTCCGCAAAATTTATCCAGAATAAAGTGGTCTTCAGAGGCTATTCCCAGAAAATCAAAGTCGTTAGAGCCATTTTTGAGAAAATCAAAGTTTTAGAAAAATTTTCCATATAAAGGGTAGCTTGAAGTGGGAGGGTTGTTCTCAAAATCTTCGTGTTGTATCCCTGGAAGATAGCAAAGTTAAATACTAAGTTTGGTATTTTACCGACTTTCCAATTATGGGTTATTGTGTTTACAAACACACGGACACACAGACACATGTGGACCTTTTTCTGAAAATGCTTTTTTTTTTTTTGGATACAGGGGACCGATGGAGTACACATAGTACGTGTAGAGAAAGTAAAAATGTATGAATAAACCGTTTAGTAAGTTTTTTTTAGAAGTTTAAACAATTACAATTCTAAAGACTGCATGAACTAGAAAGGTAGGTACATTTTTTGAAGGGACTGTACATACAGCTCTTAACGCATCATTAGCCTTTTTCAGGTTTTAATTCGTGAAGAAAAAGACGTTAAGAGAGAAGTGCTGAAGCTGTCAGTGCTGTGGCGTACAACATATGTTGTATCGCGCCTAAGTCCCTGGTATACCATCTCTCCCCTTCACCAGATCAAAATGCATCATCGGCTCTGCGGCAGACACAGCCTCAAATCCTCTGGTACCTGATCTGGATTAGAGCAGCCAAACGTTGCAGGCCATTGCACTTTGCCTCTCCTGCACATACAATACGCGTCGCCTTCAAGCTGTAACATACAAGCAGTGCAATAGAAACTCTTACGTGTTCAGCATTCAAAGATATACAAAACACTGAAGATACAGATTTGTAAACTGCGATTGATTGATTGATTGATTGATTGATTGATTGATTGGTTGATTGATTGATTGATTGATTGATTGACTGAATTTTATTTGTAACATGCCAATAGTACTAGGGTAAGTCCCGGGCCTCTCACTGAAAACAGCATTTAAAACATTATTTTTACTTTCTCTAGCCCCATATGTACAATGTACATAGGGATAGAGAAGTATTGTATTCCACCCAAAAATTCGATACCGAGATTTCACCGGAAATACATGTTTTAGGACCCCCTGTATCTAAAAAAAAGCATTTTCAGAAAAAGGTCCTCTTGTGTGTGTCCGTGTGTCCGTGTGTCTGTAAACACGATAACTCAAAAACGAAAAGTAGCTAAAATATCAAACTTTGTATTTATGTTTAGTATCTTCCAGGGATGCGACACGAAGATTTTGAGAAAAATCCCCCCACCCCAAACTACCCTTTAGATGAAACTTTTTTCAACATTTTTTATTTTCTTAAAAATAGCTCTAACGATTTTGATTAGAAATTCATATATTAGATATTTTCCTAACAATTAAAATGTATATCTTGAATTTTCTGAGAATAACTTATGAAGGTTCTGTTTATTCTGGATGAATTTTGCTTAATTTGGCATAACTAGTAAACCGTAAGAGATACACAAAAACTTACTATACAAAAAATGTAAGTCTTGTTAAAATACACAAGTTATGTCATTAACATTTTTCTCTTGGAGCTTATCGTTTTCGAGGTATTCATTGTTATTAATTTCAGTTGTGAAGTACTTATACTTTTCTCAGACGGGAGTGTCCGTTTTTCTTTTATTCTACTCCTGGTCAAGAAAAGAAGCGATTTGTAATGACAATCGCATAACGACAGTTTTTAAAACATTTGACTATTGGTTTAGCCTAGTGTATTCCCTTATTTTCTTCCTACTTATACGGAACTAAATAATAAGAACATTGGGCTAATGAGTACCTCGATTAGCAAGGTGCACGAAGAAGAATAATCTTATGTAAGAAATTTGTAGAAGAGCTAGAGAAAGTCATGTGAGTGTAACACATCAAATTTTTTGCTTTATTTCTCAACATGATCTCCAGAAAGGCTGATACATGTGGCATATGTGTGGTGTTCTAATTTAATTAAATCATCTCTGAAGTGCGATTTATCAAGGTCCTCCAAATAGATGTTTACCGCATCAAGGACCTCCTCGTTGCTGTGAAATCTTCGTCCTCCAAGAATATTTTTTTGAGGCGATACTGGGTGCTAGATCTGGCGAATAGGGTTGATGTTCAAGCAATTCCAACTTTAATTAGCACATTTTTCCCATTGCAATAACTGAACGATGGGCCGGAACATTGTCGTGAAGAAACAAGATTCTCTTTTTTTCTCCAAATGAGGTTTTATCTTTTCGCCTCATCACTGAAACGTTGCAGTGAGCTTGCGTAGTAGTCACCAGTGATACTGTTACTCTTTTCCAAGTAATGACAAAAACAATTCCTTGTGCATCCCAGAAAACATTCGCCATAACCTTGTTACCTGGGCTACCTCCGCAACAAAAACGTAAAGGACATAAATTGTGTGTTTTGATGAGGTCTACATTTTCAGTGTTGTAAGTTTTTGTCTATGTCTTACGGTTTATCAGTTAAGCAAAATTTGGCAAATTTCATCCAGAATAAAGAGCTCTTCAGAGGCTATTCCCACAAAATTGACTTTGCCTTTTTTGGAGTTGGTTCAACTGGCTCAATCCACAGTTTTGACTGTGATTTACTTTCTGGAGTGTAGTGATGTATCAAAGTTTCTCCATGGTAACAAGCCGTCTCAAAAAGTCACTGATATTTTTACGGCAGAGCTTCACATTCTTAACAGAAACAGTTTTTCTTTGTATTATCAGGTGTCAACAAATGCGGCATCCTTCTTGCAGACCTTGTGAAAGCCCAAAGCTTTACTTAAAATATTACCTGCACGTTCTTTTGATATGTTTACAGCCTCTGCTATCTCAAGCAACTTTAAATTGTCGTCTTCCAGTACTAAATGATGCATTTTTTCAATGATCTCAGGGCGTCCAGAGCGAGGCTCATCACTAGTGCTCGTACGTCCCATTTTAAACTCTGCAACCCACCTTTTAATCATTGAATATGAAGGGGCAGAGTCTTTCAATGTGCTGTCCATTTCCTCCTGATTTCTTTAGGCGTAAAGCCTTTCAAATGGAAGTGTTTAATCACTGCTCGTTTTTACAAATACTCCATTTTCGTAAAGATCCTAAAGTTGTCTTGTTTAAAATGCTGTAATTCGAAAACCAAACAAGCTATTGACATGTAGCTATGGATACAAGCTAGCCTAGAGTTAAACTATACGATGCTACTGTCTAACTGGCCTAGTGGCGCCATATCTGTGTGAAGCCCGGGACTTATCAGCCAACCCTAGCACATGCATTTACACGTCAGTGTAGAAAGAAAAACACAATAAAATACATAACTGATAACATAGGAAAATAAATAACTAATAACATTTTAAAACGTGTAACTTAAAAACCCTTTCACTGAATAAAAACATTGATCCATTAAAATTTTATTTACAGTTTTTTAAACCTTTAGTAAGGCAAATTTTACTTTTTCTACACGTGCTATACACACAGTGTTGCATTCCACCCAAAAATTTGATACCGAAACTTCACCGAAAATATACATTTTAGGGTCACCTGTATAAAAAAATATTTTTTACCTTCTCTACACGTACCTCTATGTACATACTGTATAGAGAAGGTATTGCATTCCACCCTAAAATTCGATATCGAGATTTCCCGGAAATACATGTTTTGGGTCCCCCTGAATCCAAAAAAAAAAAAAAAAAAAAAAAAAAAAAAAAAAAAAAAAACATTTTTACTTCTCTATACGTACTACGTACATATTGTATAGAGAAGGTATTGTAATGCACCCAAAATTTCGATACCGAGATTTCACCGAAAATACATGTTTTGGGCCCACCTGAATCCAGAAAAAACATTTTTGGAAAAAGGGTCAGTGTGCGTGTCCGTGTGCGTGTGTGTGTGGACAGCACAGATCAAAACGAAATGACCGTTCAACTTGGCATTTAAGTTGGTATCTCCCAAGGATGGGACACGAAGGTTTTCAAGAAAATCCCCCACCCCCAACTACCCTTTACATAGAACTTTTTTCGAAAATTTTTATTTTCTCAAAAATGGCTCTAACGATTTTGATTAAAATATCGTATATTAAATATATATTAAATATCAATTTTCTGGGAATAGCCTCTAAAGATCTTTTTATTCTAGATTATTTTATTGAATTTTGCATAACTGGTAAGCCGTAAGACATAGACAAATACTTACTACTTAAAAAATGTAGATCACGATAAAACACATAATTTATGACATATACTCTTTTTCTTGGAGTTGATTGTTCTTGAGATATTCATTGTTATTGGTTTCAGATTTAAAAAACGTATACTTTCCTCATATAAGTTTGTCAACTCCTTCCACACATATAAACAAAGGAACTTCAGTCACATGGCAACCAGCTTTTCACTTTAACATATGGTATTCTCCCTTATTTTGCTTCTATTTACAAGGAAGCAAGTAATAAGACAATTTCTGCTAATTTTTCTCGATTAGCATTAAATAAATAGAAGCATAGGCTTTTTAACAATAATTTGTTGCAGAGATGTAGAGAAAGTCATGTGAATGAAACACATCAGATTTTTGTCTATGTAACGGCAACTTATTAAAAATCACGAGGCCAGAATATGCAGGTAATTTTTTCATATTTTGTGACTTCATGATTTTCAATGGATAACAAATGTGAATTATGTGTACTGTAATCACGAAAATCTAAATTTTTGTGAAATAATTTCTCGTTTGGTTTCAAAAAGGGTAAGCTCTTAAAAATATAAATGGAAGCAAACGTTAACATTTTATATTGGGAGTCCATGCTGTTTAACTTAAAGATAATTCTCATGAAGTGAATCCATGCAACGTGCGGATATTATATTATCGTGTTTTATTTATCGATATTAATGCTATTTGTCTTTATTAATGGCATCTGTGCTGTTTATTTAATTTACGTTAAAGAACAATTTAATAAATATGTAATACCTGTGCAATCTGTGTATTTAGCCCTTAAAATGTACGATAAATAATCATATGGCATTAGAAAACAAATACCTTATAGCAAAAACCTCTTAGGCGCAATATACATATTATAATTATTTCATCCAAATCATAATTATCCTCTCTACATTTATTTATCGCCTCGAAAGTGGCTTGTTTTAGCAACGTGGATTATAAGAAAATGTTCACGATGACGTAACATTAAAACAAAAAAATCATTCTTGGTAAATATAAACAAGTATTATTCCAGTTTGATGTATTTTCAGTTCATAATTCGTCACGATCCTGTACACTAGAAAATCAATTTCACTGGAACACTTGAATTCACTTCATTAATTACGTCGCGTCTCCGTATTATTTCGAATAAATAAATCGAAATAATTATGGATATCAAAAGAATTACGTAATTATTACTAGTGAAATTATAGTATTCCTATAACGAGAAGAACCAACAAAACTGTGCTTATGATTTGTTCGCTGAGTTATTACGAGAACTAATAATTTTCGTTGTGAATAATTATAAATTTAAAATATACGTCAACATTATACATTCAAATAACTTGGTCATTATTGGGTCAGGTTTGCTAAATCTCATCCACGTTCAACACAGAATAATAAACGACAGGAGATGGAAATCTACGTCGTTTCTAGAAGAACTCTTATAGCACACAAAAACCCATCCTACCATTCCACAGTGTATAGAGCCGTTATTATCATTTTAATTCCCACCATAAAACCCATTTGAAAGTCTCATATCAATGTGGGCCGTCCAACGTAATATATAATGAGCTGTATAATAATTCTATTTAAATAGCTTGTGAAACTCGGGCTTCGGTTCGATTTCTGGTACCACCACTCTGACAGAGTTTTTCATGGTTTTCCCCTGTGTTTTGGTAGTGTTTAACGCCCATTTTTACTACTTGTTACTACCACTAACGATACATAAATGAGATGGAGCACTGGTGGAATGCGATGGCGGGGGAAACCAGAGAACCCAGAGAAAAATCCACCACAAATCTCACATGTGGTCACTTGGGATCGAACCGTCTAGGTGAGAGGCCAGTGGCCTAACGCGCGGCCTTTCCCCTGGTGCCAAGCTGAATGCCTCGATTCTCCTTTACCTTATTTCCTCTGAGATTTCAAGTTTTAGGTGTGCTTTCAAGTCCTGCAGTGTCGGCGGTACCGGGTAGATGGCGCAGATGCTTGCGCTAAGAAAGATTTCTGCCCGTGAACGCCAGAGTAAGCTACTTATGCGTCGCCCTCTTTGAAATACTCTCTAAAGCCCAGAGGTAATTTTTGTACAAGAGATGGCGCCATATAGAGAATAGCTCCGAGTGTGTATGATCTTCTATGCCATCTCCTGACATGCCATGACATCGCTTCTAAATGGCATGCCAGTGAACGTAACTGTATTCCTTACTATCTACTATCCATTCCCACGAATATTGTCCGATGCAGTTTGGATTTTATATGTATAAAGTATTATGTATGTTAACGACGCTGTCAATTGCCAGGGTCATTTCAGCACCGCCGGTTTACCGGAATTTTGTCCCACAGGAGTTCTTTTACATGCCAGTAAATCTACTAACATGTAGCTGTCCTTTTAAGCACACTTAAAAACTATGTCTGGGCCGTTTTTGAACCCGTGACTTTTAAGTTCAGAAGATCATCGTCTAACTAACTGAACTATCCAGGCCGACATTTCTTTTTATGCTGACTGCTTAAGTTTGCCTATCATACCATAATTGACATGCTTATCTTCTTAATAATGTACGTCTTTATATGCACAAGAATGATAAAAGTCCACTTCAGTAATCTAGAAGCAATGCTCACACGGCATGGAAAGTTTTGAATCTATTTTAATCGATTTAGATTGTGGTAGATCGAACATGCACATACAGGGTAAGTGAACAATCAATACAGCATATTCTGCGGGAATGTAGACGGTTAAAAGTGAAAGAGGAAATCTTATAAAACGTGTAGTGAGAACAATAAGGTAATTGCTGATATAAAGCATTGAAAATCTTCAAACTTCAATATTGGAAATGTGTAAAAAAATGTAAATTAAATAAAAATTGTTACTCATAACCAAGAATTGCACCTGAGATCCCGTGGACAAGGACCACGCGCCCTACCGACTGCGCTATGCAGTCATTCTGGTATTCCTGTAGTGATCTAAAGGTGACTTGTTTTAAAGGTATTCTTCGTTTAGTAAGCTTAATTGGGCATATATATGGGCCACTGTATGTGTAGAAATGTGAGGAAAGTTTGAGATATATATATATTAGAGAAAGTATAACAAAAGAAGCAGCAGCTACGTATTGCCACTGAAGTGGTGCCGTAATTACACATGTCCATGCTAGATGGCGTACAAGTCAGTGGCGCAAGATGTACCATCGCATGGCGACACTTCTTGTACGCTCAAAGACATTAAAAGTGTTTATCGTAAGACGGGATGTTTTCGCTGACTCCACCTATGTCTTCCACCTGATTACTATCTCTTAAAAGCGTATTGGACAGGCACGTTACCGAAGGAAGGAGATGGACATGAAACGTAACTTGTGACAAACAGGTTCTGAGTTGCGAACTGGTGATTCCTAAACTTTCTGGTTGAACAATAATCCACTCTCTCACCAGGTGATACAAAATTAAGTTAATCTTTGCTCTACGCTACATACTGCTCTAATGCCAAGGTAATTCGCGCATGGGGTCGACTAAATTCATACACTGCTTATACAAGTCAACGGAGCATCGAGCGGGGTTGAGCGATGAAGGGGTGGGTGAATTGCCCAAATGGTTTTACCTTTCCTTACTCGCATGGTATGTAGTACCAGAATGCCACTAATAAAAATCCAGTAAGACCTGAGTCCCCTTCAAACGTTCACATTTTCAGCAAAATCACAGAGCTAGGCGTATTTTTTATTTCTCTACACTTACTATGTACATAGTGTATAGAGAAGCTATAGCACTCCACCCAAAAATTCAATACCGAGATTTACCCGGAAATATAAGCATTTTTACAAAAAGGTCCCTGTGTGACCGTGTGTCTGTGAATACGTTAACTCAAAAACGAAAAGTCGGTAAAATACCAAACTTGGTATTTAATTTAATTTCTTCCAGGGATCCGACACGAAGATTTTGAGAAAACTCCCCCACCCCAAACTATCTTTTACATATGTTGATTTCCTTAAAAATGGCTCTAAAGAATTTGATTAAAATATCATAAATCAAAGATATTTACCTGACAAATAAAATGCATATCTTGAATTTTCTGGGAATAGCCTCTGAAGACTACTTTACTCTGGATCAATTTTATAGAATTTTTTATCACTGCTAAACCGTAAGAGATGGACAAAAACTTACGACACAAAAATGTAGAGCACGTTAAAACACACAATTTATGTTATATACATTTTTTTTTCGTGGAGTTGGTCCTTTTTGAGTTATTCCTCGTTTTTGATTTCAGCTTTAAAAAATTTATGCTTTTCTCACACATTTTTCTCAATTCCTGTCCATACAAACAAAGGAACTTCAGTCACATAGCAGCTTTTGACTATCACTTTAACCTATGGTACTCCCTTATTTCCATTCTACTTACAAGGAAGCAAGTAATAAGACTATTTCTGCTAATGTTTTCTCGATTAGCATGAAGTAAATAGAAGCACAAACTTTTTAACAATATTTTGTGCAGAGCTATAGAGAAAGTCATGTGAATGGAACACATCAGATTTTTTTTATGAAGAAGTAAATCTGAAAAACACACATTCACGTTGCATTGACAATCTTTGGACTATTAGGTTCCCGGGCATCTCTATCAACCATTCCTTCAAATGTTCATTATTTAACCATTCTTTTCTAAAATGCCGTACACACCACTTAGCGTTCTGTCCAATCAGACAATTAAAAAAAAAAAATACAAAGCACTATAAAGTAACTGTAAAACTACATCAATGGAACACCGAATTAGCACTGCGTCACTATGCTGCGTTCAGAATTCATAGGGTTATGTGGCCATATGCAACAGTGTAATGGTTACCACGCTAACTTCATATATTCATGATCGCGGGTTCAAACCCGGCGGAGGGAAATGGATTTTTTGGGAGTAAAAATCCTTAGCATGGCTTCCTTCGGAAGGAAAGTAAAGCCGTTGGTCCCGTGTCATAGATTTACGGCACGAAAGAACCTCAAGCCTGATAAAAGAGGCCTCTGAGCAAAATTAAGCAGGCTTTCGCGCCCAGTATAGAATGGGACGCTGAGAACCACAGTAGTTAAAGAGCGACCATAAATAAAACTCCATTTACATTGTTATGTACATTCATCCTATATGTTTGTTATTGTTAGCTCTAAATAAAAGATAGTTGGGTACATTGCTTAACAGTTATAAAAGATTTTTTACGTCCGTGAGTTTTTTCGAAAGAAAACCAATATAACATTAATAAATAATTATTAATAATATCCGTCAAAACTCCGCCATCCGTCAAAACTAAATTTTGTCCGTCATACAGCTTGAAAATCCGTCAATTCAAGTTGGCAACCCTGCCGCTCTGTCACAATGGGTCTACATGTAGTACTGAGCTCTAATGGTCGGAGCTATCTAACCCTAACCTCTACTCTAAGTCATATAAACGGTTAAAAGGATGCTTACTGCTTAAAAGTATTAAGTAAAACTATTAGAATGGAGAATGGTTTAAGGGTATACAATTATCATTTTAAAATTTACAAATCGGGGAGAGCAGCCGTGACGCCAAGTTCAATATTTTTATAGCCCTTAACCTCCAAAATAAAGTATTATGCGGGATTTTAAAAACTTGTTGAAAGAACTGGCTGTTAAATATGTCATTATGGAGCAATTTTGCCGCTCTTGACTTTATCATATTTTAAAAGCTTTCATGCGTCAACCATAACAAAACAACTTTGATGTCATCTATCTTATAGAAAACATCGTCACGTTCGCTCCACTCACACGATTTTCTCTACCTAACCTGCAAACAAACTGTGCTCACAAAAGAGTATTCTTTTATCTACACCATGCTAATAAATATAAACGTTACCAGAAATTGCTTAACTACTTGCTTCCGTGTAAGCATAAATAAAATAAGGGACTACATCAGGCCTTAGGCTATAGCCAAGTCTTTTAAAAATTGTTGCTGTGTGAAAAAAAATTGAAGTTCAGTCCTCTATGCATGACCAGGGATAAAACAAATGAGAGATGAAACGAAAAATCACTACCCGTTTGAGAGCCGTTTTAGGCAATTCAAAATTGAAAATAATAACAAGGAATATGTTGGAAACGGTTTAACTCTACAAAAAGTTGCATATAACTTTGTGTGTTTACGAGATCTACAAATGTTGTGTGGTAAATTTTATCTTCATCTTACCAGCCATCAAATGTGCTCCAAAATAAAGAGGGCTTCAGAGGCTATTCCCAAAAAATTCAAGATAGGTATATATTTTAACTACCACGTAAATAGCTTTGATACATGCAATTTTAATCAAAATCGTTGGAGATATTTTTGAGCCCATCAAAAATTTCGAAAAATGTTTTATGTGAAGGGTAGTTCGCAGTGAGTGGGGGTTCTTGAAAATCTTCGTGTCGCATACTTGAAAGATGCTGAACTTAAATATCAAGTTTGGTTTTTAACTATTTTACTTTCTCTAGCCCCGTATGCACAATGTATATAGGGATAGGGAAGTATTGCATTCCACCCAAAAATTCGATGTCGAGATTTCACTGTAAATACATGTTTTAGGACCCAGAAAAAGGTCCGTGTGTCCGTGAACACGATAGCTAAAATACCAAACTTGGTATTTAAATTCAGTATCTTCCAGGGATGCGACACGAAGATTTTGAGAAAAATCCCTCCACCCCAAACTACCCTTTACATGGAACTTTTTTCGAAAATTTTGATTTTCTTAAAAATGGCTCTAACGATTTTGATTAAAATATCATATATTAAAGATATTTACCAAACAAATAAAATGCATATCTTGAATTTTCTGGGAATAGCTTCTGAAGACCTGTTTATTCTGGATGAATTTTGCTTAATTTGGCTTAACTAGTAAACCGTAAGAGATACACAAAAACTTACTATACAAAAAATGTAAGCCTTGTTAAAATACACAAGTTATGTCATATACATTTTTCTCGTGGAGCTTACCGTTTTCGAGGCATTCATTGTTATTAGTTTCAGTTGTGAAGTAATACTTTTCTCAGACGGGAGTGTCCGTTTTTCTTTTGTTCTACTCCTGGCCAAGAAAAGAAGCGATTTGTAATGACAATCGCATAACGACAGCTTTTAAAACATTTGACTGTGGGTTTTGCCTAGTGTATTCCCTTATTTTCTTCCTACTTATACGGAACTAAATAATAAGAACATTGTGCTAATGAGTACCACGATTAGCAAGGTGCAGAATAAAGAAGAATCTTATGTATGAAGTTTGTAGGACAGCTAGAGAAAGTCATGTGAGTGTAACACATCAGATTTTTTAATTATATTGTTCACACACAGACGCGCAGGCGCAGACATTTTCCTAAAGATACTTTTTTGGACTCAGGAGACCTCAAAAGATATATTGGGATCGAATTTTTATATGGAGTACAATTCTGCCCCTGCTTACTCTTAGTAGAGAAAGTAAACATTTTTTTTTTTAATTCCGATCTCTCGGAAATATATTCCGATGAAATATCAGTATCTAATTACTTTCTTTATAACATATGTACACTGTACATAGTAGATAGAGAAGGTGTTGTTTTACCCTCAAAAATTCTAAACCGAGATTTCACTTGAAATATATGTTTTCAGACCCCCTGAATCCGAAAAAAGCATTTTTAGCAAATGGTCAGTGTGCCTCTGTGTGTGTATGTCTATCTATCTGTCTGTCTGTACAGCATAACTCAAAAGCTTGGTATTTAAGTTTAGTATCTCAAGGATGCGACTCGAAGGTTTTCAAGAAATTCCCCTTATCCCAAACTACCCCTTACATGGAAAATTTTTCGAAAATTTTACTATTTCAGAAATTTCCCTAAGGCGATACAAAATATATTTACATTGAAAATCAAATGTATGTCTTGAGTTTCCTGAGAATGGCCTCTGAAATACTCTTCATTCCAAATGACTTTTACATAACTGGTAAACCATAAGATAAAGAACAAAACCTTACTTTACAAAAATACCTATATATGTGTGCGTGTCGTCAGAACACTTAATTTATGTGCTTTACATTTTTGTTGTAGAGCTAACCGTTTCCGAGATATTTTTTGTTATTGGTTTCAATTTCAAAACGCTTTTTTTCATACGGGAAGTCGTACGTGTGTCTTTTGTTTTACTCTGGGCCACGCTAAGGAGCTAATGTCAATGACAATCGCATAGCGACAGCTTTAAAACATTTGACTCTTGCTTTAGTTCACTTCTTTTCATAAGGATCTAAGTAATAATAAGACAATTTTAATAAAGCTTATCCTGATTAGTATGGGAAAGAAAGAAGAAGAATATTTTGCAAGAAGTTTGTTTGAACTTGGATGGAGAAAGTAATGTGAATGGAATACACATTTTTGGGGTGGAATGCAATACTTCCCTTGCCTTCTAAACGTAGTGGGAAATTGTGGCGTGGACCATTTACTTGATTAACATGAATACGATAAAGAATAACAATATTTTTTGTAGAAGAATGGGCAGAGGAGGTCGTGTGAATTTAAGATGGAGGACGGCCAGCTGCGTTTGACTAGTACACCAAAGAAAGCGCGGTGCGTGGGAGTAGGAGCTGCTTCCTCGGTAGCAGGATTACAAATAAAGAAACAGTAAGTGCTAAGAAAAGTAGGCTGGTTGGTTGTGCAGCCTGGAGTCGAAGAGGTGACCTTGTAAGAGTCGACCTCACACTCAAGATGCAATCTAACTGGGGCATTATCGTGACCAACACTCCCGCACGTTGGGAAACTTGGACTAGTACCACAAATATTATAACCTTAGATTTTTTCGAGTTGACCCGGAAAGATAAATTACCTTTCCTGTTCACTGTTTCCTAGGTAAAATAATGGAAGCTGGTGCCTCCGTAAATTCTCAGTAATAGATTGCTGCTTTGCAGGTTTGACTTTTGTTTGCTGGCATTTAGGGCGATATACTCTGCTAGGGAGTTTCATCTGGTCCCTTCTGATCGCGCTGGGTGACAGTGGTAATGACAGGCTTGCCAACTTGCCAGCCGCAGACGGCACATCAGGTTTAAAATCAAGAAGTGCATACATTAATCTTACGGGAGAGTGAGAATGTATAGAAATGACAGGTGGTTTTATAACAACTGCAATCCATTTGCATACACTCCAACATGTACTTGCAGACATGAGCTACTTTCATCATATTTACAGTCAGCTGTTCTCCTGATGCCCGGTTCCAACAAAGCAAATCAAATTGATAGGCTATTAAGAACTCTTTGTTGATTAGTTATCAATAAACCTTCTGCTGCAGAAAATCGTCAGTATTTGATTGGAAATTATTCTATCATCAGATTTGATCAATATTTTTACTTTCTCTACACGTACTATGCACAAAGTAAGACATGTAAATTTATGGACGCTCTTTAACTACTGTGGTTCTCAGCGTCCCATTCTACACTGGGCGTGAAAGACCGCTTAATTTTGCTCAGAACCCTTATCAGGCTTGAAGTTCTTCTACGTGCCGTAAATCTACGAAGCGGGACCAACGGCTTTACTTCCCATCCGAAGAAAGCCATACTAAGGATTTTTACGTCCGAAAAAATCCATCGTCCTCCGCCGGGTTTGAGTATATGACACCATTACACCACGGAGGGCTACATTGTACAGAGCATATAGAGAAGCTATTGCATTCCACCCAACAATTCTATTCCGAGATTTCACCGGAAATGGACGTTTTAGGGTCCTCTATATCCAAAAAGAAAAAGGCCATCTGTGTGTGTCCGTGTGTCTGTGAACACTATAACTCAAAAACGAAAAGTTGGTTAAACACTAAGTGTTTTAAGTTTAGAATCCTCCAGGGATGCGACACGAAGATTTTGAAGAAAATCCGCCACCCTCCAACTATCCTTTATATGGAAAAATTGTAGAAAACTTTTATTTTCTCAAAAATAGCTCTAATGATTCTGATTAAAACACTGTATATTAAAGATATTTACATGACAAATAAAATGTGTATATTGAATTTTCTGGTAATAGCCTCAGAAGACTTCCTTGTTTTGGAGGAGTTTTGCAAAACTGGTAAACCGTAAGAGATAGACAAGAACTTACTTAATAGAAAATGTAGAGCTCATTGAGACACACAATTTATGTAATATGTATTTTTCCCCCAGAGGTGATTTTTTAGATATCCCTTGCTATTGGTTTCAGTTTTAAAATACTAATACTTATTCTATACGGGAATTTGTCAACTCCATTCCACGCAAACAAAGGAACTTCAGTCACGTAGCAACCAGCTTTTGGCTATAATTTTAGACTAATGTATCCCCATATTGCCGTTCTACTTACATAGAAGCAAGTGATAAGACCATTTCAGCTATTTTTTCTCGATTAGCATGAAATAAATAGAAGTTTAGCCTTTTTAACAATAATTTGTGACAGGTGTACAGAAAGTCATATGAATGGAACACATCAAAGTTTTGTTTATTGACTTGATTGGTCGAAATACCCAAAAAATTAACCTTTATTGCGTTAACCTTTGTTGAAATGCCCCACGAGGAATCGTTTACCACGTTTCCATGGGGAATTGAAATCGATTTGAGCGCAATTCCATCTCAATACGATCCGCGTTTCATATGTTAAGTTCATTACCAATTGAAATCTCTTTGAACACGCAAGGTACGAGAATAAATGTGTTCATCCTTTTTTGTTGCTGAACTTGGATTTGTGTTGGCGAATCTGTTAAATATATATTTATTATTTATGTATTATAAACAGGTTTAAAACTGGAACCAATAATACGGAATATCTGTGAACAAAATAAAATAGATATGAATAAATTGTGTGTTTTAATCAGATATACATTTTTGGTGTAGCAAGCTTTGTCTATCACATATATGTTTACCAGCTACACAAAATTTATGC
Organism: Hymenopus coronatus; assembly: GCA_030762935.1. Taxonomy (NCBI): domain Eukaryota; kingdom Metazoa; phylum Arthropoda; class Insecta; order Mantodea; family Hymenopodidae; genus Hymenopus; species Hymenopus coronatus. The sequence continues at coordinate 89,890,389 of CM060898.1, forward strand.
AAGTCATACAGAATGAAGAAAGCTTCGGAGACTATTCCCAGAAATTCAAGATATGCATTTCGTTTGTCATAAAATATATATATATATATATATATATATATATATATATATATAAAGCATTTAGTATTAATTAAAATCGTTAGAGCCATTTTTAAAAAATAAAGATTTTCGAAAACTGTTCCATGTAAAGGATAGTTGTGGTGGAAGAATTTTCTTAAAAAGCTCCCTGTTGCATCCTTGGAAGATACTGAATTTAAATACCAAATTTGGTACTTAACTAACTTTTCGTTTGTGATCTATGCTGTCCACAGACATACGCGCGACTTTTTTATAAAAATTATTTTAATGTATTCAGAGGACTCTAAGACATTATTTACAGTGAAATCTCGTTAGACAAACAGGACGGAAACTAGGAGACCAGAAGCTCAAATCGCGGCTAAGACATTGGTTTTTACTTTCTTTGGCACAGATGTACAATGCACATAGTAGATAAAGAAGGTATTGTCTTCCACCCAAAATTAAATACCAAAATTTCACAGGAAATACTTGTTTTGAGACTGAATCCCCCTTAAAAGGTTTTGAAAAATAACCAAATATATGTATGCATGTGTGTGGTGGGGGGAGGGGGCCAGCATAGCCCAAAAACGTAAAGTTGGTTAAATATAAAATTTGGTATTTAACTTCAGTATCTTTCCAGATTGAGACACCAACTTTTCAAATAAATCCTCCACCCCAACTACCTTTTCCATTTTTCTAAATTGTTCATTAATTTTCTCAAAAAAGACTCTTTAACGATTTTGATTAAAATGCCATATGTTTAAGTCCATGTCTTAAATTTTCTGGAAATAGCCTCTGAAGTCTTTTTCATTCTGGATGACATTTGTATAACTCATAAACCGTGAGAGACAAAAAATGTAGATCTCGTTAAAACACAGACTTTTTCATATAAGTGTTTCCGAAATATTCCTTGTTATTGGTTTCAATTTTAAACTACTTAACCTTTTCTCAAGCCAGAAGTCAACTTTCGTTTCATGTCTTTTGTTTTAATACTGGGAATGAAAAAGAGAACCGATTTTCAATTGTTTCACATAGCGCTAGCTTTTAAAAGATTTGACTACCGCTTTAGCATAGTGTATTTCCATATTTCCCTTCTTGGAAACAAGTAAAAAGACTATTTATGCTAATGTTTATCACGTAGATAAAAGAAAATTTGAACGAAAGTTTATTTCTGGAACAGTTAAAGAAAGATATGCAATTTTTACTTTCTCTACACGTACTATGTACATAGTGAGTAAAGAAGGTATTGCATTCCACCCAAAATTCGATACCGATATTTCACCGGAAATACACTTTTTGGAGTCCCTTGTATCCAAAAGAAAAAGTATTTTCAGAAAGAGGTCCGTGCGTGTGTGTCTGTGGATTAGATGACTTAAAAACGAAAAGACGGTAAAATACCAAACTTGGTATTTAAGTTTAGTAACTTCCAGGGATATGACACGAAAATTTTGAGAAAAATTTCCCCACCCAAAACTACCTTTTACATTGACAATATTTGGAAATTTTGATTTTCTCAAAAATGGCTCTAAAGATTTTGATTAAAATATCGATATTAAAAATGTGTATATGTCAAATAAAATTTATATCTTGAATTTTGTGGGAATAGTCTCTAAAGCCTCTTTATTCCGAATGAATTTTGCTGAATTTTGCGTAACTGATAAGCCATAAGAGATAAACAAAAACCTACTACATAAAATACGTGGGTCACGTTAAAACACACAATTTGTCATATACGTATGTTTTTTTTTTTGTTTTTTTTTTTCGTTGAATTCACCATTTCTGAGATGTTCCTTATGATTTGTTTCAGATGTAAAATACTTAAAACTATTCTCACATGGAATGTTGCAAACTGCTGGCTCTACATAGAAACGGATTTCATCTACAGAGCAACCAGCTTTTAAAATATTTGACCATCGTTTTAGCCTAGTGTATTCCCTTATTTCTCTTCTGCTTACAAGGAAGCAAGAAATTAAGACCATTTCTGTTAATGTTTATCTCGATTATCATAAAGCAGACAGAAGAATATGCCTTTTAACAATAATTTGCTACACTGCCTCCGTGGTCGAGTGGTCAGCGAGCTGACTTCTCCCCCGGAGTCCCGGATTCGATTCCCGTCTGGGGCGGTGAAATTTCTTTTAACCAGAATTATTCCCTATCCCCACAGAGTCTAGAAGTATGTATGTGAGAATGTGTGTGTGTGTGTATGTGTGTGAGAAAAATAAAAACTATTTAAATCCAACGTAAGAACCTACAGACAACGATTTGTTTCTAATGCAAAGCCCCCGATATGATCTTAGATATTAAATGAATCAATAGAAAAATTATAATAATTTGTTACAGCTATGCTGAGAAACTCATGTGAATGGAACACATGGTGTTTTTTAACTCTTTTTATAGGTGTTATTACGGATCGGTTTGGTAATATTGGTGGTAGAAGTGCCAAAAAGGAGAAAAATTTATTTGTGCGAGAAATAAACTTCTTGTTAAAAATCAAGGATTAAAATCCGTAGAAAATATGGAGGAATATGCCGAATTTTATGAATACTCTACGATTCGTAAGATGCTTGTAGCGTTACCGCTAGCTCGCGTAATTTATGGCATGAAATTTAATATTTTGCCGGTCACCGGTTATTAGCTTAAACCCATATAGCATCATGATGCTGTAATTTGAAAGCGTGCAGGACGAGAGAACGGTACCACAAGGTCGTGTCCAAGAGGTCCTCTTCATTTTGCTGAGCAAGTAAAGCAGGCTACGCTTGCCTGTTGTAGCCAGCAGGTGGCACAGGGCTATTTGCCCCTCAGGACGATGACGAGCAAGAATTCTCCGTCTTGGACAAGTGAAAGTAAAATGGAAGAGAATTAGTAAGGGGGGAAAAAGATAAAATTAAAATAAATTCCAAGCGATGATGGCGACGACCGTGAAATCGTATGAAACCTCCTACGGTTCCTTGTTGCAAGTTGTTACTCCTGCGCATGCTCGGGTGGCCTTGACTGGCGCCGTGTCTATCTTCACGAATTGCTCTATATCGTCATGTCGGTATTAACTGACATTCCGATTATAGCTAATTCAAAAGTTGATGGAAATGTTTATTTTACGGTCAAAGTAGCAAACGGTACTAGTTGAAGAAACTCATCGAGTTGATCCTTGAAGAACAATGAATTTCTAACGTAACGATAATCCAAGTACATTACGTAACTGTTCACGTAATCAAACATGAAGATAGATATCTTCCATATCCCGAGAAATTCGTGACAACTAATAAAACAGCCTTATAAAATAAAGAGTCTGAAGTGTAACTTTGTCTAGCTGCTACATATACAAATTATCCTTTAAAATCCATGCTAATCGCGATAAACATGACAAAAAGTTTCTTATTACTTGCTTCCGTATAAGTATGAAATAAATAATGGAATACATTAGGCTAAATCGATAGTCAAATCCTTTAAAAGCTGGTCACTATGTGAAACAATTCAGGTTCGGTTCGTTTTGCATATTCCAGTTTGAGAACATCTAGGTAGTTTAAAAATGAAACCAATAAAGGTCCATTCTACAAGAAGAACTTATATGACATCAATATACATATTTATGGTAGAAGCCTTTGTCTATCTCTTACGGTTTAAACGTTATGTAAAATTAAGCAATATTCATTAGGAATAAAGAGGACTTCAGAGGCTATTCTCAGAAAATTCAAGATATACCTATGTTTTATTTGCCATGTAAATATCTTTAATATCTATTCGATATTTTAATCAACATTGTTAGTAGATTTTGAGAAAAACAAAATTTTCAACAACAAAAAATCCATGTAAACTGTAGTTTGTAATTTCTTGAATATCTTCGTGTCGCATTCTGGGAATATACTAAACTCAAATACCAAGTTTGGTATTTTGCCTACCATTCGTTTTTTAGTAATCGTGTTCACAGGTACACAGTCTCACACAGGGATCTTTTTCTAAAAATGCTCGTTTGGATACAGGGGACCTAAAATCTCGGTATCGAATTTGTGGGTGCATTATAATACCTTCTCTATACACTATACACATAGTAGGGAAATTAAGAATTATCTACTATTTAACAATAGGATACCTGGAGCGTCATTTAGAGGAAGTAGAAGGGTTCATTTACCTACCTTAAACTATGAGAAATAATTATTGCTGGTTATTATTCTATGAAAAAACTCTGATATATTCCATTCACACGACTTTCTCTATCTGTTCCTCAAAAAAAGTCTTACAAAAGATTCTTCTTCTTTCAAGTCCATACTAATCGAGATAGGCTTTAGCAGAATAGTCTTATTAATTAGTTCCTTATAAGTAGAAGGGAATAAAATGAATACACTGTGCTGAAGTGGCAGTCAAATTAAACAAACAAAAAAACTGTTACACGGGTTATATAAAATTCATCCAGAGGTCTTCAGACGCTATTCCCAGGATACTCAAGATATATATTTCATTTGTCATGTAAATATCTTAAACATATTGCATTTTAATCAAAATCATTAAAGCTATTTTTGAAAAAATCAACATTTTCCATGTAACGGGTAGTTAGGGATGAAGGAATTTTCTTAAAATCTTTGTATTCCGTCCTTCGAAGATACTGAACTTGGATATCAAGATATTTAACCAATTTTTCGTTTCTGAGCTATGCTGTCCATATACACACACAAACAGATTGTTTGTAAAACTCCTTTTTATACATGGTCCTCAAAACATGTATTTACGTTACCAAATTGTGGGTAGAATTCAGTACTTTCTCTACCTAATATATGCATTGCACATACGTGCTAGAGTAAGTAAAACCTCACAGCTCAATGTGACAATGACCTCTTGGAAGCTCCAAGTAGACAGACTCTCCTCACCCGAAATTGCAGCTGCCATCTGATTCCAAATCCAGTCTTCTATTACGACGAAACTTCGAGCATTGAGAACTGATGGTTAATAAATCTTGGGAGAAGTATTTCTTCTTCTTGTTTGTGTTTTTAAGTTTCATTAGCAGCGAGCAGCTTTCTTATCTCCAGGATGTGCTCCAGAGGAATTAACTTGTCTTCGCAATGTGTCCTGTGATAGACATGACCTTACTTTTTATTTTTGCAGCTGGCGAATCCTGCTGGAATGTCTTCCTCGCGTTGTGCACCGATAATGAGGTGCTAGAGAAGATGAACTATTGATGAATAAGATCAATTAATTTAATGGCTTGATGAGGCTGGAAACCAGTCATTAAGAACTACCTGGCAGTTCGCCCTAATCGGGGAAAGAAAATCTCGTAAAGTTTATTCATCCGGTACCTGCACCAGGTGCTCATGCACCAGCAATGGCGGAAATGGATATGGTTCAATAACCAGGGTAAAAATCTGTTGTGTTGCATTCAAAGGACTCTTCTACATCCTAAAATCGTATTATTTTCTAATCCATATGAACTTCAATTCATATTTTCAAACATCCTCTCGACTGACTTGAAGTAATTCGAGATCTTAGAGAGATAGAGTCAGACTGAAAAATGCAATGGCATTGCCGGGATTAAAATCACTCCCGGTCTCTAGAAGGTTGCTCTAACCATTGAGGTACCATGGTAATATGCCGGCATGGTATTAAATTCCTCAACTGACTCGTATGTTTCCCTGTAGCTCACAAGGTGATCTCAAATATTTTGAAATGGAAATGGACCTTGTTTTATATTTAACTGCTGAGGTGCTCATCGCCCCATTCAATACTGGCTTCAAAAACAGCTGAATATTGCTCAGATGCCTTTTTTCAGGCTTGAAATTCTTTTACGTACCGAAATCTACGACACGAGACAAACACCTTTACTTCCCTTCCGAAGAAAGCCATGGTAACTATTTTTACCCCCGAAAAAAATCCAGCGTTCTCCGCTGGGTTTGAACCACTACCTTGGGAATAAGAAGCTAACATGGTAACCATTACACCATGGAGGGTGACAAATATGTTGATATAACATAACCCAGTGGTGACTTACAATGTTACTTACACAATTTAGCCAAATATTAGATCAATTAGCGTTAATTTGTTTTTTTTTTTTTTTTTTTATATATACCAGCCATGTGTAGGACAGGAGTAGGACTGAAAAATCCATTGACATAGTTTACACAAGCGCAAAAGTTTACATGGTGGTTTGAGTTACGTATTTGCTCAATAAAACATGTCATTGTGAATCCTAATCAGAAAATGTTGAATGTAAACAAAACTTATGATTATGTAGATTTTGTCTATAAATATTCTAGGTTGTATGTTTTTGCTATTTGAAACAACTTATATGCCAATTTTTGAAGGTCATCTTCGCTTTTGACTATCAAGATTTGATCATCCGCAAGAACCACTGTTTTCACTTGTCCCTAAATGAATTCCCCCACCGTTTATTGTTTTCTTGACCTTATCGTTATATTATATATTTTTCCAAAAATGTTTCATTTCCGGTGAAATCTTTGGGTACATTACAATACCTTCTCTATATACTATGTATATAGTACGTGTAGAGAAAGTAAAAAGAAAGAAAGTGAAATGCCCAGCAGTACATTTGAGTCTTGTCACTCTGTGTTTCGCTTGAAAGACCTCAATTGGGTGCTCCCATAGAATTCCATTTGATAATTTTGCATACTTTCCTTTTCATTCTTGTATTAATGACGTCCTTTCGCTTAGATAAGAATGCGCAATTGAATTAAATACTTTGTTGCATAATGCTCAAGCCGCCCACATTGTTTACAAAGGTGCAATTTTGTTGTTGGTTGTTTTGTCTCCCTCTTGCCAAGTGCATGGCTGCAACATTCGGTGAGGGTTCATTTCAGCGAATTAAAACATGTAATTTCACCTACCTCATGGCCAATTTTACTTGTGCCCTTTGACCTGAAAATGCATGCTGGTAAATGCTGTTAATCCTGGAGGTTCCAAAAAAGGCACCTGTCGTGTAATCTTGTACTTTAGTCTATCATTGTTTTGCAAAGCAAATCAGCTTGGATGATGTCATCAAAATTAGTCCCAGAAATGCTCTCCGTCTCCTCACTTCATAAATTTTTGTCTCTCATGTATCTTATAAAATGCAGTCTGAAGTGCACTTCTTTCTTTTTACTTTATCTACACTGCTATGTACATAGTGTATAGGGAAGGTATTGCATTACACTCAACAAGTCGATACATAGATTTCACCGGAAATACACGTTTTAGGGTCCCCTGTATCCAAGAAAAGCTATTTAGGAAAAAGGTCTGTGCGCGCGCGTGTGTGTGTCTGTGAACATAACTCAAAAACAAATTGTCGGTGAAATACCAAACTTGATATTTAAGTTTGGTATCTTCCAAGGATGTGACACGAAGATTTTCAAAAAACAATCCCCCCAACCCTTTACTTGGAAAAAAATTTCGAAACTTTTGGTTTTCTCAAAAATGGCTCTAACCATTTTGATTTAAATCTCTTATATTTAACATATTTACATGAAAAATAAAATGCATATCTTGAATTGAGTACGAATAACCTCTAAAGACCTCTTTATTCTGAATGAATTTTGCGTAACTGATAAATCGTAAGAGATGGACAAAACTTACTACAAAAAAAAAAAAGTAGATCCCCTTAAAACACACAATTTATATCCCATGCATAATTTTCGCGGATATTCCTTATCATAGGTTTCAGTTTTAAGCTTTTCTCATAGGAGAACTTGTCAACTCCAGGCCACGCAAAGAACAGGTTTCAATCCCATAGCAATCCCACTGTAAAACATTTGCCTGTCGGTTTGGCCTAGTGTATTCCCTTATTTGCCTTCTACTAAAAAGGAACTAAGCAATAGAACCATTTCTACTAATGATTAACTCGATTAGCATTAAATAGATGGGAAAATAAGTTAATAATTTGTAACAGAGATGTAGAGAAAGTCATGTGAATGGAACACGTCAGATTTTTTAAAACAGTGCCCGTTCAGTGAAACTTGAATTTACATCATTCAGGACTGGTAACCTAACCTACCAGTCTAAACTAAATTAAATCCTCTAAAAGGTATCTATGGACCGTCTCCTTAGCGCGGTGGTAGCGCAGCTGCTTGCCAAGCGGGAGCCTTGGGATCGATTCCCGGTACCGGGGTGGGGAATTTTTCACCACTGGGAGACCTGGTCCGGGATACATTCAGCCTCGTGAGGTCTCTCGGGGGCCAATTGAGGAGCTACTTGAACAGAAGTATAGGCTACAGGTCAAGAAGATAGCATTGAACAGCCTGGTGTGATTCGAGGCGCTGATCGCGTCTCACCCTCCAGCACTGCACCACATCATGACGCCTCTGGGCTGAGATGGGAGATGCAGTGGCCAGGCAGTAGGCCTTGGTCTCTTACGGACCTTGCAATGGAGAGAAAAGGTATGGAATAATCAAGTAAGGCTTTAATGGTTTCTTCAATATTATTCTTCTTCTTCAAATTTAAGCACTTCTTACTTTCTCTAGCGCATATGTACAACAAACATAGGGGATAGAGAAACTTCAATTCCGAGATTTCACCGGAAATACATGTTTTGAGACCCCCAGAATCGAAACATTTTTTAGAAAAAGGTCATGTGTCTGTGTATGTGTCTGCGGACAGCTCAAAAACGAAAAGACTATTACATACCAAACTGGTATTTAAGTTGAGCATCTTCCAAAGAATTTTCAGGAAAATTCCCCCAAATTCTTTACACCGAAAATTTTTCTAAACTTTGATGTTCTCAAAAATAGCTAAAGCGATTTTGATTAAAATACCATATATCAAATATGTTTACATAACAAATAAAATATATATCTTGAATTTTCTGGAATTTCTGAAGACTTTTTTATTCTAGATGGATTTTGTTGAAGTTAGCATAACTGATAAACACTAAGAGAGAGAGAGACCGAAACTTACTACACAAAAAGTGTAGATCTCATTAAAACACATAATTTATGTCTTATAGTTTTTCTTTTGAAGAGCTGGCCTGGCCATTTATGAGATATATCTTGTTTATTGGTTTTAGCTTTAAAATATTTAAACTTTTCCCATGCGGGAATTTGTCAATTCCTGGTCATACAAACAAAGGAATATCAATCACATAGCAACTAGCTTTTAAAATATTTGATCAGCGCTTTAGCCTAGTGCATTCTCTTATATTCTTTCTACTTGCAAGGAAGCAAGTAATAAGCACATTTCTGCTAATGTTTATCTCGATTAGCATGAGGTATATAGAAGAATAAACGTTTTAAGGATACCATCTATGAAAATTAATTAAAAAGTGCAAAAAATGAAAATAGAATGCCTAAATAAATAATAAAATGCTTGTAGCTCTAAGACTTACAAAGAACAGTGTTAAATTGTATGTTAAACTTTAAAACCTATTTTCTCGTATTTTTATTTTTCAGTATTTTCAAAACTTCAAATTGTTCCATACGATGCAGTTTTCGAAACAGAAGCTTCAAAATGTGTATGCTTGGATAAAAATAACATAACAAATTTATGAGATAATGTTTTTCTAATATCACCAGTGCTTGTGTAATTATATAATAAACTTCATATTTCCATAGCAGGAATAAAAAATCTGATATGTACCATTCACATGATTTTTTCTATATTCCTGCAACAAGTTATTCTTAAAAAGCTCATACTTCTATTTACTTCACGCTTATCAGAAAAATTTAGCAGATATAGTCTTATTACTTGCTTCCTTGTAAGTAGAAGTGAAATAAGGGACTACCATAGGTTAAAGTGATAGTCCAAAGCTGGTTGTTATTTGACTGAAGTTCTTTTGTTTGTATGGACACGAGTTCACAAAGTCCTGTATGAGAAAAGTATGTCTTTTATATCTGTAACCAAAAACAAGGAATATCTCAAAAACAATCAACTCCTCGAAAAAAATGTATATAACATTAATTGTATTTTTTAAAGTGTTCTACATTTGTTGTTTGGTAAGTTTTTGTCCATCTCTTACGGTTTAGCAGTTATCCGAAATTCCGTAAAATTGACCCAGAATAAAGTAGTCTTCAGAGCATATTCCCAGAAAATTCAACATATACATTTTATTTGTCAGGTAAATATCTTCAATATACGATATTTTAATCAAAATCATTAGAGCCATTTTTTAGAAAATCAACATTTTCGAAAAATGTTCCCTGTAAAGGGTAGTTTGGGGTGGGGGGATTTTACTCAAAATCTTCGTGTCGCATCCCTGGAAGATACTAAACTTAAATACCAACACGGACACACACATACGGACCTTTTTCTGAAAATACTTGTTTTGGATGCAGGGGGCCCTAACACATAAATTTCGGTGAGATCTCGGTATCGAATTTTTTGGTGGAGTGCAATACCTTCTCTATACACTATGTAGATAATGCGTATAGAGAAAGTAAAAATTAATAAAATGGCAATTCAACAGTTTTTTTCTCCTAAACCAATGGTGAGATAAAAGTTTCATCTCATCAGTTTAGTAATACTGTACTTATCAGTATAACTGCAAAGTATTATATTTCTGAAACTGAAATTGCATCGTGTGGAATGATTTAATTAAATGACAATAAAATACTACAAATATGTTAATATCACAGGAACTATTTTGAACAAAAGTCTGAAAATTAAAATGTAAACTATCTTAATACTGCAGTTGCTGTGTTAAAGTTTCAAATCTATCCAAGCAAAATTGTAGATCTTAGGTTTTTCACAGATGGGTATCCTTAACAATAATTTGTTACAGAGATTTAGAGAAAGTCACGTGAATCGAGCACATTAGATTTTACTTCTTAATGTTATATGTTAATAGTACAAGAAGTAAAATGGTACCTATGTAATGTTGTCTTGGCTACCAGCGCCTAAATGCAATAACACAAATCTTCTAAGCCTCTACGAAGATTTTCAAAATAAAGAATGCTGCAAGTCAAGTTTTAACAATGTTCTAGGAGCCAGAATGCTTCCTGATGTGCGAGTCACCCAATAAAAGATAAGAATGGAAAGTTTTCAGATAACCCAAACACCTGACGATATAAAGTCTAAGATGGAAGCAAAAAAATTAAGACGATTATGTATACGAACAACAAATAGGTGTTAAGGTGTACGAGAGACTATAAAAATAAAAGACAAATAGTATTACTTGAGCTGTTCTGTCACTTAACTGCCTCGTACTTATTGAATTTTATTCGCAGAGATCCGAGCGGAATAGCTCCAGTTTTTTTTTTTTTTTTTTTTTTTTTTTAAATTAGAATGCGATAACATCAATTTTTGCCCACTGTATCTGCAGAAAAGGATATACGTACATTACAGGACTAGGTAATAATAATGAAAATAAAATAAAAAAGTTGAAAAAGGAGGTAATCGCTTAGCCGGAAGTATGGGATACTATCTGCATACTTGGCCGGTCGATAAAGTGGATAACCACCGTCCCACTCGTAAACCTGACGTCACCGAGACTAAAGACCGCCATTAAAATTGCGACGCGTTCCTTAACCCTTCATAATGTTCTGTTCTCGCAAAATGGTAGGCTATTGTGACTAATTTGGGAAATACGATTGCAATAAACTTGGAACAAATACATAAACATTTCTTGATACAAATTAAGCAAGAAGGCTCCTGTCTGTGTTTACTGAGTACTAGCGAAGGTATCGTATTCCTTCAAAAAATTCGATACAGAGATTTTAACAGAAATACTTCCTTTGAGGTGTCCTGATAAAAAATCTGATGTGTTCCTTTCACCTGACTTGCTTTTCATTTCTGCAACAAATTATTGTTAAAAGCTCATTCTTTTATCTACGGTAATCGAGATAATCATTAACAGAAATAATCCTATTACTTTCTTCCTTGAAGGAAAATAAGGGAATACACTAAGCTAAAACGTTACTCTAATCTTTTAAAAGCGACTGGCATGTGATTTAAATTCGTTTTGTTGCTTGGCCAGGAGTTAACAAATTCCCATATGAAGAAGATTTAAGTGTTTTAAAACTGATACCATTAAGAAAGAATATCTCGGAAATGGTCAACTCACAAAAAATGTATACGACATAAATTGTATGTAGATAGGTAAAGCCAGACTGAAAAATGCAATGTCATAGCCGGGATTTGAAACAGGGATCAGGTGGTTGCTCTACCACTGAGCTAACATTGGCAACATGCCGACATAGCATTGACAACTCCTGTCCTATACTCGACTTGTGTGAAAAAACAACTGAACCAATATAAATTGTATGTGCTTCAATGATATCTATTTTTTTGTGTAGCACGTTTTTTTTTTTTTTTTTTTTTTTTTTATCTCTTACGGTTTATTAGTTATTCAAAAGTGATTCAGAGTGAAGAGCTCTTCAGAGATATTCCCAGAAATTCAAAATATACAGTTTACTTGTCATATAAATATGTTTAATATACCGTTTTATACTCAAAATAGTTACATTTTTCTAAATTTTTCCGTGTAAAGATTAATTTGAGATGGGGGATTTTCCTCAAAATCTTCGAATCGTATTCTTGGAATTTGATAATGCCAAGTTTGGTATTTTACCGACTTTTCGATTTTGAGTTATCATGTTCATAAACACACGGACACACAAACATATGCACATAAACCTTTTTCTAATTTATTTATTAAGAGGACCCTAAAGCGTGTATTTCATGCGGAACCTCGGCATCGAATTGTTGGGTGGTATGCAATACCTTCTCTACTTGCGTACTCTGTACTAAGTAGAGAAAATAAAAATAAGCATTTATAGAAAATGGTCCGTGTGTGTCTTTCTGTGTTTGCAGCACAAGTTAAAAACGAGAAGTCGTTAAATACCTAACCTCAAATTACCCTTTACATATATTTTTTTAATTTTAATTTTCTCAAAAAAAAACTAACGATTTTCATTAAATTACTGTATACTAATGATATTTAAATGAGAAATAGAATGTATATCCTGAATTTTTTGGGAATAACCTCATAAGTCCTCTTCATTCTAGATGCATTTTGCATAGCCGCAAGAGATAGATTAAAACTTTTACGCGAAAAACACAATTTATGCCCTGTACAATTTTGTTGTACAGTTATTCATTTCAGAAATGTTCCTTGTTTTTGGTTTCAATTTTAAACTGCGAATACTTTTCTCAAACAGGAAGTTTCTTTCCTGCCCATGCAAAAAGAACCGAATTTCAATGTCGATTGCATAGCGACAGCATTGAAAAAATTTGATTATCGCTTTGCTCTAATGTAAACTCTTAGTTCCCTTCTACTCTTAAGGAGCTAGGTAATATGATCATTTGGCCTCTCACCTAGACGGCCCGGGTTCGATCCCAAGCGACCGCATGTGAGATTTGAGGTGGACAAAGCGGCGCTGGGGTGGGTTTTCTCCGGGTTCTCCGGTTTCCCCCGCCATCGCATTCCACCGGTGCTCCATCTTCATTCATGTATCAAACACTACCAAAAAAGAATATGATCATTTGTGCTAATGCTTATCTCGATTAGTATGATGTACAGAGAAAAATTATATTTAATAAGAAGCTTGTTTGTAGAACAGCTAGTTAAAGTCATATGCGTGGAACACATCATATATCACTTTCTCCATATGTACATAGTGTATAGAGAAGATATTGCACTCCACCAAAAAATTCCATTCCAAGATTTCACCGGAAATGTATGTTTTAGGGTCCCCTGTATCCAAAAAAAGTATTTTCAAAAAAAGGTCGTGTGTGTGTGTCAGTGTGTTTGTGTGCCTGTGAACACGATAACTCAAAAACGAAAAGTCGGTAAAATACCAAACTTGGTACTTAAGTTTAGTGTCTTCCAGGGATGTGACACGAAGATTTTGAGAAAAATCTCCTCACCCCAAACTACCCCTTACATGGAACTTTTTTCGAAAATTTTGATATTCTAAAAAATGGCTCTAACGAATTTGATTAAAATATCATATATTAAAGATATTTACCTGACAATTAAATGTATATTTTGAACTTTCTGGGAATAGCCTCTGAAGACTACTTTATTCTGGATGAATTTTGCATAACTACTAAACTGTAAGATATGGATAAAAACTTAACAGACAAAAATGTACGTTAAAACACACAATTTTTGTTATATACATTTTTTTCGTGGAGTTGATCGTTTTTGAGATATTCCTTTTTCTTGATTTCAGCTTTGAAAAACTTATACTTTTCTCATACAGGAATTTGTCAACTCCTGTCCATACAAACAAAGGAACATCAGTCACATAACAACCAGCTTTTGGCTTTCACTTTAACCTATGGTACTCCCTTATTTCGCTTCTACTTACAATAAAGCAAGAAATAAGACTATTTCTGCTAATTTTTCTGGATTAGCATGAAATAAATAAAAGATAAGCTTATTAACAATAATTTGTTACAGAGATATAGAGAAAGTCATGTGAATGGAACACATCAGATTTTTTTTTTATCTGTGCTTTAAATGTCCAAATTTCGATTTTTTTTTTTAACTTTTTCTTTCACCCGAGTTTTAAACGAACCCAGGGTTCCCATGGGATCCCCAAGCGCCGTGAAAGGCGATATTGGGATAAACTATTCTTTGGAAAAGTTTAGTAACTTAAGGGGAATTAAAATGGAATAATTTCACCCCATTCTTATGTTTTAATTACAGCCTCTATTTCACGGCCGGAAATATTTGAAACTTGCGAACATTCACTACGGGGATCGAAGGCCTCCAGACTGGCTGGATATTGCCCTGGTGCGAAACGTACGGCCTCATATCACCCTCTTTACAGTCCCCGCCCTTTCCTCAGACCACTAATCTATCCTTCTATCCTTCCCCAGCAAACCAACATCCAGGCCATACCTAGACCCCTCGCCTCTCCCAGGAAAACGAACTGGGAAACCTTCAACCGCCTCGTGGAGGAGACTCCCTCACCCCAGCAACAGTGTCACTCCCCTGAGGACATCGAAAACTTCGTCGACATCGTCACCCAGATGTCCGCAGCTTTAATTCCTTCGTCTCCCAGACCTTGGACGACCTCTTACAACAAAGATCAACTACCCCAGGCAATCCGTGACACTATCCGGCGCAAGAACCGCTCCAGGAGGAGGTTCATGCGCACCCGCAGCCCAGCAGATCGCCGGGAGTATCGCCATCTTCAGGAACTCCTGAAGCTGGAGCCTCGAGACTTCCAGAACGAGTGCTGGGAGGAACGCATCTCCACCTTGCGTGTGGAGGACAGATCACTCTGGTATATGACCAGGACACTTCTGAACCTCCCGCGCCAGGTATCCTCCAATACGTCACGGACCAGACCTGGACCAGAGCAATAATGAGAAGGCGGAACTCCACGCAGGCTTCCTCGAGATGCTTTTACAGCTGCGGAAACCCTCGACTTCGACCACATCCACGTGATCGAACAAGAGGTCTGATCCTTCCTCGACCAGCTGAAGACAGAACTACCCAAGCCCGCCTCAGAAGGCATCATCAGCTCCCTCCGGTCCTACAAATCGCCCGGGCTTGACGACCTCCCTAACACAGCACTCAAGGCCCTTCCTCCCTCTTGGGTGGATGCGTTAGTGGCACTCTTCAACGACATCATGACCTATGGGCACTTTCATATGGCATGGAAACATGCCAAGGTCATCACCATCTGCAAACCAGGGAAGGATGCCACCCTGCACACCAGTTACCGCCCCATCAGCTTGCTATTCACCCTCAGCAAGCTGCTAGAAAAACTGGAGCAGATACGTCTGAGAGCCATCCTCGACACCAACAACGTTGTAAGGCCAGAGCAATTCGGGTTCCGGGCTCATCACTCCACACAGCATCAATTACTTCGACTGGTCGACCAAGTCTACACGGCATTTAACAGGAAGCAGTACACATCGGCACTCCTCCTGGACATCACCAGAGCCTTTGACAGGAGTGGCATCAGGGTCACCTCTCCCAACTTCAATATGCAACCCCTCCCTATTTAATCCATCTCATCCACTCCTACCTCCAACACAGGACGTTCTCCGTCTCCTTTAATTGGAGTCTTTCCTTACCCCGTCCCGTTAAGGCCGGTGTACCTCAGGGCAGTGTCCTGGGACCCATGCTATTTTTCCCTGTCTTCATTGCCACTATGCATGCTGTACTTGTTCGGCGACGACACAGCGGCCACCTCCACATCTTTGCAGCTTGCTACTACAGTCCAAAGAATCCAGCAGTACTCCCATCTCCTCACCACCTGGTTCAAGCGATGGCGCCTGCGCGTCCATCTACAGAAGAGCCAGGCAATCAATTTCAGCCGACGCCACCTGAGGGACGTAGCATCCTTAGAAGATACCAAACTTAAATACCAAGTTTGGTATTAACGGTCTTTTCGTTTCTCAGCTATGCTGTCCACACTCACACACACAGACACACACACACACGGACCTTTTTCCAGAAATGCTTTTTTGGATTCAGGGGGACCCAAAACACGTATTTTGGGTGAAATCTCGGTATCCAATTCTTGGGTGCAATATAATACCTCCTCTATACTGTGGCGGTACTGGGTTCGTATCCCGATGTGGGTGTGGTTATAAGAATGTTGTGGGTTTGTGGTTATGGCTTTGTTCATGGTTTTTATTAGCATTGAAACTTTTTCAGGTTGTGGTGAGACAAGTGCTTTATTAACTACGTCCGGTCTTTTTCCGCCGTAGAACACATGTGTATACTTCTTCATTTTCTGCTGTGACGTTACACTTTACCCGCACGCGACTATTATAATTTATTCGTTTGATGCAGTGATATGTCTGTGCTATGATCGGTGTTAAAATCACTTACTTCCGTCACAACTAAGAGTTACACCACGCGCTCAAATATCACTTCTTGGTCGTGCGGAGGTTCTTCGTCAAGTGCCTCACAATTTATAGGTAGCCTGTTCTGCTCCATCACGTGTTCTAAATTTCACATCTTGGTTGTTCGGAGGTCCTTCAGCAAGTGCCTTACACTGTCGCCTGACCAGCGGGAATCATTGTCTTGTGTCCCGTTAGTTTTACTTGAGCAGGGCATTCTCACCCCTTTCCCTCGGGTCAATGCACGGCAGGTAACGGATCTTGTACCCCGAGGTCGTAACTTATACATGTTAAAAGTCTTTCTACCCTTCCCATTTTCACTCTACATTTATATTTTAACTTCGTGATATAATTTATATTCTTGGCTATGATTTATATTTCTCTTCTAAATAATTTTTCCTCGGGACAAGAAGACATGTACTGTCTCAATACACTATGTACATAGTACTTGTAGAGAGAGTAAAAATAATGTTTTCTTAAAGTTTAGGATTCAAATTATTTTTATTGCGCAAAAATGTCTTTTTCACAGATATATCACCTTAGGTCAGAATGCTCTGCACTGGATTTGTCACACTAAGAATATTAAGACAGATGGCTTATATCTAAAACATGTTATTTTAAAATTAGAATAGCTGCATTTTATCAGCACTGTAGATAAAGCTATGAAAACAATTTAATAAAATGTCACGTTTCGCTTTTAAGATATTTTCCTTATTAAAGTTTCGGAACATCTTGATAACAAAAACAGATGCTAACATTTACAGCCTCTACACTTCCCTTTGGCTAAGACTGGTAGCACAATAAGGAACACCGGGAATGAAATTTCAAATTACTATATTTTTAGTTTCTCTACACGTGCTATGTACATAGCGAATGGAGCAAGTATTGCATCCCACCTAAAATTTTGACATCAAGATTTCATTTTCAGAAAAAGGTCTATGTTCATTTTTGGACAGCATAGCTGAAAAACTAAAAGATTTTTAAAAACCAAACTTGGTATTTAAGTTTGGTATATTTCAATGATGATGCACGAAGATTTTCAAGAAAAACCTCCTATCCAAACTACCCCTAACATGGAATAAGTTTTTCAAACTGTGTATCTCAAAAATGGCTCCAACGATTTTGATTAAAATCTCCTATGTCAAAGCTATTTCCATCACAAATGAAATGCATATTTAAATTTTCTGAGAATGGCTTCTGAAGACTTGCTCATTCGGAATGAATTTTGTTGAATGTTGCATAACTGGTAAACCGAAAGAGATACAGAAAAACCTACTCCATAATCACTGTATATCTCGTTAAAACACACAATTTCTGTATTACATTTTGTTGCAGAGTTGACTATTTCCGAGATATTCCTTGTTATAAACTACGTTTCTTCTCAAACGGGGTCCCTTTCGTTTCATCCCTCTTTTGTTTTTCCGGAAATGCAAAGCGATCCGAACCACAATTGTACGTATATCGATCCGCTTTTAAAAGATTTGACTATCGCTTTAGCCTGGTATATTCCCTTGTTTCCCTTCTGCTTATAAAGAATTGTGTTAATATCTCGTATAGCATGAATTAGAATAGTCGTAAGAATAGCTGTTTGCAGAATAGGAAGAAAAATTCATGTGAATGTATAACATCCGATTTTTGGGAACTTTTACTGTGAATGCATTGTATTATGTTAATATGAATACTAAATTTAATTTAAATTGGATAAATACGTTGCAATATGTAAATTATGTTAAATATATTATTCTACTATAAATATAGTATTACATAGGCAAAATCTTCCACTGGTCTCAAAATTTGAGAAAATCGATTGGCATGTTATTACTGGAGCAAAAGCTTTACGCCTTGATTTTCAGGTTACTTTGAAAACTGAATTGTCATTTTTTTAAGTTTGAAATTTTAATCTACAAAATTAATCATATGTTCATGAAAAATATTTCTTTGAAAAGTTACTATTGGTGTTAGGTCAATTTGTGTTGCCTTTAATATCATAACAGATACTGGGAAATTTTCGTTGTTCCTATTTAAACAAAAACTGAGACGCGTAGAACTTTTGAAAGTATCAAAATGTAGTTTTGAGAAAAAACGCTGGTTTTACTTTCTCTATGCATTGTGCATTGAGAAAGTATTGTATTCCACCCAAAAATTTGATGCCGAGATTTCGCAGGAAATACATGTTTTCAGACTCTCTAAATAAAAAAAAAGCATTTCTAGAAACACGTCGTGTGTGCGTATGCGTGCGTGTGTGTTTTGTAGTGTTTAACACCCGCTTTTACTGCTCTGGCACCTCAGGCGATGACACTGATGATACATGAAGATGAAGCCCCGGTGGAATGAGATGGTGGGGGAAACCGGAGAACCCGGAGAAAACCCGCGCCTGCGCCGCTTTGTCCACCACAAATCTCGCATGCGGTCGCTTGGGATCGAACCCGGGCCGTCTAGGTGAGAGGCAAATGGTCTGACCACTTGGCCACGGCGCGGCCGTGTGTGTGTCTGTGCAGCATTGCTCAAAACGAAAAGTCCGTTAAACACCAAACTTGATATTTAAATTCATGTTCTTCCAAGAATACCCTTTACAGGAACATTTTTCGAAAATGTTGATTTTCTCAAAAATAGCAGTAACAACGATTTTTATTAAAATGCCATATACTTAATTTATTTGCATTACAAACCGCAAGAGGTAGACAAAAACTTACCACACAAAAAATGTAGAGCTCGTTAAAACACACAATTTGTCTTACATTTTTTGTAGAGTTAACCGTTTTCGAGAAATTCCAAGTTATTGGTTTCGGTTTAAAGCTACTTAAGCTTTTATCAAGCAAGCAAAAGAGAAACAAATTTCAATTGTTGCACATAGCGACCGGCTTTTATATTTGACTGTCGTTTTAGCCTGGTAGCTTTCCTTCTACTTAAAAAGGAGCAAGTAAAAAGACTAATTTTTGTAATAGATGATGTAGATAAAAGAGTAATCTTTTGTAAGAAAAGTTGTTTATGGAACTCCTAGAGAAAGCCATGTTAATGGAACACATGCCTTTCTCTACAAATCTGTAACAAATTATTGTTAAAAAGCTTATTCTTCTATCTACCTCATGATAATCGAGATAAACATTAGCAGAAATTGTCCTTATTACTTGGTCCCTCGTAAGTAGAAGAGAAAATAGCTAATATATTCCATAACATAGCTGTTCGATAAACAAACCTTTTATGCAAACATTCATCTGTTATCTACATCATGCTAATCAACATAAACGTGAGCAGAATTACTCTTATTACTATCTTCCTTGCAATAAGAAGGGAAAGCAATAGTCTCGTCATTTAAAGCCGGTCGCTATGTGAAACAATTGAATCTCTTTGCTTGCCAGGAGTGAACAAGCGAGAAACAGAAGAAATATGTCTGCCGGCTTGAAAAAAGTTTGTGTCTAAAATTAAAACCTATAATCCGGAATATCTTGTAAACGGTTAGTTCTACACATATAATGTGTATTACAAATTGTGTGTTTTAATGAGATTTACATGTTTGTACAGTAAGTTTTAGCAAATCACTTGCGGTTTGCCAGTTATACAAAAGTTACCCAGAATGAAGAGGTTTTCAGAGGCTATTGCCAGAAAATTCAAGATATAAATTTTGTTTGTCATAAAAATATCAAAATAAGGTATTTTAATCAAAATCGATAGAGCCATTTTTTGAGAAAATCAAAATTTTTGAAAAAATGTTCCATGTAAAGGGTAGTACGGGGTCGGGGGATTTTCTTGAAAATCTTCATGTCACATTGTTGGAAGATAGTGAAATACGGGGAGGGTAAGCCGACTAAGAACGAATGTAGATTAAGGAGCTAAAGTATTGAATTCCACCCAATATTACTGTATATAATAAATGGGATAAATTATGTAAAATTAAAAATTATTTTGTTTCATAATAACTTATAGGCAGCGCCGTGATGGAGTGGTCAGTCCGCTGCCTCCCATCTAGGCAGCTCGGGTTCGATTCCAAGCTCACGCATCTGGGATTTGTTGTGGAAGAAGGGTCATCCGGTTTCCCCTGCCACTCGTTCACCAATTGCTCCATCATCACCTTTCCTATCATTCATTTCGCTTGCATTTCATATCATCCCCTTCCTCATGCTCATTCCTGTCCTCGGGCCGACCACTCGTTCCAGATTCTCCATTTTGTGGTTTCGTGTAGTTGGCTTCCCGATAGGCTGCTTGTAAGTCCTGGGTGGTGTCAGTCCTAAATTCTGGGAGCGTAAGCCGACTGCGAAAACGAAAAATAAAATTATATGAATTCTAAACCTTAAGAAAACGTTTTTTTAAATGAACTGTTTTTTCACACAAGCAGTGTGTATGACAGAGTAGAGTCAGACTGAAAATTTCAATACCATAGCAGGGATTTGAACCACGGATCTCCCAGTCTCTAGCCGGTTGCTCTACCACTAAACTACCATGGCAACATACCGGTAAGGCATTACATGTTTTGACTCGCATGGTTCCCGATAAACCACAAGGTGGTTTGACTTATCTCAATGGCGACTTACAATGACGTAATTACTTTAAATAAATAACGTATTTTAAGTAAAGTACTTAAGTAAATACTTTGTGGTTTACGGAAAACATGCGAATCAGTTGAAATATTTAATGTCATGCCGGCATTTTGCCATGGTAGCTCAGTGGTACAGCAACCAGCTAGAGAGCATGGGGATCCGTGTTTCAAATTCCGACTATGGAATTGAATTTTTCAATCTGACTCTACCTATCCAACTCCTGTCCTACACATGGCTGGTATGACAAAAACCAATTAAATTAACACTAATTGATTAATAGTTGGCTTAATAATGACACCCAGGCCTTAAAGTACTTACGGTATTGTTAGTCGCTATTTTGGGTAACCCATCTCAAAATAATTTGAGATCCTCTTTGGTATACCGGGAACTATGCGGAACAGTTGAGAAATGTAATGCCATGCATTATGATAGCTTAGTGGTAGAGCAACCGGCTAGAGACTGGGAGATTCGTGGTTCAAATCCCGGCTAAGGCATTGAATTTTTCAGTCTGACTCTACTCTGACATAGAGTTTCACATGATATAATGTTTCGCTACTGTGTTTAACAATTTTATGTGCTGCCTCTCAAAAGCACATTAAAGAAAACGATTGTATTACTCTTTTTTTTTTAAATAATTTTCCAATTTTGATAAATTATTGAACATTCAAAAATAAAGGGTTTTTGAGATTGCGGAAAGTGATAATGTTTCTACTTTAATTAGCGTAATATAAAAATCTGATTACTTTCTCTACAGGTCTATAATAAATTATTGTTAGTAAGCTTATTCATCTATCCACTTTATGCTAAACGAAATAAACATTAGCACAAAAGGCCTTTTTATTTCCTTATAAGTAGAATGCCCTAGACTAGACCGACAGTCAAATGTTTTAAAATATGGTTGCTATGGAATTGAAATCCTTTTCTTTGCGAGGCCAGCAGTTGACAAGACACTATATGAGAAAAGCGTATTTTAAAACTGAAAGCAATAACAAGGAATATCTCGAAAACGGTCAACTCCACGAAAAAAATGTATATGGCATAAATTGTGTGTTTTAACGAGATCTAAATGTTTTTGTATTACGTTTTTGTCTATCTCTTACGGTTTATCATTTATGCAAAATTCAGACAAATTCATTCAGAATAAAGAGGTCTTTAAAGGTCATTCTCAGAAAATTTAAGATATACATTTCATTGCATATGTATATATCTTAAATATAAGAGATTTTAATAAAAATCGTTAGCCATTTTTGATAAAACCAACATTTTCGAAATATTTTGCATGTAAAAGTAGTTGGGGTGTAACGATTTTATTGAATATCTGCGTGCCGCATCCTTGAAACATACTGAACTTAAATGTCCAATTTAATATTTAAAGGACTTGTGGGATTTTAGCTATACTGCCCACAGGCATACGCGCGCGCGCACACACACACATGAACATTTTTCTAAAAATTCTTTTTTTTTGATTCAGGGAGTCCCAAAACATGTGATTCCGGTGAAATTTTGGTGTCGGAAGTTTTAGGTACAATACAATACCTTCTCTATACACTATGTACATAGTACGTGTATAGAAAGTTGGAGGTATAATATGACCGATCTATTTTAAACTTATTTGGTGTAATATTGCACTCTCATGTGTCAATACTTTTAAACATTCATCATTGGCTCATTTTTACTTTCTCTACACGTACTATGTACATAGTGTATAGAGAAGGTATTGTATTGCATGCAAAAATTCGATACCGAAATTCTACCGGAAATGCATGTTTTGGGTCCTCCTGAATCAAAGAAAAACATTTTTACAAAAAGGTCCGTGTGTGTGTGTGTGTGTGTGTGTGTGTGGGTGTGGGTGTGGGTGTGGGTGTGGGTGTGGGTGTGTGGGTGTGGGGGTGGGGGTGGGTGTGGGTGTGGGTGTGGGCGTGTGCGGACAGCATAGCTCAAAAACGAAAAGACCGTTAAATAACAAACTTGGTATTTAAGTTTGGTAACTTCCAAGGATGCGACACGAAGATTTTCAAGAAAATCCCCCCACCTCCAACTACCATTTACATCGAACTTTTTTCGAATTTTTTTATTTTCTCAAAAATGGCTCTAACGATTTTGATTAAAATATCGTATATTAAAGATATTTACCTGTGACAAATAATATGTTTATCTTGAATTTTCTGAGAATAGCCTCTGAAGACTACTTTATTCTGGATGAATTTTACGAAACTTTGCATAATTACTAAACCGTAAGAAATAGACAAAAACGTACCACGCTAAAAATGTAGAGTACATTAAAACACACAATTTATGTTATATACATTTTTTTTTTCGAGGAGTTGATCGTTTTGAGATATTCCTTGTTTTGGTTTCAGCTTTGAAAAACTAGTATTTTTCTCATACAGGAATTTGTCAACTCGTGTTCGTACAAACAAAGGAACTTCAGTCACCTAGTAACCAGCTTTTGACTTCACTTTAACCTATATTTCGCTTCTACTTACAAGGAAGTAAGTAATAAGACTATTTCTGCTTATTAACAATAATTTGTTATACAGGAGTAGAGAAAGTCATGTGAATGGAACACATCAGATTTTTATTAAAGAAATTAATTTAGACAGTAAAACATGATTATTAAAATAACCATTCAAGTTAAAATTTTAATAATTGGCAGAAATAACACAATTATTGTGCACAATAACTTATATAAACTTAAATATGACATCTTAACGTTCCGTGGATATTTCCAAAGTTCACATTTAAGCGCAGATACAACTCGACTCAATCACTGCGTTACTCAAGTCAAGTCAACCTATTAAATATGGATTATCTATTTGAAACAGAAAATGTTGCATACCGCCAGTGCATTGAAGGAATTATGTGTTCCTGCTTAGTTGGTTACCTATGCATAGTAGGCAATTCTCAAGACCATCGAGCAAAGTTACTCTCTCTCCTTTACTCAACGAACAACCAGTTGGTGACGCCTTTGTTACTAAAACCTTCAATATAGGCAGAAAATCCTGGCACTTGGGGTGTTAATCCAAGCCTCGTCATGTTTCTGAACAAGGTACAACTAATTAATACTAATTTATTGAGATTTCGAGACGATATGCTTATTAATGCCTTTATCGACGTTTTCTGAAAAACTACTGTAACATTATACTTTCAAAGTGGTAAGGTCACACCTCCCAAGAAATTGCAAATGCTTCGGATGAGCAATTAAATCGGCCGGAGCAGGTTTCAAGTGAAGCTAATTCCTAAAGAAGATGAACGTGAAATTTATTATACTAGTTAATTATCCAGTTGTGGATGTTACATTTATCATGCTGGACTCTGCGAAGACGCCGTATTTGGTTCATTCTTGTCCATAAAATAGCTCTACACACAAAATATGGTTTCATTTGAAAATGCTGATGACCTTTCCTATGGAACAAAACTTTTCAGTACCAAATGTTTGCCTCTATTTGGGGCAATACTGAGTGGTAATGTAAACGATATTATCTACCAAGCAATTAACAGTTAGTTGGGGTAAAATTGTTTCTTATTGCCTTGCAGTTTAACTGGAGATATCTGAATAAACGTCCAGATGGTCAAAGTTTCTTAAGATAAAGAGTCTTCAGTAAACTTTCAACCTCATATGGGCTGAATACTTCAAGACGAGTTTTCACACTAATGATGCTTTTTCTTACCGTTAAGAAAGATTCACTAGGGATGAATATATCGACTGGAAAGGTATAGATGTCGTCCTCTTAGGAGGCGATTTTATACGCAGAGATGAATAAGAATCTTAAGGTAGGTAATGTAACCATGACATTCGGAAAACCCGGGATAAACAAGATATCCTGTTGGAATGTCTGCTGCTAAATATACAGAATGATAATAATGACAATAATAATAATGCTTTGCCATTTTTAAAAAATCTAGCTTGCATGGTTGTTTAAATATTCATTTTTTAATTTGTATCACATGATGCATTTTTAAAAATCGCCGATCTCGAGAAAAGGGGTAGAAGTGTAATTTTTACTTTCTCTAGCACGTATGTACAATT
Source organism: Hymenopus coronatus (assembly GCA_030762935.1). Classification (NCBI taxonomy): domain Eukaryota; kingdom Metazoa; phylum Arthropoda; class Insecta; order Mantodea; family Hymenopodidae; genus Hymenopus; species Hymenopus coronatus. Next base: position 89,915,727 of record CM060898.1, read on the forward strand.
TACATCGTAGATAGAGAAGGTATTGTATTCCACCCAAAAATTCTGTGCCGAGGTTTTGCTAGAAATACGTGTTTTGAAGCCCACTGGATAAAAAATGTTTAATGGCCGTGTGTTGTCTGTGTGGCCTTGGGGAAACAGCTCAAAATGTTTGGTATTTAAGCTCAGTAACTTCCAAAAATACCGGTCCACGTGGCTGCGCTCGCTTTGGTGCCTCATGTCGCAGGGGAGCGTGGGTTTGAGTCCCGAATTGGGCATGGGTGTTTGTAAATGAATATATGTGTGTATATTAGAAGCAAAAAGCAAACGGAATCAAATAGAAAAACAGGAAATTATAGAAAAAGGTGAAAAAGGAGGAAAAAGAGAATGGAATACAGACCCGGAGTTCCGACAAGACTTCGAAATTTAAAAAAAAAAGTAAACTGAAGATTTTATAGAAAATCCCACCCCCCCACCTTCTACAACAGCTATCGTTTGCATGGAACAATTTTGACATTTTTTGTGCTATAAAAACGGCTCAAATGAGTTTAATTATATACCATAACAAAAGATATTTACGTGGAAAATTAAAAGTATATCTTGAATTTCCTGTTAATAGGCTCTGAAGTCTTGTTCATTCTGAATGACTTTTGCATAGTTGGCAAACTGTAGGAGATAGCTAAAATATTCCTAGATAAAAATGCACTAGGGTCGGCTGATAAGTCTCGGGCCTCTTAATGAAAATAGTATTTCAATGTTTTTTGTTGTAGTTTTTTTTTTATTTTTGCTTTATTTCTCAACATAATCTCCAGAAAGGATTAATACATTTGTCATATCGGCGTTCTAATTTAATTAAACCAACTCTGCAGTGCGAATTATCAAGGTCGTCAAAATAGCTGTTTACCGCATCAATGACCTCCTCGATGCTGTGAAATCTTCGTCCTCCAAGAAATTTGTTGAGGTTTGGGAACAGGTGGTAGTCACTGGGTGCTATATTTAGCAAATAGGGCAAATGTTTAAGCAATTCCAACTTTAATTCGCACATTTATCCCATTGCAATACCTGAACGAGGGGCCGGAGTCTTGTCGTGACGAAACGATTATTCCAAATGAGATCTTTTTCTTTTCACCTCATCACCGGTGATATTTCTAACCTTTTCCAAGTAATCAATAAAAATAATTCCCTGTGCATCCCAGAAAACACTTGCCATAACCGTGTTAGTTGACAAAATTGACTTGAGTTGGTTCCCCTTACTCAATCCACTGTTTTGACTGTAATTTACTTTCTGGAGTGTAGTGATGTATTAAAGTTTCATCCATGGCAATAAGCCGTCTCAAAATTTCACTGGGATTTTTACGGTAGAGCTCCACAGTCTTAACAGAGACAGTTTTTCTTTGCAATTTTTGATCAGGTGTCAACAAACGCGGCACCCATTTTGCACAGACCTTGTGAAAGCCCAAAACTTTACTTAAAATATTACCTGCACGTTCTTTTGATACGTTTACATCCTCTGCTATGTCAAACAACTTTAATCTGCGGTTTTCTAGTACTAAACGATGAATTTTTTCAATGATCTCTGGAGTTGTCACTTCTACAGGGCGTCCAGAGCGAGGCTCATCACTAGTACTCGTACGTCCCATTTTAAACTCTGCAACCCATCTTTTAATCATTGAATATGAAAGGGCAGAGTCTTACAATGTACTGTCCATTTCCTCCTGATTTCTTTAGGTGCTAAGCCTTTCAAATGGAAATATTTAATCACGGCTCGTTTTTCCAAATCCTCCATTTTCGTGAAAACTCTAAACAAGCTATTGACCTGTAACTGTGGATACAGGCTAATCTATACGATGCTACCGTCTAACTGGCTAAGTGGCGCCATATATGTGTGAGGCCCGGGACTTATCAGCCGACCCTCGTACATCTCGTCAAAACACACGATTTATATAATTTACATTTTTGTTGAAGAGGTAACCGTTTCCGAAATATTCCTTGTTATTGGTTTCAATATTAAAATGCTTATATGCATTTTTATCAAACAAGAAGACGTCCGTGTTTTTTGTTTTTCTCCGGGCCATGTAAAAATTAAATTTCAAAGACGATCGCATAGCGACAGCTTTTAAACAATTTTACTATTCCGTTAGTTTGCTTTTCTTATAAGGAACTAAGTAGTGAGACCATTCTACTAATGCTTATCTCGATTAGTATGCAGAAGGGAGAAGAATAATCTTTTGTAAGTAGTTTGTTGGTAGAAGAGCAAGAGAATGTCATGTGAATAGATCACATTAGAATTTTCAATAAGCAATATCAGACAATTCTGACAAAATGCTGTTTCGCATTTCAGTAACGTTATTGGCATCAAGGTTAGGTTAACTATCAGCTTGATAACTGAAAGGTGACCTCTACTAAGATTGTACTTTTAATGTCTAGATTCGCAGTATAAATACATGTATAAAATGTAATATTTAGCCTTGTGCAATTTCCCCAGGCACCGGTAAAATATTCTTCTCAAAAATTTAAGTTTTAGTACAGGACTTTGCAAAATGGTACTCGGAGGGTTCTCAAAACATTTTTCAGACGAAACCTCAGTATAAGCATTTTGAATGGCATACAATACCGCCTCTGTCAACTATACGTGGTATAGGAAGCTAAAATACTAAACATGGATTAACAAAACCAATTATGACCAGAAGGTAAATAAAAATACGGAAAGTTTCGCAAACAAATTATTTAAATTATACACCGACTAATTTACTTCCAGACGCTCATTTATTATTTCTGCTAACTATATACCTACAATATGGTACAGGAAGCGACTACGCAACTAAGGTCATTTACACTCCCTGAATTGTATTTATCAAAGAACGTATAGGCAATCATAAATGAAGTGCAAGTATGGCAGCAACGTTCAGGATTGCACATAATGTGCCCCGTCAGCAAAATCAGAATGATGAAGCACCGGCATACTTTGTGAGACATCTAAAGCGGAGGTGTGCAAGACGGATAGGTCAAGGCGGATCTGTACCTTGAGCTGCAACATCACCTGATATAATACTTTTAGGTTGTATGCTCGTAGTAGTTGTTATAAGAATAGTTTGTAGACAAGATGTAAATCTAAACTAGGTATAATTCGGTATAATACATATATACATGCATACATACATACAATACCTTACCTTACCTTACCTTACCTTACCTTACCTTACCTTACCTTACCTTACCTTACCTTACCTTACCATACCATACCTTACCTTACCTTACCTTACAAACACACATACCTACACACTTACGCACACACTTACGCACATACATATACATGCACACACATACACACATACACACATACATACACACATACACACATACACACATACACACATACACACATACATACATACATACATACATACATACATACATACATTCATGTTACTTTCTCTATCCGCTATCTTTATTAGTGGGTGAACAAATTATTACGAACGTTTTTTTTTTCATTCTACTTCATTTTAACCGAGACAAACTTTACAGAAATACCTACATTAGTATTTCATTATGGTTACAAACGGAATAGCGAGCGACTCATTTTTAAGAACTGGCCGTATACACTTTCCTTAAAATTCCATACTTTTGCTAAGCAATGTGAGAAACAACTGAAAACCGATAAAACTTCAAGGCAGTGACAGTATTAAATAATAGAGCCATTGATAATAGATATCCCGATTACAGCTTAAGACACAAATATTATGTGTTTTAAGGAGCTGTACTCTTTCTGTGAGGCATGTTTTCGTCTTTCGCTTAACGTGTACCAGCTAATACAAGATTAAACAAATTTATTTTCTAATGAACCACGCCTCACAAGCTATTCCCAGGAAAATAAAAACACAAATTTTATTTATCATGCAAACAAATTGATTATGTAGTATTTTAATAAAGATCATTAGAGACATTATTATTTGAGAAAATAGAACAAAAGTTGAAACATGTTCCATGTAAAAAGTAGTCGGAGTAGGCAAATCGTCTTTAGAATGTTCTGACAGATTAGAAAAGAACAGCTTCAGTATTTATTCAACTATTGTGAGTATGCTTTCACACACACACACACACACACACACACACACAGACGTATAAGAATGTTTTTTCTAAAAAATATTTGTTACGACTTCAGGGAGCCTAAAACAAATATTTTCGATGAAATCTCGACAAGACAATTTTTGCATAGAATGTAATGTTCCCACTGCTTAGAGAAAGTAATGTACTATAGTGGGTATAGTATGTCATGCTAATAAAACGGATACAAAAACAGTAATCTAAATTTATATTTTTATTTATCCTCCTTTGTACGTAGGACTTACGTAGAAGCCAGCGCCTGGGTTTAAACGCCTGCTAGGCTTCTTAGCTTAATTTTACTCAAAGGCCTCTTTATCAGACAAGAGGCTATTTTACATGACGTAAATTTACGACACGGGACAAGCGGCTGTGCTTCGCCTTCGAAAAAAGCCACACTAAAATGTTTACCCCCCAAAAAACCCCATCGCCCTCCACCGGGGTAAAACCGCGACCTTGGGAGCCAGATCACGTAGGACATTAGCCCTTGCTTGATATGAAAGTGAAGAATTGAAAGTTACGAAATGACGTGAAATGGATTATAGGAAAGAATAGGAAGGGTATTGAGGGAGCATTTGGTGGAATGAATGGGGGGGGGCAGCTGGAGAACCCGAAGAAGCCCTGCCCAGAAGCCACTTAGTCCACTACAAATGCCACATGGGATCATCTGGGATTGAACCGGGGTCCCCTAAGTAAGAGGCGAGTGATCTAACCAAATAGTAAAATGTGGAAAAATGCGTTCAGAAATTTAAAATAAGTAAAAGTCTAATGTGTTCCTCTGTAAACTGTTACAAACAATTATTCCTTAATTACATCGTGGTAACTGAGATAAACATTACCAGAAATTATTCAATTAGTTTCTTCTAAGAAGAAGGAAAATAGGAAATACACTGGACTAAAAGATAGTAAAATATTTTAAAAAGCGGTCACTATGTAAAACAATTAAAATTCGGTTCGCTTTCCACGGCCAGGAGTAAAACAAACTAGAGATGGAATGAAAGATGATATCCAGTTTGAAAAAAAAGTTTAGCTTAAAATTGAATCCGATAAGGAATATAAATAAGGAATATTTCGCAAGCAGTTAACTCCACAAAAAAGTATGCGACGAAAATTGTGTATTTTGATGAGATTTACATTTTTGTGCATTAAATTTATGTATATCTTTTACGGTTTACCAGTTATGCAAAATTCATCCAGAATGAAGAGTTCTACAGAGGGTATTCCCAGAAAATTCAAAGTATACATTTTATTTATGATATAAGAATCTGGAATTTTAATCAGAACCGTTAGAGCCATTTTGAGAAAACCAAAATCTTCAAAATAATTTCCATTTAAAGGGTAGCTTGGGGTAAAGAGTTTCTTGGAACTCTTATTGCCAGATTTTTGAAGATACTGAACTTAAATATCAAATTGGCATATGACAGTATACTTTGTTTTTGAGCTATTCTGCCTGCAGACACAAACACACATTATCGGACGCGGACCTTTTTCTAAAAATCTTATGTGTCCCATTCACATGACTTTCTCTACATCTCTGTAAAAATTATTGTGAAAACAGTTATTCTTCAACTTACGTCATGCTAATCAAAATAAAATTAGCAGAATTGGCGTTATTAGATGCTTCCAAGGAAAATAACTAGGCTAAAGTGATATTCAAATATTTTAAAACTGCTTGCTGTGTAATTGAAATGTCTTTGTTTTTATAGCCAGGGGTTGACCAATTTCCATACGAGTAAAGTATAAATATTTTAAAGTTGAAACCGATAACAAGAAATATCTCAGAAACGGCCAGTTCTACTAAAAAAAAATGTATTACATAAATAAGGCATTTTAACAATATCTATATTTTATGTGTAGTAAGTTTTGTGCATTCAGATGTCTTCAGGGGCTATTCCCAGAAAATTAAAGATATACATTTGATATGTAATGCAGTTCTTTAATATACGGTATTGAAACCAAAGTCGTTAGAGACATTTTTGAGAAAATCAAAATTTGTCCATCTAAAGGTAGTTTGAGGTGGCGGGACTCTCCTGAAAATCTTCATGTCGCATTCTTAGGAGATACTAAAACTTAAATACCAAGTTTGGATTTTTACGGACATTTCATTTTTGTAGTATGCTGTCCGCAAACACACACGGGCCTTTTTCTAATTTGTTTTGATTCAGGGGGTCTCAAAACATGCACTTACGGCGAAAACTGGGTATCGAATTTTTGGGTGGAATACAATACTTCCCTATCGACTATAAGCTTAGAACGTATAGATAAAGTAAAAAGTGGAGCTTATCCATTTCGAGTTCGTTTCTTCAACGAATGCGATTCAGAATATAAACATATAAGCCTCGAGTTATTCTTTAATATTCGCAACTGCTCATATCTCAGTCGTGACATTAGCCTTTGCTAAGAGTCAAATCTCATTTGACGGCATATGATTTAAAGTCTTCAGTAACTGGTGTGACTTTATGGTAATGCATATTAATACTGTAGCCTGCAGCACCGCTTTTGTCAAATTCAGGTTTTCTTATAAGTAAATTTGGACCGTTTAGATTAAAGCAAGATAGCGAAATACTTATGTATATAAAAAGAACAGACATCAAAATTACGTATATATTTTATTTCTTCTTATTCATCTTCGTCTTCGTGTCTGCCCAGGAGAGGAAAACCAGCAAGCCCGGTTCGTGACTTCGATTTGAATAACCGATTTAGTTGTTGGCCCGTAATGTCTCAATAAACGTTAGATTCTTATTTAAATGTACTTTTGGGTAAAGCGACATATGTACTTCACTTGGGAGGAAAGGAAAGATCAGGAATGGCATGGTGTAAGATTGAAGGTTGGATTACGCAGAAAATGACAATTCTGGTAGAAAAATCTGCCCATTCTGTGGTTTTTATAAAAAAACTCACAGTAGGAGAATCAGCGAACAATTAAACTTAAAGAAAAATATTTAAGCCCTACTAGAAGAAAATGGCATGTTGGGATCTACTGGTTGACCAATGGAATTGGCAAAACATGGCCAATTCCATAGCTAAAAGTGCAAAGATACGTAGATCAGTTTTGTTCAGTTAGTCTGAAACAATATATCTTTGTTTTTTTTTTCTTTCTCTTTTTTTTCTTGCTTTTCTTTTTTTTTTTTTTTTTTTTTTTGTCACCTTTAACGCGTATCTGAAATAAGCATCCATGGCAAACTACCTACGCATTAAATGTGTGTAATAACTTGAATGAAGTCAATAAATTAAAATCTTCAACTTATCTATATCCTGTCTACCTACCTAACTATCCCTACCCTTTTACCTAAAAGTAGTTCAGCAAATATTCACAATCATAGTTAACAAAGTAGCATGTCAATTTAATACGTAATATTTTAATCTAATCTCAGAAATACTGAACAAATTAGTGCGTGTCGCATCCGCAAGGCTTTCTTCGCCCATTATTCAAGGAACTATTCTTAAAATAACCTGATATGTTCCATTCACATTACTTCTACAATGTATTGTTACAAAAGTTGAATATATTATGTACATCGTGCTCATTAGCAGAAATAATTGTATTGGTCCCTTCTAAGTAGTCGGTAGGGAAGGTAGGGAGATACACTTGGCTAAAGCGACGGTCGATTACTTTTATAAAAATCGGTCCCTATGTGAAACAATTAAAATTCAGTGTTTTGCATGGCCAGGAGTACAATAAAAGAGAGGTGAAACGAAAGGTAACCTTCCGTTTGAGGACATTTTCAAGTAACTTAATATTGTAACCAATAATAATGAATACCTTGAAAACTGTAACATTAAATTGTGTGTTATAATGAAATTTAGATGTTTTGAGTCGTAAGTTTTTGCCTATCTCTAACGGTATATCATTTATTCAAGTCATTCAGAATGACGATTTCACCAGAAGATATTTCCAGAAAAATAAATATATATTTTGTCATGTAAATATCTTTAATATATGGTATTTTAATCAGAGTCGTTAGAACTATTTTTGACAAAATCAAATGCTTTGAAACATTGTCCATGTAAAAGATAATTGGGTGGGACATCTCGAAAATCTTCGTATCGCATCCTTGGAAGATGCTGAACTAAAATACTAAATTTGGTATTTAACGGACTTTTAGTTATTGATGTGTGCTGCACATACACAAGGAAACTTTTAAAAATATAATTTGACAGATATTCTTATAAACCCATTCTCTGAAAATGTGCTTTTTTATGTGAATATGTTTTTAAAAAATGCATCACGAGGCTACTTTTCCTTAGAACAATGATTTGTAGAGAGTAAAACCTTGTTTAAATAATCATGCAAGCTATATTTTGATATATGGTAAAATATCACTATTGTTGTGTCAATTAATGATATAACCTTCAATAAGGTATCTTATATACTGTGGATTTTCCAAATTTCACAGATGCAAAATCACCTAATAAATATGTATTTTATTTATTTCAGGAAGAGTTTATATAATATATTTAACCGGACCAGACAGTGCATGGCCTATACTGACAATATAGTTGTTGTTTGTAAAAGAAACTGTAAGCCAAATTCAAACAGAAGCAGAAAAGATGGGGTTAGTAAACAGTAAAGAAAAAGGCCAAATATCTGTATGTAGAATATAAGTACAAGAATATATACCAACAATATTATCCAAATAAAGGACACAGCTATAACTAAGTTGATTCTTTTAAATATTTTGCAGTTTTACTTTCTCTATACGTACTATGTACATAGTGTATAGAGAAGGTATTGCACTCCACCCAAAATTCGATACCGAGATTTCACCGGAAATACATGATTTAGTCTTCCCTGTATCCAAAAAAAAAAAAAAAACATTTTTAGGAAAGGTGTGTCTGTTGTCTGTGAACACGATAACTCAAAAACGAAAAGTCGGTAAAATACCAAACTTGACACACACGTTTAGTATCTTCCAAGGATGCGACATGAAGATTTTGAGGAAAATCCCCCTACCCCAAACTACCCCTTATATGGAGAAATATTCGAATATTTTGTTTTTCTCAAAAATGACTCTAACGATTTTGTTGAAGTACCGTATATTAAATATATTTACACGAAAAATAAAATGCATATCTTTAATTTTCCGGAAATAGCCTCTAAAGACGTCTTCATTCTGGATAAATGTTGCTGGATTTTGCATAACTAGTAAACCGTAAGAGATAGACAAACTTTTACTACGCAAAATATGTATATCTTGTTGAAACACATAATTTGTCATATAATTTTTTCGTGGAGTTGACCATTTTTAGATATTCTTTGTTATTGGTTTCAGCTTTAAAATACTTAAAACTTTTTACATACGGGAAATTATCAACTCCTGGCAATGCAAAGAAATGGGTTTCATCCACATGATAAAACCAGGTTTTAAAACATTTGACTATCGTTTTAGCCTAGTGTACTCTTAATCTTGAGTAATACTGCAGACACAGGAGACTTAAAATCGCAGCAGGCAACAAAAACCTGAGAGCCCTAAACAAGATGTATAAGTAAAAAAGCTGATGCATTCCATTCACATGTACATCTCTGTAACAAATTATTGTTAATAAGCTTATTCTATCTACTTCATGCTAATCGAGACAAACATTAACAGAAACGGTCATTAATTAGTTCCTGGTAAGCAGAAGGGAGATAAAGGAATACACTAGGCTAAACCAACAGTCAAATGTTTTAAAATGTGGTTGCTATGGGATTGAAATCCGTTTCTTTGCGTGGCCTGGAGTTAACAAATTCCCGTATGAGAAAAATGTTAAGTATATTAAACTGAAACCAATAACAAAGAATATCTCGAAAACCGTTAACTCCACGATAATAATGTATATTGTATATAACATAGATTGTATGTTTTAACGAAAATTTACATTTTTATGTAGTAAGTATTTGTCTGTCTCTTACGGTTTACCAGTTATACAATATTCAGAAAAAATTCTCAAGAATAAAGAGGTCTACAGAGGCTTTTTACTGAAAATTCAAGACATACATTTTATTTGTCAGTTAAAAGTTCAAACATAAGAGATTTTAGTTAAAATCCTTGGAGCCGTTTTTGAGAAAATCAAAATGCTCTAAATTTAAACACCAAGTTTGGTATTTAACGGTCTATTCGTTTTTGAGTTATGTTGTCCACAGACACACACACGGAATTTTTCTGAAAATGCTTTTTTCGACTCAGGGAACCTCAAAACATAAATTTCCGGTAAAATCTAGACATAGAACATTTTGGTTGAATACAATACCTTCTCTAATTACAATGTACATTACATGTGCATGCATACATGCTAGAGAAAGTAAAAAGCAGAGCTTACATTGTACAAAACAGTCATAAGACTGATTGTGCTTTATGGCGGAGAAACCTGAACGTTGTCCAAGAAAGTGGAACAACTGATTACATGGAAAAGGAAGATTTTAAGAAAAACTTATGGTAATAAAAATGAGAAAGAACATGGAGAATCAGATACAGTATAGAATTAAAAGCTCAACATAAATCTCCAGCATTTGCAGCCGAACTTAAAGTCTAGGTTGGAAAGCTTAAGGCACGTGATCAGAATAGATGACCATAGAATACCCAAAAAGATCCTGAATTTAAAACCTGTAGGTAGATGCAATATTGGCAGACAAAAATTAAGGTAGCTGGATGGAGTAGAGGAAGATCTAAGAACTTTAGAAGTGATAAGATAGAGGCAGAAGACAGGAATAGATAAAAATTCCAAATGGAGGCCAAGGCTGGACTAAAAGGACCGTAGCGCCAAAAAGAGGAAGAAGAAAATAGATATGAGGGCCGTTCAATAAGTCCCTAGAAAAGGATAGAAAACAAAGTATTTTTTGTATATATTTTTTATATTTTTCAATATAATTTCGTTTTAGCTCGATAGCGTTTCTCCATTTTAAGCCTTCCAAAGAGTAAGGTTTCGGAAGGTTCTAAAAATAGGCATTTGTTTGTTAGATTACCTCTTCGTTAGACGTGAATCGTTTTCCGCCGAGCCACTTTTTTAAGTCTGGATATAAGATAAAAGTCACTAGGGGCCAAATCTGGTGAATACGGTGGATGTTTCAGTAATGCCAATCTTTAATTCTAAAATGTTCGCTATCGAAACTGCGTAGGTGTGCAGCCTTGCATTGTCTTGATGGAAGAAAATATTTTTCTTTGCCAGATGAGGTGTTTTTCTCTTGATTTATCCGTTCAATCGGTGCAATAACGATGCATAATATCTCCATTTATTGTTCTTCCTCTCTGCAAGCAATCAATGTGGATGATTCCGCGTGTTCCCAAACAATCGAGGCCATCATCTTGTCTGCAGATTTCACCACCTTTACCTTCTAGGGAGACGGTTCGCCTTTAAAAACCCATTGTTTCGACTGGAGTGTAGCCGTGTCACAGTTATCTATCGGCGCAGAAATTCATCAGGATTGCGGCGGAAAAGTGTCAAACTAGATGCCGAACTAGTCACACGATAGCGTTTATTCTCTATTGAGATCAAACACGGCACCTATCTTGCCGATACCTTTGATAGGCCTAATTTAAAAATTTAGAACACTGTACCTTGTGATATTCCTGTGGCCTCTACTATTTCTGGAACTTTGATTTGTCGATCACTCAACCATACATATTCCTGATTGCCAACCATTTCGGAGGAAATCACTTCTACTGGACGTCCGGAACAATGTTTATCATTTGTGGACGTGCGGCTACGTTTAAATTCAAGTATTCAATTGTAAATTGCTGCAAACGCAGGAGCAGATGTGCCATAAACTTTATCCAAATAGGCTTTTTATCTCTTTTGGTGTTAAACCTGTTAAATAGAAGTGTTAAATCCCGCACGAAGCTCGTTTTTTTTTTTTTTCCATCTTACTAAAGAAGCACAAAATTGATGATTTAACCGCCTATGATAACAAAACCACGTGATGAATCTAGCTGAAATTTTAACTGCCGTCCAGTGAGAGACGGCGGTTACAAAATACAAACTTTTTTCGATGTTAGGAGTGTAATTTTTAAGGATTTTTCTAAGGACTTCCTGAACGCCCCTTGTAGAGACTCTATCTCCGATGCTTGAACCAACGCCCTTGATACGGTTTATTCATCGTTAAACTTGCAGTATAATACTTTATCACTATTTTTGTGGATTATCTTATCGACAGTAGAGAGAATACAATTTTTTTTGGAAGTAGATGTGGTGTAGGTTGCACAGGAACTGTAAGACACAATTATAATTGGTCTTTGTATTAAGATTCCCGAGCTGGAGACGGCGTGGGGCGGACAAGTATATGTTGGCCAAACAATGGCGTGTTGAGTCGGTGAGTCAGCCTGCTTCAAGCTAGCACGAGTATTTCACATATCTAGGCTACAAGCATTCATTAGAATATCAGCACCTGACAGTGGAGCCATATCTCTGTCGACTTGCAAGTCATTCAAATACAGATCCACGTACGTTCGTAACTCAAAATTAGGTTAATGTATGTATTATGTCATTGAATTTGTAACGATTATTAAACCTGCTGATTGGGTTAATACAGGTTTACGAAATTTTTTTTATTTCATTCACACGACATTGCACATCGCTCCACTTCAGAACCGATGAAAATTTGTCCAAATGAGATTGTTGCATCTGACGCACAACCTTGGCACCTGATCTCCAAATGTCCATAGCAGGTAAACAAAAAAATCTGATGTGTTCCATTCACATGACTTTCTCTATATCCCTGCAACAAATTATTCTTAAAAAGCTTATACTTCTATTTACTTTATTTCAGAAAAAATTAGCAGAAATAGCCTTATTACTCGCTTCCTTGTAAGTAGAAGCGAAATAACGGACAACCATAGGTTAAAGTAATAGTCAAAAGCTGGTTGCTATGTCAATGAAGTTCCTTTGTATGGATAGGAGTTGACAAGTTCCTGAATGAGAAAAGTATACGTTTTTCATAGCAGAAACCAAAAATAAGAAATGTCTCAAAAACGACAAACTCCGCGAAAAAAAAAATTATATAACATAAATTGTGTGTTTTAATGTGCTCTACATTTTTGTGCAGTAAGTTTTTGTCCATCTCTTACGGTTTAGCAGTTATTCAACATTCAGTAAAATTCATCCACAATAAACTACTCTTCAGAGGCTATTCCTAGAAAATTCAAGATATTCATTTTATTTGTGAGGTAAATATCTTTAATATACGAAATTTTAATCAAAATCGTTAAAGCTATTTTTGAGAAAATCAAAATTTTCGAAAAAAGTTCCATGTAAAGGGTAGTTGGTGGTGGGGGGATTTTTCTCAAAATCTTCGTGTCGCATCCCTGGAAGTAATTAAACTTAAATACAAGTTTGGTATTTTACCGATTTTTCGTTTTTGAGTTATCGTGTTCACAGACACACGGACACACTGACACACGGACTCACGGACACACACATGGACCTTTTTGTGAAAATGCTTTTTTTGGATATTGGGGACCCGAAAACATATATTTCTGGTGAAATCTCGGTATCGAATTTTTAGGTGGAGTGCAATACCTTCTCTATACACTACGTACATAGTGCGTATAGAGAAAGTAAAAATTTGATCAGTTCCATTCACATGACTGTCTCTTCATCTGTGTAACAAATTGTTATTAAAAAGCTTATATCCACTTCATGTTAATCGAGATAAACATTAGCAGAAATTGTCTAATTACTTGTTCCCTTGTAAGTAGAAGGGAAACATGGGAATGCACTAGGACAAATAGTTTAAAACCTAGTTGCCATGTGGATGAAATCCGTTTCTTTTCATTACTAGGTGTTGACTAATTCCCATATTTGACTGCCTCTATGGTCGAGTGGTCACCCGGGAGTTCCTGGGTTCGATTCCCGGCTGGGGCGGGGAATTTTTCTTTAACATAGTTATCCCCTACAGAGTCTGGAATTACAAATGTGAGAGTGAATGTGCGTGTGTTTAACGATATAAAAATGATTAACCTTACGTTCTAAACCTACAGTAATATAAGTTGTTTCACAAGTCAAAGCCCCCCATATGATCATTGAAGTTAAAGGAGGCTATACAAATGAAGCAATAAAAGTTTAAATACTTTAAAACTGAAACCAATAACAAAGTATATATCTTAAAAATGGACAACTCCACAAAAAAAAGTATGACAAATTGTGTGTTTTACATTTTTTGTACAGTAAGTTTTTGTTATCTCTTACGGTTTACCAGTTACGCAAAATTCAACAAAATTCATTCGGATTAAAGAGGTATTTAGAGGCTATTCCCAGAGAAATCAAGATGTACATGTTATTTGCAATAAGTATATGGATATATATTTAATATACGGTATTTTAATCAAAATCGTTAGAGAAATTTTTGAGAAAATCAAAATGTTCGAACTTTTTTCCATGTAAAGAGTAGTTTGGGGTGGGAGGATTTTTCTCAAAATCTTCGTGTCGTATCCCTGGAAATACTAAACTTAAATACCAAGTTTGTTATTTTTACGACTATTCGTTTTTGAGTTAACGTGTTCACAAGCACATGGACACACACACTGACCTTTATCTGAAAATACCTTATTTTGGATACAGGGTACCCTAAAACGCGTATTTTCGGTGAAATATCGTATTGAATTTTTGGGTGGGATGCAACACCTCTATACACTATGTACCTAGCAAGTGTAGGGAAAGCAAATTCAATAACATAAACAATATGTTTTGCAAGTCAACATGCCAATTTTTGTTTTCAAATGTGGGGTTGGGGAAATATGTGTCCCTTATCGTCATTTTAAAAATACGCCAGGTCTACACTCAATGAATTTGTCCTTCATGTGTTCATTTCTGTTGATTGTGTAACCAATTTTTACTTTCTCTAGCCCCCATGTACAAAGTACATAGTGGGTAGAGAAGATATTGTATTCCACCCAAAAATTCGATGTCGAGGTTTCACTGGAAATATATGTTTTTGGCGTCCCCTGTGTTCGAAAAAAGCATTTGTGTTCCTGTGGACAGCATAGCTCAGAAACGAAAAGACCGTTAAATACCAAACTTGGTATTTAGGTTGAGTATCTTCCAGGAATGTGATACGAAGACTTTTCAAGAAAATTCCCCCACCACAAACACTCCTTTAGATGGAAACACTTTCGAAACTTTTGATTTTCACAAAAATGGCTCTAACGATTTTGGTCAAAATCTCTTATATTTAAGATATTTACATGACAAATAAATTGTATACCTTTAATATCTGGGAATAGCCTCCGAAGACACTTATTCGGATGAATTTTGCGGAATTTTGCATAACTACTAAACCGTAAGTGATAGACAAAAACTTGCTGCACAAAAAATGTAGATCTCGTCAAAACACACAATAAATGTTCTTTACTTTTTTGTTGTGGAGGTAGCCGTTTCCAAGATATTCCTTGTTGTTGGTTTCAATTGTGACAGAAGGTGTCCGTTTGTCTTTTCTTCTACTCCTGGGTGATTTGTGATGACAATTGCAGTTAAAACATTTGACTGTCATTGTAGCTTAGTGCATGCCCTTAGTTCCCTTCTACTTATAAGGAACTAAGTAATAAGAATATTCTGCTAATATTTATCTCGTTTATTATTGTTTAAATAGAAGAACAATCTTTCGTAAGAAGCTTGTAGAGCAGCTAGAGAAAGTCATGTGAATATAACACATCAGATTTTTTTTATAGTGTTTAACGCCCGCTTTTCTTGTGGTACCACAGGCGATGACATTGATATACATAAAATGAATGGCGGGGAGTACCGGAGAAACGGGAGAAAATCGCTGCGCCGCTTTGTCCTCCACAAATGTTAAATGCGGTCGCTTGGGATCTCTAGGTGAGAGGCGAGTGGTCTAATCACTCGGCCACGGCCATGTATAACCAAGTTGAAGTTTTAATTCAACTCGAGAAGAACTTTCTGTTTAGGTGTTGTTATGGAGACTTCCAAGTCTAGAGAAGGCACGAACTACCCAAGACCTTTCTTCCTGAAGCATAGAGCACTATTTGCGTTTTAAGAAGGAACCAGCCATGCAATGCCGACCACTTTGATCGCACAAAAGCGTGAAATACAAGATAAGGTCCACTCGGCCTCACTAATTCCTTCAGTTGCACTTAATGGCTTTCTCGTGTCGCTATTAAAATCTGACGATTCGGAACGGTAATATTGCATTATTTAGTGGAGGCGCTCTATTCCTTTGTTTTCTATCTCCGTAAGGTACATCGTTACTAATAGCACGGTCAACAACTCACGCTTACAATTGATGGTCAGCAGCCTCATCTGAAGGCTAAACCAAGGTTTCATACAACCTAAGTTACTAACTTTTATTAAAATATCTTATGTGTTCTATTGACATCACTTTCTCTTCACACTGTTCTTACAAACCATCACCATCGAGGTAAACATTAAGAGAAAAATCCAATGTCATAACCGGGATTGGAACCACGGATCTCTCTATCCGGTTGCTCTACCACTGATCTACCATGGCAACATACCGGCATAGCATTGAATTTCTCAACTGACTCGCATGTTTCCCGGTAAACCACAAGGTGATCTCAAATTATTTTAAGATGACAACCCCAATGGCGACATACAATGTTGTAAATACTTTAATTCCCAGGATTCATTTATAGTTAGCTATTATGGACAATAGTTTCTCAACTGGCTTGCATGATTACCTTGGGATAAACAGGTAGAGTCAGACTGAAAAATTCAATGTCATAGCCGGGATTTGAACCACGGAACTCCCGATCTAGCCGGTTGCTCTACCACTGATCTACCATGCCAACATACCGGCATAGCATTGAATTTCTCAACTGACTTGCATGTTTCCCGGTAAATCACAAGGTGATCTCAAATTATTTTGAGATGACAACCCCAATAGTGACTTGCAATGTTGTAAGTACTTGAAGTCCCAGGATTCATAGTGTAGCCAATCATTTCTCAACTGACTCGCATGACTACCTTGTGATTTATCGGGAAACATGAAAGTTTCCTGCCCTATACATGGTTTCTGTGAAAAAATTATCTTAAAATTATTAAGAGAAATGGTAGTATTAATTCCTTCGAAATAGAAGGGAAGTAGTAATATACTAGGCTAAAGCGATAGCCAAATCTATGTGAAAGAATCGAAATTTTGCTTGCTTTGCACGAGGTTAAAACAAAAGAGAGATGAAACGGAAGATAATCTCCCGTTTGAGAAAAGCTTAAGTAGCTTAAAATTGAAGTCAATAACAAACCTCGGAAACGAATAACTATAGAACTGTAAATGTTGTATGTATTTTAACGACATCTACATTTCTTGTGCAGTAAGTTTTGTCTTGATTCTTAGGGTTTACTAGTTTTGCAATTGGTAAACCGTTCAAACAGAGTTAAAAGATCCTCGGAGGCCATTCCCAGAAAATTCAAGATATACTTTTTTTTTTTTCTTTTTTCGTAGTAGGCTTACTCTCCCTGTATTTTAGGGCTGACTTCCCCCTAGGACTTACATGCGGATACCTAGGTGTCAGAAGTCTATCGGGGAGCCAACGGTACTAAACCACAGAGTGGAAAACCTGGAACGAGTGGTCGGCCTGTAGCCGGGCATGAGCGTGAGGAAATTAATGCAAGCGAAATTAATGATAGGAAAGATGGAGCAATTGATGGAAACCTGAAGACCAGGAGAGACCACTCCCAAATGGTGTTTCGTCCACCACAAATTCTATATATGGGTGCTTGGGATTGTATTTGATTTATCGTGTAAAATATAAACTGTTTTAACCGAAATCGTTAGAGCCATTTGTGAGAAAATAAAAAAATTCGAAATGCTTTCCATCTAAAGGATAACTTGAAAATCCTCGTGTCTCATCTTTTAAATCTGCTGAACTTAAATATCTAGTTTATCCAAGTTTCGATTTTTTGAGTTACCTATATTGTTCACACAAACACATACGAACACGCACATGCATATATCCACAGGGACGTTTTCTAAAAGTGTTTTTCTTCAACCCTAAAACGTGTATTCCCAGTGAAATCTCGGTATCAAATAGTTGTGTGGAATGCAATACTTTCTCTACGTACTATGTACAGAAAATAAAAAAGAACTGACGGAAGAAACGTATGTGTATTCTGAAGAAAATTGGTGTGGACGCCAAAGAAAAAAATCTCCTAAGTAACATCCATAACAGCAACTGCTAACGAGAAGAGAAAATATTATGTGAAATCTTCAGTGACGCAACTATGCTTATCCAGGTGGCCCAACTGCCCCGTATATGACGTGTGCAGATGTCCCTTTTTGCGGTAAAAGTGTTGCAGAACTCAAGGGGGCTGCTGCAAGTTAAAACTTACCAGTGGAGAACTGGGCGAGAGCGACTGTGCTATCCGCCCTTCTCACGTGATACCAAGACATGTAAAGTAAAGTTCGCTCTCGCCAGTACTCCACTAACAGCTAACTTGAAATAGCCCCGTTGAATTCTGCAACACTTTTAATGCACCATGGGATATCTGCACACATAAAATACAAAATCCTCCCACCCCAAATTAACCCCATTATATGGAAAAAAAAATGAATTTTTTTTCTAAAAATAACTCCTTAAGATTTTGATTAAAATATCCTATATTAAAGATATTTACATCAAAAATAAAATGTAGATCTTGAATGTCTTGGGAATAGCTTTGAAGACCTGTTCATTTTGGAAGAATTTTGCTGAAATTTGCATAACTGGTAAACCGAAAGAAATAGAAAAGCTTACTATACAAAAAATTTTCATCTTTTTTAAAACGCAGTGTATTTCGTGCACACGTTTTTGTAGGGTTTATCGTTTCCTAGATATGCCTTTTTATTGGTTTCAATGTTAAACTATGTAAATTTTCTGAAAAGGGATCACCTTCTTTTTCATATATCTTATTTTACTGGCAATGCAAAGCGAACTAAGCTTCAATTGTTACATATCGACCAACTTTTAAAAGATTTGACTCTCGGTTTAGTTTAGTTCATTCCATTATTTCGCTCTGCTTGGAAGGAAGCAAGTCATTAATGTTTACCTTGATTAGCGTAGTGCACACAAAAAAAAAAAAATAATCTTTTGTAGAACAGTTAGAGGAAGTCATAAGCATGGAACATTTTCTCTAGCCCCATATGTACAATGTACATAGGGATAGAGAAGGTATTGTAATGCACCCAAAAATTCGATACAGAGATTTCACCGGAAATATATGTTTGGGGTACCCTGAGTCCGAAAAAAGCATTTTAAAAAAAAAAGTCCGTGTGTGTGTCTGTGGACAGCATAGCCCCAAAACAAAAAGACCGTTAAATACCAAACTTGATATTTAGGTTTAGTATCCTCCAAGGATGCGACACGAAGATTAAAAAAAAAAATAAACGCCACAAACTACCCTTTACATGGAAACAATTTAGAAAATTTTGATTTTCTTAAAAATAGCTCTAACGATATTGATTAAAATCCCATATATTAAAGCTATTTATGCTCGAAATAAAATGTATATGTTGAATTCTTTGGGAACAGTCTCTGAAGACTTCTTTATTCTGGATGAATTTTGGTGAATTTTACTTAACTGCTAAACCGTAAGAGATAGGAAAAAACGTACTCACAAATATTGTATCTCATGACAAAACATACAATTTTCGTCCTTCACGTTTTTGTTGTGGACGTAAAGTTTTCTAAATATTCCTTGTTATTGGTTTCAATTGTGAAGTACTTAAACTTTTCTCACACAGGAAGTGTCTGTTTTTCTTTTGTTCTACTCCTGGCCAAGCAAAGAAGTGATTTGCAATGACAATCGCATAACGATAGCCTTTAAAACATTGGACAATCACTTTAGCATAGTGAATTCCCTTATTCCCTTCTACTTATAAGACTCTTAGTAATAACATCCTGCTAACATTTATCTTGATAGCATTGTGTACAAAGAAGAATAATCTTTTGTAGGAGTTTTGTAGAGCAGCTAGAGAAAGTCATGTGAGTGTAACACATCAGGTTTTTTTCTGTTTATGCTTATCATGTTTAGCACAGAGTAGATAGAATAATACGCTTTTGTAAGAATAATTAGTCGCAGAATATGTAGAGAAAGTCATGCGAATTGAAGTCATAATACAGAGCTGTGAAACATTAAGTGGCTTAGTGAAGAGCAGAAAATCTACAAAAGTCGCTCATTTTCTCCTCTACTTGGTACTCGTGTTGAATGTTTACATGACTCAGCTGTTTGGTAAGGAGAAAATATTGTAGTTGGCTAAGTTCATTAAGACCGTGGGACAGTTTCACATTTACGTCGTTATTTGGGACATAAAGTGTCACTGTTTCCCATTTTGGGTAGCTTTTACCTTTACGGTGTATTTATTATACAAAAGGAAAACACCAGTCTTAGTATTGCTTAGCACCGTTACAGAAAAAATATCTGATATGTTCCATTCACATGACTTTCTCTACATCTCTGCAACAAATTATTGTTGAAAAGCTCACGCTTCAGAAAAAATTAGCAGAAATAGTCTTATTACTTGCTTCCTTGTAAGGAAAAGCGACATAAGTGAGCACCATTGGTTCAAGTGATATTTAAAAGCTGGTTGCTGTGTGACTGAAGTTCCTTTGTTTGTATGGACACGAATTGTCAAACTCCTGTATAAGAAAAGTATAAGTTTTTCCAAGCTGAAACCAAAAACAAGGAATATCTAAAAAACAACCAACTTCATGAAAAAAATGTATATAACATAAATTGTGTGTTTTAAAGTGCTCTACATTTTTTGTGGGGTAAGTTTTTGTCTATCTCTTACGGATCAGCAGTTATACAAAATTCTGTAAAATTCATCCAGAATAAAGTAGTCTTCAGAGGCTATTCCCGGAAAATTCAAGTATACATTTTATTTATCAGGTAAATATCTTTAATATGCCATATTTTAATTAAAATCATTACAGCCATTTTTAAGAAAATCAAAAATTTTGAAAAAAGTTCCATGCAAAGGGAAGTGGGGTTGGGGGTATTTTCTTGAAAATCTTCGTGTCGCATCCCTGGAAGAAACCAAACTTAAATACCAAGTTTGGTATTCAACGGTCTTTTGTTTTTGAGCTATGCTGTCCACACACACACACACACACACACACACACACACACGGACCTATTTCTGAAAATGCTTTTTTTGGATTTAGGGCGACCTAAAACGTGTATTTCCGGTTAAATCTCGACATCGAATTTTGGGTGGAATACAATACTTTTCTATCCCTATGTACATTGCACATACGGGACTATGAAAGTAAAAATGATATGTTTCATTCACATGACGCTCCCTGCCTGTTCTGCAAACTAACTATTCTTACAAAGCATTATTCATTCATCTTCATCATGCTAATCCACATAAACATTATCAGAAATTGCCTTATTACTTTCTTCTTTGTAGGTAGAAGGGAAATAAGGAAACTGCCTAGGCTAACGTGAAGGTCAAGTCTTTTAAAAGCTATCGCTACGTGAAACAATTAAAATTCAGTTCTTTTTTGAGGCTAAGAACAAAACAAAAGAGGTATAAACGAAAGATGACTTCCCGTTTGAGAAATGTTTAAGGTGTTTAAATTGAAAGCAATAGCAAGGAATATCTTGGAAATGTTGAACTCTACAAAAAATGCACATGGCATGAATTGTGGTTTAACGAGCTTTATAGTTTTTTGTGCAACACGTTTTAGTATATCTATTACGGTTTACCAATTACACAAAAGCAAACCAGAATAAACAGGTCTTTAAGTATATTCCCAGAAAAATCAAGATATACATTTCGTTTGTTATGAAAATATTTTATACATACTGTATTTTAATGAAAATTGTTAACGCCACTTTTGAGAAACGTTAAAAAAAAATCGATGAATGTTCCAAATAAAGGGTAGTTAAGGGTGGGAGAATTTTCTTGAAAATCTTAGTGTAGCGTTCTTGGAAGATACCAAGATTTGTATTTAACCGATTTTTCGTTTTGAGCTGTGTTGTACACAGACAGACAGATATTTTTCTAAAATGTTTTTTTTTCCTTTCTTTTTCTGGACTCGTGGGTCTCAGAAATGCATTTCTGGTGAAATCTCTGTATCGAATTTTTGGGTGGAATACAGTACCTTCTCTATCATTTACTAGAGAATGTACTGGCTGTTACATTCACATCACTCTCTGCTCGCTGCTCTACAAACTGGTCTTAGAAAACATTATTCTGTGTTAATCTACGAGATTCTCGTAGAGAACGTGCTATACGCTAACGACCAATCGATGCTGGTATCTATATTACTTTCTCTATACGCACTATGTACATAGTGTATAGAGAAGGTACTGCACTCCACCTAAAATTCGATACCGAGATTTCACCGGAAATATATGATTTAGGGTCCCCAATATTCAAAAAAGGCATTTTCACAAAAAGGTCCGTGTGTGTGTGTGTGTGTGTGTGTGTGTGTGTGTGTGTGTCTATGAACACGATAACTCAAAAACGAAAAGTCGGTAAAATACCAAACTAGGTATTTAAATTTAATATCTTCCAGGGATGCAACACGAAGATTTTGAGAAAAATCCCCTCACCCCCCAACTACCCTTTACATGGAACGCTTTTCGAAAATTTTGATTTTCTCAAAAATGGCTCTAACGATTTTGATTAAGAATTTCGTATATTAAAGATATTTACCTGAATAAATGGAATATATATCTTGAATTTTCGGAGAATATCCTCTGAAGAGTAGTTTATTCTGGATGAATTTTACTGAAATTTGAATAACTGCTAAACCGTAAGAGATGGACAAAAACTTACTGCACAAAAAATGTAGAGCACATCAAGGCACACAATTTATGTTATGTACATTTTTTTCGTGGAGTTTGCCGTTTTTGAGACATTCCTTATTTTTGGTGTCTGCTACGAAAAACGTATACTTTTCTCATACAGGAACTTGTCAACTCCTATCCATATAAACAAAGGAACTTCATTGACATAGCAACCAACTTTTGACTATCACTTTAGCCTATGGTAGTCCCTTATTGCGCTTCTACTTACAAGGAAGCAAGTAATAAGACTATTTCTGCTAGTTTATTCTGATTAGCATAAAGTAAATAGAAGTATAAACTTTTTAAGAATAATTTGTTGCAGGGATATAGAGAAAGTCCTGTAAATGGTACACATTAGATTTTATCTTAGTGATGTAATCAATAAATTTTGCACACTTCATTCTTGTTTCTCACACAACACTTATTAATTCTGGAACAAATTTTCAGACAGATTTTCTTAACAAAGGCTGAACGTTCCCGTCACATGCATCTCCCTATTCTATGAGAGCGCCGTAGAAACAATATTATAAGTTAAACGCGTTTAACCATTATCATTTTTACTTTCTCTATACGTACAATGTACCTACATAGACTATAGAAAAACCATTGCATTCCACCCAAAAATCGATGTCCCCTAATTTAAAAAAAAAGAAAAAAAAGGGGGGTTTTAGAAAAAACTCCGTGTGTCTGTGTGTGGTATGTGTACAGCGTAGCTCAAGTAATAAAAGACAGCTAAATACCAAACTTGATATTCAAAGAGTATTAAATTGTCAATCTTCTTTGAATTAAGTCAGAAGCAAGTTGACTGTACCCAGTTTCGACCATGCTGAAAACGGAATTTCAGCATATTGTTATTCCTGCTAAAACAATGTCATTAAACGTAATTCATATTCATTTATTATGGACTCCAAATAAAAATAAAATGTAATTACCCAAAATGTAATATTTATGCACCAGCTATTACAGTTTAATGTCTTCCAAGGATGCGACAGGATTTTGTATTTAACGGTGTTTTTAGTTTTTGAGCTCTGCTGTCCGCGCGCACTCATATACACACACACAAACACACTGATTGTTTTCTCTAAAAATGCTTTATTTGCATTCGGGGATCTCCAAACATACCATTACCGGTGAAATCTTGGTTCGAAGTTTTGGGTGGATACAACACCTTCTCTATACTCTATGTATATAGTACATATAGAGAAAGTAAAAGTTATATTAATTATTTTCTTGTTAAAACCTGGTCCTTAAGGGATAACGCTGAAATTTCATTCTCCTTGCATAACCAGGAGTAATAAAGAAAAGCAAAATCAGTGATACGTCCCATTTGAGAGAGTATAAGTATTGGAATATTTAAACCAATAACAAGGAAAACTTCGGAAATGTTAACCTCCTCACCTGAAACTGGTTTCTTTAACAAGATTTATATTTTTTGTGTAATAAGACTTTTGTCTATGTCTACCAATTATGTAAAAAGCATCCAGAATGAAGAGGACTTGAGAGGCTATTCCCATAAAACTCAAGATATACATTTTTTTGTCATTTTAATATCTACGTTAGAGCTAATTATGAAGAAATTGTAAATTCCAAAAAATCCTCCATGTAAAGGGGATTATGATTTTTCTGGAAATCTTATTGTCGCATCCTTATACAATACTGAAATTAAATACCTAGTTTCGTTTTTGTGTTCTGCTGTTCTCAGGCACACGTGCACACTCACACACACACGCACACGCACACGCACGCTTACAGAGAGAGAGAGACAGCCGCACATGCACCATGTTCTAAAAGTGTTTTTTTATTCGGAAGTCCTCAAAACATGTATTTCCGGCAAAATCTGGTGTTTAATTGAATACAATATTTTCTCTACCTACTATAGGTATACATTGTACGTGCTATAGAGCAAAGCTATACTGACGAATATTAAAGTAATATTTATATAATTTCTTCCTTATGAGCTCCATTGAAGAGTAATAAAAGCCGGAAAGATTATGCTTCAGTGATAAGTTTTTTTCAAAAACTAATTTTTCACAAGTTGCTCATCTCTAATGAAATGGCCAAAGAGGGCGTGGCGGAGATTAAAGTTGAAGTGTGGCTGCTGTAGCCTAAAGTGATTAAGAAAGGGACATTCTATGCGGATATCACTCTACAGAAGTCATTCATCCGTTTTAACAAGATCTACATTTTTATAGTAAGTTTTTATCTATCTCTTATGGTTTACCAGTTATGCAAAACTCATCCAGAATGAAGAGGTCTTCAGAAACTGTTCACAGAAAATTCAAGATATGCATTTCATTTACCATGAAAATATCATAAACATATGGAATTTTAATCACAATCGTTAGACCAATTTTTGAGAAAATAAAAAACTTCAAAAAATGTTCTAACATTTGTGAGCAACGTAATTAAAAACTGACAGTCAATGAAATAAACTTGATTTTTAAGTTCAGTATTTTTTCAAGAAAGTGACAAAGATTTATAAGCAAATCTTTTACATGGAGAAACTTTCAAAAAAATATTGTGTGTTCCATTCACATGACTTTCACTGCAACAAATTATTCTATTCACTTCATCTAATGGAGCAAAAATTAGCAGAAATAACCTTATTTCTTGCTTCTTTGTTAGTAGAAGCGAAATAAGGGAGTACCATAGGTTAAAATGATAGTCAAAAGCTGGTTGCTCTGCGACTGAAGTTCCTTTGTTTGTATGGACACGAGTTCATAAAGTTCTGTATGAGAAAAGTATAAGTCTTTATAACTGAAACAAAACAAGGAATATATCAAAAACAATCAACTCCACGAAAAAAATGTATATATCATAAATTGTGTGTTTTAATGTGCTCTACATCTCTTACGATTTAGCAGTTATGCAAAATTCCGTAAAATTTACCGAGAATAAAGTAGTCTTCACAGGCTATTTCCGGAAAATTCAGAATATATATTTTGTCAGGTAAATATCTTTAATATTTTAATCAAAACTGTTAGAGCCATATTTTAGAAAATCAAAATTTTCGAAAAAAGTTCCATGTAAAGGGTAGTTTGGGGTGAGGGATTTTTCTCAAAATCTTCGTGTCGCATCCCTGGAAGATACTAAACTTAAATACTAAGTTTGGTATTTTGCTGACTTTTCATTTTTGAGTTATCGTATTCACAGACACACACACACACACACGCACACACACATGGACCTTTTTCTGAAAATACTTTTTTTAGATACAGGGGACTCTAAAACATATATTTCCGCTGAAAGCTCGGTATTGAATTTTTTGGTGGAGTGCAATACCTTCTCTATATACTATATACATAGCACGTACACAGAAAGTAACTAAGGCCGCGCCGTGGCCGAATGGTTAGACCACTCGACTCTCACCTAGACAGCCGTGGTTGGATTCCAAGCGACCGCATGAGAGATTTGTGGTGGACAAAACGGCGCTGGGGCGGGTTTTCTCCGGGTACTCCGGTTTCCCCCGCCATCGCATTCCACCGGTGCTCCATCTTCATTCATGTATAATCAGTGTCACCGCCTGCGGTGCCATGAGTAGTTAAAGCGGGCGTTAAACACTAAAAAAAGAAAGTAACTAGATCCTCTAACGATGATTTTGATTAACATATTTATAGTAGGTATATCTTACATTTTGCCAGAATGGTCTCTGAGTTAGAGTGAATTGTAAAACACAAAAAATGTAGTTGTCAATAAAACACAATTTATGACAAATGAATTTTTTGTGGTGTTAACTACTTCCGAAATATTTTTTGTTATTGTTTTCCAACACTTAAATGTTTCTCAAATGGGAAGTCATTATTCTTCTTTACTTTCTCTTCTTACGTATAGGTAGAGAAGGTACTGTAGACCAGCAAAAAGATTCGATAACGAGATTTCACCTAAAATACATGTTTTGAGCTACCCCGAATAAAAAAGTCTTAGAAAAAGGTCTGTGTTTGTGTGTGTGTGTGTGTGTGTGTGTGTGTGTGTGCAGCATAGCTCAAAAACAAATAGTCCGTTAAATACCAAATGTTGTATTTAAGTTCATATTCCAAGGATTCGACACGAAGATTTTCAAGAAAATCACACTACCCCAACACTTGAGATGAAAATTTTTAAAAACTTAATTTTCTCATATAATTACTTTCTCTACACGTACTATGTACATAGTGTATAGAGAAGGTATTGTAATGCACCCAAAAATTCGATACCGAGATTTAACCAGAAATACATGCTTTGGGTCCCCCTGAATAAAAAAAAAGCAGTTTTGGAAAAAGGTCCGTGTGTGTACGTGTGTGTGCGTGTGTGTCTGTGGACAGTATAACTCAAAAACGAAAAGACCGTTAAATACCAAACTTGGTATTTAAATTTGGTATCTTCCAAGGATGCTACATGAAGATTTTCAAGAAAATCCCCCCACCCCAACTACCCTTTATATGGAACTTTTTTCGAAAAATTTTATTTTCTCAAAAATGGCTCTAACGATATTGATTAAAACATCGTGTATTAAAGATATTTACCTGCCAAATAATATGTATATATTCCATTTTCTGGGAATAGCCTCTGCAGACTACTTTATTCTGGATGAATTTTACGAAATTTTGCATAAATGCTAAACCGTAAGAAATGTACAAAAACTTACCACACAAAAAGTGTAGATCACATTAAAACACACAATTTCTGTTTTATCCATTATTTTGAGGAGTTGATCGTTTTTGAGGTATTCCTTGATTTTGGTTTCAGGTTTAAAAAACTGGTACTTTTCTCATACAGGAATTTGTCAACTCGTGTCCATACAAACAAAGAAACTCCAGTCACCTAGTAACTAGCTTTTGACTTCACTTTAACCTATGATACTCCCACATTTTGCTTATACTTAAAAGGAAGCAAGTAATGAGACTATTTCTGTTTTTTTTTTTTTTTTCTCGATAAGCATGAAGTAAATAGAAGAATAAGCTTATTAACAATAATTTGTTACACAGAAGTAGAGAAAGTCATGTGAATGGAACACATCAGATTGTTTTAATTAAAAAAAGATATTTACATAACAAATAAAATATGTATCTTGAATTTCCTGAGAAAAGTCTCTGAATAAATTTACATTCTAGATTATGTTTGCATAATTGCTAAAACGTAACAGATAGACAAAAACTTACTGCACAAAAAAATATAGATATCGTGAAAACATGCAAGTTATATATGTTTTGTGTATTAGCCGTTTCCAAGCTATTCCTTTCTATTGGTTTCAATTTTTAAACCCTTTTCTCAAACGGAAACACGCAATTAGTTTCATTTCTGTTTGATTTATTCCTAGCCGTGCAAACAAAACCGAATTTCAATTTTATCACATAGCGATTGTCTTTTAAAGGATTTGACAATGGTTTCTATATCTGTATTTCGTTTTTTCACTTCTACTTATAAGGAACTAAATACTTAGAACCCTTCAGCTAATTTTTATTTTGATTAGCATCAGTTAAATATAAAAATACACTTTCTAAGAATAAATTGTTACACAACAAGTAGAGAACGTCGTGTGACTGGAACACAATTGATCCTTAGAGTGTTTAACTAGAATGTTAAAAGGACAATCAGCATGTTGTATTACAAATTGAAATAGAGATACAGAGGAATTACTATTAAAAAAATCTGTTGTGTTACAGCACATGACTTTCTCTAGCTGTTTTGCAAACTTCTTACAATAGATTATTCTTCTTTCCTTACAATGCTAATCGATATAAACATTAGCAGAATGTTCCTATTATTTAGTTTCTTATAAGTAGAAGGCAACTAAAGGAATACGCTATGCTAAAATGATAGTCAAATGTTTAAGCTATCGTTAGGCGATTGTGAATGCAAATCGCTTCTTTGCTTGGCCAGGAGTAGAACAAAAGAAAAACGGACACCTCCTGTCTAAGAAAAGTATAAATATTTTACAATTCCAACAACAAGGAATATCTCGGAAACTTACTTCCACAACAAAATCGTAAAGGACATAAATTGTGTGTTTTGACGAAATCTACATTTTTGTGTAATATCTACGTTTTTATCTATCTCTTACAGTTTAGCAATTAAGCAAAATTTGGCAAAATTCATCCGGAATAAAGAGTACTTTACAATTGAAGCCAATAACAAGGAAGCGTTACCTCCACAACAGAAACGTAAAGGACATAAATTGTGTGTTTTGACGAGATCTACATTTTTGTGTAGTGTCTACGTTTTTATTTAGCACTTACAGTTTAGCAGTTAAGCGAAATTCGACAAAATTCATCCAGAATAAAGAGATTTTCAGAGGCTATTCCCAGAAAATTTAAGATATACATTTTATTTGGGATGTAAATATATTTAATATACCGTTTTTAACAAAACCGTAGAGCCATATTTTATAAAATCAACATTTTCGAAAATGTTTTCCATGTAAAGGGTATTTTGTGATGGGGGGGGGATTTTCTTGAAAATCTTCGTGTCGCAGCTTTGGACAATACCAAACCTAAATACCAAGTTTGGTATAAAACGGCATTTCCGTTTTTGAGCTATAGATACTGTCCAAAGGCACACACACGGAATTTTTGGGTGGAATACAATACCTTCTCTATCCCTAAATACATTGTACATACGGAGCTAGAAAAAGTAATAATACACATAGGTACATATTTCCTCCATTTTAAATAATATAAGTATACATTTCGAAAGTTTGATCATTTCTTTTCTTTCATTTAACTTACTAAAAAAAGGAAAACTAAACGATGAATGCTGCAATATTTGCAGTGTAGAAAACAAACGAAATCGCGAGTGTTGCACGTTGCTATGGTAACGTTTTTACCTTGCTGGAGAGCGAGGTTGGATCTGGTTGTTGGCTCGGTCGGCTAGTCAGCGAGCCGGCGCAGCATTCCATGGCCTTTCGAAACAGGTCCCGGAGCAGTCAGTTGTTCGTTCGTGGCGGTGGAGGTAAGGTGGAGAGAAGAAGGAACACTTGCGTGTTTTCGTTTTTTTCTCCCGGTCCTTTGTGAGCGAGTGTGTTTTTGTGATGTGTTCTGTGTGTTGAGAGAAGTAAAGAACACCTGTTGAGTGTTGCTGCTATGTGACGGAGTGTGCCTCTGTGTTGCCTGTGTTTGTTGTGCTGGACGTGGTAATACACACCGTCATATTGGATGCCCAAGGGAAACTGTTCGATAAAAAGGACCGAAGTTTTGGGATATTTCGGATTGTGCATCGTTTTCTTCACGGTATAAGAAGAGCCTGTGGTAAAGCAGTCAGCAGCATTGCCGACGACAGGTGAGTGAGCCGGTCATGCAAATCAGCTACAGTGCCACATGGCTAGGCCTCGCTGGCCCGTCCACAAGATGTGGTGATGACCTCTAGTAATAAGCCATGGCCGAAACTGATGTTAAAATCTGCTCAACGGCCTTACTTTGAAAACAGGCTCCAGTTTGATAGCTTCTGCCCCGTAGTTCGGGGCAAAATTCTGTTGTCGACCTCGCAGGGCACGTGTCTGCGGTCCAGAGTTCGAAGCTTTGCCTTCAGTGATCAGTGTAGATCGTGAATGTATCTTAGATCATGCGCCTTCATAGAAGGTCATCACTTCATCACCGTTAGAGGCAGGGTCACGTTTGGATATCCGTTCTTTCGAATACGGTGATTATAGTGCACAGAAGTAAACGGTATTCTTTATTAAATTATTAAACTTCATCAAGCCAAGTAATTCAAAGTATTTTAACCCTAACTTGCGTTATCGGCAGCTTTAAAAGACATTTCTCGTACTAAAGATCTTGCAGCGGAAAATGTGAACATCCCAGTGAATTTCTTTAAGTTCAAATAACGCAAATATAAGGAAACAAAACATTTGATATGTTCCATTCACTTAACCTTCTCTAAATGTCCCATTTGAAAATTATTCCTAAAACGGATTATTTTTATAGGCATCGTGCCGATCGAGTTAAACATTAGCAGAATTGGCCTTATAACCTGCTTCATTGTAAGTAGAGGGGAAACAAGGGAAAACATTGGGCTAAAGCGATACTTAAATCATTTAAAAGCAGTCACTATGTGAAACAATTGAGGTTCGGTTCGCTTAGATTGGTCTCGTTTGAGAAAAGTTAGGTAGTTTAAAATTGAAAACAATAAGAAGGAATATCTCAAAAACGGTCAACTTTACAAGAAAAACGTAATACATAATTTGTGTGTTTTAACGAAATCTATATCTTTTATTTAGTAAGTTTTATCTAACTCATGGTTAACCGTTATGCAAAATTATACAAAACTAGTCCACAATAAAGAGGTCTTCAGAGGCTATTCCCAGAAAATTTAAAATATACATTTTGTTTGTGATGTTAATATGTTTAATAATTTTAATCAAAATCTTTAGGGCCATTTTTGGGAAGAATAGCCACTTTCAAAAATTGTTCCATGTAAAGGGTAATTTATGGTGGGGGGGTATTTTCTTGAAAACCTTCGTGTCGCATCCTTGGAAGATATTAAACATATATACCGAGGATGCTATTCAAAGGTCTTTTTGTTTTTGAGCTATTCTGTCCTCATTCAAAAGCAGCGTTTTTAGAACTCGGGGGACCTCAAAACACGTTCTTCCAGTGAAATATCGACGTGAAATATTGGGTGGAATACAATGTACATTTACAACGTTTCCATGGAGATTGGAATCGTATTAAATACTGCATGGAAACGCGAATTAAAATCGTATTGATTCTTGGATCCAATTCTCTTCAAAAGTGAGATTGGATTGAGAAACGGCAAAGAAACTCTTCTTCTACTATACTCGTTGCACGCGGTAGTCACTTGTTAATTTTTTTTTTTTTAATTGCTCTGTGGTAGGCTATAACAGAACCACGTATTTATTATAATGTATTCTCAAAAATAATTTTAACATAAAAACCTGAGAGTAATATACAGATTACAAATATATGGTTAACAGGTTCGCCAACACAATTAAACGTTGATCAACATGAATGAATGAATAAAATGGTTCTCGAAGCTTACTTATTCAAAACAATCTCAATTCGTATTGAATTTTACATGTGAAATGCGGATCGTTATGAGATGGAAAGGATTCAAATCTATTTCAATTCCCCATGGAAACGTAGTAATTAATTATATGTGCATACCTGCTAGAGAAAGTAAAACTACAGTAAATGAATAGTATTGAATAATAGTAGAGCTTTTATATCTGATTTTCCTTGTTACTTACTTGAGACCATTAATGTGCCTAACAATAGAAGCAGAAAATAAATGTAACACAAATGTCCCATCTTTTGTTTCCCCCATTAATCAAAAGGGTTCACGAAAACATAGATCTGGAATTACCATTGCGAGCGATATCCTGAACATTATTGCATCAGATTTCATTAATCGTCATATAATGCAATAGTCACGCACCGAGAAAAATAGTCGCGACTCGGGAATTTGGGAGGAAAAAAGGTTAATATTGAAGAAGATTGGTTAAAATGCGTTTTGTAGTGTTTGTTAGGAATTTTTCACGATTTTTTGTACATTTGCATCATTCGTAAAGAAACTTGATAACACTTTTACAGAAGGTACGTGTTTAATCTACTTTTTCTCTGCATTTGCATTTTTGCTGCAGTCCTGAACAGCAGGTGCACCAGACTAGGCAAGGAGCAGAAATTGGCTTAATTTAACTTGTCAATGTTGCACCTTACACTTATATTATATTCTTTGTATAAAAAAATAAAACATTGACAAATTACATTTTTAACGATATTGTTGAAAATACTTATTTTTTTTTAATTACAGAAACTTTTTAAATAAAATAAAAATAAGGTGAATTTTTGTCACGATTTCTTACATTTTACTCTAGAATTTTCTGTGTCCGAGCTGCTACTTAAAAAGAAGTTCCACATCTAAAGCAACATTCAAGCAATTCTAGCAATTAGATAGAATTTTCTGTGTCCGAGCTGCTACTTAAAAAGAAGTTCCACATCTAAAGCAACATTCAAGCAATTCTAGCAATTAGATAGACGTGTGTTTACTAAGATTTGCAGTACATGCTTAGCAACGTCAACAATTTAAAAATAATCTGATGTGTTCCATTCACATGACTTTCTCTAACTGTTCCACAAAAAAATTCCAAACAAAAGATTATTCTTTTATCTACACCTTACTAATCGAGATTAGCATTAGCAGAAATGTCTTGTTGCTTGCATCCATTTACGTAGAAGGGAAATAAGGGAATACACTAGGCTAAAGCGATAGCCAAAGCTTTTAAAAGCTCATCGCTATGTGAAACAATTGAATTTCTGTTCTTTCTTGCATTCCCGGGAGTAAAACAAAAGAGACGAAACGAAAGATAACTTCCCGCTTGAGAAAAGTTCTAGTAGTTTAAAATGTCTTGGAAACGATTAACTTTACGAAAAATATCTATGAATAAATTGTGTGTTTTAACGAGATATATATTTTTGAATACCTGGTAAATTTGTATCTCTTACGCTTTACCAATTACGCAAAAGTCATTCAGAACGCAGAAGTCTTCAGGCTATTGCCAGAAAATTCAAGATATACATTTCGTTTGTCATGAAAATAGCATAAACATAAACATTTTCGAAAAATGGGTGTGGGGGAATTTTGTTGTATATCTTCGATTCGCATCCTTGGAAGCCACTAAACCGCTATTTAATGGACTTTTCGTTTTTGAACGATGCTGCCCACAATCGCACATATACGCAAACATTTTTCTAAAAATGTTTTTTTTTTATTCGAGCCGTCTTAAAAATGTATTTCCGGTGAAATCTCGGTATATGTTTGGTAGGCTACTGTTTACATTGTACATACTTCGTATAATTATTTTAAAATAATAAAGAAGGGATTTTTTCAAATAATTAGTGAGGTTAAGAGATACAACTTTATAAATATTACACATGGTCAGGTATAATATATGATTTGAGGTTGAACAATAGTAGGATAAATGAACGGAGTTG
Source organism: Hymenopus coronatus (assembly GCA_030762935.1). NCBI lineage: Eukaryota > Metazoa > Arthropoda > Insecta > Mantodea > Hymenopodidae > Hymenopus > Hymenopus coronatus. The sequence goes on from CM060898.1 coordinate 89,949,452, forward strand.
CAGAGCTGCCATTGGACAGTTTCCAGGACCTATGTTGAACCCTGCTGGATCAAAGCTAAGCAGTCAAATGTCACTTACCTTGCTCCGTTCACAAGCAGAAAACAAAATGCGTTTAATGATGGAAGCGCTTGTGAAGTGGATGCAAAGAAAGAACTTGGAAAAGGGTGGAAGGGGAATTGACAATAGCCAGCCATCCCCTATGTGTGAGGTTTATGTATATCATATAGATGTCATTTACAAACAAAACTGTTAGTGAGAAAACTGTGAGTAGAATTGCTATATAGCCAATTGTACTCAATATCTCTGACGTCATTAAAAGTACATGTGAGCAACCCAAGTTACAATCAGTGAGTATTTTCGGTGGTGATCTCTGAACATCTGGTCCTTAGAAGTCGATGGCTATGGACAAAATAATTATAATAATAATTATTATTATTATTATTATTATTATTACTATATATATATATTTTTTTTTTGTAGCTTAACGTCCTTTAACCTGGTTGGTCATATCGGATGATGAATGAAATAGGTGAAATGATGCTCAAATGATCTCGGGGTCCATGTAGCTTAAAGTTACTCGACATTCGTCTTCTCAGATAAGGGAAAACCCCGAAAAAAACCTTATCCGAGTAACTCACCCTAAGCGAGATTCGAACCTGTTGAATGTTAGGCAGACACGTTACCACCACACTACCCAGGCGGGCACAAAATTAATAAAAATCAAGATAAATTGAATTTTCTGTTTTTCACATCTCAATGACTGTAATTTAAACATAATAGAACTAAAATCCTTTATATATTAAAACAAAATATGTACTTTTAGAAAGAAGGATTGCTTCAGAAAGAAATTGTTTTGATCTCGGCGTAAAATTAGTTTTGTTCGGTGTGCTGTTTTCACTATTGTGATGGTTGTAATGGAAAAACAATGAAATTTGAACCATTTATTACAATAAAATATACATTTAAAATATCTGAAGAGCTCCATTCACATGACTTTTTCTACATCTGTGTAACAAATTATTGTTAAGCCTATTCTTCTATCAATTTAATGCTGAAACATTAGCAGAAACGGTCTGATTACTTAGTTCTTTCATAAGTAGAATGGAAATACGGAAATGCTTTAGACTAAACTGATAGTCAAATGTTTTAAAATGTGGTTGTTATCGGAATGAAATCCGTTTCTTTGCGTGGTCAAGCGTTGACAAGTTCCCGTATGAGAAACGTTTTAAGTATTTTAAGGCTGAAATCAATAACAAGGAATATCTCGAAAACGGTCAACTCCACGAAAACAATGTATTTGACATAAAGTATGTGCTTTATGGTGATCTGCATTTTTTGTGTTGTAAGTTTTTGAGTATCCTTTCCGGTTTGACAGTTATGCAAAATTCAATAAAAATCATCCAGAATCTTAGAAGTCTTTAGAGGCCATACCCAGAAAATTCAAGATATACATTTTATTTGGCATATAAATATCTTAAATATAAGAGATTTTAATCAAAACGTTAGAGCCATTTTCGAGAAAATAAAAATGTTCGAAATTTTTTCCATGCAAAAGTTAGTTTGGGAGGGAGATTTTCTTGAAAATCTTCGTGTGCCATCCTTGAAAGATACCCAACTTAAAGACCAAGTTTGATATTTAACGATTTTGAGCTATGTTGTTCACGCACACGCTTACACATACACACACTGATCTTTTGCTAGAAATGCTTTCTATGTATTCAGGGGGACTCAAAATACGTGTTTCCAGTGAAATCTCGGACCGAATTTTTTGTGGCAATATAATATCTCCTCTATACACTTTGTACATAGTACGTGTAGAGAAAAAAAACAAGATTGTTTCGGAAATATATTTATATATAAATAATTGTATTCATTTTATAACTTTATAACCCGTATCGTTATTCTTCATTTGATGGGCTACTCGAGAAACGTTTAATACTCCCCTGTTGCATAGGTTTTTGTTACAACATTGTTGTCCATTTTGAAACACGACAATATGTCTGGAGTCGATCTTTTGTGAAATATTCCTTGTTATTGTTTTCAGTTTTAAAATACTTATAAATTTGTCAACTCCTGGCCTTACGAACAAAGGTATTCCCTTCTAGTTACAAGGAAGCAAGTATTAAGACAATTTCTGCTAATTTTGTCTTGATTAGCACGAAATAAATAGAAGAATAAGCTTTTAACAATAATTTGTGGCAGAGATGTAGAGAAAGTCATGTGAATGAAACATTCAGATTTTTGGTCAAATGCCACAAATGCCAAGGTTTGTTTTCACAGTACCAGAATGTACACAGGCTCTCTCCCAAACCCCAGTTACGGATATTAGTAAAGCACTAAGGCAAAAGAGAAAGATAGTGTCCCCTCGATAGTAATATACCTTATGTAAACTGAGAAGACATTTAGCTTTCGGGTTCGGTTGTAAAGGCTCCTCCTTTCACCTTCCCTATCTTGGTGGGTGATCAACCGTGCTACCATCATGACATCACCGCTAAGGTCGGAGCCCTTCAGAAACTCCAACATAAACCATACTTGCCTTTGGCCGTCCTTTGTGGAGAATGACAAATTCCTGCAGAAGATTGTAATAGCGAGAGTAAATTCATGTACCGTACCTCCATGGTCTTCTTTATTATCTGTTAAGCAAGATTTTTGCTTATTAAGATGATACGTCTGTGAAATTTGGAAAATCCACAATATGTAACGTATCTTATTGAAATTTATATATGTAATAGTGATCATTTTGATGCGTGTAAAATTTTAGCTATCACGGCTATTTAAATAAAAAAAAATTGAAATCTAAACCCATTTTACTTTCTCTACACGTACTATGTACATACTGTATACGGGAAGTATTGTATTCGGCTCAAAAAAAGCAATACCGAGATTTCACCTGAAATACATGGTTCTGGACCCCCTCAATCCAAAAATAGCATTTTCAGAAAAAGGTCCGTATGTGTATCTTTGTACGTGTGTCTATGGACAGCATAGCTCAAAAACGAAAAGAATACCGTTAAATACCAAACTTGGTGTTTAATTTTGGTATCTCCCAAACTGCGATACGAAGGTTTTCAAGAAAATCCCCCACCCCAAACTATACTTTTACATGGAACAAATTTCGAAAATTTTGATTTTCTCAAAAATGGAACAAACGATTTTGATTAAAATATTTTATATTTAAGATATTTACATGCGATATAAAATATATATATTGAATTTTCTGGGAATAGCTTCTCAAGGCCGCTTTATTCTGGATGATTTTTATTGAATTTTGCATAACTAGTAAACCATAAGAGATAGACAAAAACTTACTATTCTAAAAATGTAGCTCACAATAAAACACACAATTAATACCGTACACGTTTTTCCGTGTAGTTGATCGTTTTTTAGATATTCTTTGTTATTGGTTTCAGCATTAAAATACTTGTACTTTTCTCATACAGAAAATTGTCAATTCTTGTCCATACAAAGGAACTTCAGTCCCATAGCAACCAGCTTTTAACTATGACTTTAACTTATGATACTCCTTTGTTTCGCTTCTAATTATAAGGAAGAAAGTAATAAGGCTATTTCTGCTAATTTTTTCTCGAATATCATAAATTAAATAGAAGCACAAACTTTTTAACAATAATTTGTTGCAGAGGTATAATGATGATAAAAATCTGATGTGTTCCATTCACATGCCTTTCTCTAGTTGTTCTACAAGCAAACTTTCCTTACAAAATATTATTTTTTTATCTATATCATACTAATCGAGATAAACATTAGCAGAAATGGTTTTATTACCTGCTTCCTTATAAGTAGAAGGAAATAAGGACATACACTTGGTCAAAGCGATAGCCAGATCCTTTAAAAGCCGGTTGCTAAGTGAAATAATTGAAATTCGATTCGCTTTGCTTGCTAGGAGTAAACAAAAGAGAGACGAAAATAAACATGCCTCCCGTTTGAGGATAATTGAAATACCTTAAAACTGAAACCAATTACTAGGAATATCTCGAAAACGGTTGTACTCTCCAAAAAAGAATAAGATATAAATAGTGTGTTTTAATGAGTTCTACTTTTTTTGTGCAAGAGATTTCTGCCTATATATACAAAAGTCATCAAGAATGAAGAGGTCTTCAGAGGATATTCCCAGAAAATTCAAGATACACATTTCGTTTGTAATGAGCATATATCTTAAACATATGACGTTTTAAAAAATCGTTAGAGCCAGTTTTTAGAAAATCAAAATTTTTGGAGAATTTTTATGTAAAGAATAATTGGAGGTTGGTGAATTTTCTTCAAAATCTTCGTGTTGCATCCTTGGAAGATACTGAAATTAATTACCAAGTTCGGTATTTCAGCGACTTCTCGTTTTTGAGCCATAACGTCCCCCCCCCCTCTCACACACTCACACGCATACGCACAGGTTTCTAAAATGCTTCTTTTTACTTTCTCCATACGCACTATGTACATAGTGTATAGAGAAAGTATTGCACTCCACCAAAAATTCGATACCGAGACACCGGAAATATATGTTTTAGGGTCCCCAATATCCAAAAAAAGCATTTTCACTAAAAGGTCCGTGTCTGTGTGTGTGTGTGTGTGTGTCCGTGTGTCCGCGTGTCTGTGAACACGATAACTCAAAAAGTCGGTAAAATACTAAACTTGATATTTAAATTTAGTATCTTCCAGGGATGCAACACGAAGATTTTGAGAAAAATCCTCCCACCTCCAACTACCCTTTACATGGAACTTTTTTTCGAAAATTTTGAATTTCTCAAAAATGGCTCTAAAGATTTTGATTAAAATTTCGGATATTAAACATATTTACCTGACAAATGAAATATATATCTTGAATTTTCTGGGAATAGCCTCTGAAGAGTAGTTTATTCTGGATGAATTTTACTAAATTTTGAATGACTGCTAAACCGTAAGAGATGGACAAAAGTTTACTACACAAAAAATGTAGAGCACTTTAAAACACACTATTTATGTTATATACATTTTTTTCGTGGAGTTCGTCGTTTGTGTGACATTCCTTATTTTTGGTTTCTGCTATGAAAAACGTATACTTTTCTCATACAGGAACTTGTCAGCTCCTATCCATATAAACAAAGGAACTTCATTGACTTAGCAACCAGCTTTTGACTATCACTTTAACCTACAGTTGTCCCTTATTTCGCTTCTAGTTACAAGGAAGCGAGTAATAAGACTATTTCTGCTAATTTTTTCTGATTAGCATAAAGTAAATAGAAGTATAATCTTTTTAAGAATTATTTGTTGCAGAGATATGGAGAAAGTCATGTGAATGGTACATATCAGTCTCAAAACATGTATTTCCGGTGAAATCTGGATATCTTAATTTTTTGTTGGAATATAATAATTCTCTATGCACAATGTACATTGTACATACGTGCCAGAGAAAGTAAACATTTTTTCAGTATCATTTTCATCCCCATCACATCCCTAGCATTGATATTTGCTACAACCAAACAATACGCAGAGAAAAAACATTGTGAATTAGTCCGCCAAATACAACTCACTGATTTCTTTAAGACAGTGCAAAATTAGGTTAATTTAAAATGTGAACAGTGTAATTGTACCATAAATTAAAATCGAACACAAGACTGGTAAACACCACCAGCATAACTGGTGAGTAACTGCATTTAAAAGTGCTGTTATTTTTTTTTTTTTTTTGTAGTGTTTAACCCCGCTTTTACTGCAATGTCACCGCAGGTGATAAAAGTGCTGTGCTTTATTTTACATCACATACTTATAATGTATGTAATTTATTATTACACGAATGTTTCCCTCCACCACCGTGGATTGATTCTTGTCACAGAATCATTATAACGCAGGGTAAAACATGTCTCCCAGCTACCGAAGGGAATACCCTAGGTTAAAGCGATAGTACGTCGCTACGTGAAAAAAACTGAAGTTCCGTTCCCTTTGCTTGCCAGAAGTAAACAAAAGACAGATGAGAAAAAGATAATCTACTGTTTGAGAAAACTTTAAGTAGATTAAAATTGAAAGCAATAACACGGTCAGCTCTACAAGAAAAACGTATATGACATGAACTATGTGTTTTAATGGGATCTACATTTTTATGTTTTAAGTTTTTGTCTCTCTCTCTTTTACAGCTTAACCCTTATGCAAAACTCATCCAATAAAGAGGTCTTGAGAGGCTATTTCCAGAAAATTCAAAATATATATTTGATTGTGATATAAATATCTTTAACATACGTTATTTTAATCAAAATCGTTGCAGCCATTTTTGAGAGAAAAAATTCAAATATTTTTCAATATAAAGGGGTAGTTTGTCGTGGGGCCTTTCTTTATGATAATCTTCCTGTTGGAAGATTTCACTTTTTAATTGTTTTGTTCACAGAAATGCACACACACATATATACACGGACGTACGGACCTTTTTCTAAAAAAAATCGGATTCAAGGGATTTCAAAAGATATATTTCTGTTGAAATCTCGGTGCAATACAATACCTTCTCTAGCTATTATGTACATTGAGTTAGTAAATAAGATTATTATGAATAGTTTGCTAAAGAGCTGTGGAGAAAGTCATCTGAATGGAATGCATCAGATTTTATCCTTAGTTCCCTTCCACTGTTTCTATTAAGCGTGGTTTTAGTGTAAACGTAACTGCAGAAACATACGACATCGAACATTTTTTTATATTATTTTATTTTATTTTTATTATTTATTTTTTGCAGTTTAACGTCATATCGGACGATGAATCAAATAATGAATCAAATGATTTCGGGGTCCATGGAGCTTAAAGTTACTGGATATTCGTCTTCTCAGGATAAGGGAAAACCCCGAAAAACCCTTATCCGGGTAACTCACCCTAAGTGAGATTTTAACTCACGACCTTTTGAATGTGAGGCAGACACTCTAACACCATACTACCAAGGCGGTTTTTTTTATTCTTTCATTTATAGAGACCCCTTTAACATCTAAGGTCATATCGGGGACTTTTCACTCGTCTATAGGTTCTTTAAGTTGGGTTTAAACTGTTTTGTTTTCCCCCATTCAGTCCTACATATATACTTCCAGACTCTATAGGGGATAGAGAATAATTCTGGTTAAAGGAAAATTCCCCGCCCCAACCGGGAATCGAACCCGGGACTTCCGGGCGAGAAGTTAGCTTGCTGACCACTCGACCACGGAGGCAGTCCGAACATTTTTGTCCACTCGTATTAGACCAACAGTATTTTGCAGCCTTTACTTCTGCAACACTTCGTACTCCTTGGAAGACACCCATACCGTCGAGGAGTCGAAGTTCTTATGACGTGTGGAACGTGTAAAACTTCTTGGCGCGCAGCGAAACAAACTGTTCCCACATATTCACGTTGATTATTTCCCAAGGCTATTGCAGACGGTTACACCCGCAGCATTTGCAAACGCCAGGAAGTGTCGATGCCGGCAAGTATTTTGATTGGTGCCCATGTAGGGTCGTGCAGGATGCTCCTAAAGAATTCCAGACAGAATGCGGTGATCGTCCTCGTTGATGCAGACATACCTAGTAATCTTATGCCACAGAGAGAAGTAGCAGGGTAACGACAAGCAGGCACGAAACCAAGGCACGCAACTGGCATTAAAGTTGTTTGTATCTAAATGGGACTCGAGGCATCTATCTGTTTTGTTTATGTATCTATACACATCCTTTCCTTTTGTCTGTTACGTATGTGCGTTTTAAAGAAGAAAGGCTATAGTGTGCATTGAACATGAACAGTAGTGTCTGAATGTTGTCAACCAGAGTCATTTGGAATCCAATGAAAAGGACTACTCAGCATGCCCAGCAAGCACAGTGAACCTTTACAGCCTTATCTTGGTTCAATAAATGTTTTCCAACTTACAGGGCTGTTCCAGAAGTAACCGATCTGACATATAGATAGCGGAACAATGGTAAAACGTACCAACCTTGGAAAGCTTAAGTTTGAAGTTTGACGATCTTACGTTGTTTATCATTTGTTTGGCAGCCACCATTAATGAATGCCCTCAGCGAATTTGTAAATGTAGATACAACTGGTCATCGTTATGTGATACAACACTTTCATTTGAAAGGTCTTAGTCCAACTAATATTAAAACTGAACAGGATTCTACTTTGGGAGAGCCTGCTCCTTCGTTTACAACAGTGAAATGTTGCATGGCAGAGTTTAAGCTCGCCGTACGAGCTGCCAAGGCGAACATTGCAGTGGTCGACCAAATGAGGTTACCAGTCCATAAATTGTAAAGAAAATCCACAAAAGGCATTGCGCGAGCTAGCAGACATTGCTGGCATTTCAAAAAGTTCTGTACATCGCATACTGACCGAAAATTTGGATATGAAAAAGTTGTGTGTAAGGTGGGTGACGCGTTTGCTCACAATAGAACAAAATCAGCGTCCTGAGGAGGTTTCCGTCAAGTGTTTGGCAATGTTTCGCTGCAATAAAGCTGAATTTTTGCATTGATTCACAACAATGGATGAAACCTGGGTCCATCACTTCACACCTGAGAAGAATGAACAATCAAAACAGTGAATTGGAAGGGAAGAATCGGCTCCAAAGAAGGTGAAGACAGTTCTATCTGCAGACAGGTCATAGCGTCAGTTTTCTGGGGCGTATGGGGGATAATTTTCACTGATTATCTCTATAAAGAAAAAGGTAATCAATGGCGAATATTAAGCGAACTTGTTAGAGCATTTGAGTGATTAAATCGAGCAAAACCGGCGCATTTAGCGAAAAAAAGTGTTTTGTTGCATCAGGACAGTGCACACATCCATTATCACCATGCCCAAAATCAATTAGTTAAAGTTCGAAATGTTTCCTCATGCACCCTATTCGCCAGATTTAGCCCCCTCTGATTATTTTCTGTTTCCAAACTTGAAGAGTTTAGCTAGTTTAGCTCAACTTATTCTACCTAATTGTACAAAAGAGCTTTCTTCCAATAAAAAAAAATATGAGAGGGAAAGGAGAATCGTGGTAGAATCACCAACTCAGTATTCGTCTTGGCGATCAGAGGAAAACCACGAAATACGTCTTAGTCGACGTAGGCAATCGCTGGTAATCGATCCCAGGACCTCCCGAACGCGGGCCAAAAAATTTATCACCAACCCTTGCCACTGCTACTAAAATCTATTTCTTATAGACACAAGAATTAAAAGGCATTATGGCAAACACGGACATTGTCACTAGACGTTACACAATGAATCATGGGTTCTATATCTAGCTCAGTTAAAAAGTCGATAAAATTCCAAACTTGTACCAAATAGGTATCTTTATTCCAAAAACTGATGTGTTCTATTCACATGACTTTCTCTACATCTCTGTAACAAATTATCGTTTAAAAGATTATTCTTCTATCTCCTTCGTGCTAATCGAGATAAACATTCTTGTAAGTAGAAGAGAAATAATGGAATACACTAGGCTAAAACAATAGTCAAATCTTGTATAAACTGGTTGCCATATGGACTAAATCTGTTTCTTTGCATTGCCAGGAGTTGACAAATTTTAAGACCGAAACCAATAACAAGGAATATCTCAAAATTGCCAACTCCACGAAGAAAGTATATCTATGACATAAATTCTGTGTTTCATTAAGATCTACATGGTTTTTGTGGTAAGTTTCTATCCAGCTCTTACGATTTACAAGTTATACAAAATTCATCCAGAGTAAAGAGGTCTTCAGAGGCTATTCCTAGAAAATTCAAGATATACATTTTATTTGCCGTGTAAGTATCTATAATATACGCAGAACTATTTTTGAAAAAATCAACATTTTCAAAAAAATGTTCTTGGAAAGGGTAATTTGGGGGGGGGGCATTTTTCTCAAAACCTTCGTGTCGCATCCTTGGAAGATACTAAATTTATATACCAAGTTTGGTGCTTTACCGACTTTCGTTTTTGAGTTATCGTATTCACGGACACAAACACACACGGATGTGGATAGAGGTGAATTCTCGGTATCGGATTTTTGGGTGGAATGCAATGCTTTGTCTATACACTATGTACATAGTACGTGTAGAAAAAGTAAAATCTTTTTTTTTATTCAGACGTTCTTAAAACGTGTATACCCGATGAAATTTCGGTATCGAATTTATGGGTGGAATCCAATACCTTCTCTGCCTACTATGCACATACACATGCTAGAGAAAATGATAAAACGATACTGGGTAGAGAAAAATAATGGGATTGTATCTCCTAAGAAATTTTTTGCTCACATCCGTGGTCCAGCCCACAATTTTCCTCGGAAAGAGGAACATCGATCATTGCTACTGTCCGTATCGATACAGCATTGATAACGGTGCGTGTTTAACGTGGACATACGAGAAGCAAGCTTCTTGTTACGGTAACGTACAGGGCAGAAATACGAGGAGGACCTAGCCTCACCTCATCTCTGTGGAATGTTGCCCCAAGTACAGTCGCCTCAAGTGACTGTTGCGAAAAACCAACTACTTTGTGATCAGAAATTCCTGATCGGCGAATGTGCCCGGACCAGAAATGTTTGTAGGTATCCAATTGATACTTGAAATTAAGGAGAAAGCATATTCATGTGCCCATACACGTGCCTTTCTCTAGATCTCCATTAAAATTATTTTTGTAAAGCTTATTCTTTTAGGACGATTTTTTTTTTCAACCTCCGATAGGCTATAAATAACAGACAAGGTAATAGAAAACAATTATTACTAAAAGTTTTGTACACTTATGGTTACTTTTCAACCTAATCACCAAAAAGATTAAGACATTTATCGTACCTGTGCACAAGCTTTGCAATACAAAAAATGTTGCCGCCAACGATTTCAAATGGGCATTGACGTTGTTTTGAAGATCTTGGTACTTTACGGCATTTGCGGAGTGACATTCAAAACAAACGAAGAGGAATGCTGACTTCAGGAATTGTATTGACCCATGACACGCTCGTCCACACACTGCTGGCACAACCCATCCGCTGCTTGAACATTTTCAATCGGACGTTTTCAATCATCCGCCGTACAGTCCTGACTTGGCACCCAGCGACTTTCACCTTTTCCCTGAACTGAGTTATCGTGTTCACACACACACACACCACGGACCTTTTTCAGGATACATGGGACCTAAAACGTCTATTTCCGTTGAAATCTCGGTATCGAACTTTTGGGTGGTATGCAATACCTTCTCTATACACTATGTACATAGTATGTGTAGAGAAAGTAAAAATATTATGCGTCCTTTCATATGTCTTACTCTATATCTCTCTAATAAATCATTGTTATAAAGTTTAGTCTTCTATTTACTTCATGCTAATCTAGATAAACATTAGAAATGGTCTTGTTGCTTGCTCCCTTGTAAGTAGAAAGGAAATAAGCGACTACACTAGGCAAAAGCGATAGTCAAATATTTTAAAAGCTGGTTGTTATGTGACTGAAATTCATTTCTTTGTATTACCAGGAGTTAACACATTCCCGTATCTTGAAAATGGTCAATTCCACGAAAAAATGTATAGGACATAAATTTTGCGTGTTTTAAAAAATCGATATTTTTATGCAGTGAGTTTTTTTGTCTATCTGTTACTGTTTACCAGTTATACAAAATGTAGCCAAAATGAAGAGGCTATTGCCATAAAATTTAAGATCATATTAATTTTCATGAAGATATCTTAAATGTATGGTGTTTTAATCAAAATCCTTAGAGCCATTTTTTAATAAATCAAAATTTTCCTATATTTTTTTTCACATAAAGCGTAGAATGCGGTGGGGGGTTTTCCTCAAAATGTCATGTCGCATCTCTGGAAAATGCTAAACTTAAATACCAAGTTTGGTATTTTACCAACTGAGTTTTATTTTCACAGATACACGGGCACACGCGCGCGCAAACCGTTTTCTAAAAATACTTGTTTTTTTGGATACAGGTGACTCTAAAACTGTATTTCCGGTGAAATCTCAGTATCGAATTTTTAGGTGGAGTGCAATACCTTCTCTACCTACGTACCATGTACTATATAAAGTAAAAATCTGATGTGTTTCATTCACATGACTATCTACCCGTTATGCAAACAGACTGTACTTAAAAACATTATTCTTCTCTCTACTTCATGCTAATCAAGATAAGCATTAGCAGTCTTATAAGTCATGTATTTCCTTATAAGTAGAGGGGAAATAAGGGAATACACTAGACTAAAACTACAGTCAGATCTTTTAAAAGTGTCGCTAAGCGATTAGCATTTAAATTGGGATCTCTTTGTATGTCTAGGAATAAAACAAACGAAAAACGGTTTACACATTGCTGTTGAAGAAAACCATAAGTATTTTAAAATTGAAACCAATAACAATGAATATCTCGGAACCGCAACAAAAATATACAGGACCTAAATTGTGTGTTTTGACAGGATCTAAAGTGCTTTTTGCAGTGAGATCTTGTCCTTCTCTTAAGGGTTACTACTTATGCAAAAGAGTTTTAGAGTGAAGATTATTTTAGAGGCTATTCCTAGGTAATTTAAGAAATTCATGTTTAATTTGTTTTACTGCTGTCCATGAAAGAGAACTGACTTTCAATGACATAACAACCAGCTTTTAAATATCTAATATAGCTATCACTTTAGCCACATTTTTTGTAGTAATTGTATTTCTATCTCATACGGTTTACCAGTTATGCAAAATCAGCAAAATTCATCCAGAATAAAGAGGAATTCAGAGGATATCCTCAGAATATTCAAGATATACATTTTATTTGTGAAGTAAATATCTTTAATACACGGTAATTTAATCAAAATTTTAAAGTTAGTTTCGAGAAAAAAAAATTAAAAATGTCCATGTAAAGCCTAGTTCATGGTGGGGGGATTTTCTTGAAAATCTTCGTATCGCATCGTTGGAGGATACTAAACATAAATGCCAAATTTGGTATTTACAGTCGATTAGTTTTTGAGCTATGCTGTCCAAAGACACACACGCGAAACTTTTGCTAAAAATGCTTTTTTTTTCAGACTCAGGGAACCTCAAAACATGTTTCTGGTGAAATCTCGACCTCGATTTTTGGTTGGAATACAATACTTTCTCTAACTACTATATACATTGTATGTAGATACGTGCTAGAGAAAGTAAAAATAATAAGACAATTTCTGATTTAATTGTTTTTTCACAGAAGCCGTGTATAGGACAGGTAGAGTCGGACTGAAAAATGCAATGGCTTAGCCGGGATTTGAACAACAGATCTCCCGGTCTTTAGCTGAATCGCTACCACTGAGCTACCATGGCAACATACCAGCATAACATTGCATTTCTCAACTGACTCGCATGTTTCCCGGTAAACCACAACGTGGTCCCAAATTATTTTGAGATGTGAACCCTAAAGGCGAATTACAACGTTGTAAGTACTTTAAGTCCCATGATTCATAGTATAGCCAGCTATTATGGTCAATTGGCATTGAATTTTGTTTTTCCCCCATACAAACCATGTATACGACAGGAGTTGGATTGGTAGAGACAGACTGAAAAATTCAATACCATAGTCAATGCCATTTATCCGACTCTGCATATCCATGACAATTTCTGCCAATGTTTTATCTTGATTAGCATGAAGAAATTACAGTAATCATCTTTTATAAGAATATTTTGTTTGCAGAACATGTAGAGAAAAGCATGTGAATAAAACACGTCAGAGTTTTAGTATTGGTGTTCACCACTTAGGTTTGAACAGAAAGCCTTCTCCGAAGGAGTTTTCCCGAACTGCAGTTAGCCAGCAAACAGCTGATTGCTTTGCCTCTCATATCACCGTTTGGTATTGTCACGCTACTAAGTGCTAAGTGTGCTGCACATTTGCTTAGCAAACACGTGTGGCTTTGTAAATAGATACCCAAATAACGACTTTCGATTTTACCGGAAGCACCCTTGACGCTCCAAGTGCCTTCCAATACTGGGATTGCCTATATATGTACATTCGCAATGCCGGTCATGCGCCATTACGCAATGTAGTGATGTTACACTTTCTGTGTTCAAGAAACAAGAAAATAACGTGTTATTAGCAGCGCTCAGAGTTTGTTTCCGCTTCAGGCTGAAGCGAAGCAGGCGCCATTCTGGCCCAAACAGTTGTTTAAACTTGTTCCACAGGCCCAGGGGAATTGCAGAAGCAAGTCTGTGGCTCCTGTGTAGGTAAGAATAAAAAAAAAAAAAAAAAAAAAATTCTGATGTGTTACACTCACATGACTTTCTCTAGCTGCTCTACAAACAAACTTCTTACAAAAAAGTATTCTTCTTACTACACAATGCTAACCAAGATAAACATTAGTAGAATGTTTTTATTACTTAATTCCTTATAAGTAGAAGGGAATGCTATGTGATAGTCAAATGTTTTAAAAGCTGTCGTTATGCGATTGTCATTGCAAATCGCTTCTTTGCTTGCCCAGAAGTTGAACAGTAGAAAAACGGACATTTCCTGTCTGAGAAATGTGCAAGTACTTTACAATTGAAACCAATAACAAAAAATATCTCGGAAACTGTTAACTCCACAACAAAAACAAGGACATAAACTGTGTGTTTTGACGAGATGTACATTTTTTGTGTAGTAAGTGTTTATCCATCACTTACGGTTTAGCAGTTAAGCAAAATTCGGCGAAATTCGTCCAGAATAAATGTTCTTCAGAGGCTATTTCCAGAAAATATAAGATTTACATTTTATTTGGGATGTAAAAAGTCGGGATTTTAGTCAAAATCCTTAGAGAGGCATTTTTAGAAAATCAAAACTTTCTAAACTTTTTCCCCTATAAAGGGGTGTTTGTGGTGGGGGGATTTTTCGTAAAAACCTTGTGATTTTCTTTGGGTGATGCTAAACTTAAATACCAAGTTTGGTACGTAATGGACTTTTCATTTTTGAACTATGTGGTACACACACACACACACACACACACACACACACACACACACACACAAACACTGAATATTCTAAAAATGCCGTATTTCATCAGAATAGATGTTTTGAGTGGTCGTCTCCTTAGCGCGGTGGTAGCGTTGCTACTTACCAAGCGGGAGACCTGGGTTCGATCCCCAGTACCGGCGTGGGGATTTTTCCCCCGCTGGGAGACCTGGCCCGAGGTGCACTCAGCCTCGTAAGGTCCCTGGGGGGGCCAATTGAGGAGCTACTTGATGGAGAAGTAGCGGCTCCAGGTCATGAGGACCGCATTAACCGGCCGGGGGGATTCGAGGCGCTGACCACGTCTCACCCTCCAATACTGCACCCCATCCATGACGTCTATAGTGGACCGAGATGGGAGACGCAGCGGTCGGGCGGTAGGCCAAGGTTCCCCGTGAGCTGTCGTGCCATGGAGTTAAGATGTTTTGAGTTTCATTGCAAAGAAGAATAGAAAAAGGTCAGTATTATGTGTGTGTACGTTTGATTTTCAAGAAAACACCCCACCCAAGAATACTATTCCATAGATGGAAAAAGTTCGAAAGTTTTGATTTTCAAAAAAACTGGCTAACGATTTTTATTAAAATGTTGCATATTTACATATAAATATCTCTAAAACTTTCCTTGGTAATAGTCTCTGCAGCCCACTTCTTTCTGAAGGAATTCTTCATAACTGGTAAACTATAAGAGTTACACAAAATATTACTACACATAAAATGTACGTCTCGTTAAAACACACAATTTATGTTCTATACACTTTTTTTTAGCTAGCCATTTCTGAGATATTCCTGGTTATTAGTTTCAATTTTAAAATTTACTTTTCTGAAACGGAAAGCATCATTTGTTTGAAATCTCGCAAATCAACAACTTGTAAAAGGTTTGTCTATTGCTTTAGCCTAGTATATTCCCTTATTTCCCTTCTAATTACAATGAATTAAGCAATACAGCAGTTGTATTAATGTTTATCTCGATTAGCATGAGGCAGATAGAAGATAAGCTTTTGTAAGAATTATTTGCTGCCGAATAGGTAGAGAAAGTCCTGTGAATGTAACACATTAAATGTTTTCCTATCTACAGTGCAATCACGTGAAAACTATCTCTGAGCCTTCCACTTACACTGGTGGGCGATGCCACATAGTGTAGACCAGGTGTTCATCTAAGTAGTAAGGTTTCTTGAGAACATTTTCAAGAGTGGGGTTAAATTTCCTAAATGTTTGGTCGTGAAAGTTTCAGACTTGTCATCACTTGCAGTATCCTATCCAATAATGCACAAAAACGGGTTTTACTTACTCTAGTACTCTGGTAAACGGTTGTGCGGTAACAAATTCTTAGAGACAATTGACTGACCATTAATTAGTATTATGTTACATAAGGGAGCCCTCTGTCATGTCAACACGTAAACTATTTCAGGAGAAACTCTGATAAAGGGAGGGGAGCTGCCACTTCAGGGAAGATAAAATCATTTTGTGAAAGTTCTCAAGGGATCTGCTGTAAGCAGTCACTCACGCAATTAATACGACAAGGAATGTAATATGTAATATTGAAACTAAATACCTCATGTATAAACTCAATATGTAGGCCTCATAGCTTATAAGAGTAAAATAAAGTTGAAGTGGAGTTGCTTTGTTGAGATCTGTGCTACATAGTTTGTCGTAGGAGGAAGGTTCTGGAATCAGAAATGTCTCGAAAAGGTCCTTTTTTATTTCTCGTAAATTCCGTATGTACAATACATAGTTGATAAAGAGGTTAATCCGCCAAAAATTCGATACCGAGGTATCACTGGAAATACATGTTTTAGGACCTCCCGAAGAGTAAAAAAAAAAGAATTTTTAGAAACATGTCCGTGTGTGTCGTTTTTTAATAGTGTTTAACGCCTGCTTTTACTAAATATACACCACAAGCGATTATACTGATGATATATGGAATGAAGATGGAGTCCCGGTCGAATACGATGGCGGGGGAAACCGGAGAACCTGGAGAAAATCGGCCATAAATCACACGTGCGGTCACCTAGGATCGAACCAAACTGGCGTTAAGTTTGATACCTTCCAAGAATACGACTGGAAGATTTTCAAGAAAATCCCCCCTACACCCAACTACCCTTTATATGGAGTATTTTTAGATTTTTTTTTATTTTCCCAAAAATGGCTAAATATTTTTATTAAAATGCCACATGATTAAGATATTTTCATGAAAAACGAAACGTATATCTTGAACTTTCTGGGAATAGCTTCTGAAGACCGCTTCATTCGGTGACTTTTGTGTAACTTTTATAGAATTGGTAAATCGTAAGAGATAGACAAAACCTTTCTGTACATAAAATGTAGATCTCATTAAAACATAAAATTTATGTCGTATACATTTTCTTTACAGTTAACCGTTTTCGGGATATTCTGATTTATTGGTTTCAGTTTTAAGGTACTTCAACTTTTCTGAAACGGGAGACATCTTTATTCCCGCCTCTCTTTTGTTTACTCATAGGAAACAAAGAAAACCGAATTTCAACTGCTTCACTTATCGGCTTTTAAACATCTTCCTGGAATTTAGCCTGTGCATTCCTTTATTTCCTTTCTGCTTACAAAGAAGCAAGTAATAAGCCAGTTCTGCAACATTTACCTTGATTAGGATGAATAATCTTTTGTAAGAAAAGTTGTTTGTGGAACAGCTAGAGAAAGTCATATGAATGGATCATATATTTTTTTTTTAAATAAAGTTTAATAGTGAGTTGCATGGTCGTCTCCTTGGCGCGGTGGTAGCGGGAGCTGCGCAGCTGCTTACCAAGCGGGAGACCTGGATTCGATCCCCAGTACCGGCGTGGGGATTTTTCCCCCTCTGGGAGATCTGGCCCGGGGTGCACTCAGCCTCGTAAGGTCCCTGGGGGGCCAATTGAGGAGCTACTTGATGGAGAAGTAGCGGCTCCAGGTCATGAGGACCGCATTAACCGGCCGGGGGAGACTCGAGGCGCTGGACATGGTTGTAATTTGGTTGCATTCTGATTGGAAAATAGTTATATTCACACAAGGGTTCATTGGGAGCTCCTTCTGCCCAAGCATTACCGTTCATTCACTCTTAAGCAAGCGACAAGTCCATGTATAGCCTTTTCCGAAAGTATAGGGCCCAATAGACGGTTTCCTTTTGATACATTTAGAAAATATATTGTAGTCCATTGTAATAGTTGTAACGCAAGCAAATCGCATATAAAACTGTTTATTTTATTTGTCACAATACGTATTTATTATCTTCGTGCTATTTATACTTTATAATACAAAATATACCTTTTAAGCCGCTCCAATGCGAGCGCTGGGGACTCCGAGCACCCGTGGTACTTCAGACGTTACTAGCAGTGCCCGGCCGAACATCTGTGCCCTGTTCAGATTGGGTTGGACTCGGCGGGGCAGTGGTTCCCGAAACCCATGGGAGATTGGGTGCATCTGGCCTTAATATACTCCGGCCACTAACCTGGAGAACTTAGTAGGCCGATGCTGGTATAGTTTTTTCCCCCTACCGCTGGGTAATAACCATTAGCAAACAAAAAACTACCCTGTACTGGGGGCGAGAGGCAATGTAATAAAATCTATTTCCAGGACACACTGTCTGTAAGTCGAGAATCACGCCTCAGTTAAGGAACCAGTTAGTGGAAGGATTGGCAACAAGTAAGGGTTGGTTTTCAACCGCACACACCCTAATAACAAAGTTAAGGACTTTGGAAGGAGTGTTGGGCAGGGTCATCATGTTCTGAAAAATACTGTATTTGTCATCCCCATAAAGGTATTCGGTAGTCATACCCCAATGAGGTTGATGCGCGTAAGTGGTGTATCCATTTCCGTCCTTCGAGAAAAAATAGATTCTGACATAATGAAAAAAAAAACCTTGGATTTCTTGGAGTCACACCTGAATTGTCAGGTCACTGCTGTGTGATTTCTGCCCACCTATATCTATAGTAAAACCCAGTAATGTAAGGGACTTCTGCCTCTCTCTTCTCCGTTTGTAAACAACATACCATTATACTAATGGAAATTAATTTAACCTAAAGCCATTTCTGTCCCTAGTGATTGTAATGCCAACTCGCAGTTGAATTTGACATTGCACTTTCCCACAGGGGACACTATTGTCCATTTTCAATTCGTGCATCTTCCAATCGTTGCATTGATTGAGAAGGCAGATATGACAATGGGAATGAAGTGATGATTAGAGCTGAGTTTTGGTTTCCGAAGCGCACACGGTTACGAACACACATAGCAGTCAGCAGTAGAAACAGATGGTAGTTGGAAGGAGTTTGTAGCGTAAACATGCACACGTTGAGGTATAATCAGTTCCAAAAGTAGTTTATTATATGCATTGACATTATATTCATTGTTCTGATTCATAAAGTAACACAATAAAACAATTATTTCATAATATGATTAGTAAATAGAAACGCCTTGCACTTTTACAAAATAAAAGCACAAAACTTGATACAAAAAATGCAGGATATTAATGTGCAGAGCTTTGAAAAGACAATGAACATAAATCAACCAAACTCACTCAGAATTCATTGCAAGATACATCTTCATTATATCGAAAGAAAAGGCTCTCCTTCTGTCTTTCAAAATATGTTTGAAAAATCCACAAGTTGTTCAGTGCTGAACGCCTACTCTTTCGTATTTTCGACATTTTTCAATCTGCGCTCTCTTTCGGGACCCCGGATTTAGCTGTAGTGGCCATAGAACAACTGACGCAAAGACTGGCAGATGGAAGAAAAGTTCATATCGTTTCACTTTGTTCGCCACAAATGCCCTTCAGACGTTGAAAATCGAACTAGGGTGCTTTGTTGGTATGCGAATGTCTATGTGGTGTATTATGGTGGAGAATAAATTATTCCTTTATATTTGAAATGGTTTTAATTTCTCTATTACGTGTGTATAATATATATAGTAAGTAGGGAAAGTATTGTATTGCACCCAAAAATTGGATACCGATATTTCACCGGAAATACATGTTTTGATGACCCCTGAATAAAAAAGTCTTTTTAGAGAAAGGCCTGTGTGTATGTGGAATGCATAACTCCTAAAACGAAAATAAGAATGTTTTTATTTAAGTTTAGGAACTCAAGAATACGACACCAAGATTTTTTTGGAAAACCTCCCACCATCAATTACCCTTTGTCATGAACATTTTTCGAAATGTTCGGTTTTCTAAAAATTAACAACTTTTCTTATAGATGTATAGGTTAAAGATGTTTACATGCCAAATTAAATTCAATATATAGGTATATTTTATTTGTGATGTAAATATCGATAATGTACGGTTTTTAATCAAAATCGTCTCAGCCATTTTTGAGAAAAACAAAATTTTCAAAACATTCTCCATGTAAAGTGTAGTCTGAAAGGGGTATTTTATTGAAAACTTCGTGTCGCATCCTTGGAAGATACTAAACGGTATAACGGACTTGCGCGCACACACACACACACACACACACACACACACATACCCACACACCCACGCGCCTCAAAAATATATTTATGGTAAAATCTCCACATCGAATTTTTGGGTAGAATGCAATACATTCTCTACCTATGTGCATAGTACGTATAGAGAAAGTAATAAAAGAGAGTGCGGAAACCGTAAATATTTTAGAAATATTTCTTTTACAGTGGATATACATTTGTGCCTCTTTTTGTAATAAAAATATCGAAAATTCGATGCTTTTTCCAAAATGTTTTAGGGAAAGGAATAGAATTAGGATTACTCACAGACGGCCCCAACCAAACGTAAGCCTAAGGGGCTCTTGGAACTTTTGTAACTCCAAGGAGGGAAGAAGGGTCCAGGGAAAGTCCAGAAGGACTACCAGATACGGATAACGATTTTGAAACACCCGATACCTATATTACCTGCACTCATGCTAGTGGAGTATAAATTCCAACTCTTTACTTCTGCCTTCGTTTCTGATATCTGTTACATCAAGAAATCGCCTTTCGGAAAGAACTTAAAAGTATAACTGGCTCTTGGCCATATAGATGGGCAGATGACCTTTCAAAAATCAGGCATCAGTATCTTCTGGTCTTAAAAAGTAGAGTTAAAATGTAATTATACAAAACGGGTTAGAATTTAATTATGTGTAACAAATAAGCGTAAAGATTCCTACTCACGTCGCAGAACACGGAATGGGATACAGGCCTAACTGATAAATGAAGCCAGCAGGGTCCTGAACAGGAATTCTTAAGTGGCTCTTAAGAAATGGTGACTGTTTTGGAGAGATCAGGCGCCCCTGGGGGCGTGGCGGGCCCCGACCATCACTTGTTTCTGCTTTTTGTCAGCGGTAGTATAGTAGTCACGAAATAACATACATTAGGCTGTTAGGTGCCCGAGGCAGGTGGGGGAAGGGATGCCTGAAAGTGATCTGGTACAAAAATAGGTACCGTTTGACCTCCAGGTTACCTCACTAGAGGCCTCAAACTAGGACATGCCTGCGTTATGTTTAGTCGTGGTAGTCGTGGAGGCCTCTCGCAAAGAGGATGCCTTATTTACTGGGCGCCATGCGACTTGTTCGTCTCTGGAGTATGGGGTTAGTGTGTCTGCCTCGCATTTAAAAGGTCCCGAGTTCGAATCTTGGTTAGTGTGGGTTACCCGGATAGGTTGTTTTTTTTTTTTGTTTTTTTTGTGGTTTTCCATTATTCTGAGAAGATAATATTGAATAACTTAAGTCCAATGAGCTCCGAGCTTATTTGAGTATCATTTCACCGATTTCATTCATCGTCCGACATGACTAACAAGGTTCAACAAACAACTTTTCTTACAAAAGATATTCTTTTATCTACATCATATTAATCCAGACAAACATTGCCAGAACCGGTCTTTTTACTTACTTCCTTCCTTGTAAGTAGAAGGTAAATAAGGGAATGTACAGGCTAAAGCGACAGTCAGATCTTTTCAAAGGCGGTCGCTAAGTGAAGCATTTGTTTCCTAGGAGTTAACAAAAGAAAGGCAAAAAGAAAGACGTCTTCCGTTTGAAGGAAGTTAAAGTTAAGCACCTTAAAACTGAAACACATAACTCGGAAACGGTTAAATACAAAAAAAAAAAAAAAAAAAATAATAATAATAATAATAATAATAATAATTCACATAAATTGTGTGTTTTAATGAGATCTACATTTTTGTGTAGCAGGGTTTTTTTTTCTATCTCTTTGGGTTTACCAGTTATAAAAAAGTTATATAAAACTTATCCGAAAGGAAAGGTCATCAGACTTTATTCCCAGAAAATTCAAGATATATATTTTGTGTGTCATTGAAATATATTAAACATATGGCATTTTAATAAAACTCGTTACAGCCATTTTTGAGAGAGTCAAAATTTTCGAAAAATGTTCCATGTTAAGAGTAGTTGGAGATGGGGGATATTCTTGAAAGCCTTTGTGTCGCATCCTTTGAAGATACTGAATTTACGTACCAAGTTTCAACCGACTTTTCGTTTTTGAGCTGTGCTGCACACACACACACACACACACACACACACACACACACACACACACACACACACACACACGTGTTTCTAAAAGTGTTTTTTTTTTTTTTGCTTTTTTTTTTGGATTCAGGAGTCTCAAAATATTTACTTCTGCTGTAATCTCAATATCGAATTTTTGTGTGCAATACTTAGAGTTAGTTGTTTTTTATTACTTTCGCCATCACGTACGACGTACATGGTACATAGAGAAAATGTTCCACTCCATCCAAAATCTCGATACCGAGATTTCACTGGAAACACATGTTTTGAGACCTCTGAATCAAAAAAGAACTTTTAAGTGTCCGTATGCGTGTGTGCAGCATAACTCAAAAACGAAAATTCCGTTAAATACCAAAGTTCGTATTTAAGTTCTGTATCTTCAAGGATGAGGCACGAAGATGTTCATGAAAATCCCCTCTTCCCTATCGCTCTTTACATGAAACATTTTTCGAAAATTGTGATTTTTTTAAAAAATGGTTATAACGATTTTAATTAAAATACCATATGTTTAAGATATTTTCATGACAAAAAAATGTAGATCTTGAATTTTCTGGAGATAACCTCTAAAGACCTCTTCATTCTGGATAGCTTTTGCATAAACCGTAAGAGGTAGACAAAAACATACTATACGAAAAATGTAGATCTCGTCAAAGCACACAATTTATGCAAGTTAACCGTTTTCGAGATACTCCGTGTTATTGGTTTCCATTTTTAACTAATTAAACATTAATTCTCAAACGGGAGAACATCTTATGTTTTAATCCTCTTCACGCAAAGAAACCCGAATTTCAATTTTTCACAAAGCGATAGCTTTTAAAAGATTTGGTGACCTTCAAATGGGTTGACGTATGTCCTTGAGCGCCACCAGGCCGGCAGCCAATCGGAGTGCTGCTGTGTTGACATATAGTATTCACGCTTAACTGGGGAGTAACGTACTAAGTGATTCCGTCTCTCATAAATGCTACTTACGTTAAGACAAAATCTTCAAATTTTGCAAAAAATATTAATTCACGATTTGGAATAATGTTCGTAGCAGAACCGTAAAAAGCACAGATTTTTAGCTTAAATAGTTTTCATAATACACATGAATAAACATTATGTCGCCAGGCAGATTTGCAGTATGCGAGTGAGAGGGAAATATGAAAAGAGTGGGGAAGCGACCTGGCAACGCAGAGTACGATAACGCATCTCATTCGCTGCAGCGTAAAACTCTTCCCATTTGAAAAACATAATTAAGTCTCAACTCGCTACTTTAGATTCCTGGCGAAGTGGGAGGAAAGTGGACATATTACAGCAGTAGCGCGAGTAAATGGAAATACCGGTTTTCTGTGTCATTTTAACGAGAGTTTTCAAATGAGTATGTACAACCTTCAACTTGAAAGACACAATTATGTATGTTTCTCACGTATGTTATTTTCCAAATAGGGGCTCCAAACCAATTCCCGGACGCTTGTATCGTAAAAAAAAAACCAGCATTCCCCAATTTGTTTTAAAGAATCCATCACCATAGTCGTACCAGTTTCTCTCGATTTTCTACCTCCCTCATTTATTCATTTTTATTTATTTAGTACACCTTTCACAGATTAGAAGTCTTTTGGAAAATCTTGCCATTAAACAATTTTTCTTGAAATCTACCTCCCCGATTTTTACTTTCTCTAGCGCGTATGTACATGATATTAAAGAATGTGTTGTATTCTAACCAAGAATTCGATGTCGAGATTTCACTGGAAATATATGTTTTGATGTCCCTGAGTCTAAAACAATTTTTTAGAAAAAGGTCCGTGTGTGAGGACAACATAGCTCAAAAACGAAAATACCTTTAAATATTTTATTTATTTATTTATGTATTTATTTATTTGTATTTGTTTAGTATCTTCCAAGGAGGCGACACGAAGATTTCAAAAAATCTCCCCACCACAAACTACCCTTTACATGGAAGCATCTTTGAAATTTTTATTTTTCTCAAAAATGGTTCTTAATGATTTGGACTAAAAAATTATGTATTAAAAGATATTTACATTACAAATAAAATGTATATTTAGAGCTTTCTGAAAATAGCCTCTGAAGAGGTTTTTATTCTGGATGAGTTTTGCAAAATTTTGCATAACGGTTAAACCGTAAGAGATAACAAAAATCATTAAAACACATTATTTATGTCATATACGTCATGCAGAGTGAACCCTTTTCGAGATATTCCTTGTAAATGGAGATATTCCTTTAAACGATCTAACTTTTCTAAACGGGACAATGCAAAGTGAATCAAACCTTAATACTTCACATAGTCAGCAGCTTTAAACTATTGCTTTAAACTAATGTATTCCTATTTTTATTCTCCTTACAAGAAAGCAAATAAGACCAATTCTGCAAATGTTTATCTCGATTAACATGATGTAGATAAAAGAATGCTTGTAAGAATAGTTTGTATATTTAACAGCTAGAGAAAGTTATATCAATGGAAGACAATGCTTTTTTTTTTGTTTTTTTTAACCTTCATGGATTAGAAGTCCTTTGAAAAATGTTAACCTTTACACAGTTAACTGTTCATGAAATCAGTGCACACACAGCCCTTTTTTCTAAAAATGCTTTATTTAGATACGTGGGCACCATAAACGTGTATTTTCGGTAAAATCTCGGTATGGAGTTTTGGGTACTATGACCAGAAAGTAAAAAGCACAAAATAACCCAGTAAAGATCTTGAAACTAGCCTTAAAATGAGAACTGGAAAATAATCTCAGAAGCAATAGGTGATTTTAAAAAGCTTTCTAATGAGGTTGTGACAATAAAAATACTTGTGCTACAGTAACCCCATTATATGGTCCAAAAAATATGGACCTAAAATAGGCTATGACCCTATTGAGATTTCATTTGAGGAAAGCTATATTCAAATATTTCAAAAGCTGATTGCTATGTCAAACAATTAAGGTTCGGTTCGGTTTGCATGGTCCTGTCTGAGAAAAGTTTAAAATGAAATTAATAACAAGGAATATCTAGAAAACTCCACAACTCCATGACAAAACCGTATATGACATAAATTGTGTATTTTAATCAGATCTTTATTTTTTTTTCATAGTAAGTTTTTGTGTATCTCGTACTGTTTAACCATTATCCAAAATTCTGCAAAACCCATCCGGAATGAAGATGTCTTCAGAGAAAATTCAAGATAAACTGTTTATTAGTCATGTAAATATCATTAAAATAGAATATTTTAAATCAAAATCGCTATAGTAATTTTTGAGAAAATCAAAATGTTCTAATCCCTCTTAAGGGTAGTTTGGGTTGTGGGGATTTTCCTCAAAATCTTTGTGCCGCTTCCTAGGAAGATACTAAACACAAATACCAAGTGTGGTATTTTACCGACTTATTGTTTTTGAGTTATCGTGTTCACGGACACACACGCACGCATTTTTTTCTAAAAATACTTTTTTTTGGAGGGATACATTTCCGGTGAAATCTCGACATCGAATTTTTGGTGGAATGCAATACTTTATCTAGCTCTATGCATATTGCATGTGCCTACTGCTAGAGTAAGTAAAAATGTGTAATTAAGAAAGACATTCCGCATGTGTCAGTAAAAATTCTGAGTGTAGGCATAAAAACAGTGGGTGAATATATCAGCTAAAAGCCTATAAGCACTTCACTGATGTTGCTAATGGCGCTAATGCCAACACATTACTCAGCCTAAACCATCAAACGCAATTTAACCACGTGGTGTGGCATTAACAATCTCAAACCTGTTTCTCAAAGTACCTAAATTGCATCTGTGAGAAATATAAAAAAACATTCTTCATTCTTAATAGAAAAAAGAAAGAAAACATAAATGCTGTCCAAGAATAAGAGAAATAGAGACAAACACAACTCTAAGGTGACAACTTTATTGATAACTCAATTCAAATTCATTCAGTTTCGCTTGGAAAAGAAGTCTGAAGTGTGCCATTTATATAACTTTATCTACATCAGGCTAATCAAGATAAACATTAGCAGAAATTGTCTACTTACTTGCTTCCTTGTAGTAGGAGGGAAATAAGGCAATACACTAGGTTAAAGAGATACTCAGGTCTTTTAAAAGCTGGTTGGTATGAGAAACAATGCATGGACAGAAGTAAAACAAAAGAGATCTGAAACGAAAGAAGTCTTCCCGTTTGAAAATATTTATGTAAAACTAATAACAAGGAATATCTCTGAGTAGCTTTGACATAATTTTTTTTTTTTTTTTTTTAACGAGATCTACATTTTACTGTCTATACTTTTACCAGTTATACAGAAGTTGTTCAGGATGAGAGAGGGCATTCCCAGAAAATTCAAGCTGTACATTTTGTTTGCCATGAAAATATCTTAAACACATATTTTAATAAGAATCATTAAGAGCCAATTTTTGAAGAAATCAAAATTCTCGAAATATTTTCCATGTAAAGGGTAATTAGGGTTGGCAGAATTTTCCTTAAAATCTTCGTGTGGCATCCATGAAGGGTACTGAACTTGCATACCAAATTTGGTATTTAAACAATTTTTTTTCTTTTTGAATTATACTGTACAAATACACACTCACACAACAATATTTTTCTAAAAATGTCTTTTTTATTCAGGGGATCTTAAAAACATGGATTTCAGGTGAAATCTGGATTCGAATTTTTGGGTGAAACACGGTACTTTCTCTACTACTGAGTACAATGTCATCAGTCATTCGGAAGCGACTAAAGGTTTCGTGAACCGAAAGCTAAGTCAGTCAATAATGAACAGTATGTTTTGCCTGTTGTAGGCTTATTTAAAAGGAGTGAAAGTTCCTCCCGCAAGTTCATTAATTTCCCTTGCATCATTTGCAACCGGTATAAAGAATCCGTTTGGCATTTAAGTGATAATTAGCAACAGCTATGAAGTTACTAACATTTCTTAGGTTTCAGAAAAAGTTATGGTTTACGTAACTGCATGAAAAACGTGAAGGCTTTATGATTATTTCTTTTAAAGGAAAGCTACCCTACTGTTACTGTTAGAATAGGGATGCTGATTTCGTGAACACGATTTTACTATCAAATAAACGACAACTATATTATTATTTTATTATTATTATTTTATTATTATTATATTTCTACTTTCTCCTTTCTCTAGCACGCTCACAGTAGGTAGAGAAAGTATTGTACTCCACCCTAAAATTTGATATCGAGATTTTACTGCAGTTACAAAAGAATCCAAAAAAAAAAAAAAAAGTACTTTGATAAAATGACGCCTTTGTGTATCCGCGTGTCTGTGATCAAACTCAAATACCAAACTTGACATTTAAATTCAGAGATACGAAGATTTTTAAGACAATCTTCTTACTCAAATTTCCCTTTTCTTGGAGGTCTTGATTTTCTAAAAGTGGCTAACAATTATGATTAAATAGCCAAGTTTAAGACATTGTTATGAATGCAGCTCGGTTCGGGGTTCCAAAGCACACATAGTTACGAACATACAGAGGAGTGGGGAGGGGTTTGTAGCGTAAACAAGCCCATGTTGAGGTATATTCAGTTCCAAAAGTAGCCCATCACATGTAATGACATATGCAATTTTCTAGTTCATAAGTGACAATAAAACAATTGACTAGTAAATAAAACACACGTACTTTTACAACTAGAAGTACGATAAAGATTGATACAAAAAATTCAGGATAATAAACATGCAGTGCTTTGAAAAGACAATGAACATAAATCAACTAAACTCACTCAGAATTCGTTGCAGTGAATTAGAAGATACAGCTTTACTGCATTGAAAGAAAATACTCTTTTCCAGTCACTCAAAATGTTTGAATCCACTGGTTTGTTCAGTGTCAAACGCCTACCCTTTCGTATTTTGGACATTCTTCAATCTGTGTTCTCTTTCAGCTCACTTGTTTATCTACTAGCGGGAACTGAAAGAGGCCAGGCAGTGAGCAGTGCTAGATAATGCAACACGTTTTAAAACGGGCTGTAAAGATCACGCATTCTCCATCACGCCTGTGTGCACCGAACGTTAATCCCAATTCCATAACCCCAGACCGAGTTCTAATTATGAAATTAAAATGCATATCTTGATTTTCGGGAATAGTCTCTGAAGTTCTCTTCATTCTGGATGACTTGAATAACTGGTAAACTGTAACATATTTCAAGATCTTTTATATAAAAAATGTGGATCTCGCTAAAACTTATTTATGTAAAGTACTGTTTTGTTGGGTTAAACGTTTCGGAGATATTGCTCGTTATCGGTTTACATTTTCCAATGTTTTTACATGTGTTATTTGGGAAATTGTCATTCGTTTGTATTTTTAATCCTAGCCATGGTAAGACAATAGAATTTAAAAAAATCATCACAAAACGACTAACTCTTGAAAGATATATCTTTCGCTTTAGCCTTATGGATTCTCTTCTTTTTCTTACACACAAATAAATAACTAATAAGAATATTCCTTTAATGTTTATCTTAATTAGCATGAGGTAGATAGAAGATTAATATTTTGTAAGAATAAATTGTATCAGAATAGATAGAGAAAGTCATGTGAATGCAACACATTAGCTTGCTTTTTAAAACAAAGCTACCCTTCTGCTAAACTTACCCCATGAGTGACATTATGGGACACGCGGACACAATTTCACTGTGAAGCCGTGCCGTAGCCGAATGGTTAGTCCTCTTTCTTGCCTCTTACCAGGTGGGATTTGTGGTTAGCAAAGACGCGTAGGGGCGGGTTTTCTCCGGGTTCTCCGGTTCCCCCATCGTCGCATTCTATCGGTGCTCCATCTTCATTCCATGTATCATCACTGTCATCGTCTAGGGTGCCTATGTAGTAAAAGCGGGCGATAAGTACCATAAAAAGTCACTATCACCTGAACCTTAACGATTGAATTTTTACTTTCTCTATACGAGCTATGTACATAGTGTATAGAGAAGGTATTGCACTCCACCAAAAAATACGATACCGAGATTTCACCGGAAATATATGTTTTAGGGTTCCCTGTATCCAAAAAAAGTATTTTCAGAAAAAGGTCCGTGTGTGTGTCCGTGTGTCTGTGAATACGATAACTCAAAAACGAAAAGTCGGTAAAATACCAAACTTGGTATTTAAGTTTAGTATCTTCCAGGGATGCGACATGAAGATTTTAAGGAAAATCCCCCCACCCTCAACTACCCTTTACATGAAACTTTTTTCGAAAATTTTGATTTTCTAAAAAATGGCTAACGATTTTGATTAAAATATCGCATATTAAAGATATTTACTGACAAATAAAATTTATATTTTGAATTTTCTGGGAATAGCCTCTGAAGATTACTTCATTCTGGGTCAATTTTACGAAATTTTGCATAAGATATGGACAAAAACTTGCCACACAACAAATGTAGAGCACCTTAAAACACACAATTTATGTTATATATATTTTTTTCGTGGAGCTGATGTTTTTTTAGATATTCCTGGTTTTGGGTTTCAGCTATAAAAACTTATACTTTTCTCATACAGGACTTTGTGAACTCGTGTCCATACAAACAAAGGAACTTCAGTAGCAGAGCAACCAGCTTTTGACTATCACTTTAACCTAGGTACCCCCTTATTTCGCTTCTACTATCAAGGAAGCAAGTGATAAGACTATTTCTGCTAATTTTTGCTCCATTAGATGAAGTAAATAGAATAATTTTTTGCAGACATATAGAGAAAGTCATGTGAATGGAACAAATCAGATTTTTATTAATATGATTATCTACGATTATCTTCATCTTTGTTTAAGTGTAATCTGCTTATAAGCCAGTTATCTATACACGGTATATTTTACACGTTAAAATTGTTGTATCATGTTTAGTAAGATTCTTTCTAAAGCGAAGTCGTTCCCCTTCGTCTAGAGGTAACATGTTAGCCTCTGGTTCCCAAGGTCGCGGGTTCAAATGAACTTTTTTCGTACGTACAAATCCTTAGCACGGTGTTCTTCGGAAGGGAAGTAAACAATCTATAGTTTCGTTTAATTTGTAGTTAAATTTCACAAAGTGGGGAAAACTTAAAAGTTTTAAATTCTTATTATTTTATAATGAAATAAAAATTAAACTTTTCACAATTTTTGTTCTAAATTCACACATGCATCTGCTCTATTTCTTTTCCTTTTGTAGCTTAACGTCGTTTAACTTGGTTGGTCATATATGACGATGAATGAAGTCGGTGAAATGATGCTCAAATGATCATGGGATCCATGGAGCTTGGTTACTCAACCTTCATGTTCTCAGGGTAAGGGAAAACCCCGAAAAAAAACCTTATCTGGTTAACTCTAACACACAAGATATAACTAACAAAATTACCATTAATTATATTATAATCATTTTAATTTCCTTCACAGTATTAATTTACTATAGTAAAGACAATTCGCGAGATTCGAACTCGCGACTCCTTGAATGTGAGTCAGACACGCTCCCACCACACTACGCAAATATATGTCACCAAGCGCAAGCAAGTGTGTGAGATTTCACTTGTTTCCGTTTTCTGTTTATCTCCTACAAGATACGTTGTATGCAAAACAGTCACTATGGTGCGATCTTTTAAGCGATGTTTTTGGCCGAAGTAAGCGTTTTTACTTCCCGTCTGTTCTCCTGAAAGGTATGTAGACGTACAAACATAATATAGAGCAAAACCAAAAGTGAGAGAGGTCGACACCCGGCCGGTGTTCGGATTAGACCGCAAAGAAACGAAAGAAGGAATTTGGTAGTCCTTTGCGTGCAGGAACCAAGTGGTTGAAACTCGAAGAGACCTCTTACAATCTGTGTGAATATCCGAAAACAGATTATTCTCAAGCAAATATAACGGCAATGCCAGGTTACATTATACAAAGGTGTAATGAAATATTATAATTACGTAGGAGAAAAGGTTAAACTCGTTCATGGTATTAATTTGCAGATTGTGGGCAATAATTATTATACATTTAAAGTGATTATACAGGATTAAATTGCTATAACAACACCTTGAAAACATTCCAGAATAACATTGTGTAAATGTCATGTTTGATTATCTACAGCGCCTTATAACTAATATTACTTGTATTATCCACGATGTTCCTGATATGCAGCATAGAAATATTACATTTTCTTTCTGTAGCTCGTGCATTGAGAAGATATTGCATTCCACCCAATAATACAATACCAACATTTTGCCGAAAATAAGTGTTATAGGGCCCTCTGAACCAATAATAATAATAATAATAATAATAATGCATAGGTAGAGTCAGACAAAAATTCAATGCCACAGCCGGGATTTAGGTGACAGATCTCCTAGGATCTCTGGCCGAATACTCTACTACTAAGCTACCATGGCAACGTAACGGCATAACATTGGATTTCTCAACTAACTCGCATGTTTCCCGTAAGCCACGAGGTCATCTCAAAAACGGGAGATCAGTGGTTCAAATCTCGACTATGACATTGAGTTCTTCAGCCTGACTCTACTTTTCCAACTCCTGTCCTATACACGGTTTCTGTGAGAAAACAATTAAAATTATCACAATTGTGCATAATGGTTGGCTAAACTATTAATTTTGAGACTTAAAGTACTTACAGCGTTGTAAGTCGCATTGCGGTTGTCATCTCAAAATAATTTGAGATCACCTTGTGGTTTACCGGGAAAAATGCGAGTCAGTTGAGATATCCAATGCTATGCCGGCACGTTGCCATGGTAGCTGACTGGCAGAGCAACCGGCTAGAGTCTGATCAATCCATGGTTCAAATCCCGGCTATGGTATTGAATTTTTCACTCATACTCTGCCTACCCAATTCCTGTCCTACACACGGTTTCTGTGAGAAAACAATTAAAATTATCAATAATAATAATAATAATAATTATATAATAATAATAATATTTGATATGTTTCATTCACATAACTTTCTCTAGCTGTTCCATACACAAACTACCTTACAAAAGATTATTCATTTATCTATATCATGCTAATCGAAATGAACATTAGCAAGTTGGTCTTATTACTTGCTTCCTTGTAAGTATAAGGGAAATAAGGGAATACGCTACACTAAAGCAATAGTTAAATCCTTTAAAAGTTGTTCGATATTTGAAACATTTTATTTATCTATTTGTTTGTTTATTTAATCTAATGCTCAGGCTGTTGAGCAATTGATGGGGTCAGTGCAACAGTGGTCTAACCCATCTTTTTAAAAAAATGGAGAATAACTCATTTAAACACACCTTGTTTCTTTGAGAATAACGAAAACCTCATTTTAATCGAACTGATTGTTCACTGACACTTTTCCAGATTATTATACAACAACACATTGAGTACTGCTAACATAATGTTAAGATATACCTAACAATTTTTATTAGTGTGGTGCAAATCTTTTCCTGGGTTAGACCACTGTTACGTTGACGCCCTCAATTGTCTTTGGCCTTGTGACTTCCCAATACTCATTTGACGTGTACCAAAATTGCTGAAGAGCAGAGCATGCACTAAGAAGTTCCCAGCACATGACACAACATGCAGTTCGGTGTGTTGCTAATAATGTGAAACAAGAGGTTCGGTCTGTTTCACATGGCCAACAGTAAAATGAGAGATGAAACGACAGGTAGTTTCAGAAAAGCTTACTGAAACTAATAATAAGGAATAGCTCAAAAACGCTCGTCTCTAAAAAAAAAAATGTATCTGACATAAATTACGTGTCTTTGCAACATCTCCATACATGTGCAGTAAGTTTTTGTCTACCTCTTACGGTTTAACCATTATAAAAGTTTACAAAATTGACCCAGTATAAAGAGATCTTCAGAGACTACATCCAGAAAATTCAAAATATACAATCATATATTAGGATGTAAATGCCTTCAAGAAAATCTCTCCACCCACAACTACCCTTTACATGAAAAAAGGTTTTGATTTTGTTAAAAATGGCTCTTAACTATTTTGATAAAACATCGAGTATTAAAGATATTTACCTAGCAAATAAAATATTTATTTTGAGTTTTCTGGGAATAGCCTCTGAAGACATCTTTATTCTGGATGAATTTTACGGAATTTTACGTAACTGGTAAACCGTGAGAGATAGACAAAACTTACATAACAAAAATTTGTTAAAACACACAATTAAGCTATATACATTATTTTACGTAGTTAATCGTTTTTGAGATATTTCTTGTTATTGGTTTCAGCTTTAAAATACTTATATTTTCTCATATTGGAATTTGTTAACTCCTATTCAAACAAACAAACGAACTCAAACACATAGCAACGAGATTTTGACCTATGGTATTCTCTTATTTCCCTTCTACTTGCATGGAAGCAAGTAATAAGATCATTTCTGCTAATGTTTTCTCGATTAGCTTGAAGCAAGTAGAACAATAATTTTTTGCATAGATATCGACAAGCTGTCATGTGAATACAACATATCAGATTGTTTTGCTATGCTGTGTTGTGTAAATGCCACAACTTGTGCATTAAACATATAAATGGTTCTCTAAATATTCGCCAATGCCATGAGTTATAGCTCATCGTATCCCTGAATGAAATATGTGTATTCCAAGCCCCGAAAACTCTTATTATTTTGGCCTTGATATCCACATTTGCTTGAATACGCTGCCTCTGCACTTCAATTTCATTGCTGAAAACAAATGTAAGTCACCCGGCGCCAAATCAGGATTATAGAATAGGCGCGGCAGTGGTTCCCACCCCCATTCGTCAAGTTTGGTCAAGTGTGTGGTCGAGCAGGATGCCACCAGATGGCATTATCACATGCTCAGTGATCGCCGTGAGAAGACTTATGGTTCTACTATGCGGGGAAATAATCAAACAAGTATTGGTTTTCATCAGCTTCTTCTTCTTCTTTACAGGCTTAACCCTGTTGACCTGTTTCATCTAAAAAAAAAAAACAACACAGTCTTATGTGTTCCATTCACATGACTTTGTCTACCTGTTCTGTAACATACTATTGTTGCTAACACGTCTTCTGGTATCTTCAAGTCGCCCTCCGTGGTGTAATGCTTACCATGTTAGCTTCATCTAAAGTTGCGGGTTCAAACCCGGCGGAGGACGATGCACTTTATCGGGCGTAAAAAATCATTAGCATGGCTTCCTTCGGAAGGGAAGTAAAGAGGTTGTGTCGTAGATTTACGGCACGTAAAAGAACTTCAAGTCCGATAAAAGTCTGAGCAAAATTAAGCAGTTTTCACGCCCAATGTAGAATGGGACGCTGAGAACCACAGTAGTTAAAGAGCGACAATATATAACACATAATTTCATTTTGTATCTTTATGCTAACAAAGATAAATAAACAGCATATCTCAAAAACCAAAAGTCGGGTAAATACCAAACTTGATATTTAAGTTCAGCCTCTTCCAAGTATGTAACCCGAAGAATTTTCAAGGAAATTTCCCCACCTAAAATTACCCTTTACGTGCAGCACTATTCGAAAACTTATCACAAAATGGCTTTAACGATTTTGTTAAAATGCCATATGTTTAATATAGTTTTTGAGAAATTAAAGGTATATTCTGAATTTTATGGAACTAGCCTCTATAGCCCTCTTAATTCTGGAGTACTTTTACATAGCTAGTAAACTTAAAGGGATAGACATCTTACTACACAAAAAAAAATGTACATCATGTTGAAGCGAATAATTTTTCTCAATTACATTTTTTCTTTCTGTAGCACGTATGTACATACAATGTATAGTAGCTAGAGAAAGTATTGTATTGCACCCAAAAATTCGAAGATTGCACCGGAAATATGTTTTGACCTCTCCCGAGTCCAAAAAAACATTTTTAGAAAAAGGTCAGTGTGTGAGACTGGATAGCATAGCTAAAAATTCCAAGGACTTTCCTAACATCAATTTTGTTTGCATTTCGTATCATCCACTTCCTCGCGCTCATGCCTGGTTACAGGCTGACTTCTCGTTCCAGGTTCTCCATTCTGTAGTTTCGTACCGTTGGCTCCCCTAGGCATTCGCTTGTAAGTCCTAAAATACGGAGAGTGTAAGCTGACTACATAATGAATCTTCCAAAGATACCGCACAAAGATTTGCAAGAAAATCCGTCACCCCAAACTCCCCTTTACGTGGACACATTTTTTTGATTTTTTTTTTCAAAAATGACTGTAAGGATTTTAATTAAAATACCGGGATTATAGATATTTACATCATAAATGAAACATAATTCTTGACTTTTCTGGGAATAGCTTCTGTTTATTCTAGATAAATTTTAGTTAATTTTGCATATGAAATAGATAAAAACGTATCGTTTGTTAATTTCAAGTTTAAAACATATAACTTTTCTCAACCAGGGTACTTATCTTTCCTTTCATTATGCTTTTGTTTACTACTGGCCTTGCAAAGAAAACCCAACTTTCGATTGTACATAGCGATCAGCGTTTGAAAGATATGGCTATCGCTTTAGCCATATTTCCCTTCTATTTACAAGGAATCAAGTAGTATGACTATTTCTGCTAATGCTTATCTCGATTAGCATGATGTAGATAAAAGAGCCTGTTTTGTAAGAATAGTTTGCGGAACAGGTAGAAAAAGTCGTGTAAATGGAACACATCAGATGTATTTTCCTTTCTTTCTATGGAGTCAACCATATTCCTTGTTGCTGGAAATGTTTCAATGTTCTTTTCTGAAATAGGTAATCCTCATTCTTGCATATCTCTTCTTTTAGGAATTCAAAGTTTTCATCAATTCAAATTGCATTTCTCTGCATAATATATACGTTTTATAGAAACTTAAACAAGATTATAAATTATTTACACAAGGGTTAGTATAAGTTTAAGAAAATGGAGTATCCATGAATTCATTAATACTGTAGAACATATGAGTGAAGAAATGGTTTTTAACTTTGTGTTTGAACTGTTTCTGATTTAAGACCTTCCAGTTAACTTGATAGTCTTTGATGTGGCAGACACATTTTACTTCTTTGATAAATGAGACACAAGCTTTGCAATCCCCTGGAATTATAGAAGTGGTAGTCAGAATTCCTGAAAAAATATGACACATTCTTAGAAATGAAAATAGCAGTCTCAAAATGTGAACAGAAGGTAAAGGTAGTATACAAAATCTCTGATTACTGGCTTTGTTGATGAATTTAAGGAGATACGTTTCATGATTTTTACAATACACTTTTTTAGTCTTTCATATTGGTTGAAAATCCCTAGAAGAAGTAGTACAAAATATATACACTCAAAATAAACTGCTTTTAGGACTTTAGAAGAGGGTACATGACTAAGGCACACAAAGAGAACTTCAAAGTTATGACATAGTGACCAGCTCTTAAAATATTTGGCTATCACTTTAGCCAAGTGTATTTGCTTATTTCCCTTCTACTTACAAGTAGACGTAAGACCAATTACTGCTAATGTTATTTCGATTAGCATGAAGCAGATGGAATAATAAGTTTTTATAAGAACAGTTTGCTACAAAATAGGTAGAGAAAGTCGTATGAATAGAGCAAATCAGTTATTCCTTGTGATATAACTTTCATACTTAGATGCAACATTATTCTTGTGCCTTTCTCCCTCAACCAGCAAATTTTATATAATATATTGCACTTAAAACACAAAAGTGATGTAACACGTTCTTATATTATGCAACAATGGCATTAACGTTTTCGCTATTGTTTGTGCTCATTTATTTTAAAATGCATAGCTTTTGCATTCTCTGGGTTACTCTTGTGCAATGCTACTTTATTGTTAGCATGACATGGTCACTTTATGCTTTGACCTTAAGTAATTCACGCCGCGAATTGTGGCGCAACTGTCCATTTAATTACAGGTTCTGTGCTGATAGATATAAGATTCGTGCTTCGTTTGTTACGATTTCTGGGACAACGGTTAAACTCAACAGCTGAACTGCATTTGTCTCTTACAGAGGATCAGTGACAGACAATCATTCGAGGTTCACCCACTTAATATTAACAGTTTTGCGGTTGTGTGCGCTGAGCCAAAAACGCCGCAGCTTGCAAGGACAGGAAGAGTCTGCCCTAGTCTTTAAGAACTGGTTTCATATCTGCATATTATTTCAAAGTGCAAATTTAATCCCCTGAGATTATTTTCCATGCTACGCTATAATAGACCCTTATAACAATAGTTATCAAACGGAAAGTGCGTGACAACTTCTCTTAAGGTGGTAATGCATCTGCAAAATTTAACCAAAAACCTTTTTGTGTTCTATTCACACGACTTTTTCTACATCTCGGTGACAAATTATTGTTAAACGCTTATTCTTCTGTCCACTTCATCTAATCAAGATCAACTTAGCAGAAATGGTCTATAGCTTATTTTCTTGTAAGTAGAAGGGAAATAAGGGAGTACACTAGGCCAAAGCGATAGTCAAATATTTTAAAAGATGGTTGCTATGTGGTTGAAATCCGCTTTCTTGCATCGTCAGGAGTGATATTTCCGTATGAGAAAAGTTTAAATATTTAAAACTAAAACCAATAACAAGGAGAATCTTAAAAATGGTCAACTCCACGAAAAATCTATGACATAAATTGTGTCTGTTAACGAGGACATCATCCAGAATATATAGAGCTCTTCAGGGAATATTCACAGAAAATATCAAATATACATTTTATTTGTCACGTAAATATCTTTAATATGCCGCATTTTAATTAATTTCGCTGGAGTCATTTTGAGAATATAACAATTTTCGATTTTTGTTTTCATATAAGGGGTAATTTGGGGTGGTGGGACTATCCTTAAAATCATGTGCTGTATCCTTGGAAGATACCAAACTTAATATCAAGTTTGGTATTTTACCAATTTTTCGTTTTTGAGTTATCGTGTTCACGGACACACACACACCACGTATACACACAGACCTTTATATACAGAGGGCCCTAAAACATATATTTCCGATGAAATCAAGGTACCGAATATTTGGGTAGAATACAATACCTTCTCTGCCTACATGTACTTGTACATACGTGCTATAGGAAGCAAAAGGGGCATTTAGTTTACTAAACATTAATGCTTTTTCCCAAAAGCAAATTCACATATTCAGAAATAGGTTATAATTAATCACTAAAAATCCAAATTCCTTTCGACGAGCTGGGTCGGTGTGCTGATTGAGAACGGCTCCTTCAGCGAATTAAGCTTGGGGCAATAGGAGTAAGTTCATAAGTGGGTAGTTGTAAGTCGAGTTTTGGCCGCTGTTTGAGTCCAAGTTTGATTTTAAGCTTCTCAAGGATTATATAACACAATGAAATGAAATTTTGATACTGAATACAGCATATAAAAGTCATGTTAATTGAACACACAAGATTTTTCTGAATAAGCACGTCCATTCAATTTCTTTTCAAATATGGTGCATGTGAGGAATACGCATGATTCACTTAGGGTATCTAGTGTTGAAAACGTCAATTTTGTTTATGGTTCTCTTATTAAAATGACATCCAGTTTCATTACCTCAATTTGGTGTCTCTTATTGAATATTAGTAACATTTTTTCTTTAAGTTTAATATATCCAATAATTTCTACAATTTTACAGAAGATACAATATTTCTTCCGTTTTATTCAAATTATTCAAAGGTACGCCTAAAACTATTAATTTTTAAAATGCTTGGAGTGATTTTGCTTCATCAGTTATCACTGGAAGAATATTCATTAGAATATATAAATACGAATAATAGACTAAAAAAGAAAAATATTGTTTCTTATAAATTTATAATTTTTGCTCATAAACTAAAACATCAATAAAAATATTTTTCAGCATTCTAAAGTACTTCTTGGATCAAAAAAGGATATTTAAAAGTTTAATGAATTCATTGTATACCATTAAAATAATTAATTAAACAATAACTTAAAAACCACTAAAAATACTACAACGAAAATGCATATGAAAGCGGCATAAATATCAAAATTATAGATTCATTAATATAGAATTTAGAAATTTTGTGTATGGGTACCATTAAGAAACGTAGTTTAATTTAAACAGTCTATCTATGAATATATCTTGTATAGTATATTAAGATAACTAAAACTCAGAAGAAAATATAAATTTCATTTGTCCCAGCGAGAGTTGGTTTTTTTACAGTTGTTCATTTGTTCTTATTAGTATCGATAAAAGATTGAGAACTAAACACACGTGCTACTTGGATGTCACATTGGCTATTCTGCTTTCACACAAATGATGTTGTTTTTAAAGTTGTGCTAAGAATGAGTCAAAGTGTTTGTTGATTATTCCATTTAAGTTGTTTGTATTCTGGTAGAAGCTGAAGAACGCGAGCACACTTAAAAACCACTCTAGACTTGCGAAGTGTTTGTTTTTTAAATGCCAAGTTTATCGCTGAATAGACAGCGTTAACTTATTCTTCTTTAAGAGGGATGCCATTAAAATAGCATGAGCTGCTTTATTATCATGCCAAATAAAGTATTCACAGAACCAAGTTTAGAAAGAAAATTTTGGATTTTGTATTCACATAGCTTTTTCTATCTATTCCGCAACAAACTATTCTTAAGAAGTTGATGTGTCTACGTACTTCATACTAATAGAGATAGACATTTGCAGAAATGGGTTTATATCTCCTTATAGATATAAGGGGTATTAAGAACATTAAAGCAATAATCATATATTTTAAGAGCGGGTCATTATGTGATGACTTTGAAATTCCGTTTTCCATGCATGACTTGGGTGGGGAAAACTAGTAACTATTTCCCACCTAAAAGTATATTAATTGAGAAATTTAAACCAATAACAAGGATATCTCAGTAATAATTAATTCTGATATAAATTGTCTGTTTTAACGAGCACTACAGTTGTTTGTGTAGTAAGATATTATTTATCCACTACGGTACAAATTATGCAAAAATCATCCAAAATGTAGATGATATTCTCAAAAAATTCAAAATTACATTTTTTTTTCATCAAAATATAATATATGGTATTTTAATGAAAACCGTTAGAACCTTTTTTCAGGAAATCTTCGTGTCGCATCCCTGGATGATACTGAGCATAAATGATAAATGAGGTATTTAAGTGACATTTCGTTTTTGAGTTATGCGTTCACATACATTCACACACATACACTAATCTTTTTCTAAAACAAATGTTTTGAATTCGGGGGTCCTCAAAACATATTTTCTGTGAAATCTCTGTATCGAAATGTTGGGTGGATTACAGTACCTTCTCTGCCTACTATGTGTGTGTTCTACATACTAGCTAGAGAAAGTTAAAATGCGTGTTCGGTTTGAAAATTTTCCTTCCTAAGGTTCTGTGTAGAATAAGTGGCTACCGCACGCATCTAACACACGTATTCTTTCCAGGAAGTATTAGGTCGTTTCTTTAGACAAGTTAAGTACTCTTATACATTATATATCCGTTACAGAGCTCTTACCTTTCTGTGATGGAATGTGTAATGAGCGGAACTTTTAACTGATTCCATTTAGGAACCGTTTTACTTTCTCTACTGCTTACCATAGGTATAGGAAATATACCAACGGAAATACAGCCTGAAAAAAAAATTCTTATGTGTTCCATTCACATGACTTTCTATACATCTCTGCAATAAATTATTATTAAAAAGCTAATGTTTGTATTTACTTCATGCTAATCGAGAAATTAGCAGAAATAGCCTTATTACTTGCTTCCTTGTAAGTAGAAGCGAAATAAGGGAGTACCATAGGTTAAAGTGATAGTCAAAAGCTGGTTACTAAATGACTGAAGTTAGTATGGACACCAGTTGCCAATTTCTGTATGAAAAAAGTAATTTGTTTTTTATAGCTGAAACCAAAAACAAGGAAATCTCAAAAATGATCAACCCCGCGAAAAATTATATAACATAAATTGTTTTAAAGCGCTCTACACTTTTGTGTGGTAAGTTTTTGACCATCTCTTACGGTTTAGCAGTTATGTAAAATTCCGCAAAATTCATCTAGAATAAAATAGTCTGCAGAGTCTATTCCCAGAAAACTCAAGATATACATTTCATTTGACAAGCAAATATGTTTAATATACGGTATTTTAATCAAAATCCTTAGCCAGTTTTGAGAGCATTTAAATTTTTAAAAAAGTTCCATGTAAAGGGTAGTTGGGGGTGGGGGGATTTTCTTCAAACTCTTCGTGTCGCATCCTTGGAAGATACCAACATTAAATACCAAGCTTGGTGTTTAACGGTCGTTTCGTTTTTGAGCTATGCAGTCCAAAGACAGACACACACACACACACACACACACACACACACACACAGACGCATACACGCACACAGGACCCTTTTACCAAAAATATGTTGTTTTTCTTCAGGGGGACCCAAAACATGTATTTCTGGTGAAATCTCGGTATCGAATTTTTGGGTGCATTACAATACCTTCTCTATACACTATGTACATAGTACGTGTAGAGAAAGTAAAACTGTTTTTAAAAAATCGAATTTTATTTTCTTTATGTTAATCCAGATAAACATGTACGTAAATACTTGTATTACATATTTCCGTGTAGATACAAAAGAATAAGGAAATATGCCGGGCTCAATTGAGCTTTTAAAATTTAAAAGTGCATTTTCTATATTTGATCAGGATAAGAAAAACGAATAACGACATCTCAATTGAACCAACAAGGAATACTACGGAAATGGTTTACTCCTCCAAAAGAATGTATTTTATGTAAATTGTTTGATTTAACGAGATCTACATTTTTATGTGGTAAGTATTTATCTATAGTTTAGGCCGCGCCATGGCCGAGTGGTCAGACCTCTCACCTCTCATCGGGTTCGATCTCGAGCGACCACATGTGATATTTGTGGTGGACAAAGTCGCGCAGGGGCGGATTTTCTCCGGTTTTCCTTGCCATCACATTCTACTGGGGCTCCACCTTCATTCCATGCATGTGATCACCTGCGGGGCCATAGCAATAAAAATGGGCGTAAAAAACTATAAAAAAAAGGCTATCACTTACAGTTCACCAATTATAAAGAGGGCTTTAGAAGAAATTCCCAGAAAATTAATGATACTCATTTTATATTTTAAACATATAGCAATCAAAATCGTTACAGCCGTTTGAGAGAATCAAAATGTTCGATTTTTACTTTCTCTAGCCCCGTATGTACAAGTACATAGGGATAGAGAAGTATTGCATTCCACCCAAAAATTCGATACCGAGATTTCACCGGAAATGTTTCAGGACCACCTATAACCATAAAAAGCATTTTCAGAAAAAGGTCCGTGTGTGTGTCCGTGTGCCTGTGAACACGATAACTCAACAACGAATAGTAGCTATAATACCAAACCTGGTATTTAAGTTTAGTATCTTCCAGGGATGCGACACGAAGATTTTGAGAAAAATCCCCCCACCCCAAACTACCCTTTACATGGAACTTTTTTCGAAAAATTTGATTTTCCTAAAAATGGCTCTAACGATTTTTATTAAACACACAACTTATGTCATTTTTCTCGTGGAGCTTACCGTTTTCGAGGTACTCATTGTTATTAGTTTCACTTGTGAAGTACTTATACTTTTCTCAGACGGGAGTGTCCGTTTTTCTTTTGTTCTACTCCTGGCCAAGAAAAGAAGCAATTTGTAATGACAATCGCCTAACGACAACTTTTAAAACATTTGACTATTGGTTTAGCCTAGTGTATTCCCTTATTTTCTTCCTACTTCTACGGAACTAAGTAATAAGAACATTGTGCTAATTAGTACCTCGATTAGCAAGGTGCAAAAGAAGAATAATCTTATGTAAGAAGTTTGTAGAAGAGCTAGAGAAAGTCATGTGAGTGTAACACATCAGATTTTTTTTTTTCTAGTGAGGCGTATTTTGTGTGTGGGGATATTCCTGAAAATATTCGTGTTGCATTCTTGCAAGACGCAGAACTTAAACTTTAAGTTTTATGTTTAAAGTTGTTCGCAGACACTCACGGACTTATTTCCAATATTTTGTTTGTTTTTGTTTTCTTTTGTATTGTTTAAATCGTGTAACATTAGATTTTATTTTTACAGTGAGAATTAGGTGGCTCTTTTGGTAGGTTAAAAACCCTATATTATAATATTCGTTATACACTGTTCTGCTTTTTCTGATGGAGCGTGTAAATGAGTTGGAGCTCACCTAATTTCATTATGAGCTTTTTCTCCCGACTAATGTCTTAAGTATTAGAGTAGTGAATCAAATACTCTGTGCCGAGATTGTCACTAGATCTTCCTGCCGGAGTGACGAGTGATCTAAATTCCAATACTACTCCGTCAAGTAACTTAATTGCTATCTAATTCTGTGAACTAGACTCGAACTCTAGCTCCAGTTTAGAAGCTATATTGTAGGTTATTGTAACAAAAAGGTCGTCTCC
Source organism: Hymenopus coronatus (assembly GCA_030762935.1). NCBI lineage: Eukaryota > Metazoa > Arthropoda > Insecta > Mantodea > Hymenopodidae > Hymenopus > Hymenopus coronatus. The sequence goes on from CM060898.1 coordinate 89,993,011, forward strand.
TTAGCGTGGTGGTAGCGAGCGAGAGACCTGGGTTCGATTCCTAGTACCGACATGGGGATTTTTCTCCCGCTGGGAGATCTGGACCGGGGTGCACTCAGCCTCATGAGGTTCCTCGGAGTCCATTGAGGAGCTACTTATGGAGAAGTAGCGGCTCCAGGTCATGAGGACCACATTAACCGACTGGGAGGGTTTTCTCCGGTTTTCCCCGCCACTCCTTTCACCAATTGCTCCATCATCGCCTTTCCAATCTCCAATTTCGCTTACATTTCATATCATCCACTTCCTCATGTTCATGCCTGGCTACGGCCCGACCCCTCGTAATAGGTTCTGCATTCTGTTTTTTCGTGCCGTTGTCTCTCTGACAGGTTTATGGCCCCTAGGCTTTGGTTTGTAAGCCCTAGGGGATGTCAGCCTACAAATGCGGGAAGGACAAGCCGATTACAAACGAAACAGTCTCCAGACTATGGAAGGTAAGAAATAATCCCAATTACAGAAAAATCTCCACCCACTATTGAACCTGGGTACTCTCGAGCGAAGTGAGTTCGCTGATTACTCGACCTGGTCTCGTCTTTTCAAGCTAGTTCTCGATTCTATGACGATGCGCTTCCCACATTGATATCGCAATATACTGCAGTCCAGTTTGACCTCAAGGTAAATTAAAGCCTAAAAGTTCAATTTTACATGTATGTAATTTTTTTGACTGATGAGATGCACTGGCGGGTAGGAGAGAGGGTATATAACCGATTTAAATTCTAGCGATGAGAGCGATCTGTCAAGTGGAACATCTGTCACTCAAACCTAATCGTCTTACAGGTTGCATATAGTGTTAGGCGCGCTGTATATTTCCAATATGAGCATTGAACACAAATGGAACGGGAAGTTCAAGAGGAACTAGGTAAAAGGAAAGTAGTAAAGTAGATAGACCAATGTATAAATGAATGGCATGAATGTGTGATGCTGTTGGAGAGTGTCCACATAATTCCTAAAGACATTTATATAAGGAATATAACAAGAGCTCCAAATTTTGTCGATAAATTCGCGAGCAACTTGTTCTTTTATCAGAAAAAAAGTTGTAGTTCGAGTTATTATTATTATTTCGTGAATAAAATAACAATGATTAACCTACATGGACACGAAGAATAATACTCCTAAAATCCCATTTATCTTCACGTATATTTGTAAAGAAATCACTGCAACTTGATGTCTATATCATAAATATACCCGTTGCATACAGAAATCATTGAACTGGTGCCACATATTCTCTCTGTTGTTTTTAGTGTTCTGCGGTTTTGAGTTTTCAATTAATATATCTATGCGTTTGGGAACTTCCGCCGTTGTGTATAAGAATATCACTGCAAACTGATACTATTATTATGATGCGAACGTTAGTTCAGAGAGAAAACAAGTGCACTGGGTGCAATAAAAAACGATTAAAATGCAGAGATGAGTTCCGATTGGTTGGAATTTTACGCGCCAATGTACTGGATTGGTCACTTCCTACGATCACGTGTCATGAACCAAATAGTCAATATAAAACCCAAGGGAGAAGACACACGAAAAAGATGGATCGGTTGTGAATTGCTTGGTTTCGGAAGAGAGAAGACTGTATTAACTCGACTTGTATATGATGATAACATAAAGCCAAAGAGGAGAAAGTTGCCATCATGTTCCATTTGAAATTAATACTTCGTTTAACGCTGTAATATTCCATATACCATGATAAGCATTGCTGTAGTTTAAGTCACTTAAATGCGTCGATACCTATAGAAGTTAAAGCTTAAATAATAGCTAAATAAGTAAATGCATATTGTAATGCTGATGTGTGTTTCAGAGAAATTAGTACCTAAGAAAATAAAGTTTAAATAACAGTTAACTACGTACATAAATATTGCAATGATGATATTTGTTTCAAAGAAAGTAATACATCCATCATACACACATACATTATAAATACATTTATAAATGCTCTTGGTAGGCAATGGCAAACCACCGCGGTATCAACCTGCCTTGTCGCTATCGGAATGTGGTCTCTCTCAAGATTCTGTTCCGGTTTCAACGAACCTTCAGGTCGATCACCCTTATGTGTAGTAATAAATACATTAAAAGAAGTTAAAATGAAACATATAGGCATTGAAAATTATTGTAACCTGTGACCGATTAAGGAAGAAATTCGACCACCCAAATTACAGTTTACATGGAAAAATATATAATCTGGGGATAACCTGTTAAGTCATTCATCCCTTCATTCGGAAGGAATTGTGTACAACGTTTGTTCTTTTGTTTTGTTGTGTAACTTAAAACGTTTTAAGTTTTGTCATATTGAACGATGAATGAAATTGGTGAAATGATGCTCAAATGATCTCGGGGTACATGGAGCTTCAAGTTACTCGGTATTTGTCTTCTCAGGATAAGGGAAACCTCCAAAAAAAAAAAAAAAAAAAACCTTATCTGGGTAACTCACCCTAAACGAGATTCGAACTCACGACCTGTTGAATGTGAGGCAGATACGCTACCACCACACTACCCAGGGCTGTACAACGTTGTTTATTTGTGGTAAGAGACACACAAAATCTTACTACACAAAACATACAGATCTGGTCAAAGTACACAGTTCATGCCAAATAACTTATCTTGTGTAGATTAACCATATAGGAGATATTCATTTAAAATAAAGAGGTCTTTAAAGACTAGTCCCAGAAAATTCAAGACATAGATTTTATTTGTCATGTAAATATCTTTCATATGTGGCATTTTAATCAAAGTACAACCATTTTTGAGAAAATCAACATTTTAGAAATGTTTTCCATGTAAAGTGTTGTTGGGGGTGTTGTTTGGTATTATACGATTTTTCGTTTTTGGGTTATCGTGTTCACAGATATACACAGCGACATTCTTTTTTTAATTTATCAGTGGAACTCAAAATGTGTATTTCTGTGAAATTTCGGAATCGAATTTGTAGTAGAAAATAAATGTGTGGATCGTGAGGGTGGCAACCTAAATTCTGTGCCAGGACCAGGGTTAAATGAATTGTCTTTTTATTTCGTTTCGAAGTCTAATTGCGTGACCTCCATTTCATCAGTCTCATGTAACAATACTTCGTGCGAACGAGCCTAAATCAATAGTATCGATGTCAGATGACGGAATAGCTACCGCAAGCAAAACCTGTTGTTTCTGAGGAAAATTGCAAGGCAATCCTTATTGTTTTCTGGGAAATCAGGAGCAAGCCAGATGACAAAGTACAGACATCATCAAGTCTATGGTTCTTTTTCTCACATCCACACTTCCTACAACGTTCGCAGTATTGCTGTAATTCGAGATTGCCCAAGTGCGGAGAATGAAGGCAAACATCACGAAGTCTGAAGGATAACTTTTATATTACGTCGTACTTGAAGAAAGCAAATATGCTCTCACATGATTTAGCAAATATGTAGCTATATTAGAAGACAAAAAGGTAATTTAAACGTAATAAGCACCATTTTCATTCTAAGTTATGCTGTTCGTGTTATACACACTCGTACACACATGCGCCTTTTATTTATATATTTTTACTTGCTCTACAGTACTATATATACATATATATAGTGTATAGAGAAGGTGCAGTATTGCTCTCAAAAATTCGATACCGAGATTTCACCGGAAATGTATGTTTTGAGACCACCTCAAACTCGGTATTTAAGTTCAGTATCTTGAATGCAACACGAAGAGTAAATCCCTCCACCCCAAAATACCCTTTACATTGAAATGTTTTCGAAAATTTCAATTTTCTCAAAAATGGTTAATGCGACTGTGATTAAAATGTCGTATATTAAAGATATCTACATGACAAATAAAATGTATATCTTGAATTTTTTGAAAACATCTTTATTCTGGCTGAATTTAGGAGAATTGGTACCGAAAGTGATAGACAAAAACTTGCTTAATTGTAGAGCTCGTTAAAACACACAATTTGTATTATATACCCTTTTCGTGGAATTGGCCATTTCTGAGGTCTTCCTTGTTGTTGGTTTAGTCTTAAAATACTTAAGCTTTTCTTACAGAGTAAGTTGTAAACTCCTGGCCCTGCGTAGAAACGGATTTTAACCACATGGCAACCAGCTTTTAAGAGATTTGACATTTGTGTTAGCCTAGTGTATTCCCTTATTTTCCTTCTGCTTACAAGGAAGCAAGTAATTAAGAACATTTTTGCTAATGTTTATCTCGATTTTCATGAAGTAGATAGAAGGATATTCTTTTTAACAGTAATTTCTTACAGCAATATAGAGAAAGCCATGTGAGTGGAACACGTCAGATTTTTCCTGATCAAACTTCGGGAAGATTAAAAATATTGGCCGACGAGTACTCCCAGAGAGATGTGAATGTAGAAATAGCTATTTCTCCTTCAAAATATGGCATAGCTATGCATGCAAGATAAACAAAAGCAAAATAATGAACATTTTAAGAGGAAGGAATCGTTTACAAGAAGCTGACAAAAAAGTCTGAAAACAGAGAAGAATTCGCGGAGCTGATGAAGATGATAATGAAATATTGACCTGACTGCTAGTTTGTTTGACCTTGTCTGAGAGGCGCCACGCAAAGTATTGCTCTTGTTATTTCAACAACCATCTTGTGGACCTTGACTAGCTTCAGCGTGAGTCAACTGTTATCTATATCTTTCTGGGTGCAGCCGAGAAATTCTCCTGCCAAACTCAAGAGGTTAATAAAACTAGGTAGATACACATATAAGATTAATAGACTATATTTGGTGAGTTTCTACTAATAAACATTGGCGTATTTTTATCCAGTATACTAGTAATAATCATTGCATTAACCAAAACGCAGATATTGCAAAATTGTGACTTCTTTTGTATTCATAAATTGCTTTGTTTGTTTACATGTAAACAATTCCTTTGGGTTTATATTATTATATTCTACCTCGCATAGTAAATGAAGACCGGGCCAAGTAGCTCAGGCGCTTTTTCGGGAGTTTTCCCGGGTCACGAGTCAAATGCTGGAGAGTTTCTTCATTCTTTCGAAATTCCTGTCCCTTTAGTTCATCCAACCGGTCTTTTTTAGACTTTTAAGTAGTGTCTGCACTCTGGAAATAAAACTGTCGACGGCGGGATAGCGTTGGAAGTCGTTTATAGATCCAGTGAGTTCGGTCAGACCTGGGTCACGGGCTCCTACTTCTCCAAAAAAAATGAAAATGGCCTGTTATTTATGGACGCTCTTTGGTTCTCAGCGTCCCATTCTATATTGGGCGTGAAAGATCGCTTAATTTTGCTCAGAGGCCTCTCTTATCAGGCTTGAGGTTCTTTTACGTGCCGTAAATCTACAACCCTTCCGAAGGAAGCCATGCTAAGGATTTTTATGCCCGCCGGGTTTGAACCCGCGATCTTGTGTATATGAAGTTAGCATGGTAACCATTACACCACAGAGGGCGACTTTCCGGGTCACGAGTCAAATGCTGGAGAGTTTCTTCATTCTTTCGAAATTCCTGTCCCTTCAGTTCATCCAACCGGCCTTTTTTAGGCTTGTAAGTGTCGGCGAGAATTGCAGTGGTGGCGCCCTATTTTGTGGTGTCTGCATTCTGGAAATAAAACTGTCGGTGGCGGGATAGCGTTGGAAGTCGTTTATAGATCCAGTGAGTTCGGTCAGACCTGGGGCACGGGCTCCTAGCTGTCCCAGTAACGGAATAAAGAACTGCTTGGAATATGTTAAGGGCCATCCACAGTGGCTCTTCCCCCACCATCTGGTTTTGACCGACCTTTAATATCCGTGTGTTGTGTGAACACAATAGATAACTCAGAAACGAAAAGTCGGTTAAATACCAAACTTGATACTTAAGTTCAGTATCTTCCATTGGCACTGAAAAACTGGTATCACGTGACAATAAACACCTTGACAATTAAAACACCGAGAAAGCTTTAAATCTTTAATAACTTTCATTATTATTTAGTTATGCCAAATCGTCTGTCACTCTCTGGATGACCCTCTTAGTTAACAACTATTTGGTTAATTAGTTCACAAGACTTGATTTACTAGCAATTTGATTTGAACAAAGTGTATCTTAATGTCACTAATCCCGTGGCTGAACCACTGTAAAGACAGCAAAGAGTTTCCTTCCTGTTGCAAGCCCACACCAAGGCGCCCACATTTAATTTAAGCGTTCTGTCCACTTCGCGCCACTCATGCGTAGCAAGGACAACAGCTCTTGGGTCACTGATATGCATGCGTGGTTTTCACCAGCTTTAATTCGGGAAACAGCTCCCTGTTGTGGCCACAGCAAGCAAATCTTAAAATTAAGAGCGATGACTCAGGTCTTTACCCAAATGCTAACGACCCCTCTTATGAATGGAAGAAGAGCACCAAATCCAATAAGATACCCTCAGGGTCTTCCAGCTGCGTAACAAACACAACAATAAGCGTTACAAATACGCGATTTAGGATACGTTTGTTCTGACGATTAATAGCTTCTATTTGCAAATATATGTAGGAAATATATGTAAACAAGCTGAAATATATTTTACTTTCTCTAGCCCGCATGTACAATGTACATGGTGGATAGAGAAGGTACTGTATTCCACCCAAAATTTTGATGTCGAGATTTCACCAGAAATTTGTTTTGGGTCCCATGAATCCCAAAAAAGCATTTTTAAAAAAAAGGTGCGTGTGTGTGTGTGTCTGTGGGCGGCATAGCTCAAAAACGAAAAGTCCGTTAAATGCCAAATTTGGTATTTAAGTTCAATAGCTTCCAAAGATGCCACACGAAATCCCCCATCCCCAACTACCCTTTACATGGAACTTTTTTTAGAAAATGTTGATTTTCTCACAAATGACTAACGATTTTGATTAAAATATCGAACATTAAAGCTATTTACTTGATAAAATGTATATTGAAATTTCTGGGAATAGCCTCTGAGGACATCTTTTATTCTGAATGAATTTTACGGAATTTTGCATAACCGGTAAACCGTAAGAGGAGGACAAAAACGTATTCAATATAAAACGTAGAGATTGTTAAAACACACACTTTGTTATATACATTTTTTTCGTGGACTTGATCGTTTTTTAGATATTGCTTATAATTGGTTTCTCCTTTAAAATACTTATACTTTTCTCATACGAGAAGTTGTCAACTTCTCTCCATACAAACAAAGGGACTTCAATCACATAGCAACCACCTTTGACTATCACTTTAGCCTAAAATACTCCCTTATTTCCCTTCTACTTTCATGGAAGCAAACAATAAGAATATTTCTATTTTTTCTCGACTAGCATGTAAAGAAAGCCATGTGAATGGAGTAAATCAGATTTTTTTTTACTCTAAATAAACAGTTGCAAAATTGTCTTATTACAGTTTTACCTTCCCTAAAATTCGATACCGAGATTTCACAGGAAATACATTTTTGACGACCCTTGATTCGAAAAATAAAAGTATTTTTAGAAAATGATTCGTGTGTGTGCGTGTGTGTGTATGTGTGTGTCAGTGGGCAGCATAACTGAAAGTGAAATGCCAGTTAAATACTAACTTGAAATTTAAGTTCAGCATCTTCGAGAGATGCGGCACGAAGATTTTTAAGAAAATATTTCTACCCCAAACTACTCATTACATTGAAAAAAGTGGAAATTGTTTAGTTTTTAAAACGAAATGGTTGTAGCCACTTTAATTAAAAAGCATAGATTTAAGATATTCAAGAGATTAACAAAATATATATCTAGAATTTTCTGGGTTCCTTCACTCTGAGTTTGCATAATTGTTAAACCATAAGATATAGACAAAAACTTAGTACACAAACAAAATCCTCTTCTTAAACTACTCTTTCCAAGGAAGATTCTTTAAAATTCTCGATTTTCTCATAAATATTTTAATTCAAATATCGTATATTATAGTTATTACACAAATAAAATGTGTATCTTGTATCTTCTGAAATTAAAAAGCCATGCGCACGCATTATGGATGACTTCTGTATAAGTGGTAAACCGAAAGAAATATAGCGATTAGCTTGAAGTAGATAAAATAATGAGCTGTTGTAAGAATAGTTTGTTCAGAAAAGTGAATCATGTTAGTCAGGTATCTTTCTATCTATTTAGTTTTAATCGTGATTAAAATCTATGCACAAATGGTTACATTACACCTTCGCTGTCTGTAAGCAACAAATTGAAGCAATAATCAAAATTTTACTAAGCAGGTTGTTAAAAGCTGGTTTTGAAATCCTATACATGTGACAAAAAAGAATAATGGCCCACATTACGATGCTTTTTGTTGTTGCTTTTTTTTATTGTAAGAAAACTCTTTTGTATAATGAGGTACAATACGGTTGAGCTAAACTAGACACAGAACAGCATGTAACATGTGGTTGGGGTACCATCCAGCGATGGAACCTATGAAACAGTACACAGAAAAAAAATTTGATGTGTACCATTCACATGACTTTCTCCATATCCTTGCAACAAATAATTCTTAAAAAGCTTATACTTCTATTTACTTTATGCTAATCAGAAAAAATTAACAGAAATAGTCTTATTACTCGCTTCCTTGTAAGTAGAAGCGTAATAAGGGACAACCGTAGGGTAAAGTGATAGTCAAAAGCTGGTTGCTATGTTATTGAAATTCCTTTGTTTCAATGGATAGGAGTTGACAAGTTCCTGTATGAGAAAAGTATACGTTTTTCATAGCAGAAACCAAAAATAAGGAATGTCAAAAAAACGACGAACTCCACGAAAAAAATGTATATAACATAAATAGTGTGTTTTAATGTGCTCTACATTTTTGTGTAGTAAGTTTTTGTCCATCTCTTACGGTTTAGCAGTTATTCAAAATTCAGTAAAATTCATCCAGAATAAACTACTCTTCAGAGGCTATTCCCAGAAAATTCAAGATATACATTTCATTTGTCAGGTAAGTATGTTTAATATACGAAATTTTAATCAAAATCGTTAGAGCCATTTTTGAGAAAATCAAAATTTTCCAAAAAAGTTCCGTGTAAAGGGTAGTTGGGGGTGGGGGGATTTTTCTCAAAATCTTCGTGTCGCATCCCTGGAAGATACTAAACTTAAATACCAAGTTTGGTGTTTTACCGACTTTTCGTTTTTGAGTTATCGTGTTCACAGACACACGGACACACACACACACACACACGGACACACACACACACACACACACACACACGGACACACACACACACACAGACCTTTTTGTGAAAATGCTTTTTTTGGATATTGGTGACCCTAAAACTATATTTCCGGTGAAATCTCGGTATCGAATTTTTGGGTGGAGTGCAATACTTTCTCTATACACTACGTACATAGTGCGTATGGAGAAAGTAATAATAGGAGAGCTAAATGTTCAGTCGCAGATCGGAGTACCAGCGACGCTTTAGTCTTCGTCGTTGAGGTTCAGGAGGAATTTATTTATTTATTTATTTTTTATTTATTTATTTGTTCAGTCATTAGGTACTTTAGTTCAATATACATGCTCAAAATAATATATACAAGTAAGATATAAAGTCAGTCATATAACAATTTTAGTATTAAAAATGTCATCCAAATTGTAAAATACTTTGTCCATAAACCATTTTTTTTTTTATTTTAGGCTTAAACTGTATCAGATTTATATCTCTCATGTGGTCAGGAAGCTTATTATAGGCTACAACGCTGGTTATCAAATAACTATCTTTAACTTTCTTGAATCTAGTGTATAGAACATATGATTTGTCAATATTTCTGATATTTAATGAGTGTACCAGTTCAGTTTAAATTGATTTACATTCTTGTACACATATAATAATAATAATAATAATAATAATAATAATAATAATAATAATAATAATAATAATAATTGTAATATATAGCAATTTTACACCGTTAAAATGTTCTGTTGCTTAAAAAGTGGTCTACATGGAGCATTGTAAGAAATATGATTTAAAATTCTCATTGTTTTCTTTTGTAGAAAGTAGAATCTCATTTAATTTACAACAGTTCCCATATGCTAAAAGTCCACAGCTAAAAACACTTTCAAACAAAGCAAGATATATTTGCTTTAAATAGCTGCAAGGTATTTTGTTATAAATGGTTCTTAGAAAATACTCAACTTTATACATATGGCGAAGAAGAGGATTGCGGTGGCGCAAACAGGAGCGATGGAGCCTCTTGTAGTTGATGCGGAGGACACACATTATCTCCGGCAGGCGTGCAGAGCTGAGTTGCGCGCGTACCACGGAGAGCCAGTCATGAGGCGGAGAAAACGGTTCTGTGTGCGCTGGATCTTTCTTGATGGTCTGCGATGAAGAGCATATTGCCACATGGGTCGAATTAAGGAGGTGTAAACAATATACCGCAAAGGCAATGGCGAGGTACCGGACACAAGATGATGGACGTCGTGGATGCGATGACGAATCCTCTGCACTAGACCATTACGATGTATATTTTGAAATTATTCAAAACAAAAGCAGTGAATATCTTATGCACTTGGCCAATTGCCCCGTGTGCAGATATCCCTTCGTGCTTAAATGTGTTGCAGAACTCAGCGGGGCTAATTAAAGTTAAAACCGGCCAGCGAAAAACAGGAGAAGAAGACCTTCCTTTTACTGTCCTCAATGTGCGCGACCCGCTCACCATCTCCGTTGATAAGATAGGGAAAACCTAGATCGTTCAGCCTGTTTCCCACTTAACTAGTTTTAACATGAAATAACTCCATAATAATCTTTTAACATACTAGGAATATCTGCACACGTCAAATATGGGGCAATTGAGACACCTGGTGTTTATTTAGACATAAGTTTGGTGTTTTCATGAGATGTACATTTTCGTGCCTATTTATACAAAAATATATGAACAATATGCTGTTTGCAAAGCTTTCCAGATATATTCATTTTGATCAAAATCAATAAAGTCATTTTTGAGTAAATTAAAAATATGTAAACATTTCCCTTGTAAAGGATAGTAAGTAGTAAGGGGATTTTCTTACCCATCGTCTCATATCTTTGTATGATGTTGGTATTTAGTTAACATTCGTTTTTGAATAATGCTGTTAACATACATACACAATGCAGTATAAAACACATTGCCTATGAAACAAATGAGGAAGTAAAGAGTGGTTAGAAGTATGAAGCCAAATGATATGGTAAATATTTTAAAAGCACTATAACATTCCCAAGATATTCCCTATCACACATCAAGAGAAACGAGGGTGATAAATAGCGATGGTATAAAGGAAATATGTGTATTTTTACTTTCTCTATACTCACTATGTACATAGTGTATAGAGAATATATTGCACTCCACCAAAAAATTCGATACCGAGATTTCACCGGAAATATATGTTTTAGGGTCACCTGTATCCAAAAAAAGTATTTTCAGAAAAAGGTCCGTGTGTGTCCGTGTGTCTGTGAACATGATAACTCAAAAACGAAAAGTAGCTAAAATACCAAACTTGGTATTTAAGTTTAGTATCTTCCAGGGATGCGACACGAAGATTTTGAGAAAAATCCTCCCATCCTAAACTATCCTTTACATGGAACTTTTTTCGAAAATTTTGGTTTTCTTAAAAATGGCTCTAACGATTTTGATCAAAATATCAAATATTAAAGATATTTACCTAAAAAATAAAATGTATATTTTGAATTTTCTGGGAATAGCCTCTGAAGAGTAGTTTATTCCGGATGCATTTTACTGAATTTTGAATACCTACTAAACCGTAAGAATTGGACAAAAACTTTCTATACAAAAAATGTAGAACCCGTTAAAACACACAAATTATGTTATATACATTTTTTTCGTAAGTTCGTCGTTTTTGAGACATTCCTTATTTTTTGTTTTTGCTATGAAAAACTTATACCTTTCTCATACAGGAACTTCTCAACTCCTATGCATATAAACAAAGGAACTTCATTAACATAGCAACCAGCTTTTGACTATCATTTTAACCTATGGTAGTCCCTTATTTCGCTTCTACTTACAAGGAAGCAAGTAATAATACTATTTCTGCTCATTTTTTCTGATTAGCATAAAGTGAATAGAAGCATAAGCTTTTTAAGAATAATTTGTTGCAGAGATATAGAGAAAGTCATGTGAATGGTACACATCAAATTTTAACATATAGTAAAGCCTAAATGAGTAAGAAAGTAGCTGCAGTCTCATCTGTATCCTTCTATTAACAGTATACAAAATCAGTCTGCAAACTAGTTTTGCCTGTCTTCTCTAACAAATTATCCTTCATTTAATTTGTATGCTTATAATTTAACATACACTTGTAATTAATTATCAAGCCTAGGCCGTCACAGTGTACCTTTTTAATGTAACATCGAATACGATTAAATAATTAAACCCGTTCTGCCCGTTCTCATTTGAGATTTCAGTCCACCGAAGATATTCAGGTTTGCGTAGGTATTAGGGGTGCTCAATACTCTTTGCTTGATTTTGTGTCGAAGCAATAAAAAGCTTGCTCCGTGGAGCAGTGGGTAAGCACGTGACAAGGGGCCCGCGCGATGGCCGAGTGATTAAAAGATTCGCCTCTCACCTAGGCAGCCCGGATTCAATCCCAAGCGGCCGCATGTGGGATTTGTGGTGGACAAAGCGGCAAAGGGGCGGGTTTTCTCCGGATTCTCCGGTTTCCCCCACCATCGCATTCCACCTGTGCTCCTCTTCATTCCATGTATCGTCAGTATCATCGCTTGCAGCGCCAGTTTTAGTAAAAGCGGGCGTTAAACATTATAAAAAAGTTACAAGGATTGCCTCTCTTTCTATAGTGTATCCAGCACGCAAACCATTGACTCCTACGTTTACACCTAAGAGCTTTCTTATTTATAGAAAATGGCGGAATAAGTGTTTTGTTTTTGGCGAAATTCTGCACTCAGAAAATTCAATCGCAGCGTTATTACGCAACTCATGCATGACATTTACCAAGAGGGAGAGAGTTTCTTTCAAATTGTGTTTGATTCCAATTAATTAAGCAGGAGCCTATTCATATTCACTGCTATAAATATGAAAATTCGTCATAAATTAATTCTCATACTAATAGCAATTCAATGGTTTTAACCAAGTTATGGAGCTTGTTTTATTATGTTAACACTTTAATAATTGCCTTTATTTATGTTACGAAAATATAACGTATATATTTACCTACGTCCGAAGTATAAATACTAATGCAAGAGGCGTAATAGAGCAATAATTTTCTATAAGTATGAGCCGAAAATAAGTGTAACCTATGAAAGATGGATTACGTATTTCAAACGCAAAATGTTGCATACTTCCACAACACTGAAGGAAATACCTGTTCTTGTTTTCCACGCAGTACGTCGCGCAGTGCACAATAGGGGATATGCAGGAGTATGGAACAAATTTTCTCTCTGTGCTTTACTCAAAGGGAAACCAACTGGTGACCCTTGGCTTAACTAAATGGTGTGAATGACAGTGGACTTCATTGTGTGTGTGTGTGTGTGTGTGTGTGTGTGTGTGTATGCGTGATGCCGGAGAGGATTCCTCACTGCAGCCTTTTGGGGAGGTAACCACAAAACCTAAATTTCCGGGTAAAATCCTGTTATACAGAAATTTCTCTAGCTTTAGCAAACAAATAAAATTGAAGACTGCCTCCGTAGTGGAGTGGTCAGCGATCTGACTTGTCACCCAGAATTATTCCCTGTTGCTCACAGAGTCTAGAAGCATGCATATGAGAGTGAATGTGCGAGTGTTTAATTATATTAAATGATAAACCTAATAGACATAACCTACTGTGATCAGATTAGCTGTTTCACAAGTCAAAGCCAATAAACAAATAAAATAAAATTGAACTGGGTGAAGGACATATGCTTGATTTAGGAAGCAAAGAAAAATTAGGAATAGCATGGTATGGGCTGGGAGGTTGGAGAGCACAGAAAATGACAAAAAACTCTGCTCATTGAAGAATCTGCCCATTTTGTGGTATGGATGAAGACTAGGTTAATAATCGATGGTACCATTCCTTCATTTCTGTTAAATTTTGTAGGCAGTTTGGCTTAAATAATACAACATTACTAGTGTTTCCTAAATATTTTGAAAAACTATTTATATTCAGTATACTAATGATTGTTCATAAATAATTTTTAACCTATAAATCTTTTATATAACTGCTATTTTATTAATTCAATTCTTGATCATTATCCACTGTTCACTTTTACACTCGAATTTTTATGTTACACATTATTCATAATTGTTTTTTATTTTGTTCATTTGTTTGCTATGCTTTGCCCTCGTGGTAACCTCACCAATGGGAGAAGCTGAAAGCTACGCCTACTGTTAGAGCCAGTTTATCTCTATTTTGTCTCATTCGTTTTCTTTATTTTCTCTTTGTTGCTTTTAGTCACCTTTAACCTGCATCTGAAGTACATATATGGTCATCAACCCATCCAGTAAGTGTTTGTGTAATAACTTTATTAATGTGACATCAATAAAGACACCTGTCTACCTCTGTTCCCCCGATAAAGAGCATAGCGAGGAAGTCTGGAACTGCTCCACTCGACCTTCACGTGCAGGAAGGAAGCATTGGGGCAGATGGCGTGGGGGTGAGCAACCCAAGGAGCTAGACGCCGTTCCGTCCCACGCGCAACAACTGGTCCTTTCGTCCGTCGCATGCATGGGTAGAACAAGTGCCTTTATGGCGCGTGCAGGACTTCTCTTGTTAGTTTACTAGTTCATAAATAACATATCTCTTTCTTCTTTTCCCTTGAGGCTTAAGCTTACATCTGAACAAATTCAATTTCAGTGTTTGTAGCGTTCCTTTGAAACAGCCATCATCGTATACATCAGTTAAACTACGGGGGTTGTTAGATTTCTATACTACCATCTCTGTTGAAAATCACATTTCTATATCGTATACATCGTCGTATACATCACTTAGACTACGGGGATTGTTAGATTTACACACTACCATCTCTGTTGAAAATTACATTTCTATATTTTTACTTTCTCTGCCATGTACATTCAATGTATATAGATAGAGGTATTGCATTCTAACCAAAAATTCGATACTAATACGCTGGAAATACATTTTTGATGACATCTGATAAAAGAGGCACATTTAGAAAAACGTCCATGTGTGTGTAAAAAGCATAAATCAAAAACGATAAACTAGTTAAGTACCAAATTTGGTATTTAAGCCCAGCATTTTCCAAGGATGCGACACTAAGAGTTTCAGGACCCCCCCCCCAATCCAAACTGCACTTTACATGGAACATTTTAAAAAAAATTAAATTTATCGAAAACATCTTATTTTTTTTTTGCTTAAAATTGTCATATATTAAAGATATCCACATGGTAAATACATAAACTGTGAACCTATATTGAATTTTCTGGGAATAGCCTATGAACCCCTCGTCATTCGTAGAAATTTATGAACTCGTAAGCCATAAGTGATAGAAAAAAGCTTACTGCACAACAATGCAAATATCGTTAAAACACACATATTACAGTTTGTTCTGTTGAGACAACCATTTCCGGAATTTTGTTGTTGGTTTTAAAATTTCCTATACTAAGCGATAGTCAAATTTTTTATTCATCTACTCTTTTGTCTGCTGATATTCGGTTCTCTTTGCGTGACCAAAAGTAAAACTAAAGAATCAGGAATGACAAATCTCTGAGAAAAGTATAAGTATTTTAAAATTGAAACAAACAACAAGGAATATCTTGAAAATGGTTGGGTCTACAGAAATATGTGTGTCATAAATTGTGATTTAAAGAGATCTACTTTTTCATATAGTTTTGTCTCTTTTATGCTGTACTAGTCATAAAAAACACATTTAGAATAAAAAGGTCTTTGGATGCTATTCCCTGAAAATTCAATATATACTTCATTTGTCACGAAAATCTCTTAGATGTGGTATTTTAATCAAAATATTTAGAGCTACTTTTTAAAAAAATCAACATTTTCGACAATTTTCCATGTAAAAGGTATTTAGGGGTGGGAGGATTCTCCAGATCTTCGTGTCGCATCTTTGGAAGATGTTGGTTGAATTTAAATATCAAGTTTAGTATTTAACTAATTTTGAGTTATGCTGCACACATATATAAGTATTTTCCTAAAAATGCATTTTATTCAGGAATCCTCAAATCAAACATTCCGGTGAAACCTCGGTATCAAAGTTTTGGGAAGAACACAAGACTTCCTGAATCTACCATGTGCGTATATAGTACTTGGTAGAGAAAGTTGAAAGCCTATATATTTATCTTTTCTTACTTCATTTTAATTTTTTAATAAATATGGGATTTCAATATTCACTGTTTCGCTCACAATAGCTAAAGCAGATCTTACTGAAAATGAACAAAAAAAAACTCTTTTTCTTCTTCCTTCACACCTATAATTTTTGTCTGTAGCAATCTACATATCTTGTTCTGCGATTGTGTTCTTTTTGTTTTATTTTGTTGTTGTTTTTTTTTTTGTTGTTTTTTTTTATCTTCTAGTGTTTCTTTTTTCTATCGGTTTATTATCCTTTAAATGAAATGATAATCTCTTTATATTCTTTCTTTTTACATGGCTTATCTACAGAATTATAGGTGAATAAGTGCAAATATTTGGACCAGAGTTTGAGAACAATGTGATGCTCCATTGTTTGCAGTTTTTTCGCTATTTCCTAAAGTTATGTTCATGAGGGAAATTTCACAATATTTTAGGATCGCTTTTATTCCTTAGCTCAGACGTTGGGTTGTTTTCATGACAGGTCACATGGTTGACACTTCTCTGCCATCTGTCATTTGCCATGCACTACTAAAGGTGGTGTGTTGCATATAAATACAACAAACACATAAATATGGCTGTTCAAAGCGCTTTTGATCCTAAAATGTTTGCTTAATTTATGACAATGCCAGGTCTGAATAAAGGAGGGAAGGAATGAATTTTCCCCATTTTGTTAAAGATGAGTTACTTCCCTGACATGGAAGCATTTTTTTTTTAATATGTAAGTATTTTCAACAAAAAGAATTTTTTTCACATCAAAGCAAAATGTTTTTATAAATTTGATGAATGGAATTTTCTCACTATTTACACATGCACACACATTATAAACACTAATAATACTACTACTGGTATTACTAATATTACCAGTATTATGGTATAAATATAATACAAATACTGAGTCTTAAGTCCCCTGCCCCCCCTCCAACGCCAAAAAGTGTAATTCGAAACCCTGGGCAACGCTATTTCACTCTACGTGGAGTAGTGGTTACCATACTAGCCTTATATACCCAAGGTCAAACCAGATGGAGGACGATGGATGTTTTGGGCGCAAAAAAACATAGTATGGCTTCCTTCGGAAGAGAAGTAAAGCCGTTGGTCCCGTGCCGTAGATTTACAGCACTGTAAAAGAGGCCTCTGACCAAAATTAAGCGGTCTTTCACGTCTAATATAGAATAGGACACCGAGAATCGCAGTAGTTAAAGAGCGTCCGTAAATAAAACTCCATTTAATTTCCATTGTTCTCTACTAAATATCAATTTATTTGCACTTATTCACTTCCATTCTGTGTATATAAATATATATAGCTCCCTTCTTATATCTTCTTTTGTGGCCTAGTTTTCTTTTAGTTATCCACTCTTAAAATATATTTTCATGTGCTTCAAGTTTACTTGGGTTTTTCTCTGCCACGATCCAAGTTTTGCTCCCATTTAAAACAAAAATAACTTTGAAATGAATCTCACTTAATAATGGAATAATTTTAGAAGAAAAAGAAAGAGGTAAAGTTATGATTAATGCAACAGACACTGCTTGAACAAGCATATACCGGAATCTGTATGTAGACATATCGTTTGACAAAGGCAAGAAGCTCAGATTTAGCCAGAAGGGCTTGTCCAGTATCTCGCTGGGTGCAACAACGTCACGGAAATTCCAAGATTGTCTTGCCTTAGGCCTGAGCTCCACCTTCCTGGTGGAAAAGCAGTCAGCCCATTGGTTACAGTTTTTTGATTATTTAGGACGGAAGCGAAGGCCTTCCATGGCTATGTCCACACGAATTTGACGCTTATTCGACTGCAGCAGCTGCCGGCTTTATTTTGTCACGTGGGTGCCGCCGACACGTGGCTTGGGTGTGGTGGTACAGTGGCTAACGCACTGTAGGCGGACCAGGACAAGTTTCATCCAAGCTTGTTGGTTTATTGTCACTCCTGGAGATTATCATTTCTATTCCTTGTTGGGATTGCGTGATTGGTCAGAGCATCACCAGTAGCCGATCGCAGATAGTGGCGATTAGCGTGTGTTAGATGTCAACTCCCCAAGTGGGCACAGAACAATGTGTCCAAGTAACTTTCTCATTTGCTGTCCAGTACCACTGTCATCATTGCCAGTCACCAACAGTCATCTCTTGTGACTCATTATCAGGACCAGGATGTTGATAACTTAAAAGTTTTTGAAAAATAACCTACAAAATTACTCATAACATTCTTTAAAAAAAATCTGATGTGTTCCATTCACATGCCTTCTACATTTCTGTAATAAATTATTGCTAAAAAGCTTATTCTTCTGTCTACTTCATGCTAGTTGAGAAATGATCTTATTACTTCCTTAATTGTAAGTAAAAGGGAAATAAGGGAATACACTAGGCTAAAGCGATAGTCAAATGTTTTAAAAGGTGGTTACTACGTGATTGAATTTTTTTTTTCTTTTTTTATCATGGCTGAGGAAGTTTATTATTTCAGAAGTATTTTTATTTGTATCATTCTTTTGAACATTTTATCGCAAAAGTCTTGCACCGCCAGGAGTTAATACATTCCTGTTTATGAAGATTTTAAGTATTTTAAAACTGAAATGACTAGCCAATAACCTCTGAAGTCTTCTTCATTCTGAATGATATGTGCTTAAGAGGGAGACAAAAACTTACTAAAAATATGTAGAACTCATCAAAACACACATTTTATTTCTTTTATGTTATAGAGCCAGTCATTTCCGAGATATTTCATGTCATTGGTTTCAATTTTAAAATACTTATACTTTTCTCAAACAGGAAGTCGTCCGTAAAAACTCGTGCAAAGAAGCTAATTTTGACGACAATTGCATAGCGACAGCTTTTTAAAAAATTAAGTATCGCTTTAGCATAGTGCATTCCCTTAATTCTTTCTTCTTATAATGAAATAATGTTTATCTTGATAAGCATGAAGTAGAAAGACGAATAATCTTTTGTAAGAAGTTTATTTGTACAACAGGTAAAGAAAGACATGTGAATGGAACACAGATTCTTTTTTTTTTATTCAGAATGCCTCAACACTAGAATTTCTTGAGAAATATTGTTGTTGATGATATGATGACGATGATGATGATAATATAATAATAATAATAATAATAATAATAATAATAATAATAATAATAATAATAATAAAGATGGTTTGTCCTTAGAATCTGAGCCCTGTAATAAATGAGTTTAGTTGAGCTTCACTATTCCTTGCAACTTGCGTGGCAGTAGATTTATTCGCTTTTCATTCTTTCTCATGACTTTTGTGTCCTCCCCCGCGTTTGAAATAACATCTTGCGTCATTTTGTAGTCGCATGCTATGATCCCGCCTACACATTTAAGTTACCTTTGACTTGGAAAGCTTAGATATCTGTTGGACGTAACCTCTGTCCAGTTCCTTGTCGGCGTGGTATATGCACAGATGGACATACTTGGTGGGAGGCGTGCATGTGAGCGAATGTCAAGACTTATGTACACAGAATACTACGTGACACGTCATCCTACAAGCTACGTGAGATGCGTTCTCCATCAGGTCGCCGACAACACAAACGAGATGCAACTTGCTGCTCAAAAAAAAAAAAAAAAAAAAAAAAAAAAGGAGGGGAAGGTACAATTTTGCGTAGCACACCCTGTTTCTTAGGCCAGACTTTCAGAGAGCCTCGAATGTTCTCTAAGAGAAGTCGGCCGCGCCGTGGCCGAGTGATCAGACCACTCGCCTAGAGGGCCCGGGTTTGATCCCAAGCGACCGCATGTGAGATTTGTGGTGGACGAAGCGGCGTAGGGGCGGGTTTTCTCCGGGTTCTCCGGTTTCCCCCGCCATTACATTCCACCAGAGCTCCACGTTCGTGTATCATCAGTGTCATCGCCTGCAGTGCCAGAGCAGTAAAAGCGGGCGCTAAACACTATCCCCCCCCCCCAAAAGAGAGAGAAGTCGCTGTTAGCATTACAGCGGTTTTCTTCAGCTAAACTATGAATAAACTCTTGGTGTCATTATTGCATGACTTCCAACAAATTATTGTTTAAAATCTGACTCTTCTATCTACTTCATGCTAATGGAGATAAACATTAGTAGAAATGGTTCTTATTACTTGCTATCTTGTAAGTGGAAGGGAACTAGGGATAGTCAAATTGTTGGGTGGACTACAAATCATCTTTACTTACTATGGAGATTGTACACAAGTGTTAGCGAAAGTAAAAAGAGAAAATGTAGCATTTGTTTTCAAGTTAACAAGTTTATTTCACCTCATCATATTAAAGCAGCTTTACCTTCTCAGAAAAAATAGTTATCTAACACTATGTTAACACCAGGAGTGCTAATTGCTTATATTTATAATGCTTTTGAGTTCCTTTTACTCTGTAATTATTTTAAATTCATAATACATTTTTGTAAATGTTGAATTGCTTATTTATGCCTTAATTTCTCCACATTATACTTGGTACATAGGCAGAGAAGGTATTGTACTTCACCCAAATATTTGATAGAGGGATTTAACCGCAAATACATGTTTAGGGTCCCCTGTATCCAAAAAAAAAAAAAGCATTTTTGAAACAGGTCCGTGTGTGTATGTGTGTGTGTGTGTGCGTGCGCGAGTCCGTGTGTCTATAAATACGATAATTCAAAAACAAAAAGTCGGTAAAATATGAATTTTGGTATTTATATTTAATACCCTTCAGGGATACGATACGAAGATTTTTTTAGAAAAGTCCTTCCACTCTGAACTACTCTTTACATGGAAAAAATTGGAAAATTTTGATTTTCTCAAAAATATCTCCAACGATTTTGATTAAAATGCCATATATGAAAGATATTTACATGAGAAATAAAGTGTAAATCTTGAAGTTCTAGGAATGGCCTCTAAAGATCTCTTTATACTGGATGAACCCTGCTCACTTTTGGATAACTGATAAACCGTAAGACATAGACTGCGCAAAAATGTAAATCTCGTTAAAAAATATAATTTATGTCATATGCATTTTTCATTGAGCTAACCACTTCAGATATAGTCCTTGAAAAGTTAAAATACCTAATTTTTCACAAACGGATAACGTTCGTTCTTGCTATTCATCACCAAACTTTAAGCTTCTTGGCATCATTAGCAACAGGATCTCTAAGTTTCTGAGGCAAGTCATTTCGGGAAATGTTTAATGAAAAAGACGATCTCTCTACAGCTATGGGTCTTATCGTACTGCAGCTATTTACAGTTCAATTCCATTTGAAACCTAGTATAATGAACAAAATATATCTAAAAGGATAAATTATAAGAGTTTGGTCATATTGTTATATCTAACCGGTAAGGTAGTGAGCTAATATTTTAGCTGTCAACTTAATGAACATATGACAATTTTTCTTCCTATTGTGTACCCGAAGAACTTTTCACATGGACGCTCTAAGCAGTCAGGTACGAAAATGACCTTTCTCAAATAGTCTTTATTTCTGTTTCTTTTTCTTTCTTTGTTTCGTTTTGTTAAATGAAGATATACTAGTGCAACCTACTCTAGTATGGGAAGAAAACAAAATATTTAATTTTAAAATGTAAAGGAAAGTGTGTTGTTTTGTTGTTTATTACTATCTCTGTGCTCGCAGAGATAGAAAAGATATTGTATTCCACCCAAAATGTTGATGTCGAGATTTCACAGGAAATAACATTTTTAAGGTTCCTTAGTAAAAACAAAAAATCTAAATATACAAGGTTGCAGGTTCAAACCTAGTGGAAGGTGATGGATTTTTTTCGGGCGTAAAAACCCTTAGCATGGCTTCTTTCGGAAGGAAAGTAAAGCCATTGGTTCCGTGTCGTAGATTGACGGCACATAAAATAACCTCAAGTGTGACAAAGAGGCATCTGAGCAAAATTAAGTGGTCTTGCACGCCCAATATAAAATGGGACGCTGAGAGTTAAAGAGCGTCCATAAATAAAACTCCATTTCCATTTACTGAGTAAAAAAAGAAGAAGCATTGTTAGTAAAAGATCCATGTGTCTGTGAGCGGGATAACACAAAAACGATGTCAGTTCAGCACCAACAACACTAGATATTTAAGTTCAGTATTTTCTAAGGACGTGGCAGGAAGATTTAAAAAAAAGCAAACAACTAAAAAAATGTATTTTTATAAAAATAACTCAAAACGAATGTTTATTAAAATACTCCAATCTAAGATAATTGAAAAAGTATGCCAAATAAAAAGTATATCTCAAATTTTCTGGGAATTTCTCTGAAAATCTCTTCATCCTGAATAAGTTTTGCATAACTTGGAAACAGTAAGAAATACGAAGAAAGTTACTTCACAAAAACTGTAGATCTCGTTAAAACACACAATTTATGTCCAATATGCTTTATGGAAGAGTTAACCGTTTAAAAGTCATTTCTTATTATTAGTTTGTCTTAAACCACATAAACCACATTAAACTTTTCTTTCGTTCTATATTGCTTTGTTTTACATTGCGACCAGCTTTTAAAAGGTTTAACTATCTGCTTTAGTCTGGTGTACTCCCTTATTTCTCTCCCACTCTACTTACAAGGAAGTAAATAGCTTCTGTTAATGTGTATCTCGATTAGCATAATGTGTATAACAAGAATAATCTTTTGCGAGAAAGGTTTATTTACGCAACAGGTAGAAAAAAGTCATGTGAATGGAAGACGTAAAATATTTTTGATTAGGCGTCTATTATTATAAAGTTGAAGATAGTTTTTGTTGAATTTTTATTTCATTTTCTGGATACTTCATAATAAAACAGTGGGAAGAATACCATGAAAATACTATGTCATTTGTTCTTATTTTATAAATGCTCCTAACCTCTTCGCTACAGTTAATCGACCATTGCTTCCTCCTGTTCCATGGGAACTATCTTTGTTTAGCAATCTGTCATCTTTGACAGGGTTTTCTCTCGGAATTCCTAAACCAGATAGTGACGGTTTGAATCCTGAGAACGGTCTTTAAATCAAGAAGTAACATCTTTAGAATCCGTAATTGAAGGTGATTTGAACGCACGAGATGAGAGGTGATCTTATCTTACAGTGCAGATGCAGGTTGTGTGATGTTTTTACTTTCTCTACACGTACTACGTACATAGTGTATAGAGAAGGTATTGCATTCCACCCAAAAATTCGATACCGAGATTTCACCGGAAATAGACGTTTTAGGGCTGTATCCAAAAAATCATTTTAGAAAAAGGTCCGTGTATGTCTGTGAACACGATAACTCAAACGAAATGTCGGTAAGATACCCAACTTCCAGGGATTCGACACAAGATTTTGAGGAAATACCCCTATCCTAAACTACCCTTTACATGTAAACATTTTTTAAAATGTTCATTTACTCAAAAATGGCTCTAACGATTTTGATTAAAATACTGTAGGTATATTAAAGCTAAATGCTAAATAAAATGTATATTTTGAATTTTCTGGGAGTAGCCTCTAAACACCTGTTTATTTTGGATGAATTTTGGTGAATTTTGCGTTTCTGGTAAACCGTAAGAGATAGACAGAAACTTACTACACAAAAAATGTAGATTACGTTAAAACAAAATTTATATCATATACTTTTTTTTCGTGGAATTTACCATTTCTGGAATATTCTTTGTTATTTGTTTCAGATTTAAAATACTTAAACCTTTCTCACACGAAAAGTTGTAAACTCCTGGCCCTGCATAGAAACGGCTTTCAACCTCGCGGCAACTAGCTTTTTAAAGATTTCACTATCGTTTTAGCCTTAGTGTATGCCTTTATTTTCTTTGTACTTACATGCAAGCAAGTAATTAAGATAATTTCTGTTAATGTTTATCTCGATTGTCATAAAGTAGATAGAAGTAGATTGCTTTTCGACAGTAATGTGTTACATCAATGTAGAGAAAGTCATGTGAATGGAACACATCAGATTTTTTGTGTTAAACTTCGAAATAAATGTGGGCTTAAACACCGTCCTTGAAACTGTGTTTAGAACAATAGGGTTTACCTTCCTCTGTTTTTCCCCTCCCTCTTCTTTTTACAAAGGTTAAAAGCACTTAAACTCGCTCGAGCGTATATTCAGCAGTTGTGAATTAGAGTGGCTGTAGAAGATGAATCGATATGAAAACATTGGTTAGTGTGAGGTGAAGTATTTTAAGGTTCTGCTTGCGCAGTTTTAGTAGTGGTAATGGTGAATAATGGAGGAAGAGTGAGCTAGACTGACGGAAGTTTAAGACAAACTGCTCGGCCAATGGAAACATTTAACTTATCAATTTTCACGACCTTTCAACGTGCAGAAAGATGAAGGTTGGATACTAGTAATTCTTTGTTGGGTGTTTTTTAGCCTTCCTCCACCACGGTATCGTCCATCTAGCGACCTCATCGAGAACTTCGGGTAGCTTTCTTTACCATTGTAGCTTACTGCAGTTATTAACCCCTCGTAAGTTACAGGAAGTTGTTGATTTCAGCAGTTGGTTGTGTTTGTGTTGGGAAAATAAGTTAATACTGACACCTATAATTACTGATCGATATTCCTTTTCTTTCTACAAAGTCTTTAGCTATGAGCGTCGTCCTCAGAAGTATAGGAATAACATGCTGACCTCTGGTTCCCAAAGTCGCGGTTTCAAACCCGGTGGAGAGCGATATATTATTTCGGGCGTAAAATCTTTAGTATGACTTTCTTCGGAAGGGAAGTAAAGCTGTTATTGAGGCACGTAAAGGAACCTCAAGCCTAATAAACACTTTTTTGAGTAAAAGTAGCGGTCTTTCACACCCAGTATATAGAATGGGACGTTGAGCACCACAGCAGTTAAAGAGCATCCATAAATAAATTTTAATTTTAGCCATGAACACTTCTGACGACGAAGTGTATGAAATGAAATTGAGCTTTTAATTATGGACGCTCTTTAACTGCTGTGGTTCTCAGCGTCCCATTCTATACTGGGCGTGAAAGACTGCTTAATTTTGCTCAGATGCCTCTCTATCAGGCTTGAGGTTCTTTTACGTGCCGTAAATCTACGACACGGGACCAACGGCTTTACTTCCCTTCTGTAGGAAGTCATGCTATGGATTTTTACGCCCGCGACCTTGAACGCATGAAGTTAGCATGGTAACCACGAAGGGCGACGACGAGGTGTATGAATGAATGAATGAATGTGAGTGAAATAATGTTGTTTTGTTTTCTTTCCATTGAGCCTATTGTAAGCTTAAGCACCGCAACCGTTTTGCTTGGTACCTACTCCGCTACTACTGCGAAAAAGACAGTACAGTGAAAAAAATGAACTAATGTAGATACCGCTATAGAATAGCAACCGATAATCAGCTGAAAATTAATATAGTTAAAATAATTAAATAAGATGTTGAGTATTAATTTGAATGAAAACAATAAGCACTTTATTACCAATAAAGTATATTTAATATTAATATTTATAATGTATTCAAATATTTTATATTCATTAAATCAACTAATCGTCCAAGGCTTAAAGAGTTGCACCTCACTTCTAAGCTTTTTTCAGATACATTTCTTATTTGGTCAGAGTATTTTGAGAATGGAAGGAGGAGATAAGTACTTCAAGTGAGCGCACGGTAGGAAGAACAAAGTTCCGATACAGGGAACCGACTTGGGCACAAGCAGCCGAAATCCTACCTTTGCCCTTTGTTATCTCAAAATACTTAGAATAATCACCAAACTTTGTATATTCATATTTGGGCATATTATGTGTGTGTGTGTGTGTGTGTGTATCTGTGGGTAGCATAGCTCGGAAACGAATAGTCCCTTATATACCAAACTTTGTATTTAAATTTAGTACATTCTAAGAATGCTACAGAACGATTTTAAAGAAGGTCCCCCACCCCACATAGAAGATTCCCTTTACATGCAGGATTTATCAAAATTTTCGATTTTCTCAAAAATTGCTCTAACGATTTTTATAAGAATAACTCCATGGCACGACAGCTCACGGGGAACCTTGGCCTACCGCCCGGCCGCTGCGTCCCCCATCTCGGTGCACTATAGACGTCATGGATGGGGTGCAGTATTGGAGGGTGAGACGTGGTCAGCGCCTCGAGTCCCTCCCGGTCGGTTAATGCGGTCCTCACGACCTGGAGCCGCTACTTCTCCATCAAGTAGCTCCTCAATTGGCCCCCCATGGACCTTACGAGGCTGAGTGCACCCCGGGCCAGGTCTCCCAGCGGGGGAAAAATCCCAACGCCGGTACTGGGGATCGAACCCAGGTCTCCCGCTTGGTAAGCAGCTGCGCTACCACCGCGCTAAGGAGACGACCTTTTTATAAGAATACCGTATATTATAGACGTTTACACGACAAATAAAATTATTTTGAATTTCTCTCTTCATTTCGCATAACTGGTAAACCGTAACAGGGAGACAAAAACGTACTATATAGAAAATTTAGATCTCATTATCTCAATCTTGTTTCGAGATATTGCTCGTTATTGATTTAAATTTTGCAATATTTAACGCTTTGCTCAAACAGGAAGCTGGCATTCGTTTCATATAGTTATCTTTTGTTTTGCTTCTGCCACGCAAAGAGAGTGGAAGTTCAAATTGGTTCACAAAGCGATCATCTTTGAAACAATTTGACCATTGCTTTAGCCTAGTGTATTCCTTTTATTTCCCTTGCACCTACCAGGAAGCAAGTAATGCTACCATTTCTGTTATTTCTATTAATGCCATCTCAATCAGCATGATGTAAATAGAAGATTAATCCCTTGTAGGAATATTTCGTTTGCAGAACAGGTAGAGAAATCCATGTGAATGGAACACATCGGATTTTTGTGGATATATTTGGCAGTGTAAACGTTTGTGACAAAAAGTTCATAAATAAATCTCGTAGAAGTGAAAAAAATGAAAATGATTTGTGTCTGTGCTGATCTATAAAACAAACACCTAATTAATGCTTATAAAAAATCTAACATGAAAGTTATGTTGTTATGAATCTTTTAATAGGTCTAAAACTAAATTCATTTTTAAGTTTCCTTGTGAAAACTGAGGTAATACTGTATTAAGTTGTTAGCCTCAGAACTCTTTTAGAAGGTTACTTAAATTTAAGGAATGCATTGAAATATAAACTTGTAATTATTTTGAGAAACCTCATTGACCTTAGTAGTTCATGCAATAAGTCCCTACTTTTTGGCACTTTGTATGAAAGCGCGGTTGTATAGAGAAACAACCTAGGTCATTGTCTAGACAGCATCCTTGAATCTTTGACACCGCGGGTCAAACCACAGCACCTTTTTACTCTATGCATCGCCGTCTTGGGAACTACACTCTCAGATCTCTGGTATGATTCAGAAAGGTTAAAGTACGCGAATGTTGAAGAAATGTTTTATTTTACCTGCACAAAGGGGTGTTTATCATTGCTATCTAGGAACGTTATCCTTCCGGCTGCCTATTGTTGTGACGTAAGCTTTGTTTTTCAAGTCCGTCCAGAACAAGATTGTTATACCAATCATTCTTGTGGCGCCTGTCATTTCTAAATATGGCGAAATGTTTGAAACAATCTGATGTGATCCATTCACATGACTTTGTCTACCTGTCCTGCAAACAAACAATTATCCTTCTATCTACTTCATGTTAATCGAGATAAACATTAGCAAAAATAGTCGTATTACTTCCTTGTACGTAAAAGGGAAATAAGAGAATGCACTAGGCTAGCTAACCTATGTGATTGCCTTTGTAATTTCTCGTTATGGTCAGCAGAACCAAAATGAATGACGACTTCCCAAAAACTCGATACAGAGTTTTACCGGAAATGCATATTTTGAGAACCCTTGAATAAAAATAATTTAGAGTGTGTGGGGGTGTGTTTCGTGTGGACTGCATAACTCAAAAACGAAAAGTCCGTTAAATACCATATTTGGTATTTAAGTTAATATGTACCAAGAATGCAACACGAATATTTTCAGAAAAATTCCCCACCCCAAACTACCCTTTGCATGGAACATTTTTAGAACTTTGATTTTCTTAAAAATGTCTCTAACCATTTTGATTAAAATGCCGCATATTAAAGATGTTTACATGGAAAATAAAATATATATCCTGGAGTTTTTGGGAATAACCCCTAAAGTCCCCCTTCATTCTGAACGACTTTTGCATCACTGGTTAATCGTAAAAAAAAAAAAAAAAAAACGTAGATCTCGTTAAAACACATAATGTGTCACATTTTGTTTCTTTCTGTTTTAGAGCTAACCATTAACTGAATTTCAATGACAATTGCATAGCAACAGCTTTTAAAAGATTTGACTATAGTTTTAGCCTAGTGTATTCCTTATTTCCCTTCAATTATAAGGAACTATGCAATTTTTGGTAATGTTTATCTTGATTAGCATTATGTGGATAACATAATAATTCCTTTTAAGAATAGTTTGTTTGCAAAACAGATACAAGAAGGTATGAGAATGGAACATATCAAAATGTTTTATATTTATTTATTCGGGAGTTTCAAATGATGTTTTTACGATTAATTTGTGGCAACACTTCCCCTTTTTACGATACGTAGCAGAGAAAGTACAAAATAATAATCGGTTAATAAGGAATTGTGTAAAGCTACCAATAAAACTAGGTAGCGGCAGATATCGGGAAATATTCATCAGTTACATGGAAATAACTGGATTCACGTAGAGGAACTTTGCGTGGCCGGTGAAAACTTGTATGGAATAAAGATCACACAGGTGCTCATTTAGAGCCATAATGACCGAGGTTGAACCAAGTTTCGCAATGTTGGTAAACCGCAACAGGCCTTGAGGCCCTAGCCCTGAAAGACAAAAGAAGAACTACTGCTATACATAACGTGTCTCGTCTCCATGAAACACTGAAAGGTAAGGTTCGGTTCTGGCGATCTGCCTGAATGAGTAACTCAGGAAAGTCCAGTGTTGAGTGGATCATGAATATTCATGAGCCATTGCGTAGATGTTTGTTCAACGTACTTTTTTACGACAGAATGTCTAGGACTGAAACATTTGCAGCACGCCTTAGAGGACCCACCCAAAACGATTTACAATCATAAAATTAACATTTGTCAGGCGAACTGGCAATTTTATTCACTTTGGATACTCATACAGCTACTCGAGATGTATGCAAATTAATTATTTCTGATATTTTACTGCAGAGATGTTGTTTGTCTTGTTTCGAATAAGAAATTTACACATTACAATATCAAAAAATCTTGTGTGTTCCATTCACATGACTTTCTCTACCTTTTCGCAACCAAACTTACAAAAGAGTATTCTTTTCTCTAGATCGTCTAAATAAATATCAACAGAAATTGTCTTATTATTAAGTCCGGTGTTGGGTTCCGAAGCGCGCACAGTTACGAACACACAGAACAGTCAGCTTAAAAAGAGAGGGTGGAGAGGAGGGGTTTGTAGTGTAAATATGCACACGTTGAGGTATAATCTGTTCCAAAAGTAGTCTATTACATGTGTTGATATTATATGTATTGTTCTGTTTCATAAAATAGCACAATAAAACACTACTTCATAATATGATTACAAATAAAATACAAATTACCTTTACAAATAAAAAAATAAAGCTTGATACATAAACTCAAGATGATAATGTGCAGAGCTTTGAAAAGACAAAACTCACTTTGAATTCATATTAGTGAATTACAAGATATATATTTACTGCATCGAAAGAAAATGCTCTCCTGCTGTCACTCAAGATATGTTTGAACCATACACAATTTTGTTCAGTGTTGAAAGCCTGCCCTTTCGTATTTTCGACATTTTTCAATCTGCGCTCTATTTTAGTGTTCACTTATCAATAGGGCTAATAAGTTGCGAAAAAACTCTTTTTCTCGCTAGTATCTGAAGGCCCAATATAATATGTTTTATTATTATAAGAAGAAGAAAATGATAAGCAGAAAATGGGGATTTTTTTTCTTTTTCGACATTTTTAATGTCCTTTTTAATCCTTTCTTTCATTATATTTATCAACCTTTAATTTTTCATTCCTTTATCTTTTTGAATTAATTAATTTTTTTCAACTTTACTTTCCAAAAATAGCCTTTTTAGGAAAAGGTCACTATGTGTGTGTCAGTACAGGACATGGCTCAAAAATGATAAGTCCCTTAAATCACAAACTTGGTATTTTAAGTTTAGCATATTCCATGCATGCGACACAAATATTTTCAAGAGAGTCTCCGCCCCCCCCCCGATCCTCAAATTCCCTTTTCATGAAAAAATTACATTTTCTAAAATTTTGATTTCTCAAAAATGCCTCTAACGACTTTTGTTAAAATAGCGTATATGAAAAATATTTACATGGCAAATAAAATGTATATCTTGAATTCTCTGAGAATAGCCTCTGAAGACCTCTTTATTCTTGTTGAATTTTGCTGAATTTTGCAAAACTGGTAAACCGTAAAAGATAGACTAAAACTTACTACACATAAATTCAGAACTAGTTAAAACACTCAATTTATGTAACATGAATTTTTCTTGCAGAGTTGACCTTTTTCGAGATATTCCTTGTTATTCGTTTCAATTGTAAACTACCTAACTTTTATCAACGGGACTATGCCAAGCGAACCGAGCCTCAATTGTGTATCATAGCAACTAGCTTTTAAAACATTTGACTATCGCTTTAGGCTAATGTATTCCCTTATGTATCTTCTACTTACAAAATAACGCCAATTTTGCTAATATTTATCTCGATTAGTATGTTGTAGATAAAGAATAATCTTTTGTAAGAATGTTTTTTATATGGAACAGCTAGAGAAAGCTGTGGGAGTGGAACACATCAGATAGTTTTTAAATTGAAAGTTTGCAGAAATGCTAATATTAGCTAGATGAACCAATGGTCAAAATTTGGTAGATATAGATTTTTAAAGTTGGTGGTTTCAGTACAGTGTCCTCTTGAAATAAATACCACAATGTGAAAGTTTTGCGAGAGACGGACGGTATATAACAAGTTTTAATAGCGGTTTTCAGCAAAAACCGCAACTGTCTCATAACATCCATTGTGATGCTTAAAAGTGGCAAAGCAGGCTTCAGAGTTCGTTTCCGTTGGCAAGCCTCACCTCTGCACGAAAAGCTCTTAAAAAGGAGACAACGAAATAAATCAACTCTCCTATCCCATTTGTGGGAGGAGGTGGCTAAGCGATGGGTCAGCCATTGGTTTCTCGTGTATTTATGTGCAACGTCCACTGGGTTGCATAGCTTCCGGGAGACCGTACCTGAAACAGTTTGTTTAGTCTCAACTAATTTGTCAGGTTCATCACGCAACCAAGCTGTGATATTTGTTAGAAAACTAGCGACCGAGAACAAATGGATCTCCTAGGGGGACTTGTGAAAAATACGACCGGTCAAAGAATGCCATTGTCAGGGTTAGGGGTCTACGACCCTTTGAATGACTCAGTTTATTGCCTTAAAAGTGTAACAAATGTCTGCCAGTTTTACAGCTATATGTCAGGTTGGGATGCCCACATTTTTATGGTGCAGAAAAGTGGACGTTAATGGTGCAAGGAAGAAAAATAATAGTCCTTCTGGTCGAAGTTTTGTCAGACTGCAAATATATGGGAGTAGACTGAAAAATCTGATGTGTTCCATTCACATGGCTTTCTCTATATCTCTATAAATTATTATTGTTAATAAGCTTATGTTTTATTTATTTCATGCTAATCGACAAAAATTAGCAGAAATAGTCATATTTCTTGCTTTATTGTAAGTAGAAGCGAAATAAGGGAGTATCATAGGTTAAAGTGAAAGCCAAAAGCTGGTTGCTATGTAACTGATGTTTGTATTGACAGAAGTTGACAAATTCCTCTATGAGAAGTTTTTCAAAGCTGAAACCAAGAAAAAGGAATATCTCAAAAACGATCAACTCCACAAAAAAAAAAAAAAAAAAAAAAAAACGTATATAACATAACTTGTGTGTTTTAACGTGCTCTACATTTTTGTGGGTTAAATTTTTGTCAATCTCTTACGGTTTAGTAGTTATGAAAAATTAATCCAGAATAAAGTAGTCTTCAGAGGCTATTTCCAGAAAATTCAAAATAAATATTTTATTTGTCAGTTAAATAATTTTAATATACGATATTTTAATCAAAATCGTTAGAGCCATTTTTAGAAAATCAAAATTTTCGAAAAAAGTTCCATGTAAAGGGTAGTTTAGAGTAGGGGGATTTTTCTCAAAATCTTCATGTCGCATTCCTGGAAGATACTAAACTTAAATATCAAGTTTGGTATTTTACCGACTTTTCGTTTTTGAGTTATCATGTTCACAGACACACGGACACACAGACACACGGTTGTTTTCGTAGTTTTTCTGTCACAAAGGTAAATAACGAATTGGATATTTAATGCTACAGCCCAAATTTTCCCTTAAATAAATAGTAAGAATCTTGCATTACATTCACATGACTTTCTGTACCTATACTGCATCAAATTATTCCTCCAAAAGCTTATACTTCTATATACTTAAAGTGAGTCGAAATGGGGTTTTTATAATTTTTTTCTATTCTCATATTTTAATTGCATTCCTGCGTAGTAGTTTTTTAGAACACTTAAATACATTCACTTCTTAAAACTTCAATATATTTATAAACATTAATGCTAGAGAAGAGATCTTTTCTTATTTTGATCCAAAAATTTTAATATAGCTATTCGCAGCATTTGCATCCCCCTAACATTTGCTTCGTGTGAGAGTTTTGAAGTATTAAGCTGTGTTTGGAAATTTGGGTTACGTATATTTTTACTTTCTCTATACGCACTATATACATAGTGTATAGAGAATGTATTGCACTCCACCAAAAAATTCGATACCGAGATTTCGCCGGAAATATATGTTTTAGAGTCCCCTATATCCAAAAAAAAGTATTTTCAGAAAAAGGTCCGTGTGTGTGTGTCCGTGTGTCTGTGAACACGATAACTCAAAAACGAAAAGTCTGTAAAATACGAAACTTGGTATTTAAGTTTAGTATCTTCCGGGGATGCGACACGATGATTTTGAGAAAATTTCCCCCACTCCAAACTACCCTTTACATGGACATTTTCGAACATTTTGATTAAAAGATCGTATATTAAAGATATTAACCTTACAAATAAAATGTATATTTTGAATTTTCTAGGAATAACCTCTGAAGTCTACCTTATTCTGAGTGAATTTTACGCAACTGCATAAATGCTAAACCGTAAGAGAGAGACAAAAACTTACCACATAAGAAATGTAGAGCACATTAAAACACACAATTTATGTTGTATACATTTTTTCGTGGAGTAGATTGTTTTTGAGATATTCCTAATTTTTGGTTTAAGCTATAAAAACTTATATTTTTCTCATACAGGACTTTGTGAATTCGTGTCCATACAAATAAAGGAACTTCAGTCACATAGCAACCAGCTTTTGACTATCACTTTAACCTATGGTACTCCCTTATTTCGCTTCAACTTACAAGGAAGCAGGAAATAAGACTATTTCTGCTAATTTTTTCTCGATTAGCAGGAAGTAAATAGAAGCATAAGCTTTTTAAAAATAATGTATTACAGAGATATAGAAAAAGTCATGTGAATAGAGCACATTTTAAATTTTATGTTTGAAAGCAATTTCTGAAGAAGTAAAATATTGTACAAATGCCCCCAGAAAGTAATTGACACTAAGGGCTAAAATTTTGACCACACGTTTGCACCTAAATAGGCTTTATTTCAACGAAAACGTTTTATGTATATGGATTGTTTTTCTAAAATTTAAAAACAATTTTTCAATAACCTTTTAAGAACCTCATTTAAAAAAAAAATCATATCTTTTCTTCTAATGAACAGAAGTATTGCATTTTTCACCAATCAACAGTAAAGTTGTTGCTGAATATACCTTTAGCAATTTAGCTCATGTTAAATAGTTGTGGGTCAAACTTTAACATTGGCAAGATAAGGCATTTCGACTCAATAAAATACATCTGTGATACATCTGTGAAATTTGACCTAAAATTTGAAAAATTAAAAAATTATTTTGTAGCATAGT
This sequence comes from Hymenopus coronatus, assembly GCA_030762935.1. Classification (NCBI taxonomy): domain Eukaryota; kingdom Metazoa; phylum Arthropoda; class Insecta; order Mantodea; family Hymenopodidae; genus Hymenopus; species Hymenopus coronatus. Next base: position 90,027,097 of record CM060898.1, read on the forward strand.
ATACTTATAAATTCTAAACTTTAAAAGAAGTATCCTTTTTTCCCACTTGCGCAATTGAACTACCAATTAACTGAAGCCGCAGATGGATAGGTGCATACTTATTAATACACACTACCAACTCTAAACCTTATTTTCTCGAAAACTTTTTTCTAACATGCTTTCATACTCAAAATGTTCCATACGATGCAAATTTCCACTAATTTGTTTACGTAAAATATACGTAAAATTACCAATCCTGATAAACAGGCTTCTGAGCAAAATTAAGTGGTCTTTTATGCTCAATATTGAATGTGATGCTGAGAACCACAGCAGTTAAAGAGCATCCATAAATAAAACTCCCATTTCCATTTACACACACACACACACACAAAGGTGTATTTGCGGTGAAATCTCGGTATCGAATTTTGGGTGCAATACAATATCTTCTCTATACACTATGTACATGATACGTGTAGAGAAAGTAGAAACGTAGGGCAGATAATCAGAAATTAAATGAATTTTGGGGAGTGGGTTTTAGAACCGAAGGATTTGGAAGAGAATGATGAACATAGATGATAAAAACAGGGGGAGAGAAATGAAGACTGTTTTTCCTTGTGCTATTTACATAAGCATAAATTACTATTAAATGAAACAATGTCAAGATACTACAAAGCATTTGTTGTACTGAACAAGCTTAGGCCACTGGCAAGACAGAATTCAATCCTGTAAAATATCTTCTCGGTGGTATCTGACCGAGATGTAGGAGACAGACAAAAACAAGAAATCTCCCCTCTCAAGTAACACCCAGTAAATAAATAAAGGGAATCTATTTTTACTCAGTTGGGGTCACTGGCAGACCGATGTAATTTATATTTCCGGCCCTGGATTCCTTCAGACTCTCCTCTACGTAAGGAAAACAGGTGTTGCAAGATCGAAGAGAGAACAATTGTGCCACTGTTGCAGACCCTAATCATTGTGGGCAATTTAGAAAAACACCACATTCTAGACGAATAGCGCGTCATATACCATAGTGAAGTTGGGGAGATAACATTAAATATGGCCATTAACAGCTACCCTACATAATAAAACAATATTAACGTAGTTTATTATTATATGCGAAGCTGGGATGTAAAAAAAAATTGGTAAAAAAATTCCGTGGTTAACCACGGAAAGAGCCGATAAAAAAACCAAGGTTAAAAGTTGTTCTTGACTGAGCCTCATTGTTGCATCGTCCTTGCTCCTGACCTTTGCTGTTTTTCAATACAGAAGGGTGTAAGGTTATTGTTGGCGTTCCTTTGATGATCTATAATTCTATACTGTGCTGGTTGTTAAGTATTGTGTAGTGAAGAGACTGAAGCTCAGAACCCTTAATGCGCTGTAATTATTTAAACCTCACATCAAATTGTAGGCTATATCAACTTAATTTTATATAAGCTATTTGTCAACAAATGCTTTTTTTCGCAATTGCCAACAAAACAAACGGAAAAGTAACAAAAATAGAACAAGAAACTTACAATTATTGGGATGGGTTGGATCGGTTTGTGAGGTGTGTATTAAGTAAAGTAGAACAAAAGTCTACCCTGCCAAAATAATCACATTTGCCCAAAATTCGATTTTGAGAATATTTTAAAACACTGGTTGGTTTTATAATACTACTAGTATTATTTTATCGCTATACAGCTATCTTTTTTTCTCTTTATTTTTTCTTTCTCTGTATCACAAAGGTTGAAAGATCATTCGACTAAGGTCAGTTAAATATAATAAATATTTACATTAAAATATCATAAACCGTAAAAAAATACAAAATAAAATATTGTGAATTGTTTCTTTCACACCAGCCGTGTATAGGACAGGAGTTGAATAGGTAATCAGACTGAAAAATTGCATACCATAGTCGGGTTTGGAACCACGGTCTGTGCTCGTTGCACTAACCATTGGGCTACAACGGCAACATGCCGGCACGGCAATAAATTCCTCAACTGTTTCTCGGTAAACCACACTGTGATCTCAGATTATTTTTGAGATGACATTCTCCAATGGGACTTAAGTACTTTAGGTCTCGGGTTCATATTTTAATCAGCTTTAGGTCAATTAATTGTTTTTTCCACATGGCTTGTGTGGAAGAAACAAATTAATATTTGAGTAAGCTATTTATCAACATATGTCTTTTTTCTGAAAGCCATCAAAACAAAAGGAAAACTTCCAAAAACTCAGCAATAAATTTGTAATTATTGATCAATATCACATAGGTTGAAAGATCATTGAATAACATGATATTTGTGGTATAAATTACATACCACAAATTAATTAGTTGTATAGTAAAGGAACTTAAAAAGCAGTTGCGACTGTGGTCAGTGACAAAAAGATGTACGTTTTGGTGAACTACAGGAAACAATATATACATATAATCTGCTTCAAGCAACTCGCAATAGACAAGTAAACAATGTAAAGCCTTTAAACCTTCTTTCTGAGCTGAGATACAAAGTTCACAAACCATTGTTGGAGATATCCAAAATAGTGATTGCGATTATTGGCTGGTATTCATCGAGTGATGTCTTTTTGTATTTCATGACAGCATCCTTTTTGGATAGCTTTCATGAATTGTTTTTTTTTTTGAATGGGTTTTTAATAAACAGACTGTACAACTCAAGGGATTTTAAATTCTTAGAATTGGCAGACTAGGCATTGAGCTGTTCTACGATCTTGATCCCGTCAGTTCCAGGACGGAAAATAGTTGTTGCGAAATCATTTTACCTGTCAGCAGTTGCTTGATAAATGTCCATACTTTCAAATAAAATTGTTACCTGTTATCAGAGATTGAACAATCTCACGTTGAAATCCACTGGTTTCGTACCAAGCTATAAATGGATTATTGTTTACTTAAGTTAAAAGTCTAGTTTTCTTAAGAATTCTCTCCTGAACACTTTTCACTAATAAGACCGGAAAAGCAAGCATTTTGTTTTTCAACATTTGCTAACGACGTATTCAAAGATGTGTGCTGTACCAAATAGCCTTTTAATTTAAAACATTCGACAGATCAACCAACTTTACAACGCATTAGGAATTCATTACTTTAACTGTCTCTAAATTCAAGGTTCATCATTGATTCTTACGACTATTTTTAAATTCTTATTTAAAAAATCTGATGTGTTCTATCCGCATGTCTTTCTCTACATCTCTGTAACAACTTATTTTAATAAGCTTATTCTTCTATCTACTTCCTGCTAATTGAGATAAACATTAGCAGAAATAGTCTTATTACTTAGTTCCTTATTAAGCGGAAGGAAAATAAGAGAATACACTGAGCTAAACTGACAATCAAATGTTTTAAAATGTGGGTACTGTGGGATTGAAATCGTTGCGTGTCCAGGAGTTGACAAGTTCCCGTTAGAGAAAAGTATTTTAAAACTGGAACCAATAACTAAGAATATCTCGAAAACGGTCAACTCCACGAAAAAAGGTATAGCATATAAACTGTGTTTTAATGAGATTTACTTTTTTGTGTGGTAAATGTTTGTCTATCTCTTATGGTTTGCTAGTTATGTAAACTTCTAAAAAAAATAAAGAAGTCTTCAGAAAATTGAAAATAATTATTTTGTACTTTCAATATCTTAAATATAAGACATTTTAATCAAAATCGTTAGAGCCGTTTTTGAGAAAATCAAAATGGTTAAAACATTTTTCCATGTAAAGGATAGTTGGGGGTGGGGGGATTTTCTTGAAAATCTTCGTGCCATATCCTTGAAAGATACTCAGCTTAAATACCAAGTTTGGTATTTAATGGACTATTCCTTTTTGAGCTATGCTGACCACAAACACACACACGGGCATTTTTCTAAAAATATTTTTTTTATTCAAGGATCCCAAAACGTGTTTTTCCGGTGAAATCTCGGTATCGAATGTTTGGGTGCAATAAGTAATACTACCTTGAAGGGTAGGCTGTTTTGAAGAGCAGGCAAATGCTATCTTTAAAATCCTTAATTTGTTTAAAAAAAGATTTAAAATACTTTTCTCTCTAAAATTCCTCGTAAGAGTATCTAGTGGAATCTGAGTGCTTTGTTAGTGATGATTAAGTTTGTAAATGTCAGAGATAAGGGTAAAAAGTGTTTCCCCTCATCACACATTTTCCCTGATGTGGGATAAGAAAATGTTTTCTTTTGTAGAGGGCAAACCCCATCGCTGGGTGGAGAGAGCATTCAATGCTTTCCTAAATTACCTCATTAAATTTTTATAAGGGTGTTTTTTTCTCAGCTTGAAGGACGAATGTCTGTAGACGCTATATTGTTCCCGACCAACGCCGTACCAGTATCGTTCCTTTTTTGTTTGCCATCAGCCAAGAGTGTGTACGAATGAAAAACGGCGATTGTTAATCTTGCTGTCTCATGCGGATGAAATTCCAATGTTTTCAACTGTTCAACAAGAAACATCTTTGGATAAGGATGTTTATGGGGCGTATTTACCATATAAGAGATTCCATGTTTTATCAACTTAAAGCAAACCACATGGGTTGCAGGACAGTTAAATTTGGTCAGGTAAATTTTAAAAATGTTCCGGTTGCTGTAGAATTTTGGGCTTTATAATAATGAAGTTGAACAACGAAATCCGAGGATTTCAGTTTAAACTCTTTCTTAATTGAAATTTTAATGGATATAACCCGATGGAGTGAATATTTTTGTGTTTACTATCAAGACCGTACCTGTTTGTGCCTCAGAACATTTTTGGTACGTCCGTTGTGTAACATGCTAGTTTGTGGTTCCCAAGGTCGTGGGTACAAACCCGACGGAGGGCGATGATTTTGTTTCTTTAGTGTAAAAATCTTTATCATGGCTTCCTTCGGAAGGATAGTAAAACTGTTGGTCCCGAGTCGCAGATTTACGTAAAAGAACCTGAGGCAATATTTGTATATTATTCATAAAATCTGCCGACATTTTATGAGTTTTATGTCATGTTTATAATATCTGATGTTCAATTGTTTTTATTCCTTTGCTCCCGAAGTTGAAATCACTGGATGCAAATTTGTATTACTCCTTGTGCTTTCGTCGCATTTAAGTGTTTTGATTTTCTCGATGCGATTTTGTTTTCAAACAGTATCTATACTTACGTGTTGATTTTCTGGCTGGTGACGCCAAGTTTTTTTTGTTTTTTTTTAAATACAGTTCCGGAGTCTGATCGGGACTCCGGCGCTGTATACCCTACTTTTTATTTACCTAATTTGTTTACTTTGATTACTGAATTTCTGTTTTACTTTTTACACACACATACACAAACATATAACACCCATGCCCAAGGCGGGACTCGAACCCACGATCCCCTGCGCTGCGAAACACCAAAGCGAGACGCTTTGGCGAGCGCGGCCATGGGGACCGGCTGTTATCATGAAGAAGGAGGCTTCTTCACGCGTAATGGAAATGGCCGATTAGAGATAACGCGTAAAAATATAATTCGTGTTGAATTATACGCGCCCATGGATTCACAGCGTTCAACAAAGTAATGAATTGCATCGAGCGACTACAGATTATCTTTGGAATTGTGAAATAATAACTATAAAAATAAACTGCGATTCTACAAAAATCCTAGCGACTTATTATTTAAGAAGCCGACAGGTAGTCTGGATTTGTGAAGCCCAACAAGCCGGATAAAAAAACGCCCTGAGAAGAGTCAAACGCTACACAAAGTCAAACATAAGTGCGAGTAGACTTACAATCCAATATTTGACCAGCGCTTATAGAAGCTTTCATATCTAAAATGCTTCAAATCTCAAGCCTAATAAAAAAAAAAAACTCTGAGCAATGTAAGCAGTGTAAGCCCAATATATAATTGGACATTGAGAACCATTTAAAGAATGTCCGTGCATAAAACTCTTTTTTTTTTTTTAATCAGCAGAGGTTACTCCATCATTGGACTGCTTCGTTCTCTTGATGATGCTCGTCCGCCTCTTGTCTCAAAATTCTGTCTTGAGATTCAGTATTACCTGAAAATAACAGTGCCATATAAATAAGTATCAACCTTTTTATTTTCTCTAGCACGTTTATACAATGTACATAGTAGATCGAAAGGTATTGTATTCCACCAAAAAATGTGATACCGAGATTTCACCGGAAATATATGTTTTAGGGTCCTTTGAATGCAAAAATAAGATATAAAAAATTAGAAAAAGGTCAGTGTGTTTGAAAACATACCTAACTCAAAAACAAAAGTGGGTTAAATACCAAAGTTACAAGAATACGACATGATTTTCAGGAAAATTCCTCATCCCTAACTACCAATTACATGCAACGTTTTTCGAATTTTTTTTTCTCAAAAATGATTAGTAATGATTTGGACTAAAATGCCGTGTATTAACGATATTTATCTAAGTAATAATATATACATTTTGAATTTCCTGGGAATAACCTCTGAAGTACTCTTCGTTCTGAAAAACGTTTGTATAACTGTTAAACAGTGAGACATGGACAAAAACTAACTGCAGAAAAATGTGGATCTCGTCAGATCACACAATTTCTGTCCTTTGTGTTTTTATTGTAGAGCTAATTGTTTCCAAGATATTCCTTGTTATTGGATTTACTTTTAAGCTACTTAAACTTTTCTCAAACGGGAGCTCATGTTTCGTTTCATACCTCTTTTTTTTTTTTTTAACCGAATTTCAATTGCTTCATATAACGTTAGCCCTTGAAAGATTTGCCTATCGCGTTAGCCTTTTGTATTCTCTTATTACAAGAAACCAAGTAATAAGACAATTTCTTCTAATGTTTATCTCGAATAGCACGCTGAAGATGACAGAATAATCTTTTGAAAAACTTTTTCAGAACAGGCTTAGAAAATCACGTCATTGGAACACATAAGAATTTTATAGCTAATGGCATCCAAAGAGAATCAACATTTAGCTGCAACATTTAGTTGCTTCGGGCTCTACGGCCATTTTAAGATTGTAGACACACGTTTCCTAGCACTTTATTTCATTAAACAGCACTTTTCTTGAAACACATTTCCATGCGTCTCACTTTTGCCCATATACTACTAAAATTTCCCAGAATGTGTAGATGTATTTTTTTTTTTTAACGTAGCTTAAACTATTTTACTCTGATTTCGTATCGGATAATAAATAAAATTGGTAAAATGATGCTCAAATAATCTCGGGATTCATCAAGTTTAAACTTATTCGTCATTCGTTTTCTCATGATAAGGTAAAAGCCTGAAGATGGAAAAAGAAACAAAAAATATATCCGGATAATTCACTGTAAGCGAGATTCGAACCCATTATCTCTTGAAATTAAAGCAGACACGCTACCCTCACACTACCGAGGTGGTCTTGCATATCTATATTTAATATAACAGACGAAAAAATGATCATAGCACCAAAAGTAATGTTTAAATAATTTTTTTTAAGAAAAAATGAATATTCGAGTAGTTAATTTCCAATAATAAAACTAATTTAAAAAAAAAATTACCTCTTGAAGTTAATGTGTGTGGTTTTAAGCTAAAATTCAAAAAATGCCAACCAATTTCCTAAAATGTTGAGACGTGAGAAACATTTTGCTACATTTACAGAGTAAAATTTATGAAATAATTTATAGTTTACAAGATATTTGTGTAATTGGAAAATCAACAATGCAGTAAAACCTTCAGAAAAATCTATACAAATATATATACATAGTTGTCAATGCGTCGAGCTCTACATAATGTATTCCATAAATGCTACAGTCGTATGTCACTTCAAGGTCAGCGGTGCTTTTGTTTTGTTTTTTCCTGCAGTATGTCCGCATTTAAAGCTAGAGGACAGAACCCTAAGCTGTTCGCGGAACTATATGAGCTCGTTTTATTGTCCTGTGGTCATACTTTGTTGTGCTGGTTCCCAGGAAGACTTTCGCCATTATTTGGCTGAAGTGTTTCAGGACCCTTAAATAGGCATGTCGGCGTGTGACGTGTGAGAGAGAGACAATGAGCAGTGTTATTGTTTTTCTCGTCACGTGAGCCTCTTAATGTTTCCTTCGCGGTGCGCTTGATTTTTTTCTCATGCCCTCGGACTGAATATTTATTTGTCTTTAATGATTGATATACAAGTTATATACAACGATGCTTAGAAAGAAAAGTATTGTTTTTATAATATACGTTAAATAATTGGATACAACTGCACTCGATTAAGGTCACCGAATCAAGGTCATTCCCCAAGGTCATCAGGAATGCCCGGATTTTGATGATATTTGAAAAATGGCCTATTAAATGATCCCATTTTTACTTTCTTATACGTACTATGTACATTGTGTATAGAGAAGGTATTGAACTCCACCAAAAAATTCGATACCTAGATTTCTACGGAAATATATGTTTTAGGGTCCCCTGTATCCAAACAAAGTATTTTGAGAAAATGGTCCGTGTGTGTGTGTCCGTCCGTGCGTGTCTGTGAACACGATGACTCAAAAACGAAAAATCGGTAAAATAACAAATTCTTCCAGGGCTGCGACACGAAGGTTTTGAGAATAATTCCCCCACGCCAAACTACCTTTTACATGGAACTTTTTTCGAAAATTACGATTTTCTAAAAAAAAAAGCTAACGATTTTGATTAAAATATCGAATATTAAGGCTATTTACCTCACAAATAAAATTATATTTTGAATTTTTTGGAAATAGCCGCTAAACACTGCTTTATTCTGGACGAATTTTACAGATTTTTGCATAACTGCTAAACCATAAGAGATGGAAAAAAAACTTGACACATAAAAAATGTAGATCACTTTAAAATACAAAATTTATGTTATATGCATTTTTTTTCATGGCGTTCATCGCTTTTGAGATATCCCTTGTTTTTCGTTTCAGATTTAAAAAATTATATTTTTCTCACACAGGACTTTGTCAGTTCCTTTTCATACAAACAAGGGAACTTCAGATACATAGCAACGAGCTGTGTACTATCACTTTAACCTATGGTACTCCCTTATTTCATTTCTACTTACATGGAAGCAAGTAATAAGATTAGTTCTGCTAATTTTTTTCGATTGGCATTAAGTAAATAGAACAATAAGCTTTTTAACAGTAATTTGTTGCAGAGATGTAGAGATGTGAATGGAACACATAAGATTTTTAAAAAGTGACATAATTAGTTAAGAGACAAACTGAAATGTATTTCATTTACTAAAATTGATGTATACAGAAACATGAAGATAATTTATACATGAAGTATAACTGCTATATGTAAAGAAAATTCACATGACTCTCTCTATAGCTCTGTAACAAATTATTGTTATAAAGCTTATTCTTCCATTTACTTCATGCTAATCAAGATAAATGTTAGCAGAAAATAGTCTTATTACTTGCTTCCTTATAAATATAAGGGAAATAAAGGAATACACTGGCTAAAGCGACAGTCAAATCTTTTAAAAGCTGGCTACTGCGTTGTTGAAATCTTTATATTTGCATGGTTTACAAATTCCGGTATGAGAAAAGCTTAAATATTTCAAAACTGAAACCAATAACAAGCAGTATTTCGGAAATGTATATGGCATAAATTATATGTTTTAACGTGATCTACATTTTTGTTTATCTAGTATGCTTTATTTATTTACGGCTTACCAATTATGCAAAATTCAGCAAAATTCATCCGCAATAAAGAGGTGTTCAGAGACTATTCCTATATAATTCAAGATATACATTTTATTTGTCATCTAAAATTCTTTAATGTTCGGCATTTTAATAAAAAGTCTTGAGTCATTTTTGAGGAAACGAAAATGTTGGCAACATTTTCCATGTAAAAGGTAGCTTGGGGTGCGGGGAATTTCCTCAAAATCTTTATGTCGCATCCTTGGAATATACTAAACTTAAAGTACCAATTTTTGTATTTTACGGATTATTTGTTTTTGAATTATCGTTCATACGGATACACACATACCTTTGTCTAAAAGTTTGTTTTTCCTTAAACAGGGGACCCTATATCAAATATTTCCAATGAAATTTCTGCATCGAATTTTTGGGTGGTATGCAATACCTTCTGTATCTATGTCCTGTGTTGAGAAAGCTAATACGTTACAGACATTATTATAATTAAACATTAATTGGTAATAAAAAAAAAAGAACAGGTCACTAACAAAAGAATTTAACTTAACGAGAAATTTATTTCAAAAGCAACAAAAGGGTGCTATTATGTCTGTAAGTACAAATAAGGTGACATAAATTTTCTAAAATGCGCGTCAGATAACCTCGGAACTACATTTGTGTATTGGTGTTATAAATAGTTTCATTTTAAATATTTATAATTTTCTTTAACGGTTAGCAAGTTGTGCCGCAAGTCTTCAGTTTCAATATCCACTCATTCGGCATTCAAAGGCGACCTTCAACAGTTATTTCCTTCGTTAGTAATTGCTTTCCAATAAATCAGGAATGTGAACCTCTCCGCAGGAAAGCCTCGCGGAAGATCAACTTAACCTGAAGGCAAACAAACAAATAAGGGATGCTGCCGGAAAGACTTAATGTGGTTTATATTTCTCTTCAGTTGCCCGTGACTTTTATCTGGAGGTTTAATCGCTAGCAAAACAAAGGAGTAGCGTGTAATTAAAGGATCCCGGATCCGTTATATTAATTATTGATATTACAATTGTTTGCATTATGTATGTGCCCTAGAGTAACCCTTGGGCTTCTGAAGCCCATTAGATCATTGCTCTTCCTGGGGATGCAGCTAATTGCAACACTGCATTGGATATTATTACCTGTCGGTATTGCTTCGAATAACGGTAACCTCTGCAGTACTGAGATTGGCGCAACACCTCCAGGCAGTTTTTGCAGTGATGAATATAATATTAAGCTTGTCATTGTCTTTCGTGATAAAATAAGTACAATGAATAATATAAATATAAAAGTTTCGTTTATTATTTACGAAAGCTTTTGTGGCCATTCTATTCTTTATGGAGTTAAGACAACTTCGAAATACTGCTACTGCTCCTGCTGCAGTAGTAATGATAATAATAATCGTTTCGAAATCGGCTTACCCTCGTATTTAGGACATACAAGCGAATGCCCAGGGGTCAGAAGCCTGCTGGGCAGCCAACAGCACGAAAACACAGCAAGGAGAACCTGGAACGAGTGGTCGCAGGCGTGAGCGTGAGGAGGTGGAAGATATGAAATGCAAGCGAAATGGATAGGAGCAATTGGGGGAATGAGTGAGGGGGGAAACCGGAGAACCCGGAGAAAGCCCGACCAGACCCGCTTCGTCCACCACAAGTCCTATATGTGGGCGCTTGGGATCAAACCCGGCCCGCTTGGGTGGGAGGCGAGAGATCCAACTGCTCGGACACCTAATAATAATAATAATAATAATAATAATAATAATAATAAAGGCTTCCTAAATAATAAACGGCGCTTTAAATCATATGTATTATTATATTATTATTGTTATATTATTATAATAATAATTATTATTATTATTATTATTAATTATTGTAGCTGCTGCAAGTATCCATCTATTCCGTGGAGGTCCTTGGTCTCTTTTTGCGCTTCTCGATCGATAATTCAAACCTTTCGTAGGAGCCCTATTGGTATGTATTCTACAGATATGTTTATACCTTTGTCTCCCATATTCTGTGAGATTAAAAATGTAGAATTCGTTGCGAATATTTTCAGTTCGTTGTCTATCCATTCAAGTGTATACTGCCAAAATCGTAGATATTTCATTTCTGCAGCTTCCATTCTTTTGTTTGTTTGCTTGGAGTCTTTATTTCTGAGCCATACAAAAACTCAGGTACAGCCAATATAGCATTTTTAGATGTATTTGCTTCATTGCTTTTTTCCCAATGTTTTTTTTTTTTTTTTTTACGGGATATCATACAGATATTGAAATCTTTGTAATTTTTGGAGATATATTTTCTCTAATAACGCTTAAAAAACTCGTAGATAACTAAAATGTTTTACATGTTCTAATGTTCTTTAATTCAACGCTATTTTTGCACCCTCTACACGTACTATATACATAGTCTATAGAGAATGTACTTATTATACCTATTTCCCCAAAAGTTTTGCTAACTAGATTTCACCGGAAATATATATTTTGAGGCCCCTGAATCCCCCAACAAAATATTAGTACAGCTGAACTGTGGGCAGCTTGACTGTGCTTAACTTAAATACCAAAGATAAATAAGATAAGATAAATACATAAAATGTTTTCTGGGAATTGCCTCATTGTGGATGATTTTTGTATAACTAGTAAACCGTAAGAGATTAGCAAAAATTTACTATACAAAATAATGTATATCTTGTTAAAACACAACATTTATGTAATATACATTTTTTCTAGAGTTAGCCATTTCCAAGATATTCCAAGTTATTGGTTTCAGTTTTTAAATACTTACTTTACTCAAATTAGAAGTCTCTGTGTTTCTATTGTTGTACTCTTGGTCATGCAAAAAGTGAATTTTAATGATAATCGCATAAACATTTGGCTATCGTTTTAGCCTAGTGTATTATACTTACAAGGAAGCAAGTAATAATACAATTTCTACTAATGTTTGGCATGATGTAGATAAAATAATAATATTTGGTAAAAAGTTTTGTTTGCAGAACAGGTAGAGAATATCTAGCGAATGGAGTATATCAGCTTAAGTGAATGTTCCAGATTTTTTTAATGTAGTTTAACGTCCTTTAACCTGGTTAGCCATATCAAACGATGAATGAAATTGGTGAAATGATGCTCAAAAAGCTCGGGGTCCATGGAGACTAAAGTTACTCGACATTCGTCTTCTCAGGAAAGGGAAAACCCTCCTCCAAAAAAAAACCTTATCTGGGTAACCCACCTTAAGCGAGATTCGAACGCGCAACCTATTGAATGTGAGGGAGACACACTATCCCCACAATACTCAGGTGAGCTATTCTAAATTTAAGCAAAAGGCAAACTCATTTTATTCAGTCTCTACCGGATAGTAAAACATCTTTATTTATTAATAAAAAGTTTAGTAACCAATTAGGAAAATGCCTTCTTGTTGCAAAACCCTATTGGTGTATTTCTTTTGTCGATTTCGAAAAGAAAAAACAGCTGATGTGTTCCATTCACATGATTTTCTCTACATCTCTGTAACAAATCATTGTTAAAAAGCGTATGCTTCTATTTCCTTCATGCTAATCGAGAAAAAATTAGCAGAAAAGTCTTATTACTTGCTTTCTTGTAAGTAGAAGTGAAATAAGGGAGTACCATAGGTTAAAGTGATATTCAAAAGCTGGTTGCTACGTGACTGAAGTTCCTTTGTTTGTATGGACACGAGTTCACAAATTCCTGTATAAGAAAAGTATAAGTTTTTACAAGCTAAAACCAAAAACAAGGAATATCTCAAAAACGATAAACTCCACGAAAAAAATGTATATAACATAAAGTGTGTGTTTTAAAGTGCTCTACATTTTTATGTAGTAAGTTTTTGTCCATCTCTTACAGTTTAGCAGGTATGCAAAATTCCGTAAAATTCCTCCAGATAAAGTAGTCTTCAGAGGCTATTCCCAGAAATTTCAAGATATACATTTTATTTGTGAGGTAAATATATTTTATATACGATATTTTAACCAAAATCTTAGAGCCATTTTTAAAAAAAATCAACAATTTTCGAAAAAAGTTCCATGTAAAGGGTAGTTGGGGGTGAGGGGATTTTCTTGAAAATCTTCGTGTCGCATCCTTGGAAGATATCAAACTTAAAAACCAAGTTTGGTATTCAACGGTCTTTTCGTTTAGAAGCTATGCTGTCCACAGTCACACAGACACACACGCAGACACACACGGACCTTTTTCTGAATTTTATTTTATTCAGGGGAACCCAAAAAAATGTATTTCCGGTGAAATCTCGGTATCGAATTTTCGGGTACAATACAATATCTTTTCTATACACTATGTACATAGTACGTGTAGAGAAAGTAAAAATGCTGAGACCATATGCAAAAGAACGGGACGATTAAGGATCTGCTTAGGAATCCTTTCCAGCAGAATCCGTGCAGCCATTCTGGGAGAATGGTATAATATTTTTGCACAAAATATTTAGCGGCAAAACTCTCTATGCACCTGCGCCGTATAATGGAATGTAATGGGCGGAAACAGATACAAAAAGATGGCATAAGTCGGCGTGCTTGTTTGTGTAGAATATGTGGTTCTCTCCGAAGATATTGGTGTTTTTCTCTGTATATTCTCATAAAGAACCGGTCAGGTAAGTCGATTAAAATAGGTGACACTGCTCCTTTGTGTTCGATTTCCTCGAAAGTGCTATGCGACCGGAGCTCTACTGCAGTTATTTATAGTGCAGTCAGAGGACTCTAATTTGGCCGAGTACTGCCCGGAGCTGTTCGACTACCCGTTATGGCTGGACGATGTGTCGATAATTATTATCTCTACTCATGTTGCGACAGCTTCTCGAGGAATCGAGACGTATTCAAGATGTATCGACTGGTTTACAGTAACGGTCACTTTTACAGACCTTGACCACTGCGCATGCCTGATGAGGACAAACACGCGGCGTGCACGTAATAGCAGCCCCAGGATATATACTACATTGAAGGTTAAAAGTCTGAAGCTTGACAAGAAAGCAATACACCAGGCTTGTTAACACAAGTGTTCTTGACGTAATTACTATAGCGAAATTGCTCATTTAAACTGGATAATGAGGTTTAGGACTTAATGCTTGCATTTTAGAGCACCATGCTTGTCTGCATACTCTTTGTAACACAGGCACATGAAAAATCCAAAGAGTATTTATAGGAACTGACCTTGAACCTAAATTTTTGTCAGTTGCCGATAATAACCCATAGATTTCGAAAAAAATCTTTTACTGCTTTCTCTACAGGTAGAGAAGGTATCACACTCCACCAAAATTTGCATACCGCATTTTTTACTTAAATCTATTTAATTTAATAATTATACACAAAATTCTTAATTTATTCAAATGAATAAAAATTTTCATAAAAATAAAAAGAAAAATGAACAAAATAATAAGTAAAATGCCTGTTTCACCGCAAATACACGTTTAAGGGTCCCCTGTCCAAACTAAAGACTTTTTAGAACAAGATTTGTGTTTGTATCCGTTTATTTTCCAGGGATGCGACACGAAGATTTTGAGGAAAATTCTCCCACACCCAACTACCATTTACATGGACAAAACATCCAAAAATGTTGATTTTCTCAAATATTACTATAAATTTTTTTATTAAAATACCGTATATTTAAGATATTTACATGGCAAATAATTGCATCTTTTGAAAATATCCTCTGAAGACCTCTTCATTCTGGATGACTTTTACACTGGTACACCGTAAGAGGTAGACAAAAACTTACAACACAAAACATGTTAATCTCGTTAAAACATACAATTTATGTCATATACAGCTTTTTCGTGGAGTGAATTATTTCCGAGATAGGTATTTCTTGTTCATGGTTTCAGTTTTAAAATATTTGAACTTTTCTCTGAAGGGAATTTGTCAGTTCCTGGCCGTGCAAAGAAACGAATTTCAATCACATAGCGACCACAGTTAACTATCGCTTTAGCCTAGTGTATTCCCTTATTTCCCTTATATGACAAGGAAGAAGTAATAAGACCATTATTGCTAATGTTTAACTTGATTAACATGAAGTAGATAAAAGAATAAACTTTTTAACAATAGCTAGCTATAGAAATGTAGAGAAAGTAATGTGAGTTGAACACATCAGATTTTTTTATTTCGTTTATTTTTATATACTTTATACAAGTTTCTTTGCAAAGGTTAGTTCATGCTAACCAAGATAAGCATTACCAGAACTGATATTTTTACCTGTTTCCTTATGAGTAAAGAAGCAAGGGACTTCGTAAAACTTAAGCGATAGTCAAAACTTTACTAAGCTATTGCTATGCGATTTTCATTGAAATTCGGTTTTATTTCCATGACCTCCCGTTTGAAAATAAGTGTAAGTGTTTTAAAATTTAAACCAAAAACAGGAAATGTCTCTGAAATAAATCTACAAAAGAAAAACATATATATGACACATATGACACGTATATGACACAAATGGTGTGTTTTAACGAGATCTATATTTTTGGTGTGGTAAATCTCTTGCGGTTTACCAGTTAGGCAAAATTCGTCCAGATTCAAGAAAAAGGTTTTCAGACGCTATTCCATAAAAATCTGATGTGTACCATTCACACGACTTTCTCCATATCCCTGCAACAAATAATTCTTAGAAAGCTTATACTTCTATTTACTTTATGCTAATCAGAAAAAATTAGCAGAAATAGTCTTATTACTCGCTTCCTTGTAAGTAGGAGCGAAATAAGGGACAACCGTAGGTTAAAGTGATAGTCAAAAGCTGGTTACTATGTCAATGAAGCTCCTTTGTTTATATGGATAGGAGTTGACAAGTTCCTGTATGAGAAAAGTATACGTTTTTCATAGCAGAAACCAAAAATAAGGAATGTCACAAAAACGCCGAACTCCACGAAAAAAATGTATATAACATAAATTGTGTGTTTTAACGTGCTCTACATTTTGTGTGAAGTAAGTTTTTGTCCATCTCTTACGGTTTAGCGGTTATTCAAAATTTAGTAAAATTCATCCAGAATAAACTACTCTTCAGAGGCTATTACCAGAAAATTCAAGATATACATTTTTATTTGTCAGGTAAATATGTTTAATATCCGAAATTTGAGTCAAAATCGTTAGAGCCATTTTTGAGAAAATCAAAATTTTCGAAAAAAGTTCCATGTAAAGGGTAGTTGGGGGTGGGGGGATTTTTCTCAAAATCTTCGTGTCGCATCCCTGGAAGATACTAAACTTAAATACCAAGTTTGGTGTTTTACCGACTTTTCGTTTTTGAGTTATCGTGTTCACGGACACACACACACACACACACACACACACACACACACGCACACACACACACAAAACACGGACCTTTTTGTGAAAATGCTTTTTTTGGATATTGGTGACCCTAAAACATATATCTCGGTATCGAATTTTTGGTGGAGTGCAATACTTTCTCTATACACTATGTACATAGTGCGTATGGAGAAAGCAAAAATTCAAGATATAAATTTTATTTGTCATGTAAATAAATATTTTAATATACAGAATTTTAATAAAAATCATTAGCGATTTTGTCGAAAATCGAAAATTTCGAGCAAAACAATTTTCATGTAAAGGAACGGTAGTTTGCAGTGGGATTTTTTCCCTTAAAATCTTCGTGTTGCATCCTTGGAATTTACTAGACATAAATACCAAGAATATGCAGACATTTTTCTAAAATTGATCTTTTTTTATTCAGGTGTCCTTAAAACATGTATTACATTTTTTTCTACCTACAATGTACATTGTACGTACTAATAAAATAAAAATTCTTTCACAGCTGCATTATTTTCCAAGGCGATGTAAAATAATTACATTCACGTATTTAATAAGTCCCCGGACCGAAACCCTTCTCTTGTAAGACACCGTTTTAAAAGCGATTATTATTTACCAGTTTCAACTCCAAAATTATGGATCGATAAACAGAAGCGTTGAACTGCAATTAGTCACGAACCATAAAGCACAATCGTTAGGGAGCATCCAAGGAGGAGTAAAAACAATGTAGGTTTTAACCAAGTTCCTGCTATTTCCGCACTCACTTCGTGATCGTGGGCGGTTTTTATGGCAGCATTAAAATGTACATATAGAAGATCACGAGGTCGGCCTTGGAAACGATTGTAAGAAAACGCTTGAAATCATAACGGAATATTAATTCGAAACGCAAACAAGAATTAGTAAAAGAAACACAGAAAAATGTGCGTTCCTCGCCGTAGAAAATGCTGTTATAGCGGCAACTTAGAGCGGAATTCAGTAAGAATGTGTGGAATACCACAGCGAAACAAAACAGGATGACCTATATAGCGATATGATACCGAACTGGTTCCGAAGTAAGTACTTACAGTTATAACGTCCTCTCGTTGTCACGAACCATAGCTCGTGAGGAGCACAAGAAAAGGGTGACCTGAAGGGGATTAGGGTAATTGTGCCACCGGTTGATATAAGCTTTCATTTACATACATCTTTGTCATTCTGTTCATTTGCATCCGCCTCCATATGGTACAATCCGGTGCACGGAAACGTGCCGATATGAGGAAGAGCTGTTTAGGTTGGTAGATGATGCCACCGCTTCTGTGCCATGCCCCCAGTTCAAACCCCTGTCCGCTACAGCAAGCCGAGATTGGTAACATGCGCTTGCCCTTTGTTTCGCGATGGCGGAAGCAAACCAGAGGCCCAGGCAGTTTTATATCCATTGATATCTTACCTTAATCTGATTATATTATCAACAATTGTTGAGAAAAGGAGAAAAAGCCAGGTTGCCAATCCTTTTTGAATAATGAAAATCGCGGGCTCAGAAGAGCATTCTAAATAAAATCAAAACCGATAAAGTCCTTGAAAACATTTTGGAGAGACTAAGTAAGTAAACTAATGTTTAACACACACTGAAACTAAAATGTTAATAATTAGATTATTTATAGTGAAACTATATATAAATATTCTTATTGTTTATTTATATAGCCCCATTTAACATCTAAGGTTATATCAGGGGCTTTGAACTGGAAAGTACTCGTCCGTGTTAATGTTTTCAATTTTAAGGTACTTAAACCTGTCTCAAATGGGAAGTCATTTGTTTCGTCTCTCTTTTGTTTATTCCTGGCAAGCAAAGGGAATGGCATTTCCACTGTTTCACATAGCGACCAGAGAGTTGATTATGGCTCTAGCCTGCTGCACTCCCTTATCCCCTACTACTTACAAGGAAAGTAGGTAATAGTACCAATCCTTCTGATCTAGATACAAAACACTAATCTTTGATAAGAAAAGTTTGTGTATGGAACAGATAGAGAAAGTCATGTGAATGATTTTTTATTACTTTCTCTAGCCCCGTATGTACAATGTACATAGGGATAGAGAAGTATTGCATTCCACCCAAAAATTCGATACCGAGATTTCACCGGAAATACATGTTTTAGGACCTCCTGTATCCATAAAAAGCATTTTCAGAAAAAGGTCCGTGTTTGTGTGTGTGTGTCCGTGTGTCTGTGAACACGATAACTCAAAAACGAATAGTAGCTAAAATACCAAACCTGGTATTTAAGTTTAGTATCTTCCAGGGATGCGACACGAAGAATTTGAGCAAAATCCCCCCCCCACCCCAAACTACCCTTACATGGAACTTTTTTCGAAAAATTTGATTTTCTTAAAAATGGCTCAAACGATGTTGATTAAAATATCGTATATTAACGATATATACCTGACAAATAAAATGTATATCTTGAATTTTCTGGGAATAGCTTCTGAAGATCTGTTTATTCTGGATGAATTTTACTTAATTTACCATAACTAGTAAACCGTAAGAGATAGACAAAAACTTACTAAACAAAAAGTGTAGGTTTTTTTTTAAAATACACAACTTATATCATATACATTTTTCTCGTGGAGCTTACCGTTTTCGAGGTACTCATTGTTATTAGTTTCAGTTGTAAAGTACTTATACTTTTCTCAGACGGGAGTGTCCGTTTTTCTTTGTTCTGCTCCTGGCCAAGAAAAGAAGCAATTTGTAATGACAATCGCCTAACGACAACTTTTAAAACATTTGACTATTGGTTTAGCCTAGTGTATTCCCTTATTTTCTTCCTACTTCTACGGAACTAAGTAATAAGAACATTGTGCTAATGAGTACCTCGATTAGCAAGGTGCGAAAGAAGAATAATCTTATGTAAGAAGTTTGTAGAAGAGCTAGAGAAAGTCATGTGAGTGTAACACATCAGATTTTTTTGAGTGATGTACACACCACGCATAATGACTTTGAACACTTTTATTAGGGAATCTTCAAATCGTGTATTTCTAATGAAACCCTTCTATCCAACTTTTCTTGAAGGTAAACAGATAAGAAAAATTTGCATCATCGCAATTTACGATATCCCAATCTTTTGCTCATGATCTAGAATGATGTATAAGGGCCTGCAAACATTATCCGACTTAATAGTTTATAATCTCAATTCTCTTAAGCGAAATGCACTTTATCTCTGGGAGATAACAAAGGCATTTTAATACTTTTTAGTGAATCATGTCTCCAGTTGCCTGATAGCAAACAATTCGTCCTTATCAGGAGTTTGGAATAGCCCCAGTAATCTATGATAAGGCCAGCATTCATTCTTGATGCTTCAGTGCAAAACATTCCTGCGAAACCTTCACTTGTTTTGACTAGATAAACAAATACATTGACCAAGGAGTATTTTCACATTTGAATCAGTAGCAGAGGAGAGCGCACTTATTCTTCTACTTACTTCATCCTAATCGAGATAAACATTAGCAGAAATTGTCTTTATTACTTGGTCCCTTGTAAGTAGAAGGGAAAAATCTAATGTTTTCCATTCACATGATATCCTCTGGCTGTTCGGCAAACAAACCTTTTATTCAAAACATTAACCTGTTATCTACAGCATGCTAATCAAGATAAAGATTAGCCGAATTAGTTATTACTAGCTCCTTGTAAGTAGAGGGGAAATAAGAAAATACACAGGCTAAAGCAGTAGTCTCGTCCTTTAAAAGCCGGTCGCTATGTGAAACAATTGAAGTTCCAATCTCTTTCTTTCCAGGAGTAAACAAACGATAAACGAGCAGAAAGATGTCTTCCCGTTTGAGAAAAGTTTGTGGCTAAAATTGAACTAATAATCGGGAATATTTCGAAAACGGTTAACTTTACAAAAAGAAAAATGTAAATAACATAAAATGTGAGTTTTTATAAGATCTGCATAGTTTGTGTAGTAAGTTTTTGTATATCTCTTACGGTTTGCCGGTTATATAAGTCATCCAAAATGAAGATTTCAGAGGCTATTCCCAGAAAATTCAAGATAAACATTTCGTTTGTTATGAACATATCCTAAACATATGGTTACTTTAATCAAAATCGTTAGAGCCATTTTTGAGAAAACAAAATTTTCGAAAAATGTTCCTTGTAAAGGGTCGTTAGGGATGGGGGTATTTTGTTGGAAATCTTCGTGCCGCATCCTTAGAAGATACCAAACTTGAATACCACGGACTTTTTTCTAAAAATTATTGTTTTGGATTTATGGGTGCTTCTCTATGCGCTGAGATACCGCTTCCTGTAAATGCGAAATTTGCTAACCAGCAAGCGATCTCTTTATTTGGATGTGCTACTTATCTGTTGTTAATATGTAAGACACAATCTTGCGACAGTTTTTCGCATTCCACCCAAAAATTCGATACCGGGTTTTAACAGGAAACATGTATTTTAGGACCTCCTGAAATCCCAAAATATATTTTTAGTAAAGGGCCGCTCTTGTATATGTTTGTCTGTGTCTGCATAACTAAAAATTTTAATATGTCCTACTCACATGACTTTTTCTACATATTCTTACAAAAGATTATTCTTTTATTTACACCATACTAATCGAGATAAACATTAGCAGAGAAAAGTTTCAGGCATTTTAAAATTGAAACTAATAACACAGAAGTATTATTATGCTTAAGTACGATAAATGTCTCAATCTTTTCGGTGATTATGTTGAAACATAACCATAAGTGTACAAAACTGTTAGTAATAAAATAATTATTTTCTATGAACTTGTTTTTTATTTATAGCCTATCGGAGGTTGAAAAAAAAAACGGCCCTCATACATAGGACTTGATAGAGAATGTAAAACTACCTTTAAAACCTAAAATCTAGGTCTATAATGTTTTCTATTAGATCTAATCTTACATGGAAAATACTTCCTTACGTCTAAAGCAAGGCTGGACACTGCCGCAGCTTGATACATTCCAAGAATATGTTATCCAATGTTCAAGTACTGAATGTATATATCACTATCAAAGTTAACAGACGGTTGGATCTTAATTCTGTAGGAGTGACAAGCAAACAACAATAATGTTCATTATACGCTGTGTGGCATGAATAATGCGGTGATCTCTTGAAGTTGACGGTTTGACATTAATTTTGGCTAAGAAACCATGCAAAGAAGAAATTTTATTATGAATAGGTTTAAATGATGCTTTCAAAGTAGATTCTTTATACTGATATTCTTTGTTCTCTTTTGTTGCAGGTCAGTACATTCTCTGGCGTTTCTTCTTGGGTGGTGAGTTTTTGATTATGTTATAAAGTATTATTCATGAGCTTAAGATGTATTGTAGGAGATATACCATACAGTGAAGGTACAGTGATGAATGCTACTAGGACTCCATTTTGTGAAAGTTGCCAAATGGATTCTATTCTAGTACGGAAAAGCTTTGGAAATGTAGGCAAATTGTTTCATGTTCATTTTAAGGAGCTGAACTTACAAAGTACCGATACTTTGTCTTTTACATTCGTACATATGTATATGATATTAAAAAACTCAAGATGGGAACTTCCAATTTAATATAAATATTAGTTTCTATGATACTAAATGTTTTAGAAAAGGTGTTTCCTTAATGTGATATATAAATCTGTACTTACGTATGGAAATGAAACAGATTTTGAGAGCCCAAGAAAATATGCTGTATTTATTCCATTCAAATTGCCTGTTCTATCTGTTCTGCAATCAAACAATTCTTACAAAAGGTTAATTTATCCACATAATGCTAATCAAGGTAAGCATTGCCAGAAATGATGTTATTTAGTTCCTTATAAGTAGGAGGAAAATAAGGGGATACACTAGGCTAAAGCGATGGTCAAATATTTTGAAAACTCTCGTCATGCGTTTGTCATTGAAATTCGGTTATCTTTCAAACGCCAGGAGTAAGAAAAATTATGTTTTTTTCGTAGTCGGCTTAGCCTACCCTTATGTAAGATTGACAACCACTCTGGAATTATAAAGGGAGCCAACGGCATGGACAGAGTGAAGAACCTGGAACGAGTGGTCGATCCGTAGCCAGACATGAGCATGAAGAAATAAAACGGATGTATGAATTGTAAGCGAAACGGACGATGAAGCAATTAGTGAAACGAATGGCTCGGAAACCGGAGGACCCGCCCAGAGGTCGTTTCGTCCGCCACAAATACCACATGCGAACGCTTGGGATCGAACCCTGCCGCCAAGGTGGGGGGCGTGCGGTCTAACCACCCAACTATGGTGCCGCCAAACAAAAGAGGTATGAAACAAAATGTAATTTTCCGTTAGAAAAAAGTTTAAGCAGTCTAAAATTGAAATCGATGACAAAACACGGAAATGCTTCACTCTAAAACATGCTAATGATATGAATTTGGTGTTTTAACGAGATCTACATTTTTTGTGTAGTAAGTTTTTGTCTATTTCTTACGGTTTACAACTTATACAAAAGCCATCAAGAATGAATAGCTCCTCAGGATCTATTTTCAGAAAATTCAACATACACATTTTATTTATCATGTAAATATCTTTAATATATCGTAGTTTAAAAAAACAATTAGAGAATATTAAAATTTTCGAAATATTTTCAATATAAAATAGTTTGGGGTGGGTAGTTTTTCTCAAAAACTTCGTGCTGTGTCCTCGAAAGTTACTGAACTTAAATACCAAACTTGGTATTTTAACGACTTGATATGATCACACTGCTTTTGCAAAACCCTGAAGCACCTGAAGACGTACCGATGTTTCTGAAAATGTTTGAAAACTATCCGAGTTAATGGAGCATTATTTTATTTTCCAATGAATATTCATACTTTATTGTTAACGTTTGTTCTGTTTAGAATTATTTTAGCACACTTAAGTTCTTTTGTTACATTCATTTTCTCATTGAGTTAAAAAGTAATGTTTTAGAAGCTTTATATTTTAGAAAGTCATGCTTCACATTTTAATGACATCTCCGTCGCATATAAATTTGTAGCCTTTCTGTATTATCTGTTATAATTATTCTCAATTAAACCTCTTTGTCCTTTAAGTCCTATATACCTGTGTGTATATAGTTAGCTTTTATATGCCTCCAACTCTGGGAGCTCAGTGGTTTTGTTTCCGAATCTCTTGCTGATGTCTCGGTCCTATTTCCGGCTTTGGGGTGGCGATTTTAAGTAGGCCCTGTCCAAGTCTTCGCCTCTGACCAGCTCAAAGGTTAGATTTTTATTTCATTCCATACTCATCACTAGGGAGCGCAAGTGACTGCCTCTTGAAGATCGAGAAAAAAACTTTTGAATGTGGGTTTGATGTAATTAGATCTCCACGTTCACCTTACTTCTTAGAGTCTTTTTAATGCCGCTGGGTGCCTCCACCTCAGAAATGGGTCCAGTCATCGTTGATGGAATGAAGTTACCCGAAGGTCAGAGATCATATGAGCAGCGTTAAAAAACAAATATATCTCAATTCCCGCCATGTGTGATTCTTTCACATGAACTAAACATTTTCTCAAGAACTGGTCTTACTGGAATGTTATATCTGACACGTAGCTTATGATGAAGACCTACAATTGTTGAAATAGGTCTTATATTATACTGTTAAAAACTAATTGTAAACGAGAAAATTGTGTGTAATTATAATTACAACGCTCTCTTGTCACTTTGATCAACGTGCACGTTTTCTGCCTAAACCTATGTTCAGATAAGCAAACTTATACAGTTATCTCATTATTTTAAAAATTCTTAACTTTCCGTATTACAAGTATAGTTCCAGACTAATCCATTGGTTCCACAAAATTATTTAATTCTAAATTTTAATACCTGTATAACTTGATGATAATTATTGTCATATGTACCTATAGTTTGTTACCAAATTCGAGTAAACTCCATATCCTAGTAAGGATGTTTTACTTGCTATATACGCATTTGTGGTAATGTTTTATTATCCAAATATAGAGAATACCACTAATAACAGATATTCGCCTATTTATATCATATTTTGATGAACTTAAAGCTAATAATTTTCATTTTTGTTACTTCTGTACTTCATACATAACGGACATCGCACGAAAATCGCGTCGCTCCCAAGGCATCATGAAACATAGTTTCTTCTGTCTTTGTCTCTCCGTGTGTTACCAATATTCACAATCTGAACAAAGCGGAAGATACGCAGTGCTCAAGGCAACCAACATCTGAATCGCGCAAAAAAAAAAAAAAAAAAAAAAAATCAAACAATGCCCCTAAGCCACAAATCGTAGTTTAGGGGTTGAGAACCTTAAGCAAGCCACAAAGTGTAGTCGAGAGATATTTTAGAAGAGGAGTGGAGTGGAGCCAAAGCCGCGGCTGCGCATAGCTGAGATATATAAAACATTAAACCCACCCAAATGATTTAGGAATATTTTCATTGTCTGGCGACTTTTATGTCGCCCTCCGTGGTGTAATGGTTACCATGCTAACTTCATATATCCAAGGTCGCGGGTTCAAACCCGGCGGAGGACGATGGATTTTTTCGGGCGTAAAATTGTTCAGTCTTTTTTGCTCTGAGAAAAATTAAGCAGTCTTTCACGCCCAGTGGAGAATATGACGCTGAGAAGCACAGCATTTAAAGAGCGTCCATAAATAAAACTTCATTTTCATTTCAGCATTGATTTACAACTGTTTTTTTTTTTGGCGTTTTTTGCACACGTTGTGGTTGGTAATGGCTATACTTTTTCACACTTACATATCCAAGTATCCATATTTTTGGCCTCAAGTGCGAATAAACACATACATACATAATACATACATACAGATATATGTGAGGTAGCAAAAACGAGCGAATGGGTGGGCGAAATGACTTCGTCGGAGCAACAGCTTCTGCTTCGTTTATTCCTTACTCTCCCAGAACTTCGCTGGATACAATAATTACCGGTATCCGTAAATATTTGGAATGTAAAACATTACTAGAATCGGGAGTGAAACCGTCAAATTCTCTATCTGATAATACAGTATGCCTGACAACATATCGGACACTTTCCTTCGCTGAACATTAATCTCACCAATTATTTATTTAGTTGTAAATATTTAACGGTGCCATTAAATCGTCACGCTTCCATAATAACACCATTCCACACTTATTGTGCTATTGTTTTAATAAACCGTATATCCAATTTCCATCTGCATATCATTCCTTTGTCACGAACAAAGCGTTGCTACAAACAATGTCCTATCAGGACACAGCGACCTAATGCATTTGCTCAAGGTTTCCGATGTGTCGGCAACACCCTTTGATCTCTGCTGGAGGCCTATCGAATATGGAGACCTTGATGTCTCCTTGGTACTCCTGACATGTATCTCGTTATACATCTAAGAGGCCACATTATAAGAAACCTTCTATTTGTTTCTATATTGAGGCAATCTTGTCTTATTCATGCTGTTTTGAAAAGTCCTAATGATGCCGCTTGATGACTGTAATTAAAATGAACCAAAATTAATGTTGTCTCGGAAAGGTGCAGCCAAGTATCCATATTTTTGGCATCAAGTGCGAATAAACAAACTAAAAGCTCTGGTGTTTAGCAATAATAAACAAATTTTCAATATATTTTCGCATAAATAAATATTAAACATGCGTTGTCCAAAATACACATCCTAAGGTTTTCTTGGGTTTTAGACCGACTGGACTTTTCCTTATCTTAAGCACATGTCAACAGTATGACGTGCTTATAGTCGTCTTATTGACTGCTGGACTTATAACTGCCTACCGCCATAGAAACTAGTTGCTTAGTTAAATAAAAATGTATTCTCTGCATTCAGAGTATTTCAGTCAAATTACTTTCCTTTCAAGCAGTGACGCATCTATAGATTATTATTCTAAATATTAGGGAAGTTACCTTTGTTTCTTCATTGAACAAGCTTCAGTTCATTAGCGAGCGTTGTTATTCACAGACAGTGAAAAGCCTTATTTGTTGTTACACGAGGCAAATCGTGTACAGTAGCAAGAAGAAAAGAAGAGGAATAAACCCTTGCTCGACAAGTGTAATGATTGAGTTGATGTGCTGAGCTTGTGAAAACTGCTTGGTAGCAAGAAATAACACACAATCGAACTGCTAGAGGTTAGGACGCTACTTAGTACAGCACTGTCGCAGGTTAACGGCATCAATTGTAGAGGAGCAATTACTCACGTGGTCAAACGGAAACAAAACATGGGAGCTGGATAGCAATATGGACATTATTATTGGGAACGTCGTCATTAACTTGACGAAAAGTTCATCTGATAGCGAAATTGACGTATTGGAATCATCTTTTGATACTGAAGTGATTGCTCCATTTCCGGATACTGTGCAATGGTGAGTTAAATATTCTTTATTGATTTGTTGCGTGCTTTTTCATTTAAACTGTGTCATCTGTTCACTCCACGTGTTAATAAGTCAAAATTACGGCGGGAATAACCTCAGCCAATCAACGAGAAGGGAACGCGGATGGTTACATTCAGGTGTATTTACATGACGGGCATTAGGTTATAAAAAAAACAAATATTAACTAGACTAGTCAGCGGCCTTGTACCGAACAATAGTGTGTGTGATTATTAGTTCTAGTAGTTGTAGGTGTGTAACGGAAAGAGCAAAATAGTGTTCTTTAAGAAAATAATTTGTGGGCAGCCCAAAATACACGTGACAACGAAAATAGTTGGACGGCACGTATACGACTAAGGACGGTGCACCCAAACGAAATGCAACTATCCATTTGCCTACCAGAAGCATTAGCATATCGACACGAACGATCACGGCCTTCATAACCAAGTAAACTGAAATAGTGAACCAATGTTTACCCAATGACTGAAACTAAGCATGAAATGTTCATCCTTAGATGAAGTCTGGGATTGCATCATTGAGGTAGGAAGTGTTGGATTGAAGTTTCTATAACACGTCAAGGATTGCTTTATGAGTGCAGAACAAGAGAGGGCTTTGAGGAGTACGTAAGTTGCCTCTTATTCTGGTACTGAAAGTATTTGACATCTGGAGTGGAGCGGGAACAACACCAAGAGAGGGGATGGAGATACACTACTCGAGGATATACAACAATATGAAGAGGGGTTACTAGAGTTGAATAATCCTACAGCAACACTTTAAAGACAATACATGCGTAGAAGTTCAGCTCAATTAAGTACGAAAGCGGAGTGAAAGAAACAGCCATGTCTGCTTTTAGCATTCATTACATTTTAAGTCGTGCAAATGTGACTCATAAATTATAGGCAATAAAACAAAATTTAGTGCTAAAGTAAACGGCTGATTGTTCCGAGCAAGAAGTGGATTTTGACAATTATAAGACTCGCCAAATATGCATAAACACCAATTTTTCCCAAGCCGAAAGAAACCATATTATTCCCACGAGGGCTTGCTGGGATAGCGGAGGAAGGATATTTCTTCCATTTCCCACCAGGTCGCAGGAAAGTTGTAATTTACGTCAACCTGGCAAATAGTAGATGATCTTGTTTCTGCCATGACTGTGTGATATCAGTAGGTATCAACGGATGCGGATTTAATTGGGGAAGGGGGTAACGACTCGATTCTATGGTAGTTCTTATGCAAGTATCGTTTTAATTTTCAATGATAGTCGGAAATTAATTTCTCTTGTGTTTTTATTCTGATTACTTTGGCGTTGATTTGCTGCTCTGCTTCAGCTTTGACTCTAGCTTCAGGTATACAAATGTTACTCATTGCTATAGGCATCGCCTGTTATTTTTACGTTCTCTACCTTATAGATACATACCGAGATTACACTGGTTTTGTGAACCCCTGACACAGCAACAACAACAACAAAGTTTTAAAAACGGTCTCTGTGTTTTTAGAAACCTGTCTGTAAAACATGTAAATGACGTGTTATTTATGGACGCTCTTTAGCTAATCCGGTTCTCAGCGTCCCATTCTAAATTTGGCGTGAAAGACCGATTAATTTTGCTCAGAGGCCACTCTATCAGGCTTGAGGTTCTTTTACGTGCCGTAAATCTACGACACGGGACCATCGGCTTTACTTCCCTTCCAAAGGAAGTCATGGTAAGGATTTTTACGCCCCAAAAAATCCATCTTCCTCCGCCGGGTTTGAACCCGCGACCTTGGGCATATGAAGTCAGCATGGTAACCATTACACCACGGAGGGCGACAACGTGTCTGTACGTATGGTGGATGGGTGTGTGCCTGTGGGCAGCATAGCTCAAATCGAAAAGTCTATTAAATACCAAATTTGGTATTTAAGTTCACTTGCTTCCAAGGATGCAACTCGAATATTTTTATGAAAATCCCCGCACCCCAGTTACCCTTTACATGAAACATATTTTGAAAGTTTTTATTTTCTCAAAAATGGCTCCAATGGTTTTGATTAAAATGCCACATGTTTATATTTTCATGGCAAACGAAATGTATCTCGATTTTTCTGGGAATAGCCTCTGAAGACATCTTCATTCTGGGTGGAAAGTTATTTTTCTTTTCGTCTCTCTTTTGTTTGCTCCTAACAAGCAAAGAGGGCCGAATTTCAATTGTTTCATGTAGGGACCAGCTTTTAAAATATTTGACTATCGCTTTAGTTTGTTTCCCTTCTACTTACGCAATAAAACCAATTCTGAAAAACATTTATATTGATTATTATGATGTACATAAAAGCATAGTCTCTTGTAAGGAAAGTTTATAGAACAGCTAGAAAAAGTGATACTGCTTCACCTTTAATAGAACAATTTATATACTTCCATGGTCATTCAATATTTATTATTACCATAATTGTGAATGGAACACATCAGCATTTTTAAATAATAGTTTGTTTCAGAATAGCTAGCGAAAACAATAAGTATGTAACAAAGATCTGTATAGGTAGAGTCAGACGGAAGAATTCAATGTCATAGCCAGGATTTGAATCACGATTCTCCCGGTCTCTAGCCGGTTGCTCTACCACTGAGCTAGCCGGCATCTTATTTTAAGATGACGACACCAATGGCGACTTACGATGTTGTAAGTCCCAGGATTCATAGTAAATGAATACATTTTTCACACGCCGTGTGTAGAACAGGAGTTGGACAGGTAGAAAACTACTGGTCTACGGGTCTCTAGCCGGTTGCTCTTCCACTGAGCTACCATGGCAACATGCCGGCATAACATAGACTTGTTTTATAACATACACGTATATTTTAACGAATTCTACATTATACTAGAAGTAAATTGTGTCTAACTGGTATTAGACACACTGAAGTTTGTTGGTTGAATTCTGTAACACGCTATATATCCAGGGTTTCAGAACAAGTCTGCAACTATGATGTCATGATTACCTTCTTTATATGTATACAGCGGCGTAGTGCGAAACTAAGACGTGGACGGCGATCTATCTAGAGTTCATCGCAATTTCCGCTTAAAGCCTTTCATCGCACCATTATCTAATTAACTGTAGCCAAATCTGTAAGTGCTACACTCAGGAGAAATGAAGGTCGTAACTTCGAAGGTCTTCCAGATGACTTCGGCAAAGATATTATCTGAAGTAATTGTTGTTACGGCAAAGTTTTACATGAAAAATCCTAACAAAAACGTTCTCGCATATTTATCTAGAGTAAATATCAGCTGCCATGTCAGGAGAAAAACAAATACAAAAACAGATGATGACAACAACGACTGCCAAGTAATTTCCATGGGTCAATGTGTGCTCAAGGAGAAAGAGTTTCACTTCAGATTAAAACGAAAATGTGAAAAAAACACCAGAGGTGCTTTCTGCAGGCTGTCATTTCTAATTCCGTCAAGGTATATGAAAAGAGACAAGAGCTAATTGCATTATATTTGAGACGCGTTCGGCTATAATTAATATAAAGGAGACAAGCCATGTGTTGGACTTTTTATTTTCTCTACGTGTACCATGTATGCATGTTTTGACTTGCCCTGAATCCAAAAAAAAAAAAACATGTTTACTTTCTCTATACGTACTATGTACATAGTGCATAGAGAAGGTATTGCACTCCACCCAAAAATTCGATACCGAGATTTCACCGGAAGTATATGTTTTAGGGTCCCCTGTAACCAGAAAAAGCATTTTCAAAAACAAAGGTCCGTGTATGTGTGTGTGTCGTGTGTTTGTGAACACGATAACTCAAAAACGAAAACTCGGTAAAACTACAAACTTGGTATTTTAAGTTTAGTATCTTCTAGGGATGCGACACGAAGGTTTTGAGAAAAATACCCGTACCCCAAACTACACTTTACATGGAAATTTTTTCTAAAATTTGTATTTTCTTAAAAATGGCTCTAACAGTTTCGATTAAAATATCGTATATTAAAGATATTTAACTGAGAAATAAGATGTATATCTTGAATTTTCTGGGAATAACCTCTAAATCCCTCTTTATTCTGGATGATTTTATTAAAGTATGCATAACTGGTAAACCATAAGAGATAGACAAAAACTTACTGCACAAAAAATGTAGATCATGATAAAATGCACAATTTATATAAATTAATTTTTTTCTTGGAGTTGATTTCTTTAGAGATATTCTTTGTTATTGGTTTCAGCTTTAAAAAACTTATCCTTTTCTCATCCAGGAATTTGTCAACTCCTGTTCATACAAACAAAGAAACTTCGGTCACATAGCAACCAGCTTTTGGCTATCACTTTAACCTATGCTACTCCCTTATTTGCTTCTGCTTACAAGGAAGCAAATAATAAGGCTTTTTCTGCTAATTTTTCTCAATTAGCATGAAGTAAATAGAAGCATAAGCTTTTTAACAATAATTTGTTGCAGAATTGTAGAGAAAGTCATGTGAATGGAACACATAAGGTTTTTAGAAATATGCCCGTGTGTGTGTGTGTGTGCGCGCGCGTGCGTGTGTGTCTGTCTGTGGACAGCGCACCTCAAAAACGAAAAGACCGTTAAATACCAAACTTGGCATTTAAGTTTGGTATCTTCCAAGGATACGACACGAAGATTTTCAAGAAAATCCCCTCACCTCCAACTACCCTTTTACATGGAAAAAAATTATAAAATATTGATTATCTCAAAAATGACTCTAACGACTTAGATTAAAATCTCTTATATTTAGGATATTTACTTGATAAATAAAAAGTATAGCTTGAATTTTCTGGGAATATCCTCTGAAAAACTCTCTATTCTGGATGATTTTTATTGAATGGTAAACCGTAATAGATAGACAAAAGACGTAGATGTCAAAACACACAATTTATGTCATATGCATATTTTCCTTGAGATTGATTTCAGTTTTAAAATACT
Organism: Hymenopus coronatus; assembly: GCA_030762935.1. Lineage (NCBI taxonomy): Eukaryota > Metazoa > Arthropoda > Insecta > Mantodea > Hymenopodidae > Hymenopus > Hymenopus coronatus. Next base: position 90,059,096 of record CM060898.1, read on the forward strand.
TATCTTTTCTCCATACGGTAACTTTCAACGCTTGGCCACGCAAAGAAATGGTTTTCAATCCCATAGTAATTACATTTTAAAACACTTGACTGTCGGTTTAGCCTAGTTCACTCCCTTATTTCCCTTAAATTACAAGAAACTAAATAATAAGACTGTTTCTGATAATGTTTTAGCATGAAATAGAAAAATAAACTATTAAAAATAATTTTGTACAGAGATGTATAGAAAGTAATGAGAATGAAACAAATAATTTGTTTTTGTTAACTTTGGCAATATTATACCAATAATAAACATGGCGCCTTGAAAAGTGAACAGCATCCGCTTCAAATGAACAATGAGAATCGTTGTTAATTAATTGTGTCTCCCACACCAGTCGTGTTTAGGACTGAAGTTGGAGAGGTAGAGACTGACTGAAAAATTCAACACAATAGCCGGGACTTAAACCATGGATCTCCTGGCTTCTGCCCAGCTGCTCTAATCTCTGAGCTATCATGGCAAAATGCTGGTCCGGCACTAAACCCTCTAACTGACTCGCGTTTTTTCCGGTAAACCACAAATAAATCTCAAGTTATTTTAAGATGCCATTCCTCAGTGGCGACTTTATACTCTTCGTAAGTAGGTACTTAATTTATAGTTAACCAACTATTAGGTCAAAACTAATTTGAGAGCTCTTTGTGATTTACGGGAAAAAAACGGAAAATTTAATGCCGTATCGGCATGTTGCCAGTGGTCAGAACAATTGGGCGGAAACCAGGAGATCCGTGGTTCAAATCTCAGCTATTGCATTGACTTTACCTCTCCAATGAGAATCTCAGTACAGTTGAACCAGGCGAAGTGGCGCCGCAGTGACCCATGCGTTTTTCGTGGTTTCCCAGTTTTATATAGTGCTTAACTCCCGCTGTTTCTATTTGTGGCACCGCGGGCGATGACACTGATGATACATAGAATGAAGAAAGAGCACCGCTGGATGAAGTTTCGGGGAAACCGGAGAACCCGGAGAAAACCTACCCCTGCCTCTGCCCCAGCGTCTGTGCTGTTTTTCCACCACAAATCCCATATGCGGTCGAACCCGGCCACCTTGGGACAGCGAATGGCCTGACTATCGTGGTTTCCCCGGGTCACCAAGCAAATGCGGAGTTGGTTCATCTTCTGTCACGACTTTCCTTCGCCCATCACTTCCTTGTCATCTGTGTCAGGAATATAGGACCAGTCGACGGTGTTCGGCGGATTGCGACTGCACGGTGGATGTGCACTTTGTAGAGGATTCTTCCCTGACGTCGTGGTGCGGTCAGTTCAGCAGCCCCGTCTTCTGATGTTCTCGGGCGGGCGCCCCTTCGCGTCTCCTGGTGGTTCGGTGTGCTGTGGATGCAGGTTTTTTTTATTCTATTGTAGCTAACTACAGAACAAATTGTCGTCAGAATATCACCAATCTTTTTCGAATTTCATAATGCTCATTATCTCACTATAATGGCTGGCAAATATGGATGATGCAAATAAACTAATTCGGCGCCTTTGTAACAAACTGCATAAAGTTAAGCATCTAATCACTTCACTTGAAAAGAATAATATACTTCTCATTGATTATACCCATATGGATGTATAGTTGCGGAATATAGAGATCTGCATCAAACTCCCAGATAAAACCAGTTCAAATAATCCAGAATTGGGCACTTGGACTCATTGGATATACCATAGTATGTTCGCAATCATAACCTGCATAAAGACTTAGCATACCAACCGTTGATTCAACACTAAGCACCAGTTATAGACGTCTTTCGCGCGGAATAGAAAACCACCCCAATAATGCTCAACTGATTGTACAATAAGTGTAGTAAAATTATCTTGAATTAAAAAGAAATATGACTGGCACCACTAATCCAGTTATAATATTTATAGCATATAACAGCGCGTGAACACCCTGTAGTTTTTCTTTGAATACCATTAAACGTAACGTATAAATGGCAATTAAAAATATATGGCGTTTAAATTTGCCGCGCTATTCCTCTAACCTTGAGGAAACGTAGCATCAATATAGGTGGCACATCCTGACTTGTCCACGTTTTAAGTGGTACTTGCGCATGCGCGATTGTATGTCGTAATTGCCTTGTTGACCAAATACATACGCAGCGAGCACACGAGCTCTATCGATACAAATTTAACTTCTGCCACAAGATACTAGAGGGCAGCAATGTTAATGTTTCTTACTAGAACTGTACGTGCTTCTTAATGCAGTGGCTGTAATAGTGTGCTAATTCTGCCATCTTACGCATTTGCGCGGAATTGCATATTCTGAGTTGTTATTCCGATTCAACAAGAACCTAAAGGGGACGCGGCCCAGCACACTCATCCGGAATTGTCGCAATTAAGCTGGATAAGTTGCGTTATGAATTGTTGTCCCCCCCCATATTCGACCAACCTTCGAATGTTTCTTGTTTCCAAACATGAACAAATAGCTCATGGGAACGAAATTTAGATCAAATAAAGTTATCATAGAGACAAAGGCGTATTTTGCAGAGCTTGAGAGCTCTTACTTTTGGAGGGGAGAAGTGTGTGTGTCTCTAAAAGAAGACAAATGTGAAATAATTAGTGTTTTAAAAATATTTCGTCTTCATTCCTAACGTCGCCATCCATAGTGTAGTAGTCATAAACCCAGGTCGCGAGTTAAACCCAGCGGAGGATGATGGATTTTAAAAAAAACTACAAGCCTGATAAAGAGGTGTGTGAGCAAAATTCAGCAGTTTTTCACGCTCAAAATAGAATGGGATGCTGCGCACCACTGTAGTTAAACAGCGTCCATAAATAAAACTCCATTTCCATTTGTTTTATTCTTAACAGGGATAGGGTACTCGTAGAACCGTTCTATACCCTCCGAGTATTTGGACCAGGAATTCTTCCATTGTAGAAGAAGGTTCATTTAACGTGCTGCTTTCTTGTTCATTGTTTCATTCATTAAGCTCATCGCTAACACGGACAAACGTGTATTTTAATTGGTGGGGATTTATGGCTTCCACTCAAGTAATGTTCTATTTACGTTGCTAATGAAATGCTGGCAGCCTACCAGATATCTGTGTACTGTCGGACAGTTCTCTAACATGAACCATGTTAACTGAGTTTTTATGCGAAGCAAAACATTAGCATTGCACTAAAAGTTACAAGTAACTCCTCTGGTGTTTAGCAGGATGCTATTAATGTCCTCTTCTTGGAGGGACGAAATTCTCTGAAGGCAAATTTTAGCACGCACATGAGCTCTTTGTATATACTTCCGTACCAGAATGTTACATTCCTAGCTCAATGACGACAGAAGCTAAATGTAACACACCGGCTGCAGTTGAGAAAGGATGTGTTAACAGAACGTCTGCCGCTGAAGTTTTGTTTACACCTATAAAGACGAGTAGCTCGTGAGTGAGTCTTCAAAGGCTTCGCGTTTAGTTAATGAACGTGTGAAATTGAAATAAAATTGTGAAACAATAAAAACAAATTAATGTTTTCGTAATAAAATATGGATTTTAAACTAAGAAAATACATTCTTTTATAGTTTTCTCCAGAACATGATGGCCCTCAAACGGGACCGCTACTCCCTTCCACTGGGCAATAACATTTAGCAAACAAAAGATGAATCTGTATACTAGGGGCGAGAGGCAACATAGTAGAATCTGCTTGCAACCACGCCGGTCCGCGTGACCGCTCCCGCCAAAGTGCACAACTTTGGTACTTCATGGCTCAGGGATCGTGAGTATTGGTCTTGGTGTGTTTGTAAATGCACATAGCCGGTCCCCATGGCGGCGCTTTGGTGCTTCGTGTAGCAGGGTATCATGGGTTGGAGTCCCGCATGGGACATAGGGTTTGTATGTTTGTAAATGTGTATATTTGTGGAGGATTCTTTTGAAAATCTATGTGTCGCAATTTTGGAAGATACTGAACTTAAATACAAAGTTTGGTATTTAACGGAATTTTCGTTTTAGAGCTGTACTACCCACAGACACCCACATACACATGGACATTTTTCTAAATGCTTTTTTTTTTTTTTTTGGTTCAGGGGGCCCTTACATGTATTTCAATACACGTAGAGAAAGTAGTACGTGTAGAGAAAGTAATAATTAAAGACTGCCATTCAGTGAGAAATGTTGTGTGGAACTGAAATCGTTACTGAAACTATGGTATTTAATTTGGTAATTGCTGTACAAATTCTCTGTAGAAACGTGCGAAATAAGCATTCCATTGGTGTTTGAGCGGGTGACTTCACCACATTGAAATATCGATGCTACTGAAGAGTGACTCGCTCCAAAGCTCATCATAAAGCTTGCTTATTCAGTAACTCCAGAAACCACTTGGTGTAGAAATATATTTCATTTGATCAACAAACTACAAGACTGAGACAAATCAAGTTAAGTGAATGTTACAGTTTAAAGCTGGAACAATATTATGAAATGTGTCATAGCAAACTAACATAAAATGAAAATGAACAGCTCGATCTATTTACTATATTAGAACGCACACCGCATATCCCACAACTGACATCTACTGACTGCTCAACAATGCCATGAACCTGTTTCAAATAAAGTACTTTATGATGTGTCGATATACAAAAATAAGGATTTCTAAACATTTAAAATCATTCATTAGAATCAGAAGTGCTTGTCTTCAGCTTACTGAATTTGAACACACAAAGGTGATGTCATATGTTTATAGGATGGAATACAATCTTTGAGGTTTCAGCTATCTCTGAAACCTGCTTAAGCAACAACAAACCAAGTAAAATAATAATAATAATAATAATAATAATAGTCATCATCAAAAGCTTTCACAATCACTGGCCTTTTGACTCCATTCCCTGAGCAACCACAACAATATGGAAGCAAATACAGGAGACCGTCTATTGTAAATGCTTACAGTAAAATTTTAATTATTTTAGGATCCTGACAATTCACTTCGAAGGCTAAGACAGGAGTGGCTTGTATGGCAACTTCGGTGACCGCGCCTCACCACACAACTGCGCCAATTACAAGATAAAGCGTAAAGAGAGTGCTGAAGTCAGAGAGATCCATAGTGATCCCTGACAGTTGCTTTACCTAGTGGCCGCTCCGTGACACTGTTGCCACTTCGTCCCATCCACGGCTGCTACACCAAACCTCTCAGTAGCTTGGCAGGCACTCTTTTGTTAAATCATCAGCTGCATGTTTATCGTTGCTTCTGATGTCAAAGTCACTGGCATTATCATTGCTTATATTTACAATTACATTAGGATTACTAGGCGCCAACTGGAGCTGCATTGATGAATGTTTGTTACGTTTTGCAACAAGGGTGACGTCATTACGTAGCATGAATCTTTTGGCAGAGAGGCGCGCGCGTGCACGCACACACACACGCACACACAAACACACACACACACATACACACACACCTCTTATCAACGAGAAGGTACGCGGGTTGTCAGGGATTACTATGGATCTCCCCGAATTCAATAGTTTGGAGTTGTTAAAGAAGTCACCGCTCCCTTAACCTTCGAAATAAACTGAGAGAATCATAAAATAATTTAAAGTCCACTCTATGAGATGAAAATTTAAGAGTACTAATAACACATAATGTAATGAATCAAGTGATTTTTAAAAATAAATTCACCGTATAACCACCAAAATATGTTTAAAATCGACAATAATTCCTACCAGCCACTAAATGCAAAATTTTCAACCTGGCAGGTACGGAAAACCACCAGATTTAGTTGGAAAATCATTAACTTGGCAACACTGCTTACACTTAAGCTTTTCAATGTTCAAGAACTAGTGCACGAGTTATACTTCGATGCCATATCTACGCTCTGTGTATGTTTCGCTCGCATTCCACTAAAGCTGTAAACAGTTTCGGTAGACACAGATATCCTATTTGTTGGGTGAAGGCGTGTAATGCGAGTGTGAATGGGCAGGTTTTCCTAGCCGAGAAGGACGGCCGCTCTGGTCTGAACAATGCACTCTCTGCAAGGTCGTCCTCCCTCGTGTCCTAAGGCGAAACCTGTACCACAGGTAAGAATCCCAAACATTGCTGGAATTTATATACCTTCATGTTCAAAGTTGTAGAAAAACAGATTGCCTTTACAATATTTGCTCTACAGCCTTCACCGAGCAAGATGAAATGAAATGAAATGGTGTTTTATTTATGGTTCTCAGCGTCCCTTCGATACTGGCGTAAAAGATCGTTTAATTTTGCCAGAGGCCTCTCTATCAAGCTTGAGGTTCTTTTATGTGCCGTAAATTTACGTCACGGCACCAACGGCTTAACTTCCCTTCCGAAGGAAGCCAAGCTAAGGATTTTTACGCCCGAAAAACTCCGTCCTCCGGGTTTGAACCCGCGACCTTGGGTATATGAAGTTAGCATGGTAACTATTACACCACGAAGGGCGACCCTGAGCGAGATGGCTCCGCGGTAACGTGTGAAGCTCGCATTAAAGAGATTCTGGGTTTGATTCCCGGCAGCCGCTCATTCTGACCATGGTTTCTTCGTTTCTATTGTTTTTTTTTTATAGAGTTTAAAGCCCGCATTTACTACCATGGCACCGCAGGCGATGGCTCTGGTGATACACGGAATGAAGATAGAGCACTGGTAGAATGCGACGGCGGGGGAAAGCGGAGAACCCGGAGAAAAACCGCCCTGCGCCGCTTTGTCCACCACAAATCTCATGCGGTCGCTTGGGATTGAAGGCCAGTGGTCTAACCACTCGCCGTGGTGCGGCCCTTCGTAGTTTCCCCGTTCGATAGAAGAATGCTGTGCTAGTTCCTCTTCTGCAACCACTTTCCTGTAGTCATTATTTCCTTCGTCAGCTGACCAGGGCGTGTTGTGGCTGGACAGTGGAGATGCGCTTTGTAAAGGTTTCTCGCTAGCATCGGACTGCTCAACTAGAAGTCGCCTGCCGCGCCTCCCTCACCAAGGCCCGGATTCAATTCAAGGTGAGATTTGTGGTGGACAAAGTTTCTCCCGCCTCGCATTCCACCGGTGCTCCATCTTTATTCCATGTATCATCAATGTCATCACCTGCGGTTCCATAGATTTAAAAACAAAATAGGAGCTGCCTCTTGTTCTCCGGTTGAGTGACGTCGGATACCTTCTAATTCCAAACTAAACTTCAGATGGAATATTGTGCTATTTTTTGTTTTATTTATTTATTTATTGTTTCTATAAATGTGTTGTATCGATTTGTTTAAAATACCACATTTAAAGAGAGATGCATTTACAATAAAATAAAACATATTTTGAATATTCTGGGAAGACCAAAATACTCTTCATTCGAAAGGAATTTTGTATAATCATGAATATCCAGTAAACGAAAACACAATTCACACACACACACAAAAGTTGATCTCTTTAAAACTCCGAACTTATTCAAATTATCTTTCTTTGAGCTATTTCCGAAATATACATATTTGTGATTTGATTTGTTGAATACTCTTGTTATTCTTTTAAATTCTGTTTCACGTGATTTTATTGAAACATTTTGAATTTTTTAAGGACAGCAGTGGTGTAGTGGTTGCCATGCTAGCTTCCCAAGGTAGAGGATTCAAACTCAGCAAAGACTGAATTATTTCTTCTACGTAAAAACTGATAGAATTGCTTCCTTCGGAAGTGAAGTAAAGCCATTCGTCCCGTTTATTTGCATTTAAAAGAACCTTCAAAGAAAAGGTACCATGCTCACGTCCGCAAGTAGTGATTTTCTATAGTACCACCTATGGGCGATGAGTTGATCCCTCCAATTTTATGCTGCGCAGGGAGAAAATGTTTAAAATTTTTGATAAGTTTTACTAGTCGCTGTTTCTAGAACATTCAGCATCGTTTTCGGCCTCATTACATTCAACTTGTAGGAGGGGATACATTTTCGAGAAAAAAAAATTAACTAAAAGCCCTATTAAATTTACAGATACAGATATAGATCATGTAACATACGTTACCAAAATTTAAGCCCCTAACCTAAAACTCTTGAAGTTAGATTGAAAACCATTCGTCCCCTAAAGCTCCCTGGACCAAGGTTTCATTTGAGCACCATTTCATCGATTTATTTCATTGTCCAATATGACGTACCAGGTTAAAGGACGTTAAACTTAAAACAAAATTAAGAAAAAAACTTTGCGAGTATGCTAATTTCCCCGCTTAAAAATATTACTCCGAATCTTGGGAGTGTCAACACACTGCAGACATACAAACGAGGAATGTAAAAATTGAGGAGACAGAACATTAATGAAATGAGAGAAGGAGAGAGTGTAAAATAAAATAAAAAGACAAGAGAATTTACTTAACATTTCTCTAGCTAATGGTGCACGGAGACAGGTAGAGTACCTCGTAGGGTCGCGCCCTCTGTACACATGCTGCTTCATTAGAAGGGGCTTGTTAGAATATATTATCGCTTCAAGGTTAACGTGAAGCTACTGGTTTCCCTTGCTGTTGGGGAAATTAATGAAGTCGCAGCCGATAACCATCCTGGGGGATAAGTTTCAGGTTCGTTGGCACAGCATACATTACTGGAATTAACTAAAACCGTGATGGGGGAGTGAAGTCATGACTATAAATACAAGTTCCTAGAAACTCAGCTTGTTAAGTTTGAGAAACAACTGCCGGTAGAAATTAATTACCATGCTTCCATGGGAGAATATAAGCCGATTTGAGTATCCATTCGGTATTCATACCTGCCAACTTTTACGGTTTGTCCGTAAAATATACGGGAGCGGAGGTCTTTTTACGACTTTAGAGCGAAACAGGCTTTTTACGGCTCCATGGAGTTACTTCCTCATTTTATATGTCTGAGCAAAATATACTTGTATTTGTGTTTATTTATTGATTCTCTGGAAATCAGAAATCCACATTTAAGTTCCATTTAATCTATAATTTTTTAAATTATTTCATTTATACAGGGTGTTTCAAAAATACGGGGCATAATTTCAGGTATGTATTTCCCACATGTAGACAATCAAATTAGTTCATCATAACATGTGTCCGGAAATGCTTCATTTCCGAGTTATGGCCTTCACAACGTTGAAATTCACTGGAACTTTTTTCTTTCCGCAGGTTGTTGTCATTACAGATGTTCAAAATGTCAACCTCCTGCTTGAATACAGACCTTACATCGATGTCTCATTGACCTGCGAACACGATCCCAAACTCCAGGAGTATTGCGTATGTCCTCACAACTTGCCACAATTCGATTCCGAAGGGATTCCAAATCCGACACCGGAGACGAATAAACCGATGAAATTAAATGGCCCCACAGGTAAAAATCGAGAGGATTCAGATCAGGTGAGCGTGGAGGTCAAGCAATTGAGCCACGTCTACCTATCCATCGATCAGGAAACCTTCGATCCAAATACCGGCGAGCCGTAAGACTGAAGTGTGCAGGAGCGCCATCATGAAAGAAGTGAATGTGTTGATGATTGATCAGTGGAGTGTCTTCGAAAACGTCAGGTATGGTGTTTTCCAGGAAGTTTGTGTACGCCTGTCCCGTAAGTCTGTTTACAAGTACATGGGGTCCAACTAATCGATCACCAATGATACCGGCCCACATGTTGAGGGAGAACCGCACCTGGTGATGAGATACAACAGTTGCACGTGGGTTTTCATGCGACCATACATGCTGATTGTGGACATTTGTTATGCCATCTCTTGTGAACTGTGCTCCATCTGTAGAAAAGTTGAAGTGCAGAAAAGTTCGGATTTACACCACACTGCTGCAAGAACCACTGACAGAACCTAACTCGTGCAGGGTAATCTGCTGGTGACAGGGCCTGTACACGTTGCAAATGATAAGGATACAATTGATACTCGTTCAACAGTCTCCAGACAGTCGTATGAGGAACATTGACTTGCAACGCTAACCGTCGTGTGCTGATAGAAGGAGTCCTATCCACAGCCTCCAGAATCTCCTCCTGCACTTCTGGAGTTGTAGATATTGGTCGTCCCCTTCCCAAACCAGGAGAGGTGAATGTTCCATACTCGCACAGACGGGAATGGAGACGTACAAATGTCTTCCGATCTGGACATTGTCGCTGTGGGTACCTCTCCTGGTACAAACGACGAGCCAGCGCAGCATTGCCGTCCGCCTTACCGTACATGAAGTGTATCTCTGCCAGCTCTTGATTTGAATACATGTCGCACAGTCTTAACGCCTAAAGAATGTAACCTTCCTCAGAATGAACTATCAGAGCGCCCTCCTAATGTTTCCTTTGACGGCAAAGACCTGCGGAAAGAAAAACGTTCCAGTGAATTCCAATGTTGTGAAGGCCATAACTCGGAAATGAAGCATTTCCGGACACATGTTATAATGAACTATTTTGATTGTCTTCATGTGGGATATACATACCTGAAATTATACCCCGTATTTTTGAAGCACCCTGTATAGCCCTTCTAACTCCCATGACTTTATCGTGGGTTATGACTTGAGAAACAACTGATGGCGTTCTCTTCGCTTGACTGTGGGTTTTCTTAACATAGGTTGTTCAACTTTACCCTATTAAGGGCCAGTTGTACGAACTCGGAATAAATCTTGGAATAGTTATTCTTGGAATAACACTATTCGCGGTATAAATATGGTGATGAGTTGTACGACGCAATTTTATTCCTTAGATATCTATTCGACTGTTTGCAGATTTAAAACTGATGTTGGCTATGCTGCAAGTCATTCATGGCCAACTTGATTCGTAATTTCTGCTTTATTTTCTGAAAATTTGCATTATTTTCACAATAAGCTGTTCCTAAACTATGTATTATTTCTTATTTTAACTACTTACGGTACTATGAAATAATTATAAATGTTCACTAGCGTGTTCGGATGCAGAATTACTATATACTTTACAAAATATAAACCATATACTGTGACTTCTTGCGATAGGTTAGAGTATGGGAATGAAACCGTACCGTATACTAAGTGCATCTTGTGCTGATATATGACATCTTTCCGTTTCTGTGCTCAAAACAGCTAACGTGCGTAACCTGAATTCTGTAATTGTATTCAGTAAAATACTTAGTAATCGAATTTGAAAATTAAATTTTAGCTATTGCCAACGCTACTATCAACTTAAGATGTGCATAATAGAATCGATGCACCAAGATCAAGTACATAAGCAATTTGCTATGCAGGCATTATTAACCAACGGAAAAATTAGTAGCTATGTCGAATAGTGTATTAAACCGTTCCCATTACAGCTCGCACTTTTCTGATGGAAATATTTAATACAACAGTTTGAAATGGCCAACCAAGCTAATAAAACTGAGAACACTGTATCTTACGGAAGGTATCGTCTATTCAATCAAAATTGTTTCTAATATATTAAACCCACAGCATATAATACGAAAAAGTATTAATTTATTGTAAAATAATATATATTATATTTGCGTGTTCTGAAGGCGTCTTTTAATCTGGGCATCTCCTCCCTTTATCAAAAAGCTTGTAATGTTATCGTTGTTAAACTTGCACCTAACCTCCAAAATCTGATTATAACACAGAATGTCGCTAACATTAACACATTAATGTTATGTTTTGAAACATATCGCCCTATAACCAATTCTTTGCATTTGGTCAATAAAACGTAACCTCGTTCTTTACAACGCTAAGCATTGTACTGATGAATTGTTATATATTATTTTATATTTATCTTGGGTTGGATTAAATTTATTCGTTTCCATAAAAATAGCGGTTTTACTGTTTTATAAATGCAACTTTACTTTAACTAACTTCTTGTCTTATGCCTTATAGCCGCCAAGTTATCTCAGTGTGATATACTTTCTCAACTTTAATAGAAATCTTCATTTATCGGACTACATCTATAACATATTGAATTTAGCTATAATATGTCCTTAAAAACACATAAAGAAAGTAATCGTTTATATCAGTCAAATATGGGTCAAAATTGTGTCCAGAACACAAGCGGCCATTTTCCTTTTTGTACTCTATTCTCGGAATAACGGCTTATCCCCGCAAGGAATCACGGAATAAGTTATTCCATGTTTATTCCCTTGGTAGTCTCTATTCCGCTGTCGTACAACACAATTTAGCACATACCCATGGAATAACGTCTAACAGAAGTTTATTCCGAGTTCGTACAACCGGCCCTAAAACACACCCTCGTTCACTCCTACAAGCATTCTTCCAGACTGGGGTAGGAGCTGCTATAGCAGCTATAGCAGCCGGCAATCAAGCTCCAAAAGGACTTTAAGCACTCTTAGTTTTTGTGTGGGATAAGAAAATATTCTAGATAAAATAGCATTTTCCCAGCTGAGGATCGAACCCGGGACCTCTGTGCAGAGAAGCCATAACGCTAAGCACTCGACTGCAGAGGTAGTGTAAATTTATAATACTGTGTCCCCACGTGCCGCCGAGTCGGCTACGCGCAGCTATTTTTCCGATTACTATTAACAATAGCACGACGAACGTATTAGTCATACAAACACAGTTTTGGCAGTATCTCTCAAGTAGACGGCTACAACCTTCGGGTTGGTATATGGGACGTATATAAGGGGCCGACGAGGCGGCCGTCCGTCCGTCAAGAAGTTGGTGCAGTCAAGAAGTGAAACTGGTAGAGATTAATTATCACGATTCCAAGAAAATGAAAGCCAATTTGAGTATGATTCCGTATTCGTACCTGCCAACTTTTATGGTTTGTCCCTAAAATGTAGAATGGAGGTATTTTTACTTTAGGACCAAGGAGGGTTTCTTCTGCTTTACGGCAGTTATTTCCATATTTTATGTTTCTTAGCAAAACATAGATGTATTTATGTTAGCCAATTTACTTATTCTCTGAAAATCTGAAATCCACATTAAAGTTATGTTACATTTATAATATTGTAACTCCGTATTCCGCTGCTGACAGGAGCCTATTCTAGGCGCAGTTAATGTTCCGATCTACCGCTCTTAACACACTATTCGCAAAAATCAGCCCATTTTGTCATTTCCATGCAGTTTGAATGAAACTGTTTTGAAGGCTTTGTTTTGATGTCTCGCAATTTCGACGGATGAACTTCGGACTGGTATACGGGACGTATATAAGGGGCCGACGAATGCCCAGCAGTTAGTCAAGGAAGAATGAACACAGTCTGTAGGTGGAAAATTAAGGCGGTTAAGAGAGTGCAGTTTAGACGTGTGTGTGTGACAGATTCAGTTATGATTCGATTCGGTGGATCAGTCATGCTGTGTACCAAATATAAGACGTTAATGATTCAAGTGTGCTGGTCCCCATGGCCACGCTCGCTAAGTGACTAGATTCGTGGCGTAGGGGACAGCCTCAGGCTTCGTTGTTTGTGTGTTCTTAAATGTGTGTATGAATGTGTATTTGTAAGTACAAAAAAACAGTAAAGGAATAGGAAATCAACAAAAATGTAGGGAAAATGAAAAAAAAAAGGGGGGAGAAAAAAAAGTGTTAGTTTTGTTACATCAAGTGAAGAGGAAACGCTTCATAGCAAAACGAAGAAGGTGGGGTGAAGCGACAATAACGTTCTTATAAGAAGTTGGTCTGTGGGTATGATGGTTGAATTTCAACGTTTCCATTCGTTTCATTGCTCGAAACTGGAATGTCGTTACTGGGGGGCGTTCAATAAGTCCTTACAAAATTCAAGAAATTACACTCGTAGCATGGAAAAAAGTGTGTATTTAGTAACCGTCGTCTCTTACCAGATTGCAGTTAGTTTTAGCCGTATCCATCGTTGCCATAGGCGATTGAATCAACAGTCTTGCGCTTCTTTAGAAAGATGGAAAAAACTAATTTCCTGTGGTGATTAAACACTCCTACTTAAAAAGCTTAACACCGATAGAGATAAAAGCCGAGTTGGATGAAGTTCATAACACATCTGTTTCTGCGTTTGCAACAATTTACAATTAAATAAATGCATTTAAATGTGTCCGTACATCCACAAATGATGAGCATCGTTCCGGATGTCCAGGAGAAGTGACTTCCTCCGAAATGATATGGTTTTGAGTGATCCACGAATCAAAGTTCGCGAAATAACAAGGCTACAGGCATATTACAAGGTACAGTGTTCTCAATTTTGTACCAAAAATTATGTCTGAAAAAGGTCTCAGGAACAGGAGTGCCGCGTTTGCTCTCAATGGAGAATGAACGCAATCATGTGATCAATTCGAAAGCTGGTTTGGCACTTTTCCGTCACAATCCTGACGAGTTTTTGTGTCAATACATAACTGTGGATGAAACATGGATACGCTACTACACTCCACAGACAAAAGCATAGTCGAAACAGTGGGTTTTTAAGGCGAACCAGCTCTGAAGAAGGCAAAGGTGATGCAATCTGTAGACAAGGTGATGGCTTCGGTTTTTTGGGGTGCACGCGGAATCGCCTTCATTGATTGCTTGCAGAAAGGAATAACGATAAACAGAGAGTATTATGCATTGTTATGGCATCGTTATGACACCGGTTGAACGGAGAAATCAAGAAAAACCGCCCTCGTCTGGCAAAGAAAAAAATTATCTTTCACCAATTCAATGTGAGGGTGCACACCTGCGTAGTTTCAATAGCGAAAGTTGTACAATTAAGGTTGGAATTACAACAACGTACGCTGTGTTCACCAGATTTGGCCCCCATTGATTTTTTTGTTTTTTTGTTTCTAAACTTGAAATAGTGGCTCGGCGGAAAACGATTCACGTCTAACGAAGAGATCCTCTCCCAAACAGATACCTACCTACTTTGAAAACCTTCCGAAATCCTGCGTTTTGGAAGGCATAAAACAGTTGGAGAAACGCTGGGAAAAGTGTATAGAGTTAAAAGGAGATTTGTTGAAAAATGAAAAATATCTACGAAAAATAATTTGTTTTTCTATATTTTTCTAACGAGTTATTGAAAGTACTAATACTCATATATAAATGAAACAGTGTAATTTAGTTATTATTGTTTGGTACTCACTGAAAGGTTTGGTATATGCCTTTGAAATCAGCTAGCGTCTTTTCGCTCAGCTACACAGGAAAATCCCCGTGAATTGCTTGCGTCACAAAGACAGTTGCGGCGTGACGAAATAATGTCAAATATAATGATGTCACTTGACATTTGTCTCGCTTTCTTCCTAGAACATCACACCCGAAAGCATGACAAAGCCTCGCACCATAAATTTTCCCAGATTTTCAGCACCTCCCGACTTTTAATATTTATAAGCATCCATTACATGGCTTCTGCGTTTCTCTGTGTCTCTCTGGAGAGGCTGTTTTGCGGCTTCTGACAAAGTTTCTTCATCAATTGGTGGAAAGTATTGTTCAACACGAGTACTGCTGAAGTACTTGGGGGTGCAGGATGAGTCTCTTTAGAGAGTACTCAAGTTCAGGAAGCTGTAGGGTGCGTTCGAACTCTCGAAGTATAGCCTCCGGATCCCTTTTGTTCAAATTATCCAAGCTCCACAGTTTTCATTTCTGCGCCTTTCTTTTTTGTGCATTATTAAAATTAATAGCGTTTCACCTAATTCACTAGTTTAAAATCTGAGGGGTTCCATTCATATGACCTTCTCTATCTGTTCCACAAACAATGTTTCTTAGAAATGATTATTCTTTTGCCTGCATCATGCTAATCAAGGTACACATTCCCAGATCTGGTCTTATAACTTGCCTCTCTGTAAGTTGAAAGTGGTTAAGAGAATGCACAGGCTAAAGCCACAATAAGATCTTTTAAAAGCCGATCGCTGAGTGAAGCAATTGCATTTTTTTTTTTTGCTTCCTAGGAGAAAACAAAAGAGAGGCGAAAAGAAACATGTTTCCCATTTGAGAAAAGCATGTTCCTTAAACTGAAACCAATAACTCGGAATATCCTGAAAACAGGTAACTCCAAAACAAAACAATAAAATAGGTATGTGATAAATTGTGTGTTTTAAGGAGATGTGAATTTGTTTGTGTAGTACGTTTTTTCTCTCTCTTACGGTTTACCAGCTATACAGAAGTTATACAAAATGCATCTGAATAAAGAGCTCTTCAAGGCTATTCCCAGAACATTCAAAATATACAGTTCACTGTCACGAAAATATCTTAAACATATGATATTTTAATGAAAACCTTTCGAGCCATTTTTGAGAAAATAAAAAATATATAGAAAAATGTTCTATGTGATGGGTAGTTGGGGGTGGAGGAATTTTCTTGAATATCTTCATATCGATTTCTTAAAAGATACTGAACTTAAATACCAAGTACGCGCGCGAGCATGTTTTTTTTTTTTTATTATTATTTTTTATTCAGGGGGCCTGAAAATGAGTATTTCCGGTGAAATTTCGATATTTTATTTATTAATGGAATACAATACCTTCTCTCCACTATGTACATTATGTATACGGGCTAGGGAAAGTAACTGCTTTATATACATACAGGAAACCCTAAAACGTATATTTCCGTTAACTCTTGGTATCGAATTTTTATCTACCTAAGTAATTATATCAACCTTAAGAATTATATGTCTACTCTTTAATCGAGCTGACAAGTCTGGCTGCAGTGTATTGTGCTACGCAGACGCAAAACTCTGTGCGGGCGGTCAGTTTTTATACAGAAGACCCTGTTTTAATTTTAAAAAGCACAATTTAGTCTACGCATTTTTTATTTCAATATTATTTCTTTTCAAACAGAATTAAATTTGACGAAAAGGTTATGTTAAAAGACATACTTGTTTGTCAGTTATGGTGATGGCTTTTTTTCAGGATGCTTTAAATTGTTAAATTGCGACTTTATCAACGCTAGTTTGTGATTTTAAAATGTTAATAATCTTGTGCTTCTTCAGCAACTTGCCCTCATATGGAGAACTTACACCTCACTAGCACATACAAGAGAGAGTGTGTGAGAGAGAGACAGAGAGAGAGAGAGAGAGAGAGAGAAAGAGAGAGTATCGGAGTTGATGGGTCAGCCGAATGCCTAATATGACCGTGGCGAAACAGATATGAAATACAGGGTTACTACAAAAGAAATAGACAACTTCAATTGCCTGTAAAACAAAAACTATTAGAGATAACAACCTAATTATTTTGGAGGTATGTTGAGAAACTCTCAAAGTTTTGTTTGTTACTATTGGTAACGCTGTAGTGTTTTGTTTGTTGTTGCAGAAGCTGAAATGGCGGAAAATCCTGTGGAAAAGGCATATTGCGTGTTGGAATTTGCTAGAACGCAATCAACAACTGTTGTCCAACGACATTTTAGAACACGTTACCACAAAATGCCACCGACTAGACAGTCAATCTACGACTGGTATAGAAAATTCGAGACAACGGGATGTTTGTGCAAAGGGAAGAGCTCGGGAAGACCAAGAGTTTCGGAAGAAAACGTTGAACGTGTTCGTTCTGCCTACATAAGAAGCCCACAGAAATCGACATCTAGGGCAAGCATGCAATTACAAATTCCACAGCAAACTGTATGGAAAATCTTGCGGAAGCGACTGCACATGATGCCTTACAGATTACAGATCTTGCAGTTTCCGAGTGAAGAAGATAAGGTCATACGGCGTGACTTTTGCATCGACATGTTGCGACATGATGAAGACGATGCTGGTTTTTGTGAGCGCATAATTTCATTTTTGTGGTAACGTGTTCTAAATTGTCGTTGGACAACAGTTGCTGATTGCGTTCTAGCAAATTCCAACACGCAATATGCCTTTTCCACAGGATTTTCCGCCATTTCAGCTTCTGCAACAACAAACAAAACACTACAGCGTTACCAATAGTAACAAACGAACCTTTTGAGCGTTTCTCAACATACCTCCTAAATAATTAGGTTGCTATCTCTAATAATTTTACAGGCAGTTGAAGTTGTCTATTTCTTTTGTAGTAACTCTGTATAAGCGAAAACGATACTAGTGGAATGAATGGCAGGGAAACCGGACGACACGGAGTAAACCCGCCCAAACGCCATTTCATCAAAATCCCACATACGGTTCCCTTGAGATTGAACTCGGGCCGCCTAGTTGGTGGGCGAGCGGACTAACAACTCTGCCGCGGTGCCAGCCCTAATTATTATTTACTTTACTTAATTTGATTGCGGTATATTCTGAAGATTTGCACATGCAATTTACGGATCTAGAAACCCGCTCCAACTTCTTGCGCTACACCTACGTCAGCATTGTGAATGGTTTTTACCTCACGCCTGCGCTAAGTTGTGTTATGTTAATGTTACGTCTTCATTGTGAATTGAGCCTTAACATTTATGTGAATCAATTTATGATATGTACTTCAGCAGCTTCTGACGTGGAGGGATTTTAGAAAGAAAATATATTAAAGCTGTGACATAAAGAGGCCATGTTTTGACGCGATTCCTTGCTGAATGGTATTGACCTGCAAATCATTTGTTCCTGTTGCACACAGGTAGACTCCAGGCACCCACTGTGTTGCCTAATTCTCTTACGTCGCTAGACAACGCCCTGCATTCTCTTGCCAAATATCCCACCTGCTGATATCTGCTTCCACCTGTTCTCCTGCTTTTGTGTATGCAGCCGATATTGCGATTGTCTTCGTATTCCACATTTGTATTGTTTTCATGTACTAACTCAGGCGGGACTCCTGTTGAAACTATGAGTTAAAATGTACCTCCTTGCTCCTCTTATGTTTCGTGAACTTCGTATTCTTCTTCCTCCGCTTTGCACCCCAACACGCTAATGCTTTGGGGCAGTAGCCTGTCGAGGAGTACCAAACTCGGAATCTTGGCATATGCTGGACGAGTCTTTATATCTATGCCTGGTAATACTGCGAAAAAGGAAATTAAATGTAGTGTTTAGGGGATGATAAGATCAAACTAACCAATCCAGCATTAGCCTGGACCATAGAAAACCGCGAAAAAAACTTCGGTCGGGTTGGTCGGTCCCGGAGTTTTCAACCCTGAACCATCTTTATGCGGCCCACAGACGTTATTGTCTGAGCCATCCCGGTGTTGTTTCATAAATTTCATTATTATTGTTATTATTATTATTATTATTATTTTATTAAAATCATCATCCAAACGGCCGCGCCGTGACCGAGTGGTTAGACTCTCACCTAGACGGCCCGGGTTCGATCCCAAGCGACCGCATGGGAGATTTGTGGGGGACAAAGCGGCGCAGGGGCGGGTATTCTCCGTTTTCCCCCGCCAACGCATTCCACCGATTCTCCATCTTCATTCCATAATTCAAAAGTGTCATCGTCTCCGATGCCACAAGTAGTAAAAGCGGGCGTTAAACACTACAAAAAAAATCATCCAAACAAGTGTTTAACCCTATAATCCGTTGCGATTTTATAGGAGAAGAATTTCATTTCCAGACTTCCTGGGACATCCCAAGGATCTCTTCCCATGTGGTAGGTACTGAAGCATAGCTCTAGCTTTAGGAATCCTATGCGAGCTAATTCGTTGTAAATGATTCATACAGCTCACGGTAGCGATCGGGTAAAACTGCCAAAATACTTTTGGGCAGATTGGTCCGCCACGGTTTCAAACCCAGAGCCTCCCGAATACGGAGAAATTACGTTACCGCTTGAGCCATCCCGCTGTCGTCATCATCATCATCATCATCATCATCCGAACAAGTATTGGACCCTATAACCCGTTACGTATTGTAGAGGAATTTTCTTTCCAACACTTCTTGGAACATCCTAGAGATCCTTTCCATTTAATTGGTAGTGAAACATAGATTTAGGAATTCTATGGGACTGGGGCTTTTAATTTAGTTTACTAAAATATAGGCTTTCTCAAAAGTCTCTTCGACTGTAAACAGCTATACATATTATAAACATTTGAGATAGGATAAAAACAAAAAAATCGCATACTGGGAAAGCTAAGGGATTTTTGTTGTTTTGTTTTGGTCCTTTTTCAGTTCACAGTTACTATGGATGTAGTTTTGTTAAATAAATCATTAGTAATTTTATTCATACTGCCATAAGAATTTGTAAGTTATAAATCATTGCTGTCATTAAATAATAGACTACAGTTGATTCAATGATCTATAACACTTTAGTGCACTCACATGATTCATTCGTAACTATGAGAATTTAATCAGGAAGTTTGAGGAAACTGGTTCTGTTGCTGATAGAAAAAATCTGGAAGGCCAAAGGTAATCAATGATGTCACTGTTTCTAAGTTGCTTCATATCTACATTCCTGCAAAGCAATGAACTACCCATAGCTTTGACGACCGTGCCATCAGTAAACGCTTTCAAACGAAGTGACCGCCGCGATCTCCACATCTCAATGCGGCCGACTTTTGTTTGTGAGGTTTTCCTGACACATCCAGTAATCCGATAACAACTGAAAGATGCTAATATTTCAAGGCATCAGCTGCAAAATGCTGTGCATGGTCTAGGTTAAACAAGAGAGCGGAGGACATCTTCCAATGCTTTATAAAACCTCATTGTTTGCCCAGTATATGACTTCTTTTGTTCTTTTTTCTGTCTTCTCAAATATAATAAATACTGTTTATAGGGGTTTAAAGTTTGGGGTGATTTTTGCAAGAAACAAATGGAAGTGGGGAGGTCATACCATTAGACTACTGGATAAATGGGCTTATACTACCACATTGTGGACGTCCGAACTGGGAAAAGGAAGAGAGGCCGTCGTAAATGTAGATGGCAGTATACGTATTCCAGACAGCAGCTGGGACAGGTTGGACGAGGATCGCTAAGGACAGAGCGAATGGAGAAGACTAGTGAGAGAGATAGGAAAGTGCAGCACATAACAGTAAAGTGAATAGTGTAGTGATAGTGAAAAGTGAGATAAAAACCCATGTCGCAGACAAAACTAATTATAGGAGTAGAATATAGTACACTCATAAGATTAGTATCATAGCATTACACTAAAAGTGACCAAGTTGAAGAAGTGTTTAGGAAAGTTAAAATATTGGAAAAACACCCAAACTCCCATGGATTGGCTCCCCATGTCAGAGTACAAATTCCGAGCTATCCCTACACAAGTAGGAGGCCTTTGTCCTGAAGGGATGTTATGGGCTCTATTTATTTGTTTTATTATTATATCCTTGTGGTCATTGACATATGAACAGTTGAGGTTTCCAGCTACATAACCCTCATGGGACCTTTCTATCCATTGCCATTTCCAACTAGTTCTAATGAAATTATTACTTTCACAGTTACTTACCTGTAAAATAAGTTGTACTGTATTCCGCCCAAAATTTGACATTGAGGATTTTGCCGGAAATAAATGTTTGAGGACCTCTGAATCAAAAGTTCCTGTGTGTATGTGTGTGTGTGTTTGAGTGAGTGAAGAGTGAATGACTGAATAATCAGGTAGATACTAAACTTAGTATTTTAGGTCAGTATCTTCTAAAAATTATAGAACACGAAGAGATTCAAGAACATTCATCATAAACTGCTTGTATGGAACATTTTCGAACATTCTCAAAACCATTTCCATGTAAAGCGTAGTTTAAGATTGGGGGATTTTCTTGAAAATCTTCGTGTCGCATCCTTGGTAGGTACTAAACTTAAATTCTAAATTGTGTATCTAACGGTCTTTTCATTTTTGAGCTATGGTGTCCACAGACATACTTACGCACGCGCGGATTTTTTTCTTTCTAACAATGTGATTTGTTTTTGTTTGCTTGTTGTTGGGGGATACAGCAGACCCTAAGTCATATACTTCCAGTGTGAAATCTCGGCATCGAAGTTTTGGGTGGAATGCAATAGCTTCTCCACCCAAGTACTTTTACTAAGTAGAGAAAATAATATGCGTATTTTACCTATGTGACAACAACTGGTTTCATGCTCGCAGATGTTTTTTGTAGCACACTTATATTCACACCCTCTTCACCACAAGAGAAAAGGAACAATATATCACATTGCTGTGATCGTCTGGCTGATTACAATCAGTCCGTATCGGAAACCCTTATGGGTGTTTTTACAGGAAGGGATGTCAGGAGGAGAATTAAGATAGATTCAAATTAATGAGATTTGTGAGGTAAGGTCTTCTCCTTGGCAGATGTGGGAGATAAGATTTGGGTCTTCCCATACTTCACCAGGGCCTCAGATCCGGGTGCACCTGAGAGGGGGTGAGAACAGACAATCTTGGCCTGTAGATCCCTGAACCGCAGTCTTTATTAATTGCTGCTCAAAAGAATTCTACTTCATCTGTTATTTGAATACTGCAGCGTCCGTTTGGGAGACAGGTTCCGTCTTAGTGACTGAGGTAAAGGAATGCCACTTTTACTGACGTAAGGTTTGTTCATTTATTTCCTGGGTAAACAAGAGAACATGCCTGGGAAAGACACTGTTTGGCCAGAAACGGTACACCAGTGCCAACTCCCACACACAGCTTAGACAACTGCTTTCAGAAACCCTAGATGCTGGAGCTGCTTTTCTGACAAATTGGGACAGTCCGTCATAGACTTTTACAGTTGTGACATTAATTCTGGACATGTTTTACTTTCTCTAGCACATGCACAATGTACATTGTGAACAGAGAAGGTATTTATTTCACTCAAAAATTCGATAACGAGATTACACCGAAAATACGTGTTTGAGACCACCTGAAACAGAAGAAAGCATTTCTGCCTGTGCGCGAGCCAGTGTGTGTGTCTGTGGGCAGCATAGCACAAAAACGAAAAGTCGCTTAAATACCAAAATTGGTATTTCAGTTCAGAATATTCCAAGGATGCGACACGAAGATTTTCAAGATTCCCCCCAGCTCCAACTACCCTTTACATGCAATATTTTTCAAACATATTTGATTTACCAAACATGGCTCTAATAATTTTGATTAAAATGCCATATGTTTAAGATATTTCTATAGAGAAGAAGAAAAAAAAAAGAAGAAAAGAAATATATATCTTGAATTTTCTATTTCTATTTTAAAGAAAGCCAGATTTCCCGAAGTTCATGACATAATCCTAAAATTACTAGTTCCTCCTTGTAATATGACAACAATAATTCCGATTTCACGTTGAATACATAATATGGTATATATGTCATATATGCAAACACATATTTATAAAATATTATATTTTCAAAGTTGGTCAAAGTAATCCATAATGGCCAAAAGCTCCAGTTTATGGTGTAAGGTTCAAAACTGTATTATGGTAACAATTCTTGGCTATAATATATCAGAAAATTTAAAAATTGATTTAACAAAAGAAAAGGTATCAGAATTAATGCACTGCTGTAGGTACTTGTACTTAGAGCTTGTTCTCGCAGTAGGTTGATCACACTCTATGTACCTACTTTGTACATTCTCTGTAAGTGCTGGAAATAGTAAAAATAAAAAACTTCCACATTTTTGTTCCCATAATCCATCATTTTTCCAATAATCAACAGAAATTATTTTAATCTTCTCAGTTAAAAATTCTATGACGTTATATTATAGCACCTCAAGCATCTGGATGAGCAACATTTTGCCTTTATTGTTACATCATTGTAACTATTGCATATGCAGTGAGTTTATTTCATGTGATATGCTCTTCCTCGACATATGAATGACGTACATAGTGCTGTTCCGAAACACCTGATCGCTTTGTCGGGTAGTAAATAGTAGAAAAAGAAGGTATTGTATTCCTTCCAAACATTCGATACCGAGATTTCACCTTAAATATATATTTTGAGGTGCTCTAAATCAATAAAAATCATTTTTAGAAAAAGGTTCGCGTATGAATTCATAAAGAGCGCCAAAGAAAATTCACTGCATCTTGCAAGAGTGCACCATTCCTGCTAACCTCAATATGGTTACAAAATGGTCTGGAAGCAAGCTGTGAACTGACGCTCTAGATCATATTGACTAAAAGTGAAAGAGGTAGAGTGAGTGCATTCAGTTTGTCATACAGATCTCTTATCATAATCCGTAGCCGTTCCTTATCGGCTAGAGCAGATCACGCCGCAAAAGACTCGGACAACTATGGAAAATTCGTCAAAATTTTCTTTGGCGCTGAGTGTACAACACATTGCCTTCCCTAACTACTATGTACCTGCTGGAGAAAATAACGTTTTCGAATAAATAGTTTTATACACTAACAAACGATAAGGCAAAGGAAAGTATGTGATCGTAACACATTAGACTTTTGTAATTATTTTCTATTTTCAAATTATAACCATAATACAAAATCTAATGTGTTTCTTTTACATGACTTTGTCAAGCTATTGTGCAAACAAACTCTTTTTACAAAATATTATTATTTTATCTACCTCATGCTCATCGAGATAAAAATTAAGAGAATTGGTCTTATTACTGACTTATTTGTAAGAGAAGAGAAATAAGTGAATACACTAGGTTAAAACGGTAAGCAAATCTTTTAAAAGCTGGTCGCCAAGTGAAACAGTTGATATTCAGTCCTCTTTATCTGCCAGGAGTAAAACAAACAAGAGACGAAAAGAAAAAAAAATCTTTTTTAGAGAAAAGTTTAAGTAGCTTAACACCGAAACCAATAACACGGAATATCTCGGAAACGGTTAGATTTACAAGAAAAACGTATGAGACTTAGATTGTGTCTTTTAACAAGATCTACATGTTTTGCGTAGTATTTTTTGTCTATCTCTTACGGTTTATAGTTACACAAGAGTCATGAGAATGAAGAGAAAATTCAGGTAATACATTTAATTTGTCGTAAAATATCTTAAATACTTTAATCAAAAACGTTTGATATAATCAACCAAGTTTGGTATTCAACCGACTTTTCGTTTTTGAATTACATATGCTGCTAACAGCCACACATTAACATACACGGTCCTTTTTCTAAAAACTTTTTTTTTTATTTATTTGTTCAGACGACCTTAAAACATGCATTTCTGGTGAAATTTCGGTATGGAATTTTTGGATGGAATAAAATACCTTCTCTATCTACTATGTGCATTTTACATTGGTGGTCGAGAAATAAAAAGACGTAAATATTTTTAAAACCTGATATTTTAATTAAAATCATTATAGCCATTTTTCGAGTAAAAAACCGTAGAAAAATGTTCCATATAAATGGTAGTTCAAATGTGGGAATTTTCATGAAAGCTTTCGTGGCACACCTTTTGGAAGGTACAAAACGTGAATACCAGATTTGGTAAATATCCAAAATATTTGTTCTTGAGATATGCTGATCACATGTTCACACACAACTACAAACATACACACACACGCACACACACACACACACATGGACCTTTTTGTAAAAATATTTTTTGCAATTCAGGGATATTCAAAGTTTGTACTGCCGGTGAAAATTTGGTATTGAATTTTTGGTGCAATGGAATTGCCTTGGTTTCTTTCCTTTTTTTTTTTTTTTTTTTTTTCACGGTGTTTAACTCTCGCTTTTACTGCTTATGGTACCGCAGGCGGTTACGCTAAATGATACATGGAATGAAGATGGAGCACCGGAGAATCCTGCGCTGCTTTGTCCACCACAAATCTCACATGCGGTAGTTTGTGATCGAATCCGGGCTGTTTAGATGAGAGGCGAGTGGTCTAACCACTCGGCCACCTTGGCTAATTACTATGGACGTGGTATAGTAAGTAATAAGTTTTCGAAGAAAAAATAGTTTAACACTAATAATCGATAACTCAGGGAAAATCATGGGAGCGCAACACGTTAGAACAATTTTAATAAAACAATTGCCTATTTTAAAACACTTTAGATGGACAAAATCTGAGCCCTGTTGATAATCATAACCATAATAATAAAGAGATCTGAACCAATGAAAGTTGTACATGAAATGTTAGTATATCATGAACCAAAAAGGAGCCCAAGCACGACTGGTATTCTTTTCACGCGCGGATTCCTGAGTTCATCTCGTTAAAAGACGTCCATCCACTCGGCGAGCAAGGCCGTGTAAATGAACGGAGCACATTCTTTGCTGCATATTTAGGCGGATCATGTGCGAGGATTAGTATGGAGCCCACGTGTAGTCTGGTTACGTGAAGTGTTGACGGAATCGAGCATTGTGTGAAAGTGAACACCCCGAACCACTCCCTTCTATAGAGTTCACTGTTTCTCAGTAAAATCAGGGTACCGTCGACCCGGAAGATGAAGCAGATCGTGTTGCTATGAACTCCACAGGACCCGAGGCGCTAAAACCACCAACACACCAGTCACTGTCATCTTCCTCTTGCGTGGTACAGTAAGTGGAAACGCCTATAGACCGCTCTCCTGAACCGGAGCAAACAACTTCGCGATACAAATGCGTTTACACCCTTTTAATGAAAAGCATCGCTGAACACCGCGGCATGTGTTATGTCAGCCCTTTAGGTGATATATCCCTGGAATATGTGAAATCCATACTGTGAAGATATTCTACTGAAATTTATACAGTTATTATACACAAAATAGTAATACGTTTGCCATGTATGTTCAGTAAGTCCTTGGAAAATCCAAGAAATTACGCTCCAAGCATGAAAATCTGATGTGTACCATTCACTTGACTTTCTCCATATCCCTACAACAAATAATTCTCAAAAAGCTTATACTTCTATCTACTTTATGCTAATCAGAAAAAAATAGCCGAAATAGTCTTATTACTCGCTTCCTTGTAAGTAGGAACGAAATAAGGGGCAACCGTAGGTTAAAGTGATAGTCAAAAGCTGGTTATTATGTCAATGAAGTTCCTTTGTTTATATGGATAGGAGTTGACAAATTTGTGTATGAGAAAAGTATACGTTTTTCATAGCAGAAACCAAAAATAAGGAATGTCACAAAAACGACGAACTCCACGAAAAAAATTTTATAACATAAATTGTGTGTTTTAATCTGCTCTACATTTTTTGTGAAGTAAGTTTTTTTCCCATCTCTTACGGTTTAGCTGTCATTCAAAATTTAGTAAAATTCATCCAGAATAAACTACTCTTCAGAGGCTATTCCCAGAAAATTCAAGACATACATTTCATTTGTCAGGTAAATATATCTAATATCCGAAATTTTAATCAAAATCGTTAGAGCCATTTTTGAGAAAATCAACATTTTCGAAAAAAGTTCCATTTAAAGGGTAGTTGGGGGTGGGGGGATTTTTCTAAAAATCTTCGTGTCGCATCCCTGGAAGATACTAAACTTAAATACCAAGTTTGGTATTTTACCGACTTTTCGTTCTTGAGTTATCGTGTTCACAGACACACGGACACACGGACACGGACACACACACACACACACACACACACACACACACACACACACACACACACGGACCTTTTTGTGAAAATGCTTTTTTTGGATATTGGGGACCCTAAAACATATATTTCCGGTGAAATCTAGCTACAGATCTATAAGCTTACTTCCGATCGTCTCGAAAGTATTCGAGCGGTTACTCCTACCTCGCCTCACCCCTCTCTTCGAAGAGAGACTCCTACTCCCGGATCATCAGTTTGGTTTCCGTACTGGACATTCCACAACCCTGCAGTTGCTGCGACTGGCTGAGAAGGCTGCCCTGGGCTTCCAGGACAACTTCAAAACAGTCGCGGTGCTCTTGGACGTGGAAAAGGCCTTCGCCACCACGTGGCATCAGGGACTCTTGTACAAGCTCAAGAACGCAGAAATTCCTCCCCCCTACCTTCACCTGCTTAGTAGCTTCCTTCGGGACCGCACTTTCAGGGTGAGGGTGGAGGGGAGGCATTCCACAGTCAGACCCATAGCGGCGGGAGTGCCGGAAGGCAGCGTGCTGTCGCCGTTACTCTTTGCTGCCTACATGTCCGACTTCCCCACAGAACCCAGTACTGTTACGTGCCAGTATGCCGACGATGTCCTCATAATGGCGCGTAACAAGAACACCCGATATTGCTTCCCCCCGCTACAGAGACAGCTCCAGGCCATAGGCAGATGGAGTGAACAGTGGCGGATGGCCATCAGCCCGCAGAAGAGCTCAGCTCTACTGCTGGCTAAAGTCCGTGGCTGGCGACCGGAGAGGTCGCTGAGGCTGCGGCGGAGGCGGATCCCCTGGGTCCGCTCCGCCAAATACCTCGGAGTCCTCCTCGACCGCGGCCTTACTTTCACTCCACATGTCAGGGAGAAGGTCGGCTTGGGACACGCTGCCCTGCGGCAGTTGTTTCCCATCTTCCGCTCCACCATGCCTACACACCTAAAACTACGGCTGTACCGCGCAGTCATCCCGCCCCTGATGCTGTACGGCTGTGAGGTCTGGGGTTCGGTGGCTCGTTCCACCATCCGCAGGCTGCAGGCCGTGCAGAACAGGGCATTGAGGATGATATACGGCACAGACCGCAGATTCCCGTCCCACATTCTCCATTCCCACTCCGGAATCCCATACATAGTGGACGTTGTGCGAGAAAGAGCTCGCACAATATACACTAAACTTGCTCCCCACCCAAATCCCCAGGTGAACACTCTCGGTCGTTACGACCACACGCTACCAAGGAGACGCGTAAGCTACCGCCTTCCCAAGGACGCCTTGGGATGGTAGTTTTCCGGCCGCCTCTCCCTTTATTGTTCTACCCGCCAAGTTAAGCAGCATCGGGCATGGTCACGACTCGGACGGGTGACCATCCAGTCGTACTCCGACCAGATCTGCAACACTGGCTTCCCCCACTCCCTACCTATATCCCTTCATGTCTCCCCGCTAGCAGGCACTGCTTTCCTTGACAGCCCGCAAGCGGCTGGCCAAGGTAAGCAGCATCGGGCCTGGTCCCTCTCTGGGTGGGTGGCCACTCAGATAGGTAAGCCAGCCCGCGCCGGCTGCACAGAGGGAACACCCTGCCCAACTACTTTGACATTGACAAAAACGCTTGCATAAGACTACATCTACTATATCACACGGGTAAATCCGCAAGAAAAGCGGATAGGTACCGTGGTGATTTGCCCCCGCCCGAGTACACTCGGGCGACTAGTTCCTGCTCCTGGCTCCTGGCTCCGGTATCGAATTTTTTGTGGAGTGCAATACTTTCTCTATACACTATGTACATAGTGCGTATGGAGAAAGTAAAAAGGTTATAATAGTAACCGTCGTCTCTTATTAGACGGCAGATAAAATTTCAGCTATATCCATTACTTGTTTCGCTACAATAGGCATTGAATCAACAGTCTTGTGCTAATTTAGAAAGATTGGGGCGGGGGGAGTTTTATGCGGTGATTAAACACTTCTATTTAAAAGGTTTAATACCGATAAAGATAAAAGCCGAGTTGGATGAATTTCATGGCACATCTGCTCCTGCGTTTGCAACAATTTACAAATAAATAAATGCATTTAAATGTGGTCGTACATCGAAAAAATGATGAGCATCGTTCCCGACATCCAGGAGAAGTGACTTCCCTCGAAATGAGTGACAAAATACAGAATTTAGTTTTGAGTGATCGACGAATCAAAGCGCGAAATAGTAAGTATATCACAAGGTACAGTGTTCTCAATTTTGCACCAAAAATTAGGTCTGACAAAGGTCTCAGCAAGATGGGTGCCGCGTTTTCTCTCAATGGAGAATAAACACAATCGTGTAATCGATTCGGAAGCTGGTTTGACACTTTTCCTTCGCAATCCTGACACGAGTTTCTGCGTCGATACATGACTTTGGATGAAACATGGATACACTACTGCACACTAGAGACAAAAGTACAGTCGAATTGGGGCTTTTAAAGGCGAACCTGCTCCGAAGAAGGCAAAGGAGGTGAAATTTGCAGACAAGGGGATTGCATGGATTTTTTGGGATGCCCGCAGAATTGTCTACATTGATTAGTTGAAGAAGAAGGAAGAACGATAAATGGAGAGTATTATGCATCGTTATTGCACCGGTTAAACGGAGAAATCAAGAAAAAAAAACACCCTCGTCTAGCAAAGAGAAATATTTTCTTGCATCAAGTCAATGCAAGGATTCACACCAGCGTAGTTTCGTTGGCGAAAATTATAGAATTAAGGTTCGAATTACTACAACGTCCACTGTATTCGCCAGATTTGGCCCCCATGTCTTTTTTTTTATTTCCAAACTAGAAAAAGGTCTCGGTGGTAAACGTTTCAAGTCTAACGAAGAGGTCAGCTCCCAAACAGATGCATATTTTGAAGACCTTCCGAAATCCTACTTTTTGGAAAGCTTAAAACAGTTTGAGAAACGATGGGAAAAGTGTATCGAGCTAAAAGAGTATGTTGAAAAACAAATTACTAAAAATATATTTTTTTCTCAAAAGCAAAATTATCAAAAATAATTTGTTTTTCTATAGACTTGTTGAATGCCCTTCACATCAATTCCCCCTCCACACGCACACACACACACACACACACACACATTGGCCTTCAGCCGTACACTAATTGGTCATCAGGGGAGAGAGAATGATTTATATAGAACAGAAACATTCAACGCTGAACACCCATACCCATAGCGGGATTCGAGCTCGCGGCCCTTTTGCGGCAGAGCGTCAACGCCAAACGCGCCAACGACCACAGCTACTGGGGTATCAAATTTCTACATTACATGGCATTCAAGTCATTATTTGTTATTGTCTAAAGGCATTGTTCTAATAAAAATTAGCCACGCTATACAGTTTTACTTTCTCTACATAGTACGTGTACACAGATAGAGAAGGCATTGTGCTACACTAAAAAAATTGATACCGAAATTTCACCGAAAATGCACGTTTTAAAGGCCTTTCATTGTTTTGAAAAAGTGCACGCGCGCGTATGTGTGTGTGTTCTGTGTGTATTCCTCCGTCCCTGTGTCGTGAATACAATAAATCATAAACAAAAGTCGGTAAAGTGTCAAATTTGGCATTTAAATGTAGTATCTTCGAGGTATTCGACAGGAAGATATTGAGAGAAATCCCCCACCCCAAACTACTCTTTACGTGAAAAAATAAGTTCTAAAATTGTGATTTTCTCAAAAATGGCTCTTAACACTTAAGACTAAAATAACGTATATTAAAGTTATTTACATGACAAAGTGTATATTTTGAATATTCTGGGAATAGCCTCTTATGTCGTGTTAATCATGAATGGCTTTTGCATATCTAGTAAAACATAAGAGATAGACAAACCTTACTCCACAAGAATGCAGATCGTTATAACACATAATTTACGACATTGTACTTTTTTTTTCGCGAAGTTGACTATTACCGAGATACTCCTTGCTATTCCTTAAATTTTTTCTTATACGGGGATTTTGCTACTGCTGGCATGCAAAGAAACAAATTTCAATCACATAGTAACTAGATTTTAAAAGATTTGGCTATCGCTTAAGCTTAACGTACTCCCTTATTTCCCTTCTGCTTTCAAGAAAGCAATAATAAGTCCATTTCTGTTAATGTTTATTTCAATTTGCATGAAGTAGATAGAAGAATAGGATTTTTAATAATAATAATTTGTTACAGTTTAGCGGTTGATAGCCACACGCGCGCACGGGGGTCTCAAAACATGTTTTTTGGTGAAATTTGGTTATGTAATTTTTATTGGAATTTAATACCTCCCGTACTTACTATATGTAGTAGTGTTTCCTGTAACTCCTAAGTGCAGCATAGGGTATCGTTACGATGTTTCCGTGATCAGATTTGAATTTCTAGCTCGTGTGTTCCCCGCAATGCGCCATGTTGACGAGAGATCAGCTCTTTGCCCACAGATGGCACTACAGGACGAAATCACGACTTGCAGACGCGAAACGGCGGAATTTTGTCCATTAACTTTCTTCTTCAAGGTATGAGATTCTTTTCCATGCAAATAAACACCAGCTTTACTTCCCTTCTAAAGGAAGCCAAGCTGAGGATTTTCGCATCTAGAAATCCATTACCTTCTGCCAGGTTTGAACTTGCAATCTTGTACCACTGTACCAGGAGGGCAACTACTAAAACAGTAGAGAAAGAAAATCGAACGAGTAAGCAACAAAAGTGTTAGTGGTAGAAAGCTGTACCATTGGCTAGCAATGTTCAAAGCACTACATGAAGCAATTACTCTAGGTTCTCTCCATAATCTCAGTTTTCGTAGCCCGGAAAATGGCCTCAAGCAACCAACAGGAACAGGTTTTATCTGGCCTGGCAGTACTCCGGTTGCGGTTTCATCTCATTCTGACGTCCATCGTATTTTAATTTGGGAGTTGATCGCAGCCAGGTGTTTGCTAGGTAGGTATCTAATGAGTCCGGAACGGAGCTTGCTGAAATCTTGGTGGATTACATTTGGTTTTGGTGACTAAGCGCTACAACTATACTCAAAAGCACCGCAATAAATTAGCAACACCACGTATCGAACAATTGGTAAAAAAGGAAGAGGTGTTTTTGTAAGAAAATGGAGCCGCCCATCGCCCCCTCGTTACGGCTGATTGTTCCTCTCAACAGGACCTCGCCAGCCCCTTGACCTCCCTGAACTGGGTTGGTCTAACAGCCTTCGCTTCCTGATCGCCTCCAAAAGTCCTGGCATCCAGTTCAGACAAGTCAGTCAACGTTTGCCTAGGCCTCATCATTGGGCGTGATTCACTATGGAAACTACTGTGTTGCTAATGGACTGTGACAGGCGTGAAAACACAAGTGCCGATATCCCTCATAAGGTGGATACAATGCTGTCAAAGCACGCCTGGGCCGAGTGGTAGTAGCCTGTTTGCCTCACATTCAGCAGGTTGCAGGTTTGATTTTCGCTTAGCCTGAGGTGCCTGGATAAGGTTTTTTTCGGAGTTTTCCCTTATCCTAAGAAAATGAATGTCGAGTATCTTAAAGCTCCATGGACCCCGAGATCATTTAACATCATTTCAACATATGACCAAACAGGTTATAGGACGTCAAGCAAACATAAAAAAATCTGATGTATACCATTCACATGACTTTCTCTCCATACCTGTAACAAATTAATGTTAAAAAGCATATTTTTCTGTCTATTTTATGCTATCGATATAAACAATAGCAAAAATTATTTTAGTTACTTTCTTCCTTGTAAATAGTAGAGAAATTAGGGAGTACCATAGGCTAGAACGATAGTAAAGTCTTTTAAAAGCTCTACATCAACGAGCTCTACATTTTTTGTTGAGTAAGTTTTCGTCTATCTCATTTGCTTCACAAGTTATGCAAAATTGCGCAAATTTCATTCAGAATAAAGATGTCTTCAGGGACTACTCCCAGAAAATGTCAGATTGAAATGTCTTTAATTTGTGGTATTTTAATCAAAATCGTTAGAGCCATTTTCGAGAAAGTCATAAGTTTCGATAAAAAGTTCCATATAAAGGGTAGTTGGTGGTGGCGGATTTTCTTGAACATCATCGTGTCGCATCCTTGGAAGATACTGAACCTAAACACTAAGTTTGGTTTTAAACGGGCTTTTCGTTTTTGAACTATGCTGCTCAAAGATACACTCACAGGACATTTTTTTTTTTTTTTTTTTTTTGTAGATTCAAGGGTGTCCCAAAACATGTATTTCTAGTGAAATATCCGTATTTGGGTGCAATACAATACTTCTCTATACAATATGTGGATAGTACGTGTAGAGAAAGCAATAAGATTATAAATTGTGTCTTTTACCGAGACCTACATTTTTTGCGTATCAAGTATTTGTCTATTGCTTATGGTTTATCAGTTACGCAAATATTAGCAAATTTCATAGAGAATTGACAGGTCATCAGAAGCCATTCCCAGAAAAGTAAACACAAACATCTTATTTGTGATAAAACATCTTGAATTAACGGTATTTTAATCGTTAGAGCCACTCTCGAGAAAAACATGTTCAAAAATTTTCCATGTAAAATGTTCTATTCGCTTATGTTATTTTACGTTCTATTTCTAGTTATATCAATTGCAATCTTATTTTTATGCCTTTATTTATTACAAATTCCTGAGAGTTACAACATTATTCAATTAACCGATTTGTATTTTTAATTATAGTTATCTGTTTAACTTGAATTGGAGCTTTGTGGAGGGGCGATTTTCTTCAAAATCTTCGTGTCACATTCTTGAAAGATACTAACCAAGTTTGGTATGTTACGGCCTTTTAGTCTTTGAGCGATCTGTCCATAGACACAGACACGCCTTTTTTTCGGACTCATATATTTCCGGGAAAACCTCCACATCGAATTTTGGGATGGAATACAATGCCTTCTCATTGTATATACATAGAGAAAGTGCTAGAGAAAGTAAAAATGATAAAAAAATCAATACATTAAAAAATCGGAATAAACGGTAGAATTTGGAATTTCATAGTTACATTCTCTTCAAATAATTGTACGACTGTAAAATAAATACCTAATAGAATGGTATAGAATAATCCTTGAATAGCTTGACATGCTATATAAGATCTAATGAATTAAAACGTATCTAATAATTCATACCAATGTATGTGAGGAATTTAACCTAAAGGTCCTGCAGGTCGAAGGAAGCATATAGAGATAATATAATGTATATTCCATTAGCTGACCCCATCCATTCTGTTAATATAATCCAATTAACATTGCTTGGTACTTAGAAAGCACTTAAAGGGAACTATGCAGCAGTTGTGGCAGAACCCCGGAGCATGGTATCAAGGTGCCTGGGAAACATTCACGCTTGGCCTATCATTTGTAGCTGGAAAAACGTCTCCCACGTATAGTGCTTCCACTAGAGTAAACAGGGGCAATACCACTGTGTCTATATATTTTATTTTTTGGCCTTGAACATTCCTTTCAAATAAAGCAATCTTCTGCACGTGCAATTTTGTTCTGCAGAAGTGACTGGTATATCACCACAGCATCGACTCTGTGGAATGCACTGTAACTGAGAAACTCTACATTCTTTTTACTTTCTCTACACATACCACGTACGTAGTGTATAGAGAAGATATTGTATTGCAACAAAAAATTCGATACCGAGATTTCACCGGAAATACATGTATTGGGTCCCCCTGAAACAAAACAAAAAATCTGATGTGTTACACTCACAGGACTTTCTCTAGCTGCTCTACAAACCTGCTACAAAAGATTATTCTTCTTTATACACAATGCTAATCGAGATAAATATTAGCAGAATGTTCTTATTACTTAGTTCCTTATAAGTAGAAGGGAATAAGGGAATTCGCTATGCTAAAGTGATTGTCAAATGTTTTAAAAGCTATCATTATGCGATTGTGTTTGCAAATCACTTCTTTGCTTGGCCAGTAGTGAGTGTGTGTGTGTGTGTGTGTGTGTGTGTGTGTGTGTGTGTGTGTGTGTGTGTGTGGACAGCATAGCTCAAAAACGAAAAGACCGTTAAACACCAAATTTGGTATTTAAGTTTGGTATCCTCCAAGGATGCGACACGATTTTCAAGAAAATCCCCCCACCCCAAACTACCCGTTACATGGAATTTTTTTCAAAAATTTTGACTTTCTCAAGAATGGCTCTAACGATTTGATTAAAATATCGTATATTAAAGATATTTACCTGACAAATAAAATACATATCTTCAATTTTCTAGGAATACTCTCTGAAAAGTACTTTATTCTAAATGACTTTTTCGAAATTTTGCATAACTGGAAAACGTAAGAAATAGACAAAAGCTAACTTAGCAGAAAATGTAGAGCTCGTCAAAATAACAATTTATGTTATATTTTTTTCGTGGAGCTGATCGTTTTTGAGATATTCCTTGTTATTGGTTTCATACAGGAATTGGTCAACTCCTGTCCATACAAAGGGATATCAGTCACATAGCAACCAGCTTTTGAGTATCACTTTAACATGTGGTACTCCCTTATTTCGCTTCTACTTATAATAAAGTGTGTAATAGGACTATTTCTACTAATGTTTTCTCAATTAGCATGAAGTAAATAGAAGCATTAGCTTTTTAACAATAATTTATTGCAGAAATGTAGAGAAAGTCGTGTGAATGGAACACACAAAATTTGTTTTACTTTCTCTAGCATGTATGTACATAATAGCTGGAGATAGTATTATATTCCACCAAAATTTTCATGGCAACATTTGCCATAAATATATGTATTGAGGCCCCCTGAGTCCAAAAAAATTATTTTTAGAAAAAGGTCCTGTGTCTGTGGACACCATAACTAAAAAACGAAAACACCATTAAATACCATACTTGCAATTATGCTTTTTATCTGACAAGGATGTGACAAGGAGATTTTCAAAAACTCCCCGCACCACAAAATACCCTTTACATGGTAGAATTTTTTAAATATTGTTTTTCTCAAAAATTGATCTAAAGATATTTTGTTTAAAATACCGTATATTTACATTACAAATAAAATCTATTTTTTTTTTAATTTTTTGGGAATAACCTCTGAAGACCTCTATTTTGGATGAGTTTTGCAGTTTTAAAAAGCGGTTAAATAGTGAGGAGATAAACAAAAACTTAAAGCACAAAAATGTAGATCTAGTTAAAACACCTAATTTATGTCATATGCATATTTCTTGTAGAGTTTACTTTTTTGAGATATTCCTTGTTATTAGTTTGTTTTAAACTACCTAACTTTACTCAAACGGAACCATTTAAAGTGAACCGAACCTCAATTGTTTCACATAGTGACCAGCTTTTAAAAGAGTTGACTATCGCTTTAACATAATGCATTCCCTTATTTCCCTTCTAACAATGAAACAGGTAATAAGACCAATTCTATGTTTCTCGACTGGCACGACGTAGATAAAAGAGTAATTTTTGTAAGAATAGTTTGTGTTAGAAACAGCTATATCAACTAATAGAAAAAGTTATGTGAATGGAACACATCAGATCTTTTTAACCTTGGTAGAATTAAAGATAAAACATCTGATGTGATCCATTCACATGATTTTCGTTATCTATCCTGCAACAAATTATTTTGCTAAAAATTATTTTTCTATCTGCCTCATGCTATTCCATATAAACATTAGCAGAAATATTTTTATTAAATTTCCTTCTATATAGGTGTATTTCAGGAACAAGGGATACAATACGCCAAAGCGATAATCTTTTAAGAGCTGATGGTTATCTGATAGTCTTGAAACTTCCTTTCCTTTTGAATGACCAAGGAAAAAATGTGATTAAGAGTTTCACATTTGAGAAAGTGTTAAGTATTGGACAGTTTAAACCAAAACCGAGGAATATCTAGGAAAATGTTAACTGTAGAATATTTGTTTTAACGAGATCTACAATTGTTTGCAGTAAGATTTTGTCTATTTCTTGCGGTTTACAAGTCGCGCAAAAGTTATCCAGAGTGAAGAGGACTCCATAATATATTCCCAGAAAATTCAAGATACATTTTATTTTTGATATAAATATCCTTCATATACGGAATTTCAATCAAAATCTAGAGCCATTTTTCAGAAAATCGACAAATCCGAACAATATCTCACGTAGTTTGGGGTGTGTGGCTTTTACTGAAAATCTTCATGGTGCTTCCTTAGAGGATATTTGAATTTAAATACAAAGTTTGGGTTTTGATTTTGAGTTAAGCTACAACCTAAAGAAACAAACAAACCGATACACCTTGAACTGCCGTTTTTCATTCAGCGATCTTCGAAACTTACATCTCTGTATTTCCAGTGAAATCTCGATATCGAAATTTTGAGTGGAAACCAATACCTTTTTATCTACTGTGTGCATTGTACGTGCTAGATTAAGTAAAACATATGCTATTTTTTGGCTTTTCTGACAGAATTGTTTACTTATACATCTGCGAAATAAAGAAAAAATCTGACAGTAAAACACGAGAGTTTAAATTTACGTTACAGTTAGTCATTTCTATGTAAAATACTACTGTAAAATACATGGGATTCAAAGATTCATTTACAATGTTCAGGGCTGGATTCCTTACATCGAAATAAGAAAATATTTTCATATAAACATATGCTCGTGTTATCAATCTATTAATGGAAATTTAGTTCAACGGGTTTTCGGGTCCAATCTAATAATTTCATTTGTGTATGCACTCATTCATAGAAGGTTTACTCTGCCTACCCTGTGGAGTAAACTTGTGTTGCTATGGCGGCTTCTTTACATTTATCAGATGTGTAATAAACTCCTCCGACCCCGCACGGCCTATAGGTGCTGTCTACAAGGATTTCATTCAGAACACCCTCCTAAGCTTTTATGCATGATGCTCTAGCACATTTTAGTTTCAACGTTCGAGATGCATTGGCTGGTATCTAGAATGACAGATGGATTGGTAGCGGGGAACCAGTTCAATGGCCTGCACGTTTCCCCAACCTCTGTCCCTTAGATTTTTATCTTTGTGGGACCTTAAACAATTGGTTTATGCAGCAGACATCCCGGATGAATAAACTCTTAATGTGCCTGTCATGGAAGCATGCGAAATCATACGACACCTACTGACTGTCCATGCTCAGACGAGTTCATGCGTGTTAAGATGCAAAAGAAAGACATTTAGAACATTTGCTATGAGTGGTGATTGTGTTTAACACCTTCTAACAACGTATACTTTTAAAATGTTTTGATTAATAACATTTTGAACCTCAACAAACCGAGAACGAAGGGTTTTGGGACATATGTTTATATGAACATTTTTTCTTGTTTTGATGTAAGAAACCGTTTCCCAAAGTTTCATGCCTATCCAGATGCAAAAGAAGGTCATTTAGAACATTTGCTATGAGTAATGTTTGTGTTTAACACCTTCTAACAACGTCAAAAATAGATGAATGTATCACTTTAAAATGTTTTGATTAATAACATTTTGGACCTCAACAAACCGAGAACGAAAGGTTTTGGGACACATGTTTTCTTGATCATTTTTTCTTGTTTTGATGTAGGAAACCGTTTCCCAAAGTGTCTAGAAGTATTTTTGAATCATCCTGTATATTTCATACCTTTGTATTTCAATCAGGCTGTTACTTTATTCAATATTAGGCATAAGTTACTCATTATGAAATGCTTCCACAACTTTCTAGAATGTTCTGTGACGTCATTTCTAGTCATAAAGGTCTGATGTGTTTCATTCACATTACTTTTTACACATCTCTGTAACAAATTATTATTAAAAAGTTTTATTTTTTATCTACTACTTGCTAATCGAGATAAGCAGTAGCAGAAATGGTCTTATTAATTGCCTCCTTATAAATAGATGTGAAATAAGGCGACTCATTAGGATAAAGCCATAGTCAAATATTTTAAAAGCTGGTTGCCATGGGATTGAAATTCGTTTATTTTCATGGCCAAAACTTGACTAGTTCCCGTATGAGAACATTTGTAAGTATTTTAAAACTGAAACCAATAACAATGAATACCTCGGAAATGGTCAACAACAGGCTAACAATTTAAATGACATGAATTGTGTGTTTTAGCGAGATCTACATTTTTTGTGTAGTAAGTTTTTGTCTTTTCCTTACAGTTTACCAGTTATGTAAAAGTCAAAAGTCAAGGCTTTTATAGACTATACCTAGAAAATTCAAGATATACATTTTGCTGGTCATTAAATTTCTTTTAATATCAATATTTTATCAAAATTGTTAGAGCCTCTTTTGAGAAAATGAACATTTTGGATTTTGTTTTTCATGTAAAGGGTAGTTGAGGGGGAGGCATTTTCCGCAATATCTTCGTATCGCATCCTGGAAGGTATTGAATTTAATAATGAAGTTCGGTATTTAATACACACGCACAGACATTTTCACTTCCCCTAGCTCGCATGTACAGTGTACATAGTGGATAGAGAAGGTATTGTATTTGATATCGAAATATCACAGAAATATATATATTTGGGTCCCCTGATTCCGAAAAAAGCATTTTTAGAAAAAAGTCCGTGTGTGTCTGTCTGTGTGTATAATATGAGTGTGGACAGCATAGTTCAAAAACGAAAATAACCTAAATACTAAACTTGGTATTTAGGTGTGGTATCCTTCAAGGATGCGATACGAAGATTTTCAAGAAAATCCCCGTACCATAAACTACCCTTTACATGAAAAAAAAAATTCAAAATGGCCGTAACAATTTTGATTAAAATCCTGTATATTAAAGATATTTACATCCCAAATAAAATGTATGTCTTGAATTCTTTTGGGAATAGCCTCTGAAGACCTCTTTATTCTGGATGGATTTTGCCGATCTTTGCTTAACTCCTAAACCGTAAGAGATAGACAAAAACTTACTGCACAAGAAACGTAGATCTCTTTAAAACACACTATTTATGTCCTTTACGCTTTTGTTGTGGAGGTAACCGTTTTCGAGGTATTCCTTGTTATTGGTTTCAATTGTAAAGTTCTCAGACAGGAGTCCGTTTTCTTTTGTTCTACTCCTGGCGAAGCGTCGTCCTCCGTGTAATGGTTACCATGCTAACTTCATATACCCAAGGTCGCGGGTTCAAACCCGGTGGAGGACGATGGGTTTTTTCGGGTGTGAAAATACTTAGCATGGTTTCCTTCGGAAGAGAAGTAAAGCCGTTGGTCCCGTGTCGTTTATTTACGGCACGTAAGAAATCCTCAAGCCTGATAGAGAGGTCTCTGAGCAAAATTAGGCGGTCTTTCACACCTAATTTATAATGGGACGCTCAGAACCGAGAACCACAGCAGTTAAATAGTGTCCACAAATAACACGCCATTTACATTTTTTTTCCTGGCCAAGCAACGAAGCGATTTGCAATCACAATTGCATAACGACAGCTTTTAAAAGATTTAACTATCACTTTAATATAGCGCATTCCTTTAAATTTCTTCTTCTTACAAGAAACTAAGTAATAAGAACATTCTGCTAATGTTTATCTCGATTAGCATGGTGTAGAAAGAAGAAGAAACTGTTGTAAGAAGTTTGCTTGTAGAGCAGCTAGAGAAAGTCATGTGAGTGTAACTCATCAGATTTTTCTAAAAGTGTTTCTTTATTCTATTCAGAGGGTCTCAAGTCAGGAATTTCCAGTGAATTTTGGTATAGAATTTTGGGTGGAATACAGTACTTTTTCTATACACTATGTATATAGAAAGCCAATTCAGTGAGTAGTGAGTCGCGAATCAGACTTCGACTGAAGCACATAGAGGCGTGCCAGCAGTGGCGTGAGAAAGTGTCTTCGCGTTGAGGCGTCGATTGAATTAAAGACTAAATTGTAACCAAATTTTGAATCAATAAAAATAATTGTTCTAATATGTAAAATATCATTAATGCCTTGTCTTATACCTACTTCGGATACATGCCTGTTATCTTGTAATAATCTTCTTGTAATAATCCACGTATAGACATGACTCGTATACGTAATTCCTTTCCTAAGTATCCAGTTTTGTTTGTTTTTCGCTTTTAGTCATGTTGCAGATTTCATGGAACGCTCATGTATACCCGGCAGGTCCGGGTTTGCTTCCCGTGGCTGATCTACTTTACCCATGTGTTTTTCGAGGGTTTCCCCTGGTTGCCAGGCGAATACTGGTAGGTTTCTTTCTTCCCCCGAATGTTTCCATTGTCATTTCATTCATTCCTCATACTTTGGCTTCTTTCAGGATTGGAAGTGTCAGCGATAGTGCTAGGTGCGGCTTGGCAGGAAAATAGGATGCTCTGAGTAAATATCTCCGTCCCCTGTTTTCGACTTGTTGCCGGGATGAGGACCGCTTTTGGCGGGGGCGTTGTACTCTATGTGGGGCAAAGTTCCCGGTCTACCAGTCCGACTGTCAGGTGCTTGAATGTGGAAACTATAGGGACCCTGTCATTGCTGTGTCATCGCTCCTGGTTCTGGTCGCCCGGTGTATCCTCTCATCTCATTCCCTCCTGGGGGCGCCCTTTCGTAGGACATAGGTGCAATAACGTCAGGTTCTGTACCGTGCCTCCTCGACAGTGTCCTGTGTCATTGACCAAACTCATCCAATTATTGTTAAATCTTTGATCATTTAGAGCGTTATATACTTTGTTCCCCTCCGTGGTGTAGTGGTTACCTGGTAGTCTCCAAATCCCAAGATTGGTGGAGGACGATGGATTTTTTTGGACGCAAAAATCCTTAGCATAGCTTCTTCTGAAGCGAAGTAAAGCCGGTGGTCCTGTGTAATCTTTATTCGCACGTAAAAGAACCCCAGATCTTTAAAGAAAAAAAAAATTCTGGGAAAAATTCAGCCACAGCGCGTCCGCAAGTCGTGATTTTGTCCTACAGTGCCATCTTGGGCGACGAGCCGATCCCTCGACACCATGGTACATAGCGGCGAACTCACGAACTAGAAATTCAAATCCGATCATGGAAATATCTTAACTGATGCCATGCTCCACTTAGGAGTTACAGAAATTAATTCACATAGTTAATTTACTTTCAGAGCTTCAGTCGTGAAGTTGTAAAATCTCTTGAAATGTCTTGTAAAGCAATAAATTGGACAAATATGTAATCGTGTACAAGGAACTTATGTGAGAGATTCATAAAAGAAACATTGCACTGCAAGTATTATATCATTGCGAAAGCATGGCATTAAGAACAGAATGGACCCCGAGAAACAGTCAGCAGAAATAGAAATAGTAACCAGGTGCATACTGCTGAATCATTGGAGAAATTAGGAGAAAAATGTAAAAAGGAATTTCGAAATAAAAAGGTTAGAAATGATGTGTAAACTAGCATTAGTTTAGAAGTCGCAAGGTCGTCAAAGAATAGCATAAGCCTACTGAGATTGCATAAGGTGATATTTGAGCACTCAACCGCAATGACGACGGCGATTCTCTTGCTCTTGAGACCGGTTTGTTATGGTATTAATATCTTCTCAAGTCCATATCCTGGAATACTGGCAATGCCTTCGGTTTGATTAATGCAGTTGCTTGTACCTATTAGGGAAAATCAATTGAATATCATTAAATATAATTAGGTGCATTTTATCTCAGTGGTGTGGAGTTCATATAGGCGAGGAAAGCATCTTTCCTCAAGATTTTAAACTTTGTAAGTGTTTTTCAACAGATTATAAACTATGTATTTTACTTTCTCTACACGTACTATTGTATTGCACCCAAAGATTCAATGCTGAGATTGTACTGGAAATACATGTTTTGGGTCCCTCTGAATCCAAAAAAAGGATTCTTGGAAAATGGTCCTTGTGTGTGTGTGGTGTGTGTGTAAGTGTGTATGTATGTGGACAGCATAGCTCATAAACGAAAAGATCGTTGAATACCAAACTTGGTACTTAAGTTTGGTATCTTCCAAGGATGCGACACGAGGATTTTCAAGAAAATCCCCCACCCCCAACTACCCTTTACATTGAACATTTTTCGAACATTTTGATTTTCTTAAAAATGGCTCTAACGATTTTGATTAAAATATCGTATATGCTAAATCGTAAGAGATGGGCAAAAACTTAACATACAAAAATGTAGAGCACATTAATACACACAATTTATGTTATATACATTTTTTCGTGAAGTTGATCGTTTTTTTACATATTCCTTGTTTTTGGTTTCAGCTATGAAATACTTTTACTTTACTTTTCTCATACAGAAATTTGTCAACTCCTGTCCATACAAACAATGGAGCTTCAGTCACATAGCAACCATCTTATGAATATTAGTTTAGCCTATAGTGCTCCCTTATTTCCCTTCTGCTTGCAAGGAAGCAAGTAATAAGGCTATTTGTGCTAATTTTTTTCTCGGTTAGCATAAAGTAAATAGAAGCATAAGCTTTTTAACAATAATTTGTTGCAGAGAGGCAGAGAAAGTCATGTGAATGGAACATATCAGATATTTTTTAAAATAACAGCTAAAGTTTTCTTGAACACATTAACTCCAAATTTTCGTATTGGAAACTTTAAACCAATAACAAGAAACATCTCGGTATTGGGTAACTCCACAAAAACAGTTTGACTTGTGTGTTTTAACGAGATCTACATTTTTATTTTCTCTAGCAGGCAGATCACGTTAAAACAGAGTTTATGTCATATACATTTTTTTGGTGGAGTTGACCGTTTTCGAGATATTTCTTGTTATTGATTTCAGTTTTAAAACACTTCAAATTTTCTCATACGGGAACTTGTCTACTCCTGGCCACGCAAAGAAACGGATTTTAATCCCATAACAACCACATTTTAAAGCATTTGACTGTCGGTTTAGCCTACTGTATTCCCTAATTTCCCTTCTACTTATAAAGGAGCTAAGTAATAAGACCGTTTCTGCTAATGTTTCAGCATTAAATAGATAGAAGAATAAGCTTATGAACAATAATTTGTTACAGAGATGTAGAGAAAGTCATGTGAATGGAGCACATCAGATTTTTTTTATTCAGTGAGTCTTAAAACTATATTTTACGGTGACATCTGGAAATCGAATTTTTGAAAGGAACAAATAAAACAATATAATGCTTCCTTTAGTTGCCATATATAGTAAAGTCAAACAAAGAATAAAAGCTGATCCTTTGAGCCATATATCATGTATACCATACTTGTTAAATTCGGCGTGAAAGTTTGAGCATTTCAAACAAGAAGAAAAATGAAGGATTTATTACGGTGTTTGAAGCATGATACTTATGCTTCAACAATTCCTTTTCGGACGTTTCCGGGAAGTGCCGAAGCGCCAGTACCTGTGTGGTAAACTTATAACCTGTGTAGATAGAAATCACGAAGGGCTAATGCCAAACACAAGATGGAGGAGATACCTCACGTCTGGTTTACAAGCCAAAGTGCACATTCGGCGCGGCGCCACTATTGAAAATGAAGGTTTTATTTCCCAGGCTTGTTTTGTTCTGCACTTTGCGGCCCGTTTCGTGTAGTATATTTCTACCTGACCATCTTTGAATTCCTAAGCTCTTTTGCTTGGACACACCATTTTCGTGGAAAGATGGGATCAACATCGTGTACAGTTGTTTGAATTAGTCAAAAACTCTGTCTAACCGACAAAGCTATACTAAGACAAAGATATGAAATGAGTTCCTTAATCGCTTGCGGTGCCACAAGTAGTAAAAGAGGACGTTAAACATTATCCAAAAAATCTGATGTGTTCCATTCACATGACTTTCTCTACATTGCTGAACAAATTATTGTTCTTCTAATTTATGATAATCGAGATAAACCTTAGCACCAATTGTTTTAA
Source organism: Hymenopus coronatus (assembly GCA_030762935.1). Taxonomy (NCBI): domain Eukaryota; kingdom Metazoa; phylum Arthropoda; class Insecta; order Mantodea; family Hymenopodidae; genus Hymenopus; species Hymenopus coronatus. The sequence goes on from CM060898.1 coordinate 90,103,768, forward strand.
TTATTTGCTTCCTTGTAAGTAGAAAGAAAATAAGGGAATGCACTAGGCTAAAACGATAGTCAAATCTTTTAAAAGCTGGTTGCCATGTAATTGAAATCCGTTTCTATGCAGGACCAGGGGTTTATAACTTTCCGTGTGAGATAAGTTTAAAGTATTTTGAATGTGAAACAAATAACAAGGAATATCTCAGAAATGGCGAATTCCATGAAAAAAACGTATATATGACAAAGTTTTCGTTTTAACGTAATATACATTTTATTTTTCATTTGTTAATCAAAATCGTTACAGACATTTTTGAGAAAATAAAATTGTTCGATTATTTTTTCATATAAAGGGAAGTTTGGGGTGGGGGGATTTTTCTGAAAATTTTCGTGTCGCATCACTGGAAAATATCAAAGTTAAATACCAAATTTGGTATTTTACCGACTTTTCGTTTTTGAGTTATCGTGTTCAAAGATACACGGACACACATGCACACAAAGGACTTTTTTCTATTTCTTTTTCTTTTTTTTAGGATACAGGGAAACCTAAAACATGTATTTCCGGTGAAATTTCGGTAAATCTGCCACGCTACTTCTCTCAAGTCGATGAAACGTGGCATCAATGTCGGTAGCACATCTTGAATTGTGCACGTTTTAATTAGCGTTTGCACGTTTGCATTTGCGGCTGGTATGAAGCATTTGTCTTGTGGGCCAAATACGCTGGAAAGCTCACCCGATTGACTAACCTCCTTTTCCCTTGCTCTACCAGTACAATTTGACATTTATGACACCTTATGAGCTCTCAACGGTAGAAAGGTCGCTTAAGGCTACCAATATTAATGCTTCTTATCATTGCACTTCTTAATAGCGTGGTGTAAAAATGTATTAATCCTGTCATCATGCGAGATTGGCAGAATTAGTTAAGGTACATGCGTGCGGAACCGTCCATTTATTTTCCTTTGTCATAAATGAAGCACAAGTTTTAGGGTCAAATGTGTTTTGAAGGGCCCTGAACTATCTCTCTGTGGTGTTTACATACCTCACTGCACATACAGTTGGGCAGGGCAGAGGTCAGAGGAGGATCAACCTTGATCTGTTACGTAAGCAATCGAACATCTGAGAGAGGGAATAAATGCGATCCTAAAAGCATCGTGAAATTTTCCTCATGAACATAACTTTAGGAAATAGCGATAAACATTTAGCAAATACTGGATATCACATCGTCTTCAAACGCTGATACAAACATTTGCTCTTATTCTCTTATTCACCTCCCACCCTGTGCGTGCGTGCGTGTGTGTGTGTGTGTGTGTGTGTGTGTGTGTGTGTGTGTGTGTGTGTGTGTGTGTTGGTTTGTTGGTGTGTGTGTGTGTTTATTTGTTTGGTTTTTTTTCACAAATTCATTCTGTTTGATCTTGGACTTATGCAATTGCAATTAAAAACTTAAAAGTAGCCTGCCCTTGTAGCAGTGGTCGTTGTCGCGTTTGACGTTGAAATTCTGCGTGAAAGGATCGCGTGTTCGAATCTCGCTAGGAGCATGGATTTTTAGAGTCATGTGTTTCTGGTTTGTATTCTAAGTCATTCTATCCTCTTGATGACCAAGTAGGTTACGCCTGGAGGCCAATTTATGAAGCGGGGGGGGGGGGTGTAAAAAAAAAAAAAAAAAAAAGAAACTTTGAAGTAGTTGAATGCTTAGTCATAGAGTACAAGATAGCGGTTCGTGTAGGGATATACTTCTTCCTCCCCTCCGACTGTCTGTCCTTGAGCATACGTGTTGTGGCAGTGTACCATAGTGAGATGCATTATACAGTGTTTGTCCCACACTGAAACACAGGAAATTCGTGTGTAAACCTGTGGGAAAGCATTTTAACAAGAGAGTATTACCGTAAGCTCTCTTGTGTTTTCAATGAAATGAGTAGAGACAACGTACGCAGAAATGAACCACCTTATACACAGTGATTTATGTAGAATTGGCACATTTCTTTCTGTAATTATTCTGTTGGAAATTCATTCAATGACCCAATTGTAGCACCAAATTAAGCAGAATGTTTTGGAGTTTCGATTCCTGTCACTAGATGTGCAGATGTTTTTGTTTTATTCCTAATTGCATTGTTGGCAGCTGTTTCTTGTAGTCAACGTGAAAATGCAGTACGATGAAGAGCTGAGTCAAGAATATTTTCAGCAAAATGGCGCTACATGCCATACATCAAATGAATCCATGAACCTAACAAGCTTCTTTGACGTCCGGTTAGTTTCCAGGAAGCTTTGGCCACCGAGATCTCCGGATTTGACATCGTCGGACTTCTTTGTGGGGTCACTTAAAAGACAGGGTTTACGCCACACGTCCTCAAACATTGGGAGATCTGAAGCACAAAATCACAAAGGAGATTCAAGCTATTAACAAAGAGTCCTCCAACGAGTGACCAGTAACATGGAACTACGTGTTGAGTTGTGCAGGATGAAGGACATTTTCAACAATCTCCCAAAATTCCTCTACAATTTAGGTATAATAAGCTGTCGCTAGCATAATACGATTTGAAACAATTAATGAAAGAAATGTGTCAGCTCTATATAAATCACCCTGTAGTTCTTTCACATCTACCTCCCGAATTAAAATTTATATCTTGCCAATATTATATTTGCTAAATTCCATACATTAAATAAATAAATAAAATTAGTTAAGTACATTTTCAGCGTATGAGATTTATCCTGTGGTCTTAGCAGTCTGTTTACTTTCAAAACAAATTTAGTTCCAGTAATATTGATATTTGAAAATAGACTGTTCATTAAGAAATCAACTTTATTCACTACTCTATTTATTCAAACAAGACTGCCACCTTCAGCCAATCAGAACACTAGCATTAGAAACATGATTATTATTCTTGTTGTTTGTATTCAGTCTAATAATTATTCTTATTTTGCGTGATATTGGTAAATAGTGGTTAATTAATATGGCTTATTATGAATGCAGTAAGCATAAAACATACATTTCCGGTATAATCTTGGTACCGAATTTTTGGAAGGAATACAATTCTGTACCCAACCCAAGGAAAGTAAAATCCGATGTGTTCCATTCACACGACGTTCTGTAGCAAAATAAATTATTGTTTAAGAGATTATTCTTCCATCTACTGCATCCAAATTGAGATAAACATAAGCAGAAATTGGACCTTTTTCTAATTTTTATTTTACTCAGGGGACTCAAAACATTTATTTCCGGTGAAATCTCGGTATCGAATTTTGGGCGGAATGCAATACCTTTTCTATACACTATATAGTACGTGTAGAGAAAGTAAGAATGCTTCTAGCCACCAGTAGCCTCTGTGATTGTGGCTTAATAGTAAGTATTTGTCATAATATATTTTCTTTACTGGAAGTCCTCTTGCCAGTTATAAATCTTGCATAAAATATTTTACTACCTTAGATAAGATTTACCCCTTAAGAAATACTTTAATAAGGTATTAAGGTAAGTTTACGAGCAATACATTTCCCCCCTTGTTATGAAGTATTTTACATACATAATGTGCCTGATAATGCTCAAAGGCCAAGAGGTGAAGGGCATTACCCTTCTCTATAACGGTGCACAACGTACTTGTGCTCGTACCCCTGGGAAGTAGAGGATTCCAATAAGGTGTCGATAATATCATGTTTGCGTAGCACAGGAGCCAGGAGGGTATAGGGTAATATCGATATGCGATTAAGCAGCGACGGGTAACAGTAGGCGGCCAGAAATTATAGTGTTCTGTCTAAAGCACATATGTTACGTAAAGCCTGCAGGTTTTATTGGTGTTAAGGTGATCAGGATGAACATATTATGGCTGGGATCATAAAGCATCTCTGTACATTGTCAGATTGCTCAGAGCTATGCCTTCCTTCCCAAACATTCCTCTTGAATATCTCCCAGAAAATCTAAAATCTTATTAACACCATATTCCATAATAATATCTAATATGTAAAATCGGGGGCATGCATTTATGTACACTTGAAATAAAAATTGAATATTTGCCTCAAACCTGCGTTTTAACTAGGTGTCATAAACACTTCCCTAAAGGTTTAAAGGTAAGAAATTATGGTACCTCGGATAAGTTATGTATTTTTATGCGCCACAAATTCCACTACTACTAGCGTAGAAACTGCATTACTGGGAGAAAAAATTTAAATAACTATATTATTTTCTCTAGCTCAAATGTGCAACGCGCATAGTAGATAGAGGTGTTCTAATAAAAATTAGATAAAAATAGTTCACCGAAAATACATTTTTAAGACTCCCTAAATAGAAAAAGATATTTTACAAAAGGTCCGTGTGTGTGTGCGCGTGTGTGTCTTTGGACAAACTTGGTATTTAAGTTCATTATCTCCTAAGGATGTGACACGAATATGTCAAGAAAATCCCTCACTCCAAACTTTCTTTTACGTGGAAAAAATTTAGAAAATTTTGATTTTCTCAAAAATGGCTCCAGCAGTTTTTATTAAAATACCGTATATTAAAGACATTGACTTGGCAAATAACATGTACATCTTAAATTTAATGGGAATAGCCTCTGAAATCCTCTTCGTTCTGAATAACTTTTGCATAGCTACTAGTGAGTAGTAATTCGTGAGAGATAGACAAAAACTTTCTCAGACAGGAAGTCTTGTTTCTTTTGTTTTATTTCTGGCCAGGCAAAGAAATTGATTTCAATGACGATTTAGCTGAACTATTAAAACGCCAATCCAATGGCCGAGATTAGGCAATTTCAACCAATCGTGGTCATCTGACTGGGGCAATGTTATCGAAACATCTTATCGCAGCAGATGTTCATTTCTTTGAAATCTTGTCGCTTCTGACGTTAGTTTGTTTAATCTCCTGTCTTGGTTATTGGTAGCAAGGTGACAATCCAGCGAGCCAGCCTTCCCTTTTAATAACTGTCAGTTCCACAATTGTACTTTCAATTACTTCGGTTACAATGTTTATTTATAGTTTTATCCAGTTCATAGTGTGTTTAGTTCAAAAAAGGGGTTAAAATGATCATTATTTGTATTTTTTATGTATGAGATGAATGCAAAAACCTCAAATAAAATCACGTTTGTTTCCATTTCATATATTAATTACTAAAAACTAAAATAAAATAATTGTTCTCTATTTCTGTTGTTTCTCTCTGTATTGGTATAGTGAGCGTAGGCACGATCGGCCATATCAGTAGAGAAAGAAAGAAACAAAATCGGTAAATAAACATTGTCGAATGCGTCATCTACCATTTGAGAACTAATGTAGGTGTTACAATCAGAATCTGATAAAATGTTTCTTCCTTTGTATTATAAAGTATTAAGTCTATTCTCTGAATTGTCTTATCAAATACAACTCGTGTTTTCATCTCTTAGGACAATTTACTCACGTCGCTTCGCTCCGGTCGTGAATTATCGACGAGATGATAGCATTCGTAGTATTACTTATGATAATCGCATAGCAACAGATTTTAAAACATCTGTTTATCACTTTCGCATAGTGTATTTCCTTAGTTCTCGTCTACTTAGGAATTAAATGATAAGAATATTCTGTTGATGTTTATCTTGATTAGCATGTTGTACTAATTTTTACTTTCTCTATACGCATTGTGTACATAGTGTATAGAGAAGGTATTGCACTCCAGCCAAACATTCGATACCGAGATATCACCGGAAATGTGTGTTTTAGGGTCCCCAATATCCAAAAAAAGCATTTTCACAAAAAGGTCCGTGTGTCTGTGAACACGATAACTCCAAAACGAAAAGTCGGTAAAATACCAAACTTAGTGTTTAAGTTTAGTATCTTCCAGGGATGCGACACGAAGATTTTGAGAAAAATCCCCCACCCCCAACTACCCTTTACATAGAACTTTTTTCGAAAATTTTGATTTTCTCAAAAATGGCTCTAACGATTTTTATTAAAATTTCGTATATTAAACATACTTACCTGACAAATAAAATGTATATCTTGAATTTTCTAGGAAAAGCCTCTGAAGAGTAGTTTATTCTGGATGAATTTTACTGAATTTTGAATAACTGCTAAACCGTAAGAGATGGACAAAAACTTACTCCACAAAAAATGTAGAGCACGTTAAAACACACAATTTATGTTATATCAATTTTTTTCGTGGAGTTCGTCGTTTTTGAGACACTCCTTATCTTTGGTTTCTGCTATGAAAAACATATTTTTCTCGTACAGGAACTTGTCAACTCCGATCCATATAAACAAAGGAAATTCATTGACATAGCAACCAGCTTTTGACTATCACTTTAACCTATGGTAGTCCCTTATTTCGCTTCTACTTACAAGGGAGGAAGTAATAAGACTATTTCTGCTATTTTTTTCTGATTAGCATAAAGTAAATAGAAGTATAAGCTTTTTAAGAATAATTTGCTGCAGGGATATAGAGAAAGTCATGTGAATGGTACACATCAGATTTTTCATTGTATATTGGATTACATAAGTGGTCAAGACTTTTAATGTGGAGCTATAAGACCCAGAAGTTCTACTACCTTAAATAAAGAATACAAAAAAAAAAGTAGAAGAAGAATAATCTTTTTTGAAGTAGTTTAACAGATATTTTACTAAGGCCCAGTTGTACGAACTCGGAATAAACCAATATTAGATGTTATTTCATAATTATGTGCTAAATTGGGTTATATGACAATGGAATGGAGACTATCAAGGGAATAAACGTGGAATAACTTATTCCACGATTCCTTGCACAGATAAGCCGATATTCCGAGAATAGAGTACCAAAAGGAAAATGGCCTCTAGGTACTGGACACAATTTTGATCCATATAAATGATTAATTTTTTTATAATATGTTAAGGACATATTCTACCTAAATACAATATGCTGTAGAGGTAGTCCGATAAATGAACACGGCTATAATGAAATTAAAGTTGAGAAAGGATATCACACTGAGATTAACTTGGTGGTTATAAAACATATGAGAAGATAGTTAAAATAAAGTTGTATTTATAAAACAGTAAAACCTACCTACAATATTATCAAAATACCTCTTTTTATGGAAAAAGTTAAATTTAATCCTACCTAAGATAAATATAAGATGTTGTAGCGCAACAATTCACCAGTACAATCATAGCGTTTTAAAGAACAAGGTTATGTTTTATTTACGAACATAGCCACAAATGTTAATGTTAGCGACATTCTGCACTATATTCAGATTTTGGAGCCTATTGCAAGTTTAACAACAATAACAATACAAGCTTTGTGGTGTAGGGAGGCGATTCCCAGATTAGAATACGCCTTTAGAGCTCGCAAATCTAAATATATTATTATTTTACAGTAAATTCATAATTTTTCGTATTGTATGCTGAGGGTTTAATACATTCGAAATAATTTTGATTGAATAGAGAATACCTTCCGTAAAATATAACGTTCCCGGTTTTATCGGCCTAGTTGACAATTCTATCTATTGTATTAAATATTCCCATCAGCAAAGTCCGAGCTGTAATGGGAAAGGTTTAATGCATTATTCTACATAGCTATTAATATTTCCGCTGGTTAACAATGCCTGTATAACAAACTGTTTATGTACTTGATCTTGGTGCAACGATTCAATTATGCATATCTTAAGTTGATAGTTGGGTGGCAACAGCTAAAATATAATTTTCAAAATCGTTTACTAAGAATTTTAATGAATAAAATACAGAAACCAGGTTAAATACGTTAGCTGTTTTGAGCACAGAAACGGAAAGATGTCATATAATATCAGCACAAGATACAACTTTGCACATATAGTAAGGTTTCATTCCCATACTCCTAACCTATCGAAAGAAGTCACAGTATATGTGTTTGTTTTGTAAATGTATAGCAATTCTGCATCCGAACACGCTTGTGAACATTCATAGTTGTAGAAACGATTGTTAACATTCATAACTGTAAGTAAAATTAGTTAAAATAGTAAATAATTTAGGAACAGCCGATTATGAAAATAATGCAAATTTTCAGCAAAATAAAGCAGTAATTACGTATCAAGTTGGCCATGTATGGCTCGCAACATGCCAACATTAGTTTTAAATCTGCAAACAGTCGAATAGATATCTAAGGAATAAAATTGCATCGTACAACTCGTCACCACATTTATACCGTGAATAATGTATTCCAAGAATAACTATTCCAAGATTTATTCCGAGATCGTACTACCGGCCCTAAAAATGCTCTTTATTGGACTCGGTGGAACTTAAATAATATATTTCGCATATTATATAATATTTCAAATAAATATATAATGTATCTAGGGATAGTAAAAATGGAAAGAGAGAGAGAGAGAGAGAGAGAGAGAGAGAGAGAGAGATAGACACTTAAACCTAGGAGAGTTGTAGAAACACATGAATGAATGGGAGGCATGGGAGCAATACTACAAAAAGCTGCCAAGCAGAACAGGATGTTTACTTTAAAACTGGACCGTAGTGTTTGTGTGTACAAGCCTCTCGACACCACCGTTCCCTGGAATAATAAGCTTAGCGCGTCTAACGCCGTGAAAGTCGCACATTTGCCTTAATGTTGCTTTTGATTATCTGCACATTACCAAGGTTTTACAAGCAACGGGAGAAAATAGATAAGAATTATCTCTTTTTCTTCCAACAGTGTGTATATCTTAAGGATTAGAGCCTCCAGGAAAGAGAAAAAAAGAGAGAGATTGCCAGTCGCGGGCAGAAATTGCATCACGGATTCTCGTTCCGTTGCGTGCCAATATCCCACGCATATATTTTGGAGACAGTAATCGCAACCATACCATATACTTCAGCGTTGCCAACTGAACTCCATGTCTCCATTGAGTGCTTAAAATATTCCAATATCTACACTACAGTATACAAGTGAAAGAAATAAAAAAACTGTTACATTCACATGAATTTTTCCACTTATTCTTCAATAAGTCATTCATACATAAGCATACTCTTCAATCGCTACAATTATTAATATGATTTACAACTTTAATATTACCTGATATGAGTATTAAAAGGTCGTATCTCTTGTTTCTGCATTTTTAGAACATTATGTGATATTTAGGTCATAAAATCCTAAAAAAATTATACAGTGTTTAAAAATAAACAAACAGAGGAGAGTCTGTTTTAAAATCTCCCAATTAATTTCTCAAACACAATCAATTTTATTAATTTGTTTTATTTATTTATTAATAAGTTTGTATGTTCTTACTAGACTAAGTTAAACGTTTTGCTCCTATACCCAGCATTATTTTAATTCTTGCACTTTCTATGTTCTATATTCTACAAATATGTAACTTGTTTAGGCAATAAATTTGTTTTAATAAAGCAAAATTCTTTTAATGGTATGAAAAGACACCGAATAAAACTCAAACACTTCTTTAAATTCGTCGATCGTAGCATACGATTTATTTTTGAAAAAAAGCAAAGAAAAATCAGTCTATATTATAAATCAGCCTAACTCAAAAATTGAAAACTAAATACCAAAAACTAGCACTTAAGTTCAGTATCTTACAGAATGCGAATCGAATATTTTCAAGAAACTCCGTAACATAGAAAATGTTTTGAAAAGTTTATTTTCTCAAAAATGGCTCTAGTGATTTTGATTAAATCACTGTATATTAAAGATATTTACATTACAAATAAAATATATCTTGAATTTTCATGGAATAGCCTTTGAGGGCTTCTTCATTCGTGATGAATTTTGCGTAGCAGTAAACTGTAAGAGTTAGACAAAAACTTAACTACAGGAAAGTGTAGCTCTCGTTAAAACACACAATGTGTGTCATATATTTACTTTGTTATGATAGAGTTAACCGTTTTCGAGATATTCGTTGTTATTGGTTAAGCTACTAAAACATTTCTCAAACAGAAGCTCATCTTACATTTCATCTCTCTTTTTACTCCTAGGTGTGCAAAGCGAACCGAATTTCAATTCTTTCTCATAGCGACCTACTTTTCATAAGATTATACTTAGCTCTAGCCTAGTTTAACCTTATTTTCTTTCTAATTAGAAGGAAGTAATACAACCATGTCTGCTGATATTATCTCCATTAGCTCGTTGCAGATAAATGAACAATAGTTTATAGAGAAAGTTCTGTGAATGGATCACATAAAATTTTATTTTATTTGTGCATATTTTTGTAAATTTTAGATCATTACAGCTTTTTTATTTAGCATATTATGGTGATATTTAGATCACAAATATCCTAAAAATTCAGGATTTTTTTTCTTTTGCACATTCTCTGTACTATATTCTCAAACTATGTAACTTGTTTAAGCAATAAATTGTTAAGGCAAGAACTTTAATAAGGCAAGCTCTTTTTAATGGCATGAAAAGACACCAAATAAAATTCAAACACCTTTAAATTTGTCATAGCATAGGGTTTATTTCTGAAAAAAGAAAGACCAGTCTATATTATAAATCAGCCTAACTCAAAAAATGTTATGTGTTCCACTCATATTATTTTCTCTACATCTCTGTAACATTGTTAAAAAGGTTATTCTTCTATTTACTTCATGCTAATCGAGAAAACAATTAGCAGCAATAGGTTTATTACTTGCTTCCTTGTAAGTAGAAGGGAAATAAGGGAGTAGCATAGGCTAAAGCAATGTTTTAAAAGCTGGTTCCTTTGTTTGTATGACCAGGAGTTGCCAAATTCATGTATGAGAAAAGTATAAGTATTTTAAAACTGAATCCAATAATAAGGAATATCTCAAAAACGGGAAACACCACGAAAAAAATGTATATAATATAAGTTGTTTGTTTTAAGTTTGTTTTTATCTAGCTCTTACTGTTTACCAGTTATGCAAAACTCCGCAAAATTCATCCAGAATAGGGGATATTCCCAAAATTTAACATATACAATGTTTTAATCAAAATCGTTAATCATTTCCATGTAAAGGGTGGTTGGGGATGGGGGAATTTTGTTGAAAATCTTCGTGTTACATCCTTGGAAGATCGTTTCGTTTCATGATCGGCTTATCCTCTCCGTATTTGTAGGACTGTCCAATGCCTTGGGTCAGAAGTCTGTCGGGGAGCCAGACATGAATATCAGGAAATGTGATAATGGGGCGATTGGAATGAATGGCGGGGAAAACCGGAGGCCTGGAAAAAACCCACCCAGACGCCGTTTCGTCCACCATGAATCCCATATGCGTGCGCTTGGGGTCGAACCCGGGCCGCCTAGATGGGAGTCGAGTGGCCTAACCACTCACCCATCCTTGAAAGATACTGAACTTAAATACCAAGTTGGGTATTTAACTGACTTTGATTTTTCGTTTTGAGCATGCCCACAGTCACACACACACAAACACACACACTGACACACCCGGATATGTTTCTAATTTTTTTTATTCAGGGGGCCTCAAAACATATTCCCGATGAAATCTCGTAAGCGAATTTCCTTCTCTATACACTCTGTACCTTCATAATACGTGTAGAGAAAGTAAAAGTGGAAAACAGATCTGATTTTTAAGTCCCCCCAGCACGTCAGAAACTCTGATTGAATTCTGTTAATTACATTTTCACTATTGCCAAAAAAAACCAACTGATGTGTTAAGTACCTGGAGGATATTGACTTCGTCTCTGTTTCAAATCTTTGCATTCTCCAGGATGTACTTACCAACACCTGTATGGCAATACTCTATTATATGTGCCATTGATCTTCGTGTCTCTTTGAAATATTAGACTCTTCAACATTCGTAGCATATTCCTGTATTAAAATTCTAAGCGCGGAGCGAAATGATTGGTGCTCAGATAAATGATTTATTTCCCTCCTTATGAGGTCGTGCCCGTGGAATTGGCTGCCATAAATGACGAAAAATCCGAGGTAGCGTGTTTGTGCTGAGAGACCAGCTATCATCCAGCCAGACTAGTAATCACTTACAACTAAACACAGTGTGAGATTCTTTACGCTTTCTCAGTTTACATGCAAGCTGTTGCACAATGTAGACGGCTTGCATCATGTGTGTAAAGTCTTCCACAATGCAGATACGTGATCACACCTTCTCTTTGCAACGGGATCACTTTCCATTTAGTTGGGAATTCGATACATTGTCAGGAATGCTGGTTACAAACTTGATTCTTCTTTCTGATTCCAAATTCTCATCAATTTACATTCCTTCTCGCTTCACCCGCCTTTGTTTTCAATAACCTGCAGTGCTTCTTTAAACTTGTTCTTCTGCGCATTAATAAGAAACGAAAGTGGTTTAAGAAACACAGAAAGTGAAATTTTGACTATTGGTAAAATTTAAAAAAAAAAAAAATCGAAAGTGCGTTTTCTACACGGTTTATGTATATGCAGTAAGTAGAGAAAACATTGTATTCCACCCGAAAATTCGATGTCGAGATTTCACCGGAAATATATGTTTTGGGGTCCCCTGAGCCCGAAAAAAGCATTTTTGGAAAACGATCCGCGTGTAAGTGTGTGTGTGCGTGTAAGTGTGTATGTATGTGTGTGTGTGTGTGTGTGAGAGAGAGAGAGAGAGAGAGAGAGAGAGAGAGAGTGGACAGCATAACTCAGAAACGAAAAGACCGTTAAATACCAAACTTGGTGTGGAAGCTTTGTATCCTCAAAGGATGCGACACGAAGATTTTCAAGAAAATTCTCCCACCAAAATCTATCCTTTACATGAAAAAAGTTTTGAAATTTTGTATTTTCTCAAAAATGGCTCTAACAATTTTGATTAAAATCCCAATTAAAATGTATACCTTGAATTTTCTGGGATCTTTCAGCAACGTGTACATTTCTCATACAGGAATTTGTCAAATCCGGTCCGTACAAACAAAGGGACTTCAGTCACATAGCAACTTCAGCTTTTGACTATCACTTTAACCTATGGTACTCCCTTATTTCTCTTCTACTTACAAGAAAGCAAGTAATAAAACTATTTCTGCTAATTTTTCCTCGATTTGCATGAAGTAAATAGAAGCCTAAGCTTTTAACAACAATTTGTTGCAGGTCTAGGGAAAGTCATGTGGATGGAAAACATCAGATTTCTTTATTTGATTCAGGGTTTGTCAATGCATGAATTCGGGGAAATTTCTGTGTAGAATTTTTGGGTGGAATGGTTACAATCCACTTCTCTATCTATTTTGTACATTTTAGCTGTAGAGAAAGAAAAAGCGTGACAAATCGATTGTTTGCGTAAATCATAATCACCAATTGCTTAAGACGTATTCCGATTCAGTTAAGTAATCATTACAGCGATGGTTTGACTTGCTGACCATGAAACACCCTTTCTTCATTACAGCTTTTTGAACACAAACAGTTGTATTATGGGTAAACCAGGTCAATTCACGTTTATTGAACATGAGTCATGGTCTTATTGCTACACCATCAACTCGGAAAAAAATGTGTAAACTTCTGTCTGCCATTTACGATAAAATTATCTTTAAGCACAAGCCGTTTGTGGCACAAGATTGCATGCGTGCTCTCGCCATGTGTCTCTAGACACGTTTTGTTTTCATTCCTTGTTTAAACAGGCCAGCGCAAAAGCCGCACCCAGCACGATGATACAGAATGGGGCACTTGATAACACCGTAGAGGCTAATTTTGCGATAAAAGAATATAAGCATATGTTTCTAAATGTAATTGCACATCTCCGGTCATGAGAAAATACGCTTGAGAGGTGATGCCTGGCTCAAGGGGAGAGAGCGTAATGATCCGTCATCAGACGACCACTCTTGAGCAACTGGCTTTTTTACCTCGCGGCATGACGGTCGCTTCATTGACCCTTAGAACTCGGAAGCAAATGTTTAGTACGCACTGATGTAACTCTCCAAATGACATCATAGGAAGGAATACCAAACAATGTGTGCATCCTAGGCCCACGCCTCTCTTTGATCGCGTTCCCCCAAACAACCGGTTGTCCTGGACCGGTTGCGTTAATATTTGTTACTTGTCATAGACTCGTTCTGCGAACCTTCGACAGTGTGTATTAACTGTCTTCTGAAGCATGATGCGCGGCTTTAGTCTTGTAAAAAGGGAAGCTTTTAAGATGCCTTAGAGATAAACACGGACTTGAAGAGAGCTTAGCCGTGTAAGCATCCAGTTTTATAATTGAATCGGTCATTGCAGAAAGGTCACGAGTCAGCTTTTTTTGCGAAAATGAAGATTAAGAATAGATGAAACAGTCAGAACAGAAACGGCATGAATACGCGATTAAATATGCTGCTAAGGGACACGGAGTGAAATTTAAAATTTCTATTTTTGCTTTCTCAAGCACGTATGTGCACCAAAATGTATATAGTATATAGAGAAGGCATTGTAATCCACCTAAAAATTTGATACTGAGATATCACCGGAAATACAAGTTTTAGGGTCCTCTGAATAAAAAAAACATTTTTTTTTTTTTAGGAAATGATCCAAGTGTGTGCCTGTGGACAGCATAACTCATAAACGAAATGTCGAGTAAACACCAAACTTGCTATTTAACTTCAGTATCTTCCAAGGATGCCACATGAAGACTTTCAAGAAAATTCTCCACTTCCAATTACCCTTTACGTGGAATTTTTTTTTTTTTTTTTTTAATTTTGATTTTTTCAACAATGGCTCTAACGACTTTGATTAAAATATCATATGTTTAACATATTCTCATTACAAACGAAATGTATATATTTACTTTCCTGGGAATAGCCTCTGAAGTCCTTCTCATTCTGGACGAGTTTTATATAAACCGTAAACCGTAAGAAACGAATAAAAACTTGCTGCATAAAAATGTAGATCTCATTTAAACACACAAATTTTTTGTAGAAGAGTTGAACGCTTTCCAAGATACTCCGCTTATTGGTTTCAATGTTAAACTACTTCAACTTTTCTCAAGTGGGAAATCAACTTTCGTTTCATCTCTTTTGACTTACTCCCAGGAATGCGAAACGGAACCGAATTTAATTGTTTCATACAGCGATAGCCTTTAAAGGTATGACTATCACTTACATGAAAGTAAGCCTTAAGACCACGTCTGCTAATGTTTATCTCGATTAACATGACGCAGATAAAATAATGATCGTTTCTAAGGAAAGTTTGTTTGTGGAATAGCTAGAGAAAATCATGAGAATGGAACATATTAGAGTTTTTTCATCATAAATGGTTTTGTGTAATGCTTATAGCGCTGAGATTAATAATGCTCGCTCAGCGAAAAAAATTGTGTGTGTATATGAAATTACCGATTCTATATCTTCAAATTACTCTGCCCTGATTTCGTGAATTTTAAGAGCCATTTATTTGTGTGTGGGCTGATATTGGATTACGCTTCAATATTCCGTGATTCACGAATATGTAATTAATACCTAATATTGAGATGTAAATGTTTATTAGAACGCTATAACACGTTTACAATTTCAACTTCTAACCACTTAAGCTTCATCTGAGAAATCCAATGATAAAGAAATGAAAATAGTGAATGCATGCAGTTAAGAGTGCACGAATCAGTTTTAATAATAGATTATCTGTACTTTGCAGGCGGATACATTGAACGGTTCTTCTTGGGGGAAATTACCAAACCCATTAATGAAATTGCGTATACGAATGAAGCAATATATGGAGAGTTACAGCACTCGAGTTTTCAATATATGCAAATGGCGACGGCGGACTTACAGAAATTATCAGTATCTCCCTAGCCAAACTTCATTATTTTGTCTTAGGATAAGTACATCTCAACATTAAATGGCACTTTTTCTCCTTATGTCAAATCTAATATATTAAATTCTGAACAAATAGTTTTGTTTCGTGTTTTTACTTTCTCTATAGTGGAAGTACAATGTACATAGTAAATAGAGAAGGTATCGTATTCCACCCATAAATTCAATACCAAGATTTCATCGGAAATACGTGTTTTGAGACCCCTGAGTCCAAAGAAAAGTATTTTCATAAAAAAATATCCATGTGTATTCTGTATGCAGCATAACTCAAAAACGAAAAGCCGATTAAATACCAAAATTTGTATTTAAGTTCAGTATCTTCCAACGGTGCAACACTTAGTTTTTAAGGAAAATGTCCCTATCCCAAACTACACTTTACACGAAAAAAAATTCGAAAATGTTGATTTTCTGAAAAATGACTTTAATGATTTTGATTAAAATACCGTATATTAAGGATATTAAGGATATATATATATATATCTTTTTTTAAATAAATCAAGGAGTGTGACAAGGGTGAACTTTATCACCTGTTTTATTTTAAGTTTACGTAGACGATATTCTAAATGAATGTAAGTATTCAGATATAATGAAAGAATTTTAATCGACAAAAAAGGTAAAATAAATGCCTTATTATTTGCGGACGATGTCCTACTTATGACAGAATCAGAAAGAGATCTCCAAATAATAGCGCACAAGTTCCAAATGGTGGCTAATTGATATAACTGCTAAATATCGTTTCGTTTCGTAATCGTCTTACCCCTCTCGTATTTGTATAACTGACACCTCCACCTAGGATTTACAAGTCAATACCTCGGGGTCAGAAACCTGTCGGGGATCCAACGGCACAAAACCACAGAATGGAGAACCTGTTACGAGGGGTCGGCTCGTTGCTAGGCATGAACATGAACTGTATGACATGAAATGTGAGCAAAATTGATGATTGGAAAAGTGATGATAGAGTAGTTGGTGGAATGAGTCGCGGGAGGACTCGGAGCAAACCCGCCCAGATACCACGAATCCCACATGTGGCCGTTTGGGATCGAACCGTGGTGCCACCTGAACTGTTAAATATCAATAGCATTTAAGGGTAAATATACAATAAGAACCAAAATAGTATTGCAGAATAAAATAGTGCAACAGCTAACACATTTTAAGTACTTAGGATGTGATATTGCACATAAAAAAGATAAAGATATAAAAAACAAAACATCAAAATTTCAGGCAGTATATGTGACCATTAAAAGAACTTTAGATCGGAAAAAGAAGAAAAAATACAAAACTTAAACTATATAAAACAATGTATGCTCCTTTTTTGTTGTATGGAAGCGAAAACTGGATAATAAAATCAAAAGAAAGAAGCAAATTACAAGGAGCAGATATGTTATTTTCGGAATGTAAAAGGATGCACACGAGTAGATAGAATATGAAATGAGCAAATAAGAGAAGAATTAAATAAATATATAAGTTAGAAGACAAACTTAAAGCAAGCAACCGGAAATGGACTGAGGATGATTGATGAAGGATACCAAGAAAAGTCTTCCAATACAACCCAAGAGGAATAAGAGACTTTGGCCGACTCCGTAAAAGATGGACATCACGTACTACTTCGCCGGAAGTGGCTATTTAGCCTAAGCCACGTGGAAGAAGAAGAAGAAGAAGAAGAAGAAGATTATGAATGTTTCCAATCTTCCAGTACACCGTGAACAAAATAGAAATAGCAAATGAATGTTTATTGCAAATAGCCCAGGTGTCTACATATAAATTAACTGTCTGAATATGTCCAGGAACACCGAGAAAAATTGCAAAGAACAGTTCTGGATACAAAACTGGTCTCGATGCCACTGGTCAAATGATTTATCTGCTCTAACAGTTAGCTGGACCTCCCAGGTTTAAAGGTAACAAACAGTTCGTGCACTGATTCCAGACAAGATTCACCATGAGCATTATAGATGAGTATTAGAGATAAAGTGAGTATTTTAATGTACAAAGGCCGTTATTAATTCCTTTCAACCATTTAAACACACTTGCTTTAAAATACATTATGTAATCCTCAATGTTTATGGGATATCTTCAAACAGTGATTAAAATTTAAAATCGCAGCGATTACTCTGAAATTCTTTTTATGGTAATATATATATATCTCAGAGAATTCTCGATTTTCTTCTCATTACATGTTTTACATATACTCAGAACACAAAACATGTAGAATATTCATTCTGTATTCATCATTATTACTTTATCTAGCACACATGTACCATTAGTAGACAGAGAAGGTATTGCATTCCACCCAACAAGTTACCGACTTTTTACTGAAATGCATGTTTAGAAGCCTCTGAATAAAAACTCATTTATAGATAAATCACCGTACTATGTATTTAAGTTTCATCTAGACGGGTTCGATCGCAAGCGACCGCATGTGATATTTGTGATGGACAATGCGGCGCAGGGGCGGGTTTTCTCTGGATTCTCCGGTTTCCCTGCCATCGCATTCCGCCGGTGCTCCATCTTCATTCCATGTATCACCCGTGTCATCGCCACAAGTAGTAAAAACGAGCGTTAAACACTACAAAACAATTAAGTTTAATATCTCCCAAAGTTGGGATACGAAAATTTTCAGGAAAATCCCAGTACCCCAAGTACATCAATATTCTTCTTTATATGGAAAATTTTCAAAATTGTTATTTTCTTGAAAATGAGCAACAAATTTGATTAAAATATCACTTGGTTAAGATATTTTCATGACAGACGAAATTATCTTGAATTTTCTGGGAACGCCTCTGAAGACCTCTTGATTCTATATGACTTTTATATAGCTGGTAAACTGTAGGAGATAGACAAAAAAGTATAGGACTGCCTCCGTGGTTGCTGACTTCTCATCTGGTAGTCCCCGGCTCAGGCGAGGAATTTTTCTTTAACCAAAATCATTCCCTATCACCTATAGAGTCTGGAAGTATGTATGTGAGAGTGAATGTGTGTATTTGAAGGAAGGGGAAAAGGAAAAACACAACGTTAAAGAAACTACAATCAATGAATTGTTTCTAAAGCAAGATGACCTTAGATGTAAAAGGAGCTATATAAATGAAACAATTTGCCTACTCGTACTTACAGAAAGCAAGTAATAAAATAATTTCTGGTAATGTTTATCTCGATCAGCATTATGTAGATAAAAGAATAATCTTTTGTAACAACAGTTTATGGAGAAGGTCATGTGAACGCGTCAGAGTTTTTGAAATTGCAATACGAAATCCTCCTTGAATGCTTTGGTCTATCGCACTTATCACTCTCAATGAGCCTAGTATACAAACATAAAGAAACTGGAGCAGATATTTCCTAATTTAATTTAGTTTAAGAAATTTAATAGTTGTTTACATGTTACTGAATTACTAAAAAAATACTTCTTAATGTAAGTTATACACTGCACTATCTAATATTTCTTTCCGATGCACAACAATTTTATTCATAATTCTTGAAGGTCTCATAAAATGTTCAAGAAACATTTTAAATAGTGAAAGAAGCTGAAGAAAAAAACCTTTTATATCCAAAGTAATTTTGGTTCTTGTGGGATCTAAGCCTTTAATTTGATTTTTGCGCAATTAATAAATAACTTTTGTTGTCCAATTTTCTTTACATTATTGCTTTTTACTTTCGCTACTGCGTTCAATGTATATAGTAGGTAGAAAAGGTACCTATTACATTCCATTAAAAAATTCGATATCTATATTTTATCGGAAATATATGTTTTGAGGACCCTTGGATTCAAATAACGCCGTTTAAGAAAAAAGTGTGCGTGTGTGGACAGCAACTCAAAAAGTAGGTCGGTTAATTATGAAACTCGGCATTTAAGATATCTTCCAAGGATGCGACACAAAGAGTTTCGAGAAATCCCCCCCCGCAAATTATCCTTTACATGAAAATGTTTTGAAACTTTCGTTTTACTCAAAAATTACTAACGATTTTAATTAAAATTCCATACATTAAGGCATTTGGAGACAATTATATCTTGAATTTTCTGTGAATACCCTCTGAAGCCTTCTTCATTCTGGAAGAATTTTTGAGTATTGGTAAACCTTAAGAGATTAAGAAATCGTACTGTACCAAGAATTATATTTCGTTAAAACACTCAACATTTTCATTTTTATCTGGAGTTAACCATTTCCGAGACATTCCTTGTTTTTTGTTTAAATTTCATAATATTTATACTTTTTTCAAATGATAAGTTTTAATTTGGTCTTTTTTTCATTTTCTTTCGTCATGGTCATGGAAATAGAATGGAATTTCCAAGTCATCATTTAGCGACCAGCTCTTAAAATTTTGACTATTGCCTGATGCTGATGTACAGGAAGAAACGGCTACTTATATAATCTTCAAACACGAAGTCGTTGATCTTCCTAAACAAAACCTAGTTATTAGCTTATGGCCTCTCAATAGAGATACAGGGCTATAAAACTATAAAGAAAGGAGATAAATGAGACAATACAATAAACTTATAAGTTTCAGTGACTTGACCCCTTCTTTATGAAAGAGTCAGCTGTTTGTAATCAGTATAACAAAAACTAAGGTTCGTTAAAAACCAAAATACGCGCCAATGTCCATAATCTACAGTGTAAATGAAGCAAAAGATGAAATGGTGAGTTAATACGTTCTGTTCGTATATGGGAGGACTGATCAGGGTGTCAAAGCTATGAGGGCCTTCCATAAAGTAACGAACAATTTGGCATGACTTAATGATAACGAAAGAAATCAACACATAACTTTATTTACATAGTTGCAGTACCTTACACTTCTCAACATAATCGCCATTGCTATCCATATATTTACTGGCATGTGGTACCGGTTTTTCAATACACGGTTACAGATTTAAACCAAGATGTTACTGCCAATTGAGGTTTTCATCGGTTGGGAAATCTTTTCCACCCAAAAAGTCGTGTAGAGTCCAAAGTGAAACATCTGTTTTTCTGCATTCTTTTATCAACGTTTACTTTCAAATCCCCCCTTATGATTGATAAACCTCCAGTCCGGTATTTGACCTGCACGCTGGTTCTTCCTTGATAAATTATGCGCCATTTCGTCAGTCAGGACTCGCTCATTGCATTGTCATCACACACTTCCATGTTTGCTTATAAAATGCCGACATTTGAGCAAAAAAAAAAAAAAATCAAAGTAGAAAAGTATAACATCTGCATGAGAAACTAGTACCACGTGACAATAACTGTCAGAATAGCGATTGCATTGAGAGTAGTGTAAAGTGCTGTAACTTTTGTGTTGATATCTTTTTCGTTATTATTTAGTTATGCCAAATTGTACGTTAATTTCGGGATGGCTCTCGTAAAATGTTAGTAACAGATGGTGTTGGTGATGGCGATGATAAAGAAGAGATGGAGTGAATACTTCGATCAGCTCCAAACAAACGAAACACTCCAATGGGCAGCAGCTCCTTGTAGTGTTGACGTGAATAGCTACTGAGGACCCTGCAAGCGAGCCTGAAACCTTCACTGTTGGACGAGTCTACTGATTGAGGGCACTGCGCTTTCAGTGAAGCGCGTCGTGGCAATACCTACTCGTTGCATGTTTGCGGTTTGTGTCACAATGAAAGCGAAGATATTCTCTAGATTTCGCTTTCATATCGTGTGACCAAGAAACCCCATCACATGTTGTTGGATGTCACAAACAAGGTTTTTTCTCTATCCACACTCTTGTTTCTTTTCTTATTACTTGTCCAACAACAAAAAAACAGTGTTTTATGTCTTATCATTGGTAACTGATGTGAGTTTACTGGTTTAGTTATATGTGGATCCAGATTATTGTTTATTTTTGGCTAATGGAGTATCTGAACCACAATCCTCAAGAAAATAGTTATTTCCTGAAATCCAGCTTCGTCTCCAGAGCAAAATATTTACTCCATTCATTCATTGCATCTACAAGAGACGCTCAATAAGTAATGCATATGAATTTTTTTTGGTTTAATTTATTAAAAATCCAATTACGTACCATTCCCTAAATAACTGGTTATACGTAACTTTATTCTACATAGTCTTCATTAAAATGTATGGTCCTGCGCCATCTGTCAGATTGTGCATGCCTGTCCGGCAGTGTCCGAATAAGACTTTCTGACGTGAGGGGGGGGGTGCGCCTCGGAACTTAAGAACCAGTATTTGTATTATATTTATACCAGTAATATACCATTTAACTTTTTATGTTTGCATTCAACTCTTGAATAAAACCTAGCCCAATATGCATTCTACTGCCTTTAAGAGCACTGTGATTTTACATTTCTGAGCAGGACAGGCATATATCTCTTCTGGAACTGTTTGATTAAATCCAGTTTTTTTTTTTTCAATCTGGTTTTGTTTATACATCTCCTGATTAGTATAATGCTCTTGCTCTCATTATTTTTATTAACACATGATGTTACTTCCAATGCTGCGGTTTTTAACTTAAGTTAAAGTCTGAAAATCGAATTGAAACAAATCACTGCCATTACTTTCTGTAACTATATGTGTTCTTGTCACAAATCTATCTATGTTTACCAACAATATGACTCCCACTGTTGCAAAAAACTGAACTGAATAGTGCAAGCTGCAGTCATTATTGTTGGCACAAATTGTTGTATGTCAACCTAGTTAATCAAACCGAGCCTACCTAAAGCTTACTTGATATTAACATGGGATAGGTTTACTGACACAGCTCGTCCTACAGATGGCTCTGTAGGACGAAATCAAGACTTGCGGACGCAAAATGGCTGAATTTTGCCCAGAAATCTTCTTTTTTCAAGGTTTGGGGTTCTTTTAGGTTAAAATAAACGTTTCACGGGACCACCGGCTTTACTTCCCTTCCGAAGGAAGCCGTGCTAAAAAATGTTTGCGTCCGAAAAAATCCATCACCCTCCGACAGGTTTGAACGTGCAATCTTGGGTTTTTAGAGCTAAGCATGGTAATCACTTCACCACGGAGGGTGGCAGTTGTCATTGAAGTAATATCTAAGATTTGTTAACTCGAAAAAGTTATATTTTAAAGATCAACGTAATAAATATAACTATGAATCATTTTCTTTTCAGCATATGCTAAAAATACATTAATTTGACCACAAATTATTTTGGAGAATCTTAATTGAACGTTTTAGGGCACAAATTGCAATATTGCGCATAAAATTGGCAAAGTGGTTAGATACATTTCCTCTTGCTCCAACCTTTCGCCCAATTACGTCAATACAAGATAAATTGTACTTTTCAAGGTAGTAGGTGATAGTAGGCTCTTAGATTCGACATTTTCCAACATGTACTTCAGCTGGTTGTTGTACATTCTGCTCCATTCTTACTGTTGGATCCAGATGATGAACCTGAATTATATAAAGATACCCTTCTGTGCGTTATTCAAACAAAAAACATGGTACTAAGCGTGCAAAATTATATATAACGCTACGGCGAATAAAAACTATCATTTCTAGTCCCAACGAGCAAGAAATACATAACATATCTTAAAGCAATTTAGTTGTTAAAGAGTTTGACCGAGGCAAACAACTGATCATAAAAAAATGACGCTACCATATGTACATCAGTTTTAATTTAGGTTTTCTGTCCAGCCGGAGATGACTATTTGGTCTCCATGTTAATTTTTTGTTATAACTTCCTGCTTACACCGAGCTTTTAGCATTTTGAACATAGTGACTTAAATAATGACATTTGCACATCATGCTTCATCGTTCCCTTTCTCATCGTTGGGTTTTGTTTAAAACAAAATAACCCGCTCGTAGAAAAAAAACTCAAGGTGCTGGAGGCCTCAAAAGGTGATGAGAAGAGTCCAGAGTTTTAGATTTAACTATTTTTACTTTCTCTACAAGTACTTTGCAAGTATTTTTAGGTAGAGAAGATATTGTATTCCATCCAAAAATTCGAAGTCGAGATTTCTACATAAGTTATTTTTCAAAGTTGGTATTTAAGTTTGGTATCTTCCAAAAATGTGACACGAACATTTTTGTGAAAAGAAGTAAATAAAGTATAAAATAATAAATAAATTCCATCTTCTAAACGTTTCAGTCAACATCCGTGGTGTAGTGGTTACCCAATATTGTAGGTTCAAATCTGGTGGAAGGTGATGGATATTTTCGGACGCAAAAATCCTTAGTATTACTTCCTTTGAAAAGGAAATAAAGCCAGTGGTCCCGTGTAATGTTTATTTATCTTGAAAGAAGAAGGTTCCTAGGCAGATTTTCGCCATTTGTCGTCCGTAAGTCGTGATTTCTCCCTACAGTGCTATCTGTGGGCGACGAGTTGATACCTCGTCACCATGATGAATAGCAGCGATCTCGTAAGCTAGAAATTTAAATCCGATCACGGAAACATCGTACCGATGCTCTATGCTCTAACTGGGAGTTACAGAAAATAACTATTTTAAGCGTTCCGCCTGATATCTATTTGTGAAGAGTGTATTGGGTCGAATAGATTGTGGTTTGCATTTGCACTGAAGTTATTTATCCTGCGATTCGATGTAAAAATCTCCCCACACCAAACCTCCCTTTATATGAAAGATTTTTCAAAGTTGTCGATTTTCTCAAAATGTTTTGACATTTGAAGTTTCCCAGTGGATGGGTATACTTCGATTCTCAAAATAGGAATAATGCAATTTGAAGTATAAAAGTAATTTTTCTTTAGTTGTGTGATTACGTTTCGGAGGGGTATTGCACACTGCATCCGTAGGCTTATTTTACGCAGGGCGGTGACATCCGGACAGGGAGAGAGCCGTCGTAGAGAGTCCCTAACAGTTCACAAGCAGTTTATCTAGACGCGGGGAGAGCTAGGAGCCCGCGGTTCAGTCCCGGATAGACCACCTGAGTTCGCAGACTACCACTAACACCATCCCGTCGCGGAGAGATGTATTTCCAGAGCGCAGTCACCTCCACGAAATGTCGCCTCTGCCGCAGTCCTCATCAACACTTACAACCCTGAAAGAGACAAATTGGGATGAAATGAAGGGTCAGAAAGTTTGGAGAATGAAGAATCCTCTCCAGCATTCGCTTTGTGACCCGGGAAAACCCCCGAAAAAGCCATGGGTGAGAGAGGTTCGCCGCGGGGAATCGATCCCGAAGGCCAGTCCCAGACGAAATGCCTGAGCTGCCTGCTCGGTTCCTTAGTTATGTACTATAGTTGTAATTATTTCTGTGCTTCTGAGTAGAGTCGCCATAAAACCTTTTACATTATTGTTCAACAAAGTTATAAACTAGCTGCGAGATAAGTATAATTATTTAAATATTATTTCGAGTTTAAAAACGTACAACATTGGGTAAGCTAGCTAATAATTCACCCAGAGGAGACTGGGTTCGTCCCTGCTTGGACGTCTATTGGGCCAAGGTTGTTGGTGGTTTTCCTTGTAGTCTCCAAATGAAAGTTCTTGATGCAGTTTTAAGATCATCATTAGCCCGTTAAGTGAGCAACTTTTTCTTGGATATAATTGATGCAACTTATATGGTGTGCGTCGTTAAGTTCCTTTTGTGTGGGACGGGACTGCATGTCTCTAACCTTGACAGCTTGTGCATATTCGGAAATTGGAAGAAGATATGTGCAATCGACCTTAATCAATGCACATCAATATATTACACGCATGTCAAAGTGGCCTCCGTGGTGTAGAATTTACTATGCTAGCCTCTTGTACCCAAAGTCGCGGGTTCAAACCAGGTGGAGAGCAATGGCATTTTTATGGGGTGTAAAAATCCTTAGCATGGCTTCCTTCGGAAGACAAGTGAACTCGTTTGTCCCATATCGTAGAATTACGGTGCGTAAGATAACCTCAAGTAAAATTAACTGGCCTTTCACGCACAATATAGAGCGGAACTATGAGGACCACAATAGCTCTTAGATCATCCATAAATAAAACTTCATTCAATATTTTGTATGTCAGTAATTTTATTTTATCTACATAGCATCTAGGTAGAGAAGGTATTGCACTCCAACCAAAAATTTGATACTGAGATTTCACGGGAAGTACACGTTTTATGATCCTCTGCATCCAAAAAAATATTATTAGAAAAAACGTCGGTCTCTGTGTGTGTGTGTGTTTTTTTTTTTTTTTTTTTTTTTTTTTTTTTTTTTTTTTTTTTTTTTTTACTACTTGTGGTATCGCAGGCGATGACACTGGTGATAAGATGGAGTACCGGTGGAATGCAATGGCGGGGGAAACCGAATAACCTGGAGAAACCCCGCCCCTGCGCCGCTTTGTCCACCACAAATATCACATGCGGTCGCTTGGGATCGAACCTGAGCCATCTAGGTGAGAGGTCTAACCACTGGGCCACGGCGCGGCCATATTTGTGTGTCTGTGAACACGATGACTGAAAAACGAAAAATCGGTAAAATACCAAGCTTGGCATTTATATTTAATATCTTCCTAAGGCGCAACACGAAGATTCTTTGGAAAGTCCAATACAACCTACCCTTTATATGGAAACATTTTCGAAAATTTTGATTTTCTCAAAAATGTCTTTGCGATTTTGATTAAAATACTGCATATTAAAGTTATTTACATGACAAATAAAAAGTATATCATGAATTTTATGAGAATAGCCTCTGAAGACCTCTTTATTATGCATGAATTTTGCAGAATTTTGTTCAACTATTAAACTATAAGAGATCGACAAAACACTACCATACAAAAATGCTCATCTTGTTAAAACACAATTTATGTCAAACTAATCTTTTTCGTGGAGTTGACCATTTTTTAGATATTCCTTACTGTTGGTTTCAGTTTTAAAATACTTCAATCATAAGGGAATTTGTCAACTCCTGGCAAAGCAAAGAAATGGATTTAACCACATAAAAACCAATTTTTAAAATAATTGTGTGCTGCTTTAGTTTCATTATTTCCCTTCTACTTACAAGAGCGCACGTAATAGCATTTCTGCTAATGTTTTTCTCGATTAGCAAAGTATATAGAAGTATAAATTCTTTTAACAATAATTCGTTACCGCGACGTAGAGAAACCATGCGAATAGAACACATTCGATTTTTACTTTCTCTACACGTACTATGTGCACATAGTGTATAGAGAAGGTATTGTATTCCACCCAAAAATTCGATTCCGAGATTTCACCGGAAATACAGGTGTCACGGTCTCCTGTATCAAAAAAAAAAAATTAAGAAAACTGTGTGTGTGTGCCCGTGTGTCTGTGAATACGATAACTCATAAACCAAAATTCCGTAAAATACCAAACTTGGTATTTAAGTTAAGTATCTTTCAGGCATGCGACACGAAGATTTTGAAGGACCCCCCTCCCCCACCAAGCCAAACTACCCATTACATGGAAAAAAATTTCGAAGATTTCGATTTTCTCAAAAATGAATAACGATCTTGATTAAAATACCGCGTATTAAAGATATTTACATGGAATGTAAAAGGTATATCTTGAATTTTATGAAATAGCCTGTGAAGACCTCTTTACTCTGGACGAATTTTGCTGAATTTTACATAACTTGTAAAACGTAAGAGATAGAGAAAAACTTACTACAAAAAATGTACATCTTATTGAAATACACGGTTTAGGTCATATACATTTTTTTTTTCGTGGATTAGACAATTTTTGAGAAATTCCTTATTATTGGCTTCACTTTTAAAATACTTAAACATTTTCACATACATTACATTTGTAAACTCCTGGTAATGTAAAGAAAACGGATTTCATCCATATGGCAACCAGATTTTAAAGGATTTGACCTGTGAATTCCTATATGTCCCCTACTTAGAAGAATGCATTTCTGCTCTTGTTTATCTCGATTAGCATGCAGTAAACATACATAAATATTACATCGTAGAGAGTGCTACAACAAATTCACTTCTCTTATATACCAATGCTGACAACTCGGAGTCGATGTCATATTCTGTTAAGGACTATATTGTCGCGCCAAATTGTCGTCATTGCGCGGATACAGTCGGTGCATTCATACCTTACTGGTTGCCATTACAGAGTAACATGGAACTTACTAAAGTGTCCTGTTTACTAAAGTTTGGAATTGTCCCTTACCTTGCAGTGACTTTGTTGCACACAACCCAATACATTGACTGAGCCATAAACTTGGTTACTTGGTCTTTCCTGCTTTCATCAGAAAATGCGCATCTTTATAGCCCAGAAAATCTTGCCTTGCTTTGTATCTTACAAATATTTACATTATACTATTAATAATTATGTGACGGAATAAGCATAAATGACTTATCTGTGAGGTAAAGAATGAAGAAGAAGACGACTGGGTATTGACACCTGCTCTGATGCCTAAGGAAAAGCGTTGAACTGAATCTCTGTAATTATACAGAAATTCAGTCGGTGGCGTCGCCCAAGCTGGAAGCCTTGAGCTCAAGAGGCGTGAAGAATCGCCGAAGGAGGACTTCATCGCCCTGGCTCCAGCTAATTGCGATAATTGTTAGCGAACCTTGACATCACATTGCTGTGCACACCACTCACGGAAACCCTAGAAAAACTTTAATGAGATTCGGGTTTAACAAAAGAATGTAACCTCGGTCAATGTCAGCGAAAGTCGATATGTATAAAGAAAGCCCAGTCCCTGACCAGTGGAATGTTAAGTTGGGTATGGCTTCGCATTCCGAACCGCGAAACACTGAGGGGAAAAAAAGAATATCGCTTGGAAACAATTCCTAAACAAAAAATAAAAGCTGATTTAATTAAATCCTTATTCCGAGCAATGGTTGTTCCTGAAGCGGGAAACAAGATTGAAGAAGTATACTCCTTGTATTACAATCAAGTGCCAATATTCACTTGCTTCACAGGTTTGAGATAAGGTATAACTCTATATCCAACAAAAATATAAAATGCAGATGAAAATGCAAACG
Organism: Hymenopus coronatus; assembly: GCA_030762935.1. Lineage (NCBI taxonomy): Eukaryota > Metazoa > Arthropoda > Insecta > Mantodea > Hymenopodidae > Hymenopus > Hymenopus coronatus. The sequence goes on from CM060898.1 coordinate 90,132,178, forward strand.
CAGCACCAAATAGAAATTAATAACATAGAAGTATAATAGTTCAAGTATTTAGGCTGTGAAATCTTCACAAACAAAACGCGAGAGGATACTGTTTTGAATTGTAGTCAAGTTTTAGAAATACCATCTCTTCTTTATGGTTTAGGGTATTGGATTATCGCTAAAAATCAAAAGTAAACAACCGAAGCATTAGAAATGAGATTCTTTAGAAAAAAGAATTGATTATATTTAATCTAATTAATAAAATCAAATCAAGAAAAGCATTATTATCATGTGCGTTGGATGCCAGAATCTCGCTTTCCCAAGATCTTGGAATAAAAACCCAAAGGAAGGTTAGAGAAAGGAAGAAGAACTATGAAGAGATGCATAGAAAATGTCTTTAAAAATATAAAGCAGATCAAAAGGCCTCATCCCTGAGGACGATGACGGTGACGAAAATGCAAATTTATCCAATCATACAATTGTTGCTAGGGAAGGATATAACTGCAAACTTATCTTATTGCGTTCTTCCCTGTTTTCCACTTTCCTGTTCGTCTTTTAAATGCCGAAAACTCACGCGTGCAAACCGAGGTGCAGAGGCATGTGCATCGATTCGACTCGGCTCGTCTCGGATATTTCGCATTAAGGGAGAAACAGCGGTGAAGCTGAGGAAGGGGGCACAGGTGAAGCGAACGAGGTAAGTGTAAGGAAAGAGACAGACAGAGAGAGAGAGAGAGAGAGAGCTATTATTCATGGAGGAGCGAGAGTTTGCACTGTGGTCAATCTAGTTAAAGTCGTATTTTGTGCCCTGCGCCAAAAGTTTCTTCTCAAATTGGATTTGATAACGTCTTATGAGAAATGAGAATTAGAGCATTGAAAGTCGTGTCAGCAACAGAAGATGCAATTGATTCATTAACAATTCCTAGCATTGTAGTAAAAGGTGATGCTACTCCCATTTGGCCATTGTAACTCAATAGGTTATAGCAACGGTACGGAAAGCCGAAGATCCATGGTTCAAGGCATGAATGTATATCTATTCTACCTATAGCCTTCACACGCATTGCGGAATAACAATTAATTATCATTGAAGCCCGGGACTTAACGTACTTATGAGATTGTAAGTTGTCATCGTTGCCAACTGAAAATGAATTTGGGAACACTTTGTAATTTACCGGCTAAACATGGATCCAGTTGGGGATGCTAATGATGTGAGAATTTAACGTTGGACTACCAATATTGAATATAGTGAATATGTAGGTACCGTGAAACGTTCTCAGATTTTGAAAACTTGATGGAAATATCACCGCAGTTCAATATAACCTTGCTTTTAAATTGTATACTGAGACATCGAAGCGACAAAAATGATTTTCAAAGGTATTAAAGCTAGAACTTTAATTTTTGTATAGACGCGACTGGCAACAAAAGAAGTATTCATTGCAAATTTCACTCCAGCAAACGTTTTAACTCTGGATATATTAATGTATTCAATTTATTAGCTAATATGGATATCAATCAACCTACCCACCCCACCGGCCGTCCACCCTATCCATCTATCCATCCATCCATCTGTCCATCACTCACCGACCCACCCACCTATCCACCTGGGACCGTGGTTGGTTAGACCCTCGCCTCTGACCCAGCCGACCACATTTGGTATTTGTGGTGGACAAAGCGGCGCAGGGGTACGTTTTCCTCGGTTTCACATGCCATTACATTCCACCGGTGCTCCATCTTCATTCCGTGTATCACTTGTGTCATCGTCTGCTGTACCATATGTAGTAAAAGTGGGAGTTAAGCACTCTATTTTAAAACTACATTCATTAATAATTTTGTAGCATTTTTTGTTGAAATGCCCCTATAGTGATAGCGTTTTTTTTAAAAAAAAAAACGATGTTATATCACAAAGTGGAAAAATTTGCAAAAGCAGCGCATTATTATACTAATTAATTTTTAAAACTAATCAGTTACTAATATAAAATTTTCAGCCAGATATTTTACCATACACACATTCACACGCCTTGGGAAAATTGTTGAGACCTCTGGTTATACTTTATGGGATAGAATAGATTTTGAATATGATTAAAAGAAATAAATTGAACCTGAGAAAAGGCAACCTTTAAAATGGCATCCGGAGCATGCGATACATCCGCCCAAGAGGATTCAAACATTACAAATATGTACTTCAAAGTATAACAAATCCAAAAATCAATTTTTTTTACTATAATCTCTAAAAACGCACTTTTGTGACTAATTTAATAATCCTACACTGTCAGCAATAATGTGAGAATGATGTTTTACTCAACAAGTGTGTGTTAAAGAAGTTCTCATACACTGGCTCTGAAGACTTCACCCAAATGTGATGGAACTGTGTAACATTTACCGGTTGGTCCTCCGTGTGAATTAAAGAAACCTGTTCTGAGGGCGGGCAATCGAACGGGACTCCTGCTGGTGACCTCTACGGCTGATGTACCAACCATGAACATTCCTTCTAGCCCTGACTATCTGGGCTTATTACATGCCAAAATAGCATTATGTTGACAATCCAGCTCCATTATTAAAGCGCCAATGCATTGACCAAGATTAGACAATTTCAACCAATCGCGATCATCTGTCTGGAGCGATATTACCGGAGCATCTTATCGCAGCTGATGATCATTTCTTTGAAATTTGTCGCACCTGACGTTCGTTTGTTTAATCTCCTGTCTTGGTTATTGGTAACAAGGTATCAATCCAGGCAGCCAACCTTCACTTTTAATAACTGTCAATTCCACAATTGTACTTTCAATTAATTCAGCTACAATGCTTATTTAAAGTTTTGTGCAGTTCATAATGTGTTTGGTTAAAAAAGGGGGTTAAATAATCATTATTTGTATTTCTTATGTATGGAAGAGTGCAATAACTTCAAATAAAATAACGTTTGTTTCCATTTCATATATTACTTATTAAAATCTGAAATAAAATAATTGTTCCCTATTTCTGTTGTTGCTATCGATATTCGTACATTGGGTGTACTTACAATCAGAACCTGACAAAATCTCCCTTCCTATATATTATAAATTGTTAATAGTCTATTTCGCTGAATTGTCTTATCAAATACAACTCGTGGTATCACTTATGATAAGGTACAACGGCTGCTGACCTCATAATTGTACCTGAATAAATAATAATAATAATAATAATAATGTGATTCGCTCTATTTACAATACTTTCTCTTCAAACCACTGTTATAAAAATTATTCTTTTAGCTACATCGCGGTAATCGAGATAAATATTTGGCGAAATAATTGTATAAGTTCCTTTTAAGTAGAAGAGAAATAAAAGCTAATATACTACGCTAAAGCGATATTCAAATATTTTAAAATAGCCGTTACGTTAGTTCTCAAATGGTAGATGACGCCATGTATATTTACCTAATATTTTTTTCTCCTTCTTTCTTCACTGCCTCCTGAATTATAATATGGCCCTCCCAGCAGGCCCGGGTTCGATCCCAAGCATCCGTATGTGGGATTTGTGGTGAATAAAACGGCGTCTGGGCTCTTTTTTTTTTTTCACCGAGTCCTCCGGTTTCCCCCGCCACTCATTCCACCAATTGCTTCATCATCACTTCTCCTATCATTCATCTCGCTTGCATTTCATGTGTTCTTCCTCACGTTCTTACCTGGCTACGGGCCAACCACTCGTTCCAGGTTCTCCATTCTGTGGTGCCGTAGGCTCCCCGCCAGGCTTCTGACCTCTAGGCACCCGATTGTAAGTCCTAGGTAGGTGTCAGTCCTATATAAGGAAAGGGTAAACCGACTATAAAAAATTAAAATAAATTTAAATAATATAATAATTCAAGTTGATAATACCCACCTTTATGGTGTGGTGACCTGTGTGCTTTGCATTCTTGAGGTCCCGAATTCGGTTAGAATGAGTTAGTTATGCAACGAAGGTAATACATATGGATATAATATTGAAATAATGTAAATTTAATATATAATTGCTGTGTTTAGTGAATTAAAGGTTTTTGAATGCAAAATAAGCTAACTATTGCTATAAAGATAATTGGACTGACTCTGCGGTCGAGTGGTTAGCGTTCGAGAGGTCCCGGGTTCGATGCCCTACAGTGTCTGGAACTATGCATGTCAGAATTAGGCACGTGTGTTTGTTTATATGTGGTATAAAGCTGAAAAAACTAACGTCAATAAAACCTACAGTTCAGCGAGAAAACACCTGCAGTTGTTTCTAAAGCAAAGCCTCAATATTACAATAGAAGTTAAAGGGGATTGCATAAATAAAAATAAATGGATAAGGACTTTTTCTTAGTTCTCCCTTACCTCGAATAGCTCTCTGGACTCCTGGCTCATTTGAGCATCAATTCACCCATTTCATACATTTATGATTAAAATCATGAAATGATTCGGCATGCATAGGTGACACAAATGAGAGAGCCTTCATACGTTAGGAATTTATGAGACGTTAGCCTATCTCCTTGAATTCTTTTGTTATCGCCCGGCGTGTTAAACCGATAAACAATACATCCATTTACATGCTTTCCCTTCCCGGAAGAGAATTGAGCAGTGTCATGTGTAAATAATTTTTACATTTGGATTTTAATTGTTGCATGTTTAATAATATACGCAGGATTTTGCATCTTCTTTGTCCTTGAATATGGTATTTTCTCAATGTTGTAGGAGGCGCGTCATTTTTATTTTTGGCACACGTGCCATAATGATCCAATTGTGCCAGATATTTCATACAGTAACAACAAATTTTGCCAGAAAGTGGACAAAAAACTCAACTCTTTTTACTGACGAACACCTAATCTCAACATTTGTTTAAATTCTGTATTACAATTGGGGTCAGGTATTAAAAAAAAGAAAATTTTCCAAAATTCTTTGCCGTAAACTTCAAATATTTACAAAGGAGTTAGTATGAAAAAAAAATATCTGATGCTCCATTTGACTTTGTCTACCTATTCTACAACAAATTATTATTACAAAAGCTTATTCTTCTATCCACTTCATGTATTACCAGAATAAAAAGTGAATAAGCACTTACCATTTGAGAAACGTCTCTAGTATTGCAACATTTAAAGTGAATAACAAGAAATATCTTGGAAATAGATATTTCCACAGAAAAAAATACTCACGAATATGAAATAAATTGTGTGTTTTAACACGAGATACTACACTTTTTTTTTGTAATAGTTTTTATCTGTTTCTTACGGTTTAGCACTTATGCATGTTATTAAGAATGAAAAATACCTCGGAGGCTATTCTAAATAAGTTGAAGATATCGTTTTTATTTGTTATGTAAATGTTTATAATATACGGTATATTCCTCAAAATCATTAGAACCATTTTTGAGAAAATAGAAAATTTTGAAAATGTTTCAAAGGAAGTAATAACAACTGTTCCTCTAAACCTACGGTTCCCAACCGGTGTGCCCCGGCACCCTAGGGTGCCGTGTGATTGGCTAAGGGGTGCCGCGAGATAAAACAAAAAAAGTACCTTCTACTGAAGCCTTAAGTCTTGTAAGGTCTTGAAATAAAATAAGTCAAATCAATTACTCTCATGCACGGCAGATGGTGATAGTGGTCGATTCATTTTAATAATTCAGTTATACTAGTATCCCACAGATGGCATTACAGCTATACCCTGCCGAACATTCCCGAGACTACTCGCTTCCTCATGAACATTCCCGAGACTTCGACAGATGAATATATAAAAGTGTACGCCGCTTGGCGCTTTCAGTTGTCTTCCTCGCGTTGATTCACAGTATTTACCTATGGATAAGTTCATTGTTAAACGTAAACGCCAGGACAGTGAAAGTGAACAGTCGGCTCCTACTGCTTGCTTTAAGAAGCCAAATCATACAGTTTCTCCTGGACCGTCGAATTCACCACATAAAGAAGCCAAACGAAAGAAAAGAACATACCAGGACATACTTAGCGTATGGATTTAAGTGGAATAACAACGAGGAAAACCCTATCCCTGTGTGTTTAGTTTGTGGCGAAACACTTAGCAACGAGGCCATGGTACCTAGCAAACTGAAGCGGCATCTTACAACAAAGCATCCTAGTGTGTCACTGAAAAGGGTAATGTATTTTTCACATATATTAGAAGGGGAGAAGAAAACAGCTGTGCGAATGGTAAAGAGAATGACCATAGGTGATACTGCTCTTGAAGCCTCATTTAAAGTAGTAGAACTGATAGCTAAAAAAAAAGAAACCTCATACTCTTGGAGAGGAAATCATTGGCCCTGCATGTCAAGTTATAGTTTCAACAATACTTGGCGAAGGAGCAGCTAATCAAATTTCGAAAGTTCCTCTGTCCAACAACACAATCAGCCGCAGGATATCTGAAATGTCATGCAATATCAACGAACAAGTCACGGAGAAAATAAAAACTTATAGAACATTTGCTTTGCAAATAGATGAGAGTCTCGATATTGGTGACAAACCGCAACTCCTTGGTTTTATCAGATATATTGATGAAAAAGATATTAGTGAACAGTTTCTGTTCTGTAGACCGCTGGAGACTACAACCATAGGTCATGATATTTTCGTTTCTATTAATTCCTATCTCAATGACCATGATCTTTCATGGAAAGACTGTTGTGGTATATGTACAGATGGTGCACCATCTATGTCTGGGAAAATTAAAGGTTTTGCTGCCAGAGCTCTCAATGAAAATCCATCCATTATTATAACTCACTGTTTTCTGCATAGAGAGGCATTAGTCGTGAAAGCGTGTAATGAAGATTTTGCTGAAGTGTTTAACCAAGTTGTGAAAATGGTGAACTATATGAAGTCTCGACCTTTAAAGTGCAGAATTTTTGAACAGTTATGTCGCGCAACGGATGCAGCTCATACCTTTTTGTTACTTCACACAGAAGTAAGGTGGTTGTCGCGGGGTCGTATATTGAACCGGTTTCTCGAACTTAAAGAACAGCTAAATACTTTTCTTAAGGATGAAAATCAAGACACATTTCATGAGCTCTTACTAAGTGATTCTTGGTGTTTTGAACTGTCGTATCTGGCAGATATTTTTCATAAGCTGAATGAACTGAATGTTTCGATGCAGGGTTGACATGAAACAATAATCTCCTCAACCAATAAAATGAAAGGTTTTAAAAGAAAACTTAGTTCTTGGAAGTCTACAGTTCAAAAAGGAGATTTGTCGAACTTTACATCTCTTCTTAATGTGGCAGGAGATAAAGATCTGAGTAAACTGAAAGACCGCATTTGTGATCACTTATCAAGATTGCAAGATGCAATAGATGCGTCTTTCCAACTATTTCCACTACGAATCTCGACTGGGTTGTCTCACCATTTGATTTCGTAGATAGTGCAGAGGAAATAGATTTCACTGCTTGCGAACGAGATGAATTTATTGATCTTTGCGCTGATTCCACACTCAAAGGTAAGTTCACCAAGAGTGAGGCGTCGGTGGCTAGTTTTTGGCTTCAACGGAGATAGGAGTACCCTAACCTAATGAAGAAAGCAATTAACGCATTTTTGCCCTTTTCAACATCCTATCTATGCGAGCAAGCCTTATCTGCTATGGTGACAATAAAATGCAAAGCAAGAAATAGGCTGAATAACCTTGAGGATGATTTGCGTGTTACACTGTCAACTGTAAGACCCGACATTACATATCTGTGCTCTAAGCATCAATCACAAGTTTCACATTAGTCATTAATCGAACAAAATTTATTGATGTATTTTTACTCAGTGATTGTAGTAAAGTGTACTGTATTATGTTATGGTGTACGTTATTATTATATAATATTTCAATAAATTAACATATTAAGCTTAATTTTCTTTTAATTCAAGGAAGGGTGCCCTTGGTGTTTAATGTTATTCCCAAGGGTGCCGTGAACTTCAAAAGGTTGGGAAACACTGCCCTAAACATTGCTTGTAAATTTAATATTTGCTGAGTTACGTTCTACTACATTACCATCAATTAGTACCATGTTTTTTATATATCCTTCAATACTCTTATGTGCTAGATGTGTCGCCGTCCATTGCAATCTGAATCAGGCATTCTTTGAACACCGGTTTGTTTCCAGATTGCGTCACAGGCACTCAACACGTATTCTTCTAGGATATGCACCTCATTTATGGGGATTGCATATAACATGGCCTTTAAATGTCCACATAGTTAATAATGCAAAGGTCAGGAGAACCGGAAAACCCAGGTCTTGGGCTTCTCCGACAAATCCATCCCTTTGAAAGTTGTTAGCTGTTGCCAATCCCTATAATGAAAATGGACCGATATGCTACGAGTAACGTAGTAACAATCTTCTGCGTACAATGTGTTATATTTACTTTCTCTACACGTACTAGAAAAGATTTTGCATTCTACCCAAAAATTCGGTAGCCTGATTTCACCGGAAATACATGTTTCAGGATCCCGTGTATCCAAAAAAGGGTTTTTAGAAAAAGGTCCGTATGTCCGTATTTTTGTGAACACAATAACTTAAAAACGAAAAGTCGGTAAAATACCAAACTTGGTATTTAAGTTTAGTATCTTCCAGGGATGCGACATGAAGATTTTGAGATATTAATTCCTATCTCAATGACCATGATCTTTCATGGAAAGACTGCTGTGGTATATGTACAGATGGTGTACCATCTATGTCTGGGAAAATTAAAGGTTTTACTGCCAGAGCTCTCAATGAAAATCCATCCATTATTATAACTCACTGTTTTCTGCATAGAGAGGCATTAGTCGTGAAAGCGTGTAATGAAGATTTTGCTGAAGTGTTTTACCAAGTTGTGAAAATGGTGAACTATATGAAGTCTCGACCTTTAAAGTGCAGAAGTTTTGAACAGTTATGTCGCGCAACGGATGCAGCTCATACCTCTTTGTTACTTCACACAGAAGTAAGGTGGTTGTCGCGGGGTCGCGTATTGAACCGGTTTCTCGAACAGCTAAAACCTTTTTTTAAGGATGAAAATCAAGACACATTTCATGAGCGACATGAAGATTTTGAGAAAAATCCCTCCACCCCAAACTACTCTTTACGTGGAAAATAATTCTAAAATTTTGATTTTCTCACAAATGGCCCTAACGTTTTGACTAAAATACCGTGTATTAAAGATATTGTACGGCAAATAAAATGTATATCTTGAATTTTATAGGAATATCCTTTGAAGAGCTCTTTATTCTGAATAAATGTTGCTGAATGTTGTGTAACTGGTAAACCGTAAGAGATGGACAAAAACTTTCTACACAAAAACACACAATTTATGACATATACATTTTTTCATGGAGTTCACCGTTTTAGAGATATTCCTTGTTATTGGTTTTTGTTTTAAAATACTTAAAATTTTCTCATACAGGAACTTGTCAACTCCTGGCCACTCAAAGAAACGGATTTCAATCACATAGCAACCACATTTTAAAACAAGTGACAGTTGGTTCAGCCTAGTGTATTCCCTTATTTCCCCTCTTCTTATAAGGAACCCAGTAATAAGATCGTTTCTGTTAGTGTTTATCTCGATTAGCCCTGAAATGGATAGAAGAATAAGCTTACTAACAACATTTTGTTACAGAGATGTAGAGAAAGTCATGTGAATGGAGCGCATCAGATTTTTCGTGTTAAAGTGCAGGATATGCTCCTCGTATAAAACATGACCAGGACTTATCAATGTTTGTAAGAACTGTTTTTCCTATTCATTTGCTACAAATTAGGCAGAAATGTCTTGTAATGAAAGTCATTAAAATTTTATTTTTATTATTTCCTTTATCAATACTTTGATCTAAAGTATATCAAATTATAAATATTTAAGGTATGTTGCTATATTACGAAGTAAAATTTCAAAAAGCTGAATAATTGTAGATAGATTTAAATCTGATGTGTATATGAAGGACATGTTTGAATATTTTCCTCAATTGGTATTGTCAAATTGATGAAGTATAAACTTAGGCACACCAAGTCCTTCTGTCAACTTAAAAGAATTGCCTGACAGTTGGAATAAATGTTTACATCAAGATTTCTAGGAGACAACTGAAGTCATTTCAAAAATGCTAATATGTTTATTTGTTAACTGTGTAGTTTAAATTTAAGAATGTAAAGTGTATCTGTTCGTTTCCACATGTTTGTAAAAATGATTACTATAAAAATACGTCAATATGTGGTATTAGTATTCAATTTGGCACAAAATGTACTTTTTTATACCTGCAGAATATTTAATTTTAGAAATTTTTACAACAATCTACTTAATATATGTTTACAATATCATTCTATATTATTGATCTTGTGGTTAATAAAATAGATTTATATTTAAATAGACACTCATTTGTTGTGAAACTGAGCTGTATTATTTTCTTTTGTTGCAGGTCAGTATAGAATTATGATTTGAAGAATACACAACTGGCTCCAGGAAAGGTCAGTTTTAATAATTATTAAATCTAGCTTACAATTTATACTGCGCATCTGTATGCATGAATAATTGGGGGGGGGGGAGAATTGGGTTTTATATTAATAATCGAAAATGCTATAATTTTCCAAACACGTAGGTGAGTAAACACCTACTGATGCTTCAGGATTGAAGAGTGCATATTTGGACGTTGAAATTTATTATGAAAAAAGTGAAACAGTTTAATTTATTAAAAAGCGATATCTGATCTTTCATGATTTTTTTATAAAATTAAAATATAAACGATAAAAATTTTAGAGTACATTTTAATGCATAATAGTTGTTTATAATGGGGTACAGAGTATGATGAAAATAGCCAATAAAATGATTAAACTTTATAAAAATCTAGCATAACTACAAAAAAAATGAACTAAAATTGACACGTTTTAATTTATCAGAATTACTGCATACATAATTATAACTTATTATATGCAAGCGGAAAATAGGATAGTGTTGAATAGTGTAAAAATTATTCTATATACGTATATGTACCTAATGTACGTATGTATATAAGTTATATACAAAATTCATAGTGAATGAAGTGAACTTCATGGACATAAAATTTAGCTGTATGCACTCATCAACGCGAAAAATTCTGATGTGTTCCATTCACATGACTTTCTCTAACAGTTCCGCAAACAAACTGTTCTTACAAAAGATTATTCTTTTATTTACATTATGCTAATCGAGATAAAAAATTAGTAAATTGGTCTTATTACCTGCTTTCTTGTAAGTAGAAGGAAAATAAGAGAATACACTAGGCTAAAGCGACAGCAAATTCCTTTAAAAAACCAGTTGCTATGTGAAACAATTGAAATTCCATTCTCTATGCTTGGCAAGAGTAAACAAATAAAAACGAAAAGAAACATGGCCTCCCGTTTGAGAAAAGTTAATATCTCTGGAACAGTATAGAAAGTGCATGCCTGGAAACGGTTTAATGAGATCTACATTTTTTGTGTAGTAAGTTTTGACTATCTCTTATGGTTTATAAGTTATACAAAAGTCAGCCAGAATAAAGCGGTCTTCAGAAGCTATTCCCAGAAAATTCTGGGTATATATTTCGTTTGACATTAAAATACCTTAAACATATATTTTAATCAAAATCGTTGAGCATTTTTGAGAAAATCAAAAAGTTCGAAAAAGGTTACATGCAAAGGGTAGTTGTGGCTGGGGGGAATGCCCTGAATATCTTCGTGTCGCATCATCAGAAGATACTGTAATTAAAATACCTAGTTTGGTATATAGCGGAATATTTGTTTTTAAGTTATGCTGCCCAGTTACACGCACTCACACACACACATACACACTCTGACACTGACGGTTATGTTTCTAAATTTTTTTTTTTTATTCAGGGGGTCTCAAAAGATTGGATGAAATCTTGGTATCGAATTTGTGGGTGAAATACAACACCTGCTCTATCTATAATGTAAAATGTGCATATGTGCTAGAGAAAGTAAAAAGGATAAACTGACCTGTGTTTGGGAGAGGAATTAACTACTGCAGTTTGTCTTCTTGCTCCCTCAACAAAAGCCACTCTTCCATTCACAAATTATCTTTTCCAAACTATGGAATAAAATTGAATGAATTCCTACAAAATGGCGAGAAAAAGATCTAGAAAAGTAGCTCTTATTTTTCAATTGAATAGTGAAATTTACGATACTTGAAAATGTATACTTCTGCAAGATGTCAATAATATAGGTATTTATGTAAATGTAAAAAAAATGGCAATAAAGTATAATAAATGTAAATAAAAAATAAATCCAAGAAAATATTAAATAAAATAACCAAAGTTATTACAAAATATGCATTTTTATAATCTAGGACTCATAATAAGGATTTTGTCCCATTAATAATGTCTATTACGCAACAGTAAAAGTTGACTTCCGTGGTCATTTTTGTGTAGTAAGTTTGGATTATCAGTTATGCTAAAGTCCTTCAGAATGAAGAGGACTTCAGAAGATATTCCCAGGAAATTCAAGATATTCCTACTTGTTATTTATGTTGTAAACTTCTTCGATATAACTTTCGTTTGGCAATCGGCTTATCCTCCCCGTATTTGTAGGACTGACACCCCCTAGGACTTACAAGCCAATGCCTAGGGGTCAGAGGCCTTCCGGGGAGTCAACGGTAGATACGAAGACACGGAGTGGAGAACCTGTTACGAAGGGTCGGCACGTAGCCAGGCATGAACATGAAGAAGTGGATGATATGAAATGTAATAGAAATTGATGATTGGAAAGGTGATAATGGAGCAATTAGTTAAATGAGTGGCGGGGAAAACCGGAGGACCCGGAGAAAACCCGCCCAGACGCCGCTTCATCCACCACGAATCCCACATGTGGCGCTTGGTATCGAACCTGGGCCGCCTAGATGGAAGGTGCCGCCTTCGATATAGGTACGCTATTTAAACCAAAATCGTAAGTCATTTTTGAGAAAATCAAAAATTCCGAATTATCTTCCATGCTTAGGGTGGGGGAATTTTTCTAAAAATCTTCGCATCACATCCTTAGAAGATGCTAAAATTAAATACGAAGTTTGATATTTAACAGACTCTTTGTTTTTGAGTTATATTGTTCCACACACACACACACACATACACACACTCGCGCGCGCGAATGGGCCTCTTTCTAAAAAAAATCTTTTGGATTCAGGCGACCTCAAAACGAATATTTCCGTGAAATTTCGACTTCGAATTTTTGTTGGAATACAATATCTACTCTACTAAATATGTACTTATATAGTACTGTAGAGAAAGTAACATTTATCCTGCTTATAATATACTGCTTATTTCAGGTGATTTGGTTTATTTCAAGGTTAGGTTCAATAAGACACGCTCCAGAGGAAGGAATTGAAAGTTTAATTAAAGTTTTTTTATAGAAATTATATTATTTCTGACTTATAAAGTCATTAATGGTTGTGGTATTAAGTTCGTTTTAATCATTTATCCTCTAATTCTTGGTCTTCTCACCTTCACAAGATTACCTCAGCATCCCAATCATATGATGTCATTAGAAGTAGCGGCTAAGCAAGAACAGCTGAAAGGACCTTGACTCTTGACAGTGACTCATTTTCTTCTGTTTAGTCTAGCTCCAAGTAAATACCTTTGACGTGGCTGTGGCCTTGAAATAGTTCAGTTTGTGACCGTTGCACAATGGGTTTGTATACTGATCCGCTACTCCGCTAATGGTGGGCACTATCAAATGTTTTCGACAATCGAATGCGAGGATGTACATGACTAACGAAAATTCAATTTTTAATTTGGATTTAAGAGCGTTTATGTTCCCAAAATGCGTGAAGTAGCAGCATAAGTAGCCAGTTTACTTTCGTCGTCCTCCTCCGTGGTCTAGGGGTAACATGGTTCACAAAGTCACGGGTTCAAACCCGGCGGAGGGCGATGGATATTTTCCAGGTGTAAAATATCCTTAGAATGGTTTCCTTTGAAAGGGAACTAAAGTCATTCCTTGTTGTACATTTAAGGCACGTAAAAGAACATCAAGTCCGATAAAGAGGCCTCTGAGCAAAATTAAACGATCTTACACGCCCAATATTGAATGAAACGCTAAGAACCATGGCAGTTAAAGAGTGTCCATAAGTAACAATCAATTGAATGTTAGTTTACATTCGGATTTAAAAGTACGATATAATAGTGTGAAACACACATTATTTTGCAATATTTTAACATATAATCGCTTGCATTATTATTATTATAATTATTATTATATATATTGTTGTTTCATTTTTAAAGCCCCCTTTAACTTCTCTGGTTATATCGGGAGCTTTGGCTTGTGAAACAACTTATATATTGAGTGTAGGTTATTGCCATTAGGTTAAACATTAATTTATATCATTAAACACACACGCATTCACTTTCACATTCATACTTCCAGACTCTGCGGGGGATAGGGAATAATTCCGATTAAAGAAAAATTCGTCTCAGCCGGGAACCGAACCTGGGACCTTCGGGTGTTTGCATTATTCTCTAGCAATTAATTGGGATTGTGGAAGCACATCGTTTCTCAATCAGCTGAATTGAAGCTCTGTATTTTTTGTTTTCTCTAGAACATATGCACTCACCCAAAAAAATTAATATCGTGATTTCACTGGAAATACACGTTTCAGGGACCATGTGTGTGTGTTTGTCTGTGAACAGCATCACTCAAAAACGAAAAGTCCATTAAATATCAAACTTAGGATTAAGTACAGTATCTTTCAAAGATGCGACAAGATTTTTAAAGAATCCCCTACAATAGATTTAGCTCGTCTTTGGAATTCCCTACCTGAAGACGCAAGGGACTGCCGGGACGTTATACTGTTCAAACAGAAAATAGGGCATACATTTATAATCAAACATGCGTTTCAATCTACATGATCATTTTACTTAAACTAATTTTGTTTACAGTTTGTTTTTTCTTTTCATTTCAATATACTTGTTGTACCTTTTATATTTGTTTTTATTAAGTTTTATAGAATTGTATTTTTGTTCTTTATTCATTGTATCACGGCTGTATTGAATTTAATGTATTGTCTGGTAGAGTTGAGCAGAAGGCCTTATGGTCTAACTCCAACCAGGATAAATAAATAAATGAACTGCAAATAAACTGTAAACTATCCGTGCTTGCGGCCACTGCTGGGGGCTTCTTGCGTTTGTTTGGGTTCCTTGTTTTAGTAGGTGCATAAGAGAAAATTGTGAGGCATACGTGTAAATAAGATGAATGCAATCTTGCATTTTAAAGTTCTTGTGAGCTTCAGCATGCTTCCCCGATAAAAGGTTCATTAAGGAAGTGCCCAGGCATGGCAGTAAATACGAACTGTCAACTGTGTTTATCTGCGACACGCTATAAGTTAAAGCACCATTCACAATGTAAAATTTTACCGTTAGCGCAAGACACAAACACATGGCTTACGTAAGATGAAAGCAGTAGGGCTCGGAAGCCCTCTGACCCTTCGTTTTAAAGTTTTCATTTGCTCGCGGTTGACTGTTTTTCTCCAGTGTAATAAATATTATAGTAATTGGCGCATAAATGTGGTTTATTAATTAGTACTAAATCGCGACTCAACCTTAAAAGATGGTACTTATTAAACGGATACTTTTGCCACATGTACTATACTACGTTAGAATGTGATAGATCTACCGATTCAGTAGAACTTGAACTCAAACTATGTTTTTCAAATGGGAAGACTTCTACGCTGCAGCGAATGAGATGCCATATCGTGCTCTGCGTTGCCAGGTTTTCATATTACCCTCTCATTCGCACAATGAACATGCAAATCTGCCTTGTAGTATAACGTTTATTCAGGTGTATTATGAAAACTATTTGAGCTAAAAATCGGTGGCTTTACGGTATTGCTACGAATATTACTCCCTATCTTTCACGTGATTTTTTTTTTTTTTTTTTTTTGTTTGCAAAATTTGAATATTTTGTCTCAACGCAAGTAGTATTTAGCGCGTTACTCCCCAGTTAGGCGCGAATGCAATATGTAAATTTAGCAGCACTCCGATTGGCAGCCTGGTGGTGCTCAAGGACAAACCTCATCCGATTTGAAAGTCAGTGTAGGCATGCATCATTCTAGTTTACTCTAGCTAAGAAAAAAATTGCTGTAGTTTATTTTTTACTGCGTGATAAGCAGAGAAGCGGCAAATGTCGGACCTTTATTGAAAAACACATTTTCTTTAGAAATTTGGAGCACATTTATCACAAGGTCCTAAAATTGATGTAATCCAATAGAAAAAAATGCGTTCCATTCACATTACTTTCTCTAGCTGTTCCGAAAACAAACTTTTCTTAGAAAAGATTACGCTAATCGAGATAAACGTTAGCAGAATCGGTGTAATTACTTGCTTCTTAGTAAGCAGAAAGGAAGTAAGAGAATACTACAGGCTAAAGCGATAATAATAAATTCCTTGAGAAGCCGGGATTCAATTGAGACTTCGTTCTCTTTGCTTCTCAGGAGCAAACAAAAGAGAGATGAAAAGAAGACGACTTCCCGTTTGAGAAAAGTTTAAGTAGTTTAAAATTGAAACCAATTATCTACATTTTTGTGTAGTAAGTTTTAGTCTATCCCTTACGTTTTACCAGCCATACAAATAATTTACAAAAGTCATCCAGAATAAAGAGGTCTTTAGGGACTTTTCCCAGAAAATTCACCTTTTACCAATAACTTTTTTTGAACATTTTGATTTTATCAAAACTAGCTTAAGCAATTTTTATTAAAATGTCACATTTTAAAGATAATTTCATGACAAACGAAATTTATATCTTGAATTTTTTGGGGAATAGCCTCTGAAAACCTCATTACGATGACTTTTGTATAACTAAGCCGTAACAGATAGACCAAAACGTACTACACAAAAGATGTAAATCTCATTAAAGCACATAATTTTATTCATGTACACTTTTTTGTAGAGTTAAGTTTTTCTGAGATATTTGTTATTGGTTTAAATTTTTCTCAAGTGAGAAGTGAACTTTCGTTTCATCTCTTTTGTTTTCCTCGCGGAAATGTAAAAGAGAACCGATTTTCGATTATTTCAACAGCGATGAGCTTTTTAAAGATATGACAATCGCTTTAATCTAGGTATTTCCTTATTTCCTTGTTGTTGTTATTATTATTGGTATTATAAGATAGCAAGTAGTAAGACTATTTCTGCCAGTTTTATCTCGATTAGCATACGTATATTAAAGAAAAGTCTTTTGTAAGGAAAGTTTATTTGTGGAACAGCTAGAGAAAGCCATGTGAATGAAACACATCAGCCTTTTTAGTTTAAACTTTAGTTTAAACGGGTCTAGTTAATGAGTACTTATTATTGCTATTATTAACTTATGTATTATATTTCATTCAAGTTGTTCACATTGTTGACAACTTTCATAAAAACCAGAAAAGAATGCAAAAATAAATTGCCAAGTTAAAAAAAAACAACTTGATAGCAGCATCCCTTTGCATTCAACTTTTCTACAGAATAACTTGACTACAAAGAGAACTTCAGCATCTGTTAGGCATCCGACACTAATAACACTTTCTCCTTTCTGTCTTATCTCAGAGGGGGAATTCCAGAAAGACATCTGGTGTTTAGAGTTTAAATCCTAACTTAGTTTCCACAACACGTTTCCAGTTTGTTAAGAAAACTGATCCTCTCATCTGCGTTTCCTCCACGTGTTTCACAAGGACAAGAACAGGCTGCTGCGTGCTCTGGAATGTTCTGCTCTGCCCAGAATTACTCGCACGAACATGCTCAATAGATAAATATGTAAATTTCAAGGACAGATATCATTTTTATCTACATTTTTCTTACTCTGCATATGAAAATAACTTTATATTTCAGATTTGGCACTCAAATTGGATATATACCTTGGCTGTAAAGTCAACTTTCAGAAAATCTCCCCATGTCAATGAAATATTTAGTTAAACATTTCAATGGATGTTATTTGCAACATAATTTAAACATTTTATAAAAATATCAGTATATGAAATAAAGGCATACCAAGCAATTCTTTTTATATTATTTTAAGGTAACTCTCGTTCTATTGGAATATTAATGTTGTAAACAATAAAGGATAGAAGGTAATAAAAGATCTAGATCTCATTAAAATAACCATGTCTCTTGGTTTGAACGATTTCTACAATATTCGCTTATGTTTACTTTGTCTACATATTCTATGTGCATAGTGTACCTGTAAAAAAGGTATTGTATTCCACTAAAAACTTCGATAAGGAGATTTCCGCGGAAAAATGTTTTGAAATCCTCAGTATAAAAAAATAGAAAAAGATCAGCGTGTGCTTGTATAGTGTTGAACGACCGACTTTATTGCATCTTGCATCATAGGCAATGACACTAATGATACGTGGAATGAAAATAAAGCACCAATGGGATGCGATGGTGGGGGAAACCGGAGAATTCCTGCCCCTGCGCCGCTTTGTCCGCCACAAATCCCACATGCAGTCGCCTGGAAGCGAACCAGGGCTGTCTGGGTGAGAGGCGAGTGGTTTAACCACTCGGCCCCGGCGCAGCCTTTTGTGTGTGTGTGTGTGTGTGTGTGTGTGTGTGTGTGTGTGTGTACAGCATAACTCAAAAAGTACCAAACTTGGGATTTAAGTTCAGTATCTCCCAAGGATGCGACATGAAGACATTGAAGAAAATCCTCCCACTCCAAATGCCCTTTGCATGGAAAAATACTCGAAAATTTTGATTCTCTCAAAAATGGCATTAACAGTTTTGATTGAAATATTAAATATATTTACATCACAAATAGAATTTATATCTTGAATTTTCTGGCAATAGCTTCTGAAGAGCTCTTTATTCTGGATGAAATATGATGAATTTTGCAAAAGTAAGTTAGATAGACAAAAACTTACGGCACAAAAATTTAGATTTCCTTAAAACACAATTTGTCATAAGTTTTTTTCGTAGAACATACCATTTCCGAAATATTTCTTGTTATTAATTTCAATTTTGAACTACTTAACTTCATTCTTCGTTTCACCTCTATTTTGTTTTGCTGTTGCAAAGAGAATTAGTTTTAATTGTATCACACAGCGACCTGTCTTTTGAAGATTTCACTATCGCTTTAGCCTATTGTACGCCCGTATTTCCCTTCTACTTACAAGGAAGCAAGTAGTAAGGACATTTCTGCTAATGGCTATCTCGATTAACTCGAAGTAAATAGAAGAACTAGTTTTTAACAAAAACTTGTTACAGAGATGTAGAGAAAGTCATGCGATTGGAGCACATCAGATTTTTTACTTTCTCTACATGTACTATGCACATAATGTATAGAGAAGGAATTGTATTGCACCCAAAAATTCGATACTGAGATTTCACCGCAAACACGTTTTAAGACCTCCGGAATACAAAAAAAGCACTTTTAGATATATGTCCGTGTGTATGTGTGTCTGTCAATGTGTATGTGTGTGTGCGTGTGTGTACAGCATAGCTCAAAAACGAAAAATTTTTAAATACCAAACTTGATATTTAAGTTCAGTTGGATACGACACGAATATTTTCAAGAAAATCTCCCCACCCCAACTACCCTTTAACATGCAAACATTTCGAAAATTTTGATTTTCTCAAAAATGGCTCTAACGATTTTGATTCAACTATGGTATATTAAAGACATTTGCATGGTAAATAAAATACATATTTTGATTTTTTTTTTTTTTTTTTTGGAATAGCCTCTGATGTTATATTTATTATGGATGAATTTTGCGGAGTTTTGCATAGCTTGTAAAGCGTGAGAGATAGAAAAAACTTATTTAATAAAATTGTAGAGCTGATTAAAACACATTTTTTGTTACATATACATATATATTTTTCGTGGAGTTGATCGTTTTTGAGATTAGATTAGATTAGAAAGCATTCTGTAGGTTCGTTTAGGCCAGAAAGCCACTGAACATAGAACTTGTCAAGGCATATACATGTAAACATATGTTTATATACTATGTATTATGAAAAAAAATGTATAATGATCTAGTGCTAAAAGCATAGGTTACAAAAACAACAGAATACTTCTTTTTTTCTTTGCATGCACATAAAAACAAAGAGTATCAAAACATAGTGTTAAATGTATAAATAAATATAATTTCATTATATGTAAAACTAATATTATGTCAGATGACAGTTTTCAAATTATCGATATAATAGTTACTAGTAGTAATTATATAAATTAAAACATGATTATTGTATTATGTACTCTTCATAAATGTCAACAAATTACAATACATATTTACAAATATGTTATACAATTTCCAATGCAAAGATTTACAATTATGTACTAGAGTGTAAAATATCAAAACATCAGGTTTTACAGACCTTGTGTCATTGCTAAATACTAAAAAAATTCATTTGACACATTCGTGCAAGTCAAAGTATAAATCAGTTTAATTTTAATATAAAACACACACACTAATATACACAAAATGCAATACATTGTAATATTTATAAATACAATGATTATTAACGGTATTGTCAGACAGATTTGTCAACTTAAATATTCATCTACAGAGTAAAATGATTTATTGCAAAGGTACTCCTTAAGAGAGGCCTTAAAAGCCCTGAAATTCCTGAGATATCCCTTGTTATTGGTTTCCGCTTTAAAATACTTTTCTCAACCTGGCAATACAAAGAAACGGATTTCAGCCATATAGCAACCAGCTTTTAAAATATTTCACAATCGTTTTAGCCTAGTGTGCTCCCTTATTTCTCTTTTACTTAAAATAAATCACACAATAAGAGTATTTTTGCTAATGCTTATCTCAATTAGCATAAAGTAGATGAAAGAACAGGCGTAGATGTAGAGAAAGCCATGAGTAGAACACATCAGCATTTTTTCAAATGAGCCGCCAACAGTTGATAAAGTGTTACAAGTTAAGTGTGGTTCATAAGAACCACATTTTATAAAGTTTTGTGTGAAATTAGATCTTAAAAGAGGCCGAAATGTAAGTTAAGCATATCAGTTACTTTCTTTTCGCTCGTTTAGATATAAGTTGAGAAAGTTTGTTGCCCCAGCTGGTCAAATGAAATGTTGAAAGTGCAATGTTAAATCAGTTATAAACATTTAACATGTTAAAAGGATGTTTTTTTAATTGTTGAATGCCAAATGTTTATTGTTAAAGTTAAATATTGAACAGTTTGGGCTAGTATTTATGTGGGTGTAAAAATCTGATGTGTTCCATTCACATGAGTTTCTCTGCATCTCTACAATAAATTACCTTTAAAAAGCTTATTCTTCTATTTACTTAATGCCAATCAAGAAAAAAAATTAGCACAAAGGAACTTATTATTGCCTCCTTGTAAGTAGAATGAAATAAAGGAATACATAAGACTAAAGTGATATTCAAAAGCTGGTTGCTATATGATTGAAATACCTTTGTTTGTATGGACAGGAGTTGACAAATTCCCATATGAGAAAAGTATAAGTATTTTAAAGCTGAAAATAATAACAAAGAATATCTCAAAACGGTAAACTGCACGAAAAAAAAGGGTATATAACCTAAATTGTGTGTTTTATGCAAAATTCATCCAGAATAAAGAGATCTTTAGAGGCTATTACCAGAAGATCCAGAAATAAATTTTATTTGCCATATAAATATCTTTAATATACGGTATTTTAATCAAAATCGTTTGAGCCATTTTTGAGAAAATAACATTTTTCGAAAATGTGTCCATGTAAAGAGTAGTTTGGAGTGGGGTATTTTTTCTCAGAATCTTGGTGTCGTAGCTCTAGAAGATATAATTAAATGTCAAATTTGGTATTTTACCAACTTTTCGTTTTGAGTTGTCATGTTCACAGACACACGGACACACACAAACATACACACGCGGACCTTTTTTTCAAAAAATGTTTTTTTTTTATTCCGGTGAGATAGTATCGAATTTTTGGGTGGAATGCAATACCTTCGCTATACTCTATGTGCATGTTACGTGTAGAAAAAATAAGAAGTTGGTTCTTGAAGACACGTTAGGTAAGGTTAGGTTACCTGAATATCATAAACTGTGTTTCTTATGCCGAAGTATCCATCTTGTTCATAAACCACAAATGAAAGGTAACTTTCCATGGGAAAATGCTACGTGAGATCTATTTGTGAACAGTAGAGTGACGGTCATGTTTATAGCCTTGTGGACAAAGCCTTATTTGGTGTTGCGACGGTAGTTCCGTTCCTGTACTTCCTCTCCTAAGAGCCTGATAGAAATGTCAACAGCAGTTCGCCCTGACACGTACATATACAATGTTTTGCGTGACGTAAGCCGCCCATATTCGCACCTTGAGCAGAGACGGAGGGGGCCTCTGGAATTTCCGAGAGCGTGCCTCGAATTGTTAATGCACACATTAGGGTTGTCGAACCGCGACTACTTCGCTCTTAGCGACAAGTCTGCACTTGCAAAATACTTAGCTGATACACAGTGGCTGGGATGCAGTGATGCCAGTTTAGCATTTCCAGAGGGTTTAAATAATGCTTGAACCAATTCTTTTTCAAAACACTTAGCTCACAAACAGTGGCTGGAATGCAGTGATGCCAGTTTAGCATTTCCAGAGGGTTTATAAATAATGCTTGAACCAATTCTTTTTCAAAACACTTAGCTCATAAACAGTGGCTGCAATGTAGTGATACCAGTTTAGCATTTTCAGAGGGTTTAAATAATGCTTGAACCAATTCTTTTTCAAAACACTTAGCTCATAAACAATGGCTGGAATGCAGTGATACCAGTTTAGCATTTCCAGAGGGTTTAAATAATGCTTGAACCAATTCTTTTTCAAAATAAACAGTGACTGGGATGCAATGATGCCAGTTTAGCTTTTCCAGAGAGTTTAAATAATGGTTGAACCAATTCTTTTTTCAAAATACACAGTGGCTGGGATGTAATGATGCCAGTTTAGCATTTCCAGAGGGTTTAAATAATGCTTGAACCAATTCTTTTTCAAAATATTCAGAGCATTTCTAGATGTTTTCAGTTTGCATTACCTGATTGCTCTCTGTCTGTCTGTCTCTCTCTCTCTCTCACGCATATAGTAAGTAGAAAAATATGTGTTCCACTCACATGACTTTCTCTACTAACTTTTGTCACCAAAGTTTATTGCTTTATCTAAATCAGGCTATTCAGATAAACATTAGAGAAATTGTTGTATTCCTTCTAAGCAGAAGGTAAATAAGATAATACATTAGCTTAAAGCGATAATCAAATATAAAAAGCAGGTAGGTATGTGAAACAATGGAAATTATTTCTGTTTGCAAGGCCAGAAGCAAAATAAAACGGAGATGAAACGAAAAATAACTTCCCATTTCAAAAAATCTGATGTGTTCCATTCACATGACTTTCTCCACAGCGCTGTAAAATTATTGTTAAAAGGCATATTCTTCTATCTATTTTATAGATACCTAATCGAGATAACAGAAATTTCTTAATTATTGCTTCCTTGTAAGTAGAAGGAATATAATGATATACACTAAGCTAAAACGATAATCAAGTATTTTAAAGCTGGTTGCCATGTGGTTGAAATCCATTTCTATGAGAGCCAGGAGTTTACAACTTTCAGTGTGAGAAAAGTTAAGTATTTTACATCTGAAACAAATAATAAGGAATATCTCAGAAATTGTCAATTCAACGAAAAAAACGTATATGATATATATTGTGTGTTTTAACGTGATCTACATTTTTGTGTAGTAAGTTTTATCTATCTCTTACGGTTTACCACTTAGGCAAAATTCAGCAAACTTCATTCAGAATAAAGAGGTCTTTAGAGG
Organism: Hymenopus coronatus; assembly: GCA_030762935.1. Lineage (NCBI taxonomy): Eukaryota > Metazoa > Arthropoda > Insecta > Mantodea > Hymenopodidae > Hymenopus > Hymenopus coronatus. The sequence goes on from CM060898.1 coordinate 90,155,798, forward strand.
TTATTCCCATAAAATTCAAGATATACATTTTATTTGCTATATACATATCTTTAATATACAGAATGTTAATCAAAATCATTAGAGCCATTTTTGAGAGAATAAACATTTTCGAAATTTTTTGCACGTAAAGGGTAGTTTGGGGTGGGGGATTTTTCTCAAAACCTTCGTGTTGCATCCCTGGAGGATACTAAACTTAAATACCAAGTTTGGTATTTTACCGACTTTTCGTTTTTGAGTTATCGTGTTCACAGACACAGACACACACACGGACCTTTTTCTGAAAATGTTTTTTTTTTTTAATACAGGGGACCCTAAAAGTGCATTTCCGGTGAAATCTCGGTATAGAATTTTTGGGTGGAATGCAATACTTTCTCTACACAGTATATACATAGTAGTTAGGTGTAGAGAAAGTAAAAATACGTGTTCCACTCACATGACTTTCTCTACTAGCTTCTGTCATAAAATATTGCTTTATATATTCAGATAAGCATTTGCAGAAATTGTTGTATTACTTCCTTCTAAGCGGAAGGGAAGTAAGGTTATACAAAATTATATATTGATTATACAGCAATAGTCAAATGTTTTAAAAACAGATCGGTATGTGCAACAATGGAAATTATTTCTATTTGCAAGGCCTGTAGCAAAACAAAACAGAGACGAGACGAAAAATGACTTCCCATTTCAAAAAAAGTTTAAGTAGTTTAACATTGAAAATAAGGTATACGACATTAAGTGTGTGTTTTAACAAAATCTATATTTTTTGAGTAGCAAGTTTTTGTCTATCTCATACGGTTTACCAGTTATGTAAAAGTCACCCAAATTGAACAGGTCTACTAAAGATATACTCGGAAAATGTAAGATATACATTTTATTTGCCCTGTAAATATGTTTAATATAGGGATTCTAATCAAAATCTTTAAACCTATTTCTGAAAATGGCACACAAACGGACCTCTTTCTAAAATATCTGATATGCTCCATTAACATGTTTTTCTCGACATCTCTGTAAAATATATCGTTAAAAAGCTTATTCTTCTATCTACTTCATGCTAATCGAAATAAGCATTATGCTAAAAGGATAGCCAGATCTTTTAAAAGCTGGCTGCCATGTGCGTAAAACCGTATCTTTGCTTGCCAGGAATTGACAAATTCCCGTATGCTTAAATGTTGATTTTCTCTAAAATGGCTATAACGATTTTCATTAAAATACTGTATAGTAGAGATATTTACATACCAAATAAAATGTATATCTTGAATTTTCTGGGAATAATCTGTGGAGACCTCTTCATTCTGGATAACTTTCGCATAACTGATAAATCGTAAGAAATAGACAAAAACTTACTACACAAAAATGTGGATATCGTTAATTTATATGTTGTACATTTTTTCGTCGAGTGGCCCGTTTTCGAAATATTCCTTGATTGGTTTCAGTTTTAAATTACCCAACTTTTCTCAAAAGTAGCCATGCAAAGTGAACCGAACCTCAATTGTTTCATAAAGCTTAAGAGCTTTTAAAAGGTTTGACTATCCCTTTAGCCTAATCTGTTCCCTTATTTCCTTTCTACTTACAAAGAAGCAAGTAATTAGACCATTTCTGCTGATGTTTATCTCAGCATGATGTAGATAAAAGAATAATCGTTTGTAACAATAGTTTATATTTGGAGCAGTTAGAGAAAGCTATGAACACATCAGATTTGTTTTATTCAAGGGGTCTCAAAACATGTATTTTCGGTGAAATCTCGGTTGTAGAATTTAGGTCGGAATACAATACTTTATACATTATGTATATGGTAGATATATGTAGAGAAAGTAAAAATGTTATTTTTGACCACTTCGGAGTACCTTGTCCCCTTAAAGACGTAGCCGAGTGAAAACCATGATTTTTAGATCAGATCCTGGACGTAGACTTCAGCTGTTTTCCTAACCATTGGAAAAGTCATCTACTGGGGATAGGAAAAGATTACATGAACAATTGGAACAAGCAAAAAAGTGATTGCTTCAGTGGTTGAGTGATCAGGAGCGGAGGTCCCGTGTTCGATTCCCGTCTAGGGCGGAGATTTTTTTAATTTTGTAATTGTTTCATTTGTAGAGCCCCCTTTAACTTAAATGGTCATATCTGGGGATTTGACTTGTGAAACAACTTGTATTGTAGATTTAGAACGCTAGGTTAATCACTTTGTGTTACTAAACACACGCACATTCACTCTCACATTCATACTTCAAGACTCTGTGGGGGATGAAAATAATTGTGGTTAAAGAAAAATTCCCCGGGACTGCCTCCGAGTGGAGTGGTCAGCGAGCTGATTTTTCACCCGGAGGTCCGTGTTCGTTCCCGGCTGGAGCGGGGAATTTTTCTTTAACCAGAATTATTCCCTATCCCCCACAGAGTCTGGAAGTATGTATGTGACAGTGAATATGGTGTGTTTAGTAACATAAAACTGATTAATTTAATGTTCTAAAATCTACAGTAAAAGAAAGGAAGTAAATCGTAGTGGCCAAATAATGTCCTCAAGTCTTAATCGTCACTGTTTTCACATTTCTCTGTTTACCATTTTCGACATAGTAGAAGCTTCCGGGTTTGGGGGCGCTTACACGCATATCTAATGTTATTGCTCATATTAAACCCGCTTGATCCCCACTCCCAAAGCCCGGGGAGAGATGCATAATAAGGCTCGGTGGCTTTTACCGAGGTCACCGGGTCCCTAAGATGTTGCAGCAACAGATGTTATGCGGGGAAAGGTAGGACCAGGGAATGCGATAACTCTGCGTAACGAAACTTGGATCTGACTCAGCGGGGTGCATTAGTCACCCTGTTAACTATGTGGGACGGAAGTGGCGTTACTTTCTTCTGTTTTTGTCGTAACAGCATATGTTGCTTTGTTCTTGGACCTAGCCCTCTTCTGTTTTCCCCACTTCCACAAGCTGCCTTTTAACACCTCTGTCGATATTGAGCAAATTAACAGCGCCAATCATGGAGTGTAGGTGACAAATGTTGGCAGGTAGGTGTTTTGTTGATTTTTTTGTGGAGCAGGATGTTCATTTCTATAGCTCCTTTCAACTGTTATGGTCATGTCGAGAGCTCTGACTGAAACATTTGTCGGTGTTTCTATTCTTTGAATTTTTAGGTTAGAATACTGTAGGTTTTCGCGTTATCAACTTATAGCTTTCTCTATGTACAGTGTGCATAATAGATTCAGAAAGTATTGTATTCCACACAAAAAATTTCACCGGAAATATATGTTTTGAGAACTCTGGAAAAAAAAAAGCATTTTAGAAAAATATCCGCGTGTGTGTGTGGGAGGGGGGCAGCATAAGTAAAAAACGAAAATTCGGTTAAATACCAAACTTGGAATTTAAGCTCAGTATCTTCTAAGGATGCGACACGAAGATTTTCAGGAAAATCCTCCCACTCCAAACTACCCTTTACATGGAATATTTTTAGAAGCTTTTGATTAAAATGTCATATGTTTTAAGCAATTTTTATGAAAAACGAAATGTATACCCTACAATTTCTGGGAATAGCCTCTGAAGATCTCTTTATTCTGGATGAGTTTTGCTAAATTTTGCAGAGATAGACAAAAACTTAGTCCACAACAAATGTAGATCTCGTTAAAACACATAATTTATGTCATAAACTTTTTTCTTGGATATATTCCTTGTTTTTGCTTTCAATTTTAAACTACTTAAAACTTATTCAAGCGGGAAGTCAATTTTCGTTTCATCTCTTTTGGTTTACTCCAGGGAATGCAAAAGAGAACCGAATTTCAATTGTTTCACATGGCGTTAGCTTTTAAAAAATTTACAATCGCTTTAACCGAGTGTATGCCCTTATTTCTCTCCTACTTATAAAAAAATGAGTAATAACAGCAATTCTGCTAATTTTATCTCGATTAGCATGATGTAAATAAAAGAATAATCTTTTTAAGAAAAGTTTATTTGCGGAACAGCTAGAGAAAGTCATGTGAATGGAATATATAAGATATATTTTTACATACACTTCACTCTCACATCCACGCTTTCAGACTCTATGATTGTAGGGAAAGGGGGCTGATTGGCGAAATCAATAATTTTCAATTTAAATATTATGCTTTTAGGATTTTTAATGGAAAAACATTGGATATGTTAAAAGTACGTGGATGCAAAGTTTCACGGAGGTTGCCTGAAGTAGCTACGTCATATTAAAGGCAGTTTTATTTATTTATTCTCCAAAGCTTTAGCTCTAATTTATAAAAGCATTATAGTGTTTTAGTTTATAACATTATAATAAATATTCAGAGCTCATATATAGTTTAAATAAGTAAATATATAAACCATAATTACATCAACGTTTTAAAAATATGACTAATACAATATTTTCTTTTGAATATCTAGGCAATAGGTGGTGTGAAAGACATTTGGCAGAAGTTAAGATGTTCTAAATTAAGTCTTTTTTTAGCATATAACAACACCATGGTACAACAGCTCACAAGAAACCTTGGCCTACCGTCCGGCCGCTGCGTCCCCCATCTCGGTCCATGACAGACGTCATGGATAGGGTGCAGTAGAGGATGAGACGTGGTCAGCGGCTCGAATCCCTTCCGGCCAGTTAATGCGGTCCTCATGACCTAGAGCCGATACTTCTCCATCAAGTGGCTCCTCAATTGTCTCCCCAGGGACCTCACGAGGCTGATTGCACCCCGGTCCAGGTCTCCCAGCGGGGGAAAAATCCCCACGCCTCTACTGGGAATCGAACCCAGGTCTCCCACTTGTCAAGCAGCTGCACTACCACCGCACTAAAGGAGGCGACCCTTTTTAGCATATATTAGACAAATAAAAAGTAAATGGTTGATATTTTGAGAAGAATTTATACAGGAACGTAATGCTTCAGCTGACTTAATTATTTTAAAACGTTCAAAGTATGATTTGAGTTTTCTATGTCCCAAATTTGAAAGGAACTGTACTAAAATAACAAATTGGGTATTTGTGGAAGTTTTGGTTTTTTAGTTACGCTGTTACAGACACGCGGATGGGGGGGGGGGAGGTGAGTTTACGGTTCTTAGAACATTATTTTCAGTGAAATCCAATATCGAATTTTTGGTGCATGGTATACATGGAGAGAGATAGAGAGGGTAAATAAAACATGTTGCCAACATTTTCAAGCTAAATCAGAATCTTTGAAAAAACACCAAAATGTTATAAACAGCATTAAACATGACAATATTTTCCCTATAGCTTCTAAAGAATCAGTGGATTACAAGATGCTATCAGTTTTTCTTTAAGGAAGATATGAAGGCAAATCCGTTATACAGTGTGTAGCAAGTAAAAATAAAATATGATTTGCTTCATTCACATGACTTTCTCTACATCTCTGTAAAAATGATTGTTAATAGACTTATTCTTCTATCTATTTAATACTAAAATGTTAGCAGAAACGGTCTTATAACTTAGTTCCTTTATAAGTAGAAGTAAAAGTAAGGGAATACATTAGGCTAAACCGATAGTCAAATGTTTTAAAATGTGGCTGCTATGGGATTAAAATCCATTTCCTTGCGTGGCCAAGTGTTGAGAAGTTCCCATGTGAGAAAAGTTTAAGTATTTTAAAACTGAAATCAATAACGAGAAATATCTCGAAAATGTCCAACTCCAAGGAAAAAATGTATAAGACATAAATTGTATGTTTTATTGTGATCTACATTTTTTGTGCGGTAAGTTTTTGTCTTATCTCATAGGGTTTAGCAGTTATGCAAAATTCAATAAAAATCGTCAAGAATAAAGAGGTCTTTAGTGGCTGTTCCCAGAAAATGTCAGATGTGCATTATATATGGCATGTAAATATTTTAAATATAAGAGATTTCAATCAAAATCGTTAGTCATTTTTGAGAAAATAAAAATTTTCGACACCTTTTTCACGTATAGGGTACTTTGGGGTGGGAGATTTTCTTGAAAAGCTTCGTGTTGGATCCTTGGAAGATATCAAACTTAAATACCAAGTTTGGTATTTAACGGTCCCTTCGTTTTTAAGCTATACTGTACACACACATGCGCGCGCGCGCCCCCTTTTCCCAAAAATGTTTTTTTCTGGATTCAGGGGAACCCAAAACATGTATTTCCGGTGAAATCTCGGTATAGAACTTTTGGGTGCTATACACTATGTAGGTACATAGTACATGTAGAGAAGGTAATAATGACTCACTGCTTTACCTCTTACTCCACGCTGGTGGTCGGTTGCTATGTTTTAGAATTAATCTTGTGAGCAGAATACTAAAGCTCATTCATTACTCAGCATCCAGAAGTATTCTAAGTTGACCAACATTATCCCGTTAAGCAAAATGAACATTTCTCGTCTTCCTTATTCCAAAAGCAAGAATTTTCATTCTCTCTGGCTGCTTCAAAATTCTGAGGTCAACGCCACTAGCCAAATTACGTCAGCCCTGCGAATTGTTTTTATCTTCCCTTCTCTGCATACTAAGTATTATATTCCATCCAAAAAATTCGATACAAGATTTCACCGAAAACAGGTGTTTTGAGGGCCCTAGAAAAAGTACCGTGTGTGTCTGCCATTTATGAGAAAATCAAAATGTTTGAAAATGTACCACGTAAAGGATAGTTTGGTTGCGCGGACTGAAATCACCGCATCATTGGGAGATACCAAGTTTGGTATTTAACAGACTTTTGCTTTTTACTTTCTCTAGCACCGTATGTACAATGTACATAGGGATAGAGAAGGTATTGCACTCCACCCAAAAATTCGATACCGAGATTTCACCAGAAATATATGTTTTAGGGTCCCCTGTATCCAAAAAAAAAAAGCATTTTCAGATAAAGGTCCGTGTGTCAGTGTGTCCGTGTGTCTGTGAACACGATAACTCAAAAACGGAAAGTCGGTAAAATACCAAACTTGGTATTTAAGTTTAGTATCTTCCAGGGATGCGACACGAAGATTTTGAGAAAAATCCCCACCCCAAACTATCCTTTACATGGAACTTTTTTCGATTTTTTTTTATTTTCTTAAAAATGGCTCTAACGATTTTGATTAAAATATCGTATATTAAAGTTTCTTACCTAGCAAATAAAATGTATATTTTGAATTTTCTAGGAATAGTCTCTAAAGACTGGGACTTTATTCTGAATGAATTTTACGGAATTGTGCATTACTGCTAAACCGTAAGAGATGGACAAGAACTTACTGCATGAAACATGTAGAACACGTTAAAACACACAATTTATGTCATATACATTTTTTTCGTGGAGTTGATCATTTTTAAGATATTCTTAGTTTCTCGTTTCTGCTTTGAAAAACATACTTTTCTCATACAGGAATTTGTTAACTCCTGCCCATACAAACAAAGTAACTTCAATTACATAGCAACCAGCTTTTGGCTATCATTTTAACCTATGGTACTCTATTTTGCTTCTTCTTACAAGCAAGCAAATAATGAGGCTAATTCTGCTAATGTTTCTCAATTAGAATGAAGTAAATAGAAAAATAAGCTTTTTAACTACAATTTGTTGCAGAGATGTAGAGAAAGTTATGTGAATGGTACACATCAGATTTTTTTAGTTATGCTGTGAACACACACATGCACGCGCGCCTTTTTCTAAAATTGCCTTTTATTTTATTCAGGAAACCTCCAAACATATTTACAGTGAAAGCTCGACATCGAATTTTTGGGTGGAATAGAAGAGGAGCCTTATCTAACTACATGTACATCGTATTTACATACGTGCTAGAGTAAGTAAAATGGATGATACCACAAAAGGTTATTTGAAATAAACTTCTCGCACAATACTCACACACGCACACACACACGCAAACTAAAATGCTTTACATTCAGGAGTCTTAGAACATGTATTTTCAGTGATACCTCGCTTTATTATTCCAATTTTTGGGTGGAATGCAATATCTTCTCGTTTTACTAAATGGAGTGTGGAAGTAAAATTATCCATTGCATAGTTCATTATACAACATTGCGTCATCCAAACTCTACAACGGCACTTTAGGAAATTTCACCCAGTGCCATAATAAATCTGATGCGTCTAAAATTTTCCGCAGTGTATGTTTACACGATGCGTGGGGGGTCCCTGCTGGCGCTGCAGTATTTGAGTTGCAGCGTGGCATTCTGGTGACGTCACTGTTGATTCATAACATTATCTTAAAAGGCACGAGATGGTAGACAGCTTGTATGCGTGTCGAAGGTTTTATTTACCACTTTAGTGTTTATGTTGTTGCTAGCTTGCACTAGGTTCATTGTCCAATGTCAATAGGCTTCCTGGAAAACTGAAAGATAATAGAGTTGTCACAGGAAAAGGTTTTATCTTCAAAGATCACCTCAGGAACTCATAAATTTTCCAAGAAGGTGCCTTTGTTAAATAAGCACGAAACAAAATATTTGGATTAAAGATTTGGAGCTTTCTCGGTGTTGATTATTAGTTATTACATATGACTTGACAGGATAGCAACCGAGTTAGACTGGAATCAAAGAAATCCAAGCTTTCGACCATCTTGACTCTGTGGTCTTCGCCAGGGAACTGAAGAACAACAGTCAAGATGGCCGAAAACTTGGATTACTTTGATTCCAATCTAACTCGGTTGCTATCCCGTGAAGTCATCTGTAATAAAATATTTGGACTTCAATGGACTGTGCACTAAATTGCTATACAATAACCAACTCCCTTTCACAATTTCAATTACAGAGTGGCATTAATTCCGGACATTTTTCTTTCACTAGCACGTGTGTACAAACAATGTATATCGTAGCTATAGAAGGTATTTATTCCATCCAAAAATTCGATGTTAAGATTTTACCGGAAATATATGTTTCGATGTTCCCTGAGTCAAAAAAAAACAAAACAAAAACAACAACAACAACATTGTATGTGTGTGTCAGCATAGCTAAAAACGAAAAGATATTTACTCACGACACTTTCCTTCTTGCTATACTTGCTCATCAACCTTTCATTCATCATCATTTACAATAGATTTAGCTCGTCTTTGGAATTCCCTACCTGAAGACGTAAGGGACTGCCGGAACGTTATACTGTTCAAACAGAAAATATGGCATACATTTATAATCAAGCTAATCTGCTGCTGTATTAATATGATAAATATATCACTCTAATTTGTTGTTAATAATAGTTTATGAGCTGGCAAGTAATATGTATTTCAATTGTAAATATGACAAATATGCGTTTCAATGTACATGAATATTTTTACTTAAAATAATTTTGTTTGCATCTTTTTTTTTCTTTCTTTTCATTTCAGTATACTTGCACTTTTTATATTTGTTTTCATTAAGTTGTATAGAATTGTATTTTTGTTCTTCATTCATTGTATCACGGCTATATTGAATTTAATATATTGCCTGGTAGAGTGGAAAAGAAGGCCTTATGGCCTTAACTCCAACCAGGATAAATAAATAAATAAATATGTATTTATTTATCAAACTTGGCATTTATGTTTAGTATCTTCCAAAGATGTGACATGAAGGTTTTCAAGAAAATTCCCTGTCCACAAACTACCGTTTACAGGGAAAACTTTATGAAATATGTTTCTAAAAAATATATCTAATGATTTTGATTAAAATACCGTATATTAAAGATATTTATATTACAAATAAAATGTATATTTTGAATTTTCTGGGAATAGACTCTTTAATCTGGATGAGTTTTGCAGAATTCCATAACAGTTAAACCGTAACAGATAGACAAAAACTTAATAACCTAATATTGAGATCACGTTAAAGTGCTTAATTTTTTCATATACGATTTTGAGATATTCCTTGTTATTGGTTTCAGTTTTTAACTACCTAATTTTTTCAAATGGGACTATGCAGAGCGAACTAAACCTCAATTGTTTCACATAGTAACCAGGGTTTAAAAGATAATGTATTTCCTTATTTCCCTTCTACCTACAATGAAGTAAATAATAAGACCAATTCTGAAAATGTTTAATAGCAATTAGCATAATATATATGACAGAATAATATTTTGTAAGAATAGTTTGTATTAGGAATAGCTAGAGAAAATCATGTGAATGGGAGACATCAAATTTTTGTTAAATTAACTTTCAATTTTGAATATAGAATTGAACTGTTATTCAGGGTTAATTTTATGTGATGAATTATAACTAGGAACTATTACCTTAATACAGCATTGAAGTGTTCACCATAAACCAGAGCTAATTTGGACCAACTTGGGAATATATATTATTTTAATAATGTATACAAATGTACTACTTTTGTTGTATTCAATGTGAAAATTGTTATTATTGCTATCATATTACAGAGATCACAATACAGACAATATTTGAGATTTTCAACTGGTTTCAATAATAAAAAATAAAAAATCTGATGTGTTCTATTCACGTGACTTTCTCTACATCTCTGCAACAAATTATTGTTAAAAAGCTTACGCTTCTATACTTCATTCTAATCAAGAAAAACTTAACAAAAATAGTCTTTATTATTTATTTTCTTGAAAGTAGAAGCGAAATAAGGGAGTACCATAGGTTAAAATGATAGTCAAAAGCTGGTTGCTATGTGACTGAAGTTCCTTTGTTTTTATGGACAGGGGCTCACAAATTTCTGTATGAGAAAAGTAGGTATAAGTTTTTTTAAAGCTGAAACTGAAAACATGGAATATCTAAAAAAAAAATATCAACTCCACGAAAAAATGGATATAACAAATTGTGTATTTTAACGTACTCTACAATTTTTGTTTGGTTAGTTTTTGTCCATCTCATACGGTTTAGCAGTTATGCAAAATTCCGTAAAATTCATCCAGAATGAAGTAGTCTTCAGAGCTACTCCTAGAAAATTCAAGATATAAGTCTTATTTGTCAGGTAAATATATTTAATATACGATGTTTTAATCAAAATCGTTAGAGCCATTTTTGAGAAAAACAAAATTTTCGAAAAAAGTTCCACGTAAAGGGTAGTTGGTGGTGGGGGATTTTCTTGAAAATCTTAATGTTGCATCCTTGGAAGATACCAAACTTAAATACTGACTCACACACGCACACGCACACACACACAGACCTTTTTCCAAAATTGTTCTTTTTTTTTTTTGATTCAGGGGAATCCATCTCGGTATCGAATTTTTGGGTTATTACAACACTTTCTCTATACACTATTACATACTACGTGTAAAGAAAGTAAAAATCGTTACCCTGTGTAACATTCAATATATGTATATATATATATAAGGAGTATTACCATTATAGTAAAACAGCCAGCATAATTGGTGATAACTATTTAATATTACCCTGATACTAAGTGCTTACGATGGTAAGTCGCCAATAAGGTAGTTCTCTAAAGGGAAATATACAGGTTGGTTGAACCAGGTAAAAATATATAACCAGTTGAAAGATTGAATGTCATACCGACATGTTATCACAATAGCTCAATGGTTAGAGCAATCTCATGGAGAGCGGGAGAACCATGTTCAAATCCCGACTGTGGCATTGAATGTTTCAACCGGTTGCAATAACATGTAACTTGTTACATAATAGAACGCGATTTTGTTATAGCTTTGTAACCAGTTATACTGTGCTGTTAATCTTGTGCACCCGGCTTAAATTACGGATATAGGAAATTTGAGTAAGAAAGCGAAAACAAATTTTACAAGAAACCGGATCTGACAGCAACAGTTTCAGTTCATGGGGCTTTCCTGGTGGCAGTTCTGTGTACTGGTATAGCGTTTGCTTCTGACAGCAGACAGTCCAATAACTAACATTCTGGCAGCAAGAATCTGAGTCACAATTGACCACATCACGTTCCAGTGAAAGAGAAAATAGTGGTACACTCCGGTATGCGGCACCTTCAGCGGCCTGCATGGCTTGTCTTATTCCAGCGTGACACAAAGTAACTAGAGCTTTTGGCTCCTCTACCATTCATCCTTAAACATCATTGTTAGCTAGTATGAAATAATACTACAAGCTGTTAAACAAACTAATGTTTTGAAATACTGTTAAAAACGAACTATACGCAAATTTGATTATTTCGGGAGGACAGGCATTTGTTCTTTTTTGCTTTCTCTACACGTACTATCTACATAGTGTATAGAGAAGCTATTGCATTCCACCCAAAAATCCACTACCAAGAGCTCACCTGAAATACATGTTTTAGGGTCTCCTGTATCTAAAAAAGACTTTTCTGGAAAAATGTCCGCGTGTGTCTGTGAACACGCTTACTCAAAACTGAAAAGTCGGTAAAATATCACGAATAAATACGACACGAAGATTTTGAGAAAAATCCCCCACCCCAAACTACCCTTTACATGGAAAAAAAATCTAAAATTTGATTTTCTTAAAAATGGCTCTAGTGATTTTTATCAAAATACAGTATATTAAAGATATTTATATGGAAATTAAAATGCATATCTTGAATTTTCTGGGAATATCATCTAAACACCTCTTCATTTTGAATGAATTTGCGTAAGTAATTTATCGTAAAAGATAGACAAAAACTTACTACAAAAAAAACCTGATGTGTTCCATTCACATGACTTTCTCTACATTCCTGCAACAAGTTAAAAAGCGTATGCTAATATTTACTTCATCCAATCGAAAAAAATAAGCATAAATAGTCTTATTACTTGCTTCCTTGTAAGCAGAAGCGAAATATGGGAGTACCATTGGTTAAAGTGACAGTCAATAGCTGGTTGCTATGTGACTGAAGTTTCTTTGTTTGTATGGACAGGAGTTAACAAATTCCCGTATGAGAAAAGTATAAGCTTTTCAAGAATGAAACCAAAAACAAAGAATATCTAAAAAATGATCAACTGCACGAAAAAAAAATGTGTATAACATAAATTGTGTGTTTTAATGTGCTTTACATTTTTTGTGTGGGAAGTTTTTGTCTTATCTCCTACGGTTTAGCAGTTATGCAAAATTCCTCACGAATAAAGTATTCTTCAGAGGCTATTCCCAGAAAATTCAAGATATACATTTTATTTGTCAGGTAAATATCTATAATATACGATATTTTAATCAAAATCATTAGAGCCATTTTTTAGAAAACCAACATTCCATGTAAAGGGTAATTGGGGGTGGGGGATTTTCTTGAAAATCTTCGTGTCGCATCCTTGGAAGATACCAAACCTAAATACCAAATTTGGTTTTTAACGGACTTTTCGTTTTTCACCTATGCTGTCCACAGACACACGCACACACACACACGAAACTTTTTGTAAAACTCTTTTTTTTTTTATTCAGGGGGACACAAAACATGTATTTCCGGTGAAATCTCGGTATCGAATTTTTGGATGGAATACAATTCCGTCCTATACACTATATACATAGTTCGTATAGAGAAAGTAAACATTTAGATCACGTTAAAACACACAATTTATGTCATAGGTATACGTTTTTTTTTTTTTTTTTTTCTTTTTTTCCGTGGGATTCACCATTTCTGAGATGTTCCTGTTATTTGTTTCAGATTTAAAATACTTCTCATACGTGAGTTTGACAACCGACAATGCAAAGAAACGGATTTCTAGCACATGGCAACCACCTTTTAAAATATTTGACCATCGGTTTAGCCTAGTGTTTAAGTTTATTAGCCTTCTACTTACAAGAAAGCAAATAATAAGACCATTTCTGCTCATGTTTATCTCGATTAAAATGATGTAGATAGAAGAATACGCGTTTTAACATTAATTTGTTACAGATATGTAGAGAAAGTCATATGAATGAAATACACAGAGTTTTTATCTCTTTGAAAATTAACCCCGGTTTACAGTAATAATTATGATTATACTGACGAAAGAAACTGTTCGCTAACCTCTCCGTGTGGAAGAGAATTCATTGCCGCGTGAAATGAATATGCATACGAATTCGGTCGAGCTGAATGGGGACGGGCTTGGCACACATGCAGTTGCCGTTCTAACAACAGCGGAAGTTTTCTCAGTTCCCTGAAGGGACAGAATCATGGGAATCTGACTTTGGCCCCAATGCCTGGCCACAGGCGGAGTCTGACATAGCTCAGCGGTTTAAATCGCGTGCCCGGAAGAACTTCTTTACGATAACAGTGAAACGTTATTGGGACATGCGCAGTCCATTCTGACGAAAACTGAATATCTGACTTGCTGTCTTCACGAGCTTATTATCTCTTCGGGATTATTGTTTATATTCTGGTCGTGAGCTCCGACAAGTCAGAGATTTATATTTCGTCCTTCAAAGCTGAGATAGATCTCAACCAGGACATTAAAACGTGTTCATTCTGGTACTTCTAGAAAAACGCTTTGAGAGAAGAGTAACAGGGCAAAGGGTAGACAACGGAGGGGACACACCTCAGCATTGCGACATACGCTAATTTAATGATAATGATCATTTATTTCACAATTTGGAATTTCCCATTGTTGGAGAATTCTTTTTGCTGAATCTCTTTTGCCATTAATGAAGTAAGTAGCACAATGCACCATTTTTGTACAAAATCACGTCTCTGCGTTATTGTTAGCCTAATTAACAATATATTTTATTTTAACACTTGCTGTCTTTCTCAAGTAGAAAAAAAAAAACAATAGAAAACATTTACTTTGATTTTAACAGAAAAGGATACTGATTGACTCTAGTTTCCGTAGAACATTTGCCAGATAGTTCTCGTAATCTATCTTTTGCGTCAAATATATGTTCGCTGATTTGAAGATTTATTTATTTATTTTTATTAAAGTGGAAGGTCTGAAAAATGACGTGTCCCATTTTATTTTCCAACGCATACTACACTTAATCGCAAATTAGTTTCAGTAGCTATATATCAAATTCTCTACGTCTACTCAGAGTGAATGGGAGCTATTCCGTACATAATCGTAGTCCCTCCCGGGAAAACTTTCCTGCTCTTGCCGCTAGGGGCGCTTGCTGTCGAAATACCAGCTCTAGCACGGTCTCTATACCGACCAGGGATGAAGAGAGGGAACCATAGGAGGCCAGAGAGATCTGTGGAAGTCTCTAACCTTTTAATCATTCATCTGGAAAGATTATGTTTATGCATGAGAATTGGCTATTGCCAGGAAGCAGGTATCAATTAATGTACCTATTAAATTCGGGATAATTTTGCATTAAAAAGTGTGCACATATGCATTGTGTGAGTATGTGTGTGTGTGTGTGTGTGTGTTTTTTTTTTTTTTTTGGGTCGTGTGAAGTCCCCTTCGTCCGCTAACTCGAAATAATTAATGCTCTAATATTTTGAAGCACTCTTAATTCAAAATTCAGGTTCTTCTAACAAGAACATGGGACAATCATATTTTAAATTAATTTTCTACATTATTTCATCATCAATCTTGTATCTAGTTTTTCTACTAGTATATCACTTATATCTGTGTATATCCATATATAACTTTTGGTAGCAAATTTTAAATAAATCTGAGTTTTAGGACAATTTTTTCAACGATTACTATGCGTGCACATTGCCTTTGGCGCTAATTTTATGGGGTAGCGAGTGCCGGGAAGAAGAGCGCTCCCCATACTGTCTTTCCGCAGTTTTGTCAACCAGAGAAAGTTTCTTTCTTTGAGGACCTCAGACAATATAGTGCAAAGGTTGTCTTATTTACCGCACACTAGCTGAATTATTAATCGAAACAAAACGCATGTGCGGAAACTCTGAGATCTACAAACAGAATGCATCTTAGCATGTATTGGCAACTCTGAGATCTACAAACAGAATACTATCTTAGCATGCGCGGGAACTCTTGAGACCTACAAACAGAATGAAATCTTAGTATTGAATCCATATATATATATATATATATATATATATATATATATATATATAGTGCGCTATACAGCCAAATATATATATATATATATATATATATATATATATATATATATATATAGCGTTGCTCTGTTGTGCTTCTGAAATTGCGCGAAACCTACCGAATAAAGACTAGGGAGCCGAGCGCCCATGAAAACATGCATGTATAGTATATGACTTTAAAAAGTAACTTTAATGTCAATTTTTCAAACATTTTAGGTCTTCTAATTCCGGGTCGTGTTCGTCGCTATAACATTGCCCAATAGTAGATATATAAGATCTTTCACTTTTAAAATACTTAAATTGTTCTCAAACGGCTATTAGTCATTCCTGTTTCTTTTGTTTTATTCTAGGCCATGCAAAGAAAACCGTATTTTAGTCCCATAGCGACAGCTTTTAAAACTATTTAGATTTATTTTCCTTCTCTTTATAAGAAAATCAAGCAATGAGGTCCTTTTGCTAATGTTTATCTTATTTAGTTTTAATAAATAGAAGAATAAGCTTTTGTAAGAATAGTTTGTTACAGAATAGGTGAGAAAGTCATGTGAATGGAACACGTCATATTTTTATAATCTAGAAATAGTCTTTTAACTCCGGTCGTGGAAAAAAGTAATTTAACTGGATAATGTTTATGGTATGTTATCTAACCTTACTACCAGAGTTCAACGGATTTCACAATCGTTAAATAAGGGACTGTTATTTTAGTACCTACTGACAGGCCCCATACATCCTCGAACTAACAACTCGTAGAATGTATTTGCTACGCTGTGTATTTATTGGCATTGCCCTAAGTACCACTTTGTGACGCCAGAGGCGCCGCATCAGAGGACACACTCATAATTTATATCTGTTTTATCCTCAGCCTATAATTTTATTGTTTTAATTGCCGATGCGGTGACTGACTCTGCTTCTGCTCATGTTACGATCGGGTGAGATGGACGGGTTTGTTTTTTCCGGTTATCTCTTTTTCCCATTCTTTCTTCCTGGAACCACGTATTACGGTAGTTAGCTTTAAATGATTGCGCTTCGAACTCATTTGCACAAAAGTAATTACTTGGGTCATTCTGGCCTCAGCTCAGTAATAAAATGACCTTAACTTGAACGGATACTTCCATTGGAACAACTTTCAGTCACTGAACACCTGAAACGAACAATGAGAATCGAATTATGTTGACTATTTCATTCATGACATGTGATCGCATAAAATTCTAA
Source organism: Hymenopus coronatus (assembly GCA_030762935.1). NCBI lineage: Eukaryota > Metazoa > Arthropoda > Insecta > Mantodea > Hymenopodidae > Hymenopus > Hymenopus coronatus. Next base: position 90,172,737 of record CM060898.1, read on the forward strand.
CCAATCGGAACTCATTATCACTGCATTGTAATCGTTTTTTTTATCGCACCCACGTGCATTTGTTTTCTCTCTGAATATCAGGTGCAGTGATATTCCCGTACATAATGACGGAAGTTCCAATAGACATATTAATTGCAATCATGTTTTACTAAACCAAAATAATAGAATGCAGCAATTCAAAAATATCTGAAATGTATCATATGGACGTAGAGTTGGAGTGATTTCAATGCAAATATACGTCAAGACAAATGGGATTTTAGGAATATTATTCTTCGTGTCCGTATAGGCTAGTCATTGCTATTTTATTCACCAAATAGTTGCACTAAATACAACTTGAGCTACAACTTTTCTCTAGATAAATTCGCGAGCAGTTCTCGTTATATTACTTATGATAATATATGTCATTGTACTCAAAAACAAGTAGCTCATAATTAAGTTAACTTCTACTTTATACTAGTGTTCACAAGCGAGTGGAGAGGGGAGAGGCAAGTCCCGTGCGCTGCTAAGCTTGTGCTATTGCTATAGGTGGATATAGAAGCTTAAAGTTCTGTAGTAAAGATAAAGGTCTGTTGTGAAGTCGGTTAAATATACCAAACATCGTATTTAAGTTCAACGTCTTGTATGGATTTTACATGAAGATTTTCAAGAAAATCCCCCACAGTAAACTACTGCTTACGAAGGAAAATATTATTTTTTATTTTATCAGAATAGCTCTATTACTTTTATTACAATATCACATTTTTAAGTTAGTAGGCATGAAAAATAAGATGTATTGTATTTTTTGGGAATAGCTGTGAAGTGCTTTTTATTCTGAGGAAATTTTTCATAAATTATAAACTGTAAGGATTGGGCATACATTTCTATACAAAAGATGTATATTTTTTAAATTGTATACAAATAAATTTGTGCGGCGTTTCCAAGATATTATTTATTATAGGTTTGAATTGCTAAATGCATTATAGTTTTTCAACAGCAAAATAACAAGAAGATTTATTTGCTGTGTTGTTGCAACGAGAAGTTCCTTGAATACCATCATCTAGCAACCAGCTCTTAGATTTCATTATCGCTTAAGTCTAGTGTGATATACGGAAATCTGTAAATTGTAATTGTGTGTAAAATATCTTGAGGGTAAGCAATTGCGTGGGAGAAGGTCCTAAATTCAAAGGGCCGCCTAAATTATATATGATTTGTACTAAATACACTCAATTCAATTTAGCATAGGATACTCCCTTATACCTACAAAGAAATGCTCAATATGACCAATTTTGCAAATGGTTGCTTCGATGCAAACTGAAATAGAAGAATAAGTTGTAAGTATACTTGTTGAGGAGGAGGTAGAGGAGGAGCAGGAGGATAAGCTGGTGGAGGAGGAGGTGGTGGAGGAGGAGGAGGAGGAGGAAAAGAAGGAGGAGGAGTAGGAGGAGGTGGTGGAGGAGGAGCAGGAGGAGGTGGAGGAGGAGCAGGAGGATAAGGCGGATGAGGAGGTGGTGGAGAAGGAGAAGGAGGTGGCGGAGGAAAAGGAGGAGGTGGAGGAAGAGGAGGTGTGGAGGAGGAGGAAGTGGTGGATGAGGAGGAAGAGGAGGAGGAGGAGGAGGTGGAGGAGGGAGAGGAGGAGGAGGTGGTGGAGGAAAATGTGGTGGAGGAGGATGAGGAGGAGGTGGTGGAGGAGAAGGAGAAGGTGTAGGAGGAGGATGAGGAGGTGGTGGAGGAGGATGAGAAGGTGGTGGAGGATGAGGAGGTGGAGGAGGAGGAGGAGGAGGAGGAGGAGGAGGAGGAGGAGGAGGAGGAGGAGGAGGAGGAGGAGGAATAGTAACTATGTATTCGGGTCCTCAAACCTGCTTCGTAAATTTCGTTCTCTATAGATTTCTATACTTCGCTTCCTCCTTCAGCAATCAAAATTTCCCTCAAATCGTCTTCTTCTGAGTCTAATTGTTCCTTCTAACTTTCCTTCTATAACGTTATGTAACAGGCAGTTTCTTCTCAGAATGTGCTATATCCAGTTTTCGTTATTTTTTTCCTGCGAATTATGTAGGATTGATTTCTTCTCAGAACCTCGTCTTTTGTCAGTGCGCTTTATACAGGATGGCAGATGAATAAGCTCAAATATTTGTAACAGCGTTTGAGGATAATATGATGATCCACCATTTGCAGCTTTTTTGCAAATTTCTAAGGTTACGTAGAGGAGGAAAATTTCACCATGCTTTTGGAATGACTATTATTCCCTATCTCAGTCGCTCGCTGATTTGTTTACGTAAAAGAACACACGGTTAACCCACCTCTGCCCTTTGCCCTCCCCGCCTATAGGTAAAATTTGAGTTTTATATATAGACACTTTAACTGATTTGGTTCTCAGCGTTCCATTATTTATTGGGCTTGAAAGACGGTTTGATTTTGGCCAGGGGCCTCTTTATTAGGCTTGAAGTTCTTTTACGTGCCGTAAATCTACAACAACGGCTTTAATTCCATTTCGAAGGAAGCCATGCTAAGGATTTTTAGAGGGCCACACCGTGGCCAAGTGGTTAGACCACTCGCCCTTCACCGTGACGGCCCGGGTTCGATCCCAAAAATAAAGTGGCACAGGGACGGGTTTCCCCCGCCAGCTCATTCCACCGCTGCTTTATCTTCATTGCATGTATCATCGGTATCATCGCCTGCGGTGCCATTTGCAGTAAAAGCGGTAAAAAAAAACTCTAGAGACCGGGGGAAATCCGTGGTTCAAATCCCGGCTATTTACCTATCTAACTCCTGTCCTACACACGGCTTCTGGGGGGGGATCAATTAAATTAAAACAATAAGAATAGTTTGTTTGCAAAACGGATAAAGTCATGTAAATGGAACACATGCGATTTTTACTTTCTCTATACGCACTATGTACATAGTGTATAGAGAAGGTATTGCACTCCACCCAAAATTTCGATACTGAGATTTCACCGGAAATATATGTTTTAGGGTCCTCAATATCAAAAAAAAAAAAAAGCATTTTCACAAAAAGGTCCGTGTGTGTGTGTCCGTGTGTCTGTGAACAGGATAACTCAAAAACGAAAAGTCGGTAAAATACCAAACTTGGTATTTAAGTATAGTATCTTCCAGGGATGCGACATGAAGATTTTGAGAAAAATTCCCCTACCTCCAACTACCCTTTACATGGAACTTTTTTCGAAAATTTTGATATTCTCAAAAATGGCTCTAATGATTTTGATTAAAATTTCGTATATTAAAGATATTTATTTACCTGACAAATGTATATCTTGAATTGTCTGAGAATAGCCTCTGAAGAGTAGTTTATTCTGGATGAATTTTACTGAATTTTGAATAACTGCTAAACCGTAAGAGATGGACAAAAACTTACTGCACAAAAAATGTAGAGCACATTAAAACACACAATTTATGCTATACCCATTTTTTTTCCTGGAGTTCGTCGTTTTTGAGACATTCCTTATTTTTGGTTTCTGCTATGAAAAAGTATGCTTTTCTCATACAGGAACTTGTCAACTCCTATCCATATAAACAAAGGAACTTCATTGACATAGCAACCAGCTTTTGACTGTCACTTTAACCTATGGTAGTCCCTTATTTCGCTTCTACTTACAAGGAAGGAAGTAATAAGACTATTTCTGCTAATTTTTTCTGATTAGCATAAAGTAAATAGAAGTATAAGCTTTTTAAGAATAATTTGTTGTAGGGATATAGAGAAAGTCCTGTGAATGGTACACATCAGATTTTTTAAAATAGTAAGGGGAGGGAGAGAGAGAGAAAGAAGGGGGGAGAAGGAGAGAGATATTCAGGGGATGTGTATGTTGGGCAAAGATATATTATTATTATTGTTATATCGTGATTACAAGAATGAAACAGTCACAACAGCATTTCCGGAAACTCCGAACGACGTAATTGAAACACAGCAGATGAGTCAATATGCTTGTTTGCATAAAGGCAAAAACTGGTTTCGACCATCTTAGGTGAAATTCCTATATCACCTTTCAAGATAGACTGTAGCATTAATTATAACATGTTATCCGAAGAGTATGATTACTCTTGCAAATCAGGTCTTACCAGCAAAGGAATTTCCGCTATTTTCAGAGTGCGTGGATGTTTCATCAGCTTGGCAAACCTACAAAAACCAAGTAATCTGTTTGTGCGATGAGATAAATATGGTGATTCATTATCGATCTCTATTCACACAAACAGGTGGGTTACTGTCCCTGAAACTTCAGACTGCGGGCACTCCTTAAAACCCCTCGTGAATTCTGATTACTTTTTAATGTCTGAAGGTCTGCTGCTGCTGCTGCTCCCTTTGCTGCTGTAGGTGCCTTATTTTATGCAGATACCTTATGGAGTTGTTTATATAACTACCGAGGTAGTTGCTCCGCGGTAAGGCTTGCCTTTGGTTCGATTCCCGACGATTATGACTATGGATTTTTACTTTCTCTATACGTACTATGTACACAGAGCACAAATAGTAATAGACATCGAAGTTCTGATTGTCTGTAGGGGCATTTATAGGGCGTGTCTTCTGATATCCGCTAGCCCCTCCGTCACTCTAATTGGCGAAGGAGGAGGGGTTGTAGCTTGCTGTTGTAGTACACGTTACCTAATCTCGCTTCAATTGAGTAAGGTGGCTATATCTATCAGCGAATGAGTTGACAAACCCAGCATAGGTATGCTCTATTGGTTCGATATAGAACACGCACCTGCAAGGTGACAGTATCAGCCAATAAAATAAAAACATGAGTAATAAAGTACCCTATAAACGGTAAGGAATACGGTGCCGGTTTCTTTTTTGTGCCTTTTGTACATATTGTATAGAGAAGGTATTGTAATGCACCCAAAAATTCGATACTGAGATTTCACCGGAAATAATATTTTCTGTCCCCTGAATCCAAAAAATGTATTTGTAGAAAAAGGTTGGTATTTTAAGTTTGGTATCTTCCAAGGACGTGACACAAAGATTTTCAACAAAATGCCCCCCACATCAACTACTCTTTACCTGGAACTTTTTTCGAAAATTTTGATTTTCTCAAAAATGGCTCTAACGGTTTTGAATAAAATATCGTATACTAAAGCTATTTACCTGTGAAATAAAATGTATATCTTGAATTTTCTGTGAACAATACTTTATTCTGGATGAATTTTACGGAATGTTGTATAACTGCTAAACCGTAAGAGATGGACAAAAACTTACTACACAAAAAATGGAGAGCACGTTAAAACACACAATTTATGTTATATACGTACATTTTTTCGTGGAGATGATCGTTTTTGACATATTCCTTGTTTTTGTTTCAGCTTTGAAAAACTTGTACTTTTCTCATATAGGAATTTGTTAACTCCTGTCCATACAAACAAAGGAACTTCAGTCACATAGCAATCAACTTTTGACTCTTTAACCTACGGTACTCCCTTACTTCGCTTCTACTTACAAGGAAGCAAGTAATAAGACTATTTCTGCTGATTTTTTTTCAATCAGAATGAAGTAAATATAAGCATAAACCTTTTAACAATATTGCTGAGATGTAGAGAAAGTCATGTGAGTGGAACATCAGATTTATTTCTAGGTTTCACCTGGCAGGTAGACTTTGCTGGTGAGATTTTTAACTATCACTTTTGCTTACTCTAATTTCCCTTTCCTTCTTGTGTTTCAGGTATGCTTCTACGGTCGGCCTTTGTGGTCTAGGGGTAGCATAGTAGCTTATGGTTCCCAAGGTCGTGGGTTCAAACCCAGCGGAGTGTGAGGTATGTGAGGACTTAAAATCCTTAGCATGGCTTCCATCGGAAATGAAGTAAAGTCGTTGGTCCCGTGTTGTACTTTGCGCGTACGTCCCTAGTCTTCATTCGGTGGATTTTGAGCAATTTCGGTAGAAGAACATATTGAGTCGTGAAGTATTTTATACTCCCTGACATCTAGTGGCTTCACTGCTAAGGTTTCATTCTGTCTGTAAATCCCAGAGCTCACGCACATGCGCTGTGTTTTGTTTAATAATTCAGCTAGGTCGCGGTAAATTAGAAAATCCATGCACCATAATGGCTGAGTGCTTTAAAGAAACACACTTTTTTCTTTCTCTAGCCCCATATTTACAATGTACATAAGGATAGAGAAGGTATTGTATTCCAACCAAAAATTCGATGTCAACATTTCATCGGAAATACATGTTTTGTGATCCCCTGAGTCCGAAAAAAAATTAGAAAAATATTTATATATGTCTGTGGACAGCGTAGTTCAAAAACGAAAAGGCCGTTAAATACCAAGCTTGGTATTTAAGTTTGGTATCTTCCAAGGATGCGACCGAAGATTTTCAAGAACCATCCCCCTATAAACTACCCTTTACATGAATGATTTTCTAAAATGTTGATTTTGTAACAAATGGCTCCAACGATTTTGATTAAAATGCCGTATACTAAAGATATTTACATCCCAAATAAAATGAATATCTTGAATTTTTTGGGAATAGCCTCCGAAGACCTCTTTATTCTGGATGAATTTTGCCTAATTTTGCTTACCTACTAAACCGCAAGAGATAGACAAAAACGTACTATAGAAAATGTAGATCTCGTCAAAACACTCATTTTATGTCTTTTAAGATTTTGTTGTGGAGGTAACCGTTTCCTTGATATTCCTTGATATTGGTTTATACTTTTCTCAGACACGAAGTGTCCGTTTTTTGTTCTACTCCTGGCCAAGCAAAGAAGCGATTTGCATTGAGAATCGCATAACGATAGCTTAAATGTACGAGAATAGCGAATGCAATACAATATACATTAAAATTAATTTTGGGTGAGATGTTCATAAACTAGGTCTGACGGACCTTTACAATCTTACATGATCGGAGTTCATTCAAGGATTAATCTTTTCTTTCCTTTAGGTAAGTGTTACTTTTCTCTAGCACGTATGTACAATTTACATAGTAGATAGAGAAGGTATTGTATTCCACCCAAAAATTCGATATCGAGACTTCACACCGAAAATTCATGCTTTAAGGTTAGCGAAAGTCCGTATGTGTCGTGTGTTTGTGAACACGATAACTCTAAAACTAAAAGAATTTGGTATTTAAGCTGACTATCTTCCAAAAATGCGACACGAAGATTTTGAGGAAAATCCCCTCACCCCAAACTACTCTCATCTTTACGATTTCGAAATTTTAGATTTTCTCAAAAATAGATCTAACGATTTTGATTAAGATACCGCATATTAAAGATATATACATAACAAAATGTACATCTTGAATTTTCTGGGAATAGCCTCTAAAGGTCTCTTCATTCTAGATGACTTTAGAAGATCGCACAAAAATATAGATCTCGATAAAACACACAATTTATGTCATATACATTTTTTTCGTACAGTTGGTTAATTTTTGAGATGTACCTTATTATTGGCTTCAGTTTTAAAATATTTTTCACATACGGGAATTTGCTAACTCCTGGCCATGCAAAGAAATGAATTTAATTCACATGGCAACCAGCTTTTAAAAGATTTGACTATCGCTTTAGACTAGTGTATTACCTTGTTCCCCTCCTCTTACAAGAAAGCAAGTAATAAGATCATTTATGGAGATGTTTATCTCCATCAGCATGAAGTAGATGGAAGAATAAGCTTTTTAACAATAATTTGTTACCGAAATGTAGAGAATTTCATATGAATGGAACACATCGGATTTTTGTTTATATTGCCTTGAAAGATAAAAATTATAACCTCTAAGGAACGGCACGACATAGCATTTGTGAAATTTTACACTACTGCTAAGCCAGATAGACAAAACCTTGGCATCTTTTGGATATGTTTTGAGTACCTCGTGGAATGCGACGGTGGGCATAATTGTTCAGTATCTTTGTTTCTATCGTGAGAAAAGAGAAAATGGGAACAGCCGAAGTGGTTACAAAGCCAGCGTAAACCAAGTATACTGCACGCAACAAAGGAATATTCTAGCCTTTATTTGCTTGTTTCGAATTATTTGTTTTCCTACTGATGTTAAAAGTTCCGCGTTCATTATTTCCAAAACTATGTTCTATAGAATACAAAATAGCACTTACCTGTATAATGTCCCCTCATCTACACGAGTATCAACAGCTATCGATGAGAACGAGCGACAGCAGGGCAGCCTGCAAGTGTTATTAGTGTATCTACCTATGTTAGCCTTAACCAATTTAAATAACTTGGGGGTTGCAGGATGACGGGTCAGAATAGGTCTGATAGAATGAAAGGAGGTAATAGTATTGCTACTCGTCGGCTGATGTGCAAAGACCGTTCTGCACCGCTGGTGTTAGGTGTCTCCAAAAGTTTCATGTCAGGGGACTTGTTGTTAATTTTAAGTCCAAGCAACTCTTGAAGTGATTGTGGAGCTCCGTGTTGCCTGAAACGGCGTTGCTTGGGGTTATAATTCCCAAGAGACAGCGCGAGAGTACACCAATTGCGTGGTAAACTGGCGCAGAATTTTCAACCCGGCGCCTAATTTCATTATCCACGTGTGTAAAGGACGAACGAGGCTTCGTGAAGCTGACTCACTGGGAAGGTACGATATACGGAATAGATAACCGCAATACATATTTTCTGCACCGTTGTAGGCTCAGCAGACTGGAGATCTGCATATTCCAGAAAGGCGTAAAGAAGTAGAGGGATTGTTAAAGCCCTGAAAAGGCGTGGCTTTAAGATAACTGTAATCTCTGACCTAAATATGAGGTGTAATGAGAGAACTGCACCATTAGCCCGATGGGACAGGTTTCTGATGTTTTATCGAAAAGTTAGAACCTTGTCTAAGTTGACTACCAAGTAAATAATGATGTTTGTCCACTCAATCCTTCGGTGGAGGCACCTGAGAATGTGGGGGAGTTGGCGCTTCGATGGAAGAATGACGCGGCTTTTGTCCAGAGCTCGATCGATGACGCTTTAATAGAGCCCGGAAAATGTTTCTTTTTATTTAATTAATTTTGTTTTTGATTATAGCAACAGCATTTATAGGTTATATATTACCTTGAAGGCAAATATCCCTTAAGGGTAAAAGTAAGCTTATATTGTTTATTCCAGGTGCTCCTAATATTACACCTCCGGCCGTTCCAATAAAAAATTAAAAAATCGATGTGTTGCATTTTATGACATTCTTTATTCATTTGTCAACAAACTATTCTTTTTAAAAACTGCTTCTTCTGATACTTTCACTTTCACTTTACTCAAGATAAACATTTGAAGAAATGTCCGATAATTCTCCTTTTTATGATTAAAATGAAAACAGTTTGAAAAACGAATGTGCTGAATCAAAACGCATTTTTTGTTTGTTTTTCAGTTATACTGCTTATACACATACACACACAATGACCGTTTTTTGTGGAGAGGGGGAATAAGGATATCAAAAAAATATGCATTTCGGGCAAAATTTAAAACTTAGAATTTTTTTGCTAGAATACAATGCTCATTTTACTTACTGTAAGTATATAGTAGAGATAGTAATAAAACGGCTCTGAACTTGGTTTTAATGCGTATGATCCGGTTTACGAGTGATTCCAATGCGTGGTTAAGAAACGATCTTCCGTTTAGTATTTCCGAATGGATAAACTGTATAGTTCGTTACTCAGCATAAACGTTTGTAGCAATTTTGAGAACTGTTTTTCCAACTTCTCTAATGATCCGCAAACGAAAGGTTGATCAACCATACTTTGTCTTTTTGTTTTGGATGTTCTTGTGGTCATTTCTGTGGTTTTCTTGTAGTCCATTAGCATCGCTTTAGGAAGTGTGAGATGCACCATTCAACCCAAATGTATGTAATGGAGGTTAGTCAGATATCAAGTACCTTAGCGTATTTTATTAAACTAACAACACATAATGTATAAAATATATGATGAGTTCCTCTCTCCATTCTTCAGTAAACTATTTCACAAAGGTGCATTCTTCTATGTACTAAATAAATACTTATAGAAACAGTTTTATTGCATTTTCCTTGTAGGTACAATGGGAATAGCGCTTTAAGTTATAATCAAATCTTATGAACTGGTGTGTTTTTGTGATGGTTCAGAATTTCCATCCTCTTTACATGACCAGGTTAGGAGGGGATAAATTCACCCCATTTGAAAACGTGTAAATATTGGAAACTTAAAACAAATAACAAGAAATATCCTAGAAATGGTTAACTCCATAGAGAATGTAGGTGTTTATATATATATATATATATATATATATATATATATATATATATATATATATTGTGTGCTTTATATATATTCTGTGCTTTAATGAGATCTAAAGTTTTAATGCAATTAGATTTTGTCTATCTCTTACGGTTTATCATTTATGCAAAAGTCATTCAGAATAAATGAAATTCAAGGAGCTGGCGCAGAAAATTCAAGATATATCAATCGTTATGAAAATAGCTCAAACATGTGGTATTTTAATGAAAGTCATTAGTAATTTTCATATATATGATATATATATATCACATATATATAATATATATACACATATAATATATATACATATATATACATATATATACATACATATATATACAGAGTGTTAATGAACTACACCGAAATAGTTTGCGAGGTTGTGCACGTGACTGATATAAGTAATTTGAGATCGGCGATGCATGGTCCCCGGATAAACATAACGCAGCTACATAGCGTTAAACGTGTGGCTATCAGGTGTTGATAAGTCAGTGTTGAAGTAAAGCAGGTTGAAAAAATGGCTTAGAATGTCTTTAAAACAACTGCCCGATTATAGAAATATCGATTTTTAGCAGCTCGTTACTAGCGTTCTTAAGATATAATGTCGTAAAAATCTCGAACTGATCACTTGACAGTGCAACACTGAGCATGCATTAACTACGTTCTTGACTTGTGTAATCTACTCTGGAGGGTTTTTTTCAACTGCTCTAGTGGCTTAATGCGTAACGCGGGGGGACTGCTATCCCAAAGGTCATGTGTTCGATTCCTGTCAGAGAGTAAATGTTTTTTAATATTATTATTTTTTTCATTCCAGAAGAAGTGCCGCGATACGTGAACGAGACCCGAACACAGAAGCTATCTTTCACTTAAAAGCCAGTATCAACTACTACGCTAGAGAGGTACGCTGTAATATATTTTTCGTGTTATGCACTCGAATGGTTGATAAATTAACCAGTGGCGTACTGGCTCTTCAGAAACTTATAGCCGTTACTTCGAAATTTCAAAAAACAGGCAATAAGTCTCCTATCTCAAATTACTTATTTAAGATATTTCAATCAAAATCAATAATATTCGACAAAAGTAAAAAATTGAACAAAAAAGTCCCTATAAATGGTACTTCGGAGTGGGAGGGACTTTCTTGAAAATAGTGTCGCATCTGCGGAAGATACTGAACAAAGTTTAGTATTGATCTGCTTATCGTTTTTGACTTATGCTGATCTCTCACACACCACATACACACGCATAATCAACAAGATGTTTTTCTATTATACTTTATTTTTAGTAATAAAAAGTGGTTGGAACAACTGGATGGGGAGCAGGAGAACATGGTTCAAATTCCGGCTCTGACATTGAATTTTTCAGTCTGGCCCTACCTTTCAAAAAACAATTGTTTCTTAAGTCTAAAAACATTATGGTTTCCATTCATATGACTTTCTCTGTAACAAGTGATTGTTAAAAAGCTTATTCTTCTATCACCTTCATGATAATCGAGATAAGAACCTCTAAAAATTGTCTTATTACATAATTTCTTGTTAAGTAGGAAGGATATAAGGGGATACGCTAGGCTAAAGCGCGTTGCCATTTGATTGAAATTGTTTCTTTGCGTAGCCAGGAATTGACTAATTCCCATATAAGAAACGTTTAGTGTTTTAAAATTGAAACCAATAAGATGGAATACCTAGAAAATGATCAACTCCACGAAAAAAAATGATATATGCATAAATTGTGTGTTTTAACGAGATCTAAATTTTTTGTGTAGTAATTTTTCTCTCTCTCTTACGGTTTGTCAAAAAGTCATCCAGACTGAAGAGGTCTTCAGAGGCTGTTTTCCAGAAAACTCAAACTACACATATTATTCGTCTTGTAAATATATTTAATATACCGTATTTTAATCAAATTCGTTGATGCCATTTTTGAGAAAATCAAAATTTTCTAAATTTGTTCCATGTATACGGTAGTTTGGTGTCGCAGGATTTTTCTCTAAATCTTCGTGTCGCATCCTTGGAAGAAATTGAACTTAAATAACAAGGTTAGATAATTTAACATTTTTTTTAATTATCGTATTCACGCGCGCGCACTTTCTCTCTCTCTCTCTCTCTCTCTCTCTCTCTCTCTCTCTCTCACACACACACACACACACAGACACACACAGGTTGCACCGTGGTCGAGCGTTAAGACCACTTGCCTCTCACCTAGGCGGCTCGGTTCGATCCCAAAAGATCGCATGTGGATTTGTGGTGGGGAAAGCGGCGCAGGGGCGGGTTTTCTCGGGTTCTCAGATTTCCCCTGCCATCACATCCACCGGTGCTCTATCTTCATTCCATGTATCATCAGTGTCAACGCCTGCGGTTCCATAATAGTAAATGCGGGCGTTAAACTTTCTAAAAACCACACACACACACGAACCTTTTTCTAAAAATGTTTTTATACAAGGGACTCTTAAACGTGTATTTCCGGAGAAATCTCTGTATCAAATTTTTGGGTGGAGTGCAATACCTTTTCTGCCTCTATACCATATACTAAGTAGAGAGAGTAAAAATATAACAATTGACTGCCGACTGCCTCCGTGGTAAATTTTTTCCCTCGATTACCTCCGAAGCAGTAATTGTAAACACACCGATTCCCTCCGCGCCGAAAAGATACTGCTGGAATTACATATTCCGATTCCCTCCTGCACGCGACTTTGTCCTCAGTTTTGTGTTGGTAATACCCAAGTCGATAGTAAAGACACCAATCGATTCGGTCGCCTACTATTCCCTTGACCTTGGTATGTCCTGTTCATTCAATATAGCAGTGCACTGAAGTGTAGACGGTTGTGTGTGTAGACAATGGCAAACGTGGAAGAAATCATGAGTGAAAGGGGTAAGGAATTGATTCTACTAGAGAACTATAAATTTACCTTCCAAAACATATTGAAGAATGGAGTTAGGAAGTGAACGTGAGTATTAAAAACATGTATGTGTAAAGTGTGACGAAGTATCGTGCGGTTAAGCCATGGAGGGAATCGGAATACTTGAATAATAGAAAATTGTGAGATAATCAGAACCACATTTTTGGGAGGGAATCGGTCAGACCTGTCAATTTTTTATTGGTACATAATTCGTTGCTAAGAATTTAGCTATTAAAATTCTAAGTCCTAATCAGGTAGCGAAGTCTATTACACGAAACATAAGCAACTAATGTAAGCACTCTATGTGAAAACAGTAATTAAGTACAAATTATTAAGATGCCTAATTGCATAGCTACAAGTTCTTTGCCGAGCTTAATTAAGCTAATGTATGTATAAGAACGATTACCGTGATAATGGGCAGTAATTAGCTCATGCCTGTACAAAAACTTCTCGCTGAGTAGTGGCCAACACACTTGCCACATATCGTGAGGTTACAGAATCAGTGACACGCCTCAAGTACGACATTTATCGTTCAGACGCAATAAATGTCTTCCAACAACTGGTGTTTATTTCTGAAATCAAGGCTGAAAGCATTACAAACAGCGAAACCACCTGTTAAAAGATTTATTGCAAGAATTGGAAAAATTACGTGGGCTGCTTATGATGGGTTACATAGTGAAAGTCTTATGTGACGGACAGAGCCAGTAATTTTTATCTGGTGCAATTCTTAACGCTACTTGATGCCCACCGGGAACATTTTTCAACACCCACTTATCCGCTTCAGCTTTTTTTGTGTATGCCCATAGCCAACTTCCGGAAAGTACAGCAAAAGCGCAACATAATTTACATGCAAAATACTATCATACGGTCAGTAAATCATTTTATGAATTGTATATAAAGATTTCGAAACTTCTACATACTTTATATTACAGTTAAATTGAAACATATTTAAAAACACGCGAAAAATACTACCATATGTCAGTTAATCGTTTTATTAGTTTTATATTAAAGATTTCAAAACGTCTGTATAAATATGTTAGTTATATCAAAACATAGTTTTAAAACAAGCCAAAAGTACCATCCTACGGTCAGTTTATCATTTTATGCATATATAAAGGTTTCAAAATTCCACATAATTTATGTTAAATCGAAACATATTTAAAAACATGCCTAGACAGAATATTATTTTAAAATATGCTTTTTCATAGATGTAAGTCACTAGTCACTATGTTTTTACTTTCTCTACCACATAAACTCTACATAGTAGGCAGAAAACATATTGCATTTCACTCAAATATTCGATATGGAGATTACACTGCAAATGCATGTTTTGAGGACCCAAGAATCCAAAAAACAATTTTTAGAAAAAGTCCGTGTGTGTGTGTTTGGTCAGCATTACTCAAAACAAAAAGTCCGATAAATACCAAACTTGAATTTAACTTCAGCATCTTCCAAAGATAAGACACAAAGATTTTCAAAAAAATCCTATCATCCAAAACTACCTTTTACACTGAAGAATTTTCGAAAATTTTGATTTTCTCAAAAATGGCTATTAACGATTGTGATTAAAATGCCGTATATTTAAGTTATTTATATGGCAAATAAAATGTATATCTTGAATTTTCTAGGAATAATCTTTGAAGACCTCTTTAATTCTGAATGACAATGCATAACAGGCAAACCGCAAAAGATAGACCGGAATCTCCTTAAAACACACAATTTGTCATACACCTAATTTTTGTGTGAAATGAACCATTTCGGATGTATTATTTGTTATTGTTTTCTATTTTAAATTACTTAAGCTATTCTCAAAGGGAATTTGTCATTCGTGTTTCTTTAGTTTTACTGCTAATCAAGCAAAAAAAAAACTATTTTTAATCGCATAGCAACCAATCATAAGATGAAACTATCGCTTTAGCCTAGTGTACTCTTCCCTTATTTTTCTTCTACTTACAAGGAACTAAATAGATAATAAGACCATTTCTTGTAAGCTTGATTAGCATGATTAACGTGAAGTAGTGGCTGATATTTTGATATTCTCAAAAACGGCTCTAAGGATTTTGATTAAAATACCGTATATTAAAGATATTTATATTGCAAATAAATGTATTTCTAGAATTTTGTGGAAATAGCCTCTGAAGACCTCTTTATTCTGAATGAACTTTGCTGAATTTTGCGTAATTGGTAAACCCTAAGAGATAGACAAAAAGTATAGATCACATTAAAACACGCAATTTATGTCATTTACTTTTTTGTTGTGGAGGCAGCCATTTCTGATATATTCCTTGTTATTTGTTTCAGATTTAAAATACTTAAACTTATTTTTACACGGAAGTTGTAAATTGCACAGAATCGGATTTCATCCACATGGCAACCGGCTTTTAAAAAAATTTGTCTGTCGTTTTAGCCTTGTGTATTCCCCCTATTTTCCTTCTGCTTATGAGAAAGCAGGTAATTCAGACAATTTCTCCTAATGTTTATCTCTTATCATAAAGTAGATAGAAGAATATGCTTTTTAACAATAATTAGTTACAGCGATGTAGAGAAAGTCATGTGAATGGAACACATCAGATTTTTTTTTTTTTTTCATAAGGAACAAATACAATAATTGAAAGACAATCCAACGGTGAGAAGTAATCGAAGGACGTTAATATTCTGCAAAAGGAGAGTGCAAGGTTAATGAGAGGATGTGCAATGAAAGTGAGCGGAAGAATATAGGAAGCTCATAAATTGTACCTGATCATCGTGACGATAAAAATAGCCACCAACTGCAAATCTAGGTTGGCTGCATTTTCAGAGGAAGAATCACGCCGTGGGGGCAGGAACAAGCATAAAATCCACTTCCTGCATTTTGTCAAAGTTCGGCTTTGACTGCACAAGAACTTAAAAGCGAACAAAAGAGCATTCTGACCCTGTTGGAGACCAAGACTGTGCGTGACGTTGCATCATATTACAGTGGCGTGCAGCTGTGTTATATGGCTACATGCTTCAGAATATTTTCTCTGTTAAGTGTGTAAAAAGTCAGCGGAGACTGAGTGACTCACTCCATTTCAATATATATGCGAAACCATAAACAAAACTTTGCATAACTGTTAAACCGTAAGAGATAGACGAAAACTTACAACACATAGGTCTCATTAAAACACACAATTTATGTCATATGCCTTATTTTCGTGGAGTTGACCGTTTTCAAGATATTCCTTGTTATAAGTTGTTTATTTTAACTTTTCTTATATAGGAACTTGTCAACTCCTGGCCACGCAAAGAAGCTGATTTCAATCCCATAGCAATCACATTTTAAAACATTTGACTGTCGGTTTAGCCTAGTACATTCCCTTATTTCCCTTCTACTTATAAGGAACTAAGTAATATAACATTTCTGCTAATGTTTAACTCATTAGCATGAACTAGATGGGAGAATAAGCCTATCAACAATCATTTGTTATAGAGATGTAGAGAAAGCCATGTAAATGGAACACATTATTATCATTATTATTATCATCTCTTATGATGTAACAATTATTCAAAATGTACTAGAATGAGGAGCTCATGGACTTTTCTCAGAAAATTCAAGATACACAATAAGTATTTAACACATTGTATTTCTCTAAAAATTCGATATCGAGATTTCACCGAAAATACAGGAATTTCTCTACATGTCTGTAACAAATTATTATTAAAAAGGTTATTCTTCCATCTTCATGCTAATAGAGATAAACTTCAGCAGAAATGGTGGTACTACTTGCTCTCCTATAAGTAGAAGGGAAATAAAGGAATACACTAGGCTAAAGCGATAAGTCAAATCCTTTATAAGCTGGTTGCCTTGTGGTTGAAATCCGTTTCCGTTTGCATGGCCAGGAGTTTACAAAATCCCGTGTGAGAAAAGTTAAAGTAATTTAAATTGAATGCAATCTCGGACTCCACGAAAAAAATCTAGGTATATGACATAAATTGTGTGTTTTAATGAGATCCACATTTTTGTGTAGTATGTTTTTGTCTATCTCTGATGGTTTGTAATGATGCAAAGGAAAAGGTCTTCAGAGGCTATTCCCAGAAAATCCAAGATAAACATTTTGTTTGTCATGCAATTTCTTTAATATCCATGTGGTATTTTAATCAAAATCGTTAGAGCTATTTTGGGGAAAATCAATATTTTCGAAATTTATTCCATGTAAAGGGTAGTTTGGTGGTAGGGGATTTTTCTCAAAATCTTTGTATCGCATCCTTGGAAGATAA
Source organism: Hymenopus coronatus (assembly GCA_030762935.1). Lineage (NCBI taxonomy): Eukaryota > Metazoa > Arthropoda > Insecta > Mantodea > Hymenopodidae > Hymenopus > Hymenopus coronatus. Next base: position 90,190,006 of record CM060898.1, read on the forward strand.
CTATTTTAAATACAAATTTAGGTATGTTATCGACCTTTCGTTTGGGTTATCGTGTTCAGTCACACACATGAATTTTTTTTCTAATTTTTTAGATTCAGGGGAACTTTAAATTTTGTATTTCCGGTGAAATCTCGGAGTACAATACTTTTTCTACCTATGCGGTGTGTTTTAAGCAGAGAAAGTAAAGACACATTTTTTGGAGAAAAAAAATGTACGTATTTGTTTGTGTGCATACTACTTAATTGTAACCAGTTTCGACCTTAAAGTAAGATATATAATTATCCTTATTTAGTTGAAATTAAATAAGGAGCAAATAAAATTCTTGATACCTGCAAGGTGTCATGAAAAAATAGTTATGTCTACTGCTCTACGAGGTAGAGAAAGTAAAAAGTATGATTTCTTAGGAATAGTCTGTAGAAGCTACATGGAATTAAATACTAGCGTCATGTCAAGATTATGAACTTATCTGCTAAATTAAAACATTTCATAAGCGCTGGGTCTGCACGCGGTACGTCTTATAAACGAAATAACGGTACTAGTTTAAAACTGCCAGTTATAAGCGGAATGTTGTCTAGTATACGTTGAAATTACCATTGCAGCATTGGTTTTTACCGCCGTTCTCTTGAAGGTAGATTTCGATGGCTCTAGGCAATGACATACAGCTTCCTGGACAGATTCATTGCCCTCGTGGTGGCGACCTCGAACTTCACCCTTCATAAGGTTGAATAGATGAAAGTTTAAGCAGGACACATGCGGGCACTAAGCCGGATGGAAAAGTGCCTCTTATAGGCTTGAAGACTTTCTAGGCAACTGCACTAAAACGTAAGACAAAACTTCACATCAGAATTTTAATAATTAAGCATATTAATAATATATTTAACTAACTTCTTATCAGAAATAATCGCTATGTTACTAAACTCTGGTGTAGAAACCGTTAAATGATTTTCAGTCATCTGATAATTCAGATACATTTGAAATGCAGTCATTAAATCCACAGGCTGAGGCACATCAAGGTATCTGTAAAATATGAAAAACCCTCGTAGCAAGGCATCGTATTGAAATTTCTCGTGTACATATTAAACACAATAGCAATAATGTTTTTCCATATTTAACATTTCTAGCTTGCATAGTAATTTAAATATTAAATGTGTCTCTGTCTGTGTGAGTTTCTGTCTGTGTGTGAGAATGAAGACTCAAAAACCTAAAGTCAGGTAAATGTCAAACTTGGTATTTAGTCTAGTATCTACCAAGGATAAGACACGAGGATATTTAAGCAAATCCCCACTCCCCAAGCTCAAAACGGTTCTAATGTCTTTAAGTACCGCATTTTAAAGATATTTATATGGTAAATAAAGTATAAGTGTTGTCTTTACATTTCTGAATATTCTGAAGACCTCTATATTCGAAAGAAATTTTATTTGAATAACTGGTAGTTCATTAAATTTAGAAAAAAAGTGTAGGTACTACGTGCCAAAATGTAGATTTCCTTAAAACTTAAACGTTGTTTCAAATAGTGTTCTGTGGTATCAACCATTTGTGAGATATCTGTTGTTATTTGCATTTTGCCATACTTTTACCATTTTTCAAAGTGCTGAATCCAGGCGTAAGAAAACAATACTTTCAGTTTACAGAGAACCAACGGCATCATCTATATGAGAACACAAAAGCACGTGATACCTTGTGGTTTTTATTAGCTAATTTTTACTTTGAGTGCCATTAAACATAACGTGTATGCCTCAATTTAAAATATACGACATTTAAATCTGCCGCTTCTAAACTTCTCTAAACAAGAAGACATGTGGCATCAATGTCCGTAGCACAGCGTTTTAAGTAATCCTTGCGCATACGCGACTATATGACGTAATTGCCTTATGGGTCAAATACCTTGTGGCGTGCACAGTTCAAAGCGTGCTCAAATGCTCCCGGACTCTTTATCACCACATTTCACATTAATAACACCAAATGGTACCTCACTAGTAGAAGTGAAGGTCGCTATAGGGCAGCAACATTACTGCTTCTTAACAGTATACTTCTTAATATCTACAGTGGCTATAATAGTGCATCAATCCACCATCTTGCGAATTGGCAGAAGTAGGTAAGGTACATGCGCGCGGATCAGATATTTTAGACTATTCTCAAGTGCAATTTAATTTGCACTTTACTTTGTTGTTGCCTTTGAGCGCTGTACTTGACGATTTACGTAACAGACATCTACAAAACTATCCTTTCTTTCATAAGACAACTTATGCATCAACATCATCGTCGTCGTCGTCGTTTTTATTGTTGGAATTGGCTTTAATTGTATCAATTTGTTCGTTTATAACTATTATATAGCAGATACTATTTCAAATTTCCAGGATTATTCGATTCTCAAACTTTTTGAACACACGAGCCGCGACTGCAGCAAACCAAGAAAGGTTAAAATTCACCATCGTGAGACATAAATATTAGTTTTATTTATTGCCGCTCTTTATCTGCGGTTCTCAACGTCAGATTCTGTATTGGGTGTGAAAGACCGTTTAATTTTGCCTAGAGTTCTCTTTAACAGGCTTAAGGTTCTTTTATGTGCTGTAAATTTACGACACGGGACCAACCATTCCATTCCGAAAGAAGCCACGCTACGGACTTTAACGCCCGACAAAATCTATCGCCCTCCGCCGGGTTTTAACCCGCGACTTTGGGAACCAGAAGCTAGCATGTTACACCTAGATTGTTATTCTACTGCAAATATCTACGTCTTTGAAATGTTCAAGCAGCAAGTTTGGTTTCGGTCGACCAGATGTGCAAATTGACCAACATTATCACACTGTGGTGCTATATTGGACATTCCTTCGGAAGCGTGGGTGTGCCATTGCCGAGTTCCTTTTTTGTCCATGTTAGATACGAAACTTACGGCGTGCGACGAGAATGCAAGACATGTTTTCACGTATTCTTTTGGCACTGCTGTCGCCTTACGCGTGACTCGTAGAGATGACCAAATATGCGCACTGCAAGACAGGCTGTCACTTTCTGAACAACCAGACAAGATAAAAAAATCAGAAAGTAATGTTTTGATTTAAGCACACAGATACGCATTCCTTACGAACAAATGGCATTATAACGACCCTCTAACGGGACAAAATACAAGGCCATCCAGAAATTAACCAACAATTTGACATAACTAAATAATAGCGAACATATCAATATAAAACTTAATTTACAAAGTTACAGTACCTTACTCTATTACTTTCTTTACACTGTTTATGTACACAGTGTATAGAGAAGGTATTGCATTCCACCCAAAATTCGATAGCGAGATTTCACCGGAAACAGACGTTTTAGAGTCCAAACATGTATTTTCAGAAAAAGATCCGTAAAAAAAACAAACAATATGACAGCATAGCTCAAAAACGAAAATACCGTTAAATACCAAACTTGGTATTTAAATTTTGTATATTCCAAGGATGCGACACGAATATTTTCAAGAAAATCCCCTACCTCAAACTACTGTTTACATGGAAAAAATGTCGAAAAAAATGATTTTCTCAAAAATGGCTCTAACAGTTTTGATTAAAGTTCTGTACATTAAAGATATTTATATGGCAAATAAAATGCATATCTTGAATTGTCAGGGAATAGCCTCTAGAGACCTTTATTCTGAATGAGTTTCGTAATATTTTGCATAATAGTTATACGTAACGACAAAAATTTACTCCACAAAAATGTAGATCTCGTTAAAACCCATAATTTATATCATATACGGTTTTCTTGTAGAGTTGACCGTTTTCGAGATATTCCGTGTAATTAATTCCAATTTTAAACTACCTAACTTTTCTCAAACAGGACCATGCAAAGCTAACCGAATCTCAATTGTTTCACATAGCCACCAGATTTTAAAAGATTTGACTATCGCTTTAGCCTAATGGTGATTATTTTCCTTCTGCTTACAAGGAAGCAAGTAATAAGGTTAATTCTGGAAATGCTTATCTCGATTAGCATGATAAAAATAATCGCTTGTAAGAAACGTTTAATTGGAACAGCTAGTGAAAGATATGTGAATGGAACACGTCAGATTTTTCAATGCATACTCTATACTCTGAGCCAAGATGACATTGCGATTTTGAGGTCTTCATCGGTTGGGAAATCTTTGGCACCCCAAAAGTCATGTACGGTGTCCAAAGTGAAACACCGTTTTTTGTGAACTCGTAAATTAAAATTTTCTTTCAACTCCTCCATAACGATTGATGTACATCCACTTCCAGTCTTTGTCGTTCACCCTAGTTCTTTGATTACTCGTAAATTAAGCGCCAATTCCTCAATGAAGACTCGTTCATTGCAATCACCATACACTTGTGTTATGTGCCAAACCTTTTTTGCATTAAAGAAATCTTATGTGCTCCATTCACATGATTTTCTCTACATCTTTGTAACAAATTATTATTAATAAGCTTATTCTTCTATCTATTTAATGCAAAAACATTAGCAGAAATGGTCTTATTACTTAGTTCCTTTATAAGTAGAAGGGGAAATAAGAGCTTACACTAATCTAAACCGACAATCAAATGTTTTAAAATGTGGTTGCTATGGGATTGAAATCCATTTCTTTGCTTGACCAAGCGTAGACAAATTCCCGTATGAGAAATAACCACGAATAAAAAGGTATATAATATAGATTGTGTTTTATCGTGATGTACATTTTTTGTGTAGTAAATTTTTGTCTATCGCTTACTGTTTACATTCAGTATGCAAAATTCAGCAAAAATCATCCAGAATAAAGAGGTCTTTAAAGTTATTCACAGAAAATTCAAGATTTACGTTTTATTTGGCATGTAAATATCTTAAATATAAGAGATTTTAATCAAAATCGTTAGAGCCATTTTTGAGAAATACAATTTTTGAAATGTTTTCCATGTAAAGGGTAGTTTGGGGTAGGGGAATTTTCTTAAAAATCTTCGTGTCGCATTCTTGGAAGATACCAAATTTAAATGCCCAGTTCAGTATTTATTGGTCTTTTTTTTTTTTGAGCTATGCTTTTAAGACACACACACACACACTTGCGGACCTTTATCTAAAAATGCCTTTTTCTTTTGAGGGGTCACAAAACATTAACTTCCGGTGAAATCTCCGTAACGAATTTTTGGGTGCAATACAATACCTTCTCTATACACTATGTACATAGTACGTGCAGAAAAAGTAAAAAACAAATCAGATCTGGTAGAAAAAGTATAACATCGGCACCACTTTGTAGATGAATCTTTGTATTGGTAGCTTTCGTTATTATATACGTACTTATGCCAAATCGTCGTTAATTTCTAAATAGCCCTCGTACGCAACAGAGTTTCAGAAAGTAATGTTAATTGCCGATGTACTGAGCGCCTAGTAGCATCTACCTGCTGTCATGGTCTAAATATGGCAGTGTCGTTAATTAAATGCTCTATAGCAGATTAGAAAATGACGGCATTGCTTATGTAAGATCATAGAAACCAGTTTTATCCTTCTTGGAAGTAATTCTCTTGTTTCGTTCATAAATACAGCTGTTTCGGCATCAGCTCATCTGTTGCGACATAATCTTATAGTTCTAATGAGTTATGGCATAGGGTTTGGTTACCCATCCTTAAGAAGCCTAAGGCTAATTAAAATGTGCATGCACAGAGTGCCCTCTTCATTGTTACTACTGCATTACCACTACTGTTTTGTTTATTTGAATGATGTTTTTAATTTCTCTATACGTACTATGTACATAGTGTATAGAAGTGTTGCACTCCACCAAAAAATTCGATACCGAAATTTCACTGGAAATATATGTTTTAGGGTCCCCTATATCCAAAAAAAGTATTATCAGAAAAAGGTCCGTGTGTGTCCGTGTGTCTGTGAACACGATAACTCAAAATCGAAAAGTCGGTAAAATACCAAACTTGGTATTTAAGTTTAGTATCTTCCAGGGATGCGACACGAAGATTTTGAGAAAAATCCCCCACCCCCAACTACCCTTTACATGTAACTTTTTTCGAAAATTTTTATTGTCTAAAAATGGCTGACGATTTTGATTAAAATATCGTATATTAAAGATATTTACCTGACAAATAAAATTTATATTTTGAATTTTCTAGGAATAGCCTCTGAAGACTACTTTACTCTGGATGAATTTTTACAGAATTTTGCATAATTGCTAAAATGTAAGGGATGGAAAAAAACTTGCCACATAACAAATGTAGAGCACCTTAAAACACAATTTATGTTATATACATTTTTTTCGTGGAGTTGATTGTTTTTGAGCTATTCCTTGTTTTTTGTTTCAGCTATAAAAACTTATACTTTTCTCATACAGGGCTTTGTGAACTTGTGTCCATACAAACAAAGGAACTTCAGTCACAGAGCAGCCAGCTTTTGACTATCATTTTAACCTATGGTACCCCCTTATTTCGCTTCTACTAACAAGGAAGCAAGTAATAAGACTATATCTGCTAATTTTTTCTCGATTAGATGAAGTAAATAGAATAATTTGTTGCAGAGATATAGAGAAAGTCATGTGAATGGAACACATTAGATTTTTTTAATCGTTTCATTTGTATAGCCTCCTTTAACTTCAATGGTCATATCGGGGACTTAGACTTATGAAACAACTAGGTTTTAGAACATTAGGTTTATCGTTTTAAATCATTAACCACGCGCACATTCACTTTCACATTCATATTTCCAACCTCTGTGGGGGATAAGGAATAATCCTGGTTGAAGAAAAATTCCCGTCCCCAGCCGGGAATCGAACCCGAGGCCCCCGGTTGACCTCTCGACCACGGAGGCAGTCTCATGATGATGTTGCAGAAGATTCTATACCTACAAATACCTTCCAGATCTAGTAACTGTACATTTTTTGGTAGTGTTTAACGTCCGTTTTTACTACATAAGCACCGCAGGTGATGACACTGCTCATACATGGAATGAAGATGGAGCACCGGTGGAATACGATGGCAGGGAAAACTGGAGGATCCGGTGAAAACCCGCCCCTGCAATGTATGTAACAAAGTTCCGGGGTCTGGTCGGGACTCCGGCGCTGTATACCCGTTTTCTTTTTTCCTAGCTTTACTTTGTTTTCTGTTTTCCTTCCAATACACTCACACACATATACACATTTTACAAACAGGTAAACACCCATGTCCACGGCTGGATTCGAACCCACGATCCCCTGCGCCACGAATTACCAATGCGAGGCACTTTAGCGAGCGCGCTCATAGGGACCAGCAGTTTTGTGCACCGCAAATCCCATATGCGGTCGCCTGGGTGAAAGGCGAGTGGTTTAACCACTCGGCCACGGCGCAGCCAACCTCGTCATTGTACAGGAACATAATTTATGTCATTACTTTTTCATGTAGAAGTGACCGTTTCTGAGATATTGCTTGTTATTGGTTTCAATTTTCAACTACTTTAAACTTTTCTTAAACGGGAAGAGATGTTTCGTTTCATCTTTCTTGTTTTACTACAGGCCAAGCAAAGCTTTGGCTATCGATTTAGCCTACTGTATTCATTTATGTCCTTTCTACTTATAAGAAAGCAAGTAATAAGCCAATTTCTGCTGATATTTACCTGATTAGCATGCCGTAGATAAAAGAATAATCTTTTGTAAGGAAAGTTGTTTATGTAACAGCTAGAGAGAATATCCTATGAATGGAACACATCAAAATTTTTTGTTAAAAATTGAATGCTATTTGTAGTATTTCTTACTGCTAATCGTTTATTACAGCTAGCGATGTAACAGTTGCTAATCTATTCCTGGCTACGCCTGTTTGCTTAGGCAGCGTGCACGATATTTTTCCTGGTGTGAGGGGAGACAGTATTTTCTTTCTCCAACCTAGCCGGTCTTATGGCTGCGCTCGCTAATCTTTGATACTTTGTGGCGCAGGGGATCGCGGTTGCGTGTGTCGCTTTGGGAAAGTGTGTTTGTGAATGTGTGTATCTCTGTTTGTGTATCTCTCTGTAAAAACGCAACAAATGGGAAAACAATAGAAACGTAGAGAACAAATAAAAACAAGGGAAAAGAGGGGGGGGGGGAGATTCGCCACGTGTCGACCATCTCTAGCGTTCTACTCCGTTTAGCGTGGTACCAGTTGCTAGGGGACCTGAAACTGTACAGGACATATAATAAATTAGGTTTGGTTAATATTATTTTCATTTTCTGAAACCTATTAATTTTATCTAATGTAATTAACTATTGTGCATCTTTTAATAAAAAAACCTTTCTTTCACAATTAAAATATCTATAAAAGCCTTAACCAGACGGCACTGTGGCCGAGTTATTACACCACTCACCTATGTGGCCCGGGTTCGATCTCAGGGCACCGCATACGGGATTTGTGGTGGACGAAGCAGTATCTGGGCGAGTTTTCGCCGGGTTGTCACGGTTTCCCCGCCATTCATTCCACTAAGTACTCCATCTTAATGTTTTCTGTCATCCACTTAATCGTTATTTCATATCTTCCTCTTCCTCACTTTCATACCAGGCATCGGGCTGATCACCCATCCTAGCTGCTCTATCCTACCCAGAGCCTCTGTTTCTCAACAGATGTGTGGCTTATAGGTTCTGGTGGGGCGCGGATATAATATTTCATACGAAGAGGGCAAACAGATAATCCAAAAAAGCAAGACTATACCAAAATACTTGCTGATAGTGACTTGCTCAATACTTCCCATTTTGTACCAAAAAAATAGTTCTGGAGTCTTGTCAGGTTTCCAGCGCTGTATCTTTTTTTTCTTTTCTTTTTCCTAATTTTTCTCTTGTTTTCCATTTCCCTAACATTTCCTTTGTCCCCCCGCATTTGATTACTGTTTTGCTTTTTATACACACACACACACATTTACATACACACAAACATGCATGCCCAGGGCGGGACTCGAACCCACGATCTCTTGCGCCACGAAGCACCAAAGCGAAGCACTTAGCGAGCTCGGCCATGGGGACCGGCTTCCATTAGGATTTGAATGCGAATTTTTAGTCTGACTTTCTGTTCAATCGTACATTACAACCAGCGATGCACAGTATCTAATCTATTCCTGTCTACGCATGTTTGTGTAGTCAGCACGCACGATATACGTCCTGGTGTGAGCGGAGGCAATATTTTCTCTCTCCAACCCTAACCTCCTCACTGCCTAGTACGATAGGGACCTATCAGTTGCTTTGATATCCTACAGAACCTGAAACTTTACTGGACCTATAATAATTGAAATTTACTGTCCATACTTACTTTAGAATCTCGAATAAAATAATGATTCTTTTGGAGATACATAAGACTTAGTGAAACCCGAATAGTCCTATTACATTTTCATCCTAACCTATATTAAATATTGTCAACTTTGGACAACTTGTTAATTTGTCCAGAATAATTGTTAAAACTATACACTTATAATCATCACGCAATTGTTAAATTATCTTCCTGTTGTCTTTTACACATGACAGAGGTAATATCCTCAGTTTGTTATATCTATAAAGTAAAACTGTAATCTTATTTATCACTGGCTTGTAGAGCAATATTGCTGATTGGCTAAATAATAAATGAAAAAAAGAACTATATTACATTCACTTACATTTGCATGTTTTGGTTTAAAAAAAACACGATATGTTAGATTAATATCACTTACTAGTTCTGCAAACTAGATTGTGATTTGTAATTTAAATAAACTTATATGTTTTACTTTCTCTACACGTAATATGTACATATTGTATAGAGAAGGTATTGTAATGCACCAACAAATTCGATACCAAAAATATAAGTTTTAAGGCCCCCTGAATCCAAAAAGGATTTTTAGAAAAATGTCCGTGTGTGTCTATGGGTAGCACAGCTCTAAAACGAAAAGTCCGTTAAATACCAAATTTAGTATTTAAGTTCAGTATTTTCCAAGGATGCGACACGAAGATGTACTCCCCATCCCTACTACCCTTTACATGGAAAAATTTTCGAAAATTTTTATTTTCTCAAAAATGGCTAACGATTTTGATTAAAATATCGTATATTAAAGATAATTACACCACAGATAAAAGTATATCTTGAATTTTCTGGGAATAGCCTCTGAAGACATCTTTATTCTGGATGAATTTTACGGAAATTCCATAACTGGTAAACCGTAAGAAATGTACAAAAAAATGTAGAGCACGTTAAAACCCACATTTTATGTTATATACATTTTTTTTTTTTTTTTTTTTTTTTTTTTTTTTGTGGAGTGGATGTTTTTTTAGATATTCCTTGTTTTTGGTTTCAGCTTTAAAAAACTTATACATTTCTCATACAGGAATTTGTCAACTCCTGTTCCTACAAACAAAGGAAGTTGTCACATAGCAACCAGCTTTTGACTGTCTCTGTAACCTATGGTACTCCCTTATTTCGCTTCTACTTTCTAGGAAACAAGTAATAAGAGTATTTCTGCTATTTTTTTCTCGATTAACACGAAGTAAATATAATCATTTTTTTTTTTTTAAACAATCTGTTGCAGACACATCAGATTTTTTCGTCTGGATTAAGCTCTATTCGCTGTAATTGAGAAATGATTTATAAGGTTTTTAAATCGCCCATTTCACTGATTCACCCTACTACTGCTAAATGGTATATTACGTCATAATAGCTACAATATACATAGTCTTTGGCACCATTTCCGAATTGCACTTCATGTATGAAATCCGCCCACGTATTCCAACCCAAATTAAATTAGACAACGGTACTGAAGGTTAGATTCGCCGATCAGAGACTCTTGCCCCAAGCATTCACAAGAAAAATGCGGGCTATAACAGGAACTAGATATAAACAGCAACGTTGCCGTAAATTCTATCATCGCAGCACTTACTCTATTATTCTCCAGCGGTGTGAACATAGAAATGAGGTGCAGTTCCCTGAGCCTACGGGCGAGCAGCGAAGTGGCCCAGTGACCTCAGAGGACGGAAAAAACAAAAGAGTAACGCACGGAGCGAACAAAAGACGCGCGTTTACATAACCTCAACGTGAGGTGGAGAAGGAAATGAAAGCAATGAACGTCCGATCAGCTGCGTCGTGCAAAATTGTAAATTACACTCCTCGGCCAACACTCACGAAGTTCGTGGTGAAAGGCAATATCTGGAGCATTGTGACATTCCTGTGTTGATATTACTCCTGATGGACATAATATACACACCCTCTACGGCGGTATACATCATGTCATAACTGAAGTCGATCTTCCGTTCTGCCCTTGCCAAGGAAGAAGCTGATAGAAAAGGTCAATGATCAGCTATAAATAGGAAGCGGATTTTTAGTTGCTAAAAAGTCAAGTTTATTTATCTTTATGCATTAAGTTAAAAACATACACACATTTTATTTCATTTTCCATTATAGAACAAGTTATAGTAAAACATGTTTTAATAACTTACCAATGATGGCTTGTTGTTTTTTGCTGTTTTTTTTTTAATACAATTACGGAGTCTCGTCGGAACTCCAGCACTGTATTCCTTTTTTATTCCTCTTTTTCCCCCTAAATTCCTTTGTTTATCGTTTTCTGTTTTATAACAAACACCCATGCCCAAGGCGGGACTCGAGCGCAGCCATGGGACCGGCATTGTTGGAAATTCTTTGGAGTTGCAGTGCTCAAATGTCTTCTCTAAATTGTCCATTAGAAATCTCTGCCGATTGTCATAGAGCACTGTCCGGTATTGGAAGAATGATCGTTCTACTTCACATGATGTCACTCGTGAATATTTCATAAGAGGCCTCTCTCTAGCACTTTCACTCTCAATCTTCTAGAACTTGGGCAACTTGAGAAGCCTATTCGACGTCAGAAAACAAAATATAAAGGACGATGTGCATCTGCAAAGCTGCTTCACTTATTTCGACAATCGGTATGATAGAAAGGGAGTGGAAGAGTTGCAGGCATGTGTGGTCAGCTGCTAACGCCAGGATAGTTATCAATATAGCCCAGAAGTTTAGGCATTTATAACACTTAAAACAGGCAGGCAAAAATTAAAAAAAAAAAAAAAAACATGTATTTTACGAACAAATTGCAATGCATCAATATAATTTACATTTTTGCTGGTTGCACATTGCCACAATGTATTGTTATAAATGTTCTTGTGTCAATCTGACAAAATATTTTTTCATTTAGAAAAAGATCGACTTTCACCCGATATAGCTGAGTGCTGACTGCTCCGAGAAAAAAATGTTTTCCTCCTACAACAATAACGCATGCAACACACAATTGTAGCCATAATATTTGAAAATACAATTGACTGAGGCGAAAGCAAATTGGAATGTGACGATTTCTATTTTGTTAGAAGATTAATTGAATTATTTTATTAGCTACTTCCTGTATTTTTACAAAATTGTAATAGTGAATAGCAAGCCCACATAAAAGGTCCCCAAAATTATGACATCTGTGAGAATGGGCAAAGATTTAACATTGTTGTTATTTGAGAATATATTCTTATCTAAAACATGTTGCACGGAAAGTGAGGGGAAGGAAAAAAACTTAAAACGCGAAATTGCAAATAAATAAGAAATATTGTTTAAAATGGCCAAAAAAGCCTTTATTATTGAATGAGGCTAAAGTACTATAAAAAGGCAACATAGAAAATAACCCTAACGATTCTATTTACTCTTGAACCATACTTATATTTACGTAACTGTAGATTAACGTTCACCCATTAAAAAGGAATTTTGCCTAATATCCGGGTATAGTTATCAATAACTATGAAAATGAATGATACATTGCGCTGTTTTTGTGGTCACAGCGCATTATTGGCGCAAGCTTAGGCGGAAGTGCACCGGTTCTGGGAATCCAAGCAACGAGCTTGTTACACAACGCTTTTCTCTTTTACATAGACATTAGAATGGCCACTGCGCTATAACGAAACTCTCATTTCTGCAGTAACTTAATGCTAAATGTCATATTTGAGGCAAGTTCGAGATTCGTTGGTGGACTTTTGCCTGTCGGAAGCACGTAGGGAAATGATGGGTATTAAGGTGGTAAATTTAATGGAATTTTGGACACAAAGGGACGCAAGTAAAGTGAAGTAATTAAGGATCTCAAAAACTGTTTTATAGCTATTAATGTTGAGGATTCATAGTAACTGTTATAAGCATGCTGGTAATTGACATAGTCTTGCTATACTGAATAATAAGTAGTTAGGTATTTCAAAAACTATGTATATGTATGGTATGTTAGTTGGATTACTATTAACTGTAAGATTATTATTGTAAGTGGATTTTGTACATTTAACTCCACCGCCGGGCAGTACCCAATTGCAGAGAATAAATACATACACACATTCGATTACATCTCTTCTGTAGTAACTATATCGTTGAACTGTGTTGTTTCAGTTTCATGTAATTTATACAAAGTTTCATTACCTTCAAGAGGTGCGGGAAGTCTCCTTGCTGAATCCTTCGTTGTTTTAATGGATAAAACCATCATCTGCGTCTAGATTTCTTGGCTCTCACAAATCGTAAGGCGCAAAGAAGTAATGTGCCGCTTTGTCATTTTCTTGTGCCGCTTTGTCTTTTGTCAATCTCCATGCTAGCATTATTTTTCAATATTTTGGTCAAACAGTTCTTGCGACGTCACTGCTGCGAGCGTCAGTTGTGTGTATGAATTTTTATATCCTAATTAATTATTTATAAAAGACTGGTTGGATTCTCTTGATATGGTTGGTAATGTTATTCAATTTGAATCTTGGGGTGTGCTTGGAATTTTGGAAGATATCCACATGTAATTTACAGATCTAGAAACAAGTGCCAACTTGTTGAGTTACCTTACTGTATTGTGAATGCTCTACCCTCACGCTAGCGCTAAAGCTGCGTTACGTCTGCGCTTGCTTGGCACTGTAAATGTAGCACTATTCTTAAAGCAAACTTTTTAGAAGAAGAATGAGAGAGAAACCGGGCTAGATGTTGCAACGCTGTATTAACTCCTGTGTAACAATAGCGCCTTCCGAGAACAAACAATGCATGCGGTGTGCATCACCTAATCAATCTGACTTTGGTTATCATTCTGGTTTTGGTTATTCTACATTAACGATGTAATTAAACCAGCGTTTAATGTTTTTGACAGATAACATTTCGATAAAATGTACTGGTTGATTGTTACTTGAAAAGTTTTCCATGAATTTGTAGTTACTTTTCTATTCATTAAAGTGGCTAAAAGAAACGGACAAAATGTCACTCAATTCTCGAGAAGATACAAAGAGTTGAACAGCATTTGGAGACTGTAGATTTGAAAACTTGGTCGAGATAGATAAGCAAAGTGTAGAATCGATGAAGAGTTGTAAGGTGAAAATTTCGACCATTTTGTAGAAGACCTACTTGTGGAAGAATTTTTTGTAGGAGACATGCCCAGGACAGCCTTAAAGCGGAAAGAAGTTTTTCAACGAACAGAAATATTTTTCAGGGTAAACAGTAAAATTCAACTTCGAATGTATATAGTTCTTCACTAAAATTGTGAATAAAGTATTTCTATAGGTATAGTTTTGAATGCCATTTTTTCACACTTTTATGTCAATCTTTTCTAAATTTGTGTTTTATAGGTCATTTATCAGAATTTTTGGTCATATTTTCATAAATTTAAATTCATTATATTGGTTATTTTTGTCATTTTAGATAGTCAACTTCCGTGCCCTAGTGATAAATATTTTCAATTTCCTCTGGATAAGGAGGTATTGTTTTAAATCTGGATCTGCTGTTATGAAATGCTGCTCATTATTATTTGCTTCGCAGATACAACCGCAATCAGTTGTCCTACTGGCTCTGCAACAATGGTTTTAAAAGAGCACGTTGCTTCGTTAACAGTAGAAAAAGAGAGGAGTATAATGTCTGCCTTGTCCCCCATCATTACCAGTCATGCTTCTTGATCTAGGATCATGATTGCAACGGGATTCGAATCGGATTGCTTCCCGTTGAGGTTATTCAAGGTCCAACTCATGTGGAAGGTTTTAACAAGACTGCCTTTACTAGTATCATATCAACCTTAATCCCTGTCAACAAGGTTTTCTTCTTGCCTAATTATCCATTAACTACAGTCAATTGCCTCAAGAACGTACTGCAAATATGGTTACGTCGAACGGAAATAATTACATGTAGCTACACACTGAGCAAATAGTTTGTTTGCAAATTCACCACGAATGTAACTCTTCAGAAATTGACCTCATGAATAACATTCCGTTACAGTTTAAGTAACTCGGTAGGCAAAACTTCCTGAAATTATAATGTTTTGCTTTTTATTTTAAACAATTCTCCATTTTTATCTGATTAATTTAATGTATGGATGATGTTTGTAGGTAATTTATAACAATTAGAAAACTGATGGCTTTCTATATTGTTACAAAAGATTATTGATAGTGTTTAACAGTGTTTGATACAAATGGCATCGCAACCGATGGCACTGATGATACTTGGAATGAAGATGGAGCACCGGTGGAATGCGATGGCGGGTGAAACCGGAGAACCCGGAAAAAACCCACCTTTTTCTAAAATGCCTTTTTATTTAGGGGTCCTCAAAGTATGTATGTTTGGTGAATCTCGGTGTGAACTTTTGGGAGCAATACAATACCAACATTACCTACTGTATACATTGTACATATTTATTAAAGAAAATAAAAATAGGTATAATAATGAAGAGAAGTCAACACAGAGTTAGAGATGGTTGGTTTTTATTTTAAGAGCTCATTCACCAATATTTACTTTTTTGTTTTATTTTTGGTCCCTTTTTCTCTAGATCTATTGAGCTTGGAGAAAAATTAAATTTACAACAGTTATTTTTTATAATTGCTTTTTAGCATGGCTGTTTTAAAATATTTTGACTGTGTAAAAATTTACAGGGTTTTAAATAGACAATGAAGAAAAAAGAAATCTCATGTTAAAGTGTATAGAAATGTATATTATAAATCTGTAAAAGTTTCGTTGTGAAATCTTTTGAGTCCAAAAAGAAAAGCACCTCACATAGATAATAATGCCTTGAATAAAGTTTGAGTCAATAAAGGGGGGAAAAAAAGCTAAATTCAATTTAACATTGTTGATTTAGAGCATGCCGGGTCCCCTTGATGGTTTATTAAGCGTAATAAGTGTGAAAGAAAATATATCTGGAAAACGGCAATAAAATGCGCAAGGGGAAGATCAGTGGTGAGGCCCTCGTATGTTTAAACTGGTTCTATCCAAGCCTTCACCCCTGACTAAACGTATGGAGTATCCCCAAGGCTCAATGTGATCCGGAGTCTTCTGTAAAAGCTGCAGGTCCTCTCAACCCGGTATCATTATCATCACCCTTGGCAAGGTAATTAAAAATATATAATTTTTCGATTCGCGCAGCTCAAGCCTTCAACTGTTTCCCCTCTTCTCGCTTTAGCCGGTCGTATTCGGTGATGGTAAGAAAGGTGAGAATGGAGGGAGAGTTGGCCATCGCCCCTGTATCATTGTTACAATACGCGTGGTTGAATGTAAGATGAGAACAAGTACTTATTCTTCCAAGTGACAACAATGTAAACAATCTCCCTAGTCTGTTCTCTAAGAGACTTACCGGAGGAGAACTTAAGTGTTGAAAGGCCCCGACATTACTTTAATAGTTCTCAGTTTATACACTCTTACAATAAACAGTATACTATGAATTTTGTAATCACTGCCCCTTACAATGCCATCTCTCCCACCACTGACAAAAATTTCGCGATGCACATGCGTGTCTGATGTCACGCGGGAGAAGGGAGAATGGCGTAATCGGCAATAGTTACGCCCACTACGTTCTACGCAGCTTTTTCATTAATCTGACAGAGAATGGGTCCATCATCGCTTGGTAGAATGAGGTATGACGTTGCATTGTCTTCATTTACTTTCAGCTTAAACTTCAACCCTTGATGGCATATTTATTTTTATCCGAAATGTAGGTTATCCGAAACTACCTTCTGGTTAACAGAGGTTCTGTGTGATACTTTGCGGTTTGTGAGCTATGCAAAAGACGTCTTCTGCTAAAGAAAGTAAAAATCGAAACTTGACTTAAATCGAAAACAACAATCAGTTTTCACTAAAAGTAATTCTAGATTCAAAAAGTCCCCGGGATCGTTAATGTATAGAAAAGTAAATAATATTTTACTTCTTGGTTTTGATACTTCATTTCAAACTTCATACTAAAATGATGGTTGGTTGTCTGCTTGGCAACTAGTTTTTGTTTTGTATGCACCTTCGTTTGTCGCATTTCGGCAACTGAGTACGTTGCATAAAGGTTTGTGTTTTGTTAAACAAATCTCCCTAAGAGGCATTGAGAGTAATGTAAGAAAATTATGGTGAAGAGGCGATAAAGAAAATTCAGCTATAAGGATGGCATAAACGTTTCAGTCAAGATTTCCGAACCCTGAAGAAATTACTATACAAGTGACAAGGTCACTACTACAAGTATCTGAAAATTGCTTCCAGGAGTGCTTCCAGTTTCTTTACACGCAGTGGTAAAAAGTGTGTCACTGTGGAAGGTAATATTTTGAAGGAAATGTGTAAATTTCCTTATGGCAACTTGTTTCTGTGTTATTTATACATTTTGAGAACTTTTTGAATATATCATGTATAATCTACAATACAAATTGACAAAGTCTGAAATGCATAAATTAAAAGATAGTATTTCGGTTTTACGCATGACGTGCTGGTAATTGCTGAGTTTTCCAGTCGCCCCATAAACGTGCATATAATAAAAAAAGAAGTCTGAAAACAATGCATAACTGCACTGGTTATGCATCACGGAAGCGTTTTCCTCCATTGTTCTAACAAGTATTTTGCTCCTGGCCTCTGCGGCGAAACAAGATATCGCGGTAGTTGGGGTCATTAGCATTTTACTTTCTCTAGCACGTATGTACATGATACATAATAGATAGAGAAGGCATTGTAATCCAACCAAAAGTACGATACCGAAATTTCACTGGCAATATATGTTTTAGGACTCCCTGAAATCCAATATATATTTTAGAAAAAAAAAATCAGAGTGTGTGTGTGTCTGTGTGTGTTTTATGGGCAGCATAACTCGAAAACAAAAGTCCGTTAAATGCCAAACTTGGTATTTCAATTTAATATCTCCCAAGGATGCGAAACGAAGATTTTCCAGAAAAATTTACGAACATTTTGATTTTCTCGAAAAGTGCTTAAACGATTTAGACTAAACTTCCTTGAATTAAAAATATAATTACGTTAAAAATAAAACGTATATCTTGAATTTGCTGCAAATAGCCTCTGAAGTCCTGTTCATTTTGAATTACTTTTTTCAGAACTGGTAAACCGTAATAGATAGACAAAAAGTTGCTATACAAAAATTGTAGATCTCGTTAAAACACATAATTTATGCCTGTAGATACCCCTTGTTATTGGTTTCAATTTTAAAATATATTTTTTCACAGATAGGAAGTTGCCCGTATTTCATTTGTTCATGCAGTAAGCGAATTTCAATGACAATTGCATAACGAAAGCTTTTAAAACATTGAGTATTGTCTTAGCATAGTACATTCCTTTAGTTCCCTTCTACTTATAAGGACTAAGTAATAAGATCATTCTATAATGTTTATCTCGATTAGCTTGATGTAGAAAGAAGAATAATCCTTTGTAACAAGTTTTTTTTTTCTCTCGTAAAACAGCTGGAGAAAGTCATGTGAATGAAATACATAAGATTTTTTGTTTACAGCTAAGAGAAGATTCTCCTACGTTTCACGAAAACTGTACACTGCAACCACTCGTTGCCAAATTTTGTTCCGCTCGGCAGAATGTTTCGCCCTTGTGGTAAATACCATTGGGATTTTGTAAACGCCAGAACAATTACTATCATAGAACTAACTGAGCAGCAGAATTACGTGGTTTAACTTACAACTAAGGTGTCTACAATCCTTCACTGGCTGCCTCTGCGGTCAAGTGGTCAACATTCTGGCTTCTTAACCCAGAGGTCGCGGGTTCAATTCCCGGCTGGGGCGGGAAATTGTTCTTTAACTACCGTTATTACTTATCCCACACAGAGCCTGAGAGTATTGATAAAGGAGTGAATGTGTGTGTGTTTAATAGTATAAAACTGAAAAACCCAACGTTAAGAAACCCCATAGATCAACGAGCAAAACACCAGTAGTTATTCCTCAAGCCAACTATTGTGACCATAGAAGTTAAAAGGAGTTATGTAAATGAAACAAGAAAAAAAAAAAAAAATATGATGAGTTCTACTTAACATGGCTTTCTCCACATATGTTACAAATTATTGTTAAAGTTTTTTCTTCTATCTACTTCATGCTAATCGAGTTAAACATTTGCAGTTAAATATTGTTTTTATTCCTTGCTTCCTTGTAAGTAGAAAGGAAATAAGGAAATACACCGGGATAAGGCATAGTCATTTTTTTTTAAAAAATCAAAGGGTGGAAATCCTTCTCTGTGCATGGCTAGGAGTTTAAAAATTCCCACATGAGAAGAGTTTTAGTATTTTAAAACTAAAACTAATAACAGTGAATATCTCAAAAATAGCAGACTTCACGAAAAAAATGTATATAACATTAATTGCGTGTTTTAACGAGATATACAATTTTTGTTAGTGAGTTTTTGTCTATCACTATTTAACAGTTATGCAAAATAAGCTCTCCTGAGGCTCAGCCCAGAAAATGTATATTTTATTTTTATTTTAGCAAAAATCTTTAGTTGTTTTTGAGAAAATCAAAATTTCCGAAAAATGTTCCATATAAAGGTAGTTGGGATGGGGAAATTTTTATGAAAATCTTCGTGTCGGATCCTTGGAAGATAATGAATGAATAAGTTTGGTATTTAACGGACTTTTCTTTTCACACATACACACATACAAACACACAGTGAAAATTTTATAAAACTTTTTTTTTGATTCAGGGGATCTCAAAGCATGTATTTCCGGTGAAATCTCGGTATCGAATTTTCAGGTGGAATACAGTACCTACTTTCTCTATACATTATGTACATACGTGTAGAGAAAGTAATAATAAAAATAAGTGTAAATGTAATAATTAGTGGTACAGTACACGGCAATCAACAATTGAACATTTTCGCATATCAACTTAATTATCTCGTTCTAGATTTTGCACTGTTCTACATCTGAATATTCAGATATAACATTTATTGTACTGTATTTCCTATTAAATTGTGTCAAAATTGCTTTTTGATAACCAATAAAGCATATTCCGACATATTGATTATTACCGGGGTTGGAATTTCATACCGTTCGCCGTTCCGTACATAGGTTGCGATCCACCGTCTCACCGCATCAAAACACGTCATTGATAAGTAAGCACGTCTTTTTCCTTTTTTAATAGTGTTTAACGCTTTTACTACCAAGGCGAGACAAACCTGTGTTTAAGTAAACAGTGCTGTTTCCAGAGAACAAAAATGACTTACGACACATTCGTAAAAGCACACTTATTTAGATCATTATTTATATACAAAATACAAATTGCTACATATCTAAGGCTGACTCTGACTCATTTCCTCTTTACATAGCACATAATGAAAACACTCAAACAATTATAACACGGATTGTAGTATTTACTGATTTTCTAAATAAGTGCATGAATAAGTACACCGCCAGAAAACTTACTATACGCCCGCCGCTGAATTCTTGCACTTTACAGTTCGGGTGGTTTTGCGTAAGGTTGGCTATACTGCCTTTGCGGCGTCGTCAGAGTAACTAGTAAACAGCTGATTACAAATGTGTCTATCGTGTCTACAGACGATTATAAACAGTGTACACAGGTACTTAGATGCCGATGAATAATGAAACTAATTCGTTATTATCCATACTAATTGAAAATAAGTGATACTATAACGTATGTAGCTATATTACGTATTTACGACAATATATAGTAAATTATTACAAAATAGCGAGTTACAATGAGAGAAAGATATAATCAAGTGATTTTCACTGGTTTAGAATTTTAATGGCTCAATTCCATCCAAGTCTCCGTCGTCATTCTCGGAAGCATCCTCGTCATTGTCATCAAAAATATCCTCGTCGTCACCAAGTCATATCATTAGTGGTTTACATGCATTGATGATTTCTTCTAATTCCTGTGCTTTTCCTATTATTTTGTGCACATGATTCACTTTCTTCTTCCATGAAGCTGCGACCACTCCCGCCACACCTTCCCACAAAAATCTATCCATCTCTATAATTGTGAAAGTCTTATGTTCCCTCACTATAAACAGACGCCAACAACACTATTAACAATAACAAATATAAATAATAACGAATAATACGCAGCTTGTACAGAACAGCTCAACATACGTGTAGATAATGCAACGGTGTGGCGTCTAGATCCGTTTCTGACTGACCGACCGGAATGCTGCCTTGTGATTGGTTCAGAAGGTTAAATCATCTATTTTTGTGGGAGTACCAACTTAGCTCCAAACTATCAAGTTCAAGGATTCAGCGGCGGGGGTATATGGTTGTAAAACAAATTAATGTTGTCCACATTTGAGCAGAACACAGAACGAACGCCTTCCTTCCTACCGAGGTAGGTCTGTGTCATGTAGTGATAGCTGTTTTGCAGTAATGGGTTGCACTCTACGTTGACCTTTGCTCGCGCAAGTAGGGCCGCATGGTATTGCCAACCCCGGCCGCTCTTACTTTGCATAAAGAAATTGCTACGAACGCCATAGCTCTGGTTATTACTATACCTTGCCTAACGCAGCAAATAGCATGAATACCGCTTAGGCATTGGAGAGGTGTAGAGAGAGCATTGCATTTTACTAAATTTGTTGTCTGTACGAGATTTCTACTGTTTGTTCTCGCTTGTACAGTTCCATAAGGCACCGAGTTGCCCCAATGTCCGGCCTGATGCACCAATATCACTCCTAATATGGTTATCAGAGAAATATTCTGCCATGAAGAATAGTCATTCTAACTGTGGTCCCGTTACAACGGATCGGGTTCGATTCTCCTGAGATAACCTGCTGGAGCTTGGGCTATAACGAGCTAGTCGGATATCAATCCTTAGCAAAGACCATATGGAAGATATATATGCTGTGCGTGCTGTTTCCTTTTCTATATTTATATAAGTTATCTTTCTGTTTCAAACTTGTTCGAAAAATCTTGCGTGTTTCATTGACAAAACTTTCTCTAGCTGTTCCATATACAAACATTTCTTAGAAAGATTATTCTCTTATCTGTGTCATTCTGAGATACACAATAGCAAAAATGGTCTAATTACTTGCTTCCTTATAAGCAGAAGGGAAATAAAGAATACACTAGGCTAAAGCGACAGTCAATTTTTTTAAAAGCCGGTCGCTATGTCAAACAATTGAAGTTACGTTTGTTTTGCATGGTGCCGTTTGAGAAAAGTTGACTAGTTAAAAGCTGGAACCGATAACAGGGAATATCTTGAAAACAGTAAACTCTACAAGAAAAACGTATATGAGATAGAGTATGTGTTTTTCGAAATCTACATTTTTTGTGAAGTATTTTGTCCATATCTTACGGTTTAACCGTTATGCAGAATTCTGCAAAACTCTTTAAGAAAAAATAAGTCTTCAAAGGTATTCCCAGGAAATTCAAAATACACATTTTATTTGTAATGCTAACATCTTTAATATATGGTATTTTAATCAAAATCGTTAGAGCCATTTTTGAGAAAAACAAAATTGTCATAAGATTTTCCTTGTAAAGGTTAGTTTGTGGTGGGAGAATTTTCTTGAACATCGTCGTGTCGTATCCTTGGAAGAAACTGAACACAAATACCAAGTTTGTTCATGAGGTTTGCTGTCCACAGACACACACGGATCTTTACCAATTTTTTTTCGGAATCAGGGGACCTCAAAACACATTTATGGCAAAATTTCGGCATGAAATGTTTGGGTGGAATACAATACCTTCTTTAGCTATTATGTACGCGTTATGTATCTACGTACCTTCATACGTGCAAGAGAAAGTAAAAATGTGAAGAAGCGTCTTTAAAAGCATTGATGAAAGTGATAACCTTATTCTTTTGGGATTTCTGTTACTCCGTCGTTGCAAATTTTCAGCAGAGTATTACATATCACGCGCTAATTAGTGGCGTGCAAATGTTTAATTTCTCTACCATTCATAGAAAGTATTGTGTTCCACCCAAAAATCCGATGTCTAGATTTCACCAGAAGTATATGTTTTAAGATCCCCAGAATGTTACAAAAAACATTTTAGAACCAAATTTCGTGTGTATATGTGAACATATACCTAACTTAAAAACAAATAACGAAATTTTAATTTAAGTTCTGCATCTTTAAAGGATGCGAAATGATTTTCAAGGACCCCCCCCCCCATTCCGACGTATCCTCTACATGGATCACTTTTCGAAAATTTAGACTTTCCAAATACAGCTCTAACAATTTTGTTTAAAAACGGTACATTTAAGATATTTTCATGACAAATGAAACGAGTGTCTTGAATTTTCAGGGAATAGCCTCTGAAGTTCTATTGCATAACTGGTAAACCGTAAGAAATAGACCAAAGCTTACTACACAAAGTATAGATCTCGTGATATTGGATAAGTTATGTAAAATATTTTTATTGTGGATATTTCAGAGGTATTATTTGTTAGTGTTTACATTTCCGAATACTTATACTTTTCTCAAAAGGGAAGTTACTTTTTTTTTATTGTGTCATTTATATAGTCCACTGTAACATCTAAGGTCATATCGGGGGCTTTGCTCTTGAAACAACTCGTTGTCTGCAAGTTCTTTTATGTTTGGTTTAAAAATCATTTTCTTTTCCTCAAACACACACACATTCACTCTCACGGACTCTGTAGGGGATAGGGAATACTTCTGGCTAAAGACAGCCGGGAATCGAACCCAGACCTCCGAGGTGAGAAGACAGCTCGCTGACCACTCGACCACGGAGACAGTTGGAAGGTATTTTTTCTTTGTTCCTTTCTTTCTTTCTTTCTTTTTGCTCTTGGCCATGTAAAATGAAGTTAATTTTAAAACCAGCACTTGTTAAATATTTGACTAATGCGGTTCCTTATTTCCCATCTACCTACAAGGAAATAAGTAATATTTATCTCGATTGGCATAAGTAAAACAGAATTCGCTTTTGTAAGAATAGTTTGTTGCAAAATAGGTAGAGTAAGTCATATAAGTGAAACACCAGATTTGTATTACAGTTATCTATTTAAATGCCATTCTTAAAGATATACATTATTATTGTTATTATTATTATTATTATTATTATTATTATTATTATTATTATTATAGTATATTATTTGTATTGCAAAAAATCCAGAATAAAGAGGTCTTTAGAGGTCCTTCCCAGAAAATCCGAGGTATACATTCTGACATGTAAACATTTTAATATGGGATATTTTAATCAAAATCGTTTGGGCCATTTTGAGAAAATCAAAAGGGTAGTTTGGGGTAGGGGATTTTCTGAAAACCTTCGTGTCGCATCCTCGGAAGATACTCAACTTAATACCAGGATTGGTGTTTTACTGACTTTTAGTTTTTGAGTTATCGTGTTCACGGACACTCACGGACATTTTCCTAAAAATGCTTTTCTTTATACAGGGAGTCCTAAAACGTGTATTTCCGGCGAAATCTAGGTACCGTTTCGAGTGGAATGCAATACCTTCTCTATACACTGTGTAGATAGTTCATAGTCTTCAACTGTGCATACACGTTTCTGTGGATTCTTATTATAATCTGAAAGAGCCATTTCACTACGACAGACAGTCCACAACGTCTCAGAGAAGGGGTGAATGGACTGCAACGTTACGTTATAGTTAACACCGTCCTCCCCTCATTCAGGAGCTGTATTCGTGAGTACAGTTTTGGAGACGTTTGACTAAAATGAACGACAAATGCGTCAATTAAATCACCACTATTAATATCTTGTATTTTCATGAAAAAAGTAATAGAGGGGCGGGGAAGAAACGAAAAAGGCTGAACATTCACATTAAGTGAGGCGCGTGTCGTCGCCTTATACAGGCACAGACAGAAAACCGTAACGTATGCCGCTTCACTAGCATGCCAAATATGGCAGAGTTAACAAACAATGCCTGATATTGATGTGTTCGCGATATACAGAAGCCTTAAGCTTGATCATGACCGTTACAATTGAAACGCATTAGAAATGTTCTTCCTCCTTCCAGACCATTAGAGCAAGCATTTGCTTGAAGACATGCAGTAATGATAAGATACACAGAACTTGCGGCATTCCACTTAGTTTCTTTACATCTTAGGTAGAGGAAGTATTACATTCCACCTAAAAGTTTTATATCGAGATTTCACCGGAAATACATGCATTGTCTCTCCAGATATAAAACAAATCTAACATGTTCCATCCACATGACTCCCTTACTTGTTCTACAAACTCTTTATACATAAAAGATTACTATTCTTTCTACACCATGCTGATCGAGATATGCATTAGCAAACTGTTCTTGTTACTTAGTTCCTTATAAGAAAAGCTAGCTAAAGCGATAGTCAAATGTTTTTAAACTGTCGCTACACGATTGTCTTTGAAATTCGCTTCTTTGCAACGCTCGACGTAAAACAAAATAAATACGGACGACTTCTTGTTTGAGACAAGTATAATTATTTTAAAACTGAAACCAAAAACAAGGAGTATCTCGGGAGCGGTTAGCACTATAAAAACGTAAATGACACAAATAGTGTGTTTTGACGAGATCTACGTTTTTTGTGCAGTAAGCGTTTGTCTATTATCTCTTACTGTTTAGTAGTTAAGCAAAATTCGGCAAAATTCATCTAGAATAAAGAGGCCTTTAGAGGCTTTTCCCAGAAAATTCAAGAAATACATTTTCTTTGGGATGTAAATAGCTTTAATATACGGGATTTTAATCAAAATCGTTTAAGAAAGCCAGTCATTTTTAAGAAAATCAATATTTTCTAAGATTTTTTCATGTTAAGGGTAGTTTGTGGTGGGGGGATTTTCTTGAAAATCTTCGTGTTGCATCCTTGGAAGATACTGAACCTAAATACCAAGTTTAGTATTTAACGGTCATTTCAATTTTGAACTGTTGTCCACAGACACACACGGACCTTTTTTTAAACATGTTTTTTTTGGACTCAGAGGACTCCAAAACGTGTATTTCCGGTGAAATCTCTGCTAGAGAAAGTAAAAATTCTTACGTATGCTAATAATGTGTAAACGTAACTATTTAAAACAGTCGTGTGCCCTCTACAAAGCATGTTTCCCCTTTAGTCTCGTTTTAAACAAACTAACCAGCCTACTTCCCTCGCAGAAACATGTTTCTTAGCGTAGATTTTGGTTACTAACAGGTGCGTAATTATGTAATAATACGGTTTCCGATGAACCGTCATATACCCAACCTATCTTTATCAGGCACGCTCCTTTACAGGCATGACTTTGTATATACAAGTTAATTATTTTGTAGCAAAATGTCATGATTGGCCAAACGAACCGTAATCCTATTTCTTTTTCTCTTATTACTAGTAAGTAGATTTTTCTTTTGGTAATTACTCATCATTACTGCAACAGGTTCTGACCTTCATTGAGGCTTCTAAGTGTTCTTCTCTGGCATTTCCGACCTCATGTTCTGCCTCGCGAAGTCACGACTAAACAAAACATAACTGAATGACAGGCAAGTAGAGGAAGAATAATAAAACAGGTCACTTAAAGCAAACTCGTGCATTATCTTTCGTGGATTGCCTCATAGTTTAGATGTGCATTCGTGCTGAAGCACAATGGCCGCTGTGAAACAATTTCGAAATATGCTTTAATGTGCTACTTTTGTTAGTTCCTCCGAAACTAATTCACAGACTTTTTCAAGCAGAGATTTAATTAGCGGATTAAATCTATTTGTTGGTTATTAATTTTTTCTTGCAAAAAGTGTGTGCATCCTGGTGCAAAACTTTTAAATTACAGTTAACTTGTTTCTCTTACAAATTGTCTTTACCTCTATTAGAGGATATTAACCGTAGAATTAAGTTTTATTATAGTATATAAAGCTGTTCCTAATATTGTGAAAATCTGACGTGTTCAATTCACATGACTTTCTCTACATATCTGTAGTAAATTACTATTATAATTTACTGTTATTCTTTTATCTACTTCTTGCTACTCGAGATAAACATTTGGATGGATGGGATGGGTGGGTGGATGGTGCAGAAATAGTCTTATTACAAATTCTTGTATGTGAAAAGTTTAAGTATTTTAAAACTGAAACCAATACCAAGGAATATCTAAAAAGTGGTCAACTCCGCGAAAAAAAAAAAATGTATATGACATAAAATGTATGTTTTAACAAGATCTACATTCTTTTTGTATAGTAAGTTTTTGTCTATCTCTTTCGGTTCACCTGTTATACAAACTTCACCAAAATTCATCCTGAATAAAGAAGGCTTCAGAGGCTATTCCTGAAAATTCAAGATATGCATTTTATTTGTTACGCAATTTTCTAAATTTTTTCCATTTAAAGGGTAGTTTGGGGTGGCGGATTTTCTTGAAAATCTTCGTGTCGCATCCTTGGAAGATATAAAACTTAAATATTAAGTTTGGTATTTTACCGAATTTTTATTTTTTAGTTATCCTGTTTAAAGACACACACGCAACTTTTTCTAAAAATGCTTTTTTGACACAGGGGACCCTAAAAGTTGTATCTTCGGAGAAATCTCGGTATCAAAATTTCGGTGAAAAACATGTTTATAGTTCAAATGAACGTATATGTTATAAATGTTATCTAATTATTGTGTAGATACATGGCAAAGTAGCACATTGGCTTAGACCAGTGGTCTCGCTGACTTCGATATTTCCACAATTATAGCACGGTGTATTACTCAACGGTAGCAATGAACTAGTGCCATCCTGCTTCCAACCTTTACCTCCCAACCTCGTATTCTCAACCCTTATTCTCCTTACATGAGTAACTTTCTAAATTGTTAATGTTAAGCTTATACTTCTCTAGCACGTATGTACAATGTACATAGTGGATAGAGAAGGTATTGCATTCCACCCAAAAATTCGATACCGAAATTTCACAGGAAATACATATTTTGTCACTCCCTGAATCCAGAAACAGCATTTTTAAAAACATGTTCGTGTGTGTGTGTCTATGGGCATAGCTCAAAAACGACAAGTCTGATAAAAAAATCCAAACTTTGTACTATAAGTTCAGTAACTTTCAAGGATGCGACACGTGATTTTCATGGAACGTTCTTCGAATTTTGTTAATTTCTCTAATATGGCTCTAAAGATTTTTATTAAAATGGCATATGTGTAAGATATTTTCATGACAAACGAAATAGCTTCTGTGAATAGTCTGTAAAGACCTCTTTATTCTGGATGACTTCTATATCACTGGTGAATCGTAACAAATTCACGAAAACTTACTACACAACAAACGTAGAGAACGTTATAACACAAAATTGATATCATACACATTTTGCTGGTAGAGTTAAACGTTTTCGAGATATTCCGAGTTATTGGTTTCAGTTTTAAAGTACTTAAACTTTTCTCAATTGGTACTTGAAAACAGACACTATAAAATTAGTTTTCCTCAGTAAACTAACATACTCCTAAACTCGTTACTTTTTACTTTCTCTACACGTACTATGTACATAGTGTATAGAGAAGGTCTTGCATTCCACTAAAAAATGCGATACGAGATCTAACCGGAAATGCACGTTTTAAGGTCCCGTGTGTCCAAAAAATTCATTTGCGGAAAAAGATCCGAGTGTGTGTGTGTGTGTGTGTGTGTGTGAGTGTGAGTGAGTGAACACGTAACTCAAAAACGAAAAGTCGATAAAATACCAAACTTGGTATTTAGGTTTAGTATCTTCCAGGGATGGGACGCGAAGATTTTAAGAAAAATCCCACTACCCCAAACTACTCTTTATATGGAAAAAAATTAAAAAAAATTGATTTCTGAAAAATGGCTAACAATTTTGATTAAAATACCGTATACTAAAGATATTCGTATGGCGAATAAAATGTATATCTTGAATTTTCTGGGTATAGGCTCTAAAGATCTCTTTATTCTGAATAAATTTTGGCAAACCGTAAGAGATAGACAAAAACTTACCACGCAAAAACTATAGATCGCATTAAAACCCACAATTTGTCATAGGTTTTTTTCGTCGAATTGACCATTTCTAAGGTATTCCTATTATTTATTTCAGTTTTAAAATATTACTTTTCTCATACGGGAACTTGTCAACGCTTGGCCACGCAAAGAAACTCATTTCAATCCTATATCAACCACATTTTAAAACATTTGACCGTCGATTTATTCTAATGCATTCCTAGTTCCCTTCTACTTGTAAGGAACTAAATAATAAGTTCGTTTCTGCTAATGTTTTAGCATAATTTGTTACAGAAATGTAGAGAAAGTGATGTGAATGGCGCACATGAGATATTTTTTTCAATTATCTGGTCTGTGTAAAGCTTAATAGATAAATGTCATCTTTGTTCAACTGTCAGAATCTCGAAGAATTGTTACTTGAAAACAGACACTATAAAATTAGTTTTCCTCAGTAAACTAACATACTCCTAGGCTCGCTACTTTTTTATTGCTGTTTTCTGACATCACTTTATAGCGTGAACACAGGAAAATAGCTGGTGTCTGTTTTATACGGCATATAAAGAGGTGTTTATGAACCTAAGAGCGCCATGTGATAAGTTGCAGAGGAGGGAGACTCCCTTTTTTCCCCGCCGCCCTGACCCTAACTGCAGCAATTCATTAGGCAACCTCCCTGGTAATTACACGACCTGATGCTAGATCTGAAGACCACCCTGTCGGTCGGCATAAGTGACAGACGGGTAGAGCTGATATAGATACCGGGGTTGGGGGTGGCCAACACAGTCCAAAACACTCTGCTTTGTGTATCTACAGTCATGCAGTAAATCTTTCACAGCGTTATTTCAACCAAGATGGCAGCTGTTTAATTTCGTTTTCCGACGATGGTGTTTTTTTTTACTTTCTTTACACTTACGATGTATAGTGTATAGAGAAGGTATTGTAATGCACCCAAATATTTGATACCGAGATTTCACCAAAAATACATGTTCTGGGTCCTACCTAAATCCAAAAAAGCATTTTTAGAAAATGTGTGTGTCTCTAAAAAGGTCGTTAAACACCAAATTTGGTATTTAAGTTCAGTATCTTCCAAGGATGCGACACGAAGATTTTCAAAAAAATCTCTCCACCACCACCACCACCACCAACATTTTCGAAAATTTTGATTTTCTCATATATAGCTCTAATGATTTTGATTAAAATATCGTATATTAAAGATATTAATATGACAAATAAAATGTATACCTTGAATTTTCTGGAAATTTTCTGGGACCTCTTTATTCTGTATGATTTTTATTGAATTTTATATACTGGTAATCCGTAAGAGATAGACAAAAACTTACCACTCAAAAAATGTAGGTCACGATTAAACACACAATTTATGTCATATACATTGTTTCCGTGTAGTTGGCGTTTTTGAGATATTCCTTGTTGTATATCAGTTTTAAAATACTTAAAATTTTCTTATACGGAAACTTTTGGATTTCATATCCATAGAAACCACATTTTAAGACATTTGACTATCGCTTTAGCCTGGTGTACTCCCTTATTTCCCTTCTTATAAAGGAACTAAGTAATAATACTGTTTCTGCTAATGTTTTAGCATCAAATAAATGGAAGAATAAGTTTATTAACAATAATTTGTTACAGATGTAGAGAAAGTCGTGTGAATGGAACACATTAGATTTTTTTTTTTACTTTCTCAACTATGTATACATAGCTCTCGTAGGCTGGAAAGTCAGGGAAGGGCAGAGGCAGCCAGGGAGTCCATAAGTAAAAATCTGATGTGTTCCATTCACATGACTTTCTGTACATCTCTGTAACAAATTATTGTTAAAAACTTATTCTTCTAATTCATGCTAATCGAGATAAACATTAGCAGAAGAGCTTTCTTCTAAGTAGAAGGCAAATATTGCAACACTAAGCTATAGCGATAGTCAAATCTTTTAAAGCTAGTTGCCATCTGGGTGAAATCCATTTCTTTGCATTGCCAGGAGTTGGCAAATTCCCGTATGTGGAAAGCATTCAACGAGATCTATATATGTTGTGTACTAAGTTTTTGTCTATCTCATATGGGTTACTAGTTATGAAAATCCAGCAAAATTCATCCAAGAGATCTTCAGAGGCTATTCCCAGAAAATTGAAGATATGCATTTTATTTTTCGTGTAACTATCTTTAATAAACGATAATTCGACCATTATCGTTAGAGCAAAAATTTTCGAAACTTTTTCCATGTAGTTTGCGGTGGAGGGATTTTCCTCAAAATCTTCGTGTCGCATCCTTAGAAGAGGCTAAACTTATATACCAAGTTTGGTATTTTACCGACTTTTCGTTTTTGAGTTATCGTGTAGACACATGGAGACAAACACGCAGACTTTTTTCTAAAAATGTTTTTTTTGGATACAGGGGCCCTAAAATATAGATACATTTCCGGTTAAATCTCGGTATCGAATTTTTAGGTGAAATGGAATACCTTCTCTGTACCGTAAGTACATAGTGAGTGTAGAGAAAGTAAAAATCAGATATCAGTGGCGTTGCAGGATTGCACCTCCCCCAGCAATTTTCCCAAACCTGCAATTGTATTTTCAAAATTATATTAAAATTTTATTTCCTGATTATCTGCAGGTGACCCTTTGTTTCGAGCGACTACAGGGGCATTGCAATCGCATTAAAGTGTGGGATAGGCATGTTTGAGGGAAGGAACGTGAAAGGGAGGGTAAAATAGGCGTGGCGAAACTCTCTTTGTGATAAATCTTGTCGTTTATCAACCATTGATACCAATGTAATAGCGCGACTGTTAACTAATGGAACGTATCTATTTAAATCAGATATCAATAAAATGGGGGGGGGCATGGATATCGCGTGATCTTCGTATAGCTGCACCATTCTCAGAGCTTTTACTTTTTACTTTCTCTTCACGTACTATGTACATAGTGTATAGGGAAGGTATTGCACTCCACCCAAAGATTCGATACCGAGATTTCACCGGAAATATATGTTTTAGGGTCCCCTGCAACCAAAAAAAAAAAAAAAAATTTCACAAAAAGGTCAGTATGTGTGTGTGTGTGTGTGTGTGTATGTGTGTGTGTGTGTGTGTGTGTGTGTCTGTGGACACGATAACTCAAAAACGAAAAGTCGGTAAAATACCAAACTTAGTATTTAAGTTTAGTATCTTCCAGGGATTTGACACGGGGATTTTGAAAAAAATCCCCCCACCCCAAACTACCCTTTACATGGAATTTTTTTCGAAAATTTTGATTTTCTTAAAAATGGCTGTAACGATTTTTATTAAAATATCGTATATTAAAGACATTTACCTGACAAATAAAATGTATATCTTGAATTTTCTGGGAATAGCCTCTGAAGACTACTCTATTCTGGACGAATTTTACACAGTTTTGCATAACTGCTAAACCGTAAGGAATGGAAACAAACTTACTACACAAAACATGTAGAGCACCTTAAAACACACACTCTATGTTATATGCATTTTTTCATGGAGTCGGTCGTTTTTGAGATATTCCTTGTTTTTGGTTTCAGCTTTAAAAACTTAACTTCTCTCACACAGGAATTTGTCAACTCCTGTCCATAAAAACTAAGCAACTTCAGTCACATAGCTTTTGACTCACTTTAACCTATGGTACTCCCTTATTTTTCTTCTTCTTACAAGGAAGCAAGTAATAAGACAATTTCCGCTATTTGTTGTCGATTAGCATGAAATAAATAGAAGCATAAGCTTTCTAACAATTTGTTGCAGAGATGTAGAGAAAATAATGTGAATGGAACACATCAGATTTTAACACTTAACGCTACAATGGAGGTGTACGATTCTCGATATGGCGCTGTCAAGGTTCCGGTAATTAGTAATGCACTGTTTCGGCTGTCTAACTCTATTAGAAGGAATTCCAAATAATGAATAAAACATGCTTTACATGCATGGTAACGTTTGTGGAGCTTTCCTCTATCTGCGCATCAAGCTCATTTTGTTTTGCGATTTTGGTGAGTAGGTGTAATAATAATAAATTATATTATATAATATATTATAATTATAATAATGATTATTATTACTATTATTATGATTAAAGTAGGACTATGAGGAACATACTTTCAAAGTTAAATATGTATCTCCAAATCTAAAGAACATTGCATTTTATTTGTTGATTCCGAATTTATTTCTTGATTCAAAGTGGTTAGGAAGGTTATTTTTGACGTGAATTGACCCAACCAAACGTAATAATGTACTCTGGTTCCACATCAATCCAACCAGTTGCAGACAACATAACCGAGTCGTTCTCTATGGTCTGGGGGCTAACATGCTGGTCTCTGGTTACCAAGGTCGCGATGGATTTTTTTGGACGTAAAAATTAAGCGGTACTGGAACATGTCTCCTTCTTTAATTATTTAGGATGTGAAATTAATAATTAGAAGAGTGACATAGACATAAAATTAATGAGATTTAAAACAATTTGTGGAACAATACATAATACCTTAAAGAACAAAACAAGATCCGAAACAAGCATGACATTTTATAACACTATTGGCAATTTCTACATTACTTCAAGGATGTGAAAACTGTGAGATGAAATTCTTGAGGAAAACGAAAGGGTGTACTAGAGAAGAGAGAATTAGGAATGATAAAATATGGAAATAGAAGAGTCATATATTAATCCAAGAATGAATAAGTACAGAACAATATGATTGGAAGGTGCTAGGAAGATGAAAGATGCCAGATTTCCAAAAGTACGAGGCGTATCCGGAAAGAAAATACCGGTTGGCATCATTTTGAACATGAAAAGCGTCCTTTAAGCTATTTTCGACCACTGTTCAGGCATTTGTTATAGCAGGGATTCCACTTTTGTATGTCCTCTGCAAAGAAAGCTGCCGTTGGTGAAGAAAGCCACTGCTGAACACTTGTTTAGTGGAAATAATCATAAAACAAAGCCTACTTATTGTGAACAGTCTGTTTTCACGATTTGCCTCATTCACTTGTTCAACCAAACCATCAGTAACAACAGAAGGTCGTCCACTCCGTGCTTTGTCATGAACATGGATCGTCCATCATTTGAATTGCTTAGTCGACCTGGGTAGCTCAGTTGGTTTTGCGCTGGTCTTCTGAACTCAAGGTCGTGATTTCAAACCCGGCCTAGACCAGTGGTTTTTAATTGGGCTTAAAAGCGTCAGCTCATATCACCATATTTACTGGCATGTTAAATAACTCCTTAGGGACAAAATTCCGGCACACCGGCGGCACCGATATGATCCTGTAAGTTGACAGCGTCGTCACGAAATACTTTTTTTAATAATTGAATTGCCTAACTCATTTTCTCACCATTCGGAATTACATTTTCACCGTAAATCTCTACAGGTTGGGAATGAGTTGGCTTAGCATTCCATGCGTTCAAAAAGCGTATTACCTGCGGAATGCGCTTCACAGCTGGGGGATCGGAAATTGTCTCGAACATTTTGAACGATTACTAACAACTGTAAATAAAACACGATCCGACTGTAATGGTGCCAATGGACAATGAACCAGAGAAACTAGGCCGCGCCGTGGCCGAGTTGTTAACCACTCGCCTCTCACCAAAGCAGCCGGGTTCGATCCCAAGCGATAGCATGTAAGATTTGTGGTGGACAAAACGGCATAACGGCAGGTTTTCTCCGGGTTATCCTGTTTCCCCCGTCATCACATTCCACCGGTGCTCCATCTTCAATCCATATACCAGCAATGTCAGCGGACGTTAAACACTATAAAATAACAAATATGTTTTGCAATATGTACCTAAAGGATAAGGAGACTTGGGAAGGCCGAAGAGATTTAAGGAGACACTATGAAGAGGGAACAAGCAGCAGACTATTCCATGAAGTGGAGAAGAAGAATCAACAAAATGGTCTATACGATGAAACGATTAAAATGTACTTATATAAATATATGTTATAACTTTAAGAAACTTTGCAGAACACATATTTGAATCATCTTTAATTAAGACATTAAAGAAACAATATTTTCACTAATTTTAATGCGTTATACTATATAACCATTCTATTTATATTTCTTCAATGATAACTGCAAAAGGAACATCACTCCTAATTTGAATACTTATAGATTTTGCTATATTTCTACAAAATTTGAAGAAAATCGAACCAAAAATGCATCGTGTGGAATATTTTGTACGCGTAAAAATGTAGAAATAATAGGGCTTTGTGCGTAGACACATTTAAAAACTCGTGTGAAATCATTTCAAATCATCACTAATAGACCCGCAAACATAAATTACGAACAGAGATAATTCACCTTAAATGGTAGACCCATAAACAAAATTTGACTTTTTAAACGATTTCGCTCAATTTTAAGATGTGTATTCTAAGCAGCATTCAAATGCTGGAGAAATAAATATTCAACAAGCATAACGTTTGGACTGAAATGTTCTTGTATTTATTGTGCATGTGCTAACGCTTAATTGATTTATGTAGCTTTTAGTGCTAAAAGGTTTAGTATACCCATACTGGTAGATTTTCAAAAATACTTGTATAACATTTTTATTTTATATATGGACGCTCTTTAACTGCTCTGATACTCTGTATGTTCTATATTGGGCGTGAAAGTATGCTTAATTTTGCTCAGAGAGCCCATTTATCAGGCTTGAGGCTCTTTTGCATGCCGTAAATCTATGACACACCTTTACTTCCTTTCGAAGGAAGAGATGATAATTTTTACTACAGAGTAGTCGTAACTGAAACAGCTACAAAAAATAATGACAGTTATCATACTATCCTTATTGTTTCATTTATATTGTCCCTTTAACTTCCATGGTCATGTCGGGGACTTTGACTTGTGAAAACGCATAATTAACTTAGTTTATTGTCACAATGTTAATTTTATATCATTAAATGCACCACATTTGTTCTCACATGTATACTTCCAGACTCTGTGGGGGATACGCAATAAAGAAAATTTCCCCGCCCCAATCGGGAATCGAACTTGGGCCCTACGGCGGAGAAAGCTCGATGATCACTCAACCATGGTAGCTGAAACACAACAATGTACTTCCTTCTAGGTAAGGAGGAGTCGATGGCTTGCGTGTTGGATTAATTTCTGTTCCGGGCATAAACTGATCGGCACAATGTGTAAGGTGCTAAAAGTTTATTTAAACTAACTTAAATCAATAATAATAATAATATGAAATTTAATTTCATTCCAATGAATTAAACATTTTAAAAGAAAAAACACAAACAAATAAAATGTTAATTAATTGGAATAGATTTAAATTGTGTATTATTTATATTTTAGTTCAGTTAGTTTAAGTAAATAATTTAGTAAAATGCATGAATTAAACGGGTTCTCGTGATAGGATAGATAATGTACTTTGACTCCTTTTAGATTGTCATTAATTTTACTGTCTTTTACGTTTTTAATACGCTATTTATTACTAATGTCAGAAGTTCTTTCTAACGAACACCACGATTTTACAGTAGATGGCGTAAAATAGCGCATCGCGATCGTGTGCTGTTCGAAAGCTAGGACTGCATGGAGAAAGACATTCAGAAAACTTGCACGCAACGCAAGTATAACGTTTGGAGTTTGCGTTGCGTGACTGCGTCAATGCGTGATAACATTGGTGTTTTGCGTTTACTGCCTTTGCGCTTACTTTTTATTGTGAATGAAGTTGAACATCTACAAATGGAAGGGAAGTCTCAACGATACAGACTGGACACCCTTGAAGTGACAAGGGTGAGGACAGGCCGGAACACACAAAGACCATCAACCCTCTAGACTTTACCTGAGATAATGCCAATGGAATGTAGGGTAAGGGCGCCTTGTAGTATTTGCTTGGCTTTAACAAAAGTTCTATGTCAATACGAACCGCCTTTCTAGAAATACAAGAAATATTTTACAAGTTATTTTTTGCTTATCTCCAAATTCGTTGAGGAAGGGTAAGTTATCTAAACTGCACAGTGACGAGTGTTTTCACCATCGAAAGATCTGATAAATGTACGCCAACACATTCTGCTCGCCATAGACTTCTTGGGGCTATCCCTACTAAATTTGTTGGTTCGAAAGCCTAATAAATAAGTTCAACACTACCGAGTGGAATGCCTCAGGTGGCATTCAGGAGGCCCTCGGTTCGAATCCCTTGGGTCATTCTATGAGAGTTTTTTTTTTCCTCCATGACTTCCCTTAATCGCTGAGGTAAATACCGAATAGAATATTTAATTCCGTCTACAGTCCAAAACAACACTTAAACGCAAAACGTTACTCTTCTTTCTAATCCATGCTAATTGAGATAATCGTTAGCATAATGATTTTATTACGTAGTTCCTTATAAGAAGAAGGGAACTGAGAGCATACAGCGACATTAAAATGTCTTAAAAACTGTAGTTATGCTAATGTTATTGAAATTCGCTTTTTTGCATGGCTAGCAGTGGGGGGGGGAAAGCAACACGGATGATTTCCTATTAAAGAAAAGTAAAAGTGCTTTAAAACTGAAATCAACTACAAGGAATATCTCTGAAATGTTAGCTCCACACCAAAATTGTCACCAACAATTGGTGTGTTTTGACGAGATCTACATTTTTTCTGTAGTATGTTCTCGTCTATCTCTTAGGTTTACTGGTTATGCAAAATTTAGCGAAATTTATTCAAAATGAAGATATCATCCGAGGCCTTTCCCAGTAAATTAGAGATATACATTTTATTTGTCAAGTAAAGTAAATGGGTTTAATACACGATATTTTAATCAAAATCGTTAGAGCCATTCTTGAGAAAATCAAAATTCTCGACTTTTTTCAAGTAGTTGGGGGTGGAGGATTTTATTGAAATTGTTTGTGCCGCATCCTTAAGTTTAGATACTAAACCTAAATACCAAGTTTGGTCTTTAATACACTTTTCGTTTCTGAGATTTGCTGTACACACACACACACACACACACACACACACACACACACACACACACACACACATTAACCATTTTTAATTTTTCTTTTTGATTCAGGTGGTCTCAAAACATGTTTTCGGTGAAATCTCGGTGTCGAATTTTTTGGTGGAATACAATATCTTCTCTATTCACTATGTACATAGCACATGCAGGGAAAGTAAAAATAGTTTGTTGCAATATTAGGTGTTTTGGTTAGGATCTGCTCTAGTTTTCACTTTCATTCATTAAGCAGATTTGTAGATACATCTATTTTAAACATCAATGTTTAACTTCAATAGAAAAAGATCATAGCAAAGAAGCCAAAGTAAGCTAGAAAAGCATTCCTAGAGAAAAGTAAGGTGTGTATATCTGTGGACAGCATATCTCAACGAATAGTCGGTTAAATACCAAACTTGGTATTTATGTTCAGTATATTCCAAGGATGTAACAAGATGATTTTCAAGAAAATTCCCCACCCCAACTATGTTATGGAAATGTTTTCGAAAATTTTGATTTTCTCTAAAACGATTTTTTGATTAAAATATGGTATATTAAAGATATTTACACCACAAATAAATCATTTAGAATTTTCTGGGAATAGCTTCTGAAGAGCTCTTTATTTTGTATATCGGCTAAATCGTGGGATATTTTCAAAAGCTTACTACACAAAAATGTAGATCTCGTTAAAATACACAATTTTGTTATATACGTGTATCGTGTAGAGTTGACTGTTTTCGAGATATTCATTGTTATTGGTTTCAGTTTTAAACTAATTAATTTTTCTCAAACGGAACCATGCAAAGCGAACCGAACCTCAATTCTTTCAAATAGCGACCAGTTTATAAAAGATTTGATTACCGCTTTAACCCAGTGTATTTCTTTATTTTGCTTCTGCTTTCACGGAAGCAAGTAATAAGACAAATTCTGGTAATGTTTATCTACATTAGAATGATGTATAAAAGAATGTTCTTTTGTAAGAAACATTTGTTTATGGAAGATCTAGATAAATTTATGTGAATGGAACACGCCAGATTTTTAGAATAAGGTGCACGTGCGTGTGCGTGCACGAGCGCAGCATAGCTCAGAAAAGATCGTTAAACACCAACTTGGTTACGTGTTTAGTATCTTCCAAGGATGCAACACGAAGATTTTCTAGAAAATCACCCATCACAAACTACCCTTTAGGTGGAAAAAATGTTGAAAATGTTGTTTTTCTCAAAAATGGCTCTTAATGATTTTCGTTAAAATATCCTATATTAAAGATTATAATAAACAACAATAATAAATAAAATATATCTTTTGAATTTTCTGGGAATAGCCTCTGAAGACCTATTTAGTCTGTCTTATTTGGTCATATGGGTTTTTCTTGTACAGTTACCGTTTTCGAGATATTTCTTGATATTGCTTTCAATTTTAAATTAAACAACTTTCCTCAAAGGGTAGTTGCCCTCCGTGGTGTAATGGTTACCATGCTAACTTCGCGGGTTCACACCCGGCGGAGAACGATGGATTTTTTCGGGTGGTAAAATCCTTAGCATGGCTTCCTTCGGAAGGGAAGTAAAGCGTGGGTCCCGTGTCGTAGATTTACGGCACGTAAAAGAACTTCAAGCCTGATAGAGAGGTCTCTGAGCAAAATTAAGCGGTCTTTCACGCCCAATTTAGAATGGGATGCTAAGAACCACAGCAGTTAAAGAGCGTCCATAAATAACACGCCATTTCCATTTCTCAAAGGCGATCATGCAAAGAAAAACCTCAATTGTTTCCCATAGCGATAAGGTTTTAAAAAAATTGACTATTTCTTTAAACCAATGTATACCCTTATTTGCCGTCCACTTATAAGGAAATAAGTTCAATTCTAATGTTTATCTCGATTAGCATGAAGTATATAAAAGAATAATCCTTTGATAGAATGCTTATATCTGGCACAGCTAGAGAAAGTTATGTGAATGGAACACATAAGACATTTTTTTATTCAGAGGTCCTCAAAATATGTAATTCCGGTGAAATCACTGTGTCGAGTTGTTCAATGGAATAGAATAATTCTCTGTTTACTATGTACAAGGTATGGAAGAGAATATGTAGAGAAGTACGTGTAGAGAAAGAAAATAACTATCGTAGTATTCATCTGATTTTAACATGTAAGAGAAGTAAATCATTGTCTACAAGATGTTTACGTTTAGTTTGTCATTTTATTTTCCTTAACCATACACACATTCACTCTCACATACATACTTCCAGACTCTGTGGGGATAGGGAATAATTCTAACTAAACAAAAATTCCCCACCTCAGCCGGGAATCTTAACACGGGACCTCCTGGTGAGCAGTCAACTTGCTGACCTCTCGACCACGGGGGTAATCTTGAATCCTTCTTATAGCTAGAATGAAATGTGTAATAAAAGTTTAATAAGAATAAATAGAGTAATACGGTTTTGTAAGAATAATTTATAACAGAGTGGAACAGGTGGTGTGAATGCAACACATAAGCTTTTTCTCAAAAACAAAAGCCCAAAGCAATTGCTGGAAAGTTCTGTACACTCCATCAGCTTGAAGCAGAAGTTGGGAAATGCGTCAATAAAACATTGATGGAAAGAATTTATTTATATAGTTAGAGAAATTAAAAGCAATCGTGGGTCATAAATAAGTATAAATGACTACTGTATCTGAGTGTCGAGATTTTATTGCTGGGCAGATTAGGGGGGGAACCTCGCGTGTTGCTGTGTGGAGTTATGTAAACAAATCAAATTATAGTGCGGGGCTTCACTTTGGAATGTTGACGTAAACACCAGGAGCTTTCCGAGTCGCCGTGCATTCCAACAGCGGTTCCCTCGGTGTAGGAACTCTAAATAGCATTCATTGAACTTAATTGTTCAGTATCCAGTATGCGTAATCGATACTTATCTATACTTAGACAACAGATTCTAGGCAAACGCCTATCTTTTCCTTAACATAAACTCGCCTTGCCTTTTGCGTTACATGCTTCATTAATGTTTAGGTCTAAATAGAGTGATTCGATAATGCCTAAAATTTCCATCTTGACGTAAAATGGCGTGTTATTTATGGACGCTCCTTAACTGCTGTGGTTCTCAGCCTCCCATTCTATACTGGGCGTGAAAGACCGCTTAATTTTGCTCAGAGGCCTCTCTATCAGGCTTTTTTTTTTTTTTTTTTTTTTAAATACAGTCCGGAGTCTGATCGGGACTCCGGCGCTGTATACCCTACTTTTTATTTGCCTAATTTGTTTACTTTGATTACTGTATGATTACTGAATTTCTATTTTACTTTTTACACACACATACACAAACATATATCACCCATGCCCAAGGCGGAACACAAACCCACGATCCCCTGCGCCGCGAAACACCAAAGCGAGACGCTTTGGTGAGCGCGGCCATGGGGACCGGCTGGCTTGAGGTTCTTTTGCGTGCCGTAAATCTACGACACGGGACCAACGGCTTTACTTCCCTTCCTAAGGAAGCCTTGCTAAGGATTTTTACACCCGAAAAAATCCATCGTCCTCCGCCGGGTTTGAACCCGCGACCTTGGATATATGAAGTTAGCATGGTTAACCATCTTGACGTTATGCCAAATTGCCACTTCAAATCTATTTTAGGCGCCTATTTTTCAATTAAATTTTT
This sequence comes from Hymenopus coronatus, assembly GCA_030762935.1. Taxonomy (NCBI): domain Eukaryota; kingdom Metazoa; phylum Arthropoda; class Insecta; order Mantodea; family Hymenopodidae; genus Hymenopus; species Hymenopus coronatus. Next base: position 90,231,521 of record CM060898.1, read on the forward strand.
TGTCCTCTGTTAGATTCCTGCTTGTTTTATGTCTGTTAATTTTTACTTTCACCACTTAGTACATAGTACAAAGATAGAGAATGTATTCATTCCACCCAAAAACTGATACCGAGATTTCAGTGTGTGTGTGTGTGTGTGTGTGTGTGTGTGTGTGGACAGCATAACTGAAAAGCAGAAAGTCTGTAAAATACCAAACTTTGGTATTTATGCTCAGTATCTTCCAAGAATGCGACGCGAAGAGTTTCAGAAAAATACGAATCCGAATATACTTTACGTGGAACATTTTCGAACAATTTCAGTTTCTTAAAATGACACTTAACGATTTTGAATCAAATACCGTATATTAAAGACAGTTAAATAATAAAACTCATATCTTGAATTTTATGGAAATAGACCTCTTCATTCAGGAGGAATTTTGCATAACTGGTAAACCTTAAGAGATAGGTAAGCACTTACTACACAAAAAATGTTTTTTGTAGAGTTCAATTTCTAAGCTATCATTTGTTATTGATTTCAATTATAAACTACTTTAGATTTTCTCAAACGTGAAGTTATCTTTCTTTTACCTCTCTTTTGTTTTATTCCTGGTGTTCCAATGAGATCGAGAGTCAGCTGTTTCACTTAGTGACCAGATTTTGAGATAATTTGACATTGACTATCGCTTTAGCCAACTGCATTCCCTTATTTCCCTTCTGCATATAAGGAAGCAAGTAATAGACCAATTATGTCAGTGTTTATCTTGATTAGCATGATGTGGATAAAAAAACTAATCTTTTGTAAGTATATGTTTGTGGAAGAGCTAGAGAAAATCATGTACATAGTTTTGGTTTAGCTTGTCCCTTCTTCTGCCCAGCACTTCATATTCCTCACCTTCTTGTACATTTGGCAATATTGTGCCTTCTCGATCTTGTAGTGCGTCAGTAGTAGCTATACATCTTTATCTCTCTTGCTCAGCTGATCCAAGTTCTAGCTTACTTCTGGCCCAGTGTTGCCAACCTTCAACATTCAAAAAACTGCAAAGGCATATAAAAATGAACCGTATTTCTGATCCGTACCAAATTTTCAAAAAATATTTCAAAATGCGCATTATATAAATAAAAGAGAAGGAAATATCAATTTAAAAATATAAAAAAACGTCAAATGTGTCGATAAACACAACATAGATTATCCAAAAGTGAAGGATGCTTCATGATCCAGTGACTGTACAAAGCCGATTTCTGTCTCATTTTAATATTAAATGAATTTGGTAAGTACCTCTCAAAATTAGGGCGGAGAAAGTGAACTGAAAAAAAAAAACTCACAAAAAACAGTCTTCCGCACCATCTTAAAATGTCGGTAATCGTCAAAAACTCACCAACTTCATTTGAATTAGTGACATCTTCTCATCTGAGGAAGTGACGTCTATGTTCGGCATTCGTGTCGACCCCTCTCCCCTTTCAAATACACCCGAGCATTGTGATTCATGGAGACAGCCATGGGTAAGAATGTGGTAAAGGTATCAATGAATTCGTTCTACATCCACCAACGCTCTTTTTTGGCGGGAAGACAGCAAGCAATGGCAATAATAGGTCACCGAAGCTTTGCTATGTTTTATTTTATACACCCTACTTGATAACCAAGGAGTAAAAATTGTCCAATTTCAAAAATTATTTTACATATATCATAGGACCGTATTTACGGCGTACGGATCAATGTTCCGATCACACCGTACAGATATGGTCGAAAACCATAAATGTCCTGGCCTCTTCTGAAGCCGTTGCGATTGTAGCAAATGTGCTAGAGCAGGCATGTCCAAAGGTAGCTCAGGTGAGGTACTGACGTTAGAAGTCTTTTCCAACTCCAATAAAGTTGGGGAAATGAGGTTGAGCCACACGTACTATTACTTATACGCACGATGCCGTTAATTAATACCGTTAGTTAATGTTTTAAGCAAACATAAGGAGAGTGTCAGCTTCAAAACGCGGGAATAATCATTTTCATAAGATTTCCAGAGACCCCACAAGAACTGGAAATGGAAGCTCTTGAAAATTGTACAAACATAAAATGTTCCAAAATGAAGAGTTGCGTTATTTAAATAATTGCCAAGGATTAATTTTCTAAATTGCGATTATTTACATCACAGTTAATGGCAATGTTTCGCTTCACATTCATTTGCGAGCAAACCTTCTCTAAAATGAATTACATTAAAAAAAAACAGTATTGCTGTAGACTAGATTTGGTTCATCTGTTAAGGCTCTGACATCATTCTTAATTATTTCCTGTAACTCCTAGATGGAGCATAGGGCATCATTACGATGTTTCCTTGATCGAATTTGAATTTCTAGTTCCTGAGTTCGCCGCTATGCGCCATGTAAGGGATCAGCTTGTCGCCCACAGATGGCTCTGTGGGACAAAATCACGACATGCATACGTGAAATGGCGGAATTTTGCCCGAAACCCTCTTCTTTCAAGGCATAGGGGGTGCTTTCATGTGCAAATAAACATAAATACGGGACTACCGCCTTTATTTTCCTTCGGAAGGAAGTCATGGTAAGGGTTTTTGCCAATCCACTTCCGTCAGGTTTGAACCTGCATCGTTGAGTTTTAGAGGCTAGCATGGTAACCGTTACACCACAAACATACACGGACCGTTTTCTGACAATTACTCAGGGGACCCTATTACATATATTTCCGATATAGAATATTTGGGCCGAATACAATACCTTCTCTGTGCACTATGTACGAGGGCCGTTTTTTTTTCAACCCCCGATAGGCTATAAATAAAATACAAGTTCATAGAAAACAATCATTTAATTACTAAAAGTTTTGTTCCTTTTTGGTTTATTTTCAACATAATCACTGAAAAGATTGAGACATTTATTGTTCCTGTGCACAAGCTTTGCAATACCAGCTTCAAAAAATATTGCCGCCATTCAAAACAAACGAAGATGAATGCTGACTTCAGGAATTGTGTTGATATATGACAACACTCGTCACACACTGCTGGCATCGTCCCCTGAACAATTTCAATGAACAATTTTCGATCATCCGCCGTACAGTCCTGACCTGGCACCCAGAGACTTTTTTTCCTTTTCCCTATACTGAAGACTGACTACGAGAGCAGCACTTTCAAACCAAGTAATATCTTCAAAACAACGTCAATGCTCATTTGAAGTCATTGGCAGCAACATTTTTTGAAGCGGGTATTGCATAGCTTGTTTTTTTTTTTTTGTTTTTTTTTTTATTTTTGGTGATTATGTTGAAAAGTAACCATAAGTGTACAAACCTTTCAGTAATAAAATAATTGTTTGCTTTTATTTGAAGCCTATCGGAGGTTGAATAAAAGGCCCTCGTACATTGTACATGCGAGCTAGAGAAAGTAAAAAAACAACAACAAAATCTGATGTGTTACACTCACATGACTTTCTCTAGCTACTCTACAAACAAACGTCTTACTAAAGATAATTCTTCCTTCAACACCACGCTAATCGAGATAAACATTAGCAGAATTTTGTTACTTAGTTCCTTATAAGTAGACTGGAGCCAAGGGAATGCACTAGGCTAAAGTGATAGTCAAATGTTTTAAAATCTGTCGTTATGCGATTGTCATTGCAAACCGCTTCTTTGCTTGGCTAGGAGTAGAACAAAAGAAAAACGAACACTCCCGTCTGTGAAAAGTACTTCACAACTGAAACTAATAACAAGGAAAAACTCTGAAACGGCAAGTTCCACGAAAATAATGTTTATTACAAACCTGTGTATTTTAACGAGATCTACATTTTTTGTATAGTAAGTTTTTGTCTATCTATTACGGTTTAAGAGATTGTCTAAATTAAGCAAAATTCATCCAGAATAAACAGGTATTTAGAAGATATTCCCAGAAAATTCAAGATATACATTTAATTTGAGATAGAAATGGCTTTAATATGTTATATTTTAATTAAAATCGTTATAGCCATTTTTAAGAAAAACAAAATTTTTGAAAATTTTTTCATGTAAAGGGTAGTTAGGGGTGGGGGGATTTTCTTGAAAATCTTCGTGTCGCATCCTTGGAAGATAGCAAACCTAAATACCAAGTTTGGTATTCAACAGTCTTATCATTTTTGAGCTATGCCGTCCACACACATACACACACGGACCTTTTTCTGAAAATGCTTTTTTTTTGGACTCAGGGGGTCCTAAAACCTGTGTTTACGGTGAAATCTCGACATCGAATTTTTGGGTGGAATACAATACTTCTCTATCCCTATGTAGATTGTACATACGGGGCTAGAGAAAGTAAAAACAAACAAAATGTGAAGTTCAGAAGTGCCTGACTATAGGTATTTGTAATACATATGAGGCCTATAAATTTCAGTGCCGAACGCCAAGAAATAAAGATATTTCACAGTAGTTTGCGATGTTATATCTCAGGTCATTAAATTTCTTTGAAAACAAAATAATGAGTAAAAGGTATGGAGAGCTTGCAGCATACAAATACAAGACTTCATGTTTTGCTGTTAGTGGAGATACAAATCAATGATGGCTAAACACAAAAGAAAGGATAGCCTGTGTACAGACGGCGCCGCATGCTTTGCTCATGACCTTGCCTAACAAATGACATACGTCGTCCACATGTCGTGCCTGGAATTCATCACAGCTCATTGAGAAAAACGAGCCGTGTAGCGGCTTCAGCTTGCCGGCAGAGTCGCGTGTACTTAATGATACGGATCATTTGGGACAAGTGCTTTTGACCCAGTCTAATGAATCACTTCTCAAACATACCATCTTCCGTTCATGCGCCACTCTCGGCCACTTTCTCTACACGTACCATGTACATAATTGTAATTTGTTATTAAGCCTTAAATTGTAATGATAATAGCATCGTCACACACACACCATAATTCACATTACTTTCTTTACATCTCTGTAACAATTTAATGTTAAAAAGCTTAATCCTGAACAATTCGTCCAGAATAAAGAGGTCTTAAGAGGATATTCCCAGAAAATTCAAGATATACATTTTACATGTCATGTAAATATCTTAGCTATAAGATATTTTAATCAAAATCGTTTTTGAGGAAACCAACATTTTCGAATTTTTTCCATATAAAGCGTAGTTGTTGTGGTTCTTGGAACCCCCCCCCCCACACACACACACACTACTACTCTTTACATGGACAATTTTCGAAAATGAGTTTCTCTAAAATGGATCTAGCGATTTTGATTAAAATACCGTATATTACAGATATTTATATGACAAATTAAATATGCACCTTCAATTTACTGGAATTAGCCTCTGAAGACCTCTTCATTCTGGAGACTTTTACATAACTGGTAAACCGTAAGTAATGGACATAAACATACTACACAAAAAATATGGATCTCGTTAAAACCCACAATTTATGTCCTTTACATTTTTTCGCGGAGTTGACCATTTCCAAGATATTTCCTGTTATTGATTTCAGATTTAAAATCTTAATCTTTTTCATACGGGAGCTTTTCAACTGACCATGCAAAGAAACGAATTTAAATTCCATAGCAACTAGCTTTAAAAACATTTGACTATCGCTTTAATCTAATGCATTCCCTTATTTCCCTTCTGCTTATAAGGAAGCGAGTAATAAGACCATTTCTGCTAATATTTAACTCGATTAGCATGTAACAGAAGAATAAGGTTTTTAAGAATAATTTGTTAGAGTTGTAGGGACATTACTGTGAATGGAACATATCGAATTTTTATACATGGAAAATGAAAAATAAAATTTTGAAGTATCTCGACCTCCCAAAGCCCTGAGATTGATGAATTATTTGGTGATTATAAAGCAGTAAGAAAACACAATCGAAAATTACAATCTGGCGGAAAATACCGGAATTGTGTATCTAGTTTCCACTGGATTCACTTTCTTCTTTCTCTCTCTGTTTATGAGTCTGTACTACCGGCTGGATCAGTATAATTAATGGATATGGGCGTAAATGCTCAAGAGGTTAAGTGGCTGCTTAAACTATCTGCCATATATCTTATAAGCCTCTATGGGTAATTTATCCCTACAGGCCTAAGCCAAACCCTACTGTTGTGCAAATCTGCTACCTCTAAGCCACAATCTTCGTTTATAATTACTTCGTAACCAAGGATACTGCAAAGTGGCCAAGAATTGAGGAAATAAGCAAATAAGAGCCTGATATGTTCCAATCACACAACTTTTTCTAGCTCTTCTACAAACAAAATTGTCTTTCAAAATATTATTCTTTTATCTACGTCGTGCTAATCTAGATAAACATTAGCAGAAGTGGTCTTGTTGTTCCTTGTAACTATAGGAGAAAGAAGGGAATATGTTAGGCTAAAGCGATAATCAAATCATTTTAAAGCTGATCCTTATGTAAATCAATTGAGATTTGGCTCGCTTTGCATGATCTCATTTAAGAAAAGTTAATTAGTTTAAAACTGAAACTAATAACAATGAATGTCTTGAAAACGGTCAACTCTAAAAGAAAAATGTTCGACATAAATTGTTTTCTAACGAGATCTACATTTTTTTGTGTAGTATGTTTTGTCTATCTCTTACAGTTTAAACGTTATGCGAAATTCTGCAAAGCTTAACCAGAATAAAGAGCTCTTCAGAGGCTGTTCTCAGAAAATTCAAAATATACAGTTTATTGCTTTGTAAATATCTTTAATGTACGGTATTTTAATTACAATCGTTAAAGCCATTTTTGACATGCTTGGAAGATAGTAAACTTAAATAACAAGTATGGTTTTAACGGTATTTTTGTTTTTGAATTATGCTGTCCACAAATACAGACAGACATAGACACACCTTGCCTAAACATACTTTTTTCGGACTCAGGAGACCTCAAAAACACATTTCCGGTTTAATCTCGACTTCGAATTTTCTATCCACTATGTACATTGTACATACGTGCTAGAGAAACCGTGGGCGATCTGAGCAACTGATCAACAACTTACACACCGCTCTGGATTGTTTTGCTTAATATTCCGTGTTACTGTTGTGGAAGATTTTAATTAGACCTGAACAAATGCCAAGCTTCCAAAAAACTAGAACCAGTTTGATATAATAAATGCAACAAATATCATCTGTTTATAATAACATTTGATAAACACATTTAATTACATAATTTTTTCCCGTTCTTGCTTATGTTAGCATTAACATAACATATGTAGAAGATTCTATCATAATGAAGTTGAAAAAAACTCGCAGATCGTCCAGAAGCGCGTATCTTTTTAGTTTCTCTAGCACATATTGTACCTAGTTGCTAGAGCAGGTATTTCACTATGGCTTAAGCTAGTGTATTCCTTTATTCTTATTGACCTACAAGGAATGGGTAATGATTGTTTCCATTTTCATGAAATAGATAAAAGAATAAGCTTTTTAAGAATAATTTGTTACGGAGGTGTAGAGAAAATCATGTGAATGGAACACATCAATGTTTTAAATAATTAAAATAAAAGTACTATCCTTACAGAGTTACAATTTACGCTAAATTAAACAGGACTTTTGGTAATTTTCCGCTTTTAGTTTCCCCTTAAATCAATCCGCTAACTTTTACAATATCTTCATTTCAAATGTCTTATTAGTGTGGTTTCAATCTAATGTTGCAATTCCAATGAGAATTGTCACCAGTTTCTAAAAGATCAAAGCATCAGCTAGAAAAGAAAGTAATTTTAAGTCACGACTGCTTCTTGTTGCATGACTGAGGTTTCCTAAATTTGGTTATTAATAACTGCAGCAGGAATGCAGTTTCAAGCTAGTTGCGTTCATAGGAATTCGACTTCGCAAGAAAATAGAACAGAATTTGATTATGAAACCTGGAAAACCAAAATTTGATGACATTCTACCAACTTCAAATCGCGAAGCTTACAAACCTTATCCGACCTAACGGTTGAAGTACTCCATGGCAGATTGTTTGCAATTTCATTCGGGCTGTCCACAACCTGAAAATTAATAATAAAAAAAAGATATACATATATATTATTCTGTAGCACATTTGTTCAATGTACAAAGTAAATAGAGAAGGTACTGTATTTCACCCAAAAATTCGATACCGAGATTTCACCGGAAATACTCGTTTTAGGGCCCACTGCATATAAAAAGCATTATTAAAAAAAGGAATGTGTGTCCGAGTGTCTGTAGACACGATTACTCAAAAACGAAAAGTTGGTAAAATACCAAACTTAGTACCATTTAAGTTTAGTATCTTCAAAGGGAGCATTACGAAGATTTTAAAGATAATCACCCTAGTTCAAACTACCCTTTACATGGAAAAAAATTTAAAATGTTGATTTCCTCAAAAATGGCTCTAAGATTTTGGATTAAAAGGCCATGTATTAAATATACTTATAAAATGTATATCTTGAATTTTCTGGGAATGGCATAACTGGTAAACCATAAGAGATAGACAAAAACTCATTACACAACAAATTTAGTTTCCGTTAAAACACACAATTTATGTACAATACATTTTTTGTGGAGTTTACCCTTTCCGAGATATTCTTTGTTATTAGTTGCAGTTTTAAGATATCTAAACTTTTCTCATACGGGAATTTGTCAACTCCTGTCCATCAAAAATAAAACGGATTTCAAGCACATATCCACAGCTTTCAAAACATTTGAGTATCGCTTTAGTTAGTGCATTCCCTTATCTCCCTTCTACTTATAAGGAAGTATTACGATCATTTCTTATGTTTATCTTGATTACCACGAGTAAGAGAGAAGGATCAGTTGTTGAAGGACAAATATGTTGTAGAATAGCTAGAGCAAACGTGTGGATGGATTTTTTTTTTTTTTTTTTTTTTTTTTTTTTTTTGATGGTTGATTAGCGGTTTCCCGTTTTACAGACCAGGCAGAATGCTATGTAACTACACAAATTACAGAAAAATAATAGAATATAACATAATGAAGACAACCCCATTCGGGTCCCTCAGTGATGTAACGGTCGTGGTGACAGTCCAAACGAGAGGTTAACTTCCATATTGTCAAAAGGCAAATGTAGGTCTTGCGGCAGCGACTGCGGATTCTCGTGGGTTGGGTGGTCCGATGGCAAGAGAGCCGAGGGTAGCTTAGAAAAGAATGCGCTTGGTAACGAATGAACTCTTCAATGCTAAGCAAACCAATTTCTCTGTGAAGTGTGTGTTGCGCGCGAACCACGGAACATCTAAGATGATACGTAAGACCTTGCGACAAAAAGGTCTGGTGTCCTAAACGAACCGTTGATTATATGACAGAAAACTCGCCAACTAAATTTAATGTAATACATCTGTGAAATTTGTAAAATCCACATTATATAATATTTTTTAAAATAATACCCGTTATACACACACAATATGTATCAATGTTAAAAAATGGTGATAGAAATAGGCTACCGGCAGTAGCATGAGATATGTTCTGAAAGAAAAGGGATTTAGGAGACCGAGGGAAAATGGTCACTGGAACAAGTTAGTGAGCCCAACCTTTGAAGAGAAGAAGATGATTATTCTATGGTAAATAAATGAAAGTAGGCTATAAATAAAGAGGATGATCTTTCACTTGCTATTTCTGGAGAATAGCCACATCGCCTCTAGGTGGCTTTAACCTTCGCATAAACTCATTAGCCGAGGCACGCCCACCGCACGTTGACCAGTTTGTGAAGCTTCGGGGAAGACGCTGGCCGGTCCAGTCCGGTAGCTGTTGCTCTCGCAAGGTCACAACATTCAGTCGAAATTTGGAGACTTGAATGCGTGTATAAGACACGAGCCGGGAAATTTCGACTCCACCTCCAGCGCTGGTACTCTCCACTTAGCTGTCGAAGCAGGCCAAGCACCAGCTTCATATTTTGATGCATTCTATTCTCATTAGTTGCTTTCGTGGTTGTCCATTTTCTGCTTTAATGGTATGGTAAATCTGCTGACGTCGTTCACACCTCTCAATTGGCAATTTTCTCTGTTCCGCAACTGTTTGCTCTTTTTTTACCAACTGCGTTATTAATCTGCGTTGCTTCATTTGGCTTCCAGTAAGTACAGTTAGGTTGAATTAGCACCAGATTTGAAATGTACGTGTTCGAATATCATGATTTGAAATGCCGGTAGGCCTTAGGCATGATTTTATTGAGTTTATGAACTTGTAGATAAGTAAACACATAGGATCTCCTCACTCTTAATTCTTAAGGGTAATGGGTGTATGAATGTAGCACACTTCTCAGGATCACGTTCAAATGAAGCCCTTCAGTATCACATTTCTCTTTCCGCTGTCATAGAGAATGAAAATCAAACTGCTCCTTCTGTAAGGAAGTAATAACACGAACCACAGGTTGCACAAAAATTAATCTAACTTCATAACGCCGTATGTTATTAAGTTTTGCCTACTAACAGTATATTGCGATATACTGTTATAGGCATTAGAAAACGAGGAAGACCCCGAAGTACGAGAAATGTCGAGCATATAATAGAAGCAATGCTTATGCGAAAAAAATACTTCTAGGTATTGAAGATTGTTCCAAGTCATAACTATACCAACATTAAACATTTGTCGCGAGATTGTCCGCACTTGGTTGTTGACCTTAATAATATTAATAATAATAACAATAATAATAGTAATAGTTAATAAAACAAACTAACTTGCAGCTAGCTCTTAGCTAGTATATGAGCTATATCAAAAGGAAATATTAACAAATAATTATCGGATTCCTTACATTCACATACACGACCTCTATCCTCTTGTTAGTTAGCTATCTTACAATAATTTATTTTCCTATCTATAGTTTTCTTCAAAACATAACCCTTAACCGAACCACTCCCCTCTGCCACTGGGCAGTAACCATCAGCAAACAAAAGGCGACCCTCTATTAAAGGCAACATAGTAAACTCTCTGTTTCCTGCCTTATCTGTTCGCTGTTAGCTGAAAGTAAAATTTTCCTACGTGTTCAGTACTGACATCCTCACGCTATTTGTTTGGTTTACGTGAACACGCCATGTGCGCTCTGAAAAAAAAAACAAAACAAACAACAACATCACAGTGGCTTTCTCGTTCAGATAACTGAGTTAAGTATGTTGTTCGGTTATCAACTTCAAGCAGTCGAATATTATAAAGATCTAATTCATTTTGAGGAATTATATAGGAGTCAAATTCAATATCTAGAAAATCTGAATATTCATAACTATGCATTTTAAGTTGTTAAGCAGCTAACCATTGCATTATGGTCGCATCTGAAAATCTATCTAATCTGTTCATTCACCACACATAAGAAAAAAGGAATTATCGTTCTTACAGTACAAGCAACATCGTAACGAAATATATATGCCAGTTACAACATACTCAACTAACACGCTTTTATTATTGTGGCTGATGAATATATATAATTTTCTTCAAAAGTGAGTAAACGGTAGTGCTCTTAAATTCAGGTAAATCACCACCACTGTTCACTAATGCAACACTTTTTACTTTCTCTACACGTACTATGCACGAAGTGTATAGAGTAGGTATTGTAATACCGATACGGAGATTTCACCAGAAATGCATGTTTTGGGTACTCCTGAATCAGGTTAAAGTGATAGTCAAAAGCTGGTTGCTATGTCAATGAAGTTCCTTTGTTTATATGGATAGGAGTTAACAAGTTCCTGTATGAGAAAAGTATACGTTTTTCATAGCAGAAACCAAAAATAAGGAATGTCACAAAAACGACGAACTCCACGAAAAAAATGTATATAACATAAATTATGTGTTTTAAAGTGCTCTACATTTTTTGTGAAGTAAGTTTTTGTCCATCTCTTACAGTTTAGCAGTCATTCAAAATTTAGTAAAATTCGTCCAGAATAAACTATTCTTCAGAGGCTATTCCCAGAAAATTCAAGATAAGCATTTTATTTGTCAGGTAAATATGTTTAATATCCGAAATTGTAATCGTTAGAGCCATTTTTGAGAAAATTAAAATTTTCGAAAAAAGTTCCATGTAAAGGTTAGTTGGGGGTGGGGGGATTTTTCTCAAAATCTTCGTGTCGCATCCCTGGAAGATACTAAACTTAAATACCAAGTTTGGTATTTTACTGACTTTTGGTTTTTGAGTTATCGTGTTCACAGACACACACACACACACACACGGAACTTTTTGTGAAAATGCTTTTTTTGGATATTGGGGACCCTAAAACATATATTTCCGGTGAAATCTTGGTATCGAATTGTTGGTGGAGTGCAATACTTTCTCTATTACACTATGTACATAGTGCGTATGGAGAAAGTAAAAAAGCATTTCTGGAAAAAGGTCCGTGTGTGTGTGTATGCGTGCGTGTGCGTGTGTCTGTGGACAGCATAGCTCAAAAACGGAAAGACCGTTAAACACCAAACTTTGTATTTAAGTTTGGTATACTGCAAAGATACGATACGAAGATTTCCAAGAAAATCTCTCCACCCCAACTACCCTTTACATGGAACTTTTTTCGAAAATTTTGATTTTCTTAAAAGTAGAAAGTAAAGTATATAGAAGCATTAGCTTTTTAACCAAAATTTGTTGCAGAGATGTAGAGCAAGTCATGTGAATGGAGAACATTAGATTTTGTAATTGTAGGTGATTCAGTTTTGAAAGAAAGAAAGAAATAATGGGGGGGGGATTTAAAATAAAAGGTCATGCCGCACAGCTGCTTTCACAAATTCATCCTATTTCCCTAACATTTCTCTAACACTCCCTCTTTTTCGCTGTTGTCACTTTTCGTGATTTAAGTTTCTCTATCGATGCATCTGTAAATTTCGATGGTATTTTCGAGCAGCATTCCCATCGTCTCTCTGGTTTAATCAGGGTTGTATTTGAAGTAAAGAACCTTTACTTTCCTTGAGTTGTGTCCGTGACTTTGTAAATTCTCAGTGTAGCGTAAAGTAAGATGAAGAAAAAACCAAACAAATGACTCACAGAGTGTTGGCATGACTACCGCAAGGTGCGATGCGTCATCAGGGTTGACCAGATCAGAGATGTTTCTTCCTCACTTTAGACTGCAAGTTCATTTCCTTCTTATGCACTGCAAAGTTTCACATAACTTTATCGTGTTTCTCGTGTCGCATGCATTAGTCCTCTCTCATTGGCTGCCGGCGTAGAAAAAGAATGCGATGTAAAATAGCTCCTTAATATGCCCTAATATATTTAAAAAAAATTGAAATTTACATTTTTATAACCGTATCAATGAAAAGAATTATCTAAGGGTCCATTACATAAATCTGATACCATTTCATGGTGAATTTGTCTTTTTCACTCCATGCTCTTCTTGGATCAGGTGGCTAAAGCACTATCATCGTTAGTTGTTAGATAAGGCGCTACTAAGTAGGGGGAAAAGACGGAGAGAGCGAACGTAAATTAAAAGGCGATTGGCATTCTATGACTGATAGTACACCTGTTATTCTCAGTTAAATTACATTTAAATCAATCATTATTGTGACTAGAAAGATTAGAAATGAAAGTTCTGTGTAGTTAGTTCCAGTGATATTGCAACCTTCAACTGCAGAGACCTGAATGATATCTTCTGTACTAATTACGAAGCTCGTAAGAGGGTGATTTATCATATTCGAGTTTATTTGTTAATGCAATTTTGATAAAGAATGCAATGAGAACTATCTTCTGAGGGCACATAGCATAATATGGATATCGTGCGAAGTACTAAATTGCGGTAAATTTCATTATATTTAAAGATAAACTTCGTTCACTCTATGTAATTTGCTTCCATTTTAATTTTATGGCCAAATGTGTTGTTAAGTTCTACTCAACCGCTTCTTGAAATGCCAAATTTGAACAGCTTTAATCTTCTGAAAGAGATTTCATTTAATTTTCGTATCACGGCTCGAAAATTCATTCCATATATACATACGTATTATAAACGTTGCAGTTAATGATAATTATATCATAAACTGGCTTCGTCGATCCTGTGACCAGTACATTTTGTTAAATTTCTAATTTCTCATCTTTTAATTTTAATGTATCTTTCCGTCTGAATTTGGAATTCAAAGTCCTTCCTAAATTCTGGCCATGCAGGCCCATCTGTTGGCAGTTATAAACTTTGAAAGAAATATCGAAAAGAGGATATCAAATTTGCGAGCAATATTTGACGGCAGGGGAAAGAAAAGCAGGTCCAAAAATTGCATTTTACGCAGGTATTACATACCTACTCAGAATCAAGCCAAGAAAAGCTTAATCTGATTGTAGACAGTTTCAATTACCACGCTAACAGTTAACCTAAACCTTGGTGCCAATAAAATTATTACTTTCTCTACTTTGTATAAGTATTGCACTCACTAGGTAGAGAAGGTATTGCACTCCACCCAAAATTTTGATACCGAGATTTCACCTGAAATACACGTTTTAGGGCCCCGGTATTAAATAAGCATTTTTAGAAAAAGGTGAACACGACAACTCAAAAACGAAAAGTCTTAAAATACGGTATATAAGTTCAATAACTTCCAATGATGTGACATGAAAATCTCCCACCCCAAACTACCCTTTGCATGGAATAAATTTCGAAAATTTTGATTTTTCCACAAATAGCTCTAACGATTTTGATTAGAATACAATGCATTAAAGATATTTATGTCAAATAAAATGTATTTCTTGAATTTTCTGAGGATAACTTCTGAATAACTCTTCAGACTGGATGACTTTTGTATAATTCATAAACCGTAAAGTATACTCAAAAACATACTATACAAAAATGCAGATCTCGTTACAGCACACAGTTTGTGTCCTATACTTTTTTTTCTCAAGGAGTTGTCCATTTCAGAGATATTCCATTTATTGGTTCTAGTTTTAAATTATATAAACGTTTCTCATACAGGAGTTTTTCAACCCCTGGCCATGCAAAGAAATGAATTTCAATCATATAGCATCCGGGTTTTAAAAGATTTAAATATCAACTTTGCTTGATGAATTTCCTTATTTCTGTTCTACTTACGAGGAACTAATTAATAAGACCATTTCTGCTAATAGTCATCTTGATTAGCCTGAAGTAGATAGAAAAAAATATGTTCTTTAACAACAATTTGTTACTGAGATATAAAGAAAGTTATTTGAATGGTACACACGGCTTTTGAACTTGTGCCCTTTTCCCCGGCACCGGCTTCAATCAAATCCAAACATACGTGCCTTAAAATAAAATTTTGGCAGCACATGAAACGATTTGTATTGTTAGAGCGTAAAGTTTCTTCCACAGTTTTATAAAACAGCGGCTTATCGAGCACTTCCGCATTAAAATTAAAACCCTAGGTGTTGAAAATGTCCTAATTACAAAGAGTGTGGCAAAAGAAATGCAATTAAAGTTTTTATTTTGTTTGTTTATCTCAAAGCTCACGTCTAATCATTTATCTGCCCCATACTTGAAGCAGTTGTAACGATATCGAGGAGTATCTCACAAAGAAACGTGATATGGAGTTGAACCGCTATCTCCGCAGACCACCAACAAACAAACTCGCAACACGCCCCGTTTTTTCATTATTTTATGAACAAGAGGAAGCATTACATTCCATTAAAGCACTTAACTCCTTATACGTTTATGAGGCATTCTTCCTGTTGAAGCAATAAAACAGGATTCTAATACTGTTAATGGAACAAACTAGCATTAATGTAATTAGAAGCACATGAATACTGCTGACCTGAAGTTAGAGTGCAAAAATAATCTGCAGCTATTGGTCGTAATATGAGTAGCGACAAAATAAATAACTAAATAAATAATGGCAATCTAAATATGCCACCTAGCTAACTATATCGGAAAGAAAAAAACTTTAATTTTTCTTCCAAACATCATGTGTTGCATTTACGTGACTTTCTGTACCTGTTAATTAACGGACTACTCATAAAAATCTGATGTGTTTCACATGAATTTCTCGCAATCATTTGTTACATCGCTGTGAAAAATTATTGTTAAAAAGCTTTTTTTCTTCTATCTACTTTACGATCCTTGAGATAAATATTAGCTTGTTTCCTTATAAGTAGAAGGAAATAGGGGAATTCCCTAGGCTAAAACGATAGTCAAATCTTTTAAAAACCGGTTGCCTTGTGGTTTAAATCCATATCTATACAGGACCAACAGTTTACAACTTTCCGTGTGAGAAAAGTTTAAGTATTTTGCATCTGAAACAAATAAGGAATTTCTCAGAAATGGCCAATTCCACGAAAAAAAGTGACATAAATTGTATGCTTTAACGTGATCTATATTTTTTTGTGAAGTAAGTTTTTGTCTATCTCTTATGGTTTAGAAAAGTTCATTCAAAATAAAGAGATCTTTAGAGGCTATTCCCAGAAAATTCAATACCTACATTTTATTTGCCATACGGTATTTTAATAAAAATCGTTAGCCATTTTTGAGAAAATAAATTTCGAAATTTGTTCTATGTAAAGGATAGTTTGGAGTGGATGGATTTTTCTCAAAATCTTCGTGTCACATCCCTAGAAGATACTAAACTTAATTACTAATTTTACCGACTTTTCGTTTTTGAGTTATCGTGTTCAGACACACTGACACACGGACACACTCACGGACATTTTTCTGAAAATACTTTTTTTGGATGCAGGGGACCCTAAAACGTGTATTTCCGTTGAAATCCCGGTATCGAATTTTTGGTAGAGTGCAATACCTTCTCTGTATGTATATATATATATATATATATATATATATATATATATATATATACTACGTGTAGAGAAAGTACAAATTTTATTCTTCCATCTACCTCATGCTAACAGAGGCAGCAGAAATATAGTTCATTGTAATTAGAAAGTCTCCCTCCGTGGTGTAGCTTCTAAAATCCAAATTTGCAGGTTCAAACCTGGCAGAGTGTGATGTATTTTTTCGTACACAAAAATCCTTAGCATGGCTTCCTTCCACAGGGAAGTAAAGACGGTCTAATGTTTATTTGCACGTAAAAGAACCCCATACCTTGAAAGAAGAAGGTTCCTAGGCAAAATTCCGCCATTTCGCGTCCGCAAGTCGTGATTTCGTGACATCTGTGGGCGGGCAGTGACGCTTAGGGTGAGTTAGCCGGATATGGCTTTTTTTATTTGGAGTTTACCTTTAACCTGATAAGATGAATGTCGAGTAACTTTAAGCTCCCTAGATCCGGAGATCATTTGAGTATCACTTCCCAATTTCATTCATCATCCGATATGATCAATCAGGTTAAAAGACGTTAAGCCGCAAAAAAAAAAAAAAAAAAAAAAAAAATCCCTCGTCACCATGGCGCATAGTGACATGTTCGTGGGGACTATAAATTGAAATCCAATCACGGAAATATAACCTTATAATTAAAAAGGAAATGAGGGAACACACTAGGCTCAAGCGATAGTAATTTTTTTTAAAAGCTGGTAGCTATGTAATTGAAATTCGGTTCTCTTTGCATGGCCCGGAATAAACAAAAGAAACAACAATGACAAATTCCTGTTTTAGAAAAGTTTCTCATACGGTAATTTGTCAACTGTTTGTCATCCATGAGATAGACCTTGTTATTGGTTTCAATCTTAATATATTTAAACTCTCTCATGCAGAATTTGTCATTCCTGTTTCTTTTGTTTTATTTCTGGCTGTGTAAAGATAACGGAATTTCAAGCATATAGCGACCAGATTTTAAAAGCTTTAGCCTAATCTACTTATTTCCCTTCTAGGGAATAAGTAATAAAGAGAATTTTTGCCAGTTCATGAAATATTTATAAGAATAAGCTTTTTACAAGCATAGTTTGTTACAGGTAGATCGAGAAAGCCATGTGAATGGAGCACATCAGATGTGTTGCGAATGAACTGTTTCAGGAATCGAACCTGGATCGGCGAAGCGAAAGTTAATACATTCCGCTTCTTGTCATTTACACTTGTAGCTTTGTTAGTTCTTTCAGTTGTAAAAGTGCGTGTAAAGTGAACGGGGGTATGAGAGAAAGTTAATGTAGAATGTACATCCCTGTGTAGCATAACAATGGCTTTCCATTGTTGTAGGAACCTGGGAATACCAGCTCTCCTCGGGAGGATCGATTTGTTACAGCCCTGGAAGGTTACTTACTGTTTTATCGGGATGGGAACTTTCACAAGATCACATCGGATCAGGAACGAGGAAGTATCAGAATGACACTTTAAAAGTTGGCCCTCGGTTGTTGGCTTGGCTGAAGTAGAAGCAGTTATACTTGGCGGAGTTTTAATGACGGAGGCGAACGTGATATTCTCACCGCTCGGCCAGCAAAATATGCTAAATGCTAAAATGTGTACACTTTAGGGCATTAAAAGTGGCATGATCCCTTAGATCCCAATAGTGTTATCTTCTCATACAGTTTCCAATTTCAGATACTGAAAAGAGAAAATGCATTTACCTATCTTGGATATATATAGCAAACCCACTGACCCAAGCCGATACGTGGTTCAAAGCTAATGGGTTCCTACCTTCTTTTTTTTTACTTTCTCTACCCGCACTGTGTACATAGTGTGAGAGAAGATATTCTATCGCACCCAAAAATGCAATACCTAGATTCCACCGAAAAGACATGTTTTGGGTCCCCCCTGAAACAAAAAAAACCTTTTTAGAAAAAGGTTCGTGTGTGTTTGTGTGTGTGTCTGTCTGTCTAGTATGTGTGTATCTGTGTGTCTATAGACAGCATAGCTCAAAAACGTTAAATACCAAGGATGTGACACGAAGATTTTCAAGAAACCACCCCACCACAAGCTACCCTTTAAGAGTAAACAATTTCTAAAATTTCGATTTTCTCAAAAATGACTAATAATTTTTTATCAATATCTATTATATTTAAGATATCTACATGCCAAATAAAACGTACATCTTGAATTTTCTGGGAATATCCTCTAAATATCTCTTTTTTCTGGAGGATTTTATTGAATTTTGCTTAACCGTAAGAGATACACAATAGCTCACTACACAAAAACTGTAGATCACGATAAACCCACAATTTATGACATACTTTTTTTTTTTTAAAAGTTAGCCCTATTCGAGATATTCCTTGTAATTGATTTCAGTTTTAAAATACTTAAATTTTTCTCATACGGGAACTTGTCAACGCAAAGAAATGGTTTTCATCTTATACTAACCATCACATTTTAAAACATTTGACTGTCAGTTTAGCCTAGTGCATTCCCTTATATCCCTTCTACTTATAAAGGAACTAAGTAATAAGGCCGTTTCTGCTAAGTTTTAGCATTAAATAGATAAAAGAATAACCTCATTAACAATAATTTGTAACAGAGATGTGGATAAAGTTATGTGATTGTAACTCATTAGATTTGTTATAGTGTTTAACGCCCGCTTTTACTACTATGGCACCACAGGCGATGACACAGATGATACATGAAATGAAGATGGAGCTCCGATGGAATGTGATGGCGAGGGAAAGCGGAGAAAATCCGACCTTGCGCCGCTTTGTCCACCACAAACCCCACTTGCGGTGCTCGGGATAGAACCCGGGCCGTCTAGGTGAGAGGCAAGTGGTCTAACCACTCGACCGTGGGTTCCTACCTAGTGGGAACAAAACACAAATTGTGTTTTTTTACTTTCTCTGGCACGTATGTACAATGTACATATATAGTTCAGGTATTGTATTCCACCAAAAAATTCGATACCGAGATTCACCTGAGTTACATTTTTAGACTCCCTGAATGCCCACCCCCCAAAAAAAAATGTATTAGAAAACTGTCCTTGTGTCTGTGTGTATCTTTGGGCAGAATAGCTCAAAAATAAAACGTCGGTAAAATATAAAAGTTGGTATTTCTGTTTAGTAAACTCCAAGGGTGCGACTCGGAAGATTTTCAGAAAATCCCCCTCACCCCAAACTACACTTTCCAAGAAAAAAAATCGACATGTTTTATTTTGTCAAAAATGACTATAATGATTTGGATTAAAATAACGTATATTAAAGATGTTTTTATGACAAATAAAATATACATCTTGCATTTTCTGGTAACAGCTTCTAAAGACCTTATTAATTTTCTGAATTTTGCACAAGAAATAGGCAAAAACTTACCGCACAAAAATATGTAGATCTCGTTCAAACATACAATTAATGTCATACTTTTTTCGTGGAGTTGGCCATTTCTTAGTATTCCTTGTTATTGGTTTCTGCTTTAAAATACTTAAATTTTTCTCATACGGGAATTTGTAAACTCCTGGTCATACAAAGAAACTAATTTTAACCACATAACAACGAGCTTTTAAAAGATTTGACTATCATTTTTTCCTAATGCCTTATTTCTTTTCTACTTACAAAAAAAAAGCAAGTATTAATATAAATTCTGCTACTGTTTATTTAGATTAGCATGAATTAGAAGAATAACTTTTTACTTTCCCTAACGTACTATATACATAGTGTATAGAGAAAGTATTGTAATGCACCCAAAAATTCGATACCTAGATTTCACCGGAAATGCATATTTTGGGTCCCCCTGAATCCAAAAAAAGCATTTTTGGAAAAAGATCCGTGTGTGTGTTTGTGGACAGCATAGCTCAAAAACGAAAAGACCGTTAAATACCAAACTTGGTATTTAAGTTTATCTTCCAAGAATGCGACACGAAGATTTTCAAGAAAATCCCCCCACCTCCAACTACCCTTTACATGGACCTTTTTACGAAAATTTTGATTTCTCAAAAATGGCTCTAACGATTTTGATTAAAATATCGTATATTAAAGATATTTATCTGACGAATAATATGTATATCTTGAATTTTCTGGGAATAGCCTCTGAAGACTACTTTATTCTGGACGAATTTTACGCAATTTTGCATAACTGCTAAATCGTAAGAAATGGACAAAAACCACGCAAAATATGTAGAGCACACAATTTATGTTATATACATTTTTAGAGGAGATATTCAGATATTGTTTTGGGTTTCAGGTTTTAAAAACTTGTACTTTTCTCTTACAGGAATTGTTAATTCGTGTCCATACAAACAAAGGAACTTCAGTCACATAGCAACCAGCTTTTGACTTCACTTTAACCTATGATACTCCTATATTTCGCTTCTACTTACAAGGAAGCAAGTAATGAGACTATTTCTGTTATTTTTTTTTCTCGATTAGCATGAAGTAAATAGAAGAATAAGCTTATTAACAATAATTTTTTACACAAAAGTATAGAAAGTCATGTGAATGGAACACATCAGATTTTTTTAACAATAATTTGTTACAGGGATGTAGAGAAAGTCATGTGAATGGAACACATAAGATTTTTCATCAATGTTAAGATGCACAGTTGTGAGGGGAGGTACAGCCATTACGGAAAACGCCGATTAAATTACTTGGCGTTTATCGAGTGTTTAGCACTTGCGAGGGAGAAAAACAATAGAATGGCGGGGGGCCATAAATATATAGGCACGTTCACCATCTTAGCAATGTGCTATAAACCAGCAGCGTACAACGCATAACGTTCCATAACTAAAGAGTACAATAGCACATCGTCCATATGTGGTCCGAAGGAATGTCTGTTGTACGTAAAAGGAGTGCTGTCAAGGATGTTTTAAGTTAACGGCCAATTGTTAGAAACACATTCGCAATCAGTATTTTAATGCGAGTGCATGTTGTAGTATCAATACCCCATTTTTATGCATCTGTATTTGAATTGCCAACTAAAAAATCTTGTGTGTTCTGCTAAGCAACTTTTTCTCTATTTCTTACGGTTTGACAGTTATACAAAATTCTGTAAAATTCATCCAGAATAAAGTAGTCTTCAGTGGCTATTCCCAGAAAATTCAAGATATACATTTTATTTGTCAGACAAATATCTATAATATGTTATATTTTAACCAGTATAGTTAGAGCCATTTTTGAGAAAACCAAACTTTTCTAAACTTTTTCCATGTAAAGGGTAGTTGGGAGTGGAGGGATTTTCTTGAAAATCTTCGTGTCTCATCCTTGGAAGGTACCAAACTTAAATACCAAATACTTTTCGTTTTTGTGCTATGCTGTCCACCCACATACAAAAACACACGCACACGGGCCTTTTTCTAAAAATTTTTTTTTTAATTCATGGGGATCCAAAATATGTATTTCCGGTGAAATCTCGGTATCGAATTTTTAGGTGGACTACAATGCCTTCTCTATTCATTATATGCATAGTACGTGTAGAGAAAGTAAAATGGGTGTACGTTGCTTTCATTTAGTTTAGAGAAATTCTCCTTACTTAAAGTAAAGGATTTTCGGCACAAAAAACTCTTTGCATATCCATTCTCGGACTCCAAATCAGAGTTTCGTTCCGAAAATAATCGATGGTTCGTGTGCGTCGTGTTTGAAACGTTAAACATTTTCAAATACAGCACAGTTTGATGAAATCTGATGACGCCAGTGGAATATGTCATCTCGAAATAATTTGAGATCACCTTTTGGTTTACCGGGAAATATGGGAATCAGTTGAGAAATTTAATGGCGTGCCGGTATGTTGCCATTGTAGCTCAGTGGTAGTGCAACCCGCTAGAGACCGAGAGATCCGTGGTTCAAATCCCGGCTATGGCACTGAATTTCAGTCTGACTCTACTTATTGGCATGTAATTGTGGAATGTGAAGAAACTAAAGAAATAAGAGCAAAATTACTGATTGAAAAGTAGGCTAATTTACGAATGGGGGGGGGGGCTAGTGAATATGAAAACTAAGCACAAAAACTTGATTAACTGGGCAAGGTAAAAAGATGATGATTGAAGAAAATAAATAAAATTGGGTCATCTCTAGATGTAAGTTGGCCTGATAGTTGAATAACCGCAAGGTTGAACCTATTCGGGCCAATTGGTTAAACAGCAACTCGGGGGAGTCACTAGTGAATTGCTGTCGGTCAAGAGATTGTAAAATAGCATTACAAAAACCAATTGAGTTATTAAATGGAAGTAAATTCAACCACTTACTCATTTACAACGTTAATTTCTAGAATACCTGAGATTAATACACCAAACATTCTGAAAAAGTTGCTGTTTTAAAAGTCAGAACACCGTAAAGTTAATTCTGGGATTAAGCTTCTGAAACTGTCCTGAAGTTGGCGAGCTTGTCTGTCTTCTGCGGTTTTCATCAGTCGGGAAGACAAATGACCTTTTTTCTCCTTCCTTTCTTCTTTTTTCCCTATTTCCCACAAAACCTCAAAGGGTCGATTTACATTAAAAGTGACAGAGGCAAGATAGATGATATAGGAAGTTGATTGTGCAACTGAGTCAAAGAGGCAATAAATATCCAAGTTAAAAAAGAGGAAGAAAGAAAGAAGGAAAGAACACGCATACCTTTGCCGTTATTGTCATTCGTTTGTGGGATATCTCACAATTTGAGCAACTAAAATGGGAAGCCTCTTCAATGGAATGTCTTAAATTTGGATTGCATACTATTATTTTTCTCAAAATTCTTGAAAACCCTTATCTTCAAGAAAAATTCACAGTTCAATTCTGTCAGCAAAACTGCCATGTTCATGGTCTCACATATGGTGCTCGTGAAACCATCTACAAAAATGTATTAACTTTTTTAAATAAATTAGTTTATTTATATACGTATACATCATATATTGGTAAGCTAAGCTGTGGCTAATGGTGCCTTGCAAAACAAGGAGTTCAAACTGAAGTTTGCACTTTCCATTTTTTATAATGTTTAACCACAGACGATGACACTGATACTACATGGAATGAAGTTGTAACACCGGTAGAATATGATGGCGGGGGAAACCGGAGAGCTCGCTTTGTCCAAAAATTCGATGTCGAGATTTCACCGGAAATATATGTTTTGAGATTCCCGGAGTCCGAAAAAAGCATTTTTAGAAAAACGTCAGTGTTTGTGTGTGTATGTGGGGGGTGTGAGTAGATCTGGCTTGTGTGTCTGTGGACAGCATAGCTCAAAAACGAAAAGACCATTAAATACCAAACTTGTATTTAGCATCTTCCAAGGATGCAACACGGAGATTTTCAAGAAAATCCCCCCACCACAAACTAACAACTGTTGTTGTTACAAAAAATGACTTAACGATTTTGATTAAATTTCCGTATATTAAAGAGCAGCACAAGTAAAATGTATATTTTGATTTTTCTGGAAATATCTTCTGAAGAACTCTTTATTCTGAATGAGTTTGTAGAATTTTGCATAATAGTTAAATCGTAAGAGATAGACAAAAACTTAGTACACAAAATCAGATCACGTTAAAACACTTAATTTTTGTCATATACGTTTTTCTGGTAGAGCTGACCGATTATGAGATATTGTTATTTGGTTTCAATTTTAAACTACCTAATTTTTCCTGAACGGTACATGCAAAACGAACCAACTTCATTTATTTGACATAGCAAGCAGGCTATAAAATATTTAACTCTCGCTTTAGCTGTTATCCCCTCTGCTTATAAGGAAGCAAATAAATAGACAATTTATGAAAATATCTTTCTCGCTTAGCATGATGTGGATAAATGCATAATATTTTGTAAGAAAAGTTTCTTTGTAGAACAGGTAAAGAAAGTCATGTGAATTGAACACACTTTTAAAATGAGTAGCAGTTGTAAGTATTCTGCCTTTCGGCAGGTTCTCAAACTTGTAACTATATTGTTCTCTATAGATTTCTATCCTCTGCTTCTTCCGCATCCAATATTTCCGCTGTTTCCTTAAATCCTCTTGTAGCTAAATTCTTTCCCTTCCGAGTTCAATTATTTCTTCTATGACGTCATGCAACAGTTTCTTCTTAGAATGTGCCTTGTCCAGTTTGCTTTCCTCTTGCGAATTGTGGGTATGATTGATTTCTTTCCACGCAGTCTTCTCAAAACCCATTCATTTGTCAACCCGCCTGCTTTATATTTTCTATCCGTCTCCAGCACCACATTTCATCTTCGGGCGCAACCCGTTGAATGCATGTGGCGGGTATGATACTGCGATGTGAAAAGGAAATGGTAAAACTACCACATTATTTTTCTTCCCTGAAGAAATTTAGTTTCAGCGAATTAAATTAAAAAAAAATATTCCGGAGATAAAAACTTACCCACTCGGTTCTCCGGGTAGGGAGAGTTTCAGGGTGGAATTGTGGATATTGAAAAACAAACAACAGCAAAGAAGTTTTAAAATTAAAAAGCTGATGTGTTCCATTCACATAACTTTCTGTACACTATTGTTAAAAAGCTTATTCTTCTGGCTACTTCATGCTAATCGAGGTAAACATTAGTAGAACTGTCCTTATTACTTTCAAATAGAGGGGAAATAGGGAGCACACTAGACTAAAACGATTGTCAAATCTTTGAAAACTAGTTGTCATGTGGTTGAAATCCTTTTCTTTGCATTGCTAGGAGTTGTCGAATTCCCGTATGTGAAAAGTTTAAGTAATTTAAAACTGAAACAAATATCAGGGAATATCTCAAAAATGTTAAAAGTCCACGAATAAAACGTAGGTATATGTCATAAATTGTGTTTTAAGGAGATCTACATTTTTGTGTAGCAAGGTTTTGTCTATCTCTTAGGGTTTACCATTATGCAGAATTCAGCAAAATTCATCCAGTATAAAGTCCAGTCTATTCCCAGAAAATTAAAGATATACATTTTATTTGCCATGTAAATATCTTTAATATATCATTTTAATCAAAACTGTTAGGGCCATTTTTTTAGAATTTTTTTTAATTTCTCCAAGTAAACGGTAGTTTTGGGTGTGAGAAATATTTTTTTACTTTCTCTATACGCCATATGTACATAGTGTATAGAGAAGGTATTGCACTCCACTCAAAAATTCGATACCGAGTTTTCACCGGAAATATATGTTTTAGGGTCCCCAATATCCAAAAAAACATTTTCCTAAAAAGATCCGGATGTGTGTGTGTCTGTGTGTGTGTGTCCGTGTGTGTGTCTGTGAACACGATAACTCAAAAACGAAAAGTCGGTAAAATACCAAACTTGGTATTTAAGTTTAGTATCTTCCAGAGATGCAACACGAAGATTTTGAGAAAAATTCCCCCACCCCCAACTACCCTTTACATGGAACTCTTTTCGAAATTTTTGGTTTTCTCAAAAATGGCTCAAACGATTTTGATTAAAATTTCGTACATTAAACATATTTATATGATAAATAAAATGTATATCTTGGTATTTTACCGGATTTTTGTTTTTAAGTTATTGTGTTCACACACACACGGACATACGTACTTTTTATTTCTTTGTGTGTGTGTGCGTGTGTGTATACAGGGGACCCTAAAATTATATTTCCGGTGAAATCTCGGTATCGAATTTGGAGTGAAATACCTTCCTTACTTACGTACCATATACTATGTAGAGAAAGTAAATCATTTAATTCCAGTTTGTTACCTCATTTAATATAGTAATATTAAACAATCACAGATTCTGGCAAGTGTTTGGATATATAATTCTAAATTCATTTCCCCAAAATTTCGATTAATACAATATCCAAAATGCTATTTTAAATAGTCATGTTAGATTTATTGATACCCAAAATGTTGGATTCATTGCAGATGCACTTCTGAATTACATTTTGGAGCTTTTAGATAATATTATGTACAAAGTGTTTCAGCAAACTAAAATGATAATAAAAATAAATTAAAATGTGAATGCGCGATAATGTTCATCCATCCTCGCATCACCATGGCTATGGATTAATATGCGTACATGTCGCATTTGCATTCAAAACGATTCCTGGAGGGAAAAAAATAAGTACCACTTTCTGCAAGAGAAATCCATCATCCGCTTCTCTTTAAAAATTAGCAATTTCCTCAGCTGATCGTATCATGAACGCAAAAAGTCTTATGTGGTCATTATTAAATGTTAGCGGATAAAATATGGTATGCAAATAATTGGGTGGCATTCATTGCCGTTCTCACGTGATACACGCGAATATAAATAATGTTTGCTTATCCGCTTTTTTACTTAATCCTAATCGATGATTAATGGAAACATAAGCAGAAATGGTCCTGTTGCTTAATTCCCTGTACATAGAAGGGAAATAATAAATTAAGCTAGGCTAAAGGAATAGTCAAATATTTTTAAAAGCAGGTCGCTATGTGACTGAAATTCGGTTCTCTGTGTAAAGCCAGGAGTACAAAAAAAAGATGTGTAACGAATAACGACTTCTAATTTGAGAAAAGTGCGTTCTAAAATTGAAACCAACTAGAAATATCTCGGGAATCGGTAACTTCTCAAAATAAATAAATAGTATAACATAAACTGCGCGCTTTAACAAAATGCACATTTTTTTGTATAGTAGGTTTTTGTCTATTTTGTCAAGAAATCTTCGTGTGACATTGTTAGAAGGTGTGCTGAATTTAAATATCTAGCTTGGTATTAAACAGACTTTCCGTTTTTGCGTCTTGCTGTTCAGACATACACACGCGCGCGGACCTTTTTCCAAAAAAGCTTAGTTGGATTCAGGAATACTCAAAACATATATTTCCAGTAAAGCCTGGGTAAAGAATTTTTGGGAGGAATACAATACCTTTTCTACCTACCATGAACATTATACATGCGTGGTAGAGAAAGGAAAAATGATGAAAGCAATGTCATGTTCTAGTAATATGGTAATTTTGCATAACTTCGGTATATTATATAATAAGGAAATAATTATTTAAGGAAGAAGAAAATAATTTATTTATTTGAAAAAAAAATTGTATATGACAAATTGGGTGTTTTGACATCTACATTTTCGTATAGTAAGTTTTTATCTATCTCTTACGGTTTACGACTGATGTAAAATTCATCCAGTATGAATACGTCTTCAGAGGCTATTTTCAGAAAATTCAAGATATACATTTTATATCTTTAATATACGGTATTTTAATCAAACCGTTATTTCATTTCTCAAAAAAGAAAAAAATTGAGGATTTTCATGTAAATCTTCCTGTCCACTAAGTCTAAATACCAAATTTGGTATTTAACGGTCTTTTGCTTTCTCTAGCCCCATATGTACAATGTACATAGGGATAGAGAAGTATTGTATTCCACCCAGAAATTCGATACCGAGATTTCACCGGAAATACATATTTTAGGACCCCCTGTATCCAAAAAAAAAAAAAAAAACATTTTCAGAAAAAGGTCTGTGTCTGTGAACACGATAACTCAAAAACGAAAAGTAGCTAAAATACCAAACTTGGTATTTAAGTTGAGTATCTTCCAGGTATGCGACATAAAGATTTTGAGAAAAATCCCCCCACCCCAAACTAGCCTTTACATGGAACTTTTTTCGAAAATTTTGATTTTCTTAAAAATGGCTCTAACGATTTTGATTAAAATATCATATATTAAAGATATTTACCTAAAAAATAAAATGCATATCTTGACTTTTTTGCGAATAGCTTCTGAAGACCTGTTTATTCGGAATGAATTTTGCTTAATTTGGCATAGCTAGTAAACCGTAAGAGATAGACAAAAACTTTCTAAACAAACAATTTAGGTCTTGTTAAAATACACAAGTTATGTCATATACATTTTTCTCGTGGAGCTTACCGTTTTCAAGGTATTCAGTTGTGAAGTACTTATACTTTTCTCAGGCGGGAGGGTCCGTTTTTCTTTTGTTCTACTCCTGGCCAAGAAAAGAAGCGATTTGTAATGACAATCGCATAAGGACAGCTTTTAAAACATTTGACTATTGGTTTAGCCTAGTGTATTCCCTATTTACTTCCTACTTATACGGAACTAAATAATAAGAACATTGTGCTAATGTGTACCACGATTAGCAAGGTGCAGAAAGAAGAAGAATCTTGTGTATGAAGTTTGTAGAACAGCTAGAGAAAGTCATGTGAGTGTAACATATCAGATTTTTAAGCTATGCTGTCAACAGATAGAGACACACATACAAACACAAACGGACCTTTTTCTACTGTTTTTATTCGGCGGACTTCAAGACATATATTTCCGGTGAAATCACGACATCGAATTTTTGGGTGGAATACTCTACCTACAACGTGCATAGTTCGTGTAGAGAAAGTAAAAATACAGCTTGTGATGAGTTTTAGTTTATGTTCTCCATTTTATAATTATTTTATTTAGCATTCCTAACATTGTTGCCTTTCGTTGGTCGAAGAAGAACAAGAACGTTTCCGATGTCGAACATAGCTGGTACATCCCCATGCAAGAAAAATACATCCGACGTGTGAGGTCAACGCAGAATGTTTCTTCTTCACGGAACGTTTGAACACAACCTTTCTCTTTACAGCAATGTTTCCTTTGGTTACATTCTGTTACTGATGCCACCCACATAGAAATAACTTTAATATTTCCCCACAAGAATGTATGACTGAAGTCATAGACGTTTGCTTTTTATAATTACTCATAACAATGAGAAATGTGTAGACAGTCTCTCGGAAAACGTCCTATCTCGATCATAAAAAGTGGCCAATTCCGTTAGAACACAATACTGGTTTCTCCTCCATAAGCTTTTTATTTTCAGGTATTCAACTTTGTCTCTACCCAATCGGTATCAGTTCTCTGTGTGACTGTTCCGAAAAACAGTTAAGGGAATTAAAAAAAAACAACAACAAAGTTCGGCATTCTAAAGGAAGACTGAACAATTATATGCATATGTTGTTAAACTTGATAGCATTTATATTAGAGTTTTCATCAGCGACATGGAGACGAAAGTTAGAGTTATTGCCGCTATCGACCGCAATAGGAAAATGGATACTAAGAGAATGACAGTTTAGCATGCAAGTATACAGTTTAAGTTGTAATGTTACCCTTCAACAGTTCAGCCACAATTTGAGGGAGATAAGCATTTTGCCAATCCAGTGATTAGAATGATCGAAAAACAGAAATGAGCACTAGAGGGGTCATGGTCACATTTTATGCACGTACCGTGTTTTGTTTTTTACTTTCTCTAGCATGTATGTGTCTACTATGAAGTACATACATGAGGCTAGAGAAGGTTTTGTATACTACCCAAAACTTCAATGCCGAGTTTCCAGAAAATATACGTTTTGAGATCCTCAAGACTATCGCTTTAGCCTAATGTACTCCATTATTTCGCTTATACTTAAAAGGAATCAAGTAATAACGCCAATTCTGCTAATATTTATCTCGTTTAGCATGATGTAGACAGCTAGAGAAAGTTATGTGAACGAAACACATCAGATTTTTCTTAATATGTTGGATGAACCCGATACAAATAACAGTAAGTGAACTTCTTCAAAACTTTTGTTTAGCACCAGAGGTGTAAAACTCACATTATACTCTTTGATTTTTACACCTATATTCAAGATTAATACATTCTGCATTCTGTGAAATTTTGAAAATGTAAAGTATGTAAGACATCTTGTACACCAGTAATTACAAGCACACAAAATAATGGCCATTTATATCATCTTAAAATTCGAGCTTTCATGGTTATTACATAATTTTTATTCTCTAAATTTATTGCTCTAAATAAACATCTCTGCACAATGCATTTTTAAGTATGCGCATAAATTCCAATTTTACAGTAAATGAGTCACAAAAAGTTTATCATATCAGATTTTTTTTATCAATCCATATTTATTGTAGAAAAATTGCTTTATGTATTCTTCAAAACTCCTGATATTTTTAAAGTCAGTAAATTACGAAATTATGCATCATTGGAGCACATGTAACTATTTTCTCTAATGTGCTTTGGAGAGCTCGCACACAATTTTGAAATAAAATAGTAAAAGTTGCATCATGTGGAGTATTTTGAGAATGGAGAAATGCTGAAAAAAATCGGATGTGTTCCATACATAACTTTATCTGTTTGCCCCTTAAACACACTATTCTTACAAAATAATTACCCTTTTATGTACGTAATGCTAATCAACCTAAACATTTCCAGAAATAATTTTATTACTTAGTTCCTTATAGATAAATAGAAAGGAAATAAGAAAACACCCTAGGCTAAAGCGATAGTCAAATCGTTTAAAAGCCATCGTTGTGAGTTTATCATTGAAATTCGATTCTCTTTTCAAGGCCAAGAGTAAAAGACATGAAATGAAGTATAACTTCCCGTTTAAAATTGAAAGAAATAACAAGGAATATCTCGAAAAGGTTAACTCTAAAAACACCCAGAATATGACATAAAATATGTGTTTTAACGAGAAGTACATTTTTTTTGTAATAAGCTTTTCTCTATTTCCTACAGTTTACCAGGCTAAAGTCACCTAGAAAAAAGAGATCTTCAGGGCTATTCCACCAAAAATTCAAAATATGAATTTCATTTGTACTAAAAATATCTTGAATCAAAATCGTTAAAATCATTTTTTTAAAATAACAAAATGTCCTATTTTTTTTAAAGCAGGGCCACTAAATAAGTCAAACGATTGGTCGCAAGCCACATAGCAAATTTGCATAAATTTAATATTATATGGAATCTAAAAACAGAAAAATAAGCTAACATTTATAAATAATACTTTTGAATGCACTTGTATCTGTGGTGTGTTGGACTTTTCTGTAGAGCTTTGTTCTAAAAGTATAAATTACAATCAAATTTTCTCAGCTAATGAGAAGTTTGAAACTGGTGGCATGAGCTTAATAAGATGCTGATGTCTGACTTTTGCTCAGATGTGCTCAGGAGCAAACCATCTTGGAGATGCCCAAGATCAAACTAGATCTTAAGGCTGATTTCCGAAATTCATTTTTGAAATAGTTTGTTCACATATCATGGATATCAAATGTCAAATTTGTTTCTTCAGTGCTGCATATTTTTTTCTTTTGGCAATTATCTAGGAAGGTTCTTAGGGACGCGGACTTTCATTGATCTAACAACTTTTATAGAAGCAGTTCTGGTGCTTTATCAACATCGAAAGTGAAAGATGATGTAGACAAATTTCATGTTCCTATTTTACAGAATCAGCGAGCCTATTTTGCAAATTCTTCTTCAATGACCCTAATTAGCTTTGCAAATGAATCAATTAGAGCTTGCTTCTGGAATTTGTAAAAGGTCATCAAGTGTAGGAAAATGTGCCCAGTTCTTCAAAGACATTTGTCTCTAGAACAATTCCAATTGAAGTTGAAGCGATTTAATATCACTGTGTGCATCACTGATAAGTTTGCCTTTTCCTTGTAGTATCAGGTTTAAGTTATTCACACGTCTGGTGATGTCAACCAGAAATACTAAGCAGGACAACTATTCATGGTCACCTGACAATGCACACGCGTTTTCTTTCTCTTCCAGAAAGTCGCGAATTTCCTCTTGCAAAGCAAAAAACTTAATAGCGTTTGACCACGACTTAGTGACCTTATCTCTGAAAGGTCGCCGTATTCGCTGTTCATTTCATCAAGAATAGTCTTAAATCTACGGTGGTTTAATACCCAACTACGGATGAAATTGATTAGTTTCGAAACCGTCTGCATAACATGGAAATTAGCTGCCTTTGCACCACAAATCCCACATACGATCGCCTAGGATCGAACCCGGGACGCATGTATGAGAGGCGAGTGGTCTAACCATTCGGCCACGACGCGGCCAAGAGACCGGTTGGCTAAAATGGAGATGAAATGAAGGGATAGGAAGTTGGGGGAAAGAAACCTCCCCAGCATTCGCCTAGTGACCCAGGAAAAGCCCCGAAAAACATGGGTCAGAGGGGTTAACCGCAGGGAGCCGATCCCACGACCTCCCAAATGTCAGTCCCAGACGAAACGCCTGAGCCACCTGTCTCGGTATTATTACTAATTATTATTATTATTATTATTATTATTATTATTATTATTATTATTATTATTATACTTATTATTATTATACTTATTATTATTATACTTATTATTATTATTATTGAAATGGTGATTTACCAACCTCGTGAAGATATGAGCTTGCACCTCCCTGAGGTAAGCGTTCATCTTAATGGAAAGAAGCAAACAACGAAGTAAGCAAAAGTAAAACAATAGGAATGATCTTCACGTCACTTGTTAAGAAGACCTGTAGAGAACGAGCTCGGCAGGATGCGGGTTCGCCAAGTCAGGTTTTATGTTTTGTGACGACTTCCTTTATTACGCGCTATATAACTTGGGGTCTTGCCCTTTTGTTGGATGACTGGTGTTACAGGACAACCACTAGACTTCGAATGCATCCAAAGAGCCTTACCTACTTGATTTACCAATCAATTAAAATGCAAATTGTCGTCAATGAGAGGTTATTAAGTAAGGGACTAGCAAAAAAGTGGCGGAAAAAACCGCAACTCGTGATTTGTGACCCATAATTTAAATTTTATTTCCTCCTCCACCTCCTCTTTCCTTCTTAAGCCATGCTTTGAATCCATACGTATTACTGCTCTCCGTAGCTTTCCTTGAAAAAAAAGTGATACGAAAAATTGTTTGTAATTATAGAGATCGAATATTTAGGCATTCATAAAATTAAAACTCGGAAAGGGGCGGGGAATGCCTTTCTCCATTTACTCTTCCTCAAGCTATTGTTACAAAATGTTAATACTCTGTCTACTGCGTATAGTATTGGATATCGAGTTCGTCGGAAATATATGTTTTGAGACCCCCTTGAATCCAAAAATCCATTTTTAAGAAAAGAAATATCTCGAAAATGCCTAACTTTACAAATGACAACATTTTATTCTATGGTTTACGCGTGTATTTTAGCAATAAAAAAGCCCTTCACAGGCTCTTTCCAGAAAATTCTAGATATGAATTAGAGCCATTTTTTTAGAAGATGCAAATTTCGAAAAATATTCCATGTAAAGGGTAGTTGTTGGTGGAAATTTTCTTGAACATTATAATGCGTCGCACTCACTTGACTTTCCTTCCTAGCTTTTCTACAAACTATTCCTACAAACTCTTACTCTTCTTCTACTTCATGCTAAAGAAGATCAACTTTGCAGAAATTGTCTTATTTCATATTTTCTTGTAGGTGCAACGGATTATGAGGAAAGCTATAGACAAAAATGCTTAACACACACACACAACAACAAAAAAAAAAAAGTATTGGCTTGTGTGTTTTAAGAAGATCTACATATTTTGTGTGGTTGGATTCTGGCTATCTAGATATGCAAAAGTCATCCAGATCGAAGAGAACTTCAGGAGCTGTTACCAGAAAATTCAAAATGTACGTTTCTTTGTAATGAAAATATCTTAAAAGTGTGGTATTTTAATCAAAATCGTTAGAACCTTTTCTATGGAAGTCGAACTTTTCAAAATAAAATATTCCATATAATGTTTAGTTTGCTGAGGGAACATTTTCTTGAAAATCTTCGTCTTGGAAGATGCTGAACTTAAAGTTGATATTCAAATGGTATTTTCGTTTTTTAGTTATGCTGTTTACAGACGCGCACAGGCACACACACACTTGCCTTTGGGGGAATTCAGGTTCTTTTTTTTTAAATATATTATTATTAATAATAATAATACTAATAATAATAATATTATTATTATTATTATTATTGTCTTCGTCTGTGGTGGAGTACTCGTGAAACACTGAGAAGAGAAAGTCGAAAGTTTCAACCAAGATAACCAGGAACCCAGCAAATGTTGTGGTGCCGCATTAATGTAGCAGAAAAATGCAAGCTCAAATTCTTTCGTCAGCTAAAGTGAAACCAGAAAAGGAGCGTTAATATTGACCTTGTAATGGGTGATACCTGTAGATTTAGAATGTGTTAAGCTATGCACTTATGGAAAACATATTTTATGAATATCAGATGACAGAAATGCTGTGAAACCCCGAAGGAGTCATTGTCCCAACGTATTCTTCTCAGAATGCACGTGTAAGAAAAATAATTATATCAATGAATGAACACGCTATAATGATTAACGGGCCCAGTTTGACAAGAATCCGGTTTTGGAGGAGACCGTGCGGTCAACTTGACCTGGCAGACGGGAGACTTGAACGCTCGGATAAGACACTAACTTCTTTCATCTGAATGTTCCAGGTTCAAGGCCGTGTTTTAGCGTACCAGCCACTAGCGGGTAGTCTGACGGTGATCAGGATCTTATGCAAAAGTTGTTTTCAAACTACATCGTGAGTTCAGGCTGCAAAGTATAAGCGCTCGTGCATTGTATAAATGAGTGAACATGGCTGTCAACACGCGATATTTCTGTTGGTAATTTGGATAATAAAACTGTGGCTTCAGGGCTCTTTAATAGATTAGAGCATCGAAGAAAATCACATTTAATGGAGTTCATTCTTTATCAATAAGCACATTCAGTATTTTAACAAGCACTGGTTGTTCTGGCTCAGCACATGTTTCCCTTTTAAGCCGTATACTCCAGATGGCTGAGATGAAGCCTTATTGTTGGTGAATCTATTCCTAAACCATTGTTGCCTTTACTGCATAAATGTTAAACACGAAACTTATTTTTGCTAATGCAGGTTACACTGAATTCATGTTGCATTCTATTTGATCATGCACCCATAATCAAAAACCTTTAATGCAATCGTTGCACACATTTTTACTTTCTCTACACGTACTATGTACATAGTGTATAGAGAAGGTTTCCACCCAAAATTCGATACCGCGTTTTCACCGGAAATACACGTTTTAGGGCACCCTGTATCCAAAAAGCATTTTTACTTTCTCTATACGCACTATGTACATAGTGTATAGAGAAGGTATTGCACTCCACCCAAAAATTCGATACCGAGATTTCACCGGAAATATATGAAAAAAGCATGTTCACAAAAAGGTCCGTGTGTGTCTGTGTGTGTCCGAGTGCCAGTGTGTCCGTGTGTCTGTGAACACAATAACTCAAAAACGAAAAGTCGGTAAAATACCAAACTTGGTATTTAAGTTTAGTATCTTCCAGGGATGCGACACGAAGATTTTGAGAAAAATCCCCCCACTCCAAACTGCCCATTACATGGAACTTTTTTCGAAAATTTTGATTTTCTTAAAAATGGTTCTAATGATTTTGATTAAAATATCGTATATTAAAGATAATCTACCTGAAAAATAAAATGTATATCTTGAATTTTCTGGGAATAGCTTCTGAAGAGCAGTTTAATCTGGATGAATTTTACTGAATTTTGAATAACTGCTAAACCGTAAGAGATGGACAAAAACTTACTACACAAAAATGTAGAGCACGTTAAAACACACAATTTATGTTATATACATTTTTTTCGTGGAGTTCGTCGTTTTTGAGACATTCCTTATTTTTGGGCTATGAAAAACATACTTTTCTCATACAGGAACTTGTCAACCCCTATCCATATAAACAAAGGAACTTCATTGACATAGCAACCAGCTTTTGACTATCACTTTAACCTATGGTAGTCCTTTATTTCGCTTCTACTTACAAGGAAGCAAGTAATAAAACTATTTCTGCTATTTTTTTCTGTTTAGCATAAAGTAAATAGAAGTATAAGCTTTTTAAGAATAATTTGTTGCAGGGATATAGAGAAAGTCATGTGAATGGTACACATCAGATTTTTGGAAAAAGGTGCATATGTGTATGTGTGCGTGTCCGAGTGTCTGTGATCACGATAAGTCAAAAACGAAAAATCGATAAATTACCTAACTTGATATTTAAGCTTAGTATCTTCCAGAGACGCGACATGAAGATTTTGAGAAAAAATCCCCTCACTCCAAACTACCCTCTATATGGAAAAAGTTTCGAAAATTTTGATTCTCTCAAAAATGGCTCTAACAATTTTGATCAAGATATCGTATATTGAAGATATTTATATTGCAAATAAAATGCACATCTTGAATTTTCTGGGAATAGCCTCTAAAGACCTCTTTATTCTGAATGAAGTTTGCTGAATTTTACCAAACTGGTGACCGTAAGAGATAGACAAAAACTTAATATACGAAAAATTAAGACCACGTTAAAACACACAATTTATGCCATATTTGTTTTTTTCGTGGAATTGACTATTTCTAAGAGATTTCTTGTTATTGGTTACAATTTTAAAATACTTACTTTTCTCACACGGAAAGTTGCAATTTCCTTGGCCTGCATAGAAACGGTTTTCAACCACCTGGCAGTCAGCTTTTAAAAGATTTGACCATCACTTTAGCCTTCTATTTACAA
This sequence comes from Hymenopus coronatus, assembly GCA_030762935.1. NCBI lineage: Eukaryota > Metazoa > Arthropoda > Insecta > Mantodea > Hymenopodidae > Hymenopus > Hymenopus coronatus. Next base: position 90,268,325 of record CM060898.1, read on the forward strand.
GGAAACAAGCAATATCTGCTAATGTTTATCTCGATTATCAAGTAGATAGAAGAATATGCTTTTTAACAATATACAGCGATGTACAGAAAGTCATGTGAATGGAACACATCAGATTTTTTTATATTTCGCACAATATATTGATAATAGTTTCGGTAATACGTTTTATACATTGGATAGGTAGGGTCAGACTGAAAAATGCAATGCCATAGCCGGGATTTGAACTAGGGATCTCCCGGTCTCTAGCCGCTGAGCTACCATAGCAGCAAGCAGCACAGCATTAAATTCCTCAACTGACTTGCGTGTTTCCCGGTAAACCACAAGGTGATCTCAAATTAATTTGAAATGACATACTCCAATCGCCACTTACAGTGTCATAAATACTGTAAGTCCCGGGTTTCATAATTTTGCCAACTGTTATGGTTAATTAGTGTTAATTTAAATAAACATTGTTTTGAATGCAATTTAAATTAATACTAATATACCATAATATATGACTAAACTATGAATTCTAGGACATGAAGAACATTGTAAGTCGCCATTGGGGTATGTCATTTCAAATTAATTTGAGACCACCTTGTGGTTTACCGGGTAACGTGCGAGACAGTTGAGGAATTAATTGCCGTACCGGCAGCGGTTAGAGCATTCGTCTAGAGACCGGGGCATCGGAGGTTCAAATCCCAGTTATGGCATTGCATTTTTCATTCTGACTCTATATATACAACTCCTGAGCTACACATGGCTTATGTAAAGGAAAAAAAGCAATTAAATTAACAGTATAATATATTGTTTTAGAAGCATTGAAGCGCTTGATGATTATGTTGTATTTTCCATGTATTAGTATTGTCGCGACATCTTGTAGTATTAAAGTTGCAAGAGTAATATTCTAAGGGCGCCGTTCATTTGATTTTTGAACCATCTTAATAAAACGAAGACCGCATTTAGTGTTTGTTAAACATATCCCCTAAATCCCTTTCCGAAAGCTTAAGATGCGTTTTTTTCCCCACGTATAACTGGTATTTTTATATCCCGTATATTCTGCTGTTTGATAGATGTCGTGGTATGTGCAAGTAGTGTCTTAATATACTTCATTACTTACGTTGAAAGAGTTTAATGTCCCCAAGCTTTTGGGTCATAATTAAATATTTATATTAAACTTTCCTTATACAGGATAAATTGTATAAATGTATATACAATTTCATATTCCTAAATGTACTAATCGGGATTTTATGGATCAGACTCTAAGACAACAAAATACTATTAGAAAAAATTAGAAAAAAGAAAAAAAAATCGAAAAGTTAACATCACGCTTTTAAGCGTTTGCCTCATCCGCAGTGATCTTACCATGCAAAGGTACGAATTCCTGTTTTTAATTCCAGGTTGTTAGAACGTTTAACTTCCCAGTGGTCATTTAAAATAAGCTTGGTCATATGTATGCAAATGAATGTTTTATATCTTTGCGAACAAGCTTCTTTAGAAGTTGCATGTAAGCATTGTAAATTGTTTATAGTTATGGTTAAATTTTGGAGTACGTAAAACGTTATTTTCCCCGCCATTATTTGTTTGTTTTTAAGTTTCTGCTGAATAACCGTCTCTTAACTTGTTCAGTATGAGGTGATGAAGTCTTGGATAAAAAAACCCGATGTATTCTAATGGCATGACTTTCTCTAGCTGTTACACAAACAACTTTCCCTACAAAAGATAATTCTTTTATCTGCACTATGCTGATCAAGGTAGCAGAATATGTCTTTATTATGTGCTTTATTGAAAGTAGAAAGGGCATGAGGGAATACACTAGGCTAAATCGATAGCCAAATCTTTTAACAGCTGGTCCTATGTGAAATAACTGAAGTTCGGCTTGCTTTGCATGACCTACAATAAAAACGAGAGGTGAAACGAAATGTTATTTCCTGTTGAGAAACATTTAAGTAGTTTAAAATTGAAATCAATTACAAGGAATATCTGGAAACGGTCAGTTTTACACGAAAAATGTGTATTACATAAATGATGTGTTTTAACAAGATCTACAGTGTTTGTGTAGTAAGTTTTTATAATGCAGGGTTTAACCATTATGCAAAATTCTGCAAAACTCATTCAGAATAAAAATATCTTCAGAGACTATTCCCAGAAAATACAAAATATAAATTTTATTTGAGTGGTGAATATCTTTAATATACTATTTTAATCAAAACAAAATGTTCGAAAGTTTTTCCATGTAAAGAGTAGTTAGGATGGGGGGGGGGGATTTTCTTGAAAATCTTCGTGAGAACCAGCTTCTAATGTCGTTTCCCTTATTTCCTTTCTGCTAACAAGAAAGCATTTCTGCTAATATTTATCTCTATTAGCAGCAAGTAGATAGAAGCTTAAGCTTTTTAACAATAATTTGTTACAGAGATGTAGAGAAATGCATGTGAATGGAACACATCAGATTTTTTATTCTTCCTGGGGGAGCTGTTTCCCTTGTGTGTGTGTGTGTGTGTGTGTGTGTGTGTGTGTGTGTGTGTGTGAGAGAGAGAGAGAGAGAGAGAGAGAGAGAGAGAGAGAGAGGGAGGGAGGGAGATCTGTTTTGGTCAGGCAATTCCCACATACTAGGTAAATAAAACCAGGTAATAGCTGTTTTTGTTAGATCACAAATGTTGGGGTAGCAGTAGGCTGCTATTCCTAGGCACTTCCGCAAGAGAATTTCTAACTGTTAGATTGTTTTGTGCGATTGTGGTGACACCTGTTCCGTTCCGTTCTGCTTTGCAAGGCAAAGAGTAAAGAGTGTTGGCTTTACGTCTTAGATTTTGTTTGTGTAGAGACGTTTTGTTTTAAGTTTGTTGGTGATGATCATGCCTAAGTACTTTGCTGATATTTTTGCTTTTGGTCTCGTGACTGGAAACTTCTAGAAACATCCACAGTTGTCACAAACTCACTCAAGACATCGGCACAGGTGTCCACTAACGCATTTTAACAGTGGATGCTAACAATCGGCCATTACTAACAAAGCAAGCTGCACAAACATGTCCAGCGATTACAGCGGTTGGACGTAGTCGCAATATTCTGATTTCTACTTACTTATGATCTAAGTTAAATACCATTATCGGAGATAATAGCTTTGCAGATAGTCTAAGAATTGGACTAAATGACCAAACTTAGAATTTTCAGAAATTTGGAAGAAAAATAAAGCTGTTGTTGGGGGGGGGGGCGTGATCTCAATCCCAGCGTGTTAAGTTGTGAAAGAGAAGTTGGTGTCAAGTTACGTGTGCATGTATGCAGCATTAAGTTTTAGTGTAGAGATGACAGGATGGCCTTGGTCTCGCTGTGTTGAAGAATGTTTCCGTTAATGCTTCTCCACCATGGGCAAGGTCTCTTGGTTGCGTGGGAAGTCTCTCCTTCAGCTTAATTTTACGACAAAGGACCAGACTAGCAGCGACATAGCCATTCAGATATCGCCGCGCTTGGCTTCCTCGCCAGGAAGCCAGCAGCGAGCTTGTCAACACTGCTAATTCACGAGGTATTCCAGTATAAATTAACGTCACGTTTCCGGAAAGAATGGATCTGAATCTGTGTTGAGTAGAAGTCGCCAAAAGTGATTTACCCTCTCATTTGTTTACAAGCTCATTCAGCTAGAACTCGTCATATTTTTCATCGTTTAAGTTCATTCTGATAGAAATGTTTTCGTCGATACAGAATTTGCCATTTAACTTAATTGTTGCATACAGACAAGAGTTTGAGACATTTTCTCAGATTTCCGATTTCCTCAGACCTTTCAAGCTAATAGCAATCCTCTTGTCAATTTTAACTTTCTTCCTCCCTTCAAGCTGAGTTCTATTCTGTGAAAAGGAATCCCTAGTACTCTACCTCATCTTTCAAGACCTTAACTAGCGCGAATATGTTAGAGCGTGGTCTTTGCATAATCTTGATTCCATCCTTCGATAGCATTATTGGTTCTATGGCATTTACCGTGACAGTTCCATAATATCTTTTAATATTGAAGGATTATCAAGTCAGTGTTCAACAAGCTTAATTTCGTATCACCTTGTGAGTTTTCTTGTATAGTTAGCCAACCATCATCGACTTTGTTAAGCATAAGGTGAGCTGATAACTATCTGTATGCCCAATTGATAATATGCCAGGCTGATATGTATCCATTGTAACATTTAATTCAAGAACATTTTTGCTTTTCGGTTTGTCCTTGTTCTAAACACAGTCATATATTTATAAGGCATTCTTTGCGAGAATTCATTGATTTCAAAATTGCACAATAATACCTACGTTTCTCCAGAAACGGAAATATATCCTTATCTACAGTAGAGCGACTCGAAGTTACCCTTTCAGTTATTACAAACTCATTCGGCTAGAACTCGTCATATTTATTCATTATATAAGTTTATTCTGATACAAGTGTTTTCGTCCGGAAAGGAATTTGTCATTTAACTTAATGTTTGCGCAAAAACAAGAGTTTAGAGAAAATTTCTGAGATTTCCGGTTTCCTCAGATCTAATAGCAATCCTCTTGTCAATTTTTGCTATAGCCTTTCTCCATTTTCCCCCTCCAAGTTGAGTTTTATTGAGTCGAAAAGGAATCCTCATCATCCTTCAAGGATTTAACTAGCGCGAGTATGCTAGGATGTGGTGTTTACACAAGCTTGTTGAAGCGATGTTTCCATCCTTCGACAACATTGTTGGTTTTGCGGCATTTCGATATATTTTAGCACTGAATGCTTATCAAGCCATGTTCCACAAAATAGTCTAGCAGACACTCAATTTTCACCTCCTGTTGAGCTTTCTTGTATTAAGCCACCCATTGTGACATGTAATTCAAGAAAGTTGTTGCTTTTTGGTTTGTCTTAGTTCTACACATGGTCTATTAGAGACCATTCTTTCCGTAAACTGATTAATTTCAAAGTTGCACAGTTTCTTTATTTATAAATCCCACTCGTAACTCAATTTTCCTAGTCGCACAGGATGAAAGTATACATTTAAGAGGTTTTAACAAATACTATACAAGTGACTATTGTAAAAATGTACGTTATAATAGTTGTATAAAATTAAGTTATGTGGACAAATAAAGATTATAAAATATGTGCAACGACAATTAAAGAGTATAAGTAAAACAAAAAAGCAATTTCTAAACCAAAACATTTACGTTCTATTTAAAACATACAAATGATTTCGAAAAATAGCTACGGAATGTTTCATGATGATGTTCTGTGCGATTGCTTGTTCAACACTTTATTAATTTTATACTTCGCCGTCCATTTCACAAACATATTTATGATTGTTCCTCGACATCCAAAAAAGAAACCTACTACTTTTGTTCTTCTGAGATTATATTGTTCTTTAAAGTATGGTATGATGGGCTCATATTTTCTGTTTCTCCAGATGAACTTCTTGAGGCTGGTCTTTATGGAGTTCAAAGCTTATGCTTGGGTCTATTATTCTGCTTTTGATTTTCTTCTGTATGTCTCGATGACGTCTATGCGACGATTACTACCACCATTAGCTAGGCAGTGGACTTCCTCGTAAACTTCTACAGTGGCTTTCAAATAATAAGAGGTTTGTCCTTGAGCGCCACCAGGCCGGCAGCCAATCGGAGTGCTGCTATTTTGACATATTGCATTCGCGGTAGTAACGCGCTAAGCGATTCCGTCTCTCATAAATACTACCTGCGCTAAGACAAAAATATTTAAATTTTGTAAAAAAATAATTCACGAGGAAGATAGGGAGTAATGTCCGTAGGAGAACCGTAAAAATCACAGATTTTTAGCTCAAATAGTTTTCATAATACACATGCATAAACATTGTCACCAGGCAGATTTGCATGCTCAGTGTGCGAGTGAGAGGGAAATATGAAGAGAGTGGGGGTACGATCTGGCAACGCAGAGCAGGATAACGTATCTCATTCGCTGCAGAGTAGAACTCTTCCTTTTTCAAAAACATCATAGTCCAGTTTCACGTAGTGTGTTTGCCAAGATGCTGCTATGGTTCGTGTCTCTTAATTCTAAGAAGTTCTCCCTGAGGACAATTTCCATGCACATAAGAAAGTGTTTCATACTCACTGCAGTGGTTTGTGCTTGAAGTTGTCCGAGGATACTGGGAACTGGAGCTACTATTGCAAACATTTTTAGTTTGTGGCTTCATTCAAAAGTGCCAAAGCCTTTTTTATTAATTAGCCAGGTGTTTGCGGCTGTAACTTCTGAAAACAGTTCCACTCCTTTTCCTTATGTGGATAAGAACACCAAGCCTGATATGCTTCTCTGGAAACGGAATATTGTTCTCATCTACAGCAAAACTACTCCAAATGAGTAACGAATTCCAACCTTTGTCATAGCGGAGGGACTATGATGCAATTTCAAATTAGTCTCCTTTCCTGCATTTACATAACAAAGCAAAGAGATCTAATGAAAATAATACAAAAAGAAACCACTGAAATAAAGAAGTTAAATTGTCTACATTGAAGAGAGATTGTAAATAGAAAGAAAAACGTTTCTTTTTAAAAGGATGTGTTTGAGGCTGTAATCTGGCGACTAGCTCGCGTGATTCTGGGCTTGATGAACGCGGCTTCCATCCTGGCCAAGGTCAGAGACATTTTTAAAGCGAGAAAAATTCGAAAGCACGCCTTCTTTCGAAGGAGGAGCAAAGTCATTGATCCCGTGTGACAGAAGCATGAGGTTAAAGAACCCTCAAGTCATTTAGCTAATCTTTAGTCATCCCTGACGTATGTCAGTGACGGAGGGCGTTAACCCTCTCCACTTAAGAAGTTGTGAGCAATTTTATATAAAAGATGAAGTTTATGGTCCAAGAAATGCGAATTACAATTTCGTTAAAATATTACTTCATGCCATGTGTCTAATTAGAGAGTTTTAGATAAATTTTAAAGCGCATAAAATTATTACCTCTCAGATTAGTTTAATCATATTAAATTATTTTAAAAAGTGAGCTGGGAGCTACTGCTGGCGCTGAGTTACTCTAGCCTCGGGCCTCTCCAGCGTTGGGCTGATGTTTTGTAAAACCAGTTGCATAATATATGTAGTGGTGACAATGTTGATGCGACGGTCATATCTGATTATTTTATTATTAATTATCTTATTACTTTCTCTGCCCGTATGAAGGTATGTACAATGTACATAGAAGCTACAGAAAATATTGCATTTCACCCAAAAATTCTATGTAGGAATTTCACCGGAAATATAATTTTGAGATCTCTAGAGTCCGAAAAAAAAATTGAATAATATTGCAATTATCGGGAATTTGTAATAGTTAAAGGTATAAGAAATAAAATTGCAATTGATTTACTAGGACAATTACGCCTCCTAATTTATTAGAAATGGAACGTAAAGTAGCGTAGGCAAATAAAAATTATCATTACTGTGTGTCTGTGGACAGTATAGCTAAAAAACAAAAAATCCTTAATTACTAAACTTGGTATTTATCTTTAGTATCTTCCAAGAAAATCTCCCTCCCCACCACAAACTATCCTTTGCGTGGAATATTTTTTGATAACTTTGTTTCTCTCAAAAATGGTTCTAATGACTTTGATTAAAATACTGTATAATAAAGATATTTACATCAATAATTGAATTTTCTGGGAATAGCCTCGGATGACCTTTTTATTCTGGATGAGCTTTGCAAGTTTTTGCATAACGGTTAAACCATAAGAGATAGCCAAAACCTCAACACACAAAAAAATGTAAATCTCGTTAAAACACATACTTTATGCCATATGCGTTTTACTGTAGAGTTGGCCGTTTTTAGGTATACCTTGTTGTTGGTTTCAGTTTTTAACTACCATCTATTCTCAATGGGACCATGCAAAGCGAACCGAACCTCAATTGTTTCACTTATCGACCAGATTTTAAAAGAGTTAACTATCGCTCTAACATAATGTATTCCCTTATTCTCCTTACAATGAAGCAAGCAACAAGACCAATTCCGCTAATGTTTATCTCGATTAGCATGGCATAGAAATATTTTGTAAGAATAATTTTATATAACAAGCTATTTGTATGGTCGTCTCCTTAGCGCGGTGGTAGCGTTGCTACTTACCAAGCGGGAGACCTGGGTTCGATCCCCAGTACCGGCGTGGGGATTTTTCCCCCGCTGGGAGACCTGGCCCGGGGTGCACTCAGCCTCGTAAGGTCCCTGGGGGGGCCAATTGAGGAGCTACTTGATGGAGAAGTAGCGGCTCCAGGTCATGAGGACCGCATTAACCGGCCGGGGGGATTCGAGGCGCTGACCACGTCTCACCCTCCAATACTGCACCCCATCCATGACGTCTGTAGTGGACCGAGATGGGGGACGCAGCGGCCGGGCGGTAGGCCAAGGTTCCCCGTGAGCTGTCGTGCCATGGAGTAAGTAAGCTATTTGTATATATAACAGCTAGAGAAATAAAATAAATAAATGTGATACAGAATAATAAATATATATTTCATCTCAGGGAGTTGGGGTGAAATATATAAAAGAAGATTTAAAATTCTTTAAAATCTTCGTATCGCATCCTTGGAAGATATCAAAGTCAAATACTAAATTTGGTATGTAACAGTCTTTAATTTTAGAGCTATTCTGTCCACAGACACACATACGAATCTTTTTCTAATCTCGGTCTAATCTCTCAAATCTCGGTATCGAATTTTTGGGTGGGATACAATATTTCCACTATATACTATGTACATAGTATGTGTAGAAAAAGTAAACATGTTTTTTCGAACTCAGGGACCTCAAAACAAATATTCTCAGTTAAATCTCGACAGTGAATTTTTGGTGGAATACAAATGTATGTACGTACGAGCTAAAGTAAAAATAATTAGAATGCCAGGATATAAAATATAGGTATAATACTCGCTCGTCGGTTGAAGAAGAGGCCGGAATGGACTCTTAAAGAAGTAACGGTACCTATGTGTAAGTCTGAAATGGTTTAAGTCTAAATTATAAGGTGAAGACAGATTTATATACTGCTCTCCCCTCCTTCAAGCATATTGGAATTTTACGTAGCAAATGTGGTTATTTAAATGCTAAATCTGTATATTTAAACTCTCAAGCACCGTCTCCGCCTCCTCAATTGGTTGTTGTTAGATGGTGATTTGAATGTGTATCTAAACATTCAAATATATACATAACGCCTCCACCTGCCTCAGGAGTTTTGGCTCTACTCCCACAACGCCTTGGTGATTTGAACGCTGGATCTTTACCGTACCAGTTTGACAACATGCAGAGCACACATGCTGGAGGCAGAGGTTCCTGGACCACCTGGTCACCTCATTGTCTGGCGCCAAACGTGTTTACTCCAAGGCCTGTCACACCCACGCACCTCAGGTCTTCTGTTGCGGAAAAATTGTGTTAAAGTTGAAGATATTACGTCAGACCTGTGCTCCATTTGGTGCTAAGCTGTCGCATGACATCATCCTGAGTAATGAGTGAAGAGAGGTGGAGGGAGGTGGCGAATTATGAGCAGTGGTGTGCCTTCTAATGAGACTACGATCTGGGACATGGTCCTGAGTAAGTGCCTGATGCCCAGGAGCCCCGCAAGCTGTAGTAGTGCTCTTTTACCTTTTAATCAGCAATTCGGAAACTGTCCTGGTTATGCAATTTATACCCAACAAGAAACCATTCTTGGTGTTTCGCTTGAAAGCGACCGTAAAGTTGAAACGTTCACTTAACATATAATTCTTTGTTAACCCACTCCACATAACGTAAGAGAAGACTAAATAAAATAATAATAATTACATTTTGTTTTAATTAACCGAGAGAGGTGGCGCCGCAGTAATGTTTGCGACTCCCATTGGCTAACTTAGGTCTACGAATTTTCCGTGGTTACCCTGGTATTAGCAAGCGAATGCTGGGGTAGCTTCTCGGCAATCACGATTTCCTTTCCATCATTTCCCAATTCCGATTTCTCTCATCTTTCAGGTGCTTCCAGGTTCTAGTGTATGGTGGCGCAGATAGATGGCGCGGATGCACGCTCAATGGAAAGAAGACTTTCCGTGGGTACTAGAGGGCTGCCAGGTCGATGGGCTTCATCGCTCTCTCTGGCGGCTACAGCAGTGGGGCGGTTATCGAGCTTGGGACAGTAAGGAATATCCGCGGCCTCATCACACGCACTTCTCGTCACAGTTACAGTAGATTCATTACTATATGCATAAACTTATGGTTGGCACCACAAATTTCTGAGCATTGTCCATGAAATACTTTAGGACGATTAAACCTTTTGATGCAGTTGTCCTGGAATAGCATCAGTTTTTACTCCAATACTAGGAATTGTTCATGAATGAATTACATTTTCAGATGTAATTAGAATTCGTGTTAATACCTTTATTGGTAAAGTTGTTAGATTATCAACTTCAAGTAATCGAATATTGTAAGGATCTAGTTCATTTTGAGGGATTATATAGGAATCAAATTCAATGTCTAAAAAGTCTGAATATTCATAACTTCAGTATCATTGATGACCAATTGTTTCCTTCCGTTGTCTACCCCTTAACCTTCTTTATCTTAAGTTACGAAAAAACAAAACAAAAAAACAAAACAAAAAGTTCAGAGTTCTGAGAACTGAGAAAAATTAAAGGTCAAGTGGAGAAGCTGTATGGGTAAAAATACATGGCAAGTATAGAGGTTTTGGAACCCTGATCGCTCTGTGTATGAATATGGCTTGACAGAATATATGAGCTGAGATATATGAGAAAATATCATTAATTACTTTTTTTTAAGCAGAATCAAATAAAGAAATATATTTAATCTTCAGATTTATTCGGCCTTTGCCGCCAGTCGTTTGTCCGCACATAACGTCACGCATTACATCTTGCAGAGGACTAGAGAAGATGAGTAGAAGGGGTGGATGTCAACAGTTTCGAGGATCTTGTATCGTACCTTTCCAATATTTACATTTAAAACATTTGTTTGCGTCTCATAAACTTACAATCGCAGCATTTATGTTGATAGCTAACTCAAATAATAGGATGCTTATGGTAACATATAGGGCTTTAATGAATTACGATTACAATAAACGCTTGTTCATACTCTTTACAGCAGTCGGTGAAACCTGGCCTATATGGAATAATTTAAGAAAACACAGAAAAACTAAAGAACGCTCAAAATGTCCTGGTGAAAAACATCTCTGGTCCAGTATATCAACTAGTTTACAAAATCAGCAATGCACGTAGTCCAAGGTTCAACTCCACACCTACCCTTTGAGACAGGGGCTCGTTTAACTAATAATGAGCAATGCATTTAAACCCGCTGGCGCTATAGGCCGAATAAATATGAAGACATAGTATTCATACCCTCAATGTAGTGGAGAGACGGCGTGTCTACTTCACATTCAAGGGTTCGCCAGTTCGAATCTCGCTTACGACGAGTTTCGGTATTTTCCTTTATCCTGAGAAGACGAATATCAAGTAACTTTAAGCTCCATGGTCCCGAAATTATTTGAGTAGCATTTCACCGATTTAATTCATTGTCCAGTGTGGCCAAAAAGATTAAAAGTCGTCAAAACATATAATAATACAAGCGAGGGACTCCATTAGGAGTCTGTAAACTAGGAGGCCTTAGAGATAATATAATACAGGATATATGTATTTCTAGTCTGTGGGGAAAACAAAGATGGAGAACATAATTCTGATGGAATGCAGAGGAACCAACGAATGAAAGAAAAACAGAACTGGTTCATGTATAATAGATTAGTAGTGATTAAGAAAATGCTCATGGACCAGTCTCACTTAAGAGGATTACAGGAATGTCAGAATGGAATCGAAATGGTCAACCCACAAAAGCTAAAAGAGATGACTTCATTTTGTAAATATGACATTATTGAAAGCAGAATAAAAAAAGCAACGGAAAATCTTGAGACTGGAATATATTATTGAACGTGTACAGAACAAGTAGCCAGGGCTAGATTTATAGCCTCCTTCATGTGGTTTACGTTGCAATAAATAAATAAAAATTCATTAAAAAAGATTTTCATTTAAGGGGGGTGAAGTGCCTTTTAGCCATTTTCATAAAAAAAAGTATTTTTAATTTCTCTACACGTACTATGTAAGAAGCTAAGAAAGGTTTTGTTTCCACTTCACAAAAAATATAGACGTCATTAAAACACGTTATTTATGTCATACACATGTGTTTCTGAGATATTCCTTGTCATTGATTTCAGTTTTAAAATATTAAAACTTTTCCCATACGGGTAATTGGTCAACTAATGGCATTACAAAGAAACAATTTCAATCACGTAGCAACCAGTTTTTAAACTATATGACTCGCTTTAGCCTAATGTACACCCTTATTTCCTTTCTGCTTACAAGAAAGTAAATAATAAGACCAATTCTGCTAATATTTATATCGATTAGCGTGAAGTAGAAGAATAAGCTTTTTAATAATAATTCGTTACAAAGATGTAGAGAAAGTCATGTGAATGGAGCACATCAGATTTTTATAAAAGAAATATATTTTTGGATTTGTAATATAAAAACGGAAAGTTTTAATATCCTAGCTATAAAATTAGTAAAATATTATTTGTTAGCAATAATTTGTCTAAAAGTAACTTTTTTCACAAAAAAAATAATTTTAATTTGATTTTGAGTTTCATTTCATGTGTAAAGGTGATGTTTATTAAACAATAACATTTTTCTCTCAATGAGGATAGTTTAACTTTACATGATGTTTATGGAGATAATTTCCACATAGACATTATACATCATTTGACTGTTTATTTTATTTGATGAAGTGTTTTTTTTTTTCTAATAACTATTATTTGCATTCAAGTTGACATTGTAATTTTTCTTTTAAAATTTAATTTTTATTCTCATGATAATTTGTATTAGAATAAAAATGTGTATTGATTCTAAATGTATATTTTCCCCTTTATGTACACTCTTCTTAAGTTCTTGCTATATCCAGTGTTTAAAATATGTTAATGAACTACTGATCCGCTCAAAAGATTCGGTTCACTTAAGTGAGTGAATCATTGAACGGCGTTCACAAAGCTGAATCTTTTTTGCCCAGTTCTAATACTTATGAATGGTGTGAATTCACAGCTTTCAAGTCAGATGGGTTTTATCATTAATATCAATAGTTTTTGTTATACTGAAGATTGGGTTTACAAACAAGTTCCCGCACGTTCTCCTGACACATCTGCAACATGCCAACACATCTGCTACATGGGCAGCCAACAAATCTCGACTACTTGACTGGAAGCGAAAACTTGTTTTAGAGTACCTACTACAGGAAATACGCAATTTGAGAAGAAGGACCGGATGTATAAACCTACCAGTCAGGGACACTGACTCACGTTTTGTTTTTAATTTTACATAATTTTAAATGTAATTTGTGTGCATCAATTGCCCCAGAGGCGTGACCATGGTCTTTATCCTGTTACTGTACGGAGCATTTTGGGACGGTTACATAACCAAATTTCGTCACTGTTGTAGCCAGTAAAAGAGCCAGTTAGATCCTTTTCAGGTTTTGTATACAGAGTACTGCATCCGCATGCTTAAACAAAGGTTTTGGTCAAGGAAACATTAACACACGGCTCAGTTATTTTCCTGCCTTAGCAAGGAATATCTCCAAAATAAATAACTTCATAAAAATGATTATGTACCTTATTCATATGACGTTCTCTACATCTCTGTAACATCTTATTGTTGCATAGATTATTCTTCTCTCTACTTCATTCTAATTGAGGTAAACATTACTTGTGTTCTTGCAAGTAAAAGGGAAATAAGGGCATACACTAGGCTAAAGCGATAGTCAAATATTTTAAAAGCTGGTTGCTTGTGATTGCAATCCGTTTGTTAGCATGGCCAGGAGAATAAAAATTCCCGTATGAGAAAAGTTTTAAGTATTATAAACTGAAACCAATAATAAGAATATCTAAAAAAATGGTCAACTCCACGAGAAAAAAAAATGACAAACTGTGTGTTTTAATGAGTTCTACATTTTTGTGTGTGTCTTTTTTGATAGACATACATAGAGTTCTACATTTTTACTTTCTCTATACATACTATGCACATAGTTTATAGAGACGGTATTGTATTCCACCAAAATTTCGATACTGATGTTTCACCGGAAATTCACGTTTTAGGGTCCCCTGTATCCAAAAGAAGCATTTTTGGAAAAAGATCCGTGCGTCTGTGAACACGATAACTCAAAAACGAAAAGTCGGTAAAATACCAAACATGGTATTTAATTTTAGTATCTTCAAGGGATGCGACACGAAGGTTTTGAGAAAAATCCCCCCACCATAAACTGCTCTTTACATGGAACAAATTTCGAAAATATTTATTTTCTCAAAATGGCTGTAACGATTTTGATTAACGTACCGTATATTAAAAGATATTTATATGGAAAATAAAACGTACATCTTGAATTTTCTGGGAATATCCTCTAAAGACCTCTTTATTCTAAATGAATTTTGTTGCATTTTGCGTAACTGGTAAAACGCATGAAACTTACTATATAAAAATATAGATCACGTTAAAACGCACAATTTATGTAGTACACGTTTTTCTCGTGGAATTGTCTATTTCTGAGATATTCCTTGTTATTTGTTTCAAATTTAAAATACTTTTCTTACACGGAAAGTTGTAAACTCCTGGCCCTGCATAGAAACGGATTTTAACTACTTGGCAACCAGCTTTTAAGATATTTTACTATCGTTTAGCCTAATAGGAATATTCCCTTATTTTCCTTCTACTTACAAAGAAGTAATCATTTAAGACAATTTCTGCTAATGTTTATATCGATTAAAGTAGATAGAAGAATATGATTTTTAACAATAATTTGTTACAGTGATATAGAGAAAGTATGTGAATGGAACACATCAGATATTTGTCTATCTCTTACGGTTTACCAATTATGCAAATTTCAGCAAAATTCCTTTAATACTTCTCTATACTGTGTGCACAATACGTGTAGAAAAACTAAAAATTACACCACTTTTAAACAGGGAAAGAAACAAAGCATTTTTACTAACAAACACAAATGGCACAAACTTGTTATAATTTTTTTTATTTATTGTTCCCTTGACGAGCAGTTCAGATAACATGTATTTTTCTCTGAAGAATAAATGATTGGTTAAAAACCATACTGCCTGTAGCCGTCAATAGGAGCGCTGTAATCGTACCAGCTACAGAAAGACCTTTCTACATCCAAGACATGTACTATATTAACAGCCATAGTAAACGTAAACATTGTTAAATGGAACTGAAGAGGAAACATGTGCTTTCACGACCAATATTCCTTCTAAGCATGAGAAGAAAATCAACTTTAAGATAGGCAAATGCAGAATCCATTCAAGAAACAAAGCACGTAAACAAATACGCGTATTCCTTATCGCATTTAATAGCCTGATGCTAATGGATATATAATATAAACAACTTTCTCCTCGACTAGTAAAGCTATTTTTCTAAAAGTTTCAGATAACTCGCAAGGGAACTGCAAATAAATTAACAATTTTTATTCTCAGCACACAAGCAGAGTCCTCCACAAATAGTGCTTAAACATTACCCTCTGAACTCTGTCTTGTTTCTGTTGATGGTAACAATCCTTATGGGGACAATCAAGTGAAAATCCTATATTCCGTAATTTTTAAGTACAGCTTTCAAATACTGTATATTTATTATTTTTGCTTAAAGTTTGTGTGTGTGTGTGTGTGTGTGTATGTGTGTGTGTGTGTGTGTGCTACGAAGGGACATTACGCACTGCAGCCATTGGCTTATTGTGCGTCAGAATCCTGGAGGAAGAATGAGATCAGTCCGGTTAGGGAAAGAGCAGCAAGGGAGGGTCCATACCATTCACAAGCATTTCATCTCAACTGTGTTTTAGTCCCAGATATTGCTTACATTTCCCACGTCGCTCACTTTGTTCAAACCAATAAGACAGTAGTTGCGGAACACAACTGATACGGAGATCTGCCAACTTTTAATAAAGAAAAACAACCTAGGAAAGCAAAATCATCGGTACATGTAATTTTTTTTCTCTTTTTCTCTCCCTCCTGCACTTTACTATGTAAAATAATGGCTTTTTGTATAACTTCTTATAAACATGATAAAAATTAGATGTATTTTTGTTAACTTGCTTGGTTGTGATATTGTTAAACAATAGCCACATTGCGTATATATTATTGCAAATGGCCGTCTCATATTTAATATTTGTTTTCTCCCAAACTAGGAGGATAATTAAAAAATCACCGCTGCAATTTATTAATGCACTTTTTTGTTTAATTTTACAATATTAACTATTCCAAGGAATAAATGTATGGTGACAATAATAATAATAATCTTGGAAACGTGTATTAAAATTTTAATTGAATCGAACTGAAGCTGTTGTGTATCCTTAATGCGAAATTCTAAGAATCTACAGCAGAGAGGTGTAGGTGTCCAGCGCAACATTTCGATTTTCCTGACCCACGCCCAGTAAATAGTCACATAAATTTCGTGACAAAGTTCACCAAGACGGAGATGACATTTGTTAACGGGGACACGCCCACACGGCACAAGATCGGACACTTACCCGAGCATGGTATCCTTGACCTGGTGGCATCGAGGTGTGGTTGAGTTACAAGACAATGAAAGTTGCAAGCATTGGTTCCTCGTCTATGTGGATCAAATAAGACCCAAACTCGGCAGCTCTAAGGAAGAGCACATGCATAAGTAAATAGCCGAATGGAAATAGCATACCTGCAATTAGTAATGTATGTCTAAAAATCTGATGTGTACCATTCACATGACTTTCTCTACATCTCTGCAACAGATTATTATTAAAAAGCATATACTTCTATTTACTTCATTCTAAACAGAAAAAAATAGCAGAAATAGTCTTATTACTTGCTTCCTTGTAAGTAGAAGAGAAATAAGAGAGTACCATAGGTTAAAGTGAAAGTCAAAAGCTGGTTGCTATGTCACTGAAGTTCCTTTGTTTGTATGGACAGCAGTTAACAAATTCCTGTATGAGAAAAGTGTAAGTTTTTCATAGCAGAAACCAAAAACAAGGAATGTCTCAAAAGCGATCAACTCCACGAAAAAAATGTATATAACATAAATTGTGTGTTTTAATGTGCTCTACATTTTTTGTGGGATAAGTTTTTGTCCATCTCTTATAGTTTAGCAGTTATTCAAAATTCCGTAAAATTCACCCAGAATAAACTACTCTTCAGAGGCTATTCCCAGAAAATTCAAGATATACATTTTATTTGTCAGGTAAATGTCTTTAATACATGATATTTTAATCAAAATCGTAGAGCCATCTTTGAGAAAATCGAAATTTTCGAAAAAAGTTCCATGTGAAGGGTAGTTTGG
Source organism: Hymenopus coronatus (assembly GCA_030762935.1). Lineage (NCBI taxonomy): Eukaryota > Metazoa > Arthropoda > Insecta > Mantodea > Hymenopodidae > Hymenopus > Hymenopus coronatus. The sequence continues at coordinate 90,285,588 of CM060898.1, forward strand.
GATGGGGGATTTTTCTCAAAACCTTCGTGTCGCATCCCTGGAAGATACTCAACTTAAATACCAAGTTTGGTATTTTACCGACTTTTCGTTTTTGAGTTATCGTGTTCACGGACACACACACACGGACCTTTTTCTGAAAATACTTTTTTGGATACAGGGGACCCTAAAACATATATTTCCGGTGAAATCTCGGTATCGAATTTTTGGTGGAGTGCAATACATTCTCTATACGCTATGTACATAGTGCCTATAGAGAAAGTAAAAACACGGTCCATTACTTAAAACAACAGCTTATAAAAGCATTTGATGTTTATCATAAACTGATGAAAGGACTTGAGTGTAAATTTGAACAACTCTTTCAATATCTACATCCATTTTTCGCTTTCTCTGTCACATGCAACGTATATGATATGTAGAGAAGGCATTACATTCCACCCAAAAGTTGGATACAAAAATTTCACCGGAAATACACGATTTTAGAAATAAAAAAAAAAGTCGTGAATTTCTAAGTGAACAGCATAACAAATTTCGGTTAAGTCAAACTTGTATTTAAGTTTAGTATCTTCCAAAAATGCCACCTATAATTTTTTCAAATGGAAGTCGTCGTTTGTTTTTCATTTACTGTTCTTCCACGTAAAGTGTGTATAGTAAGTAGAGAAGGTATTACATTCCACCCAAGATTTAGATACCGAATTTTGCTGAACATACATGTTTTGAATCCCCTAAATAAAATATATGTAAAAAAAGATCTGTGTGTGTATGACTCTGATTAGCATAATTCAAAAACCGAAAAGTCGATTATGTTCCAAACTTGATATTTAAGTTCTGCATATTCCAAGGAAGTTACATAATCCCAACTATCCATTACACGGACCATTTTTCGAAATTGTTTATTTTCTCAATAATGGCGCTCACGAGTTTTATTAAAATACCAAATGTTTATAATATTTTCTTGAAAACGAAAATTATATCTTAAACTCTTTGGGAATAGTCGCTGAACACCTCTCCATTCCTGATGTCTTTTGCATAACTGTAAACCGTAAGAGATTAACATAATCTTAGTACACAAAAATGTATATCTCGTTAAAACACACAATTCATATAACCATTTTTTGTTGCGTTAACAATTTCCAAAATATCCCTCGTTATTGGTTCACTTTTCTCATACATGTATTATCAGGGGTGAATTGGTTATTCGCTTTTTTTGCCCCCTTTTCTTTTGTTAGCCTCTGGCTATGTAAAGAGAACGGAATTTCAATGATACAGCCACAGGTTTTAGATGCTTTGACCTATCGATTTGCCTAGTGTATTCTCTTATTTCCCTTGTACCTAAAAGGAAATAAGTTGAGAGACCATTTGTTTGCACACATACACACATACACACACACATATATATATATATCCATTAACATAAAGTAGATACAAGAATAAGCCTTTTTAATTATAGGTAGAGAAATTCATGTGAATGTAGCATCAGATTTGATTTATTGGAACTAACTTATATGTACTTTACCTATATAAAATACTCAATGAAGGTATACACTGCTTTCCATTTATTAATTTTATATGGAGATTGTATAGAAAATACGCGTTTCGAGACCCCGTGAATACAAAATCGCACTTTTAGAAAAAGGTGTGTGTGTGTGTGTGTGTGTGTGTGTGTGTGTGTGTGTGCGCGAGCGCGCTTAAAACACGCAATTTATTTCAGTGAGAATTTTTATGGCATCAACATTTCCGAGATATCTGTTCTTATTAGTTTGAATGTTTCATTTGTCACAGTGTCATGGAAATCTAATGGGATTCAAGGACAGTGTATAATGTCCTTCTTTTAAACATCTAATTATCGATTAGGTTTCCTCTATCTTCGTTGTACCTAAAACAAAACGTTGTAATGAAACTGTTTCTACAAAGTTGTATATCGATTGACATAAAAACATAAGTTTGTAAGAATAGTTTGTAGGCTTTATGTAAAAAAAAATTAACACTAATGTATAGAGGAAACTATGTGATTGTAGAACAGGAGTAATTTAAATACCAATTTGAAAGTATGCTTTGAACGGTTCGTTACTTTTCTTGCTGAAAGTTAACTCATAACTGAATGGGTTTAAGAGATAATTACATTGCTGTTCTATTGTATTTAAATATAGATTAAATTACTATTTCATGTATTTACAAGTTTTACTTAAACTAAACCAAATGAAGCTAATATAATTAAAATTTACTCCAGTGAATTAAAAATGTTTAAAATGAAATAAAAATTATACATATATTTACAGAAGAAAAGTCAATGGATTTTAATTTTGAAATTGGACATATTTTATTTTAAAAAGCGCCGTGATCGCTTTGACAAAGTGGCGTCTGGACGGGGTTTCTTCGGTTTCTCCCGCCATTTATTCCATCAATTGCTCCATAATCATCTTTCCTGTCATCAATTTCACTATCATTTCATATGCAGTTCCTCACTCTCATACGAGGCATCGGGCCGATCACCCATCCTGCCATCTGGCTGATCTAGAGAAGTAAAGCCGATATGCCCATTTAATGTTTATTTGCACGTAACAGTACAACACACGTTGAAAGAAGAAGGTGGCTAGGCCAAATTCCGCCATTTCGCGTTCGCAAGTCGTGATTTCGGCCTATAGTGTCGAGCCGATCCGTCGCCTCCATGCCGCATAGCGGCGAACTCACGAACTAGAAATTAAATCCAAGCAAGGAAACATCGTAACGATGCCTTCTATGAGACATTATAATTTCAGAATTATTCAGGCGTAGTATTGCCCATATTGTCGTATTATCTAAGACTGTTTTCTGAGAAAGGACCAGAGAATAATTAAAATTAACTACGTTGTGTATTTGTAGCTTGTGTTTTCTTTTGTAAGCACCTCAAAGGCAGCATCTTGTTTTTTAAGAATGGTAGTATGTGGGTTGTTAATCAAGTTAAAAAGAATGAAAAAAAAAAAAAAAAAAAAAAAAAAGGAAAGAGCAACAGAACATTGCATATCTCGTTAAGGACACAGAGAATGAAGTACAAACAAATGATTATTCCTGGAAATGGTTTATAGAATTAGATCTCAGCATGCCAGAAGCGTATGCCGTGATGAGTAGCACATATAGAGGCACACCCATGCTCCAAAGATCTGTGCCTCCGGTCGGCCTTCGATTCCGTGCTGGATGCAAATGCAGATTAATCATTTGAATGCTGCACTCGTTAATGTCCGTTCACCATCCCATCATGGAAATCCCCGAGGTTCATCCGTTACAGTGCAACAACAGCGCTCGTGAAAAATGAGTAACTTCCTACGCGCTCAAAAGAAAAATATGCATATCTTTGGTGAATAACCTCTTGATTAAAAGTGAAGAAACTGAAACTATAGAACTGAAATAAAAATAAAAGTTATGGTTAAATTAAAATGATGATATATGCTGTATAATAACTTACAGGAGCGTTTCTTTATTCTGAAATGACGAAGCATTTAAATAAAGTATACGAGTTGTAAGCAGCAACAATATGGTTCTCTTCAAATTGAAAAAGAAAAATCTTATGTGTTCCATTCACATGACTTTCTCTATGTCTCTGTAACAAATTAGTATTAATAAACTTATTATTCTATCTACTTCATTCCAATCGAGATAAACATTAGCAGAAACGGGCGTATTACTTAGTCCCTTAAGGTAAAAGGATATGAGGGAATATACTACGCTAAACCGACAATCAAATGTTTTAAATGACTGCCTCCGTGGTCGAGTGGGGGTCCCGGGTTCGATTCCCGGCTGGGGCGGGGAGTTTTTCTTACCCAGAATTATTCCCTATCCCTCACAGAGTCTGGAAGTTTGTATGAGTGTGAATGTGCACGTGTTTGAGTAAAACAAAATGCTTTAAAACCAACGTAAAAGGACCTACAGACAACGAGTTGTTTCAAGTGGAAAGTCCCCGATATGACCTTAGATGTTAAAGGGGGCTATATAAATGAAACAATAAAAAAAAAGGTTTTAAATATTTGGTTGCTATGATATTGTAATCAGTTTCTTTCCGTGGCCAGGAATTGACAATTATGAGAAAATGTTTTAAAACTGGAACCAATAACAAAGAATATCTCAATATATCCACTTCACGAAAAAATGCATCTAACATAAATTGTGTTTTAACGTGTGGTAAGTACGGTCTCTTACGGTTTAGCGGTTATGGAAAATTCCGTAAAATTCATCCAGAATAAAGTAGTCTTTAGAGACTCTTCCCAGAAAATTCAAGAAATATATTTTATTTGTCTTTAACATGCGATATTTTAATCAAAATCGTTAGAGCCATTTTTGAGAAAATCAAAATGTTTGATAAACGTTTCATGTAAAGGGTATTTGAGGAAATCTTCCTGTCGCATCCTTAGAAGATGGTGAACTTAAATATCAAGTTTGGTATTTAACAGACTTTTCGTTTTTTGAGCAATGCTGTCCACACACACGCACACAGGCACGCACGCAGGATTTCCAAAAATGCTTTTTTTGGCTTCAGGAGGACCTAAAATTTGTATTTCCGGTGAAATTTCGATATCGAATTTTTGGGTGCATTACAATACTTTTACTATATACTATGTGCATAATAAGTGTAGAGAAACTAAAAACATGCATAGTTAAATTAAAACGATGATATTTACTGTATAATAACTTACAGGCGTGTTTCTTTATTCTAAAATGACGAAGCATTTAAGTAAAGTATACGAATTGTAAGCAGCGGCAATAGGATGTTGCCCGCCTGGGTAGTGTGGCAATATTTAACAGGTCGTGAGTTCGAATCTTGCTTAGGGGAGTTACCCGGGTAAGGGTTTTTTCGGGGTTTTCCCTTATCCTGAGAAGACGAATGTCGAGTAACATTAAGCTCCATGGACCCCGAGATCATTTGAGCATATTTTTCACCAATTCCATTCATCGTCCGATATAACCAACCAGGTTAAAGGACGTTAAGCTGCAAAAAAAAAAAAAAAAAAAAAAAAAGTGCTCTTCAAATTAAAAAATAAAAATCTGATATGTTCCATTCACATGACTTTCTCTACATCTTTGTAACAAATTATTGTTAATAAACTTATTCTTCTATTTACTTCATGCTAATCGAGATAAACATTAGCAGAAACGGTCGTATTATATAGTTCCTTATAAGTAGAAGCACATAAACCAACAATCAGATGTTTTAAATGTTTGGTTGCTATGGGATTGAAAGCCCTTTCTTTTAGTGGCCAGGAGTTGACAAGTTACCGTATGAGAAATATTTTTAAAACCGAAACCAATTACAAGGAATATCTAGAAAATTGCCAACCACGAGAAAAATGCATATGACGTAAATTGCGTGTTTTAAGTAGATCTACATTTTTTGTGTAGTAAGTTTTCGTCTATCTCTTACGGTTTACTAGTTATGCAAAATTAAAAAAAAAAAATCCAATATAAAGACGATTGTGAATCTCTTGGAAGATGTCATTTGTTTCTGTTTGATAATTCTTATGAGTAATGCTCAGTCCATAATGGCAGCCTGTAAGCACAGACACTCGTGTTTATTAACAGAATAAAGAAAAATGCTTGTGATCGTAGGTATATAAAATTGTTATTACATCATATAATTTAAAAACTTCTGCAATACAGTCTACGTGAGCAGGTTTTCAGCTATAAGCATCATACCTACGCCCCTCCTCTTGAACCGGAAACAGCTGTGCAGGAAGAAGTTACTTCCTTAAGAAGCCAGATGTTATCCTGCATAGCGCACCAGAAAGGTCTCCTTCAGAAATTCAAACCCTAAAGTGTGTAAATTCCCTTATTGGATGTTCTTCTAAATTGGCAATGGAAGATTAAGGTGATGCAACTGTGAAATCTCAAAAATCCATAGTAAGTGAGAGTTTTACTTTCTCTACACGTACTATGTACATAGTTTATAGACAAGGTATTGCATTCCACCCAAAAATTCGATACCGAGATTTTACCGGAAATACACGTTTAAGGGTCCCTGTATCAAAAAAAAAAAATTATAAAAAGATCCATGTGCTGTGTGTGTGTGTGTGTGTGTGTGTGTGTGTGTGTGTGTGTGTGTGTGTGTGAGTGAGACTGTGAACACTATAACTCAAGTACACAATGTCTGTAATCTACCAAACTTGGTATTTAAGTTTAGTATCTTCCAGGGATGCGACACGAAGATTTTCAGAAAAATTTCCCCACTCCAAACTACCCTTTACATGGAAAATATTTCGAAAAGTTTTATGTTCTCAAAAATGGCTCTAATAATTTTGATTAAAATGCCGTATATAAAGATATTTAAATTGCAAATAAAATGTATATCTTAAATTTTCTTGGAATAGCTTCTAAAGACCTCTTTATTCTGACTGAATTTGGCGGAATTCTGAATTTAAGAGATAGACAAAAACTTACAGCACAAAAAATATGTAGATTAAGTAAAAATACTCAACTTATGGCATATACTTTATCTTGTGAATTTGCCCATTTCTGAGATATTCCTTGTTATTTGTTTCAGATTTAAAGTTGTAAACTCCTGGCACTGCATAGAAACGGATTTCAACCACAAGGCTTTTAAAAGATTTGACTATCACTTTAGCCTAGTGTATTCCCTTACTTCTCTTCTACTTGCAAGGAAGCAAGTAACTAAGACAATTTCTGCTGATATTTATCTCGATTATCATAAAGTAAATAGAATATACTTTTTAATATTAATTTGTTACAGTGATGTAGAGAAAGTAATGTGAATAGGACACATCAGATTTGTGAAACTTATGCTAGTTGTTATACACAGTAATAGGATTTATGCCATGTGTCAACATTCTAGTGTACATGGTTATTTAAATACAATTTTATTTTCTCTAGCATGAATGTGCAATGTAAAAGTAAATACAGAAATTATTGTATTTCATCCAAAGTTTCGATAGCGTGATTTCACCGTAACCCTCTGAATAATAATAATAATAATAATAGTCTTTGTGTGTCTGAGGACAGCGTAGCTCTAAACGAAACGTTGGTTCAATACCAAACCTGGTATTTAAGTTTAGCATCTTCTAAGTGTGCAACAGGAAGATTTTCAGGAAAATCCTCCGCACGCTCAACCACCCTTTACACGGGGGATTTTTCAAACAATTTGATTTTTTAAAAAATGGCTCTAACAACTTTGATTAAAATACCATATGTATAAGACAGTTTCATGAAAACCATATGTATATTTTGATTTTTTAGGATTTGCGTCTATTGGCTTCTTCATTCTGGATGATTGTTGTATAACCCCTAACCATAAGAGATAGACAAAAACTTACAATACAAAACATGTCGATCTCAATACACAATTCTTCAAATAATTATTCACAAATTGTATTTGTAGAGTTAATCGTGTCCGAGATATTCCTTGTTATTGATATGAATTTAAACTACTAAGGTATTTTTATTTATCAAATGGCAATTCAACTTCGTTTCATTTGTTTGTTTTACTCACAGGAGTATAAAATAGAACTGAATTTCAATTATTTCACATAGCGATAACTGCTAAAAGATTTGACTATCGCTTTAGCCCAGTGTACCCATATTTTCCCTACTTGTAAGGAAACGAGTAATGAGATCATTTCTGCTAAGGTTTATATGATTAACAGGACAGATATTTGTAAGGAAAGTTAGTTGGTAGAAGGAAAAAAAAAAGTCATGTGAGTGTAACATCAGATTTTTTAAAATATTCACACATACAAAAATCTAGTTTTACAGCAAACGAGTTTAAATTAGCCTAATTAGCAGAGGAAAATTATGTCCATACTTCCCAAGGCACATTATTTTCAAAATTCAATAATTTATTTATGGACATTGAAACGGCTTCGAAAAAGTAATATGATTATTTTCTTTAATGTGCTTTTGAGAGGCAGTATAAACATTTTGAAACAGATTAGCGAAAAATTGCATCGAGTGGAATATTTTGAGACGGAAAAGTGTTGGAAAAAATCGAATGCTTTACACTCAAATGACTTCTCTATCAGCTCTACAAACAAACTTCTTACAAAAGATTATTCTTCTTTCTACACTATGGTAATCGAGATAAACATTAGCAAAATGGTCTTATTACTTAGTTCTTTATAAGTAGAAGGGAACTAAAGGAATGCACTAGGCTAAAGTGATAGTCAAATGTTTTAAAAGCTGGCGTTATGCCATTGTCATTGTAAATCGCTTCTTTGCTTGGTTAGAAATAGAATAAAAGAAAACCGGACACTTCGTGTCTGAGAAAAGTATAAATATTTTAAAAACGAAACCAACTACAAGGAATATCTTGAAAACGGTCGACTCTACAACAAAACTGCATTTGACATAAATTGCGTGTTTTAACAAGATCTACATTTTTTGCGTAGTACGTTTTTGTCTATTTCTTACGGTTTAACCGTTTTGCAAAATTCGGCATAGGATATTCCCAGAAAATTCAAGATATTCATTTTATTCGGGATGTAAATATCCTTAATACCGGGGTTTTAATCAAAATATTTGCTATTTTAGAGGAAATCAACATTTTTTAAATGTTTTCCCTGTAAATGGTAGTTTGTGGTGGAGGAATTTTCTTGAAAATCTTCGTGTCGCATATTTGGAAGATAATAAACCTTACCAAGTGTGGAATTTAGTGGTCTTTTTGTTTTTGAGCTATGCTGTCCACACACACACACACACACACACACACACACACACACACACACATACACATACACACGGAACTTTTCTAAAAATGCTTTTTTCGGACTCGGGAGACCTCAAAACGTATATTTCCGGTGAAGTCTCGGTATCGAATTTTTGCAACACAATACCTTCTCTATTCTCTGTGTACATTATACATGAGGGCTAGAGAAAGTAAAAAGTTTGCTAGAGAATAAGATTTACTGTTGGTAGCGCCTAATAATAAACATACGCGTACCATCTAGAGCTTCAGTTAATTGATGGTTAATGCGCCAAGTGCAGAAAACGATATAGTTTCTTAAATTTTGGAATTCATATAATTTTACTATGAAACAATATTTTTTAATTTCTCACAATTTTGGGTCAAATTTCACAGATACCTCACCATAACAAGAGAGCGTAATATGTGGCTCCTGAAACTGGGGCAGTGAGCGAAGCTATTAGTAACTGCTGAGGTCATAGTTATTGAGGTAGTCATTGCAATGTTTGCATAATTTGGCAGCAGTGTATTAAAAGCTGGTTTTTACTGTGTGGGCGCTCGTTTTACTCTATTCCATAGAACAAGTTTTATTGGATTCCATAGAACGGGTTAATAGATCACTAAAAGATCTGTTTTGATCTTGCCTTGAAATAAAACCGGATTAAATCAAAATGGCCAAACCCACATATTTATATTTGCTATAACTCACTCAAGCATGTTGTATATAGTGGATAAAATATATATACACACATATATACGAAGGCCGGTTTTTTTCAACCTCCGATAGCCTATAAATAAAAGACAAGTACATAGAAAACAATTATTTTATTACTTAAATTTTTGTACACTTATGGTTACTTTTCAACATAATCACCGAAAAGATTGAGACATTTATGGTACCTGTGCACAAGCTTTGCAATACCCGCTTCAAAAAATGTTGCCGCCAATGATTTCAAATGAGCATTGACGTTTTGAAGATCTTCGTACCTTACGACATTTGCGGAGAGCCATTCAAAACAAACTAAGAGGAATGCTGACTTCAGGAATTGTCCACACAGTGCTCCTTGAACAATTTCAATGGAACATTTTCGATCATCCGCCGTGCAGTCCTGAACTGGCCCCCAGCGACTCTCACCTTTTCCCTGAACTGAAGACATGGCTAGGAGGGCAGCACTTTCAAACCAACAAAGATCTTCAAAACAACGTCAATGCTCATTTGAAATCATTGGCGGCAACATTTTTTGAAGCGGGTATTCAAAGCTTGTGCACATATACGATAGATGTCTCAATCTTTTCGGCGATTATATTGAAAAGTAACCAGTGTAGTGTATATAAAACTTTTATTAAAAAAATAATTGCTTTCCATGAACTTGTCTTTTATTTATAGTCTATCGGAGGTCACCTGAATACAAAAGAGCATTTTTAGAAACAGGTCCGTGCGTGGGTGTCTGTCAACAGCATAACACAAAAGCGTCGGTAAAATAACAAGATTGGTATTTATGTTTGGTATCTTCCAAAGATGCAACATGAAAATTATCTGGGAAATGAATATATTTCGTTTTCTGGGAAAATCCTCTGAAGCACTCTTCATTCTGGAGGACTTTTGCATAGCGGTCTAGTTGTAAGAGATAGAGAAAACTTCCATTCAAAAATTGTAAAAAAACTTGCAATTTATCAGTTGTTTTCTTTCTTTTGAATTAAACAATATCCATATATCTTGTTATCAGTTCTAATTTTTAAAATACCTATATATTCTCTTCTGAAATAAGATAGCGTCATTCGTGTTTTTTTTTTTTTTTTTTTTTTTTTTTTTTTTTTTTTTTTTTTCCTTTTTCCTTTCCTTTTACTTATGGTCATGCAAAGAGCACCGAATTTTAAACTCATCATTGAGTGATAGCTTTTAAAATATTTGAGTGTCGCTTTAACCTAGTGTTTGTATGCAAGGAAATATATTATAAGACCATTTCTATTGTTGAATTAAGGAATAATGAACATTTCAGAGACGAAGGCATTTGTAAAAAAAAAAAAAAAAAAAAAAAAAAAAAAAAAAAAAAAAAAAAAAAAAAAAAAAAAAAATCAGTATTGTGTTATTAAAAGAAAAAAAAATCGTATGTGTTCCATTCACATGACTTTCTGTATCTATTCTGCAAACAAACTATTCTTACAAAATATTTTTTTTTTATTTACATCATACTAATCAAGTTAACGTTACCGGAAAAAGGTCTTATTACTTGCTTCTATCCATGGACAGGGGTAAAACAAAAGAGATACACAACGTGCGTGGACTTCCTTACGAAATGGTTAGTTTTACAAACACAAACAACAAAACAGAAAAAAACTGAATATGACCAAAATTGTGTTTTAACGAGATCTACATTTTGTGTAGTAAGTTTTTATCTATCCCTTACAGTTTACCAATTACGCAAAAGCCATTCACAATGAAGATGACATCAGAGGCTATTCCCAAGAAATTCAGGATGCACATTTTATTTGTGTTTATTTTTAATATATGGCATTTTAACCAAAATCGTTATCCATTTTTAGAAAATAGAAAAATATTCAAAATGTTCTATGTACAAGATAGTTTACGATAGGGGGATTTTCCTGAAAAATTTCATGTCCAATCCTTGGAAGATACTGAACTTAAATAGCAAATTTGGTTTCTAACCAACTTATGGTTTTTGAGTTGTGCTGTCCACAGGCAGAGAGACATATAGACACACACAACCTTTTCCTAAGAAAGTTTTTATTCGAAGGTTCTTAAAACGTGTATTTCCGGGGAAATATCGATTTCGAATATCAGTGCTAAAGAAAGTTAAAATGTATTAATTTTACTTTACACAGTTATGACTTCAAACTGCCACTGCAGTGACAATCATTGTGTGCGTGTTTTTTTTCTTTTTCATTCTTATATGAGCCCAATTACTGTACTTTATCAGCTTTGTCTTGCCCCTAACACCAAACCGCATTTAGGACAACCACCAGTAGCTCTATAGCCTATAATTACATTATGAAATCTGCTACCGTTCAAATCTGCTACTATCTTAGATTTTACTGTTCGTGCGGAAAGGAAGTGGCGAAGGTTAAGGAAAAGTTTGTGACTGTAAACCTAAAGCGCACAAAAACAGCCGTAAATTATTTTTATATGACGTTTACTGTTTGTGGGCCTGCAGACAGTTGAAGTTGAAATGTAAACATTAATAGCGAAGGCAGTATTTTGTAACAGAAGCCAGTTATGTTGTAGTCAACCTTTCATCACAGTATAGGAGTATACGAAAGCGAAACACAATTTCAAAATAAAAAGAATCTGATGTGTTGCATTCACATGACTTTGTCTAGTTGATTCACAAACAAACTTTCCTTACAAAAGAGTATTCTTTTATCTACGTCAAGCTAATCGAGATGAGCACTAGAAGAAATGGTCTCACTACCTGCTTCCTTCAAATGGAAGGGAAATGAGGGATTTCACTAAGCTAAAGCGACAGTCAAATCTTATAAAAGCTGGTTATGTGATTAAAGTTTTTTTTTTTTTTTTTTGTTTGTTTTTTTTTTTTTTTTTTGTATGCCCAGGAATAGACAAATTCCCGTATGAGAAAAGTTTATATATTTTAAAATTGAAATCAATAAAGAGAATATCTCGGAAATGGTCAATTCCAGGAAAAAATGTGTATGTGTATGACATAAATTGTGTGTTTAGATGATATCTACATTTTTTTGTGTAGTTAGTTTTTGCTATTTGTTACGGTTACCAGTTACGCAAAAGTCATCCAAAATGAAGAGGTCTTCAGAGGCTATTCCCAGAAAATTCAAGATATAATATTTGTCACGTAAAAACCTTTAGTGTGCGGAATTTTAAATCGTTAAGAGGCATTTTAAGAAAATAAAAATTTTCAACTTTTCATATAAAGGATAGTTTGTGGCGGGGGATTTTCCTCAAAATCTTCTTGTCGCACCCTTGGAAGATATAAACTTAAATACCAAGTTTGGTATTTTAATGACTTTTCGTTTTTAAGATATTGTGTACAGGGACGTATATATGGGGACCTTTTTCTAAAAATTATTTATTGGATACAGGGATCCCTAAAGCGTGTATTTGTAGGAAAAAAATTGGTATCGAATTTTGGGTGGAGTGTGTGCATTACCTTCTCTACCTATTTACCAAGTACTATGTTGAGAAAGTAAAAATTTTATATATATATATATATATATATATATATATATATATATATATATATATATAGGGGATCCTAAATCGTGTATTTCCAGTGAAATTCGGTATCAAATTTGTTGGTGAAATGCAATATCTTCTCTATACATATATATGTATATAGTAGATACGCGTAGAGAAAATAAAAAACAAAAAACCTCCTAATATTATACTCTTATTAAAAAATATATCTACTGGTGCAAAAAAAAAAAAAAAAAAAAGAGGACCCACGTAAAGAGTGAAAAAACTAATTTCCTCTCTGTATATTGGTGATTTAAATAAGTTTTCGCCCGCCAAATGTCATTAGAGGTCGATGACGATGGCAGAGTATAATCTCAGCTTGTGTAGATTCATACCTATAATGTACATTAGGTTGAGTAGGTATTGTATTCCATCCAACAATTCATGACAAGATATCACTGAAAATATGTTTAGAAACCCCATGAATCCAAAAAGAGCAGTTTAAGAAAAAGGCTCCTGTGTGTGTGTGTGTGTGTGTGTGTGTGTGTGTGTGTGTGTGTGTGTCATAGCTCAAAAACGAAAAGGCCGATAAATACCAAACTTGGTACTTGATACCATCTTCCAAAGTTGCGACACGAAGTTTTTCAGGAAAATTCCCCATCCGTCAAATACTCCTTACATGAAACATTTTTCAAACATTTTAATTTTCTAACGATTTTGATTAAAATATCGTGTGTTTAAGAAATTTTTATGACACTGAAATGTGTGTGTTAAATTTTCTAGGATTAACCTCTGAAGACTTCATATTGGAAGACTTTTGTATAACTGGTGAACCGTAAGAGATAGACAAAAGCGTAGTGCACAAAAAGCGTAGAGAATTGACAATTTCCGAGACATTCCTTGTCATTGATTTAAATTTTAAAATACTTAAAATATTCTCAAACGGAATGCTGTCATTAATTTATATCTCTTTTGTTTTAATCCTGGGCGTGAAAATAGCTAATTTCAATTATTGTATCTTGGTGACCAGTTTTTATAAGATTGATCAGTTTAGTCTACTTATTAGGAACTAAGTAATAAGACCATTTTTGTTAATGTTTATCTTGATTAAAAAATGGCGTGTTACTTATGGACGCTCTTTAACTACCGTGGTTCTCAGCGCCCCACTCTACATTGGGCGTGAAAGACTGCTTAATTTTGCTCAGAGGCCTCTCTATCAGGTTTGAGGTTCTTTTACGTGCCGTAAATCTACGACACGGGACCAACGACTTAACTTCCCTTCCGGAGGAAGCCATGCTAAGGATTTTTACACCCGAAAAAATCCATAGTCCTCCGCCGGGTTTGAAGTTAGCATGGTAACCATTACACCACGGAGGGGACTTATCTTGAAAACATGAATAAGCCTTTATAAGAATAGTTTGTTACAGAATAGGTAGAGAAAGCCATATAAATGAAGCATATCAGATTTTTACTTTCTCTATACGAACTATGTATATAGTGTATAGAGAAGGTATTGTATTCCACCCAAACATTCGATACCGGGATTTCACCGGAAACACATGTTTTGGGTCCTCCTGTATTAAAAAAAAAAGTATTTTTACTTTCTCTAGCCTCGTATGTACAATATACATAGGGATAGAGAAGTTGTATTCCACCCAAAAATTTGATACCGAAATTTCACCGGAAATACGTTGTTTTAGGTCCGTGTGTGTATGTGTCCGTGAGTTCGTGTGTCCGTGTATCTGTTCACACGATAACTCAAAAACGAAAAGTAGCGAAAATACCAAACTTGGTATTTAAGTTTAGTATCTTCCAGGGATGCGACACGAAGATTTTGAGAAAAATTCCCCCACCTCAAGCTACCCTTTACATGGAACTTTTTTTGAAAATTTTGATTTTCTTAAAAATGGTTCTAACGATTTTGATTAAAATATCGTATATTATACCTGACAAATAAAATGTATATCTTGAATTTTCTGGGAATAGCTTCTAAAGACCTGTTTATTCTGGATGAATTTTACTTAATTTGGCATAACTAATAAGAGATGGACAAAAACTTACTATACAAAAAATGTAGGTCCTGTTAAAATACACAAGTTATGTCAATTACACTTTTTCGTGGAGCTTACCGTTTTCGAGGCATTCCTTGTTATTAGTTTTCAGTTGTGAAATACTTATACTTTTCTCAGCGGGAGTGTCCGTTTTTCTTTTGTTCTACTCCTGGCCAAGAAAAGAAGCGATTTGTAATGAGTATCGCATGACGACAGCTTTTAAAACATTTGACTATCGGTTTAGCCTAGTGTATTCCCTTATTTTCTTCCTACTTATAAGGAACTAAGTAATAAGAACATTGTGCTAATGAGTATCTCGATTAGCAAGGTGCAGAAAGAAGAATAATCTTATGTAAGAAGTTTGTAGAACAGTTAGAGAAAGTCATGTGAGTGTAACACATCAGATTTTTAAAAAAGGTCCGTGTGTGTCTGTGTGTGTCTGTGGACAGCATAGCTCAAAAATGAAAAGTCCGTTAAAAACCAAATTTGGTATTTAGGTTTGGTATCTTCCAAGGATGCGACACGAAGATTTTCAAGAAAATCTCCCCACCCCCAACTACCCTTTACATGGAACTTTTTTCGAAAAGTTTGATTTTCTAAAAATGGTTCTAACGATTTTGATTAAAATATCGTATATTACAGATATTTACCTGACAAATAAAATGCATATTTTGAATTTTCTGGAAATAGCCTCTGAAGACTACTTCATTCTGGATGAATTTTATGGAGTTTTGCATATCTGCTAAACCATAAGAGATGGATAAAAGCTTATTACACAGAAAATGTAGAGCACATTAAAACACAAGTTATGTTATATACATTTTTTTCGTGGAGGTGATCGTTTTTAAGGTATTCGTTGTTTTTGGTTTCAGCTTTGAAAAACTTATACTTTCCTCATACAGGAATTTGTCAACTCCTATCCATACAAAGGAACTTCAGTCACATAGCAACCAGCTTTTGACTATCAGTTTAACCTATGGTTTCCCTTATAAGTGATAAAACCATTCTGCTTAATTTTTCTTGATTAGCATGACGTAAATAGAAGCATAAGCTTTTTAATAACAATTTGTTACACAGATGTAGTGAAAGTCATGTGAGTGGAACACATCAGATTTTTAAGTGCGTTACGTTTAGGCTTAATTTTCATTATGTGGCCTAACTATGACAAAATGAAGTTGTTTATCAAATGCAAATGTCCATTGATTCCAGGAATTAGCTTGTTAAATAGCTTTAGAAATGGTCGCTTTATTATCAAGAAAAGAACACACATGAAAGTGAATAAATTAAGAACAATATTAAATTCTAAGAAGGCCGGGCCTAGAACATTCCCCTAAGAGTTGCGCTCTTACATTTCATTATACAACACTTTTTCTGATGACTTCCTCTTTGTTTTTTCAATCTACAGCCCTGAACCAAAACACCTTCTGCTTTTAACAGGTTGTTTTCCTTGAAATTCGTTTGCTGATACCTTTTCTACACAGTACTTGTTTTGTTTGGTTCTCCTAAAGACACACAAGGCAGTACAAACACCAGCGTGTGCCCATCAGGTTAAATAGCGTACGTTCCTGAGAGGCAGACACCGTGAACAACACGCAAATTTGAATTTGAAGCGAAGGTACTGGACAAAGAAAAGGAAGAACCGGTTTCATCTGGTCGCGGTTCCTAAGCCACGTGGCCTGGACCAAGCGCCGGGCTGGTCTG
Organism: Hymenopus coronatus; assembly: GCA_030762935.1. NCBI lineage: Eukaryota > Metazoa > Arthropoda > Insecta > Mantodea > Hymenopodidae > Hymenopus > Hymenopus coronatus. The sequence continues at coordinate 90,302,164 of CM060898.1, forward strand.
TTCATCCCTAGGGTGCCCTCAAGCAATTAATTGCAACAGCAGGGTCACCAGGCACTGATATCTGCATAGCGTTCCGTTCTTTTGACGCTGGAGGAAAGGAAAAAATAGGTCCATTGTTATCATTAGAGTGGGGTACTTGCTTAGTTTGTTCCTTTGCTTTATACATACTACATTCATAAACTTTCCGGAATGTGTAAATAACACAAAGTTACTATAAGGTAATTTACACAGCATTTTCTTCAAAATAGTTCCCTTCCGGAGTAATACTCTTCTACCACTGCGTGAAAAGAGACCGGCAGCACTCCAGAAAGCCATTTGTCGCAAGTTCAGTAATTTCTTCAGCGTACGAAAATCTTGACTGAAACGTTTATGCCATTCCTACACCAGAGTTTTCTTCATCGCTGGTTTACTATAAGCTTCTTCCATTATTCTCAATGTCTCTGAGGGAGATTTGTTTAACAAAACACAAAACTTTGTGTTGGAACGTGCTCCGTTGCAGACATTATGAAATGCGACAAACGAACATGCATACACAACAAAAAAATATTTACCAAGCAAAGACGACAACCATTAGCATGAAAATTGAAATGAAGTGTTGTCATGGACGTTACTACACCTAAAAATAAAATATGCCTTACTTTCATATACATTATATTCCGGGGACTTTTTGCATCTTGGGTTATAATTACCTACAGATCTATTTTTGTAAGCTATATTTATTTATTATAATGCATATTGAAGCAAAATATATTCTTTGTCAGAGTCTTTTGAGACAAGGACAAAGGTAGACAATAGGTTGCTCATGTTATATAGTCTGTTAAGTAAGGCGCCACTTTGTGGTGCAGTCATGTGATATTCTCAACCGTCTCAAAAGACTTTCACCCAAGAATAATTTTATAGTGCCTATAATTGCTTGTTTGCATAGTATGTCTCTTTTAAATTCAATGTTTCTTAAACAATTACGCTTATTTTTACCACATATCTCTATTGTTATGTGTAGCTAATTCTGGAATTTTAAAACAAATGTATCAAGAAGTTTTTGAGAATTTTTATCGACTCCCCCCCCTCCAAAAAAAAGCTCCTTGCGCTTCAGTTTTAAAAATGTAGCAAAACTTCACTCGCATTTACATCCCAGGAAAATTAGTTTAAACATTATCGGATTTGTTTTAAATTAATTAAAATGCTGGTTGAAGAGGTATGATCAATTATTCGTTCATACCTTTTTGAATAACTTTGTAGATTAATTCTGTTATTGTAAATAAATAATTTATTGTACTTAATTCGATAATTTTATTTATTATGCTACTAAGGTTCTCTGGTAGAAGAATCAAACTCATTGCTTGAAATGTGCACCACAAGGATGCATGCATTGGAAAATGCATTCGTAGATTCACGCCTTTTAATAGTAGAAGTGTCATTTGTTACCATTAAGACGTCCATTTAAAATATCTCGGTATAAGTTTTTAATTTGCAAGTGGCTGAAAATAACTTCGGTATATTAATCTACAAGGATCACTGTATAATAGTGTGCTAAAATCCAAAACTCAACATTTTCTAAAATTTTGATCAATTTTCACAGTTTGGTCCTTTTTAAGAACCTATTATTTTTTTTTGTTTACTTTCTCTACCAGGCAACTACGAAATAAGTAGAGTAAGTATTACAATCCTTCCAAAGTTCGAAATCGAGATTTCACTGGAAGTAAGTACATGTTTTGAGGACACCAAAACTTATTTTTGTAAGCCCCCCACTCTCTCTCTCTCCTCCCTCTCTCTTTCTTTCTCTGTATGTGTGTGTACATCATAAATCAAAAACGAAAACTCTGCTAAATACCAGCTTAGTCTCGTCCAAAAATACGACATGAAGGTTTTCAGAAAATGCCCCCGTCCCTCATCACTCTTTGTAACGATTTCTGTTTTATCACACGTTTTATCTTTTCAGAAATGGTTCTAACAATTTTGATTTAAATGACATTTATTACAGGTATTTGCATGATGAATAACATGTATATCTTGAACGGAGAATGGCCTGTGAATTCTACAGGTCTACTTCCTTTGGAAGGGTGCTTCTTCGTATAGTCCTACATAACTGGCACCAATACGTTAAAAGATAGACCAAAATACACCACACAAAAGTTGTATGTACTTTTAAAGCACACAATTCATTTGAAATCATTTTTGGGGGACAAAGCTATTTCAGAGATATCGGTTTATTCATTGTTCGAGTTGTTCAATACTTTGTCGCTCTTTTAGTTCTGTTACGATTGAGACCACATATTATGGCGAAGCGTCTTAAACACATGTCTGTCTTTATTCTATTTGTATTTATAACGAAATAGATAATGCAGCTATTTCTGTAAAGGCTTGTCTCAATTAAAATTAATTAAATAAACAAATAAGCTTTCGTAAGTATAAAATAGTGTCAGACATCAGGATTTTGGTAATCAAAACTATTACCATGGCTGAAATAATTGTTTATTCCACACTAACCGTGTGTAGGACAGGAGTTGGAAAAATAGACAAAAATTCAATGGCATAGCTAGGAGATCCGTGGCTGAAAATCCTTCTATGGCATTGAATTTTACAACCTGACTTTCCAACTTCTATCAATTGGAGTATTGTTGTTATTGGCGGTTATTTATCAGTATTGTCATTACTGCTATGTTAGCCTTTTGTGTTACAATTAAGCCGGTGAGCCAATGGGCTTTGTTGACATGACAAAGGAAGTTGATAACTCTTTCCTAATAATTACTTTATTTCAAGTAATAATAGAATAGTGTCTATTTAGCACAATAAAACCTAAAGTAACTGGTTAACTATGGAAAATTATCGTTTGCGGTTGAGAAATCGATCACTTTAAAACTAACTCATCGCTTTGTTCATTAATACGATGAATTTATTGTTTTCTACTTCCCATGGAATGAAAACACGAAAGTACTGACCTATAAGAACTAGGCTGATTTCATTGCAAACGTAAGCCTTTTTACAATTATACGTAAACACTCGATACCCATTACAAACCAGCCTTGTACTGTTAAACATATTAAAGAGGGAAATTACTAAAAACAGAGTTTATCAGAATAAATCCGATGTGTTCCATTCTCATAGCTTTGCTGCCTGTTCTGCAAACAAACAATTCTTACAAACGATTATTTATTTACCTACACCAGGCTAATCGACGAACAAGTTAGCTTCCTTGTAATGAGAAGGGAAATAAGGAAATACACTAGACTAAAGCGATAGTTAAATCTTTTAAAAGCTATCGTTATGTGAAACAATTCAAATTCCGTTCTCTTTGCGTGGCTAGAAGTAAAACCAAAAAAGGTATGAAACAAAAGGTGACTTCCCATTTGAGAAAAGTTTAAAAGTAGTTAAAATTGAAATCAATAGCAAGGAATATCTCAGAAATGTATTGGCATTACTTGTGTGCTTTAACGAGATCTACATTGTTTGTATAGTAAGTTTTTGTATATCCCTAGTTGTATATACTAGTTATGCAAAAGTATTCCAGAATAAAGACGTCTTAAGAGGCTATTCCCACAAAATTCAAGAAAAAGATTTCGTTTGTCACAAAAATAATAGTAAATATTTTAACCAAAATCGTGAGAGCCATGCTTTATAAAATCAAAATTGTTGAAATATTTTCATGTAAAGTTTTTTAGGTATGCTGCACACACACTGACCTTTTTCTAATTTGGGGGGGGGGGATTCGGGAGTCTGAAAACATATATTTCCAGTGATATCTTGATATCCAATTTTGGGTGGAATACAGCACCTTTTCTATACACTATGTACACAAGTACGTGTGGAGAAAATTATAAATTGGAACAAAGCGTGGAAATGGAAATGAATGAGTTTATGTTTGGTTAAGAGAAAAGTGGAATTTATTAAATATAATATATTGTAATGGGATATTTCTTTATTTTTCTGTCATATTAAAGTGTTTTAATTGGTAAATGAATAAATAATGGTGCTTGTTCAATGCTTATTATTACTGATAGTAACTATTTTGAACTCGTAGTTTCTATTTGCCACTTATTATAACTCTATTGCTCCGAACTGTAATTATCACAGGCGTTTTGGTTATACTTATGGTGGACAGAAATGAGATGAACTCATTGCGCTGGTAAATTGCTTCTATTTTTTTTTTTTTTTTTTTTTTTTTTTTTTTTTTTTGTGGTCGACAGCAATTCAAAGCCTAACAGATTAGTGTTAATAACCAGAATATTATAAGAAAACAGCACTCAGGGGTAGGGTTATAGCTCCCCCCCCCCATCTACAGTATTGTTATAGCTATCTACAGCATGTTGTAGAATTAAAATTAAATGTAGGTGGAAGTTAATACATGAGGTAAAGGATACATCAATAACTAGGATTAGAATCAGAGGCATCACTAAGAAGTAGGTCCTGCGGTAGTTTTCTCCTCAGGCGTCTTGGCTGACGCGTATTATTGTTGAATTTTATGACAGCAAACAAAGGTTGTTTTGGTCCCAAACAACAACAGGCTTCAACAAGCACGGTTATCGGATTCAGCAATTTTCTCGCTTCTTCTCAGTTCCTACTTGCATGCTTTCATGTGCGGATGTGTTAACGTAAGTGAACATGTATTGCATATTTCCGCCATGGTCAAGTGGCGAAATATCTCCTAGGAAGAATTATTATACCAAGGAGGTTCAAAATTCGGCTGTTTCATCACAAAAGTCTTCGATTAAGAAAAAGTAAGTAGTGAGTGGTATTGGGTCAAAACTGCGAAAATAACGGTGAGAAATCTCAAGATTGATTTTGGACTGTGCTTGAAAGACTTGCAACTTGAACCAACTAATTTCTGTAGGAATTAGTAAAGAAAATTTAAACCTTAATTTCAATTCATTTCATTCCCCAGAAAACCCAGAGGAAAACACTTTTGTGAAAATGGACTACGTTTCTCGTGATTTGTTAAGCAAACCTAGCTACCAAAGCAACCAAGGAATATTATATCCGAAATTTCGTAGTAATCAATTCAATTATTCTTACGTGAAATAGTAGTGGTGGTGGTGGTGGTGGTGGTGGTGGTAGGAAATGTTGTTATAATGACGATAGCAATAGCCTTATTATGTTTTAACTATGTATGTACCTACGAATAATGTATGGAAATCTAATAATTAAAAAGTCAGTAATCATTCAAATTATTACAATTATTTTATTTATGATATTAATATGGTTCTGATTTAATTAATTTGTTTTATTTGAAGTTAATTTTTACAACCCTTTTTACTTTCTCTAAATAGTACATGGTACACTCTCTCCCTCTCGATACCGAGATTTCACGGAAATACACACTTTATGGTCCCCTGTATCCATAAAAAGCCACTTTTGGAAAGGAAAAAAAGTCCTAGTGTGTCCGTGTGTCTGTGAAGAACACGAAAACTCAAAGTCGGTAAAATACCAGCCTTGGAATTTGAGTTAAGTATCTTCCAAGGACGTGACACGAACATTTTGAGAAAAATCCCCCTACACCAAACTTCCCTTTACATGGAAAAAATGTAGAACATTTTGATTTTCTCAAAAATAGCTATAACGATTTTGACTAAAATACCGCATATTATAGGTATTCACATGACAAATAAAATGCATATATTGAATTTTCTGGGAATATCTTCCGAAAACCTGTGCGTTATGGATGAATTTTGCATAGCTAGTAAACTGTAGGAAATGAACAAAAACTTACTGCACAAAAAATGTAGATCTCGTTAAAATACACAATTTATGTCACATACATTTTTGTTTCCAAGATATTGCTGGTTATTGGTTTGAAGTTTAAAGTATGTAACAGGCTTACCTTTCCTTGCATCTCTCTTTTGTTTACTGCTTACCTTGCAAAGCGAACCGAACTTCATTTGTTCACGTAGTGACTAGCTTTTAAAAAGATGACCATCGCTTTTGCAATATTTCCATTCTGCTTACAAAGAATCAAGTAGTAAGACCATTTATGCTAATACTTATCTTGATTGGCTAGATGTAGATAAACGAATCGCTTTTGTAAGGATAGTGTGTTTACAGAAGGGATAGAGAAAGTTATGTGAATGGAATACATAAGATTTTCATCCTTATGCCAGGTGGCCTAACTGCGCCGCATTTAGCGTGTACAGATCTTCTTTCGTGCATTAAAGTGTTAAAAGAATTGCAAAACTCAACGGGGCTATTTCAAGTTAAAACCGGTCAGTGGGGAACTAGTGAGAGGTACCTTTTGTTTTACATCACTCAATGAGCGCGACCCGCCACACTGTCTTCGCATTAAGAAGGGCAATAATAATAATAATAATAATAATAATAATAATAATAATCATAATGCAGCTTTAGAAAATGCGTGCACATATATGTCCTAACAGCATAGCTCAAAACCGAAAAGTCGGATAAATACCAAACTTGGTACTTATGTGCAGTATCTTTCAATAATGCGACACGAAAATTTAAAGACAAAATCCTAGTATCCCTAAACTACCCTTTACAATGAACATTTATTTCGTGTTTTACTTTCTCTATACGTACTATGTACATAGTGTATAGAGGAAGTATTGTAATCCACCCAAAAATTCGATGTCGAGATTTCACCGGAAATACATGAAAAAAGCATTTTCAGAAAAAGGTCCGTGTGTATGTGTGTGTGTCTGTCTGTGTGTCTGTAGACAGCATAGCTCAAAAACGAAAAGACCGTTAAATACTAAACTTGGTATTTAGATTTGGTATCTTCCAAGGATGCGGCACGAAGATTTTCAAGATAATCCCCCCACCCCCAACTACCCTTTACATGGAATAATTTTCGAAATTTTTGATTTTCTAAAAAATGGCTCTAACGATTTTGATTAAAATCCCGTATATTAAAGATATTTGCATACCAAATAAAATGTAAGTCTTGAATTTTCTGGGAATAGCCTCTGAAGAGCTCTTTATTCTGGATGAATTTTGATAAATTTAGCTTAACTGCTAAACGGTAAGAGATAGACAAAAACTTACTACACAGAAAATGTTGATCTGATCAAAAATCACAATTTGTCCTTTACATTTTTGTTGTTGAGGTAACAGTTTTCGAGGTATGCATTGTTATTGTTTTAGTTGTGAGTGCTTACTTTCCTCAGACAGGAAGTGTCCGTTTTTCTTTTGTTCCACTCCTGGCCAAGCAAGGAAGTGATTTGCATTGAAAATCGAATAACGACAGCTTTTAAAACATTTGACTATCGGTTTAGCCTAGTGCATTCCCTCATTTTCTTCCTACTTATAAGGAACTAAGTAGTAAGAACATTCTGCTAATGTTTATCACAATTAGTATTGTGCAGAAAGAAGAATAATCTTATGTAAGAAATTTGTAGAGGAGCTAGAGAAAGTCATGTGAGTGTAACATATTAGATTTTTACTATCATTTTCTCAAAACTATTATAGTCATTTTGTTTAAAACACCTCCCCATGGCCGGGCTCGCTAAATTGTCTCGCTTTGGTGCTTCCTGGCGCAGGAGATCGTGGGTTCGAGTCCTGCCTTGGGCATGACTGTTTGTGTGTTTGTAAATCTGTATATGTGTGTGTATAAGAAGCAAAAATCAAAACGGGAATCAAATAGAAAAACAAGGAAGTGTTGGATAAATGGAGAGGAAAAGGAAAAGAAAAGGAATACAGCGCCGGAGTGCCAACATGACTCCGGATCTGTATTTTCTTTTATTGGCAAACATCATAAATAAATTAATAATGCTTTCATATCAAATAAAATCTGTATCTTGTATTTTCTGGTAATATTGCGTGAAGCCCTCTTTATTCTGAATGACTTTTATATAAGTGGTAAACCGTAAGATAGTCAAAATCTTGCTACGTAAAAAGGGTTGAATCTTTAAAATATTTAATTTTTGTCCATTTCATTTTTGTCGCATTAAGAAACAAGCATTCTCTGTAATAATTTTAATTATAAAAAACTTATTAATGCTTTAAGTAATAAGAAGTCGCTGTTGGTTTCTTCTCGTGGTCATGCAAGAGCATTGAATTTCAAAGTCATCACATAGCTACCTGCTTTTTAAAACACCTGACTCGCTTTGCCTTCTTATACCTGAAACGTAACGTAAAATGTGTAATGGAAGTTTGTCTCAACTAACAAGAAGTAGATAGAAAAACGAACAGTTTAAAGCGTAGCTTGTGGAAGAGTGAGGAGAAAGTAATCCAAATGCAAAATATTTGAATGCATTTAATTTAATGAAAGTCAGAAAGATATATGCCCAATGACACCGACAAACCGACGAAAAAATGTGTTCCCTAGTAGCAGACGTATCTTGAAAACAAATATGTGTTACATTCACATGACTTGCTCTGCCTATTCTGCAACAAATTATCCTTACAAAATTTATTCTTCTCTCTACTTCATGCTAATCGAGATAAACGTTAGAAGAAATGGTTTTAATACTTAGTTCCTTCTTAATAAAAGGGAAATAAGGGAATGTACTATGCTAAAGCGATAGGCAAGTCCTTTAAATCTTGTCGCTATGTGATGCAATTGAAATTCCCTTCTCTTTGCATGACCTGGGTGAAAAACAAGAAAGATATGAAACGAACGAGGACTTTGTAAAATTTAAACCAATAAAAGGAAAAAAGGTTAAAAGTACAAAAAATGCATATTGTGCTTTAACGAGTCACCAATTTTTGTGTTGTAAATTTCTGTCTATCTTTTACTGTTTACCAGTTATACCTCTTCATCCTGAATGAAGAGGTCTTCAGAGGGTATTCCCATAAAATTCATGGTATACATTTCCCTTGCCATAGGAATATCTTAAATATATGGCATTTTTATCAAAATCGTTAGATATTTTTGAGGAAATCTAAAGGGTAGTTGAGGTGGAGAGATTTTCTTGAAAACTTTCGTGTCGCATCTTTGGAAGTTACTGAACTTAAATATCAAGTTTGGTATTTAATCGACTTTTTCGTTTTTGAGTTATCGTGTTCTCACACACACATACAGGCATGGACCTTTTTTTGTTCTTCTAAAAATGCTTTTCTAGGAAACTTAAAAAACAGTATTTCCTGTGAAGTCTCGACATCGAATTTTTGGGTGGAATACTATAGCTTCTCTATCTACTATGTACATAGTACCTGTAGAGAAAGTAACAAGAGACAGTTAATAACTCCTTAGATTTTACTATCAATCACTAGGGAAACAATGATCAATGCAGTAAATCTTTGTTGTTTTGTTTGTTTACAGCGTGCCGGTCCATGGCTGCTCCATGGCTAGGGATGTCGCCGCCGCCCCCACCACTTCACCGTCCCGCGTGGTCATGATGTCGGCTCGCTCCAAGCCCCAGCCGCCTCCACCTGCTCCCGCTCCCTCCATCTACTCCTATCTTCACTCGCAGTCGGGACTTAACTTCGCCCCTGTGGTGCAGCAGCAGACGTCCTCAAGCGGGGAGGGTTCACCGCCTCCGGCGCCACCAGTCAGGGATGCCTCCAGTCTCAAGAGCATCAAGTATGGTCCTGGCCACGAGAAGTTTCCGTCCTGGCCTAGCGATGCGCCGCGGCCTGCCGCCTCTGGTGGTGGTTCCCATCGTTCCAAGTCCTGGACCGACCACACCAACTACCCCAAGGAGAAGGGCATCACCTACACAAGGCCATACATGAAAAGACCCAACCCTGCTTTCACTCAGCAGGTATGAAAGATTTATACAAGATTGTCAAATCACCCAAAACGCAGCACTTAGTCTTGCTTTTTTTCCAATTAGAAAACTGAACTGAACTGACTAAAACTTCAGATTTTTTCATTTATTTTTTCAGTTATAATTTCCAAGAAAACTTAAAATTAAACTGTAAACGCCATAACGTTAAGAAAAATGACCAACAATGCTTGAGAAAGCTGCATGACAGTGAATCAACTGAGTTGAGAGTTAAATACTATTATGCTATGTTATTGTGTAAGGTACAAATAGGTTATTGTCAGAGGCGGGATTCAAATGGTAATTGAAAGGCTTCTACAAGTACTTAAACCCTTTGTAAGTTAAAAGCGTAATCCAAAATGCAACACATTTTTACTTTAAGTAAGTAGCATCATCTCAATTAAAGCTTGCACGGTGTAAGTCCTTTCTCTTCATCTCTTACCTTCAAACTCTTTCTGGCCAAATGAACTACACAAACACGTCTTGATGCGAGAAAGGTTAGAAATTTTGCCAAGTTAACGCATGAATAATAAATAAGGATTTAGAAACCGAAAATTGCTCGCACCAGATTTACCCAACGCGGCCTGAGCTAGCTATCACTTGACGTAGAATGTGGACGGTCACTGCTGGAAGACTGATGGCATGCTCTCTCGTCCGACCGATCCCGTACGCCGACCCAGAGTGTCCGGGGCTGCGCAACTGTGACGTAGCTCCACCAACCAAGTCAGCTAGATGGAGCCGGCTCCTAGGAGAACGTAACTTGTTTTGGCGCTGTGCTTACGAGTATTTCTTATAGGATTTGTAGTTGCACCAGCACGTTACAATATTGTGATTTGTTTTTGTGGATGAATTAACAGCAAATAGTGATAATGCAAAATGGCTGAAACGGTGTGAAGCATGTATCATATTTGTTAATCGTAGTTCAGAAAGCGTCTTAAGAGGCCTCGGTTATGGAAGGATAACATTAAGTTGATGGAGTATCTATTATTCGTGCACCTTTTCTTGGGCGCTCGGCTTCCTAATCTTCATTCAGTAGGAATTTCGGAAGCAGAACAGAGAGGCAAACCGTACGCTATACACCCTGTTTTCTATTGGCTTCAATGTTAAGGTTTCATTATCTGTATAGATCTCAAGAGTTCCGCATTTGTACTGTGATTCGTTTGATAATTAACTAGTTCGCGGTAAACTAGATGACCTATTCACCATAATGGCTGAGAGCCTCGAAAAGAAAAACTTTATTTGGTTGAAGTTGCGGAAAGACAGGCCGGCGAGCTCTCTTTTCTCCCCGACCAACGCTTCTCTGTAAAACCGGCGTCCAAGGAAAAATGCCCGCATTTCAGTATTATTATTATTGTATAGCCATATTTCAGATTTATCACATTCAATCGAACTGCCACCGTAATTTTCGCCACCTAAATTTCTGGTGGAAAATTGTTGTGGCAAACGAAAAAAGAGAGATTTGTTCAGTTTAGTGAAATTCTCGACCGGCGGAAAGACTTTCATAATAAACATGGATACATTCGTGATCAGTAACCACAACTGCAAAATATTAAGTTCCATTTTCAATTCAGTTAAACGCAATTTAAGATTGGAGGAAAGGCTTGCTTAGGGACGAAACTTATCAGATGCTGTAAAATACTATGTTTAAATTCTGGTTTAATTTGCATGAGCTCATAACTAGTTTAATGTAAAAATTCCTAATTTAATCTTCAGTTTCTTAATTGTTGAAGTTATTTCCGCATTATTCCTTTACTGGTGCTTCCATTGAAAATAAAATCAGAACAAAAATATGAAATAAAAAGCTATAATATATTACAGTACAAGACTGTTTGGGTAAAACTGCTGACAAAACAAAGATCGATGCGGCTAATGTTTATCGTCGGTGAAGCAATTAAACTTTGCCATTCAATGCTGGCGGCGTTTGTCGCTGACCTATATAAAGAAAATAGTTTTACTTAAAGTATTATTATTAATAATATTATTATGGATTATAATTAATTTATTTCAGATTCTTATTTCCGTAAAATAAAATTATTTCATAAGGTTAGTTTTAAAAATAATGATAGAGCATGTCCGGTTGGATAATTTTATCAATTTTCCTACAACAGATTAAATTTATCTTATTTATATACAATAAACATTATAATTAAAAGCATATATACATTTGTAGCTTTTGTATTATTACACACATTTTAAAAGGGATATCCTCGAAATAACCTTAGTCTGCCCTACTTTCTGAAATAGCAGGTTCATTAATTCAAATACGATTCTAGGTTTTCCTATATTTATCGTAAAAAAATTTTAATCAAAGCTTTACTAAGTTATTTAATCATTGATTTCTAAAATTATTAGCTTGGATATCATTTCATATTTGGGTGCTTAGCGGTGCTATAGCAGGTCAGGTGTTCTGGATTATTGAGAAAAAGTTAATTTCTCTATCATTAGATCAGTTCTGTAATATCTAGTTCCTGATAAGCTGATATGCATAATTTCTAGTGTTATTTCTGAACAGGATAAACTGAATTATAAGATTTTCTCGTGCCAAATTTTTACTTAAATTTAATTGAATTTTAAAGAGATTTCACTATCTGAGAGGGTGGGATATATGTTTGCGGTGTCTTTGTATTTGCCTTAAGCACAGGACAAGTTTGGGAATATTTCTAGCTGAAACATTTACAGCATTTCCTAAAAGAGATACTAAGTTCTTCTTTGGTAAAATACCTAAGTATATGTATATATATAGAGGAAACATTAGATTGACAATTGAACTGTGAGGCCGTAACAGAATACAGATCCTAGTACTTGCAACGAAGTTATGGAAAAAAAAAAAAAAAAAAAATGTGACCGTTGTTAATTTTCTTCGCTGGCTTCCTGGGAAAGATGGAGGCGTGTGACCAAAGCAGAATATTAAAACAATGCTTTTTAATATTGTAAAATATGAAGCTTGCATCTATTAAATGGAGTTTTCGTCCGTGTACAAGTGCGATGGTCATTAATGCAACCCATTAATAGAAATAATACCTATTATAATGGCCAATGCTTCACCTATCAACTTCAAATTGCAATGTGATAATGGCATGTACATTTAAATACCAAACCTCCAATTTAAGGCATTATTGAATAAATTACTAACTAAATTTTTAGGTCCTAATTTTATAGTTTTTCAAAATGCTTCTCGTGATGAATCAGTATAGATTTCTGGCTAACTTAATTTATGCACCATTAATAAAATGTATGACGAACTTTTTTAGAAACGTTCATTCTGTAAAACAAATTCTTAAATATTGAGGTAATGCTTTTCGTCATTTCTTGCGCTAAGCATTATACAAAATATTTAATTGCACAATCAAAATTCTGTCAAAAGCAGAATATGAAACTAGAAAACAGGTACATCATCTGAAAATTGATTTTTACTTTCTCTACATCGTACTTAGTACATAGGTAGAGACATTAATTCATTCCATCCAAAAATTAGATACCGAGATTTCACTGGAAATACAAGTTTTAGGGTTCTCTGAATCAAAAGAAATGTTTTGAGGATCCCTAAATAAAAAAAAAACACTTTTAGAAAATGTTTCTGTGAGTATGTCTTTGCGTCTGTGTCTGTGGACAGCATAACTCAAAAACGAAAAGTCGGCTAAATACAAAACTTGGTATTCCTGTTATCATCCAAGGATGCGATAAGAAGCTTTTCGGGAAAATCCCCCACTCTAAACTACCCTTTACATAGAACAAGCTTTGCAAATTTTTTATTTTCTAAATTTTCTAATGCCTCTAACGAATTTTATTATAAAGCCGTATGTTTATCCTGAATTTTCTGGGAATAGCCTCTGAGGACCTCTTCATTCTGGAGGACTTTGCATAACTTGGTAAACCGTAAGAGATAGACAAAATCTTACTGCACAACAAATCAGATATTTTTAAAATACACAATTTATATCACATAGATACATTTTTCCGAGATTTACCCTCTTATTGATTTCAATTTTAAAATACTTATAACTTTTCTCAGACGGGAAGTAGTCATTCGTTTCATCTCTCATGTTTTCCTTCAGGCCATGCGAAGAGAACCGAATTAAAACTGTATCGTTTAAAAGATTTGAATATGGCTTTAGCCTAGTCCCTTAGTTACATTGTAATTAAAAGGTAGCAAGTAATACGGCCATTTCTGCTAATGTTTATCTCGAATAGTATGATGTAGATCGACTTTTGCATGACTGGTAAACCGTAAGGGATAGACAAGAACTCCCACAAACGATGTATACCTCGTTAAGACACACCATTTTTAAGAGCTATTTCCGAGATGTTCCCTGTTACTGGTTTGAATTTTAAAATATCAAACGGGAAGTTTTTATCCGTTACATATTCTTTTGTTTTGTTCCTGCCATTGGAAAGAGTACCGAATTTCAATGTCAATCGCATTAAGATTTGACTATCACTTTAGCGTATGCATTCCCTTATTTCCCTTCTACTTACCAGAAGATAAGTAATAAAACCATTTGTAATGTTTATCTCGATTAGCATTATGTAGTAAACGAATCGTCTTTGTAAGAATAGTTTGTTTGCAGAACAAATAGAGAAAGTCATGTGAATGGAGAAAATTAGATTTGTTTACCATTTTTGTTCAAAGTTGTATCGATGGGTTGCCTTAAAATCATTGGCTTGACAGATCAGCTGCAAGTGCATGGTAGATGCGTAAGAATTTAGAATCGTACAATACTTCTGGAAGGTCATCCGAAACGGAAAATTCTTCAAGGTTGATATGTTAGAATACACCGAATGTATCATACTGGACCGGAAGAACACAATAGTGTCACAGCGACGTGTACACATACATCTTCGGTTCCCATGCTTTTCAAATCCTCCGTGTGGGAAAGCTGTTTCTCTTTGTGCACAAAAGGAGAAAGCCTCTAGTTTCATTTGTCACACGTAAAACCCTCTGCAGGTGTTTGGCTATTTGTAACTTATTGGAAGAATTTGTAGGATGCTGGTGCATACCAGCAGTGTTATCAGTGGCGGCTTGCGCTAAATGGCACAAGGTTCTTTACTTTTAAACCATAAATATCTTTAAGGAGAGACTATATGACAAAAATTGCCAGAAAATATTTTTAGTTGTAAAGTCTTATTTTTCTTTAATTTCATATATATTTTGCTTCATCTACTCGTGCATGGTACATATGTAAAGAAAGTATTGCATTCCATCCAAAAATTTATACGTGTATTTTACTGGAAATACATGTTACATAAAAAACGTGTTTAGAAAAAGCGCGCGGCCGCGCGTGTGTAAGTCCATACAACATTAAAAAACGAAAAGTCGGTTAATTACCAAACTTGACAATTAAGTTTAGCATCTTCCAAGGATGCAATACAAATATCCCCACCCCAAACCACCCTTTATGTGTAAAATGTTCGAAAATTTTAATTTTCTCTAGCATATATATCGACTTTGCTTAAAATACTGTATATTAAAGATATACATGCCAAATAAAATGTATGACCTGAATTTTCTGGGGAATAGCCCCTGAAGGCCTTTTCATTTTGGGTGACTTTTGTATAACTCTTAAATTTTAAGATAGACAAAAAGGGTAGATCTCGTTTAACACACAATTAATGCCAAATATATTTTGTTTATTTAGTATGAAGTAGATAGAAGAATAACTTTCATAAGCATAGTTTGTTACAGAATTGGTAGTTAAATTCAACTTTACGGATGAAAAAATCTGATGTGTTCCATTCACATGACTTTCTCTACATCTCTGCAACAAATTATTGTTAAAAAGCTTATTCTTCTATTTACTACACTCTAATTAAGAAACAAATTAGCAGAAATAGTCTTATTACTTGCTTCCTTGTAAGTAGAAGCGAATTAAGGGAGTACAATAGGTTAAAGTGCTAGTCAAAAGCGGTTGCTATGTGACTGAAGCTCCTTTGTTTGTATGGACAGGAGTTGACAAATTCCTGTATGAGAAAAGTATAGTTTTTCGCAGCTGAAACCAAAAACAAGAAATATCTCCAAAACGAATAACTCCACGAAAAAATGTATACAATATAAGTTGTGTGTTTTAATGTGCACTACATTTTTTGGGTTGTAAGTTTTTGCCCATCTCTTATAGTTTAGCAGTTATGCAAAATTTCGTAAAATTCATCCAGAATAAAGTAGTCTTCAGAGTCTATTCCCAGAAAAGTAAAGATATACATTTTATTTGTCAGGTAAATATCTTAAATATCCGAAATTTTAATCAAAATCGTTAGAGCCATTTTTAAGAAAATCAAATTTTTCGAAAAAAGTTCCATGTAAAGGGTAGTTTGGGGTGGGGGGATTTTTCTCAAAATCTTTGTGTCACATCCGTGGAAGATGCTAAACTTAAATACCAACTTTGGTATTTTACCGACTTTTTGTTTTTGAACTATCGTGTTCACACACACACACACACACACACCTTTTTCTGAAAATTCTCTTTTGGATGCAGGGGGCCCTAAAACATATATTTCTGGTGAAATCTCGGTATCGAATTTTTGGGTGGAGTGCAATATCTTCTCTATACACTATGTACATAGTATGTATAGAGAAAGTAAAAAAGAAAAAGACAATATTATAGGTTATGAAAGTATATCCTTGTACATACCTGCTTGAAGGCAATGGTAATACATGCCTATTAAAGATTTTTTTCACTATGCTCTGAAAAAGAATTTCTTTGTGTAACTTATTTTATTGTTCTTGATTTTCCAAAACTTGATGGACTGTTAACTTCTACAGCTGAAGACGGTAATGGAAAAGTGTGAGAAAATTCCACCAGAGACGTTTGAGTCAAGACCTGATGGAGAGCAGGGAAGCAGGATGTACTTACCAAGGGTTGATAGAGAGGGCAAAGCCCTAGGAGACAATGATTACATGGTTCCTTCACCCCCAGAGAGAGATGTCATGTCCAGCAAGCCACAATTGACTCAAGCAGATCTTGAGGAATATGCTCGCTCCTACCAGGATCCTCCACAATTAACACAGGTAGCATAGCTACATCATTCGATACATTTCAAACTGTGTAGTAGAAGCTTTAACACAATAAAATAATGTGCAATTGTCCTACTGGAAAAGCATGACTGGGCGAAATTTTTTGACAACTGAAATGTTTACACATTAAGAGGTAAGGAAGGGAGGATTCAGTAAGAAGGCAGTAAAATCTTACAAAACATCAAGATATATAATGGAAGCTAAAAGATGTAAAATGATCTTTGGATATTTTTTCACAGTTTGTAATTTTACCAAATTTTCCAGTAGGCCAATGGCAAATGTTGTTTTCGGAGGCATACAAGAGAGAAAGGGAAGACAGAAACACTGCAGATTGATAAGTTGTTTGGAAAATGTGAATATTCAGAAACAAGCATTCATATCATCTTAAAGCATCTAAGAATTGTTGTTTATTTTGAGGTCATTTGGAAGCACTTTTGTATTAAACCTCATTTGAAAGCTCAACCAGAGGAAAGCATAAGGAACGTGCAACTTAAATTGTTGTTTGTATTTTACTATGAGCATTTCTGTGCTAAGGAATTCTTAAGAATTCTTGAAGAACTGTTATTTCATGCCCATCAAGTTTTTTATTTTTTTCATTCACTCGTATCTTAATTGTTAAGAGTATAAAATAAATGTTGGTGATTTAGAACAGTAAATGCACAATCATTATAAAATAAATAGAATTTGGATAGATTGAAAAATTCAAAGCCACAGTCTGGTTTTGAACTATGGATCTTCCAGTCCCATTCAGTTGCTCTAAGTCTAATCATCGAGTTACCATGGCAACATGTCAATATGACATTGAATTCCCCAATTGACTCACATTTTTTCTGGTGAACCATAAGCAGATCTCAAAATCTTTTGAGATGGCAGAGTGTATTAAAATGAATTATAAATTTTTTTTATCTCTAATTTAAGAGATTTAATGTCATAATGTCAGTCTGACTCTACTTATTTAACTCCTGCCCTGCACACTGCTGATGTGGAAAAAAACAATGAATTATACAGACTATCTTTGGTATTGTAATACTTGTGTTCCTCATAGCTTTACTGAACTATGTTTAAACAAATATAAAAGGCATAAGAGTCGCAGAGTACAATGAACCAATCGACATCCCCTTCACGTGGATAAATCTCTAAAAATGACCACACAATAAAAGTATAACTGACTTGTGTTTCAGCAACCCCCTCAGCCCCATAAATTCTCTCTATAACTCTAAAGATGTGACTGACACCAAATTGGAACAAGATGAAAGATATCATGTTATTTAACATAGATTTGTTAGGTGTCTGAAATGAAAATAAGGAACACAATCTTAATTTGAATCCAATTAAAAATAAGAAGTTATGTACATCACAGTGAGGTGGAATGCATAATCTTATTCATAGTGTATTCACCTTTGCAATTTATTAAATTATAGAAAACAAATTTTGTATATTATATACTATTTAGTTCATCAAACAAATATAGATAGCTTAACTACTAATTTGAACCAGTATACTTTTTGTTTTGTAGCTTAATGTCCCCTTTAACCTGGTTGGTTATATCAGACAATATATAAAATCAGTGAAATGATGCTCAAATGATCTGTGTCCATGGAGCTTAAAGTTACTTGATATTCATTTTCTCAGGATAAGGGGAAACCCTAAAAAAATCTTTATCCAGGTAACTCACCCTAAACGAGATTCAAACTCATGACCTGTTGAATGTGAGGCAGACATGCTACTCTCATGCTACTTCAGGCAGGCCCCATATTTTAAAGAAATTATAACCCCAAAAAATGAGTAAATAAAAAAAAAATAAATAACAAAACAAAAAGAAAATAATATTAAAGTGTAAATGATAAAGATAATGGACAGTTACTTTACTTTTATATCAAATTTGTTTTTTATTTGTGCAGTGCACTTTTATAATCTTGATGTATCACTAAGGTTTATCTTCTAGTACCTGGTTTATTTATCTCATACACTTTTATACAGGTTAAGTCAAATATTGGGATGAAATGATACATAATGTGTTTGTATATAGATTTAATTGTTGTTGATTGGAAAATGTGTCAGTATTATATGTGAAACATAATGTACTTTAATTGATCACCAGATAAAGGAATTCTTAAGTTAGCTTCAAGTTATCTATATTCAAAGCATTTGTCAATGCAAAAAATGTAAAAAATTGTATCCAAGGGTTACATGTTCTGGCACATGTTGTTTGTCAACAATCAACAGACAGTGTGAGGGATGGGGATGGTTTTATTACCTGTAACATCCATGCATAAAGTCTGGTAACAGTTCAATTTCTTTCTTTTTATCCTGTCTTTAATACTTTGAAATTCATCTCCTAGTTTTTACCATTTTGTTCTTCTCATTTTAAAGCAATGTCCATAAGCTATTAGCTGTAATGCAGGAAAATATTTTGAAATATTGGTTTTGAGCTCTGGTTCCTGGCTTATTGACATAGACCAGGAACTCGCAGTGGAGGGATACACAGTCACAACCTCACTCCACTATCTAATGAGTGTAAAGCAAGTCAGTCAGTGTATGGCCAACCCATATTAGTATAAATGTAGAGTGGAAATTAATCAGTTTGAAAAGCAAAGATGGTAGAGGGGAAAAGCTTCCTGCACTCAAGTATCAGTTTCTGGTGTATGACATAGATACTTTGGACCCTCCATATAAAATAGCACTGTGTTAGGTCTGACAAACACTAGATAGATATCACATGCATTAGTATTAAAATAATGGACCATTGATTTTTCAAAATAAAGTTCAATCAGCTTTGTGTGCCGTTCAGAGTTCAACTTCTTCATAATACTCTCTCCAAAACTCTTATTGAAATGTCAAAAATCATATATCTTGATAACAAAAAATTATAATGTCTTGCAACCCATGTTTAGTTTCTGCCAAGTCCTGTATATTTTTCTCCTGTGATTTGATTGTTCACAATGATTTGTACAGGTGGAACTAGAAGAGTACGCCAGGTCTTACCAGGAACCTAAGCCTCAGTCAGCACACCTTACACAAGCAGATCTGGAGGAATATGCAAGGACATACGAGGAGTCATTGCGGCCACAGCATCAGCAGCAGCTGTCATATGCTCAGTCAGAGGGCTATCACAGCTACGTTTCCAGTACAGACTCAATAACCACCACACCTTTTCTTGACAGGTTTGTTACTTGAATATTCCAAAAGAATGATTTTTAGCAACATAATAAATCAGAACAAAATATATGGATACATATACTTATGTTTATTTTTTTAATTTATTTATAGTGCTAAATGTATACATGATTATGGACTAACCTTAACCCTAGTTAGTTGGTCAGGCCATGACAATTGTGTATACCTACAATATTTCAAGGTATTACTAAATATTCTTTATCCTCTAAAATTAATCTAGTTTCCATGTTTTTCAACTAACTATTTCCATTTCTTCCTTACCTTCCATAAAAACTCCCCTAATTTAGGTATGTGTTTATAATCCTTAAAAATATTTCTAATAGCAATTTGGTTGTTCCACAGTAGCCATTTCCTACTTATTAAATTTTCTCTCCAGTTATTTTGTGTCCCTGTATTGAAAGATAATGTGAATTTCATCTTCCTTCTCTCCACAAATTGGACACGCTCCTGGGATTACCTCTCTGCTCATTCCCCTTAATTTCCAAATGTGTAATCTAAAGTAGGCTATCCCTTCTCTTTCATTCTTTTCACAGATCAAAATGTACTTCTCCTTCTCTGGGTCATCTTTGAGCTCCCTGTAAAATGCCAGTGAATTTTTTTCTCTCATTTGAGAAAATAAAATGTATCTATCCACGTCTTCCATCCAATATTAGCCCAAAAATTTCCTAAGTCATTTATAATTAACTGTTCCCTGATTGTTTATGTTTATTGTAAATTAATTGAAATACTTATTTTTTTTTAGCACTTTTGAGTTACATATGAAATAATTTTCTCTGGAGGCAGTCTCATAGTTCTAGACAAAAATAATATTAGTCATGTTTTTCATCCAGGTTGTATAAGGTTCTAAAACATTATTTATCACAGATAAAACAGAAGTCAGTAACTTATGTGGTATGTATTAAGAGTATTAAACTGTAATCTTCATGACAACTTTGCTAAACAGCTGTTATTTGTTTTGGCAGATTTTTATGTTGTTGTGTCCATTCTGTGAATTATCAGTGTTGTTTTAACTATAAATTCACACAGTAAATGAACGGTGTGTTATTGCAAGAAATTTAATCTATAGTATTATATTTCATATGTTTTGTACCGTTACAACAGAGGGTTTATAACATGTGCGGGTGCTGTAGTTCATTTCTGGTTTGCATTTAAACAGTCAGTGTACTGTTTTTCACATGGTTAAGTGTGTTGTGAAAATATTGCTTTTGATGGTATCATGGCTAAGAAAAATCCCGGACATTATAGAGGAACATAAACACAGAAAACAGTAAAAAGTGAAGAGAAGACAGTTGTGCTAAATGTGTTTAACAAATTCTGTGAAGCGCACAAATATTTGTGTGTCCACCATATAGTGTTGAAAGGAGAGGGTGAGAACTGATAAACTTTGTGCTCCTGGCAAAAGAAAAAAAGTTGCTATTATAGTGATACAGAATTCTTGCTTTGATTTGAGTTGCAAATGTTTAAAGCAAAAACAAATGATGATATAGTCATCAAATGTATGATTTATAAAGTTAAGAAAAATTAAGTCTACTTTAATCATATGCATGGTATTAGGTAAGTTTTGCTGCCAAACTATACCACTTTTAACTGTTTACTTTACTTGTTATATGATAGAAATTATGATATAAGGTAGAATATTGGAATAAGACATAGAAAATGTTAAAAAGCCAATAATGTCCAATTTGCAGAATATGCATATACGCATTCTGTCTAAGGCAATCTGTTCTCATGATTGCTGAGTTCCCATCATATCTCCATGTAGTGCTGCCATGTGCTCGGCAGAGTGATACATTAGGGTTTGTTTATTTTTATTTTGAACTAAGTGTGAAAATATAATAGCATGGCTTTTTGGTGTAATGGCTTGATGTGTTTGGGTCTTTGTTAATACTATGGAAATTATGCACACCAAGATGTGATTTTTCTTAGAATTGGTGTGAACCGTTAATGTAGGCAATTGTGCAGCTAAATAAAATAACACATATAGTTTGTTTCCATATTGCTGAGTAGCATACCACATGTGTGTCTGTTCTGCGCACTAGAGTTTTCCATTCTAAAACTCCCATGTTAGTTACTCATGAGTGAGAGTGAATTGCTCTATAATGAGTACTAACCTTGTTATGAATTATTGTGAAAATGGTGTCCATTTGCACTGAGATATTCCTGCCTTCTTTATTGCCACAAGGTTGTAATTAATGAACACTAAAATATTAATTAATATTATCTTTTCCAAGTATTGTAACTCATCATGAAGGTATGCAAGTAAATGATCATCAGACACCATACTTTATTATTAACTTATATCCTTAGTATGTCCATGATATATGTATACACCTTGCCAGGAGCCATAACTTTGCATCCCAGGAGGAAGAATTGAGTATCAATTATGACGATCACCTACAATGCACGGACATTCTATCAAGTCCTTAGACTTCATGATCCGCATTGTGATAACTCATTTCTTAATAACACATCAGATCACATCCCAATGTTCACCGGAATACACTAGCCGAATAGTAATAACAAATCTCAAAAACTTGTTGGCACAGTAGTCAAGAACTTGAAATAGAACTTGAGATCCTAGACATTCCACCTCCAAATGAAGTATCTGAGTACAAACAAGGACAACTAGTTTACGAATAGTCATCATTTAAATATGTTCAATCAGAACATAAATGAATTCTTGCAATTCTTATCTAACTGTGTTAACATTTTACCTGGACCCAAGCACTATGCGACCAGATACTTTGAGTCAAACCAAAATAGAAGAAATTTAAACACCGAAAGAAAATTTAAAAATTGCTTGAATCCTGAATGAGCTACCAAACAAGATAAAGAAAAGCACAGAAATAAATATAAACTCACACAATTCAACTAGGCATAAGGCAATTAGATCCATCATTGATGCAGGCAAACCAAGCAAACTGTATACTATGTGTATTCCTCACAAGTTTGCAACGAGAACAACAGTCAACATTCAGGTTACTCCAGTTCTCTAACTGAAGCAGAAAGGATCAAAATAGATGATCTGTTTCGAGGAAAATTACTAAACAAGATGTTTCATTGGCAGTCTCAGGCATAGTCGTGAACACAGCACCTGAACTAGATCACATTTTGATGAGAACAGTTGAAAGATGAAACTGTTTTTTAAATAATGCCTCCATCGCGACAAAAATTCTAGATCCCGACACGTACCACAAACTTTTCTATCAGCTAGGACTGTCCTTATGTATAAAAAGGGGAATGCTAATGAGATCGGCAACTGGCACCCTATAACAACCATCTGTTCCATCGTAAGAAGAGTTATTAGAGAGTGTTAGACAGATGTGTGCTCCAATATGTAACATTCAATAAATATCAGTGAGGTTTCTCTAGCTCTACCGGGACTACTCAATGCTCTTCTATTGTATCAGCAATCCTAGCAGACACTAAGCTTAAAAAATGTGATGCGACTATCATATTTCTGGACATAGCAAGACACTCAACAATATTAGACATGCACATCCATGCCTATACCAAGCAAACTGGCTAATCTTATATCAAACTTCTAGATAACAATTATATACATGTCCAAATCAACCAAGATAAAACCAAGCCGATTTCGCTGAAAACAAGAGTCATGCAAGGTTTTCCACTTTTCCCAGTTCTCTATAATTTAGCAACCAATCGTATATTGAATAAACTGAAGAATCCATCACCTCTGCTTATGGTTATAACCTAGTAGCTGATCTGTCTTCAGTCACAGTTCTTGGATTCGCCAATGACACTGTTTTGATAGCAAAGGACCATTTATCTGCTCTGGAACTAACAGGAATGGCTATATGGGGTTTCAATGAGATTGGACTATCAATCAACTTCAATAAGTGCATCGCCATCAACGTCTCTAAAGGGAAATTAAAACAGGAATCTTTACACATCTCATATGACATACTAATTCCCGGTATAACACCCACGGAATATGTTCCTTATCTGGACATCAATTTTTCCAACTCTGCTTCAATCTAAAAGCCACCCTCAGCTCACTAAAGACTAAACTCGATTTACTGACCTCACCACTGTTACATCCAGAACAGAAATTTAATATTATCAACTTATCAATTTGTACAACTTTGATTCATTCATTTCAAACCACGCCTCTAGAAATATCCCACAGTCATTCCTTACTAACATGAACATCATAATAAGAGTTGCCCTAAAAGAAGTACTACAGCTGCCAATGGATGTACCCAACTCTATGGTATACACACATAGAAAATACAAAGGCCTCGGATTATTCAAAGCTCAGTGGGAAGCCGTAATCCAGCAGCTCAACTGCTTATGCAGTCTAGCCAAAATTTTGGCCCCCATACATCATGAAATCCAATAATATTCAAAAGAAATGACAAATGTCTGTACCAGTTGCAACTAACACCCTCTACCAAATACACCAATCCTAAAGATCTCTACATTGATCCTCGTAAGATCAGGAACGAACTATGAGATAAGGAATACAAATGCTGGTGTGAGTTATCTCATGAAGGCAAAGGTGTCATTCTATATAAGGAATATACTCCAGCTAACAACTGGATTGTAGACTTGAAAGACTATCCACCACTGAATGGAAGGAAGCCCTGAAGATGATATACAACTTAGCCACTGTACCAGGTTGAAGTCAAGACTATAGCCACTGTCGGCACTGCCACAGCCAGTTCAAAATCCTTCCAGCACTAAGGAATATTCACCCGCCACTCACTCCAACATATGTTTGCTAATTTTCTCCAGAAAGTTGGGTATGTGACCCATGAAGAGATCTCCGGAATCACCACACAAGGGAGCACATGCTGTATTGTCATAATTGCCTTAAATCTGGTTCGCATACTGGTTGCATATCAGATCCCACAATACAATTTGAAATGAGTCCTACCCAAGCCAAGGAGGTTGACAATGAGAAAAAGAACATCTATGAACCAACAGTTCCATATTACAAAGAAAAATATACACAACTATATTACTGTGATAGGGCTACTAATTGGTGCCATGGAACAATTCCAAAGTTCTTTGTCAACACTTTCAAGATGCTAGGCTTACTCACCACAAATATTAGATCAATTAGTATTTTTTTTTTTTGATGGGCTCAATAGATCTTTTAAGGAATCAGGTTTATAGTCTTCATCAATGATATTCTTATTCAACAATGAATACTTCACTTGTAAATTTATAAGATGAATTTTGATACTGTATATTGTTTATTATGTATTTCTTATTGCTATATTCAACCATTTAAGTGTGTTCTTGTTAAAGTTTGTCTTTGTTAAGCTTTTTCCACGAGGCATGAAGCTATGCAAACTAAAAATTAAGTGAATTTATCATAGTTTTGGACTATATTTCAAAAGATATTCCATTTATTAAAAAAACAAACAAAAAAGCATATAAACAAACAAAACAATTTTGAATAAGAATTAAGCTCCCAAACAAACTTTACCTTTACATTATAGTAAAACAGAGTAATAATTATACACTTGTTTAAAAGGCATCTTTATTTTAATAAATCGTATAAATTTTCTCAAAAATTAAACGAAACTTACATCTAAAGCATAATTCTTAGACCATTTGTATAACATAGTTTAAATAAAACATTACATTTTCAGTGTAAAAATAACAATTTATTTTTCTAAATGTGTTCCAAGATAATAGTTCTTTGATCACTTTTATAACATTTGAAAATTAAGAGTATTTAATAATAGTTTATTAAACACATTATGTACAAAGATAAGATAAATAAAGATAGGTTACATTGTGGTTGTAGTTTCACCAGTCTTTAGTTTGTGCAATTAGTGACAGAGTTCTGCTTTTGCACTTCAGTAGATGGTATTTAGAGCACATTTTGTTACATAACTTGCAAGTGCAGTTGTTCCTGGATCATGATAGGTGCTGTCTGTGCAGATCCTTCCATATGTACAGTTGATGTAGTCGGAAGTTAGGACCTTTCAAGGATTCTGTTATCATTGTTTCTGTTTCCATTATCTCTGTCAGGATCAGCTTTTCCTTGTTGTGCCTCTCTTCAGTGACCTAATTAATGCATTCTTCCTATTGGCGAGATATTTTTCAACATGCCATAAAACCCTGTGATTATGCTCCCGATTATAATGCTATCCTGTTCATTATACAGTATTTGTAATGTCCCTGGACATTCCATATTAATGTTACCCCCTTTAACATTTCGAAATCCCACTATTAGCAACTTTTAGAGCCAAAAAAGAATACAAATATTGTAAGCAAATAGCAAAATGTTGAATGTCTTAAAAGTATGATGAGAAAATAGTTTGGCTGTACTCAGCAGTTGAGGGCTTGAGTGCTTTACCTAGAAAACTCCTGCGGTTCGCAGTATTGGAATTTACACTTTCAAAAGGCTTCCTTATTAAAGTGTTTTATCCTTTTAGTCTTTCTTTGAATTCTATGCACTGTTTAGCGAGTTGTTGTACAGCAGTACATAATACAAATCAAATGTAACAATTAGCAGTACAAGTACATGGAAATCAACAATCAAAGATTTTTTTCATAAGAAATGATCTCTTGTTCATCATTTTACACTCTACTCCTCCTGAATATTTAGAAACGTTTATTATATTGTATTGCCTAATAAATTGTGTCAAAATTACTTTTTCATACCTAATAAATCATAGCACATGTGCAGTGCTATCCTGATTATTGTACATTTAGGCCACAGTTCCTTCAAGAGTTTAATTAGGGGTTTTACTTCTCCCTAAAGGAATCCTGGTATCTGCCTCTGTTGCACCCTGCTCATGCTTTCCTATTAGGATTCACAGGTTGTGTTATTGAATTTAGAATCATGAATGCTAAGAATTACAATTAATCATTCATTGTTATTAAAATGTCAGAAAATTTGTTGTTAATGATGTTCCTCCTTCATGAATGTTAATATTTATTCACTGCTGGAGTTAACTACCCATCTTATAAGCTCTGTTATCATTCCTTTTTTAATATTTCCATCAGAATGTCTATGAAGCCACAATACATATAACTGAACCATATACATTGTGGTGTTTAGTTTTTGATTTTACAAACATTCTTTTTATTTATAGGCTTCGACGGGATAGTGAGGCAACTGCAAGACCAATAACAATAACTCAGTCTTCTTCTTGGGACGAAAGCTCCACAGCAGAGAGACCTGGACGTGATAGTGTTGTGACTACGAGTTCTGGCTCAGCTTCATCCAGTGAAACACTCAAATGGCATGGCTCACTCAGTGATGTGAGTGTAGCAAGCAGCTCATGTCTTGCACCTTCTTCTTCACGCCAACTCATTGCCCATAGTGCTCGTGTACCAACTCCTCAACGCCATCATTCAGAGAGTGTGCTATATCTAGGAAATTCAAATTGGGTTCAACGAAATAACCACCATAATCAGCTACGCCTGTTTCCAGTTAACACCTACACAGTACAACCATCAGAGCAACTTCAGCCACAACCACAGCAACAGCAATCTTCACACAGGTTAGTAACAGCTATATCATTGATACAAATATTCTCATTGATACATTTAGTAATTACTATAAAATTACAAAATCAGAATCTACTGGGTGCTTATTTTGTCTGATTTCCTGGGCAAGTAATGTCATCATCAATGCTACCACTGATGAAGCAAGTTTATATGCTATCCCTTTACATTAGAATTAGGGGAGATAGAAGCCACAAACGAGGGGAAGAAAGAAGCAGAGAAGGAGCAGTCAAGCAATGGAGAAATCGGGTCAGCAGATCAGTGAATGAAAAGTATAAAGGAGCAATTCTGAAGATCAGAGGAATGACAGATGCACAGGGGAATTTAGGAGGAACTATTAACAAAAAGTAAAGAGAGGGGAGCAGTCTGAAGTGTTCAAATGGAAGCATAAGACCATAGAGTAAGAGCAAAAAGGGAACAATGGATATGCAAGTTACAAGTGTGGAAAGTTGAGACAGGACAGCGGCAACTAGAAGGATGGGAGGGGAGGAGACATATTGTGTAAGAATAGGAAGAGTAAAGAGGAAACAGATATGTCATGGCAGATAACTAGGCAGGGAAAAAAGGTAGGAGGGTGCAGATAGGAGGAAAGGAAGGGTAAATGTAAGACCAATGGCAATTGCATAAAAAGTGGAAAACAAGTGATAAATGATTAAGGGCAGGAAAAGTAAATGCAAGGTCAAGTAAAGTTTCAAGAAATGCCCAAGAAAAGTGTAATTAGATGGTACAAGGGCATATTTGTACATAGTGGAGCACCATTGTAATGGAATTGTATAACAAATCTTATGTTGAAATTTTAAACTCTTTAAAACTTTCAACTGTCATTAACTTGGTATGTACCACAAAATGAATACATCATCAGGAATCTGCTAAACCACTCTTTGAATAGCATACCAAAACTAAAATAATCCATCATCTCTCAAATGAATTGCCAAAATATTACAGCAAAATATACATTGGACAAACAAGGAGAAATCCAGATGTTAGAAAAAGGAATACATGAGAAATATCAGATTCAAATACATAGACAAGACAGTCATTGCTGATCTCTTTTGGACATAGCATTCACAATATAGAACAAGAAGTAAAATTAATCAAACATTTAAAACGACTATTGGAACTGAACATATGGTAAAACATCTTTATCCATAAGTACAAAGGAAATTTCATGAATTTTGAGATTCCGCCACAGATGATGTCCTCCAGTTAACAAGGACAATAGATGGCAGTACAACTCTTAATGAAACCAGCCATAACATGGGAGTAGCACTGGACAAATTAACTGAAAATAGGAAGGATGTTCCCTGAAACTTGTCTCTAAAAGATCTTATAGTTTGTCCAAATTCTTAACAATGTTTCTCCATCCCATGGTCTGCTGACACCTTATATTAGGGTAGCCTCTGGTCCAACCTGGCCTTTTCTTAAATCTACAAAATGGATGATTCTATTGTACTCACTAATGACTTTACACTGGGGGAGTGGAATGGGTAAGCAAAGTCTTGGATAAAACTTTAAGATTCTGACAGACAGGACATGTAAGTGGAGAGTTTTAAAATGCTTAAAATTTCAACTCAACATTGTTAAATTAAATGCTATTAAATGCAAGAGTATCTATATACTAAAGGAATTGCATAAAATAAAATTGATATTATACAATATCAGTCATTGATTGTGGCATTATTAAGCATAGTGTCACAAGCAACTTAGGCAATTTCTCATGGATTGGGTATTTGTGTGTGTTGTTTTCACATCAAAATAAGAGGCTCAAAACATTTCTTTCTATTCCATAACTACATTAATTACTGGTGAATAAAATTGTAAGTAATTCCATAAGGTTATTGACCTATGAAAAGTGGATTATGTATTTTAAACACAAAATATTGCATACTGCCACAGGACTGCAGGAATTATCTGTTCTTGCTTTCTGTGCGGTTGGTCATACTGTGCATAGTAAGCGATTTGCAAGAGGATCAAGAAAATTTGTTCTCTTTGCTTTATTCAAAGGGCAACCAATGCCCTGAGCATAATGAAGTTAGCTAAACATAATTTAGCAAAAAATACTAAGCAATTGTCTCTCTGCTTCTCCCACAGTGGAAACACATGAAATGATCTCACAAAACATCACATGTGGTTCTTAAAGGCTTTTATTATAGGACTACCATAGTCACTTGCACATGCCTGTTGTTGCTATTGTTGCTTGCATCAAGTTCCTGCACTACTTCCATGTCACTATATTCTCTGTCTTGAGGTTAGGGTCTCAAAGTTAATGAAATCCTGCCGATCACTTGTAACCTGAATTCATAGAGAGGATATCCATTTGGAGAAATCCACTAAACTTCAGGCCCCTTCAGCCAATGTTGCCAACTGGACATATATCCCTAGCTGGATGATGATATTGAGTGTAAATTTATATTGCGTAGATGTTCTTCAAAAGAAAAGTATTTGGATAGTTAAAAAAAGTTCCTATCTAACCTCATGTTGGCTCCTATTTATTGAACTAGGTATTTTAATCATTTAAAATCTTTATATTTTAGATAATTTAGTATTTATACATGCCTCTTGTAATGCATATGTTTTGAGGATGGGTATTCATGGTTATAGTACTAGATTCAGGTCCAATGTAAACATTCCTTATTATAGATTAACAAAATCTGAGAATAGTTATATGTAATTAGGTTTTAAGTTGTATAATAACTTGCCTGACAGTGTTAAATGTTTAAATATGGTGAATTTTAAGTCCAGAATATATACATGGTTATTCAAACATCTTTTTATCATATAAATGAATATTTTAATGATAATTTTTGTGTTCTTAGTTTGTAATTTATTGTGACAATGTTAATTTACTACTTTTACCAGTCATTGTCAATGCTTGTATAGTGCTTGTCGACAGATGATAAATGAAATGAAATGAAAAAATGGTCAGGGAGTCGGTAACATATGAACAGAAATAATAAGTTGGAGCTCCATAGCTCTGTAAGCATTACTCTTGCAACACACAACCATTTGCAGATCATTGGCAAGAGTTAGGGGTAAGGCAAAGAGCCACAGGGACCTGGAATGTATAAATGGGAGATAAAGAAGCAGAGAGCACAGAACAGCTGAGAAGAAACCTGTGGCAGGATAAAAAGAAGTTAACAAACCGTTACTATACAATGTGACTTTTTCTGAAAGTATATCACATTCCAGAAATACATTATTTTCAAAAAAAGCAAACTTTTAGTAAAGGTTTTATATCACAAATGTTTATAATGAAAATTATGTAAATAACCATACTGGTGCAGCTCATGGGCATAGGCTCCAAGACAGAACATTCCCTAAAAGTGGTTTTGTATTTACAATTATTGATATGACATAGTGAACACGCACATTTTTAAACATGATAATATAACATAGAAATATTAAAAAATGAGTTATTGAAAGCGTAGGTACTATCTTATGCAACATAGAATGGAGATCTACAGAAGTTCATAGAGTCTTCAGCTTGAAGGATTGCTCTTGTCTGTAGAATATTTCTGTACACAAAAAACTCATTTCAGTCCAGCTGATGCATGGCTGAAATAGGCAATGTCTTGTAAGTCTTGCACAAGTACATCAAAGACAAAATTTTCACCTTATAATATGTCTTGAAACTAACATGCTTTTGCAGCATATTTTTAATTTGCTTCCTAATAGCTTGACCAATTTTTTTTTACATAATGTCCCACATGCTGCTCAACACTTTGTATCTTCTCAAGAACCAAGTGCATCCTCTCATTTGTTTTTTAGCGACGTTATTGGTTTCATTAAGATAGAAAAGTTACTCATAATGCATGCCAAACTTTTCAAGTCAGAATCAACCAGCAATTCCTGACAAATTGGTACTTCTGTAGCATTTTCCCTTTCAAAAAATCAACATTTTCAGATTATGTAACAGAGCTAAAGCAGGTAGAATTATGTCACCTCATAGTTGAGGAATTACAAGATAACTTAATCTGCAATGTTGAAAAATTCCACTCTGATGGCAAAAGAGGAAAAAATACAACAAAAGTATGAACATTTCCTAAATGATGATAAGTAAACAGTAATAGTCCAAAAAATGTAATAAAATGCATAATAAAATTAAGCCATTCCAACTCAGTAATTTTAAGCAATTTTCCTTCACTTGAGTGAAACAAATTTATATCACAACCAGCATTTCTGTATCAGAAAAAATATGACATTTCATCAACTTCGAAGCCCTATTTATATTAATCAAGTTCCTACATGTGCAAATAATTACAGTGATCATCAGATTAAGCGACTATGCTTTTAGCAGCACCTGGGTCCCAGTCGTGCACCACTTCCCTGCCAACTTTTTTCTCTGCATGTTCTGTTTAATTCATGAAACGAATAGGATTAGTTTATGTAATTTAAAATCTTAATATGTTAGAGACTAATATATTAATAAAATTAAGGTGCAGACTAATATTCCTAGAAGTAAAGAATGTAATGAGAATATTTGTTTTGGGATAGTTATTTTTTAGATGAATTAAAATAGTTCAAATGATCTCTGAATTGTCAGATGAGCTCAACTAGAACTATGATTATTTCACAAACTACAATATTAAATGTCCCTTGCATTGCTTACCTTTTCAAAGTCAACGTTGTAAATGTTCTCAAAGACAGGTGATGCAGCGTCTTAACAAATTATTAAAAAGTGCTACAATTTTTCCTAGGATATGTTGGTTATTTCTTCCCATACATTATTTTTTGTTCTTGTAATGTTTGGTTTTAGATTTATATATCTTATCATTCAAACTTCCCCATAAATAAAAACAGCTAACTTCAAGAGAAACTTTCTTGGTGAATGTTCTAACCATGTATCGATATTAATCTTTTCCTCTGTTAAAATGTGATATTTTTATTTCTCTTTCTGGTCTAGCACTGATCCCTCACTTTTAATTTTCTTGAATATTTTAAGGGGTTCAATATCAGGAAAATGTTCCTGAAATCCTCCATGACACAGATAGAGATTCATGTTTTATAAAGTTGCAACAAATGAAAACTCTTTGTTCTGTAGTAAATTGGAACATGACTGCACTAACACACAACTGAAAACCACCAAAGAAGGTTCTCTACTGCCTTCTTTGTCATATACATGTCATGAGTCAGAAGGTTAGCCATATTTAATGCAATAGTGAGAACTGCAATCTCAGCAGGCGAGTGGTATGTGTCAGGTACCCACTTGCAGAAAAAGCATGTCTGCTTAATTTGATGGCACAATATTATTAAAAAAAAAATTATTTTACATCCACATATCACCATCATCATCATCATCATCATCATTGTTGTTGACATTATCCTCATTATTACCTAGCATCACTAAGTTTCAGGATGCTGGATTTTTATTGTGTGTTATAAATAGATTTCCTCTATATTACCTGTGTAAAATATTGTAATTTAGGCATGAAATGCATTCTCCAAAATGTGTTTACAGAATGACGCCCATGTCACCACCACCACCTACGTTATCAGTGGCAGAGCGTATAAGTGAGCTAGAACGACAACAAACTCGGTATACCTACCTGGATCCTGAAAAACGCCATCGGGTATCTGATCCTACACTCAAAGCTATTCAGAAGAAGGCCTTGCTGTCTTTTTATGAGCGTCATCATTCTGCCAACAACACAAGAAATCAAACATGGCGTTCAGAACCCCAACTAGCACAGACACCTGCTGTTGCCCCTCCACCACAACCTCCACCTAGACCTCGTGGGAATCAGTCTGGTCGACGTGCTTCTTCTGCCTCTGACTATGCTGGGGGAAACTGGAGAGAGGTATGTTGTTCCATCATATATGTTTACAACAATTTTTAGAAACTATCATATTTTCTTTCTGGGTTACTTTAGTTTTTGTAAGTTTTATGCCTTATTGCAACTTATTTAATTTCTGTATTTTAGGCAGCAGCAAACAGAGAAAATGGCAACATTGAACCAGGCAGTATCCAGGACAGTCCACGCCATCAACATAGGTAAAAGAGCAACATTAAATGATTACATCTATTTTGTGAAACCAAAAGAGTGCTATACATGTTCTCTTGGGTGCTCAGCTCCTTAGTCTTCATTGGGTTTTGCATACTTTCAGTAGAAAGTGACTTCAATACTAAGATTTCATTTTGTTTGTAGATTCCAGAGTCCATGCACATATACATGCACTGTGTTTCATAATAACCTATTCACATAAGAGCTGAGGGCCTCAAGGAAATAAACTTTCTTTGGTTGACAATGCTGTAGAAAGGGTTCTCTCTTCTTTCCCCCTGCCTCACTTCCTCATAAAACCAGCTTCCTAAAAAGGGTGTGTGTATAGTGTCATGCATTTCTTTAATTCTTTTATATTGAATGCTTTTTTCAGACTTTGAGTAAGAGACACATTTAACTAGTATTTTAAGATCTTACTACAATCGTTAACCTCCAGATTAGTACTAATAGATACTTAAACTGTTAGTAACAGAAATTTGAGAAATAAGAATCTGTTGAAGTTTGCACACATTAAAAAGAAGCACAGGATAAATGCAAAATATAAACAAGAAAACTCAGCAGTTGAATAGAAATTTTCGTCTGAAAATAAAGATTTGGGAATGAAACAGCTGCTAAAGTTCCAATCCTCTGCACCTTACATAGAACCACAATCCATATTCCATCATATTTACTGCTGCTCCTCGCCACCAAAGACCTAAAGCATTGGCATAGTGACTTTCTCTTGAATTGCCTAAATCTAGGGGCCTGTAGCAGCACAAGCTGTAATTTAGTTGGTGGCAGATTACAAACTTGTAAAACAAATACATACAAAACAAAGATAAGTACTGTATATTTTGGCGGATAAGACAATCTTCAGATAAAATAAGATATAAAATGTTGTCAAAGATGTATAGTTGTCCATCCTATAAGACGATCCCAAACTATCAATAGCCTGTAAATTTAGTTTAGAGCAGTGATCATCTGGATAATAATATGCACACTGATATGAGTAATAATCTTGGATATTTACAAAAGTATTGATTGGGTATTCAGTTTTGCAGACATACCCGTTCTGTACTACTACACAATTGATGTGGTTGCATGTGTCATAAAACAAAGGCCTCTTTCAACATTGTTACAGTTTTGCCTGAAGAAGCACTTGCCAAATAATGAACTTATATGTACCATTGTTGTAGGTTGTGTCATGTGTTCAAACAGTTTGCACTGTAAGTGTAATTGGCATAAAAATTTCAATCTACGTTTTATATCTGTTGTATAAGACAACTCTGATTTTGGTATCTTTTTTTATGCCTCACTGTTGTCTTATCAACCGAAATATATGGTAATAAGAATAAAAAATGAAGCTAAGGTTATTTTTGTCTGTGTCTACTGTCTTGGTAGGCAGCATCAATTTAATGCTGTTCTCTGAATCAAACATACAATAACTTTGGACCATCCTGCTGATTGCAAAAACATGACATGACAATTACTAGGCAGCTCTTCTTCTAAACAAGTGAATGTGTCAGCAGTTTCTTTTGCTATGGGCTTGTTGAACTGCCACATGTTCATAGAATATTATCCTAAAGTGCTGATTCAAACTATGTACTGTATTTTAATTTCTCATAGATGCAGCTCCATTCTTGTATGCTTTAGCATAAGGATTATTAGCCAGAATTACTGATTGGTATATTAAAATGGACTTTGGCAAGGCTTAGGCTTACCATCCATCTGGGATTTGACCAGACAGTCCTGGTTTTCATATCTATTCAAGGTAAAATGTGGGGTTGAAAAATGTCCATGGTTTCGATTATTGCAATTAAAATAAATTTGAACAATTACATTTAGCTTTGGTGAAAAGTAAAGGTAGAAATAATTGTGGTAAATATTGATAGCTATAACAGTGCAGTTGCTTTGCTTAGATAGGTGATGGCTGTGCTCAGTTTTCATGTTCTGTGAATCCTTATCCAAGTAGTGTGTGTGAAGGCATGATTAGCAATCAGAAGGTATAGTAAGGCAGATAGTTCCATGGCATTGTATTTTATTAAAAGGAAGAAAATTAAATTCATAAATGGTTCAAATCATCCAGTGTTTGTGATCAAGGGAAAAAGAAAATGTACATTTAACAAAAAACTCCAACACAAATACAAATTTTTGGAACTAGTGTTCATAGTGTAATTGAGTATTTTCTGTTGTTCACAAAGATAGGGGAAACTTTGAAAAATCACCTAAAAATAGATATACATTAGAAGCTCTATATGCTGCTTCATCAAATATTGCAGCTTACTTCAAAACTACTAATCATAGTGTTTTAAAATATCCTGCTCCTTATATTACTCAATTATATATAACCTTGAATAAGTTGTTATCTGCTGCCATCTATGTTTAGAAGAGTCTTTATTTTACATTTTTATAAAATAGGTATCCATTCACTCTCTACTAGAAATGGTTTTTGGCCTGTGAAAATGAGCAGTACATTCAAACACTATAAAATGTGTAATTGGTTATTTCTGTAAAACCCAAAAATTGCAACCAGTGGAAAATAAGCATCCTCCAGCAAGTGTCCTGGGTTTGGAATGAAGAAAATCGGTATTTGTTGCGGGTTGCTTGGTAAGCCTGGCAATGCATTGTTTCTGGATGACCAGAACATAAATTAGTAGTTGCCAAGGATCTGTTAAGTATAACTGAAGTAATTTCACTAGAAATGGTATTAAAGCTGGAATATATTGATCAATTTGTCCCATACCTTGAAAAAGTATGGACCATTAGCAGGATATCCTTTTTTATGGTAGAAATGAAGCGAATGGTATTGCATTGTTGTACATGTGAATGTTTTATATATGATTTGAATGCTTATTTCAACTTTACATTGGTAACAACAGTAAAGCTACTTTTAAATCTATCTGATTGTTCAACTCAGTAAAGTTGAACCTGATTACCCAACTGTGGACCTTGCAAAGCTTAAAACAAAGAGTAAACCTAAAGCAAAGGGTAAGCCTAGCTTAAGTGGCATCCGTACCTTACTAGAGCTTCAGCTTAAGCTTAACTGTGAAATCGGCCCTTAAAGTTTCTAACTCACTGAATTGGTATAGATAAATTTTTCTTTTTTATAGCCTGAATGAGTTATTTTAACACTTGATTTCAGAGTTTTGCAATTAAAACTTTATGTATACAATTTTTTACTATAAATGGAACATTTTGAATAATTTGTTCAATATTTACAGTCTTATGAGTAGGGAGTGGCCACAATGTCATGTTGATGCAGAGTATTTAAGGAAATTATTCCTCAGTTTCTTTTGAAATAAAAGGATAATTTCCTAAATAATTCTGACAACCAAAGGTTTTTTGAATTACTGAAGGAAAACATAATTGTGTTACAGTTCTAGTTGTGGATCACTTTCTGCTGACCTCCTGGGACCTCTCATCATTGGACCTTCTATCTCTGTGGATGACTGGGTGCCAGAGAGACCTCCAAAGAAGCCCCATCTAAGGGCTGCCTTCCCTCCTCCAGTTCCAGACAGATTGCCAAGTCCAGATCTGCCACCGCCATCCCCTCCACCTGTGTTGGAAGATGAGGTTTTTATATCTGATGAACCACTTCCACCGCCACCTCCTGAGCTTCATCCACCTGACTGGAATGAAACAGAAACCAGTCAGAAGCAGCATTCACCACGAAGTTCCTCAGCCCATCCACAGAGCTCCAAGCAGCAGGAAAGAAGTCCTGAGGAAAACGAAACCCAAAATGATAGTTCCAGACCTCAAAGGTCATTTGTTGGTGCTTCTTTGCAAGAACATTGCGAGTCAAGTAATTCACTCCAAGTGCCCATAGCATTAAATGCAACAAGACATATCAGCAATAATAATACTAATAGCAGTATGAGTAGTTGTAATAATAATAACAATAATATTCATAGTCAAAGGCCACATGATGCTAATACACAAGAAAAGCATAATAGTGTTAACCAGAATGGTATTTTAAGCCAGAGAAGTATGGATAGAGCGTTTTCTTTAAGTAGAAGCATTGAAGATTGCAGTTCCCAGAAATCATCCCAAAGACAACAGAACTCTGTAACTCAAAGGTACAGAGAAGGCACTCCAGCTTTAAAACCCATTAGCAATGGTACATCTAAAGCTGAGAATAGTTATCAGCAGTATCGGTCATCAACAGGAAGGCATTTTGAAAATGGACAGAAACAAACAGATTGCAGCAGTCTCCCTAGGAGCAACGGTAGTGCGTCTCTCTTACAGAAATATCAAGATAGCAACAATAGAATAAGTCAGCTCAACTATGTGCCAGCCTATAAGAACATGAATGAAACATTCTCAAGAACGTCTTCCATCAGGCAACCTGATACTTCTATGACAAGGCTCAGTGGCAGCAGATCGTCTTTAAGATATCCTACTACACAGAAGCTGATGGTGAATGGTAAACTGTTCTCAGAGCAGAGTCCACATCTAGAACGAGGAACACAGCGAACGTCCAGCATCTTGCTGCCACCAAAGACTCATTTCCAAAGGTTTACTGAAGCTAGCACAGAGGACAAATCATCTTCACAGCAGAGTTTGGTCCAGCAGGATCCTCCTCCAACTCTTCCACGTCTCTCCATTCACAACCCTCAGTGAGTAATTGAATTATCTACTATCTTTGCATGATGTTTGTCACTTTTTTTTAACTTGAACATATTTAGAGGATAAGTATACATTGCAGAAAATTAAACATTGTTGATACATTGTTCACCATTTGGAGTACAATTATTGAATGAATACGGAGAGAATTTCATTTTGATGTTGTGGAGATCAGAAAACATTTTTAAGTTAAAATAATAACCAAATATATTTGGAACAAATCTGAAACTAAAAGCTATTCTTTGTTGCTTTAAATTTAGTAAGTAAATGTTCATGATAGCATTATGTTTTACCAATGTTTTTGTTAAAATTTAGGAATCTTTTTTTTTTTAAGTTTAACATCCTTTAACCTGATTGGTCATATCGGACGATGAATAAAATTGGTGAAATGGTGCTCAAATGATCTCAGGATCTATGGAGCTTAAAGTTACTCAACATTCGTCTTCTCAGGATAAGGGAAAACCCTGAAAAAAACCTTATCCAGGTAACTCACCGTAAGTGAGATTCGATCTCACAGCCTTTTGAATGTGAAGCAGACACCCTACCACCATGCCACCTAGGCGGGCTTAGGAATGTTGTTTAAGTAAAGTTGCTTTATTAGGACAACTTTACTTACCTACTGTTTTTGTACAAATTAATTCTGGAGAAAACCCTCTCCCAGAAAATAGTTCAAAAAGCATTTAGTGAAATGGTACAAATAATGCAACTCATCTTAAATAAATTATATAATTTCTCTGAAACATGCTCAAAAATGTTATCATACATTTTGTTGCAAATGCACACAAGAACAACTGCCTTGGAAAATGCATTGCCATAACAACCATATATATGCATAATGCAGTTATGGCTGCCTTTAATGCATTATGCAGTCCAGCCATTTCTTTTCTTCAAGCATAAAATTCTTACCTGAGGAAATGCCTTGTTGCCAAATGTTTACATTTTCAAAAATACTTTTTCTGTAATCTAGAAAAAATAGAAGTGTGTTTATAAACTTTTTCAGTATACTCATTCAAATTCCTCACTCGTTCAATGGATGACTTCTGTATCCTTACCAGATAATTTAGATTTAGATGTAATACCATTTAAATTATAATTTTATTGTGAATGGTAGAATGCATCAGATATTTATGTTTCTAAGAGAATTTTATGTAACATATCAGAAAAGCCAAAGATGGTAGTAATAGTGACTTTTGAAGTAATAGTCGAGTCAAAGATGCTTTATGGAATATAAATCTGAGAAGCGACAAAGGGTTGGTTAAAGATGCAGAGCATGTTTTGCAAGAAAGTTTTGGGTTTACCTAAGAGTTCATTAAGGGTTGTAGCACTGGCAAAATTAGGATGGTTCAGGAGAAAGGGCATGATAGTGCTGAGAATTTTGAAGCACTGGTATAGATGTATAAATTTAGATGACAATAATATAGTAAAAGAATGCTTGAAGTTCCAGAAAGATATAATAGGAAGAGAAAGTTGGTGTGAGGATATGGGGATTGTATTAGAAGATATTGGCCTGAAGAGTATTTGGCAATTAGATAAAAATACAATAGTTCATTTTCGAGAGAAGTGATGTTGAGAGAGGAAGACAGAGGGAAACGAGATATGAAGAAGTTTTGAGGATAAAAGTTATTTTGGATTATATAGGATGGTTAAGACAAATTGGAGAAGGGAAAATTGTGTAGACATATGTGAGAAACTGTAAAGAATAGGTCTTGCATGGGTGCACATTGGAGTATTATTGTTAAAACTAATAGGAAACGATTGCCTAGATAAATTTATTATGTGGAGAAATTAAATGACATTTTATATTGGTTAATAGAATGTGGTAAGGTCAAAAAATGGAGAGGGAATGTTTAAAACAAAGAATGGAATAATTTAAACAAATAAATAATAGCAATTAAATAAAAATTAGAATTACTGCAGGTAAAACTGTTCAAAGGATTTCTAAATATTGACCATCTATGTAGAATGCCCAAAGGCAAAAGCAATTAAAATTGTGGGGGAATTATTAGGAAATGTAAGAGAGAAGGATATGAATCCTAAAGAGGGAATCACGATCAGAGGCAATTTTGAAACTGAAGAGTTGTATAGTAGCTCTATACTATACTTAAACAATCTAGGGGTTAAAGTATAGGGAAGTTAGCAAGCAGATGCACTATTGCTTCTCTGGGCTTAAAGTGGGTCTGCACATAAACATTGCAAATATAAAATTAATTCATGGAATGGGTGCAGAACATTTATGAAACATAATTTTATGAATGATGACTTACGTTAATCTAAGTTGTCAGATAGAGGTATAATACCCAGCTCAAGATCAGAAGTAGTTTCCATTTTTTTTTTTTTTTCTTTTCATCCACTCTTGCAATGGAAACACTGTTCACATATGTACCAGCTGCTTCTAACACTAATTTGTAACACTTTTCACAATCAAGGTCTCATAATGTTTAAAAAAAGACAAGCACATTTAATATAATTGCTTTGTCATCACTTTGAAAGGCTTGCCACTTTTATGTTTCTCTACTACTCTTAGAATATGCACACTCCGCCATTATGACTATACTGCATATGCAAACATGCTTTACTAGCAGGACGGGACCCAGAACATTGCTTCATTACAATAAACAAAGCATTTGGGGAAATACCGGCTACCATGTGACAATAAAAAGAAGTAAAATATTTAAGCTCGTGTTTAAATGCTTTGGAAGTTTAATTATAGTGCTTATTCAACCTGTTAATTATTTAAATGCATCAAATAAGCAATAATACACACAATGTAGCAACAAACCATTTTCATATGTGCCAAGAATTGTGAAGTGGCATAATGTTGATATCCAGACCCATTCTTAAGGCAGATACATAATGAATTCTAAAAATTTGGTATTTGAATGCAAGTTATACTTATAATACTATAGTAACAAATGATGTAAATAAATCCATTCATTCAAGTATATCCAATTCTTCAGTACAAGCCAAGTATTTAAAGTCTGTGCACAGAAAAATTATTGCTGAACGATTTTTGTCTTATGTTATTCAACACCTTTTAATCTTGACTAGTTAATTATTCATATAATAATTACAATAGCACATGTGGTTATCTTCTGTTTTCATACGCATGTTGCAGTACACTTAAAGCTCACTCCTAAAACTAATCATAGTAGTCTTTTATAGATTTGAATTTTATTTTAGGGCTTTTATTTAAGTAAATATTGTCAGCTGTGTAAGCATATGCAATATAGAGTTGCAGTTAGTTTGAGTTTCCATTTCAGCAGTGGTTTAAAATTTCAACTACATATGAGTGCTCTCCAGGCAATGTACGGTCTTATTGAATGCCTTAGTTACCAATCAGAATATGCATTTTATGGATTATGTATTTTATTTTTACTTTACTAAATGTTTCAATTCGACAAGGAATCTAGGAGCCTATTCACATGCATTTTGTAATTATAAGCAATTGAACATTTGAGGTTAAAACAGTTCATAGAAGCTATATTATTTAGTTAAACATGTGCCTCTGCTTCGCATAAAAGTTAATAAAATTAGTGTATGTTTTCAGAAAGATGTAACAGGTAAGTCACTTCACTGTTTATATTAAAAGCAAAAATAAATGGCATCAGTCTCGCATTATATTTTACAGAATCACTTCCTTACTTATCTTTTTTCTAGGTAGGTAATTAAGGTTCAAATTCTTGCTTATTGTCATTAGATAACTTTTTTTATCTTAATTCAATTAAATATCAGCACTATTGGTATCAGTGAAAAAGTCTGCTTTATCAAGTCATTTTATGTATTGAATTACATATATTTCGAAAGATATGACAATAGTTTAAGCATAAAAAAGGCATCCAAAATTGGGCTTGTCTTATATACAGTAGGTATGCTACAAAACTTGGCCGTCAGGTGCACAGTTCATCTCCCGATCATGTACTGTACACTTGGTGGCAGTCTCATGGCCTGACACCCAGTCAAACATGCGTGGGCATCAAATAAAATCTCAAATCACAATAACAGTTATCAGAATAAACATAAAATATATGTACCTTATCACAGGAGATGTTGGAAATGCCATCCAAATGCATCAATACACCTACAGCATCTTCTGAGAAAAATTTAATTCACACCCATTAGCTCAGCTTCCGAAATAGCATTAATTTCTGTCCTGATACTTTACTTTAATTCTTTTAATATGTGAGGATTAGTTTTGTATATTTTATTTTTCAAGTTACCCTATAAATAAAAATTGATGCTATAAGATCACAGGACTGAGTGGGCCATAAACCCTTACTAATGATTCTGTCTTCAAAAATTTCCACAATAAACTGACATGATTTTTCATTTGTAAACATGGAAATATCCAGAACAACATTCAATGTCTGTCAGCTGTTCGAAATATGGTGCCAGTATATTATTTCTTATCTTTCTGCATTTATGGTATACTCATAAAAAGTAGACCCTACTATTCTGTATGTATTTATTGCACACCATATTCCAATTTTTTGATTATGCAAGGGAGTTTCATGAACAAAGTTGGGTTTGTCTGTAGCATATTGGTTGTGCTGTGATGACACATGACCATGTAAATGAAACTATGATTTTACACTGAACAGTATTAATCATGGACTGATTGTTCCATCATTAACATTCCTCAAAATTCAATTACAGAAATTTACCTGACTCTCGTGACCACATGGTAGCATTTCCTGAACAACAGTAGCCTTATATGGTTTGAGTTTTAAAAGATTCAGCATGGAAAGCAACAAAACATCAGTTTCATGAGCA
Source organism: Hymenopus coronatus (assembly GCA_030762935.1). Lineage (NCBI taxonomy): Eukaryota > Metazoa > Arthropoda > Insecta > Mantodea > Hymenopodidae > Hymenopus > Hymenopus coronatus. Next base: position 90,344,868 of record CM060898.1, read on the forward strand.
AGGTGTCTAAGGGATTTTCGAGGTGACCATTCTAACCTTTTTCTGATTTCGTTAATTTCTGCTCCATTAGCACATGCCTGTTTACCTTTCTTTTTCTATCACAAATTGGTCCCATCATCCTGAATTTATTTACAAGCAAAGAACGGCATCTCTACTTGGAGCAGGAAATTTAGTTCCAAATATTTGCCTTCAATTTCCCTACAAGATAATGTAAGCACATACATATCATACATAGACTTTTTGTGGTACTGTGTACTACATTTTGAAAGCACTTCAAGCAAAACTAAACACTTCTAAACATTCCAAATGTTATTCACATGTGAACTGGACTAGAACAGAAGTAAGACTGACGCATGTGTGACGGTAGAACGGATGTAGGATACATGCACAGGGAAATGTGGTGAAGATCACATGGGCCATGCTCCTTGCGGCCAAGTTTTGTAACAAATGTACTGAATAAATTTCAAACTATGTTTTATAAATTAAAACCATTATTAAGTTAAATAAATCACTCACAAATGCATTTAAAACCCTGCAAAATTTTCATCTTGATCATCTAACTATACCAATTGTTTAGTTGTCTGCAAAATATGACGTGTTTGTAAATATTCAAGGTCATTATTCAAATCAGTGTGTGTATTATTATCTAGATGTTCACTTTTCTAACTAAACTTTCTGACCATTTATAGTTTAGAGATCATCTTATAGGACGTACATACAACAAAACTATATATCTTTGACAAAAATATGTACCTCGTCTTATTTGAATGTTGTGTTATCCGCTGGAATATACAGTAAGTGTTGTAAAGTGATTAGTGTTCAAACAATGGTTGCCATAAGTTTCTTGTTTTTCACAGATATTTGTCGTATTGTATAGTTCAATGTTTACATAATCTTTACTAAATTGTCCCCTCTTATTGTATACACTTTTTAAATTATTTCTGCCAGTCCTTGGGCACATAATCCAACCCATTCTCTGTCAGTCCTTGAGAATTGATCACTTTTCTTGAGTACTGCTTCAGAGTTCTCAGATCAAATACCTCAGAGCTTTTTAGTGATGGGAATAAAAAAGTCACATAGTGAAATCAGGGCTATAAAGTGGATGTGGTACATCATGGTAAAATTCCATGAATTGATGTGCCACATTAGGAAGTGTATTGTCATAATGAAGTTGTGGTTTTATTGGATATGCTTCCTCAGTTTAGCTAATACAGGTGTAGTTATGCTGCTGTAACAGTAGTGGAGGGGAACTCATAAATGAAAGATAGTGTCAATCTTACTAAAGCACTGCTAGGTGTGCAAAAATGCCTCTGATGTTTATTTGTTCTGAGGCATACTCATGGTTAACACATACTCATCACCTGTTTCGGCAGAGGCTGTCTCTCAAGCTTGCATTTTGCTCAGACAAGGTAGACAAAAATTTAGACCACATTAAAACACACAAATGATGTCATACATTTTTTTTGTTGTTGAATTGATCATTTCTGAGATATTCCTTGTTATTTGTTTAGATTTAAAATACATAAACTTTTTTTCACTTGGAAAATTGTAAACTCCTGGCGCTGCATAGAAACGGATTTCAACCACATGGCAATTCTTTTAAAACTTTTGATTATCATTTTAGCCTAGTATATTACCTTATTTTCTTTCTACTTATAAGGAAGCAAATAATTAAGAACAATTTCTGCTAATGTTTATCTCAATTATAAAGTAGATTGAAGAATATGCTATTTAACAATAATTTGTTAAAGCGATGTAGAGAAAGTCATGTGAATGGAACATATCAGATTTGTTATTCTTCATATGAGATTTATTATGTTGAAGTCTCTATTCTTCTATTAATGTTTTGCTTGGTGAGAAGGAGGTTCACATCTCCCTTCCCTCCTGCCCTTCCTGTAAAGAGTCCTACAGTTTTCACATCAAGATAAGAAAATTAAAGTTGCTACAGTAATTGTTGTTAAATGAAAATAGATAAGTTATTGGGATAAATAGTATAATTGTTTTCAGTGGTCACACAGCAAATAAGTGTGAGTATATAAATTATATTAACATCTTTGGCATTGTATAATTTAAATTAGTATATTCATATTTTAAATATCAACAATCTATTCAATTAACGTTAGATTTATGTCCAAAACTTTCACTAAAATTTCCCATAATCCAATTTCTCTTATTTTCAGGTTCAAAAGTTGGCCACTCTACTCAGTACTGATTATTAGATTAGATTACATTGCATTCTATGGGTTTGATGGTCAAGTGGACCTTCAACATAGAACATGTCAAAGTATACAAAATTAAATACACCAAGTATACAACATTTAAAGTCCTTGCATTACAATTAATGGAAAACATCTTAAGATCTAAATTCTCAAAATATCAAATATTTACATAAAAATGTGTGAATTCAATTCTAAATTGTTACCTACTATTAGTTTTTATTACTCTAAAAACTATCTGTGCAAGGTATACCTTTCAAATTACAGTGCTAAAATACATGCAATAAATATTAATTTTATAATCCATTTAATGTAAACATAAAAAACTTCACTTGGCTTTTAGTCTGTGTCATATCACTTAGTGTTCATATTCTTATTTGTATGCAATGAATGTCAAAATTTGGTATTAAAATTTATATTTTCAGTTTAAAACGTAGGTACATTGCCAACTATTCTATTTTATAAACCAATTTCTCCTAATAAATTTAAAGAAGTAGGTGCTGCTGTATTACAAGAAGATAAAAAGTCCATCATAATGCTATTCTACGCATCAAATTCAATAAACCTTTATTAGTAAATAGTCTTCGTCTACCTAAACGTTCACAACTAAGATTAGCTAAACAATTTAAAGGCATTTAATTTTTACATCCTTAAAAGTGACAAAATTTGATATTAGTATATATATTCTAAAAATCTGATGTGTTTCATGCACATGACTTTCTCTACATCAATGTAACAAATTACTGTTCAAAAGCATATTCTTCTATCTACTTTATGATAATCGAGATAAACTTTAGCAAACATTTTCTTAATTATTTGCTTCCTTGTAAGTAGAATGAAAACAAGGGAATACACTAGGCTAAAACGATAGTCAAATCTTTTAAAAGCTGGTTGCCTTATAGTTGAAATCCGTTTCTATGCAGGGCCAGGGGTTTAAAACTTTCGGGAGAAAAGTTTTAAGCATTTTAAATCTGAAACAAATAACAAAGAATATCTCAGAAATGGTCAATTCTACAAAAAAAAAACCTATATGATATAAATTGTGTGTTTTAACGTGATCTACACTTTTTGTGTAGTAAGTTTTTGTCTATTTATTACGGTTTACCAGTTACGCAAAATTCAGCAAACTTCATTCAGAATAAATGCTCTTTAGAGGCTATTCCCAGAAAATTCGAGATATTCATTTTATTTACCATATAAATATATCTAATATGTTGTATTTTAATCAAGATCGTTAGAGCCATTTTTGAGAAAATCTAAATTTTCCATATTTTTTCCAAGTAATGGGTAGTTTGGGGTGGGGGGATTTTTCTCAAAATCTTAGTGTCACATCCCTGGAAGATTCTGGACTTAAATACCAAGTTTGGTGTTTTACCGACTTTTCGTTTTTGAGTTATCGTGTTCATAGACACACGGACACACTCTTGCGGACCTTCTTCTAAAAATGCCTTTTTTTTTTTGGGTATAGTGGATTCTAAAACACATATTTCCGGTGAAATTTCGGTATCGAATGTTTGAATGTACATAGTATGTGTAGAGAAATTAAACATATTATGTACATTAAACATATTAATGACATTCTTACTTACAGCATGTTAAATTATATACTGAGTGTACAATACTGTGAGTTGCAATGCTAGAATACATGCAATTTTATTAATGTCCAACTTGTAGGACAGAAATGTAAAATATGTTTAACAGACCATGTAGGGCACATGTATTCAGCAGAGTTTTGCAATTCCTGTATTATTATCAGATCTTGAAAAAGAGACCACTCTCATTAGCAGGTACAGTATCTACAGTGAATTTGCTTTACTAACAGAAGTGAGAGTTTTGGGTACCTGAACAGCCTGGAACAATAATCATTCTCACAAGGCTATAATTTTATGGCTTGGCACTGCATTGTTCTTGGAACATAATTACATCTCGGACTAGTGCAGTTGTAAAGCAAGGAACTTGGAAACAGCAGGCAACTGTCAAACAAGCACAATGATTAGGAAGTAACTTAATGATTTCTCTTGCTACTGGGAAGTAATTTCATTTAAGTGTGTAGCTACATGCCTGTTTATTGGTTTACGTTTTTCTTTTACAGATAATGTGATCTGACACCTTGTGTAACAAAGTTATTGAAACGACATCCTAATAATAAGTAGATTATGTTATTACTTTCTCTATACGTAGTATACTATTACTTTCTCTATGTACATAGTGTATAGAGAAGGTATTGCACTCCACCCAAAAATTCGATACCGAGATTTCAGCGGAAATATGTGTTTTGGGGTCCCCTGTATCCAAAAAAAGGCATTTTATGAAAAAGGTTGTATGTGTGTGTGTGTGTGTGTGTGTGTGTGAGAGAACACGGTAACTCAAAAACGAAAAGTCGGTAAAATACCAAACTTGGTATTTAAGTTCAGTATATTCCAGGGATGCAACACGAAGATTTTGAGAAAAACCCCCCAACCAAACTACCCTTTACATGGAGATTTTTATTAAAAGATCGTATATTAAAGATATTTACTTGGCAAATGAAATGTATATCCTCAATTTTCTGGGAATAGCCTCTGAAGCTTACTTTATTCTGGATAAAATTTACGGAATTTTGCATAACTGCTAAACCGTAAGATAGATAAAAACTTACTACACAAAAAATGTAGAGCACGTTAAAACACACATTTTATGTTATGTACATTTTTTTAAGGAGTTGATCGGTTTTTTTTTTTTTTTTTTTTTTTTTTTTTTTTTTTTTTTTTTTTTTTTTTTTTTTTTTTTTTTTTTTTTTTTTTTTGTTAGATATTCCTTGTTTTTGGTTTCAGCTTTAGAAAACCTTGTCAACTCCTGTCCATACAAACAAAGGAACTTCAGTCACATAGCAACCAACTTTTGACTATCTCTTTAACTTATGGTACTCCCCTATTTCGCGTGTGTGAGTTTAGGCAACATAGTTCAAAAACTAAAAGTTGGTTAAATACCAAATTTGGTATTTAAGTTCAGTATCTTCCAAGAATTTGACACGGAAAACCCGACGCCTAACTACCCTTTAAATTTACCACTTTTCGAAAAGTTTCAATTTTCTCGAAAATTACTTGATGGATTTTGATTAACGTACCATATGTTTAAGTTATTTTCATGACAAACGAAATGTACCAATAATTTTCTGGGAATAACCTCTGAAAACCTTTTTATTCTGAACGACTTTTGTATAACTCGTAAACCGTAAATAATAGACAAAAACTTACTAGACAAAAATGTAGGTATCATTAAAACACACACTTTATGTAGAGTTAGCCGTTTCCGAGATATTCCTTGTTATTGTTTTCTATTTTAAACTACTAAACTTTTCTCAAGCGGGAAATCAACTTTCGTTTCATCTCATCCAATGCAAAAGAGAATCGAATTTCAATTGTTTCAAATAACAATACATTTTAAGAGATTTGACTATCGCTTTAGCCTAGTTTTCACTAGAAATACACGTTTTAGGGTACCATGTAGATACCCAACCATATACATTTTAGAAAAAGGTCCGCACGTGTCCAAGTGTATGTGAACAAGATAACTAAAATACAAACTTTGTTATTTAAGATCAACATTTTCCAAGAATGCAATACGATGAAACTTCCCAAGTACCATTTACATGAAACAATTTTCGAAAATGTTAATGTTGTCAAACATTGTTAAATCAATTTTGATTAAAATAGTATATTAAAGATACCGAACAAAATATGTATCTTGAATTCGATACCGAGAAATCCTCTTCAATTACTCTTGTATATCTGGTAAACCTTAAGAGATAAGCAAAACGTTACTACACAAAGAATTTAGATCACATTAAAACACACAATTTCTCATGTACCTATTTCTTTTTCTTTGTTTTTATGTAGAGAGTTAAGCATTTCCAAGATATCTTTCGTTATGGGTTTAAAATATATTTTCTCGTCGGGAATTTGTCAAATCTGCAAATAGAACCCAATTTCAATCACATAGCAACCGGCTTTAGCCTAGTATATCCATTTAGTACCCTTCTACTTTTAAGGAACTAATAAGATAATTTCTGCAATGTTTATCTTAATTAGCATGAAGTAGATAGCAGATAAGCGTTTTGAGAATAATTTATTACAGAGGTAGAGAAAATGCATCACATCAGATATTTTGCAATTATTATGTCATTCAAAGAAATCTACACCCGGCGGTCCCGGGTTTGATTTCCGGCTGGAGTAGGTAGTTTTTCTTTAACCAGAATTAATCCCTATCTCTCACAGTCTGGAAGTAAGCACGTGAGAGTGAATGTGCGTGTGCTAAATGATATAAAATGATAAACCTAATGACAACCTACTGTGATCAGCTGAGATATTTCATAAGTCAAAGCCCCCGATATGACTGTGGAAGTTAAAGGCGGCTATACAAATGATACGATTAAAAAAATCTGATGTGTGTTCCATTCACATGGTTTTCTCTTCATCACTGTAACAAAATATTGTTAAAAAGCTTTTTCTTCTATCTATTTTATGATAATCGAGATAAACATTATTAGAAATTGTCTTAATTACTTGCTTTCTTGTAAGCAGAAGGAAAATAAGGGAATACAGTAGGCTAAAACGATAGTCAAATCTTGTAAAAACTGGTTGCCACGTAGAATTTTTTTGGGGTGTTGAACGCCCGCTTTAACTACTTATGGCACCGCAGGCGGTGACACTGATGATACATGAATGAAGATGGAGTACTGGTGGAATGCGATGGCGGGGGAAACCGGAGACTCCGGAGAAAACCCGCCCCAGCGCCGCTTTGCCACGTGGATGAAATCCATTTCTATGTAGGGGCAGAAGTTTATAACTTTCCGTGTGGAAAAATATTTTACATCTGAAGCAAATAACAAGGAATATCTCAGAAATGGTAAACTCCACGAAAAAAAAAATATATATGACTTAAATTGTGTATCTTAACGTGATCTACATTTTTTGTGAAGAAAGTTTTTGTCTTTCTCTTACGGTTTACACAAAATTCAGAAAATTCAATCAGAATAAAGAGGTCTTTAGAAGCTATTCCCAGAAATTTCAAGATCTGCAATTTATTTGCCATATAAATATATTTAATATACGGTACCTTAATCAACATCGTTGGAGCCATTTTTGAGAAAATAAAAATTTTCGAAACTTTTTCTTTGCAAAGATAGTTTGGGGTGGGAGGATTTTTCTCAAAAATTTCGTGTCACATCCCTGGAAGATACTAAACTTAAATATCAAGTTTTGTATTTTTTTTTTTTTTGTTTTTGAGTTATCGTGTTCACAGACACACGGACACACACGGACCTTTTTCTGAAAATACGTTTTTGGACACAAAAATGAAATGGCGTTTTATTTATGGACGCTCTTTAACTGTGGTTCACAGCGTCCCATTCTATTTTGGGCGTGAAAGATCGCTTAATTTTCCTCAGAGGCCTCTCTATCAGGCTTGAGATTCTTTTACGTGCCGTAAATCTACGATAAGGGACCCACGGCTTTATTTCACTTCCGAAGGAAGCCACGCTAAGCCCGAAAATATCCATTGTCCTCCGCCTTGGGTATATGAAGCATGATAACCATTACACCACGGAGGGCGACTTTTTGGATACAGGTAATCCTAAAACATGTATATCCGGTGAAATCTCGGTATCTAAATTGTAGGTGGAATGCAATACATTCTCTATACACTATGTACATAGTAGTGTAGAGAAAATCTAGTTACGGTGGGACTCATTTTTCAAACTTTTTAGGTCATAAAAATCTGAGCTCTGATTATGAACTATGCCAACTGCTCATTTCTTGTCCTTGAAGTAGCTGAACCACACGTCTTTCAGCTGATGCGGGAAGTTTTGGGGAATATTATGTTGACGTATTGCTGTCCTAGTCACTTTAACCGAAGCCACGTCACGTTTTCCTCGCGGTGTTTGTTTGCTGTATGACTACTTACGTTTTGTAGGGGGGAAGTAAATACTGGAAGATGACGTGCATCGACCACAACAAACCAGTGCGTTACGTAAATAAAAGTGCCACTCAGGAAACAACCATCCGTGTCCTTACCAATGTCTAGGGAAATCCTGCTTTGTTAGCGGATAACAACGTTGATGGCATATGTTTCTAGTAATAAGGCCAAAACACTTAATATTAGCGCTGGTACACGCAAAGCTTGTTCCTGAGATTGGTGTGTCCTTCCATTTTTACTCTTCCGGCACATTTATGTTTACCTGCTCTTGAAGATATACACAAATCATTGCAATTTTAGCGAATAATTACTTTCTCAACACGTACTATGTATGTGCATATGAATCCAAAAAATCTGATGTGCTCATTTACATGATTTTCTCTATATCTCTGTTACAAATTATTGTTAATAAGCTTATTTTTTATCTACTTCATGCTAATCGAGATAAATATAAGCATAGAGAGTTTTATTACGTCTTAGTTCCTTATAAGCAGAAGTGAAATAAGGGAATACACTAGGCTAAACTAACAGTCAATTGTTTTAAAATGTGGGTGCTATGGGATTGAAATCCGTTTCTTTGCGTGACCAGGAGTTCATAGGTTCCCATATGAGGAAAATATGGGTATTTTAAAACTGAAACTAATAATAAGGAATATCTCTCAAACAGTCAACTTCGCGAAAAAGTATATGTAACATAAATTGTGTATTTTAACGAGCTCTACATTTTAGGTACTTTTTTTTTTTTTTTTTTTTTGTCTATCTCTTACGATTTACAATTAAACAAAATTCCGCATAATTCATCCAGAATAAAGATCTCTTCAGAGGCTATTCCCAGAAAATTCAAGATATACATCTTATTTCTCATGTAAATATCGTTAATATACCTACAATATTTTAATCAAAATCTTTAGAGCCATTTTTGAGAAAATAAAAATTTTCGAACTTTATTCCACGTAAAGGGTAGTTGGGATTTTCTTGAAAATCTTCGCGTCGCATCCTTGGAAGAAAACATTTTCAAAAGTTTTTCCACGTAAAGGGTAATTTGTGGTAAGTACCAAGTTTGGTATTTAACGGTCCACGGACCACACACACACACACACACACACACACGCGGACCTTTCTCTAAAAATGTTTTTTTTTTCGGAATCGAGGACGTCAAAACATTTTCGGTAAAATCTCGATATCGAAATGTTGGGTGCAATACAATACCTTCTCTAGCTACTACGTACATTGTATGAACATACATGCTAGAGAAAGTAAAAATAGTATGAGTTCTGTTTACATGACTTTCTCTATCCGTTATGCAAACAAATTACTCTAATAGTCTTATTACTTGCTTCCACGTAAGTAGAAGAAAAATAAGAGAATGCACTAAGCTAAAGCGAGAGTCAAATGTTTTAAAAACTATGCCCTTGCAATTGTTATTAAAATTCGATACTCCTTTCCATGGCCAGGGGTAAAACAAATGAGATATGAATCAGATATGGACTTTTCGTTTGAGAAAAGTTGAAGATGATGTATCTGTGAAATTTAACAAAAAATTATTAAAATATAAAAGAAAATCCTTTTTATTATAATAAAATAATATGAAATCTAAACTTTAACAAATACAGTTTTCCTCAAACGAAATGTACATCTTGAATTTTGAGCACTCTTCATTTTGGATGTCTTTTGTGTAACTGATAAATCGTAAGAGATAGACAAAAACTTACTATGCAATACTATAGATCTCGTTAAATATACAATTTGTTATATGCATTTTTTGGGTAGAGTTGACCGCTTCCAAGAGTTTCCTTTTTATTGTTTTAAATTTTAAACTACTTAAAATTTTCTCAAATGGAAGGTCCACCGTTTCATTCTTGGTCGCGGAAGAAAACTGAACCTCAATTGTTCACATAACGACAGGTTTTTAAAAGATTTGACTGTCGCTTTGACCTAGTGTATTCCTTTTTCCTTTCTCCAGAAGGAAGCAAGTAAAAAGAGAATTTATGATAATTTTTATCTCAATTAGCATGATGTAGATAAAATTATCTTTTGTAAGAATAGAAAATCATGTGGATGTAAGACATGTTTTATTACTAGCTACCGATTATGGAAATTTTTATAAAACGGACCTTGCCTAGTTACAGGGAGCATTTTAAGAGTAGCTGCTTTGGTATTTTTGTTGGATATTCAAGGTCAAATTTGGAGCTAATTTCCGGAAGGTCGTTCACCTTGATGTTTAGCAGCGTCATTCTTGAAACACTGACATATGGTGCCTCGCGGCAAACTGCTGGGATGCTCTGAGTAGCGGCAAAAGGACAAATTTACGAGTTTAGGTTGTATTGGACAGTTTCTCTTTAGTATTATTATTTTGCTTAAAATGGACACATTAGACACATATAGTCAATTTATCCATTTTGAAAATATTCCAGAGTTTTGTTAGCAGTTTCATCACATGGCTATTTGTGCCTCCTGCGTCGTGTTTCGTGCAATAATCTACTAGTATATGCACTGGAAGAAACACTGATTTGCACCCAAAAGTTTAATATTGAGATTTTACCGGAAATGCAGAATTTGTAAATATTTATGTATTACATCCACATAATTTTCTCTAGCTGTTCAATATAAAACTATTCTTTCTAAAGAATATTTTGTCTATATCATGCTAATCAAGATAAACGCTGGGCTAAAGCGATAGTCAACTCTTTCAAAAGCTGATCGCTATATGAAACAATTGAGGTTCGGATCACTTGCAATGGTCCCGTTATGGAAAAGTTAGGTAGTTTAAAATTGAAACAAATCACAAAGGGTATTTCTAAAACGGCTAGCTCTACAAGAAAAACGTACATGACATGTGTTTTAACGAGATCTACATTTTTTGTGTATTGAGTTCGGTTTAAGCTCTTACGGTTTAACCGTTTTGCAAAATTCTGCAACATTTATCCAGATTAAAAGCGGTTTTCAGAGGTTATTTTCAGAAAATTCAAAATATATATTTATCTTTGATATGCGGTATTTTAACCAAAATCGTTAAAGCCATTTTTGAGAAAAACAGAAACTTCAAAAAATTGTCCATGTAAAGAATAGTTTGTGGTGGGGGGGGCTTTCCGTGAAAATATTCGTGTCGCATTCTTGGAAGATACTAAACATACCACCTTTAGTATTTAACGATGTTTTCGGTTTTGAGCTATGCTGTCCAAAAGCACACACACCGACCTTTTTCTAAAAATGTTTTTTTTCGGGCACAGGGGACCTCAAAACATTATTTCCAGGAATCTCGACAGCAAATTTTGGGTGGAATACAATGCCTTCTCTAGCTACTATATAGGTACATTGCATGTGCATACGTGCTAGAGAAAGTAAAACATGTTTTAAAAAACTGCATGTGTGTCAACAGCGTAACTCAAAAACGAATAGTCCATAAATACCAAACTTGGTATTTAAGATCAGCATCTTCCAGAAATACGATGCGAAGAGTTTCAAGCAAATCCGTAATCCCAAACTATCGCTTTTTATTTTTGAATGTTTTCCACTTAAAATGACTCCAGTGATTTTGATACATTTAAAATATTTACGTTGCGTACAAGATATATGCCTTGCATTTTCTGGGAATAGCATGCGAGGTACGCTTCATTCCGATGGACGTTTGTATAATTTCTTATAAAACTATAAGAAATAAAATGGTAGCATTTAAATATTTAGGTTGCAATTTATCCTATAAGACGATCTGATCAATCCAAAAAAATGAAAGTCTTTAATTATTTTAATGCCGCTATAAAAACATGTTGAAAGCTCAGGGTGAAAAGACGCATTATTATAAAGGTACATTTTGTAAAGCAATGTTTCGACCCCCCACCTAGGACTTACAAGCCAATGCCTAGGGATAGTGATGTCCGTGCAAAAATTACTCTATGGAACTGAAGCATGGATTATGGCAGAAAGCCAAAAGAGAATCGAAGTAAATAGAATGGGATTTTTAAAAGTAGTGGCTGGATATGAGAGATTTCATCATAAAAAAGAAGAAGTATGTGCAATCTGATATGTTCAATTCTATGACTTTCTCTAATGTTCTACAAACAAATTTCTTACAAAACATTATTCTTCTTTCAACTCGAGATAAGCTTTAGCAGAATGGTGTTATTACTTAGTTCCGTGTAACTAAGGGAATGCACTTTGTTAAAGCGATGATCAAGTGTTTCAACTGTCGCTATGCAATTCGCTTCTTTACATGACCGGGAGTAAAGCAAAAGAAATATAAACGACTTCCTCTTTGAGAAAAGCCTGTATTTTAAAATTGAAACCAATAATAAGAAATACCTCGGAAGCGGTGGGCTCTAAAGAAAAACGTCAAGGACGTAAATTGTGTGTTTTGACGAGATCATACCCAAGGTCACGGCGTAAGTCGATGGATCTTTTAGGGCGTAAAAATCCTTAGCATGGCTTCCTTCGGAAGGGAAGTAAAGCCGTGGGTCCCATGTCATAAATTTACGACACGTAAAAGAAACTCTAGCCTGATAGACAGGCCTCTGAGCAAAATTATGCGGTCTTTCACGCCCAATACAGAATGGGACGCTGAGAACCACAGTAGATAAAGAGGGTCCACTAATAAAACACCATTTCATTTGACGAGATCTACGTTTTTTTTTTTTTTTTTTTTTTCTTCTTTTTTGTGCAATAAGTTTTTGTCTATCTCTAAGGTTTAATGGAATAATCCAAAACGAACAGGCTATTTTTTAGCAAATTCCAGATATACATTTATTTGTATTTAAAGGAAAGGAAGGAGAAAATAAACAGCTGTTTGTTGTCTCAAACCCTGGTTCTGTAGTGTTCTTGAGTAAGTCGTAATCTTAGCCAGTCATTTGTAATGCGGTTAAGATTATAGGATTTTTAAAGGTGCCTACGTCATACACAATCTGCGGTGTCTACTGCCTAGACATCCTTCAGTTATTAGGCAAATAATATTAAACTTCGAGGAGGATTGTGGTAACTTCAATGAACTATACAATAGTGAAGTTAATGTTCCTGGCTAATCAACAAGGATGTGATTATGAAACCTGATAATAACCATCATCGTCGTGTTTGTGTTTCACCTGTTATTAGACACATTAATTCCCAGGGCCATGACATGCTCATCTCTTTGTTTCCCAGACACCATTGTTGCTGCATTTTTTAAAACAATAGATGGGAGAGTTGAAACATGAGTGCAGGATACATCAGGGATATGCGTTATAATAAAGGATTACTCTATAAAATGTGTTCTAAACACCATGTTTTCAAAAGTTTTCTGCAAACTTTGTTTAAAACTTTCACATTATTTTTTTTTTATATTTAATCTTAATATCTTGATTAATTTTTAAACTACTGCATTTCAAAATTGTCCATACTAATAGTTGTTCGACAAATGAAATTCTTAAAATAAGTTTACATTGATATTAGATTTTACGTGTACTAGCGACAGAAAGTTAACCCTTCAATGCGCAAATTAATATGCCATTCTTCCTCTATTTCGTAAACTGGTTTCATACCCCTTTCATTTTTATCTGGCGCGGAAGTGGTTCGAATAGTCGTTAGTGCGATGCGCAATGGACACCCATTCAAAGCCGAACGTGCGAGCTCGAATCACGGCAACTGCACTTAAATGTGGTAAAGGATGGGGAAGGCCCACGTAAAATAATCGGTGTGATGACACGCGTTGATAATGACTGGGGACGTTTGACTGCCGTTAAATATATTTTTCTTTTTATTTAAAAATACTATAAAATACTACTAAAATAAATTAATATTGTTCAACATAAAATGGCTGAAATGCTTGTAAGTATTGATTAAGGTCAGTGTAATTAAAAACTGCCAATAGAAAATATTAAAATATTGTAAAACATTACCTAAAAATCACTTTTGCATAAATGCAAAGCGGCGCATTTAAGGGTTAAACTCACCTTACTAAGTACTAAGAAGAGAAAGTAAAATATGTTTTCGAGAAAATAAGGTTTAAATTTGGGAGTGTCTATTAATAAGCATGCGCATATGTATTTATAGCTTCAGTTAACCCTTTGTTGACCATGAGGACTTTCTTTTAAACGCAACTATACGAACAGGATTCATATTAAACTAATCTTCAAGAATAAAATATAATTATTTAATACTGCTTATTATTGTAAAAATATAAACTTTTTGCAATCGCATTGTAGCGATGTTTTAAAAGAAAAGGGCAAAATTCATGCGCCTGAAATCAAACATAACCCGAATTTTCTTGAAAATCTTTCTGTTGCATCCTTAGGAGATACTACTCATTCACTGACCTCATGGAGTCAGTTAAATCGAGGTTTTTTTGTTTACTTGTTAGAGTAACTTTAACTTCCTGATCATATCGCGACTTATTTTCGAAGTCACCTTCCTGTTCCATCAAGTTGAGAAACTTGCTGATAGATGGCCTTAGCTGTGTAGTCGCCTTTCTGTAAATACCATTCGGGATTGTTGAGCTGCTGGCTGTTCTTCGAACGTACGCGTAGCATTGGAGTGAATGTCTTTATTATAATAAATCATAATACCAACATATGTTACGTTTCAAACACGTTTAGCTAAGTTTCTAACCTTGAGAGTTGCTTGTTCCTTTTGACCTTATATACACTAACACTATAGTTATTGGTGTATAAGAATCCTGTTTTAACTAATAATGGATAAATCCATTCTCTCCTCTTCTTTTCATTGCCGCACAGTAGTTCTATACCATTTTTCTTGCACCTTTCCGATATATTTCCCGCACAGTAAAATAAATTCTCTTCTATTATTTTCCAACATCCTTTTTGCTAATTCTTCTATCCCTAGTTTATCCTATTTATACATCTCAATTCACTTCTCCATAACTCTTGTTTTCTTGCACTTAACAACAAATGCAGTACTTCCTCATTTGCCCCACACATGGGTATATATTAATTTCATAATCCCCACCGAGGCCCCTTTATTTTAACACACATATTTTGCCCAAGCATATCCTTCTCCCCCATTTTTATCACACAAGTCTGTCTGCCGCAATCTATTTTATATACGCGTAGTAATACTTATAATGCTGATAGATGACCTTAGTTGCATAGAAGTCTTTGTTATTCTTGTTTCCTTTGTATTCCTTTGTGTAATTTTGTATAGCTGGTAAACAATAAGCGATGCGAAAATGCACTAAACCAAAAATGGAGACCTCTTTAAAACATTCTATTTATTTCAATTAAATGTTTTATGTCTATAAGGGAAAGCAATCTTAGTCTTGAACTTTGGTCCTCGAAATAAAAATTAATTGTTGTCTCGAAGTAGTATCAAAGCATTACATTCATTAATTAAATTAAGACACTGAAAACTATCAGTACTCGTATTAATGAAGAAAGTAATTGGTAATTCAATGCAAGCAACTGCGATATCAAGCTAAGTTGTACAAATACGATTTTCCGGACTTTTCAGCATAAAATTTCATTTAAGTAGGTTGACATTGAGAAGTAGTAATGTTAGATTGTAAAACAGGGCAGTTGTGTAAGTAACGCACATCACCAAGGAATGTAAAGGACATGGGAATCATTTGATGTGTACTTACGTGAGAAAGTATGTCGGCCATCTCGCACGAGAAGTCTTACAATAGGCCATGGACAGAGGACATAAAATAATACAGGCGCTGTTAGTGTTGTTTGTGCAGGTAGACCTCCCAGCCCCAAGGTTAAGCCTCAGGTAATTAACGACTCTTCTTCGTCAAGAGGAATACATATCGAGAACCCGGATGGATCCAGCGGACGTTTTATAAGTGTCGGGTTTTGTTTTACAAATCGGAAAAAATATTCTCTAGCATGTATGTACATGCAATGTAACTGCATAGTAGCTACCCGAAAATTCGATGTCGAGCTTTCACCGGAAATAAATGTTTTGAGGTCCGGGGGCAGCTAGCTCAAAATTGAAAAGACAGATAAATACCAAACTTGGTTTAGTGTCCTCCAGGGATGCGATAGGAAAATCTCCCCAAACTACGCTTACATGGGAAAAATTTTGAAAATTTTGATTTTTTCAAAAATGGATCTAACGATTTTGATTAAAAGACCGTATATTAAAGATATTTGCATGACAAATAAAATGTATATATTGAATTTTATGGGTATAATCTCTGTAGACCTCTTTATTTTGGAAGAATTTTGTTGAATTTTGCATAACTGGTAAACCATAAGAGAGAGAGACTAAAACTTAGTACACAAAAAATGTAGAGCTAGTTAAAACATACAATTTATGTCTTATACTTTTTTTTTCTTCGAAGAGTTGACTATTTTTGAGATATTCCTTGTTATTGATTTTAGTTTTAAAATACTTCAAGTTTTTCATACGGGAATTTGTAAACTCTTGACAATGCAAAGAAACAGGTTTCAACCACATGGCATCCAGGCTTTAAAAGTTTTAACTATCGCTTTAGCCTAATATATTCTCTTATTTCCCTTCTGCTTACTAGGTAGCAAGTAATAAGACTATTTCTGCTTATGTTAATCTCGATTAGTGTGAAGTAAATAGAAGAATACGCTTTTTAATAATAATTTGTAACAGAGATGTAGAGAAAGCTATGTGAATGCCACTTATCAGATAACTTTCGTAAGTTATTATTATTTCATAAAACTATGAGTCATTTAAGCGTGCGGTTGTGGATATGAAAATATGTGCTAAGGCATTCAAGAAGTATTGCGCTCTTCCATCTTCCATTTCTGCATAGAAAATTAGATTTAAAAAAAAAAACATAATTTCTCTATCCAGCGCTATGTAAGTACATAGTAGGTAGAGAAGGTAAATTTATTTCACCCAACATTTTGATACTGAAATGAATATATTTTAAAGACCCCTGAATCGAAAAAAAAAGTATGTTTAGAACAAGGACAATATGTGGAAGAGCATATCTCAAAAACGAAAAGTCTGTTAAATATCAAATTTGGTATTAGAGTTAGTATCCTCCAAGAATGCGACACAAAACTATCAAACTGCCATCTCAAAGTATCCTTAACATGTAAAAATTTGCAAAAATGTTGATATCCTCAAAATGTTTGATTAAATAAACCTATTTTCTGAGAGTACCTCCTAATTCTGATGACTTTTGTATAACTGGTAAACCATAAGATAAGTATACAAAATGTAGAATTTATCAAAACACAATTTGTCGTGTACATTTTTTTTAAATTAGATATTGCTGAGCTATTCCTTGCTATTGGTTTTAAGTGCCTTTTGCTTCACTCCTGGTTATTCAAAGAGATACGAATTGTATCACATAGCGATCAGCTTTTAAAATATTTGACTAACGCTTTGGCCTAGTGTATTCCCATATTTTCCTCTACTTAAAAAAAAAAAAAGAAACTAATAAGACCATTTCTGCTAATGTTTATCTCAATTAACTGAAGTATATAAAAGAATAATCTTTTGTAAGAATAATTTGTTTGCAGAACAGGTAGAAAAAGTCATGGAAATGAAACACATCAGATTTTTTAAAGCGCTGATGCATTAAACAAGCAGAAATATACACGCAGCATATAAATCAAATTTAACTCTGACAACCATATCCAATTAGTAACAATCATAATACTGCTCCCAAAGCACGGATTATATTGTCCTGGAGCTTCTAGAGTGAACAAGTTCCCTCTCCCCCCTAAAAACAGTTTTGAGAGTTGCCTTCCATACAGATTATGACTCGCTCTATGTAGGAAAAGTCATATTTCCACTCCAGAAACGTTGTCGAAGGTGAGGTTTATTTACAAAAATGACACTTTTATTCCAAAGTCATGTCCATTTGAATGGTTTTCTTGGTAGATATATAGCAAAAAAAAATAACAGTAGTGTAGAAGTAGTACTTCCTGCAGATCCGAAGTGGAGCAAAGGGCACCGTTATGATGTTTCCATGATTAGATTTTAATTTCTAGTTCATGAGTTGGACACTATGTGTCATGGTATCAGGGATCAGCTCGTCGCACACTTATGGCAATGTAGGACGGAATCACAGCTTGAGGATGCGAAAAGGCGGAAACTTTTGTCCAGGAACCTTCTTCTTTCAAGGTATGGAGTTCTTTTAGGTGCAAATAAACATTGTACGAGACTACCGGCTTTACTTCCCTTCCGAAGGAAGCCAGCTAATGATTTTTGCATCCGAAAAAAATCCGTCACCTTCCGCCAGATTTGAACATGCGATCTTGAGTTTTAGAGATTAGCATGTTAACCATGGAGGGCGACGCAAATAAGATAAGTGAATAAATGAATTAGATTTAAAATAAAATATTCATTTGCCTTAACACATGCAGATTTTTTTTTTTTTATTTAGCAACATTTTTGCTTGACGAACAACAAACACTTTGGAATATCTATAACTCCTCGGTGATATGTATTTCTGGAGATTTCAAGAATCGTCCGGTTCAATCGTAAAGTGCTTTAAGATTTAAGCTGGAAGATTAATAGGTCTCAGCTGTTTCTACCATTGGATCTGTTTTGGAAATTTGCATCATAACGGCTCTTTCACAGGAAATGCAAAGCCATTTCTGGTGCCGAGGAAATCTTTACCTGCTGCTTTTGCATGTGGAATAACACTGACATCTGCCCAATCGTCGCTCGATCCCGTTTTTTACAGTTCCGCACCGCTCATCTCAACTCACTTCCACTTCCTGTGTGTTCAGCTCCAAGTGCTTCACAAGGTTCAACGAGCTGGACCTCCAGTGAGTAATTTCCTGAGTGTGCGCGACCGGTCTTGGTTACTGATAGGTATCCTTTTGGTGCCTTAGACAATCAAAGCCTTCACCACTGCATATGGAGAGTTTGGAATGCTATAATAAAATAGATGCCCATGAAGATGGCCTCAAGCAGCATTGATCAGCAAACTAAAAATGTCAACATGAACACAACGATCAGTAAGAACATTCGTGAAGAAGTGTTCTCCAGAATTACCACATTTGAAATCGATTTCAGCCCAATTCCATCTCAAGTCGATCCGCATTTCACATGTTAAATTCAGTACGAATTGAGATCATTTTGAATATGTAATCTTCGAGAAATTTTATTCATCCGTTCATGTTGGTTCAGTTTTAATTGTGTTGGCAAGCCTGATAAACATATAGTCGCCCTTTGTAGTGTAGTGGTAGCCAAGATCGCGGGTTCAAACCCGGCGGAAAACGATGGATTTTTTTCGGGCGTAAACATCCTTAGCATGGTTTCCTTCGGAAGTGAAGTAAAGCTGTTGATCCCTGTTGTAGATTTAAGGCACGTAAAAGAACCTCAAGCCTGATAAAGAGGCATCTGAGCAAAATTAAGCGGTCTTTCACGCCCAATATAGAATGGGACGCTGAAAACCACAGCGGTTAAAGAGTGTCCATAAATAAAACTCCATTTCCATTTGTTAAATATATATTTGTTATCTGTGTATTACTTGCGTCTTTTGAAGTTAAATAATTAATTTGAGAGTATGTTGCAAACTATAGAAACCATAAAAGTGGTTCTATTATAATCTACCACAGAGCAGTTTAAAAAACTGCATTAACAAATGACTACGGCGTGCAACGAGTATAGCAGAAGAAGAGTTTCTTTACCGTACTCAAAACGATTTGAATACGGAGGTGTTTCCGTGCAACATATTTCGATCTGATCTCGTTCCGATCCTCTTTTTAAGAGGATCTGATCCAATATTCAATACGATTTGAATCCGCGCTTCCATGCAGTATTCAATACGATAAGTGTACTCAAATCGATTTCAATTCTCCATGTAAATATGGTAAATGTCTTATGTGTATTTTCCAAAGAAAACTTTAAATTAATCAGCAAGTTTTAATTACAGAGGATTGATGTATAACACAATTCGTGCAAGCTACAACCTTCTAACCTCAATACAATTTACCAATGTATCTACTTCACAACGAACAGACATTTTTTCTCTGATTATCCATGAACTAACATAAACACTGTAAACAATGACACAATAATCTTCTCTACCTATTCTGCTGCAAATTATCCTTACAAATGCTTATTCTCGTATCTGCTTCATGCAAATCAAGATAAACATTAACAGAAATGTTCTTGCTACTTAGTTCCAGATAAGTGGAAGAAACGCAAGGGAATGCGTTAGGCTAAATCGATAGGTAAATATTTTACAAGCTGGTTGCTATGTCATTGAAATTCGGTTCTCTTTGCATGACCAAGAGCAAAACAAAGGAAAAGAAAATAACAAATTTTCGTTTTGGAAAAGTTTAAATATTTTAAAATTTAAACCAATAATAAGGAATGTCTCTGAAATGGTTAGTTCCACAAATGCTGTATACGACATCAATTCTGTGTTTCGACAAGATCTGTAATTTTTGTGTATCAAGTTTTTGTCTATCTCTTACGGTTTACCAGTTATGCAAAAGTCATTCAGGGTGAAATGGTCTTCCGAGACTATTCCCTGAAGATTCAAGATATACATTTTTATTTTAATATACGACATTAATCAAAATCGCTAGAACAATCTTTGAAAAAACCTAAAACCTATCCATTTAAAGGATAGTTGGGGTACTAGTTATTGTATATTCAATCTGGCGTATTTTTTTTTTTAATCAACCTATCTATATTAAGCGTCATAAACGCACTTTTTATAACCAATGTTAACTCTCCAAATAAAATATTTACATTAACCCCCATATGCCACTATATATATAATATTTGTAACGTGACATTTCTGCATAGGCTTATCGCGTTAAAATGAGTAGAGAGAAAAATAAGCTTATATAAGAATCGTTCGTATAACCGCTAGTTAAACGATAGAGGGAAAAAAGTTATGAAAATAACACATAGAATTCTTAACACATTTATTAGCTTACAGATTTAAAATTAGCCTATCTGCTTATAATATTACATCAATGAAATCTGAAGTTATCGTCCTTAAAAGACTCAACATTTCCGAAAAATTGACATATTTCCAAATTGTGAATGAAATAAACATTGTTGCATAAAGGCAAGAATAGCGTTAACCCTGTATTATAGTCAGTGTAGATCAAAAAGTGAAGTACTTCATAAAATTACAAGAAAATTAAGCTAAAAGGAAAGGAGGATTTGGAAGATCAAAAGCCTAAAAAGAATATTGGACAACTTTGCAATCAAGCATTTATTTATTTAGAAGTCACCTGCACGTATTTTGGAAATGGATGTTAAAATTTAAACTTAATTAAGGCATATAATAAACGAACTTGTAAAACTAAGTAATTTAAATCTATTTTAATAGAGGAATGTATATATATGTATATATGTATATATATATATACACATATATATATAAAAATAAATCTGAAATATGCAATTCACATGACTTTCTCTACCTATTCTGTAAACAAATTTCTCACGAAAGATTATTCTTCTATTTACCTCATGCTAAACGAGATAGCCATTATCAGAAATGGTGTTTTTACTTAGCTCTTTGTAATTAGAAGGGGACTAAGTGAAAGCAATAGGCTAAAGTAATTGTCAGAAGTTTTAAAAGCTGTCACTATGCGATTGTCTTTGAAATTCGGTTCTTTTAGATGACCAAGAGTAAAACAAAAGAAAAATGGATGACTTCTGTTTCAGTTTTAAGTATCTTAAAATTGAAACCAATAAATAACGAGGAATATCTTGGAAATGGTCAACTCCACGAAAAAGAAATGTATAGGGCATAAATAGTGTGTCTTGACGATCTACGTCTTTGTGTAACAGTTTTTGCCTATATCTTACAGTTTACCAATTGTGCAATGCTCATCCGGAATTCAGAGGATTCCAACAAATTTAAGATATACATTTTGTTTTCCATAAATGTCTTTAATATACGGCATTTTAAAGAAACTCGTTAGAACCTTTCTTGAGAAAATAGAAAATTTCGAAAAATCATGTACCATGTAAAGAGTAGTTTGGGGTAAAAGGGTTTTCCTGAAAATCTTTGTGTCCCATCCTTGGAAGATACTAAACTTAAATATCAAGTTTGGTATTTTACCGGTTGTTTTTGTTATCGTGAGTTATCGTACTCACAAACATACATTTGCGGATATTTTTCTAAAAATGCTTCTTTTTAGGACTCGGAGGACCTCTGTACATATATTTCTGTCGAAATCTCGACATTGAACTCTTGGGTGTAATACAATACCTTCTCTACCTACTGTGTACCTAAATAATACGTGAATAGAAAGTAAAAAAGGAAATTATTATCTAGTTTTTGTACTTTGTTGATAACTATTCGAATTACAGTACTGTGGTGTCAGTTTTCGTAGCGGCATCAAGTGATGGGAGCATGCATATTTACGTCATCCTTCTCTGCGATGTGTTTTTGTCATTTTTATTCGCTTCGCGTCGGTGTGTGTAAGGCGAATTTCATTTGCAGTTTCTACAACGACCACTTTGTCCAGGATGAAACGTGACACCATCTTAGCAGTTTGTTCACTCGAGATTTTCCCTGCATCTCTAAGTAATTTGAACCACGCGTGCTCTATACCGGTTTTTGTCCAGTCTGTTCGTAGCTAGAGATGCCTCACAGAGGTGCGTGTTCGGAAGACTTGATATTGCACAGAAAGCTATAATTAAAGTGGGCACTGCCTCGAAGTCTGCACTAAATATTTCGCGCTTCTTTGCTCGTTCACTGAGGTAAAGTATTTTGCACGTCTGCGTGAATTATACACTCATTTCATGCTTCGCATATAATGGAGTTCGAACGTTTCTGCTTTTTAAACATGACCTACTGGTAATTATATGTCTCACCTCTCTCTTTCTTCAGAGAAGACTAACTGCAAAAAAATAAATAAATAAATACAAATCTGACGTGTTCTATTCACATATATTTTTCTACATCCGTGCAACAAATTATTGTTGAAAACCTTATGCTTCTTTTTACTTCATGCTAATCGAAAAAAAACTTAGCAGAAATAGTCTTATTACTAGCTTCCATGCAAATAGAAAAGAAATAAGGGAGTAGAATAGGCTAAAGTATTGGTTAAAAATCTGAAGTGTACGATTCACATGACTTTCTCTATATCCCTGCAACAAAATTTTCAAAAAAGCTTATACTTCTATTTACCTTATGCTAATCAGAAAAAATAGCATAATTAGTCTTATTACTTGCTGCCTTGTAAGTAGAACCGAAATAAGGATCTACCATAGGTTAAAGTGATAGTCAAAAGCTGGTTGCTATGTGGCTGAAGTTCCTTTGTTTGTATGGATAGGAGTTGAGAAATTCCTGTATGAGAAAAGTATGTTTTTCAAAGCAGAAACCAAAAATAGGGAATGTCTCAAAAACGATGTACTCCACGAAATAAAATATATATAAAATAAATTGTGTGTTTTAACGTGCTCTACATTTGTTGTGTAGTAAGCTTTTGTCCATCTCTTACGGTTTAGCAGTTATGCAAAATTCCGTAAAATTCATCCAGAATAAAGTACCTTTCAGAGGCTATTCCCATAAAATTCAAAGTATACATTTTACTTGTCAGGTAAATAGCTTTAATATACGACATTTTAATCAAAATCGTTACAGCCAGTTTTGAAAAAATCAAAATTTTCGAAAAAAGTTCCATGTAAAGGATAGTTTGGGGTAGGGGGATTTTTCTCAAAATCTTCGTGTTGTATCCCTGAAAGAAACTAAAATACCAACTTTGGTATTTTACCGACTTTTCGTTTTTGAGTTATCGTATTCGCACACACACACGGACCTTTTTCCGAAAATGTTTTTTTTTTTGTTAAAGGGGACCCTAAAACATCTATTTCCGTTGAAATCTCGGTATCGAATTTTTGGGTGGAGTGCAATACCTTCTCTATACACTATGTACATAGTGCGTATAGAGAAAGTAAAAATTGGTTGATATGTGACTGAGGCTCTTTTGTTTCTATGGATAGGGGTTGACAAATTCCCGTATGTGAAAAGTATAAGTTTTTTAAAGCTGAAACCATAACAAGGAATATCTAAAGGAAAAAAAAAAAAAAAAAAAAAAAAAAAAAAAAAACCATAACAAGGAATATTTAAAAAACGATCGATTCCACGAAAAAAATATAACAAATTTTGTGTGTTAACGTGATTTTTCTGTTAAGTAAGTTTTTGTCTATCTCTTACGGTTTGCCAATTATGCAAAATTCAGTAAAATTAATCCAGAAGAAACAGATCTTCAGAAGCTATTCCCAGAAAATTCAAGATATACATTTTATTTATCAAGTAAATATTTTTAATATATGATATTTTAATCAAAATCGTTAGCCATTTTTGAGAAAATAAAAAATTTCGAAAATGTTTCCATGTAAAGGGTAATTGGGAGTGGGGGATTTTCTTGAAAATCTTCGAGTCGCATCCTTGGAAGATGCTGAACTTAAATACCAAGTTTAGTATTTAACGGACTTTTCATTTTTGAGCTATTCTTTCCACACACACACACACACACGGACTTTTTTTCAAAAATATTTTTTTGATTCAGGGGACTCAAAACATGTATTTCCAGTGAAATCTCTGTATCAAATTTTGGGTGCATTACAATACCTTCTCTGTACACTATATATATAGTACGTGTAGAAAAAGTAAAAAAAAGAAGAATAAAAATAATAAAAAATAATTTAAAAAGTGGCCCCCACTCTTTTTCTTTTTGATGCCTAGGTTTATATCAGATTACTGACTGGTTAAACAATTCTGGACTTGCTGTTCCTGTTGCTAGTGAAAAATCCATGTCAGCTTGTTTGGAAACTGCTAACTGCTAGGAGGTAATATTTTCAGTGTTTTGTGGACTTTATTAACTGAAACCAGGCAAGGTAGAGTCATTTCGCTCTGTAAAGATTTATTTCTGGGATAATTGCGTAGTCTTTCCAGTCAGCCCCTGCTTTCGGAATCCTTCGTGTGGTGCGTTTCTTCACAGTGCCACCGGAGATTCAGGGGCTTGTGGGAGTGCATTCGGGTGCATACTGTCTGGAAACGTTAGTTACTCCATCCATGCTTATGCCCGTCGTCATCAGGATCTAAACGCCTTCGGGACCGTTCCTCCCAGGGGTTACAGCATAAGCAAAAAGGGCCAGAAATCCACTTGCGATGCTTAGTCCCAGTTGTTAGGGTCCCTTCGGTACCTTTAGCCTTACTAGATACGAATTCGAAGGGCCCACAACAGATGAAGGAATCACAGCCCTTCTGCCGAAGTACGCCCTGTGGGCAAGAGGTCATTCTGGTCTTGTTACTCATTCCTTATAAGTAAGCAGAAGGCCGCACCGTGGCCGAGTGGTTAGATCACTTGCCTCTCACTGAAGCGGCCCGGGTTCGATCCCCGGCGACTGCATGTGGTGGACAAAGCGGCGCCTGTTTGCACCGGTGCTCATCTTCATTCCATGTATAATCAGTGCCATCGCCTGCGGTGCCATGGTAGTAAAAGCGGGCGTTAACGGAAATAGGAGAATACACTAGACTAAAGCGATAGTGAAACCGTTGCCATGTGATGATATTCGGTTCTCTTTGCCTGACCAGAAGTAAAAAGAAACAAAAGAAATGACAAATTCCTGTTTAAGAAACGTATAAGTATTTTAAAATTGAAACCAATAACAAGGAATATCTCGAAAATGGATACACAAAAACTGTGTGTGTGTGTGCGTGCGTGCGTGCGTGCGTGCGCGCGCGTGTGTGTGTGTGTTTTAACGAGATCTATATTTGTTGTGTAGTAAGTTTTTATGGTTTAATCGTTTCGACGTTTACTAGATTACAAGTCCGAAGGGCTCGCACCACGACAGATGAAGGGTTGGAACTCTTCCGTCACTGTGGACAAGAGTAGCATCTCTTATGGGAATGCCGGCGAGATGTGAGCAATCTAATGAGGTTTTTCACGGAATTAAAGCTACCCGCTGTCTATGAATTCGTTATCACTGAATGATAAGCAACAGCTGTTTCGTCACACTTATCGTTGTGGGGTTTAACGCTTTCAATTAATTTTCCGTAGAAGGTGGCTGGGATTTTCTTGAAAATCCTCATCGCATCCTTGGAAGATTGTGAATTTAAATATCAAGTGTTTTTTCCTAAAATGTGTTTTTTTTGGGTGGCCTTAAAACGTGTATCGAAATCTCGGTATCGAATTGTTGGGTGGATATTAATACCTTCTCTACATATTTATGTACTATAAGTAAAGAAAAACTATTTGAAAATTCAAATCAATACCAAAGAATATATTTACTTTTGTCAAAGATGAATGCGTCCATGTTTCTTTAGTTTTACTCCTGACCATGCAAAGAAACGAGTTATAAAGACAATCGCATAGCAACAGTTTTTAAAACATTTGACTATCGCTTTAGCATAGTGTATTCCCTAAGTTCCCTTCTACTTATAAGGAAGTAAGTAATAAGAACTAGTAAGTAGAAAGAATCATGATATTTTGTGTAGAACAGGTAGAGAAAGTCACGTGAATGAAACATGTCACAAGTCACAAGTTTTTCTTTTGTTTGGAGCGCTCCTGGCGATTGATTACTTCTCTAGCACATTGCCCATTGATCCTAACAAGCGTGTAGTTGATTTTAATTCATCTGTTTACCAATAAAAGAGGATCGCTTGAAGCAGCAGTCCAACGGCTAAGCTGGCGGAGGGCGAATGGCGGTTTCACAGGCGAAGTAGGCGCGGCGCGGTTTGGAGTGGGGGAGACTAGGAACCCGTCAACGGCTCTGCAGGTCTGGTCGAACCGCAGAGAGCAGTTGTATAGTGTCTGTGTTGTGGCATGGAGTGAAAACGCAGGATGGTGTTCGGAAGCGGGAACAAGTTCCGCATCAGAAGGTAAACCTGTTATTGTTAGCTGCAGGTTCGAGTCTCTTTGCGCGTGCTTTTTTTTAATATGTGCTTCTGTCTCCAGTTGACGTATTAAGGTAACAGCTGGAACTTTCAGTGACGTATTCTGGTGGCTTTCAAACTAAGCCAGAAAACAAAAGTTTTCTTTCAAGTACATTTGAATGAATTTAGAAGTATATTTGGTCTGTCTGGATGTGGACCGTCAGGATTTAGTTTGACAGCGATTTTAGAAGGACCCGCGGCTTGTGTGTGTGAGAGAGAGAGAGAGAGAGAGAGAGAGAGATAGCGCATACCCATACCAGAAAAAATTCGAGGGAAGAGTGCTATAACAAATTCTAAACTTGACAGTACCCTAAAGTTACCATGAACTTTTTCCTTGTAAATGTGCTACCAGCAGTAGACCCCCCCCACAACCCCCTCCCCCCTTGGACGCTCTGAAGTACCTTATTGACATAAAATGTATTTAATCTTTGGTTATCTGCGGTACGATTTTTATTTATTTTCTAATGGTGATCGCTGTCCTCTCTTTTCATAATGCCTTTAGCTTTTTACTGGACATGCACATTATTTTGGATTTTCTATTTGCTTAGAAAAGTGCCCATGCTCCTATGTAGTTTATACAGCTGTCACTTGTCTCGCTTTCTGGAACTGGAGAGGTCCTGGCGGACGATAACCGAGTAGTTAAAAAGGTCTTTAAATTTGTATATTTACTTCGAACATAGTATATAGGTGGAGAAAGTATTGCATGTTACTCAGAAATTGGATACCTTGATTTCTCAGGCAATACACGTTTTAGGGTTGGATGCGTAAAAAAAAATTGTGTGGGTCTGTGAACATAACTTAAAAACGAAAACTAGGTATTTAAGTTCAACATCTTCCAAGGGTACGACAAGAAGATCCCCCACCAAAATTACACTTTACATGGAAAAAGGTACGAACATTTTGATTTTCTCAAAAATGGCTCTTAACGATTTTGATTGAAATGCAAATTACAATTACAGACAACTAAAATGTATATTTTGAATTTTAGTACAGTTACTCAATTCCGAGGTATTCTCTGTGATTCTCAAACGGGAGACCTCATCCGTTTCTTATCTCTTCTGTTTTAATCCTGGCCAAGAATTTCAATGTTAATTGCACAGTGATCGCTTTTAAACGTTTTGACTATCGCTTTAGCCTATTCTATTCCCTTATTTCCCTTCTACTTACTAAGAAGCAAGTAATAAGGCTAATTCTGGCAATATTTATCTGGATTAGCTTGACGTAGATAAAATAATAGTCTTTTATAAGAATAGTTTGTTTGCAGAACAGATAAAGTTGTGTGAATTGAATACAGATTTCTATCAACATGATTCAGTTATATTTGTATTGATTTTTCGTAGCTACATTGCAGGATAGTTTTATACTCCATCTTTCTCTGGCTTTGCCATTATTAATGAATGTCGTATATACTGAAGTTTATATCTGACTTTTGCTATTGTTTATGTTTATAATTTAGTTTTAATGATCTTTATCTCTGTCTTTTGCCATGATTTGTTTTCAGCACACTTAAATATATTAACATTTCATCTCTTGCCTCGTTTACATTTGCTAGTAAGCATATCAGCTGTACTGATTCACAGGATGTCCATAGGTATCATCTCCGCCTGCGGTGCCATTAGTAGTTAAAGCGGGCGTTAAACAACACAAAAAAAATAGGTATCATCTCTGTATGTCTTATACTCAAAAGATGTTGTCTTTAACCAGAAAAATGCATTTATCATAAGCTTTTAGTATCTAACAGGTAGTCTAACTGCCTTTATTTGATAAGTACAGAAATACCTTCGTGCGTAAAAAAGTTGCAGAACTCAACGGGGTAATTTCAAGTTAAACCAACGGCGGGGTTTGAATTGAAATAACACTGTGTTAAATTGACATTACTTTCTCTACCTTTGTCGTTTATTAGTGGACTTGCAAAGCATTCTCATGTCTTTTACATGTTTACTTTTTCTAGCACGTATGTACAATATAATAGGTAGAGAAGGTATTTATTCCACTCAAAAATCCGATACCGAGAGTTCATCGGAAATGTATGTTAAGAGACCGTCTGAATAAAAATAATTTAGAACAAGCTCAGTGTGTTTTGAATTTTTTTTTTTCTGTATATAGAAAAAAACGAAAGGTCCTTTAAATACCATACCTACCTTTAAGTTTAGTATCTCCCAAGGATGAGACACTAACATTTTCAAGAAAATCCCCTCCCCCATCCTAAACTACCCTTATGCAAAACTTTGGATAATTTTGATATTCTCAAAAATGGCTCTAACGATTTTGAGTGAAATACCGTAGTTTAAATATAGGGTGTTTCAAAACAACACAAAACGTAGATGTGACCTTATTGGTCATACCGTACGTGATACGTGAATATAATTTTCAGCTCTAAATTCGGCACATACAAAAACTGCCTTAAAATTACAATGGATTAGGCAACATAACCAAATGACACGTGCCTGGTCCACTCCAAGAGAGATGCCAGTTGGTAGCGAAGGTCCTAGTCGCGTGGTGTAGGCGTGGTTTGATAGACACGCCGGCGCGGCACAGGCCACCTTAGTAATGGAAACGTAGCATGTGGGTGGGGCGTATGACAACCGTTGTTCCTTCGCTGCCTAATCCCAAATGTGTGCGATTTTTAACACACACACACACACAAAACTTTAAATAGAAGAGTTTGAGAGTTGCGACATCAAGTTTCGGACAAGTCAAATTATAAGCTAATCGACTGCTATCTTCATTTGGTGTCGTTTTGAAACGGTCTGTATATTTACCTACATGACAAATAAAATGTATATGTCAAATTTCCTGAGAACAGCTTCTGAAGACCTCTTCATTCTGGATGACTTTTGTGTAACTGGTAAACCTTAGAGTTAGACAAAAACTTACTACACAAAAAATGTAGATCTCACTAAAACACATAGTTTGTCACATACATTTTTTGTCAAGTTAACCGTTTTCGAGATATTCCGGGTTATTGGTTTCGGTTTTGGTTTCAAGATACTAAACTTTACTCAAACGGGAGATATCTTTCTTTTCGTCTCTTTTGTTTACTACTAGAAAGCAAAGAGAACTGAATTTCAATTGTTTTACTTAGCGACCGGCTTTCAAAATATCTGACTATCGCTTTAGCTTAGTGCATTCCCTTATTTCCCTTCTACTTACATATAATATGAAAATTCTGGCACTGGTTATCTCGATTAACATGACGTAGAGAGAAGAATCTTTTGCAAGGAAAGTTTGTTTGTGGTACAGCTAGAGAAATAAATAGCTATATTGCATATTTTGTTTTAGATACGAGAATAACAATAAACAATGTTTATGAATCGAATGCTAAATGCTTGCTTTAAAATTCCTCCATTCATTGAATGTAAACAGAAATTTTAAAATATTGAACAATTCAAGCAATTAATAACGGATAGCTGGGAAATGGCTTATGTAGCAAAAAGGTTATTTGGAATAAATGGTCTTTTATAGAGATATTCATACGTCTATCGCTTTATGTAAACCAATATTATAAGATTATTAAAACTTCTCACTAAGTATATTTTATTTGTCATGTAACTTGGTTTAACATATGATTAAAGTATTTCAAGCTATTTTTGAGAAAATAAACGATTTCGAAAAGGCCACATGTATGGGTAGTTGGGGTGGGATTTTTTTTTAATCTTGTGTCACATCTTTGAAATATACTGAACATTAATACCAAGTTTGGTGTTTTTACGACTTTCCGCTAATGGCAAACACGCGAATTGTTCAATACCCGGTTATTATTTTAAAGTGCATTCAATATTCAGTTCTTTCTCGCGATTTCAATCAAAGAGTATGGGATGTTAAGGTAAGCATATAGTCTCTAATCCTAACGTTTTAACTATCGCTATTCACGTTGTATCTATAACGAAATAATAGGTATCTCTGCAGATATTTAAGTCCTCCATGGCCTTGGGGTAACATGCTAGCTTCTGGTTCCCTAGGTCGCGAGTTCATATCCGGCAGAGGGCATGGCTTCCTTCGGAAGAGAAGTGAAGCCGTTGGCCCCGTTTGGTAGATTTATCATTTAAAAGAACCTGAAGACCAGACCTCTGAGCAAAGCTAAGCGGTCACTTATGCCCAATATAGAACAGGACACTAAGAACCGCTTTAATTAAAGAGCATTCTCAAATAAAACTCAATTCAATTTAGTTTGCAGATATTTATCTCAAAGTGAAATAGATACAAAATAACGTTTCCTAGCCTTAGTTTATAGAAGTCGTATAGTAATAAATAATAGTGTGTAAAGAAAATCATTTTAATGTAACACTACACATTTTTACGTTCTCTACACGTACAATATACGTAGTAGGTGCATAAGGTAAAAATTCGTGTCGATATTTCACCGGAAATATAGGTATGTCCAAAAAAGCATTTTTAGAAAATAGGTCCGCGCGCGTGTCTGTAAACAGCATAACTCAAAAAAAAAAATCTATGAATAGCAAAATTGATATTTAAATTCACCATCTTTCAAGGTTTTCAAGAAAACCCCTCCACTGAAACTTCTTGTACATAGAACATTTTCGAAAATTTTAATTTTGTCAAAGTAGTTCTAACGATTTTGATTAACATACAATATGTTTAAGACAGCCTTCTTCATTTCTAAATGATTTTTGTATAACTGGTAAACCGTAAGAGATAGACAAAACCTTACTACACAAAAAATTTAGATCTCGTTAAAGCACATCATTTTGTAGAGTTAACCATTTCCGAGATATTCCTTGTTTTTTGTTTCAATTTTAAAATACTTGAACTTTTATTAAACGGAAAGTCCTCATTCGTTCCGTATCTCTTACCCCGACAATGCTAAGAGAACCGAATTTCAATTACATATATCACACAGTGACCAGCTTTTAAAAGGTTTAACTATCGCTTTAGCCCATTGTATTCCCTTATTTCCCCATTACTTATAAGGAATCAAGTAATAGGGTATTTGTTTATGCTAATGTTTATCTCGATTAACATGATGTAGATAAAATAATAACCTTTTGTATGAATAGTTTGTTTGTAGAACAGGAAGAGAAAATCGTGTGAATGGAACAAGTCAGATTTTTATATTTGGTTTTCGAGTCCAAACGCTTTCCGCAAAGTATCATTTTATTTCGTAAGCGAAACTGCTCTCTGGCGAGACAGAATTCAATTGCGTCATAAATAATTCTCTCTCCAGGCGTCTTTTTATGATTGATGGCTCGTAAAACAAACCACTACTTCAGTTTCCAGTAGAAAGCCTGTTCACATATCTGATTTATTTTGAAAATCCATCAATAAAAGCCTTATACAGAACAGAAGGTCATTAAACAGCTAGATAGCGATTTGTTCATTCGTTAGTCTATACTCGTGCTAATTTTTTTAAAAGAGATATTTTTACCCGTTTATTTTCCAGCTCAAAGATTCACATATATTAGACTTGGTTTTCAAGCTATGGATCAGAACTTTTACACTATCTACTACATTTAATAAGTAGAGGAAGACTTCTATTCCACCCAAAAATTTCATACAAAAACTTTACTGATGTGTTCCATTCACATAACTTTCTTTGGGTGTTCCATACAAAAACTATTTTGGTACAAAAGACTATTCTTTTATTTACAGCATTCTAATCGAGATGAACATTAGTAGAATTGGTCTTATTGCATATTTTCTTGTAAGTAGAAGGGAAATAAAGAGATACATTAAGTTAAAGCGTTAATCAAACATTTTAAAAGCTGGTTGCTAAGTGAAACAATTGAGGTTCGGTTCGCTTAGCATGGTCTGTTTTCAGAAAAGTTAAGCCAGTTTAAAATTGAAAACAATAACAAGGAATAACGTATATGACATAAATTACGTGTTTTAACGAGATCTAAATTTTTTGTGTGGTAAGTTTTGTCTGTCTTGCGGTTTAGCCGTTATGAAAAATCCTGCAAATTGTATCCAGAATTAAGAGATCTTCAGAGGCTATTTCCAGGAAATTCAAAAGTTGTGATGTAAATATCTTGAATATACAGAATTTTAACCAAAATCGTTAGTTCCATTTTCAGAAAAACAAAATTATCAAACATATTTCCATGTAAAGGGTAGTTTGTGGTTGAGGGAGTTTCTTGAAAATCTTCGTGTTGCATCTTTAGGAGATACTAAACATAAATACCAAGTTTGGTATTTAACGGTCTTTTCGTTTAGAGTTTATGCTATATACTGACACACACGGACCTTTTCTAAAATTTATTTTTTCGGACTCGTGAGATGTCGAAACAAATTTCCGGTGAAATCTCGACATTGAATTATTGGGTGGAATACAATACCTTCTCTAGCTACTGTTTAGGTACGTTATATGTACACACGTGCTAGGGAAAGTAAAAAAGGTGTACGCGTGTGTCTCTGAGCCGAAAATACGAGGTCTTTTAAATATCCAACTTGATATATAAGCTCAGTATCTTCTAAGAATGCAAAATAATATTTTAAAAAATAAAACAATCCCCCACCTCAAACTATCTTTAATTTACACCTAAGATGTTCCAAAATTTTCAGACTTATCAAAAGTGCTATAACGACTTTGATTAAAATGGCACAAAATAAAGATATTTACATGACAACAAAAATACAAATAAAATATACATCTGACTTTTCTTGGAATAATCTCTAAAGCCCTTTCTCCGGATGACTCATGCATAACTGATGAACCGTAAAAGATAGACAATATCCTACTATACACAAACTGTAGATCACATAAAATACATTTTTTGTGGAGTTAACCATTTCCGACATATTCCAAGTTTTGGTTTACATTTCACAATGAGAAATCATTCTTTTTTCTTCTTTTTCATCCTGTGTATGCAAATAGAACCAACTTTGAAGTACATCACATAGTGACCATTCTTTAAAATTTGTCTATCGCTTTAGCCTAGTGTATTCCCTTATTCCTCTTGAGCCTATGTTTCTATCTTGTTTATTTTAATTAGCACAAAGTAGATAGAAGAATACGCTTTTGTAAGGATAGTTTGTTACAAAATCTATAGTCATATGAATATGACACATGAGATTTTTTGTGGAATTAACCGTTTCCGAGATTGGTTATTGGTTTAAATTTTCGAGTACTTACGCTTTTCTCAAACTGGAAATGGTTATTCGTGTTCTTCTCTACCGTCCATGCAAAGAAAAAAGGAATTTCAAGGTCATCATATAGCTACCAGCTCTTAAAAGATTTGGCCTGGCTTAAACGTATTGTTGCTCCCTTATTCACATTGTACTTTCAAGGATATATAAAAATAAATGTCTTCTCAAATGTTATAAGGGTATTAATATACTTTACTATCAGGTCGAAACTGATTAAAAAAAATTTGCTTCTTAGTTAATTTAAGGAAACTTGACAGTTCAATGACTTCTACGAACATCTCATGTTAATAGTGCTTTAATATCTTAAATTTGTATTTACTTATATTATATGATCGCGAAACTTAGCTTGGATGAAACACTTGTGCCCCCCCCCCTTCTTTTTAGGTTACACATATTTTCTCCCTCAAACAGGAAACAGTTCCTGCACCACCTGTCACACCTTGCGCTCTTCCGGTAAACGTGTACTGCTTTTGATTCATTACCGTCCTCAAAATGAGCATTGTTCGTTGCCACGGTTACATTTGAAGAACATTGTATAGAACGTTCTTTAACAGGTGTACTAGCCTATTGCGTCTCTAGAACGAAAACGTCTCTCGATGTTCTAAAAATCTGATGTGTTCCATTCACATGACTTTCTCTACATCTCTGCAACACATTATTTTAAAAAGATTATGCTTCTATTTACTTCATGCTAATTGAGAAAAAATTAACAGAAATAGTCTTATTATTTCCTTCCTTGTAAGTAGAAGCGAAATAAGGGAGCATCATAGGTTAAAGTATTAGTCAAAAGCTGGTTGCTATGTGACCTAAGTTCCTTTGTATGGACAGGACCTGACAAATTCCTGAATGAGAAAAGTTTAAGTTTTTCAAAGCTGAAACTAGAAACAAGAAATATCTTAAAAACGACCTCGAAAAAATGTATATACCAACATAAATTGTGTGTTTTAACGTGCTCTACATTATCTGTGTAGTAAGTTTTTGTCCATCTGTTACGGTTTAGCAGTTATGCAAAATCCCGTAAATTTAATCCAGAATAAAGTAGTCTTCAGGGGCTATTCTCAGAAAATTCAAGATATACATTGTATTTGTCAGCTAAATATCTTTAATATGCGATATTTAATCAAAATCGTTAGCCATTTTTAATAAAATAAACAATTTCGAAAAATGTTCCATGTAAAGAGTAGTTTGGGGTAGGGGTATTTTTCTCAAAATATTTGTGTCGCAATACCAAGGTTAGTATTTTACCGGCTTTTCGTTTTTCAATTATCGTGTTCACAGACATACGGACACATACACGGATCGTTTTCTGAAAATGCTTTTTTTTGGTTACAGGGGACCCTAAAACATAAATTTCCGGTGAAATCTCAGTTTCGAATTTTTGGGTGAAGTGCAACACCTAGTACGTGTAGAGAAAGTGAATATGGATGTAAGAGTTGGTTAAAATACCGTACAGTAAAGACGTTTGCATAAAAAATATAACAATCTTGCATTTGTTGGGAATAGCCTCTGAAGTCTTGATTCATTCTGAGTAACTTTTGCATTACTGGAACACTGCAAGAGATAGACACAAACTTATCAAAAAAAATGTAGATATCGTGAAAATACACAAATTCTGTCGTATACTAGAGGAAATCCTTTCCAAAATATCTCTTATTATTTTTAAAATTTCCAATACATAGATTTTTCTCAAATGGGAGTTCGTTATTCCTTTTTTTTCATCTTTATCATGCAAATAAAAGGGGATGTTAATTGCATCAAATAGCGGCGGCTTCGAGAAGCTTTGTCTATCGCTTTAGTCTAGCATATTCTCTATTTCCCTTCTACTTACTCAATTTAGAAGAAAATAAATACCTAATACAACTGTTTCTGCTAATGTTTACCTCGATTAACGCGAAGTAGACAGAGACTTTAGCTGTTGTAAGAATAATTTGTAGCAGAGTAGTAGAGAATGTCATGGAAAGGAACCTCATACATTTTAAATAGCTTTTTAGATTATAGGTCTTCAAAACACGTATATCCGGTGAAATCCCGTATAAGTTTTGGGTATCACATAGCTGATATAGTGACCAAGTAAACAAAATTCTGATATGTTCCATTCACATGACTTTCTCTAGCTATTCTGCAGCAGATGATTCTTACAAAAACTGATACTTCTCTACTTCGTGCAAATCAAGATGAACGGAAGATAAGCAGAAATTATCCTATTAGTTACTTCCTTATAAATAGAAGCGGAATATAGGCATCCAATATGATAACGTGATAGTCAAATGCTTTTCAAGCTGTTGCTACATGATTGAAATCCATTTCTTTACGTGGCCAGGAGTTGAAAATTCCCGTATGAGAAAAGTTTAAGTATTTTAAAACTGAAACCAATTACAAGGAATATCTCGGAAATTGTCAACTCCACGAAAAAAGATAACGAGATCTACATGTTTGTGTAGTCAACTTTTGGTTATCTCTTACGGTTTACCAGTTATGCAAAAGCGGTCTTCAGAGGATATTGCCAGAAATCCAAGATGTACATTTCATTAGCCATGTAAATACCTTTAATATACGGTATTTTAATCAAAATCGTTAGACATTTTTTGAATCAAAATTTTTTAACTTTTTTTCCATGTAAAGTGTAGTTTGGGGTGGGAAATTTGCCTCAAAAGCGTCGTGTTGCATCCTTGGAAGATAATAAATAAATACCAAGTTAGGTATTATACCTACTTTCCGTTTTTGAGTTAGTGTCCACAGATACTCTGGACAGATTACTTTTTTTTTTCTAAAATGGGGTTTTATATACAGGGGATCCTAAATCGTGTATTTCCGGTGAAATATCGGTATCGAAATTTCGGATAGATTGCAATACCTTCTCTATGTACTTAGTAGAGAAAGTAAAAACGGGAGTGGAATTTCTTTAAAGAATATTTAATGTAATCTGCTAAGAATTTTCTAAACATTAAGGTCTGAAGACTCTGTTAGCCGTTGTAAACAAGCTTAGAATTGTGTTGAACATGAAGCATTTCTGTTAGGTTGTAAGTTCTGTACATAACTCTACAAGTTGTCTGCAGATATCGGCCTTGGTTTATCCGGAGCAGAAAAACTGTTTGTCTCTAGATACTTCGAATTTCCCGCAGGGCAAGGCGTATCTTGCGCTGTACTGTGTGACAGGTTACTGCACTGAACCAGTGCACTTCTAGTATCGCTGAGCATTCCTTGCATGCTAAACAGAATCTAGCACAAGTCGTTAAGATAAATTATTGCAGATACGAGAGTCGTGTCATAATTATTGATCAATAGTTAATAATATAACAATTTTACTTTCTCTGGCACGTATGCACAATGTACGTAGTAAATAAAGGATGATTTACATCCCACCATAAACTTCGATAGTGAGATTTCACTGGAAATACATGTTTTGAGACTCCCTGAATCTAGAAGCATTTTTAGAAACGCTGATGTGTTTCATTCACGTGACATTCTCTAGCTGTTACACAAATAGCTTTCCTTACAAAAGATTATTATTTTATATACATGCTAATCAAGGTAAACATTAGTATAAACTGTATTATTATTAGCTTCCTTTAAGTAGAAGGGACACAAGGGAACACACTAGGCTAAATCGATAGTCAAATGTTTTAAACGCTGGTCCTATGTGAAACAACAGAAGTTCGTTTCGCTTTCCATGACCTGCAGTAAAACAAGAGAGATGAAACGAAACGTCACTTCCCGTTTAAGAAAAGTTTAAAGTAGTTTAAAATTTAAACCAATAACAAGGAATGAATGGTTAGCTGTAAATAAAAATGTATAATATGAATTTTGGGTGGAATACAATACCTCTCTATTCACTATGTTCATTGTGCATATGGGCTAGAGAAAATACGTCTTTAGAAAAATGTCCGTCTATGTGTGTGGCCTGCATAACTCAAAAAGTTCAGTATCTTCCAACGATGCAACAGAAAAACCCCTTCACCCCAAACTATCCTTTTAATGTGACTGATTACTTGCGTATACACTTGCTCAGATGAGTTGAGCTGGAAGCCTTCTTAAAAATCCCTTCTGGATTTTATTCACACCCTTCTTTGTAGACCTCCGAGTCTTCACTCTCATACATTAAAACTGGTGTTACCATTTATTTATACATTTTGATTCTGGTGTCACATCTTGTCTTGTTATGTTTACAGTACTGCATATATGTTCAAAACAATGTATCTTAATTTCTATTTCTCGGTCTTTAAATTGTTGTTTATTAAACATCCCTCTAACGTAAGTTGCTAGAAAATGGCAAATTAAAGAAAACGTAACATTTTTAACAATAGAGTACCACATAGTTGAAACTATAATTTCATGTAGTACAAAAATAATTATAAATATATATAAAAAAACGTTTAAGAATAAGATATGCAAGTGTGATCCAAAATATTTGATGATTGGAATAATATAAAATGGATGTATGAATAGAGTGATTATAAAATGGTTAGAGCTTATTGTTTAAAACATGTCCTATAAAATATTTAATAAAAGGTGGTAATTTATAACAGTGGTTCCTATAAATTTGAAGTGATTGTCAAAGTTGTGGTTCTTAATTTCTGATGGTCCAGGTGGATTTTTTTTCAGACATTAACGTGGCGGGTATTATATCTCGAGCACCAATTAATATATTTAATCGTATGAATTAGTCATTAATTTTATTAATATAATTGAAACTTATATCTGTCCAAGAAAGCAGAAGTGAGAGCTTTATTCTGTGGATTGCTTGTAGATAATTATTTAAGAGTTAACTATATTACATAAATTGTGTGTTTAACGAGCTCTACATTTTTTGTTAAGCAAGTTTTTGTGTATCTCTTATGGTTTACCATTTATACAAAATTCGGCAAAATTCATCCAGAATAAACATATCTTCAGAGGCTATCCCCAGAAAATTCAAGATATATATTTTGTCAAGTAAATATCTTTAATATACAATATTTTAATTAAAATAGAGCAATTTTTGAGAAAATCGAAATTTTCGAAAATGTTTCCATGTAAAGGGTAGTTGGAGTGGGGAGATTTTCTGGAAAATATTCGTGTTGCATCCTTGGAAAATACTAAACTTAAATACCAGGTTTGGTATTTAACAGACTTTTTCGTTTTTGAGCTATGCTGCCCAAGACACACATAGACAGATAGACAGACAGGGCACACACACATGGATATTTTACTAATAATATTTTTTTTTTATTCAGGAGGTCTTAAAATATATATTTCCGGTGAAATCTTGGTATCGAATTTTTGGGTGCAACACAATACCTTTTTCTATACATTAAATACTAGTACTTCTAGAGAAAGTAATACATTCCGAAGTATCATATACATACTATTAAAGAGAGTTAATAGTGTGGCAACATTTTCTTCGTATTATACTGGTTTCTTTAAAGATTCCAACGAGAAGCAGAACCATATAATTCAGAAGCTGACTGTTAAAAGCGTGAATGGAGATGTCCATTGAATTATGTGAGTACCGTTAGCATTGTTTGTGTCTCATTGTCAAGCTTTGGAGCATTCGTTGTGTCATCAAAGGTTACGCATGGCATGCTGCAGGTGGGCATCTTTGTCAGCAGGAGATACAGTACCAGGTTTAAGGACAATTTAAGGATTGTTTTTCTCGATAAACTCGCAAACAACGAAGCTAAGAGCACATTTATCTTGAACAAATGATATGTTCTATTCAAATGATCTCTATCTATTCTGTAACAAACTATTCTTACAATGCGTGTTCTTCTGTCTACTGCATGATTATCAAGATAAACATCAGAGAAATGATCTTATTATTTAGTTCCTCATAAGAAGTGAAATAAGTGAATATACTATGCTAAATCGATAGTCACTTTTTTTTTAAAACTCTGATTGTTATGCGATTGAAATTCAGTACTCTATGCACGGCCAGTAGTTTGAAACAAAAGAAAAAGGAATGATAAATTCCCGTTTGAGGATATTTTAAAATTGAAATCAATAATGAGGAATAACTACACAAAAAATGTATGACAAATTATGTGTTTTAACGATATCCGCGTTTTTATATAGTAAGTTTTTGTGCATCTCATACGGTTTACTAGTTATGCAAAATTTATCCAGAATGAAGAGGTCTTCAGAGGCTGTACCAGAAAATCTAAGATATACATTTTAATTTTTCGTGTATATTTAATATATGGTATTTTAATCAACATTGTTAGAGCCATTTTTGAGATGAACATTTTCGAAAAAAATTCAATGTAAAGGATAGTTTGGTGTGCAGGGATTTTCTTGATAATCTTTGTGTCGCACCCTTGGAAGATAACAAACTTAAATACCAAATTTGGTATTTAACCAACTTTTTGGTTTGCTCTCACACACAACCCACTCCCACGCACAGACCTTTATCTAAAAAAAAGTTTCTTTTGATTAAAGGAGTCCTCAAAATATGTACTTCCAGTGAAATCTCAGTATCGAAATTTTTGGTGGAATACAATACCTTCTCTATTACTTTGTAAGTAAATACTATTCTGCAGAGAGGGTAAGAATGTGTGACTGGAGTTTGTAATGGTTTTGTCATTTCAGCACATAACTAGGATTAGTATAATGTGATATAACTGCGGTAAGATCATCTTTGTAAAACGAAGTTATTTTCAATTCCGAGTTTCTGCTTTTTCTCATTAAAATAGTCGATAACTGTCAGCTCTAGCCTCTACGAATCGGTAATCGATTTGTCACGTCCGGTAATGGTAACTAAGGCAATGAACAGCTGAAGGTAACTTGCGCCGAATGAGTTATATTTAAATGCTGCATGAAATATATTGTTAGTAAACATTAATAAAGGAGTGTAAAATGAACTAACAATCGTGATTATATTACATGTCCACAACAATAAGTATACCTAAAATTTTTGCAAGATTAATAACATGTTTTAATATCAGCGGTAAAATGCAAAACGCACATGAAGTGTAGGAACTTCATCTTTTCAATATTGTACATGGGCGGGAAGTAGATTAAAAAATGAAACAGAACATTAAAACAATAAAATAGGCAATAAATAAAAATGTGTAAAAGAAAAATATAGCAAATATATCTAAGATGTGCATTTCATTACATCTTGGCCATTAATTACGCCATTTCAATTGGAATAGTGCCTGTAATGAGTGTTCTCTTTGAAACTAAACATTTATTTTTGACAAAATTAACATTGCAGTTTATTGTTTTGATTTTATTTGTACTGCCCCGAGGAAAAATATGCTTCTGAGGAGCTACAATAATTACTAACTTATTATTTGCGCTGACAGATTTGTGTGTGTTTTGTTTGTTTTTTTTTTTTTCATATAAGGTATGATAACTAATGTATTATTAAAGAAAAATCAAACGTGAACATTCGAAGAAATGTATAAAAATATGATTTCATTAATTATTTTGAGGTATTTCGCACAAGTGCACGCAGTGATAAAACGAAAACGATAAAATTGTGGCAATAGCCAAATGTGATTGGTTGAAATTTCCTAATACCGGATTGATTACTGATTCATGAGCTAAGAATCGCAGATGAAAGTTAGTGCAGGTTTAAAAAAATGGAGGGAGGCATCAATTTTTACCTTTTAATGGTGTTCTTTATTTAAATGAGAATTTAAAAGGGAAAAAAATCCTGAGTACTTGGAGTTTATTTAAAAATTAAATGCTTTCATTTACTTGGCTTATTGTTTGTTATTGGTCTGTAAAAACTGTCGCAAATGCAGAAAATAGGCTCATGTGGGTACGTTCATACTGTGGACGTCATTTGTATTTCAAGGCTACAATGAACTTTAAAAAGGATCTGCCTAAAGTCAAGGATACACTAGCATTTATTTGTTCATGCTAATGCTTTTGTTAGATTTAAGGCCTTGAATTTTGCTTTGTTGAAATGTGTATACTTCATTCAGTATATTATATTAAATG
The DNA here is from genome assembly GCA_030762935.1 of Hymenopus coronatus. NCBI lineage: Eukaryota > Metazoa > Arthropoda > Insecta > Mantodea > Hymenopodidae > Hymenopus > Hymenopus coronatus. The sequence goes on from CM060898.1 coordinate 90,386,856, forward strand.
AATCGACTGCACGGACTCAAGAAGCGGTTCGATTCTTCCTCCCCTACAAAGGTTTATTTTCAGGTTTTCTCCGAGCTTAAAGCTGGCAAATGTCGAGAAGCAGTTATATTAAACTTATGCCTGGAACGTTTCTTTCTAAAATTTCCTTGCCCAGTTAACATTTCATGTGACATTAGTATTCACTGGATAGTGCTATTTGTAATATAAACGGTCGTTAAATACTGTTGAACACTTTTATTTAGGTCAGGACCTCTCACGCGTGCTAACCGAGAAACTAAAGTGCTGTGCACCGTGCATCGGTCCCACCCAACTTGGCTCGGACATTTTGCAATGTGGTAGAAACAACGGGAAAATAAAAAGAAGAGGAAAACTGCTGGAGCAGGTGAAACAAACCTAACTAGAGAGAAAGAGCTATTGGCTAAAATCAAGGATTAGGGTTTACACTATATTTAACCTAACAAAGTACATGCACCCTGGAAAACCCTGATTTAGGGTCTCCCTAAACAGCAGCATTTCTGTAAGGAGGGGGCGCATCGTGTGGTTAAGAGCTCTCCCAGAACATAATGCAAATTATTACAACAAGGAAAAAATACTAAAAAGTTTATAATTGAGTGATTTATAGTAAAAACTTCTAGTATTTTTACATACATTTAAAAAGAAGCTACTTAGGTAAAAAGAGCACCCTTGTAAAAAGTGGAACTATCAACTTCCTCTCTGCATATATTTTATTTAAAATATAAACTCCATCTTGCAATGTTTTTATCCACCTTTCTGTTTAGAGGACGATGGCGTATATAACCTCGACTGTTGACTCTTGTACTCAAGTATAGGGTGTTTCATTGCTTGGTTCCACTTGAGGAGAAAAATCATCATTCAGTCTCTTCTTCTCACTAATGAAAGCTCAAATCACACAAAAAAGCAAACATAACTGTCATATAATAACAGAATGGCATGTCGTATCAGATTTGGAAAGTAGGTAACATATTTATATTTTATATACCATACGCAAAGCAATTTTGCTAATTTTTTTGCAGTTTTTTAAACTTTATTTGAGGTTTATTATGTTGCAGTTGTATTTTGTTAATATTATACTTGGTGAGGAGGGTACACACGACCCCGCACCCCCTCTAGATCCGACCAAGCTAAACAGCTTGTTTTCTAGCGGTGACTACGCGTTTTGAGAATGTTCTTCCATTTGCAAAATTATCTACACGAAAAGCTATTCTGTTAAACATGGAAACAACACGAAATGTTGCTTTGTGTGTTTGCAAGAGCAATAACTGTTTATAAACCATTTGGGGATATTTTAAATATGCCTAATGTATTCTAACTTCAAAAGTAAGGGTCTAAATTATTTTAAATGTTCACTTTAATGCACTTATATGTAACTTCCACAGATATTACTGCTAATGAATAACACATGTGATTGCTAATTGGAAAGCACTTAGTTTTATCTATATTATTATTAGGTTGAACATGTTCCAATAATGCTGTTTAAATTAGGTTTGGCAAACTTGTCGAACTTATCGCTTCACATACGTGTTAATTCTGATGCTTTCTTTGAACTGGTAGAGTTACAGTATAATCCTAAGCTCCATGTAAAATAACATAAGAGGGTTATATTAATTTTCACTTTTAATTGTAACGTAAATTAAGCTTAACTGTTGGAATTAAGTATAACTGGGGATATTAAGCATGACAGTTGAACATTTATACGAATTAAGTAGCTCAGTGGATTTTTCAGAGCTGTATTTGACCAAAATATATACACTTCTCAGGCAGCTTTTGATAATTTGATTCCTAAATGCCTAAATCACATTCACTTTGTTTCAATCTATCTTAGCCATTACTAAACGATCTTTCTTCTCCTTTTCTCGGTTACATTTGGGACAAACTCGTTCTGGAGTTAGCCTCAGGGAGCGTTCTTAACCTGCCCATTTCTGATCTAGATATAAGCCTATACTGCAACTCGTTTGTACTGAGATTCATTTAAGAAACCCGTTCCTTGAGGGCTTGTTCATTAAAGAAACTCGTTCCTTGAATACGATGTAGTTAAAAAAAAGAATGTGACTTTTGTCAAAAAGTCACTTTTTCTGTACTCTGGATGACCAGTTATAGAGATGATGAATTTAATTATCATTTCATGAAGAACTGTGAGACCTTAAAATTCTGGTTAAGTATTGCCTGGTTTATTACCTTTAAAATTAGTATTTGTTACTTTCTTGTCACTTCCCTACTATCATTTATTTGTATACAGGGTCTACAAACTGTTCTTAAGATGTTCTTTTCCATCTAACATCCTTCATGTTAGTCAGATAAACATTTCCAGAAATGCCATTCCGTCGAAAGCGCAAGAGGATAAAGGAAACCGAATCTATAGTTAGATATTTAAAAAGAATGCTTGCCTTGAAATTCCATACTCTTTCCATGACATCGCGAGGAACAACAAAACAGCGACAGATTTTCTAAAAAAAATTCAAAATATTGAAAAATTCAAAGCAATGAAACGGATGACTCGGAAATGACTGATACCACAAAACGTTATTTGAAGTAAACGGTTGTTTTAAACGGCTATACATTTTTGAGTAGTACTTTGTAATTTTAACTTTCTTTACCACGTACAATGTAGATACTTCATAGTAAAGAGAGAAGGTACTGTATTCAACCCAACAATTCGGCACCGAGGTTTCATCGGAAAAATATGTTTCGAGACACCCAGAATCAAAAAAAAATTTTTTTTTTTAGACATATGTACGCATGTGTGTGTGTGTGTGTGTGTGTGTGTGTGTGTGTGTGTGTGAGTGAAATAAAAAGCAAAAAGTCACCAAACTGGATATTTAAGTCCAGGGTCTTCCAAAGATGCAACACGAAGATTTTCAAGAAAATTCCCCCACCCCAAACATCCTTTTACATGGAAAAAATTCGAAAATTTTATTTTTTCCCAAAATGACTACAGATGTTGACTAAAATACCTTGTGTTTAAGATATTTTCATGACAAATGAATGCTCTGGAAATAGCTTCTGAATACTCTACTTCTGGATGACTTTTGCATAAATGGTAAACCGTAAGTTGGACAAAAGCTTACTACACAAAGTATAGATTTCATGAAAGCACAGAACTTATGTCATACTTATTTGTGGAATTAACCATTTCCAATATGCTCCTAGTCATTGTGTAAATTTTTCAATATTTAAACTTTTCTCAAACGTGAAATCGTCATAGTATTCACTCCAGACCGTATACAGAGAACCAAATTTCACTGTCATCACATAGCGAGCATTTAAGATTTTACTATTGCTTTGGTTTAGTGTATTAGCTTATTTCCCTTCTACTTACAAGGGACTAAGTAACAAGATGTTTCTATTAACGTTTATCTTAATTAGCAAAAGTTTTTGAAAGAGTAGTTTGTTGGAGAATAGGAAGAAACATTCAGGTGAATGTAATACATAAGATTTTTCACTTTGTGTTTATTCATCAGTTATATAAAATTATACTAATCTCCTACCGAATGAGGACTTCATAGGTTATTCCCCGAATTTGTCATTTAAAGTCCTTGTTATATGGTTAATATCTTTAGAGCCATTTTTGAGGTACTCAAACATTTCGAATAATGTTACTATAATGGGTAGTTTGAGGTAGCGATTTTCTTGAAAAGTTCGTGTCACTCTTTTGTAAGATATTGCGCAAGCCTGGTGTTTATACGATCTTCGGTTTTGAGTTATGCCGTTCAAAGGCGCACAAACACCAAAACCCGGTGAAATCTGAGTATCGAGTTTTTAATGACGTGCAATACTTCTCTACCTATCAGGTAAGTGTAGAGAAAGTAAAAATGTTACTACGTAACAGCAACCCAGTGTAAAATGCCTTCAGATCGAAAAAAAAAAGAATTTACACGAATATGTACATAGTGCATAGAGAAGGTGTTGTAGTGCACACAAAAATTCGATATTAAGATTTCACCGGAAATACATGTTTTGGGCCTCCCTGAATTAAAAAAAAAAAAAAAAAAAAATTAGTGTGCGTGCGAGCGCTTGCGCGTATGTGTGTATGTGGACAGCATAGCTCAAAAACGAGAGGACCGTTAAATACCAAACTTGGTACTTAAGTTTGGTATCTTCCAAGGATGCGTCAGGAAGATTTTCAAGAAAATCCCTCCACCCCAAACTACCCTTTACATGGAAAAATGTTCGAAAAATTTTATTTATTAAAAATGGCTCTAACGATTTTGATTAAAATCTCTTATATTTAAGATATTTACATACCAAATAACATGTTTATCTTGAATTATCTGGGGGAATAGCCTCTAAATACCTCTATTCTGGATGATTTTAATTGCTTTTTGCTAACTGGTAAACCGTAAGAGATAGACGAAAACTTACTAAACAAAAATATAGATCACGATAAGACACACGATGTATGACATATACATTTATTTTTTCGTGGAGTTGGCCGTTTTCGAGACATTCCTTCTTATTGATTTCAGTTTTAAAATAAAACATTTCTCATACGAGAACTTGTCAACGTTTGGCCACGCAAAGGAACTGATTTCAGTCCCATAGCAACCACATTTTAAAACATTTGACTGTCGGTTTAGCCTAGTATATTTCCTTATTTCCTTTCTACTAATAAAAGAGCTAAATAATAATACCGTTTCTGCTAATGTTCTAGCATTAAATAGATAGAAGAATAAGCTTATTAACAATAATTTGTTACAGAGACGTAGAGAAAGCCCGGACGGAGCACTTTTTTTTTTTTTAATTTTACAAACCAGTTACATCCAAGTTTCCAAAAATAGGTACTATGTTCTCTGCACCACCATGCATTAAAAGGTAGCCCTGGAAACACGACTTTGTCTACCTCAGGCAGAGAGGAACTTTGAACAGAGAGCATCTGTTCTCTGTTCATTGTTTGCGTCGGGCTGGTATCTGATGCACCGGGCTCTTAAAACGAAGGCAGCTTTTGACCAGCGATATTTTACGGAAAAGCAGTTCCAGAAGGTGGTTCAAGTACCCTAACAACCTTCATTGAGAGTGCGTGGGACACATGTCCCGTTTTAAGGGGAGATTAAAGGTCCTGGACCGGCAATTTAAATTTACTATCTTCATAAGCCATTATCTCAAATTATTTAAGATATCAGACTGGAATGTTGATGTCATATAAGTGCTACGTCACAATCTATTTTTATACATTGTCTGCTCTCTATGTATCATACATACTTCTATTTTTACTGTCTCTAGCACGTATTCACATCAATATACACAGAGAAGGTATTGTATTCCATCTAAAATTCGATGTCGACATTGCACCGAAAAAACTGTTTTAAAAGAAAAAAAAAAGTCACGTGTGTCTGTGGACAGTATAGCTCAAAACCGAAAAAACCGTTAAAACCAAACTTGATATTTATGTTTAGTATCTTCCAAGAATGCGACTCGAGGATTTAAAAAAAAATAATAATAAAAAATAAAAAAACCAACACAAACTACCCTTCACATGGAAAAATTTTTTAAACTTTTGTTATTCTCAAAAATGCTCTAACAATTTTGATTAAATACCGTCTATTAAATATATTTGCATTAGAAATAAGATGTGTATTTTGAGTTTTTTGGGAATAGCAGCCTCTGAAGACCTCTTTGTTCTGGACGAGATTAGCATACTTTTGCATAAGTTAAATCATAAAAGATAAACAAAAACTTAATACACAAAAAAATGCAGATCTCGTTAAAACGCGCGATTTTTGTCATAAGTTTTTTTATAGAGTTAATCGTTTTAGAGATATTACTTATTAGTTTCATTTTAAACTACCTAACGTTCCTCAAACGGCATCATGCAAAGTGAACAGAACCTCAATTGTTTCACACAGAGACTAGCTTTTAAAATATATTTGACTATCGCTTTAGCCTACTCTTACAAAGAAGAAAGTAATACGAGCAATTGTGCTAATGTTTATGTGGTTAGCACAACGTAGATACAAGAATAATCTTTTGTGTACAAGTTATGTAGATTCAAGAATAATCCGAGTGTTTGTGAGGGGCGGGGGCAGCATATCTCGAAAACTAAAAGTCGATTAAATACTAAACTTGGTATTTAAGTCCAAGGATGCGTCTCAAAGTATTTTCAAGAAAGTCCTCTACTCCCAGCTACCCTTTACAATGGAACATTTTTCGAAAATGTTAATTTTCTCGAAAATGACTAACGATTTTGATTAAAATGCTAAATGTTTAAAATCTTTTCATGACAAACGAAAGGTATATTTTGAATTTTCCAGGAATAACCTCTGAAGACCTTTTCATACAGAATGACTTTTATATAACGGGCAAACCGTTAGAGATGACAAAAACTTACTACACAGAACATGCAGATCTCATTAATACTCAACATTTATGTTTATATACATTTTTTGTAAAGTTAACCGTTCAAGCGGGAAGTCAACTTTCGTTTTATCTCTTTTGTTTTATTCCTGGCAATGCCAAAGAGAACCGAATTTCAATTGCGTCACATAGCGACAGCGTTTAAAAGATTTGATGATCGCTTTGAATTCCCGTACAAGGAAGCAAATAATGCGTCCACTTCTGCTTATGTTTATCTCGATTAGCATGGTGCAGATAAAAGAATAATCTTGTGGAATAGCTAGAGAAAGTCATGTGAATGGAACGCATCAGATCTGTATTCCATTTCTTCTACTCTTTATCTAAGTAACTGTAAAAGCATGCCAGATGGAACCTGCTTAAGAAGCGACGCCTGAAGGAGAGAGTGTATTGATAATTCTGCACATAACTGAACTTTTAGACTGTTTTGCTGGTTTCAATTGTATCTGTGGAGCTAGTTTTCGCCTATCTTGTGCCACAGATCTGTTTCTGAAGCTCGTGCACCTGCTCGCCGCGCCTCTGGCTATGGTTTCGACTCCTGAGGAGGCATGTTCTTCCAGTTCCAGATCACATGCAGTCACTCGTCCTACACGTATAACTGGAAGTCAGGTTCGAACCGCGTGGGGTAAGCAAGTTGACAAAGCGGTTCCTTCCCTCCCACATATCGATCGTGACTCAAGCTTATCGATCCTAGTTGATAAACACACCTGCCTCTTGTGTTGTGCGTCATTCTCGACCCTCGCCGGGCAAGTCTTCTGCTGCTGCAGGTTTTACTTCTTTTCTGCAAAGCATAACTCGTGACAGTCTAATTAATTGAATGTGCTGTCGTCCACTTTTCAGTAGAACTAAAGTTCATGAGAGATCAGCGTAATTTTCTACTTTCTTTCTTGATTTATAGCGTTGTAACGAAGAGGAAAACAATCATAAGTTGTTTGGGGAATCCCCTTTATTGGTAAATGTATGTCGTCTTCTGTAAGTGTGGACCATTTAAGTTGACAGGTACATGCAATATTTCCAAAATTAAATGCTATAGAAAACAATTTCTTGATATTATGTGGAAAGTAATTACCATTAGTCATGTTTTATTTTGAGGACGTCGTGATGCTCATTTTAGGGTCACTTTAATTTTTACTTTCTCTAGCACATATGTACACCGTACATAGTACGTAGATAAGATATTATATTCCACCCCAAAATTCGATATTGAAATTTCATCAAAAATAATCGGTCTGGGTAGCACAGTTGGTTAGGCGCTGGCCTACTGTTCTCAAGGTCACGGGTTCAAACCCGGCCCTATGTCAGATTTACTGGCATGTAAACAAATACTCCTGCGGGACGAAATTCTGGAACATCGACGGAGCTGATATGATCCTTGCAATTGACAGCGTCATAACACATCATTTCTCCGAAAAGGTATGTTTTGAAAACCCCTGAATCCAAAAAATCAGAAAAAGGTCAGTGTGTGTGCCTGACACTCTGAGTGTGGAGAGCAAAACTCAAAAACAAAACGTCGTTAAATACCAAACTTGGTATTTAAGTTTAGTATCTCCCAAGGATACAACACGAATATTTTCAAGAAAATCACTCCACAGCAAACTATCCGTTACAAGATAACATTTTTGATGATTTTCATTTTCTCAAAAATGATTCTAACAGTTTTAATTAAATTACCTTATATTAAAGATATTTACATGACAAATACAATCTATTTTTGAAGTTTCTGGTAATAGCTTCTGAAGTCCCCGCCATTCTGAGTAACTTTTGCATCACTGGCAAACTTAGATCTCGTTAAAACGCACAAGTTGTGTTATATAGTTTCTTTTGTGGAGTTAATCATTGACGAAATATACCTTATTATTTATTTCAATTTTAAAATACTTAATTTTCTTATACGTTAAGTCGTCATATGTTTCATCTCTCTTTTGTTTTACTGCTGGTTATGCAAAGAGAAACGCATTTCAATCACAAAGCGACCAGTTGACTATCGCTTTAGCCTAGTATATTCCCTTATTTCCCTTCTACTTATAAGGAAGCAAATAATAATGCAATTCTGCTAATGCTTATCTCGATTAGCATGAAGTAGATAGAAAAATGTTTTGTAAAAGTAGTTCGTGCAGAATAGCAATAGAAATTCCGATGATTGTATCACACAGAATTTTGTGGTGTGTTATTCTGAAGCACCTTTAATGTGACATCTCACTTCCGTTAGCTGAACTGATAGGGAAGCCTGCAAAATGATAAAAGGTCTGTCGTCAGCAGGACCGAAGAAGCCTTATCATGTTACACCCTCTCAGCAAATGTCCAAGACGAAGTTAACGGATCCCGCCCGATGACTAATGCCAATTTAATCAAACGTTACATTTATTGGTCCATAAAACGTCGCCACTAAGTGGGACGGAACGAGGGCGTGTTAATTAATTTGAGTCCGCAGCTCTTTTGTTTGGAGATGAGGATTTGCGCGACGCTTCACTTGAAGAAACGGAATGATTTTCTCCTCTAGTAAGGCACGGTCAACAGTTGCGATGTTGCCCAGTCTCGCACTCAACTGTTTTCTCTTTGCTAATGCATACCGAAGAGAGCGAGCGAACGAGGGGTGGGGCTTCCATTGCACTGTTACGGAAATAAAAGGTCTTCTTACTGGACATTGTTTCAGACTTTTAATCATTTGCCAAAAGGTAGAAGCGAAGCGGAGAAAACAGGAATTTCTCTCTTGTTTCATAGTACAAACTTTAGTTATAGAGGCTTTAAAACGCTAGACAATATAAATCTACACGTTTTGTAATTACCAAAGTTTTTGTCATACTATACACACTTAAATGGCAAGTGACTTTCTTTATTTCTTTCTTTTTTTGTTTTTGTTTTTTTTTTTTGTTTCAAGCTTGTGAATTAAAATTCCTCTTTAAGATGATGCATGTGTGAAATTCAACCAACTATTGTGAAAAATTAAAAAAAAAAAAAAAAGTATATATATATATTACTGTATCTAATGTACATAATGTATAAAGAAGGTATTGTATTCCACACAAAAATTCCATACCGATATTTGTTTTAAGGTCCCCTGAGTTCAAAACTGTGTTTATAAAAGGTCTGTGTGGGGGAGGGCAACATAACTCAAAAACGAAAAGTTTTGTTTGGTATTTAAGTTCAGTATCTTCCAAGGCTGCGACTCTGATATTTTCAAGAAAATTTTCTCATTCTGACTACCTTTTACGTGAAACATTTTTCAAAAATTGTTATTTTCTCAAGCATGGCTCTAAAGAGTTTGATTAAAATAACATACGTGTAGGACATTTTTATGATTAAATGTATATCCTGAATTTTCTGGGAATAGCCTCTGAAGACCTCTTCATTCTGGATGATTTTTTGTATAACTGGTAAACTGTAGGAGATAGACAAACTCTACTGCACAAAAATATAGATCTCGGTAAAGCACACAATTTATATTATATACATTTTTGTTGGAGATTTGGTCGTTTACGAGATATTCGTTGTTGCTGGTTCCAACTTGAAACTTCGTTTCATCTCTCTTTTGTTTGCCCGCTGGCACTATAAAGCGAACTTTTAAATGTTCACAAAGCGAACAGCTATTAAAAGACTTGAATAACGCTTTAGCCTAGTGTATTCCCTTATTTCCCTTCTGCTTAGAAGGAAGCAAGTAATAAGACTATTTTTGCTAATGTTTATCTCGATTAGAATGATGTATACAACAGAATAATCTTTTGTGACAATAATTTGTTTGTAGAACATATAAAGAAAGTCATATAAATGGAACATCAGATTTTTTTGATAACATAATAGATGATCTAAAATTTAATAAAATGTATTGCGTTTCCCACTTGGCTCATTTTAACTATAAATAAATCATAAATGTAGAGGCCCATGCATATTAATAGACACGCTGAAATTTAAACTTTGTTTTCTTGCAAATATTTCTTCAAAAATGTTTCCAAATTCAGAATGCTCCGTGAGATGCAACTTTTTCTACTAATTTGTTTCAAAGTTACTATATAGTCTTTCAAGGGTGCATTAACGGAATTGACCATATACTTTTTAGAAATAATGTTCTAATTTTGAGAAATACATTATTAAATTTTGAAAAAGCATAAGTTTTGGGGAGTACAAAAAGTACTAGATTTTCTACAATAAGTTAATATGACAAATTGTTTATTTATTATTTTAATATAATATATTGTTTTATGTTTTGAATGGAGTTTAATTCCTGTAAACTTATTTACTGCAAAGTTTGAAACTTGATTAGAATATTTTTCAAAATGTATTGTATGGAGCTCTTTTGTTATAACAATTTCGACCATTTTTTAATTTAAATAACCACACTAGTTAAATTTTTGAAACATGCAACTGTTATTGTGTGTAACAAAAGATATCAATTTCAATAAAATAGTTGTATACTGTGTATTTTGCAAATAACAGAGGTGCATTATTTTACGAAAATCAAAAATTTCTATTTTTTTTCCATGTGAAGGTTAGAGAGTGGGGGATTTTCTTGAAAAGTTACATGTTACATCCTTGGGAGATACTGAATTTAAATATCAAGTTTGGTATTTAACGGACTTTTTGTTTTTGAGCTATGCTTTCGTCAGACACACACACACACTCACACAGACACACATGGACCTTTTTTTAAAAATTCGTTTTTTGGATTCAGGGCGTCCGGTAAAATCTCGGTATCGAATTTTTTGGTGCAATACAACTCCTTCTCTGTATACTATGTACATAGTACGTGTAGATAAAGTAACAAAAGAAGTTACATACTGCGAGAACAATAGGGTTTCATAAAACATTGAGAGGTTGTTCCCTGTTCTCTTATTCAGCGTATAACCATTCTTTTTGCGACTTCTAGCACAACATTTTGCAGATTTCTTGGTATGTTAGAAATTCCTTACGAGATAGAATACTTCAGTGGCTGTCGGCTTGTTGGATGTGTCAGGAAAACTCGTTCTTTAAGATAACCTAACAACCAAAAGTCGGTCGGATTGAGGTCTTGAGATCGAGGTGACCATTTGTTGGAAAGTGTCTACTGAAGACACGATCGCCGCAGATCTGGATAATTGTTTTGCATGGGTGTAGATACGAAGCACCTCAGCAACAGTCACGTCATTGATTACCTTTGGTCTTCAGGTCTTCCAGCAACAGAGCCAGTTCCTCAAACTACCTGATTAAATCCTCATAATTACAAATGGGACATGGCCTGCTCTCAAATTGTTTAAAGCATTCTAAATTTTCTCAGACCTTGAGAAAAACTCCCCTGCTTTCAAGTATTATAAAATCAGCGGCATTACGTCATTTGATGATAGAGCCATGATATGTAACTTACACATTTTTATAGCAGTGTGAATCAAATTACTAATGTTTTATTCAGTAAAACTGCGCCGATTGTAACGGCAAACTGAAAAAAAAAAAACAATAAAAGAAAAGCAAACCCCATTGCTTGACGAGTATGTAACTTCTTTTGCTTTCATCCTATCACATATATTATAGTATTTATAGCAGTTTTGAAAGATAGTATGTTATAGAATACAAATTCTAGGAGAAGCGTTAACGAGTGAAGTCGGAATGTTTGAAGAAATAAAACTCCATTAAATACCAGTTGCGCATATTACCATGTGCTCTCAAGAATTATGGAACATCCTCCAGTGATAACATGAACATTTTGCAAATTTGAGATATGTAGAACACATTAAAATATTTATCTAAATCCTTCTTCTGTTACAACAGAAACCATTTTGGATCATTTGTTGGCCAGGTGATATCTCACGCTAACTTCCAGTTAAGGTCTTAGAAATTTAATAATTTCTCTTACCTTTTAAAGAAACACTTTTACGCTGAAAATGGGGAATATGCAATTTAATTTATGTACCGTGCATTTAATCAACATAAGCACATTTTGTTAGAGAAAAGCTAATTAATGAAATTTTGGGCATCGGCTCTCAAATTAGTTATACTAAAATTACTTTCTAAATCGTGTTTATTCTGTAATTATTTATTTCTATTAATACTTTTTCAAGCTTTGACAGCTTGCCTTCTGGTTATGGTCTCGAAGTCCGTGCCTTGTAAACACGTAATATAAAAAGACGAAAAGAGCGGTAAATGTTGGAAAGCAGAAATATCCATTTAAAGAGATCTTGCATTCTCAGAGGTGCTTCTTTTGTTCTGCTCTCTGTTTATAACAGCCATCGCTTTGGTATGCCAAATGAAACGCGTTTTGTATTTTATATTGACGATGATTCATTCTGGAGAAACTCAGACAGAGGTAAGATAGGTAGTGCAAAAGTTTAGTCCATTTTAGGTATTCAAACTTATCCCTGACTTTTACATTTCATAGTGTCGTTTTAAACTTAAGAAGAAAATGTTTTAAGCTAACGTGTATCGATTCGAAGTAAAAACACGTAAAACTTAATGTAAACTGAATGGGGGTATACAGCATAGTATATATAGCATAATTTTTAAGGTAAATCCTCCAGACCATTATAGTTTTACTTTTAGGGGGGGGGGGACTTTGGAAAACTTTCAGCAGTGTGCTTCAATTAGCGACAGTTTGATTTTATTAAATATGTTATGATTTGAAATAAAACGCTTCAGTTTCATTTTTCTCGTGGAAATATTTACCTACATAACTTTTCATATCCGTATTTTTAAAAACTGGCTTTATTTGTGTTGTGTGTAAGACTTATTTTATAAATTGAAATTTTTAAGAAAGAAAAAGATCTGATGCATTGCATTCACATTTCTGTGCCTGTTCTGCACACAAACAATTCTTACAAAAGATTATTTTTCTATCTACATCATGCTAAACGAGATACACATTAACAAAATTAGTCTTACTACTTAGTTCCATACAAGCAGAAGGGAAATAAGGGATATACCAGACTAAAGCGATAGTCAAATCCTCTAAAAGCCGATCGATATGTGGATAATCGAAGTTCTGTTCGCTTTGCATCCAGAATGCAAAGAAAGAGATGATACGAAAATTGGCCCGTTTGAGAAGATGCGTAGTTTAAAATTGAAGCCAATAACGAGGAATATCCCGGAAACGGTCAACTCTGCAAGAAAAATTTATATGCCACAAATTGTGTGTAGTGAGGTCTGTATTTTTTGTGGAAAGTTTTTGTGTATCTCTTACGGTTTACCAGTTATGCAAAATTCAGCAAAATTCATCCAGAATGAACAGATCTTCAAAAGCTATTCTCAGAAAATTCAAGATATGCATTTTATTTGTAATGCAGTAAATATCTTTATTATACGGTATTTTAATCAAAATTGTTAAAGCCTTTCTGAAAAAAAAAGCAACATTTTCAAAAATTGTCGCATGTAGAGTATTTGGAGGTTGGGGGAAGATGCTAAATTTAAATACTGACTTTGTTATTAACTGTCATTTATTTTTGAGCTATGCTACCCTCGCACACACACGGACCTTTCTATAATTTTTTGGGGCTCAGGGGACCTTAAAACATATATTTCCGCTGAAATTTTGGTATCTAATTTTTGGGTGGAATACAATATTCCCTCCATATACCATGTACATAGTGCGCGTAAAATGAAAAAAAAATGCAACATGGTTATTTATCGATGCATTATAAATGAGATCTGATTAGAGAGCCTCGCCAAAATTACAACTCAAAGGATATTTTTATAAAAAGAAAACTTATAAGGAAAATTGAGTGTCCTAAGTTTTGCTGTTGCAGTACAGTGCATGCTTAAAAGGCAACTCAAATATTTAAATATGAGTAGCTGAAAAAATTATGCACTGTTAGTTTCTCTACTCCTTACCTATAGAAGGTACAAGAAGCACAAAAGTTTGCCACTTTGAAGTGTCCCGGAAAAAAAATTAAAAGAAAAGGTCTGTGTGTATGTATATGCGTGCGCGCATGTCAGTGTGTCCATGTATCTGTAAACATTATAATTAAAAAACGAAAAGTCGGTTAAATACCAAATGTGATATTCAACTTCAGCATTTTCCAAGGATGTGACACGAAGGTTTTAAAGAAACCCTCTCACGCACCAAACCCTTTACAGGGAACATTTTTCAAAATTTTGGTTTACTCAAAAATGGCTAACAATTTCGATTAAAATACCATATATTTAACATGTATTCATGACAAATGAAATGTAGATGTATTCTGATTTTTTGGGAATAACCTCTGAAGATTTCTTCATTATGGATGACTTTTTAAAACTAATAAATCGTAAGAGTTACACAAAAAGTTACCACCACACAAAAGGTTTGATCCTTATACCTTGTTTTTATCCAGTTAAACCATTACCAATATATTCCGTATTATTGGTTTCAATTGTAAAATACTTAATTTTCTCAAACGGAGAGTCGTCATTCGTTTTATAACTTTTTTGTTTCACTCCTGGCCATGTAAAGAGACCGAATTTCAATTGTCACATGGTGTCCAGCTTTTAAAATATTTCCCTTCTACTTAGAAGGAAGAAAGTATTAAGATCATTCCTCGATTTGCATGATGTAGATAAAAGAATAATCTTTTGGGTTTGCAGAACAGGTGAAGAGCCATGTGAATGGAATTCACCAAATTTCTTGTTAATGTGCGAATGAAATTTTTTCTCGACGTTAACAGCTCTTTCGGTCTTACTTAGAGGTGAGAATTCTCTATAGTAAGGTTAAAAAACCGCATTGTGCTAATTTTAAGGTCGATTTGGCACGTCATAAACTCACAGTCCGTAAGAAAAAGCTGGCAAAAGTTTTGACAGTTCTATCCATTAGTAGGTCAGTTCTCTCTATCGTTTGCTGCTGTGAAATGGGAAGGCGTTCCGGTCACTTTCTTTTTCAGTTGGTACTATCATAAACAATGTATCTCTTACCTTGGTATCCCATTGATACAGGGGAGGTAATAACAAATATTTATTTCATTCAAGAACAAACTCGGTGGTACTCAGTTGATTAACGCGAATTAATACATGTTTCATAAGGACGTAACCATGGTAAGGACGCATAGCGCTTGAGAATGCTTTGAATATCAGGCAATCATGGTTTGATCAGATTGTTATCAGGTATTTAGAACAAGTAATATCAGCCAACCAGTACAATGCTTTCTCCTTCATTTGTTTCGGGACATTCAAAGAAAATGGTAGGTATTAAAATGAAACCAACAACAAGGGATATCTCGGAAACGGTTGACTTTACAAAACATGTATTATAAATGATGTGTTTTAACGAGATTTATATTTTGTGTGGTAAAATTTTGCCACATACACATATATACAGGGTGTTTCAAAACGATACCAAACAAAGATGTGGGCCTTGTTGGCCATACCGTACGTGATACGTGAATATAATTTTCAGCTCTAAATTCAGCACATACAAAAACTGCCATAAAATCACCAATCGTACACAACCAAATGGCACGTGCCTGGCCCACTCCAAGAGAGATACCGCTTGGTAGCGAAGGTCACCTTAGTAATGGGAAACGTAGCATATGGGTTTTGTTATGTGTTTTGTATAACAAAACATGTGTTTTTTCGGTTGTTTACGTGGCGTATGACAACCGTTGTTCCTTGGCTGCCTAATCCCAAATGTGTGCGATATTTAAACACACATAAAACTTTAAATAGAAGAGTTTGAAAGTTGTGACATCAAGTTTCAGACAAGTCAAAGTGCAAGCTAATCGACTGCTGTCTTCGTTTGGTGTCGTTTTGAAACAGCCTGTATTTATGTATATATATTCGTAGAGTTGACATTTTCGAGTATTCCTTGTAATTGGTTTTAGTTTTAAAATACTTAAACTTTTCTCATACGGGAATTTGTCACGCCCTGGCCATAAAGAAACTAATTTCAATTACATGGCTACCAGCTTTTAAAAGATTTGACTATCGCTTTAGCTTAGTGTATTCCCTTATTTCTCTTCTTCTAACAAGGAAGCAAATAATAAGACAATTTCTGCTAATGTTTATCTTGATTGGCATGAAATAAATAGAAGAAGAAGAAGCTCTTTAACAATAATTTGTTACATAAATATAGAGAAAGTTATGTGAATGGAACGCATGCAGTTTTTTGTGTAATATTATTAAATACACTCGCACGCATTCACTCTCACATGCATACTTCCAGCATCTGTGGGGGGATAGGGAATGATTCTAGTTAAAAAAAAATCCCCGCCCCAGCGGGAATCGAACGCGGGACATCTGGGTGAGAAGCCAGAACGCTGACCATTCGATCACAGAGGTAGTCTGTAATGTAATGATCTCTCCCTGGCAGAGAACTTTTAGCGTAAGTCGTAATTCAGTTGTTTTAATGCTGAGTCAATAGATATCCGCCATTTGACTATAAATACATTCTTTAGTTTTATGTATGTATATAGTGACCCGATAGAATTGCATGCTAGTAGTTGCGGTGATAAAGAGAAGTAACATGTAGTCAAAAATCTAGGTTAGTAAAATAAGTGCTATATTTCTCGCAATTGAAAAATAAATTGGTCTGTAAATCTACTCTGCGTTTTTGAATAGCAAAAATAGTGCGTGTGCTACTTCAGGATGTAGTTTCTTTTGAAAGATATTTAATAGCCGCAATTTTGTCATTGTTCAGAATAGAAGACGTGCATTTTAAATTCCCATTGGCTTTATTTCTTGACGTTAATTGAGGGTATTCAGGGAGTAATTTCGTATCTTTGCCGGTAGTTAGCGCTAGAAGACATCAGTGTCTAAATCAATGGCTAATATCTGAATCAGCTATAGATTAGGGTTTTTAAATGTATTTCACAAAATACAGATTTAAAACAATTTGATTTACATTTACATGACTTTTTCTACTCTAAAATGTATTTCATGTTAACATCTGCAGACATATTTGCTTGTAATGACATGGAGCTTAACGAAACACAGTAGGCTTGAGCGAGTCGAACCTTCAAAGAGCTGGTAATCATTTTGAAATTTCGTTCTCTCTCTCCCTCTCTCTCTCTCTCTCTCTCTCTCTCTCTCTCTCTCTTTGTAGCTTAATGTGATAAGGGAAAACCCGAAAAAAATCTTAACAGGGTAACTCACTCCAAGCGAGATTCGAACTCGTTCTCCTCACGTGAACATCAGAAAGAAAAACAAATAACAACTACTCACGAGAAAAGCATACGCCTGAAAAAATTGAAACAAATAACTTACAATAACTCGGATATTATTAGTTTCACAAAAAATGTATTTGACATAAAGTATGTATTTTTTCAAGATCTACAGTTTTGGTGTAGTAAGTTTTTACGGTTACTGGGTACATAAAAGTCATCCTGAATATAGAGGACTTCAGAGAATATTTTCCCAGCGAATTCAAAGTGTATGTTTCATTTGTCATGATAATATCTTAAACATATGGTATTTTAACCAAAATTATCAGAGCTATTTTTGAGAAAATAAAAATTTTCGAAAAATATTGCTTGTGAAGAGTAGCTGGGGGTATAGCGGTTTTATTGAAAATCTTTGCGTCGCATCCTTCGAAGTTTGATCATCAAGGTAATTTTCGTTTTTGAGCTATACTATTCACGAATACACAAGGACGTTTTTCCAAAATACACCTATTTATGTATTTATTACTCAGGAATCCTCAAAACGTGTATTTTCGACGAAGCCTCGGTTTCGAACTTTTTGGTGGAATATATGTCCTCTATTTACGATGTACCTTTCTTTATTTTTCTATAGCTTATAAGAAGTATTGCTACTTCATATTAATCGGGATAAACTTGCAGAAATGGTTTTCATTGCATATTCGTTGTAGGTCCAAGGATGAAAGAGGAAATCGAATTGATATACCTGTAAATTTTTAAAGCGGTTTGCTTTGGAATTTTCCTTTTACAACATGATTTGTCACTGCCTATAAAATGTGCGGTAAATCATGTTGAAAATCTAGAACTGTCAACTGATCGTTTCAGTACAGTTCAATGACGTCACGCGGCTTCGGATTCCCCATATTTTTATAATGCTCTTTTCCTTGTTTCGTTAGAATTGTCTGAACATGTCTCTTAGGAAATGTATTTCCACGAACGACTTAGTTTTGCATGAAATTATCGTCATTATTGATGATATTCTTTCGTTTTTCAATTATGTATGAATCTTCGATCTGTTTTATAAACTGTTATTTTTGTTCAACTTAATATTTTCTTATATAGTAGTAATAACATTATAATAATAGTAATGCTAAGTAATAAATTTACTCTCTCTTATTTCCTTAAAACACTATGTAAACATTTTGACGTGTTCCATTCACAAGACTTCCTCTAGCTGTTCCACATATAAACCATTCCTACAAAAGATTATTCTTTTATCTACTTCATGCTAATAGAGACAAACATTAGCAGAATTGATCTTATTACTTACTTCTTTGTGAGTGGAATAGAAATAAAGGACACACTAGGCTAAAGAGAGAGAGTCACATCTTTTAAAAGCTGATCACTTTATGAAACAATAGCTCAGGTCGCTTTGCCTGGCCAGCAGTAAAACAAGTAAGACCATACGAAAGGAAGCTTCAGTTTGAGAAAAGGCAATGCAGTTTAAAACTATAACCAATAGCAAGGAATATCTATTAAAAAAAAAAAAAAAAAAAAAAAAAAAAAAAAAAAAGTTCAACTCTACAAGAAAAACGTATATGATATAAAGTACGTGTTTTAACGAGATCTACATTTCTCTGTAGTACTTCTGCAAAATTCACCAGAGTAAAGAGGTTTCAAGAGACTATTCCCAGAAATTTCATTGTATTTATCATATAGATATCTTTAATATACGGTATTTTAGTCAAATTCACCAGAAGAATTTTGCCGAATTTTGCTTAACTGCTATACTGTATGAGATAGACAAAAACTACTGCACAAAACATGTAGATTTCGACAAAACACACAATTTATGTTCTTTACATTTTTGCTGTGTAGGTAACCATTTCCGAGATATTCCCCTGTTATTGGTTTCAACTGTAAGTTACTTATACTTTTATCAGACAGGAAGTGTCCGGTTTTCTTTTGTTTTACTGCAATTTCTAAGAGAGTCGCATAACGACAGCTTTTAAAACATTTGACTATCGGTTTAACCTAGTATATTCCCTTAGTTCCCTTCTACTTATAAGGAACCAAGTAATAAGAACATTCTGCTAATGACTATCTCGATTAGCATGGCATAGAAGGAATAATCTTAGAAGTTTGTAGAACAGATAGAGAAAATTATGTGAGTGCAACGCATCAGATGTTTTTAAACAAGTATGATATGTTTACGTTTTAAACCAATGCGTTTAGACAATTAAAATGTATTGTTTAAATAACCATGTAAGCTATATTTATACTTTCTCTACGCGTACCATGTACACAGTGCATAGAGAAGATATTGTATTGCGCCCAAAAATTCGATACAAAACATGTATTTCAACGGAAATACATGTTTTGAGACCCCTGAATCCAAAAAATACTTTTTTTTAGAAAAATATCCGTGTGTGTCTGTTGGTCTGTATCTATCTGTGTGTGTAGGTGTGTGTGTGTGTGTCTATGGGCAGCATAGCTCAAAAACGAAAAAGTATGGTATTGCACCCAAAAATTCCACACAAAACATGTATTTCATTGGAAATACATGTTTTGAGACGCTGAATCCGAAAAAAAAAACTTTTTTAGGAAAATATCCGTGTGTGTCTGTTGGTCTGTCAATGTAGAGTGTGTGTGTGTGTGTGTGTGTGTGTGTGTGTGTGTGTGTGTATGTGTGTGTGTGTGTGTCTATGGGCAGCATAGCTCAAAAACGAAAAAGTATGGTATTGCACCAAAAATTCCACACAAAACATGTATTTCATTGGAAATACATGTTTTGAGACGCTGAATCAAAAAAAAAAAACTTTTTTAGAAAAATATCCGTGTGTCTGTTGGTCTGTCTATCTAGTGTGTGTGTGTGTGTGTGTATGTGTGTGTGTCTATGGGCAGCATAGCTCAAAAACGAAAATACCAAATCGTTATATACCAAACTTGGTATTTAAGTTTGGTATCTTCCAAGGATGCGACACGAGATTCCAAGAAAATTCCCTTTACATGGAAAAGATTTCGAAATTTTTTATTTTCTCAAAAATAGCACTAACAATTTTGATTAAAATCTCTTATATTTAAGATATTTATGCGACAAATAAAATGTATATCTTCAGTTTTCTGAGAATAGCCTCTGAAGACAGGTTTATTCTGGATAAATTTTTCGGAATTTTGCATAACTCGTAAACCATAAGAGATACCACACAAAAAATGTAGAGCTCATTAAAACACACAATTTATGTTTTATACATTCTTTCGGGTATTTGACCGTTTTTGAGATATTCGTTGTTATTAGTTTCAGCTTTAAAATACTTATGCTTTTCTCGTAGGAGAACTTGTCAACACCTGGACACGCAAAAAATCGGACTTCTATTCCGTAGCAGCAGCCACATTTTAAAGCATTCTACTGTTGGTCTAGCCCAGGGTATCCGCTTATTTCCCTTCTACCTATAAGGAAATAAGTATTAAAACCATTTCTGCTAACTTTTATCTGGATTAGCATGAAGTAGATAGAAGAATAAGCTTATTAATAATAATTTGTTACAGAGATGTAGAGAAAGTCATGTGATTGGAGCACATATTTTTAAAAATGCATTACATGGTTTACGTTTTAAAACAATCAATTGGACAATAAAATGTATTATTTAAATAACCATCCAAGCTAACATGACAAAAATAATAGTATGATTGTGTATAATAAGCAATATAAATTTCTTTAAGATCTCCTACAGAATGTGGATTTTCAAATTTTCACAGATGCACCAACTTACAAAAGCGGGCGCGGATTTTGTAACACTGCGCATAAAGAATGGGCATAAAGCGAACACGTGCCGTTACTGGCTGCGCGGTGTATGTCCCAAGTGGAAGGGGGAAAGTATTTGCTACCGCTTCTGAAGTAGCCCGAACAAAGAACGCCGAAACAGCAGCTACTGTACGTGTAACTTGGATGTCGGAAACTGCAATCCCTGCAAGCGATACAGATATGCTTTACTCACATCTGTCAGACAGTAGCGCTTTACTTATGAGCTCTAGGGAACGAGCAGAGAAACTGAAAGTTGTCGATCTCCTTTCAAACATGTTTTTCACTAAAGGAATGCTCGGGCGCAATTAGCGGTATCCATGAGAAAATATTCTGGATCTGGAGTCAGGATGTGAGTGCACAGCGACGCAAAGGGAGCACAGATGCAAGAATCGTCAATTGAATTTAGATTAGTAGTGAGGCATTTCAGTTGTCGGTATTTTTACTTTCTCTATACGCACTATGTACATACTGTATAGAGAAGGTATTGCACTCCACCAAAAAATTCGATACCGAGATTTCACTGGAAATATATGTTTTAGGGTCCCCTGTATCCAAAAAAAGCATTTTGAGAAAAAGGTCTGTGTGTGTGTGTGTGTGTGTGTGACCACGATAACTCAAAAACGGTAAAATACCAAACTTGGTATTTAAGTTTAGTATCTTCCTGGGATGCGACACGAAGATTTTGAGAAACATTCCCCACCGCAAACTACCCTTTACATGGAAATTTTTTCGAAAATTTGGATTTTCTAAAAAATGGCTGTAACGATTTTGATTAAAATATCGTATATTAAAGATATTTACCTAACAAGCGTAAAATGTATATCTTGAATTTTCTGGGAATAGTCTCTGAAGAGTAGTTTATTCTGGATGAATTTTGCTGAATTTTGGATAACTGATAAACCGTAAGAGATGGACAAAAACTTACTACACAAAAAATGTAGAGCACATTAAAGCACACAATTTATGTTATTTACGTTTTTTTCGTGGAGTTCGTCGTTTTTGAGACATTCCTTATTTTTGGTTCCTGCTATGAAAAACGTATACTTTTCTCATACAGGAACTTGTCAACTCCTATCCATATAAACAAAGGAACTTCATTGACATAGCAACCAGCTTTTGGCTATCACTTTAACCTATGGTACTTCCTTATTTCACTTCTATTTACAAGAAAGCAAGTAATAAGACTATTTCTGCTAATTTTTTCTGATTAGCATAAAGTAAGTACAAGTATAAGCTTTTTAAGAATAATTTGTTGCAGGGATACAGAGAAATTCATGAGAATGATACACATCAGATTTTTACTTTCTCTGTGCGCACTATGTACATAATGTATAGAGAAGGTATTGCACTCCACCAAAAAATTCAATACCGAGATTTCACCGGAAGTATATGTTTTAGAGTCCCCTGTATCCAAAAAAAGTATTTCCAGAGAAAGGTCCGTGTGTCAGTGTGTCCGTGTGTCTGTGAACACGATAACTCAAAAACGAAAAGTCGGTAAAATACCAAACTTGGTATTTAAGTTTAGTATCTTCCTGGGATGCGACACGAAGATTTTGAGAAAAATCCCCCACCGCAAACTACCCTTTACTTGGAAATTTTTTCGAAAATTTGGATTTTCTAAAAAATGGCTCTAACGATTTTGATTAAAATATCGTATATTAAAGATATTTACCTGAAAAATAAAATGTATATTTTGAATTTTCTTGGAATAGCCTCTGAAGAATAGTTTATTCTGGGTCAATTTTACGGAATTCTGCATAACTGCTAAACCGTAAGAAAAGGACAAAAACTTACCACACAACAAATGTAGAACACTTTAAAACACAAATTTATGTTATATACATTTTTTGTGGAGTTGATTGTCTTTTAGATATTCCTTGATTTTGGTTTCAGCTATAAAAAACATACTTTTCTCATACAGGACTTTGTGAACTCATGTCCATACAAACAAAGAAACTTCAGTCACATAGCAACCAGCTTTTGGCTATCACTTTAACCTATGGTAGTCCCTCATTTCGCTTCTACTTACAAGGAAGCAAGTAATAAGACTATTTGTGCTAATTTTTTCTCAATTAGCATGAAGTAAATAGAAGCATAAGCTTTTTAGCAATGATTTGTTGCAGAGAAGTAGAGAAAGTCATGTGAATGGAACACATCAGATTTTTAACGTAGTAGTGCCGCTTTCACAAGGCGTACTTATTAATGCTGTGAATGCTTTTGGCAGAGTAATGTCATTTAAAATATGCGTTTTGTAACCTGCATAAGCAGTGATTTATTGCAAAGAACGGGCGACTAAGCAATAGTTAGTTGTCTTCCGTATTTTCCGTAAGTTTTTTTTTTTTTTTTTTTTTTGCCAAAAACACTAAGAAAATAAATAAACATATTAACCATAGAGAATCCCAGTATTTCTAACTCAGTATTTACTGTTTTCCTGAGTTATGGATACCAGTTTAACGCATCATTCTAATATTTTTTTTTCTTTTTCTATACGTACTATATAAAAGTTTATAAAGAAGGTATTGTATTCCACCCAAAAAATTGATAGTGACATTTCACCGGAAATACATCTTTTGAGCATTTTTTTAAGAAAAGGTCCGTGTGCATGTGTGTCTGTGGGCAGCATAGTTCAAAAACAAAGTGACCGTTAAATACTAAACTTTACATTTAAGTTTATTTTCCAAGAATACGACGCGAAGATTTCAAAGAAAATCTACCCGCCCCACACTACCAAAGGGGAAAAAATTGGAAAATTTAATTTTCTCTAAATGGCTCCAACGAGTTGATTAAAATACCTCATATTAAAGATATTTACATCACAAATAAAATGTATACCTTGAATTTTCTGGAAATATTCTTTGAGGATACACAAAAACTTAACCACAGAAAAAGTACATCTCGTTAAAACATAAGTTATGTAATATACATTATTTTAAAGTTGATCGTTCCCGTGATATTTCTTGTTATTGGTTTGAAATATAAAATACTTAAAATTTTCTTTAAGGGAATTTATCAAGTCCTTGCCACGCAAACAAACTAATTTGAATCACATTGCAACCACCTTTTAGAAGATTTGACTATCGTTTTAGCCTAGTGTATTAACGTATAAGGAACTAAGTAATAAGGCCATTTATGATAATGTTTCTCTCTATTAGCTAGAAATAAAAAATAGAATAAGCTCTGTAACAACAATTTGTTACAGAGATGTAGAGAAAGTCATATGAATGGAATACATCGGAGTTTTTAGAACTAGATTCATTGACAGTTGAACAACTGAATAATTAATAACGAAAGGTTTTACGCCACAAAAAAAAAGTATTTGAAATAAATTGTATGTTTTAAAAACGTACTTTATGAAGAGCTTTTCCTTTCAAATAACATGGCTTCAGAGGCTATTCCCATAAAATTTAAGGTGTACGTTTTACAGCCTGTTAATAGGAAATGTATACATCCCTCGCTCATTATATTTTATGACGATAGAAATCGGCTTTCCTGAAACAAATTCAAAGCGTACTTTTTAGATAATGGCCATGTCCTTTGCTGTAAGTTAGCGTGACTTGTGTTTCAGTCTTGGAGTCCGTTAGAACCACCTACTAATGAGGTAATTAAAAGCAAGCTTTTCTGACTTCCCGGAATACGCGTAATGAGTGTTGCAAACGATCACGGCGCTAGTGTTGGATTGAAGCGATCCGAAATTACTTTACAGAAAATGCATAATACAAGTGAGAGACAATGATGAAAATTTTATTTTCTCTAGCAAGTATGTACAATGTACATAGTAGCTAGAAAAGGTATTTTATTCCTTCATCGGAAATACATATATTGAAGAACCTCAAATAAAAACGTTTAAAAAAAAAAGATGTTTGTGTATGTGTTTGTGGACAGTATAACACAAACACGAAAAGTCGGTAAAACACCTAACTTGATATTTAAGTGTAGCATCTTCCAAGGATGCGACATGAAGATTTTCAAGAAAGTAAGGCTCCCGAACTACCCTTTACAGGGAACTGTTTTTGAAATTTGTGTAACTTTAATTTTCTGGCAATAGTCTCTAAGACCTCTTCATTCTGAGTGAATGTTGTTTAACTGGTAAACCGTAATAGATGGACAAAAACTTATTACACAAAAAATCTAGATCTCGTCAGAAGGCACAATTTATGCAATTTATATTTTTGTTGTGGAACTAACCGTTTCCGAGATATTCCTTTTTATTTGTTTAAATTTTAAAATACATATACTTTTCTCAAACAGGAAGTCATCCGTGTTTTTTTTTTATTTTACTTCTGGCCATGCAAAGAAGCGAATTTAAAGGAAAATCGCATAGAGACAGCTTTTAAAATATTTGATTATCGTTTTAGCATAATGTATTTTTTTAGTTCCCCTCTAATTATGCGGAACTAAGTAAAACAGCATTCTGCTAATGCTGATCTCGATTAACATGGTGTAGAAAGAAGAATGGTCTTTTGTAAGAAATTGTTTATAGAACAGTTAGAGAAAATCATATGAGTGTAAACACATTCAATTTCTAGTAGTTTAAGTTTTAATTTATGTTTCATAAAGTATTACTTTTAATGTTCGGATCCAACAGAACAATTTTATAATTATAAAATATTTGGAGATACTTCAATGAGGCACAACATTAAATTCACTGTTTTAAAATTGACTCATTTACTGAGTATTTCAAAGTTATATTTATAACCTAGAAAGACGACTAAAAGACGTGCAACTCAGTTTTAATGAACTAATTTTAAGGGCAATTTTAATTTAGTAGTGCATACTTTTATTGTGTTAGTGCATATTGCATGCATATTTTGAGTATTTTAGTGCATATAATTCCTAGGTCTACCTACTTCTTTCTCTATCACATATTAGTGGTAAGTAGAGAAAGTGTTCTACTCTACCCTAAAACGAGTTACTGCTAGGAAATAGTTTTATATTTTACGTAATTTTGAATTAATATAAGCAGCATGTTTTGTGTACGGATAGGTATGGAACTGTGTTCTGTGAATTAAATTATTAAAGCTCAAGAGCGACATATTCGTTAAAATCACTGTGTTTCTTATTTTATTTGCTTTAATATATTTTACACCATATATTATATTGTAAAACTGCTTGTATATCAGAAGCAGCTACAGAAAATCTTTAAGTCTATAAATGTCTGTAAATTTGAGGTTTTGATGAACCTCGTTACTTACAACATCCCGATAGCTGTCACAACCTTGACCGAGTTATGGCAGAACAGGGTGGAGCCAAGTGTCACACTTGTAAATTTGAGTACTAGGACAATACCGCGCACTGTCATTGCGATTTATGCAGACTCACTTGTACCTTGTGAACTCTCGATGCCTTATATAGGTGGTAGACTCAAGGGAGCGGACTGAATGAAAGCGAATCAAGTTTCTTCATACATTCGAACATGTTAAGTCCTATACTTGATTGGATATAGTAGCTACCATATTTAAGTCTGAAGTTTTGATAAAAGGTACTTCTCTACGTGTGTTTGAGAAGGGTTGAGAAGGTGGGAAAAGTTTCTCCAGCCCAAATTATTCCGTATCTTCCCCAGAATTTGGAAATATAAATGACAATGTGAATGTGTGTGATCTAATGTAAAAATCTGATGTGTTCAGTTCATATCACTCTCTCTGCCTAATCTGAAACAAATTATCCTTACAAAACTTAATTCGTATATCTATTGCATTCTAATCAAGATAAGCATTAAAAGTAGTCCTAATTATCAGAGGCAAGATTTTGTGTTGAAATTATTTTAAAAATTTGTATTAATAACTTTAGTTAGTACTGTTTGTGCTGAATATTCGACATAAATTTGCATTCATTTCGTGCTATTTTTCGAGTAGAATTAAAGAGACGTGACGAATGAAAATTTACAAGTAACTAAAGTAAGATTAATGTTAAAATTAATTATTTAAATCAATGTCATGGATAGAAATGAATATCAAATATCAACATCGCCAAACTGCTACATCTATTCACACGCTGTCTTCACATGCTCTAGTTGTTCTGCAAACACACTTTTCTTTAAAAAAAGTTACTCATTTATCTACATCATGATAAATATTCTCAGAATTATCTTATTGCTTGCTAAATTGAAGGAAAATAAGGGATTACACTAGACTGAAGCGATAGCCAAATCTTTGAAAAGCTGGTCGCTAAGTGAATCAATTGAATTTCGATTATATTTGCTTGCTAGGAGTAAACAAAAGAGAGACCAAAAGAAACATGTCTCCCGTTTGAGAAAATTTTAAAGATGAAACCATAACGGAATATCTCGAAAACGATGTACATATTATACAAAAATCATCTAGAATGAAAAGATCCTCAGAGACTATTCCCGGAAATTCAAGATATACATTTCGCTTGACATGAAAGTATCTGAAAATATGGCTTAAAAAAATTAGAGCCATTTTTGAGAAAATCGAACTTTTTGAAAAATATTCTATGTAAAAGGTAGTTGGGGTGCGAGAATTTTATTGAAAACCTTCTTGTCGTATCCTTTGAAAATATTGGTTTGCTGTTTAATCGACTTTTCGTTTATGAGCTGTGCAGCCCACAGACGCACACACGGACACGGTTCTAAGAAAGATTTTTTTTTGGATTCAAGGGGTCTCAAAACATATATTTTTAGGCTGGATATCTAAATTTTGGGTGAATGCAATACCTTCTCTATGTCTTCTTCTGGCTAGAGAAAGTAATACATGGTTAGTTGTAACAGAAAGGATGAAAAACTAAGGTATACATAGAAAAAATGACTAATATTCGTTGTCAATATGTGATATGACTAGCCAAAGGCATTGAAGGGATTTTTCGCTGAAAACGTGGTAAGACTCGATGTTTGCTTTCAATACTAAGAGTGCTATTACTATATCTAATTTATTACAGTGTCTACCATGGATTAGGTGTTCAGGAATAGCACAGTTCTTTGCAACAAAGAGTCAAATCGGAACAAATACAACTAGTTTGAAATCTTCCACTGCATTATTTAAATCACCGATACTTGTACTTTGTAACTAGTGTTTTTAGGCTCAAACCTGTTCCAAATCTTTCATTTTTATTATACCATAAGTTTCTTAGCTACAACTTGCAAATGTTGCAACATTTTAAATTGACTTTTAAACATTGGGATCCATGCGTTCTGCTTCCAAAATGTTCACAGTTGACTCTCAGCGAGTTAATTCGAGATAAAATAAGGTGAACTACGGAGTTTTCCTTAGATTGAAATTCTAATATTGGATCTGTTACCAACCTGAAGTTTTTCGAAGCAAGACTTTTTCTTTATTGTATCTTGTAAGTATTGTGAATATTAACGCTCTTTCCTTGAAATTCTAAGCATAGTTTTACGACTTCTCTTGCATGGTATGAAGACGCAAATATTAAAGTTTTATTTTTGTAACTTAAAAAAATGTACATTTTTCTATACCAAATAAAAAAAAAATCTGATGGTTCCAAACACATGACTTTTTCTTCCCGTTCCACATATAAACTATTCTTACAAAACATTATTTTATCTACATCATGGTAATAAATAAATATTAGCAGAATTGAACTTATTACTTATTTCTTTGTAAACAGAAGAGATATAAGGGAATATACTAGGTTAAAGCGATAATCAAATCTTTTAACTGCCGACCGCTATGTAAAACAGTAGAAGTTCAGTTCGATTTGCATGACCTGCAGTAAAACTAATACGAAACAAATGGAGGTTTCCTGTTTGAGAAGAAATAAGTAGTTTAAAATTGAAACGATAGCTAGGAATATCTTGAAAACGGAAAGACATATTTGCATATATTGTATTTTTTTAACGAGATCTACATTTTTTTGTGCAGTGAGATTCTGTCTATATATTACGGTTTATTAGTTTTGCAAAATTCATCCAGAATAAAAAGGTCTTCAGAGCCCAGTCATATAAAATTCACGCTGTACATTCTATTTGTGATGTAAATATCTTTAATATACATATGTATATATATATATATGTATATATATTTACACCGTATTTTAATCGAAATCGTTACAGCCATTTTTGTGAAAAACAAAATTTTCAAAATTTTTTTTTTTGTGTAAAAGGTATTTTGGGGAAGGGGGGATTTTCGTGAATATTATCGTGTCACGACCTTGCAAGATACTAAATATTAATACCAAGTTTGATATTAACGATCTTTTTATTTTTGAGCTATGCTGCTCATAGACACACGTATTTCTAAAAATGTTTTGGAATCAGGGGACCTCAAAACCTGTTTCGGATGAACTCTCGACATCGCCAGGTTGGGAGGAATACAATATCTTCTCTCACTACTATGTGTAAGTGCTAGAGAAAGCAAAACCTATACATTTCGGATATTTCTCATTTGTAGCTAAAATTTATTATTCTCAAAAGCATGAAAACTTATATAATTTCAAAGTTATGTTAATTGCATACAAAGCATTTTTGTTTCTCTAATTCAACAACTTTCTCATGTATCGTTAAAAACAAAAGCTCTTGCGACTGCCTCCGTAGTCGAGTGGTCAGCGAGCTGACTTCTCACCCAGATCCCGGGTTCGATTCCTGGCTGGGGCGGGGAATTATGTTTTAACCAGAAATATTCCCTGTCCCCCACAGAGGCTGGAAGCATGTATGTGAAAGTGAATGCGTGTGCGTGTGCGCGTGCGCGCGCGCGCTTGAGGAAAATAAAACGATTTAAACCCAACGCAAAACCTCTACAGACGAGTAGTTTCAAATGCAAAGCCCCTGTTATGACCTTCGATGTTAAAGGGGCTTATATAAATGAAACGATAAATAATAAAAACAAAAGTTCTTGCCAATGAATATTACTTATTTTTTGTAGGCCCAAGGTACTTTGTCTTTATTATTATTATTATTATTATTACTACTACTACTACCTACAATTATACAACACTTTTCAAGTGTTGGGTTCTTTGAAGCAAGTAAGTTAGTCTTAATCTGTTGTTGAAGCAGTATTTGTCTACTGTTCACTTAAATGAATTGTTATTTTGCGACCTAAGATTGTCAATCTTTTGTTTTACGTCATGATAGCTACATAGCTTCTGCATATTTTGAAGTTTCTTTCCGTGGTGTTTTGCACATTTGTAAATTGCAGTTCAGTCCAGGTTTTCAATAAACGTGATCAATTTGTTTGTGGGCACCTAGACAGCTGATACGGGGGCTTGTGCCGGGCCGGGCGACCTCGAGAACATACTGGGCTTCTTGCAATAAGCTGTCTGGTAAGTTCAGTTCACGTGCTCCGTGCAAGACGAGGAAGGGAAGTAGCTCCTTTAATTAACGCTTCACCTTGATGCAATTAGTGCTGTAAGTTACCAGGAGGTCGAGTGTTTTGACTTCCACCTTTCTCTCTTGAGAAAGTCATGTTGTGATGTAAGTACATGGGTGACGTTAATGTTATCTTATTCGTACAACACCAAAGTCTCCTCAAGTGTACTTGATAAGTGATATATTCCTCTTAAACTAACCCTTATACAGCCAGAATAAACAGCGACTCCCTGCGGTCGAGTGGTCAACATTCTGTCTACTCACCCAGATGTACCGGGTTCGATTCCCGGCTGGGGCGCATAGTTTTTCTTTAACTACGTACAATGATTCCCTGTCCCTCTGACTAAAATTATGCATGTGAGAGTGAATGTATTTAATAATAAATGCTTAAAAAACCTAGTGTTAATAAACCTTACAGTTTAGCAAGGAAATACCAACATCCAAATTAATTAAATTAGAAAAAATAAATCTAATGTGCTCCATTCATATGACTTTCTCTACATCTCTGCAACATTTTTTTTTTGTTTTTTTGTTTTTTTTTTGTTTTTTCTTTCTTTTTAGCTTAACGTCCTTTAACCTGATTGCTCATATCGGACGATGAATGAAATTGATGAAATAATGCTCAAATCATCTCGAGGTTCATGGAGCTTAAAGTTACTCGACATTCATCTTCTCAGGATAAGGGAAAACCCCGAAAAAAACCTTATCCAAGCAACTCACCCTAAGCGAGATTCGAACCCACTACGTTTTGAATGTTAAGCAGACACGCTATCACTACACTACCCAGGCGGGCTTAACAAATTATTGTTAAAAAGCTTATGCTTCTATTTACTTCATGCTAATCGAGAAAAAAATTAATAGTAGTAGTCTTATTACTTGCTTCCATGTAAGTAGAAGGGAAATATGGGAGTACCATAGGTTAAAGTGATAGTCAAAAGCTGGTTGCTAGGTGACTAAAGCTCCTTTGTTTCTATGAACAGGAGTTGACAAATTCCCGTATGAGAAAAGTATAAGTATTTTAAAGCTGAAATTAATAACAAGGAATATCTAGAAAACGGTCAGCTACGAAAAGAATATATTTAACATAAATTGGGTGTTTTAACGAGCTCTAATTTTCTATTAAGTAAGTTTTTGTTTATCTCTTACAGTTTACCAGCTATGCAAAATTTCACAAAATTAATCAGAATAAACATGTCTCCAGAGGCTATTCCCAGAACTTAAATACCAAGTTTGCTATTTAACGGTCTTTTCGCCTCAGCCATTTTTGAGAAAATACAAATTTCTAAAAATGTTCCATGTAAATTGTAGTTGGGAGTGGGGGAATTTTATTGAAAATATTTTTGTTGCATTCTTGGAAGATACTGAACTTAAATACAAAGTTTGGTATTTAACCGACTTTTCTTTTTTGAGTAATGTTGTCCACATTTATTCACATGGTTTTTTTTTTTCAAAAAAAAGTATTTTTTTTTGGATTCAGGGGGTCCTAAAAGATGTATTTCCGGTGAAATCTCGGTATCTGATTTTTGGGTAGAATACAATACCTTCCTTGCTTACACATGCTAGAGAAATCAAAACGGGACATTTTGGGTCTGAGAAGTTGTTCAGATATTCTCAAAAGTAATTTCGAAAGTAATTGTGGCGTTTTATGGTAACTACAGAGCTTACAAAGAGGCGACGCCATCTTTTTTTAATTGTTATTTTTTGCTTTTCTTCCCTGAGATTTCCTTTGGTTTTCTATTTGATTTTTGTTTTGCTTCTAATACCCACACAGATATACACATTTACAAACTCACAAACACCCATGCTCAAGGCGGGACTCGAACCCACGATCCCCTGCGCCAAGAAGCACCAAAGCGAGACACTTCAGCGAGCGCTGCCATAGGGGACCGGCCCATCTGGTAAAGTGGTAAACTCTGTTGTACGTGGAATGAACCTCTCTGCATTTCAATAAAATACGCGCGTCAGGCGTTTCGGGATTGAGATGGCAGACAATAACTGCGCGGAGGCGGCAGCCTCGTTGCTTACGCAATACAAACACGAGGGAGGGCCAAAGGAGGAGATGAGAGGTGGAGAGAAGAAAAAATGTTGACCGTTAGTAAACCTGGCGAGGGTCCAGCTTTGAACTAAGGCCAGCTCATGTTACCGCTTTCGGCTAATACGACATTTTATGTGCTGTATTGTTCTTTATTAGGATGATATTCAGTACGAATATCCACGCGTTCAATGGTAGCAGAAGTGCTTGTTCCAGAATTAAATGTTATCTTCCAAAACGATAAAATCTGAGTGTCCCATTCACATGATTACTTTATCTGTTCTTAACCTACTATTCGTATTTATATCGTGGTAATCGAAATAAACATCGGCAGATAGTCTTATTGCTTGTTTTTTACTTTCTCTAGCCCCGTATGTACAATGTACATAGGGATAAAGAAGCATTGTATTCCACCCAAAAATTCGATACCGAGATTTCACCGGAAATACATGTTTTAGGACCCCCTGTATCCATAAAAATCATTTTCAGAAAAAAGGTGTGTGTGTGTGTGTGTGTGTGTGTGTGTGTGTGTCCGTGTGTCTGTGAACACGATAACTCATAAACGAATAGTAGCTAAAATACCAAACTTGGTATTTAAGTTTAGTATCTTCCAGGGATGCGACACGAAGATTTTGAGAAAAATCCCCCCACCCCAAACTATCCTTTACATAGAACTTTTTTCGAACATTTTGATTTTCTTGAAATGGCTCTAACGATTTTGATTAAAATGTCGTATATTAAAGATATTTACCTGACAAATAAAATGTATATCTTGAATTTTTTGGGAATAGCTTCTGAAGACCTGTTTATTCTGGATGAATTTTGCTTAATTTGGCATCACTAGTAAGCCGTAAGAGATAGACAAAAACTTACTGTACAGAAAATGTAGGTTTTTCTAAAATACACAAGTTATGTCATATACATTTTTCTCGTGAAGCTTACCGTTTTCGAGGTACTCATTGCTAATAGTTTCAGCTGTAAAGTACCTATACTTTTCTCAGACGGGAGTGTCCGTTTTTCTTTTGTTCTACTCCTGGCCAAGAAAAGAAGTGATTTGTAATGACAATCGCGTAACGACAGCTTTTAAAACATTTGACTGTTGGTTTAGTTCCTACTTATACGGAACTAAGTAATAAGAACATTGTGCTAATGAGTACCTAAATTAGCAAGGTGCAGAAAGAAGAATTATCTTATGTAAGAAGATTGTAGAACAGCTAGAGAAAGTCATGTGAGTGTAACACATCAGATTTTTGTAAATAGGAGGGAAACAAAGGAATACAATAGGCTAAAGCGACTACAAAATCTCTTAAAAGCTGGGATTGAATTCCGTTCTCTTTCCTTTGCTAGGAGTAAGCCGAAAGAAATATGAAACAAATGAGAACTTATTTGAGACCAATTACAGGGAATATCTCGGAGACGGTTAGGACTACAAAAAATGCTGTAACGTGACATAAATTGTGTGTGTTAACGGGATCTACATATTTTGTGTAGTAAATTTTTGTCTCTCTTACGGTTTACTAATTATTAAAAAATCATTCAAAATAAAGAAGGCTTCAGGGGATTCCCAAAAAATTCAGGATATACTTTTTATTTGGCAGTAAAATCTTGACTATATGGTTATTGATTGAAAATCTAGGGCCATTTTTTAGAAAATCGAAAATTTCGAAAAAAATTATTTTATATAAAAGGTTGTTTGGGGTAGGGGATTTTCCTGAAATTCTCCGTGTCGTACCCTTGGAACAAGTTTGTTATTCAAGCGACTTTTCGTTTCTGAAATATGCTGTCTAAAAAAGTCTGCTTTTTTATTAGTCCGGAATCCTCAGAACATGTATTTTCGGGGAAATCTTGGTATGGAATTTTTGGATGGCATACAATACCTTTTCTACTTATGTAAATTGTGTATACGTGGTAGAGAAAGTA
Source organism: Hymenopus coronatus (assembly GCA_030762935.1). NCBI lineage: Eukaryota > Metazoa > Arthropoda > Insecta > Mantodea > Hymenopodidae > Hymenopus > Hymenopus coronatus. The sequence continues at coordinate 90,421,262 of CM060898.1, forward strand.
ATAACTGTAAACGTCATATTTTAAGTTCAAATTATATACATTCTTAATAAGACAAAAAAAAATTATCTATAGTAAAATAGATAACATTCTCCAGGTTCGAGCCTCTACTTCTAATTTCCTTAGGTCCGGTCGTACTAGAGGGATGACTGCGCAGTAGGGCGTGAGGTTCGCATTCTGGAGCTCTTGGGTTCAATCCCGTTGCGTCGGTCAATCTGACCACTGATGTTTTCATCATATCCTTGGGTCGGTAGGCAGATGCTAGGGTGATTAACGCTCTACTGAATTCCGTGTGTATAAATTTCTTCTTATGCCTCTATTTCGGGTTGTATGACCGGGCGAAGGCGGTTTGATAGTTACGACGGAAATATTTCTTCCGGGCGTTTGGTGGTACTATTGGACTCGTTTTCTTCCTCAGGGGTGTTTCGTATATTCCCAGGAACCCCAGGTTGCGGGTAGCTAAAGTAGAGCTAGCCAGCGACATGATTGGTATCATTATTGTTAAAACGCCTATTCTTCTATCTACTTCATGCTAATTGACATAAACTTGACATAAAATTGTTACCTTGTAAGTAGAAGAGAAATAAAAGAATACATAGCCTAAGCGATAGTTAAAGCTGGTTTCCATGTGGTTGAAATCCGTTTCTTTGCATTGCCAGGAGATGACAAATTCCCGTATGTTAAAATTTTAAGTATTTTAAAATTTACACCAATAATAAGGAATGGTCACCTCTACGTAAAGAATGCATATGACATAAATTGTGTGTTTTAACGAGATCTACATTTTTTGTGTAGTAAGATTTTGTCTATCTCTTACGGTTTATCAGTTATGCAAAATTCATCAAAATTCTTCCAGAAGGAAGAGCTCTTTAGAGGCTATTTCCAGAAAATTTAAAATATACAGTTTATTTGTATACGGTATTTTAATCAAAATCAAAGTTTTCGAAAATGTTTCCATTTAAAAAGTAGTTTGGGGTGGGGAATTTTCCTGAAAATCTTCGTATCGCATCCTTGAAAGGTAAACTTCAATATCTAAATACGGTTTGGTATTTTACCGACTTTTCGGTTTTGATTTAGCGTGTGCACAAACACGCTGACATACGACACACTTTTTTTTATAAAAATTATATTAATGCATACAGGTGACCCTAAAACGTGTATTTTTGGTGAAATCTCGGTATCGAATGTTTTAGTGGAGTACAATAAGTGCCTTCTTTACCTACGTGTCACATACTATGTAGAGAAAGTAAACATGGCTATCTTGGTAAGGGATGTCGAGTTTAGTTTTACGAAACCTAGCCATATCTATACCTTATGCGCTCACCATAAGATGAAGATATTGCCAGCAGATTTCCAGGGTATATAACAATCAAACTTGATATAGCGCAGTTAAGCTATAAATTCGTGTTATTTCTACTGCATTCGTAATCTGATGTTATGGGCAATCAAATGTTACAAGCGAAAATGACAATTACGTAAGGCATAATATTTTATTGCAAATTGTTATATTGTAATAAATAATAGTAAATTACTTTGCACATAATAAATTATCAATGTGTTTTGAGGAGGTTCAGTTTGGCAAAAAGACACCGTTTAAATACACATTTATCCCTTGTCAGGTCTTGCTACGTCTTGAAAAACCTTTTTCTATATTTTACTTTTTTACTTTGACCTATGGTACTCCCTTATTTCCTTTCTACTTACAAGGAAGTAAGTAATAATAACTATTTCTGCTATTTTTTTTTTTCTGGATTAACATGAAGTAAATAGGACAAGCTTTTTTTATAGCTTAACGTCCTTTAACCTGGTTGATCATATAGGACGATGAATGAAATATGTAAAATGATGCTCAAATAATGGAGCTTAAACTAACTGGGCATTCCTTTTCTCAGGATAAGAGAAAACCCCCAAAAAACCCGGGCTATTCACTCTAAGCGAGATTCGAACTCGTGACCTGTTGAACGTGAGGCAGTCACGCTACCAGTACCCACCCAGACGGGCAGACAAGTTTTCTTGTAAACTCTTGAATTGAAAAACAAATTTGATATTTTACAAGAGGCTTAATACATCTTAAAGCACTTGTAATAGCGATTAAGCAAACCTATTTGCGTTATAATTTTTAACACACCCAGAAATGCGTTAAACGATTAGCACTTCAGACACAGCTGCGAAGAGAAATGTGATACTAGCATTGCAAATAAACCATCTCCCAGTTCTGTAGCAGCATTGATTCCATAGAATATCTAAAGTCGGGAGGCAATGAGTGCTGGAGAGGCGGCTCCGCGTAGTCGAGAGGTCGCTATCTATGTCAGTAGGTGAGCCGGGTGGGAGAGAGTGTGTTACTTTCCTCCTTGCTAATTATCCACTGGCTCACACTTTGTCGGCTGCCGAGAGAGTGAACGTAAACCAAAAGTAAAGATTTGTGCATCCCCCAAGTGAAATACAGTAGTTTTCTCCTATCGCACCAACAGTAGATTCCAAAGTAGTTAATATTAGTTAACCTGGAAATAAATACAGTTCTTTCTTAAGTAATGAACAATACAGTTAAAAAATCTGATGAGTTCCATTCACATGACTTTCTCTACATCTCTGCAACAAACTATTTTTAAAAAGCTATTTACTTCAGTTTAATCGAGGAAAAAATAGCAGAAATAGTCTTATTACTTGCTTCCTTGTAAGTAGAAGGGAAATAAGGGAGTACTATAGGTTAAACTGATAATCAAAAGCTGGTTGCTATGTGACTGAAGTTCCTTTGTTTGTATGGACAACGCTGATGGGTAGAAAAGTTTTCTGAGTATTACATTTATATGTCTATATTTTTCCTTAGTGTAGTATTTAATCTACTTTTTCTATGCGAGGCAATACTTGGACACCGTTTTGACATACTATAACATTATTTAATTCGTAACAAAGTCAGTTTCAGTTCAACATTTTGTCTTATTAACATTTTTACATAAAAGTTTGTTATGTTTTTAAATAGATGCTTATTATTTTATCTTAAGCAGCAAATCGATGTGGTAAATATCACCTTCAATTACAATAATGGAATAATATACAATATCATACTCTGACACCTAATTCCTATACCAGAACATGTATCCAAATCTTTATCATTTATTTATATATTTAAAACACTTCTTACATCTATTATTTTTACAGAAAAATGTACCTAATCTTACCATCTTCATTTACCTATAAACCATGTTTTCCGATAAACCTGCTCACTCGCACCTGGTAGCTGTTGAATGGATAAGATTGTTTGCGGCTACACAACGGAAGGCATGGAGGTAAACCAAACTTAAGCGAAAGGAGCAGGACGTATTTATCTCACTGCACCGTTCGGGGAGCTATCACGCATTCATGTGCTCATGGCAGTCACAAACAAGCTTCTCTGTTTGGTTGTCTTGGAACGTGACATTGTTATCAGCGAAACAGAGCAGGACGTATTTACCTCAGCGCGTATTGTTCAGGGAGCTATCATACATTTGTGTATTCATGGCAGTCACAAACAAGTCTCTAATGGTTTTTTGCCTTGGAACATGCCATTACCTTGGACATGACTTGGTCCGGGGTCACACGAAGTTGCTGGATTGAGGTTCGCGCACACAAGAGTACAACTATGTGATGAAGTATGCATGGTCTATACAGCCTGTTTCGAAACTGTTGCAATTTCTGGCATTGCTCACTGCCTGGCCGCGCTCAGTTCCTGCTAGTAGATAAACCAGTGAACACTAAAAGAGAGCGCAGATTGAAATACGAAAGAGTAGGCGTTCGATACTGAACAAACTTGTGTATGATTAAGCATATTTTGAGTGACAGACGGAAAGCTTTTTCCTTCAATATAGTTTTCTTGTAATTCACTGCAATGAATTCTGAGTGAGTTTGGGTTTATGTTCATTGTCTTTTCAAAGCTCTGCACAATATTATCCTGAATGTTTGTATCAGGCTGTATTGTTTTATTTGTATGAGTACAAAACGTTTTATTTACTAATCATATACTGAAATTATTGCTTTATTGTGTTTCTTTATGAATTAGAATAATGTCAATACATGTGTAATGAGCTAGTATTGGAACAGACTATACCACAACGTGTGCTTGTTTACGCTACAAACCCCTTCCCACTACCCCTCTCTTTTACCCCTGACTGCTCTGTGTGTTCGTAACTGTATGTGCTTCGGAACCCAAAACTAAACTCTAGTTAGCAGCCGTCAGAATGAGTAAGTGAAGGAGAAATGCTTTATAACAAAACGAAGGAGGTGGGGTAAAGTCTCTATGTGAACATAGTTGAGAAGAGGTTGGGCTTCACTGCAGTGTAGGGAAGGCCACTCAAATGAGCAGCTCTAGCTCATTTTATTCAGGTAGACTAAGATGCACTACTGAACACCAAGTGAAATCTTATTCCATGATGATGGAATGTCATTTATGAACGGATATTAAATTGTTTATTTCTAAGAATTCGCAAAGCGAAAGCGGGAGATTTAAATTTGTATTTATGGTAATGCTAGCTGGAAACGATATCTTGTATTACTAAGCCCTTCTGATCTTTTATTTTCTCCTAACCAAATCTCCTTAGACATGTCTTCTTGTGGTAAAGCTTTTTATTCCTCTCTTCAATTGTTGACACCGACAAATATTAATTCAACTGCATCAGTTGTGAAAGCTAAGCTTAGAAGCGTCACGGCCGTTGAGCTGTTATGTCACAGGCCTATGATAGGATTACTTGGTCCACTGGTCAACAAAGCAACCGAGGAATGCCTAGAATTTTATCATAGTACGGTATAAGATGGATGCTACTGGAAACAGTTTATTATGGAGGTTATGCACGTTATGGATGAGCGAAGCCCTTCATAGCGCAATGGGCGATTACTTCCCAAATGAATAGAGCTATTACAAACTAGAGAAAGTATCTTCGCGGTTGGATTTGATTTCTCGTTTTGCAGCAACGATGGCGTGCAAACCTGTTCTCTGCTCTGGCACGATCTGATCACTGTTGCGTCTTTCTCAACATTTAGTGACATTTGGATACACGCTCGCCTTCGTCTCTTCATCTGGCCTCCTTTTGGGTACAGGGAGGCTAATAACTGCCATAAAAACATATACTCCAAGTTTCCCTTTTACGGCTTCAGATCAAGTTACAATGCATTCCTCCCACCTTCAGAAACCCAGAAGATTTTAATTGTCAGTAACTATAGAGCATTATTTACAGTTAACAACATTCGATATTTATCGCTTATTATGTTGAATATGCCGCTCTCACACGCTTTACTGCTTTTGACCAATATGTTTCATCCAATCATGGCTATTTATTCCAGCTTTTTATCACCTCCCAAGCAATGCTTTTTTATTGCTTCCCTAGCAGCTGTTAATTTGTTTGCGATGGTCATTTGTTTTCCCCATAGATATTCAAAGTTAACTTCATTAAAACAGCACAACACCAACTCAAAGAGCAACAGAAACAGCATATGAAAGCAGTCTGATCAATTAATTTAGTAGGTTAATAAACATTTTATTGCAGTTTTTTTTTTGTAATATTTATATACTTTCTTTTAGTCGTTAGAGAGACTATTAAACCCCACTGCGTATTTTATTTTCTATAGGTAAAAAATTATTCTGTTGAGAAACGCAGATATTTATCGATGAATGAACATAAACGATCCGTTGGTAATAATTAAATATGACATTTTAATTCGAATGCATATTTTTTTCTCTTCTGTCAGAAAGTGTTCTCGTTTCATACGTGATTTAATTTCTATATGAATTTCCAACAATTTAAACATCTTATATGGTTGATAACACATTTTACCAGTTTTGTTAATAAGCATACTATTTCAGCATTTGCAAATTATGCTGTATAGTTGCTTCTTTTACATCATATCTTATAAATACGATAAAGCAATAAATAGCTTACAATTTATCAGTGAATTCTGTTCTAATCTGGTCGTAGCCGTTCCCTCACCCTATCAAGGTTAAGCAGCTCCTGGAATTGAGCCTAGTAATATTAAATGTAGTTACATTTTATTGTTTAGTGTCTCTTAACACACAAAAAATGCAACCTACTAATTTACACAAAGGAGACCAGTTCTAAATATTAAGCTGTAAATAGTTTTAGAAATTCAGTCCGAAATATATCTGCAGATTCGAATTGTTCTCCTGTTGAAACTTCAGATAATTTATTGTATATAGCGAAGGCCTTGTTTTCATATGATCCCAAAAATAATAGCAGTGACAAAGCTAGGTTCCAGGGGTATGTCGCCCTCCGTGTAATTAGTAAAATGCCCGATTTAAAAGGATTATCGTGATAGGATAAACAATGTAATTTTATTACTTTTACTAAATTACTGACCGTAATCTATATTTACTACATTTAACAGAATTAAACTGTGTGGTTTAATGGTTACCACGCAAACTTCATATACCCAAGGTCGCGGATTCAAACCCGGCGGAGGATGGATTTTTTCGGGCGTAAAAATCCTTAGCATGGCTTCCTTCGGAAGTGTAGTAATGCCGGTGGTCCCGTGTCGTAGATTTACGGCGCGTAAAAGAACCTCAAGCCTGATAGAGAGACCTCTGAGCAAATTTAAGCGGTCTTTCACTCCCAGTATAGAATGGGACGCTGAGAACCATGGCAGTTAAAGAGCGTCCATAAATAAAATGTCATTTACATTTCCAGGAGTATATTCTATCTCTTCAATCCTAAAAATGGTTTTGATGATTTAAATAGTTCATGCTATGTCCTTAACTTTTTACTTTAGGTGTATATCGTGTCATACTTTTATTTCACCAACTACTTATGCGCGCTGCACTTTAAGGAATTTTTTAGTGCATAGATGCATACATATTAAAAACATCTGTTTGAATCATATTATAGTGGAACTGTGTTATAAACTACATTTATCCAGAAAACTAATTATATAACACTTAATTTATCAAGACCATCCAATTTGCTTTCCTTAAAAAAAATCTTCTCTTTAACAGTTCTAATTCATTTATTTCTTCATTCTTTACCGATTTAAATACAGGGTGGACATTAAAAAATAACAATTTAATAACTTACTTCATCCTAAGGATGTCAAAAGTTCTCTCGTATCCAGGTTACTGGCGCTAAGTGAGATTCGAACCCGCGACCTGTCGAATGTGAAGCAGACACGCTACCACCACCCAGCCGGCTTTCAGTTTATCTTAGTTTTCGTTTGGAGTTATTCGTTCACAGAAACGAGCACGTGTGTACATACAATGTACATAGAAGCTAGAGAAGGTATTGTATTCCACCCAAAAATCGATGTCAAGATTTCACCTGAAATATATGTTTTGAGATCCCCTGAGTAAAAAAAGAAAAATTTTACAAAAAGATCCGTGGTGTGGGTGTGGGTGCCTGAAGGCAACATAGCTCAAAAAGGACAAGTCGGTTAAATATCTAACTGGTATTTAAGTTTAGTATCTTCCAAGGGTGCGACACGAAGATTTTCAAGGAACTCCCCCCCAACTCCGACTACCCTTTTCTAAAAGTTTGATTTCCCCAAAAATAGCTGTAACGATTTTTATTCAAATGCCATATGTTTAATATATTTTCATGACAAACGAAATGCATATCTTCAATTTTTTTGGAATAGTCTGTGAAGAGCTCTTCATTCTCGATGAATTTTGTATAACTGGAAAATCGTAAGAGATAAAAAAAACTTATTACACAAAAATATAGATTTCATTAAAGTACACAATTAATGTCATATACAGTTTTGTTGTAGAGTTAACCGTTTTCGAGATATTCCAAGTTATTCGCTTCAATTTGATGCTACTTCGGGAGAGATTATCTTTCTTTTCATCTCTCTTTTGTTTACTCCTGAGCAAGCAAAGAGAACTGAATTTAAATTGTTTCACTTAGCGAATAGCTTTTAAAAGATTTAACTATCACTTTAGCCTGGTGTAGTCCATGAAGCAAGTAATAAGACCAATTCTGCTAATGTTTATCTTGATTAGCATGATGTAGATAAAAGAATAATCTTTTATAAGAAAAGTTTGTATATGGATCAACTAGAGAAAGTCATGTGAATGGAACATATAAGATTTTTTAATTTAGAGGGCCTCAAAACATGTATTTTATACTACTTTTTATAATGGAGAAAGTAAATATTATCGGAGTAGAAAATAAGTGAACACATTCGGACGTAAACAAGCTAGGAACTTCACTTTCAAGACCCTTTCTTGCCCGAGCTACGTGATTGAAAGTTTTATTACCTCACCACTCAAGAATAGGATATTTATCGCAGGTAATTAAATGTTATGATGGAATGTGGGAACTAAGGTGCATAAAGCATTATGGAGGAGGACTGAAAGCCAGTTTTGTACGCGGAAGTGTGTAGTACATTCACTACAGGAGGTCCACAGGAACTGCCATGTATCAGATTAATATGCCTGGGATGTCAGATAAACAAGCCTTACTAATGATCAACAAATTGCTCACCTCGTACGCGTTGTATTAAACATTAAACGTAAGGAGAAATCTGTTGAACACAATCAACGTGTCATCAGGGAGAACAGGCAAGATTTCATATTCTAAACCGCAGGTTTCTAACTGGCGGCCAGGAAGCCATTTTTAGGGTTCATGAACATTTTTCGCAAGAACAAACCAATGATTACGCTTCCGATTATAACACTATCCTGTTCATTACGCTCTATTTGTGTAGTCTTTGGACGTTCCATATTAATACTGCCGGTCCCCGTGGCCGCGCTCGCTAAAGCCTCTCGCTTTGGTGCTTTGTGGGCAGGGGATCGTGGGTTTGAGTCCCGCCTTGGGCATGGGTGTTATATGTTTGTGCAATGTGTATATGTTTGTAAAAGAAACAGTAAAACCAGTAATCACTAAAAACCTACAGGGGTAAATATAAATAGGGATACAGTGCCGGAGTCTTGATCAGACTCCGTTACTGTTTAAAAAAAAAATCGGGTCGAAAATGAATTTAAATAAAGAGGTCTTCAGGTCTTCAGAAAATTCAAGAAATATATTTTATTTGGGATGTAAATATCTTTAATATAGTGTATGTTCATCAAAATCGTTAGAGCCATTTTTGAGAAAATCAAAATTTTCGAAAAAATTTTCATATAAAGTGTAATTTGCGGTGGGGGGATTTTCTTGAAAATCTTCTTGTCGCACCCTTGGAGCATACCAAACCTAAATACCAAGTTTGGTGTTTAACGGTCTTTTGGTCTATGCTGCCCCCCCCCACACATACACAAACGGGACCTTTTTCTAGAAATGCTTTTTTTCGGACTCAAGGGATACCAAAACATACATTTCCGGTGAAATCTCGACATCGAATTTTGGTGGAATACAATCAATACATTCTCTACCCCTATGTACATTGTACATACGGGGCTAGAGAAAGTAAAAATCTGATGTGTTCCATTCATGTAACTTTGTCTATCTGTTCCAAATACAAACTATTCTTACAAAAGATTATTCTTTTATCTACATCATGCTAATTGAAATAAGCATTGACATAATTGGTCTCATTATTTGCTTCCTTATAAGTAGAAAGAAAATAAAGGAATACATTAGCCTAAATCAATAGACAAGTCCTTTAACAACTCTTCGCTTTGTGAAACAATTGAGGGTGGGTTCGCTTTGTATGGTTCCGTTTGAAAAAGGATAAATATTCTAAAGCCGAAATCCATAGCAAATAATATCTCAGAAACGGCCAGTTCTACAAAAACTGTGTATATTATAGTAATTACGTGTATTAACAAGATCTACATTTGTTGCGTGGTAAGAAAATTCAAAATATACATATTATTTGTAATGTAAATATCTTAAATATACAATATTTTAATCAAAACGTTAAAAACATTTTTGAGAAAATCAATTTTTTTGAAATTTTTCCATGTAAAGGGTTGTTGGGGGTGAAAGATTTTCTTGAAAATATCCGTGTCGCATCCTTGTGAGATACCAAACTTAAATACTAAGTTTGGTATTTAATGGACTTTTTGTTTTTGAGCTGTGCTTTCCACAGACCACATACATACAGACACACGCACTGACATATAGACACACACAAACATTTTTCTAAAACTGCCTCTTTGGATTCAAAGGGTCACAAAACACGTATTTCCAGTGAAATCTCAGTATCAAATTTTGGGTTCAATACAATACTTTCTCTATTGCACTATGTACATAGCACGTGTAGAAGAGGTAATGTTGTATATTATTTGCGAAATTTTTACTCTTTTAAACCTAAGATGAGAATATATACTGATTGTATTCAGTGGTTAAAATTCCTATTGTCTCTATTACTGAAAATGAAATGGAGTTTTACTTATGGACGCTCTTTAGCTGATGTACTCAGTGTTCTACATTGGGCTTCAAAGACTGCTTAAATTTGCTCAGAGGCCTCTTTATCAAGCTTGATGTTCTTTTACGTGCCATGAATCTGCGACATCGGACCAATGGCTTTACTTCCTTTCCGAAGGTAGCTACTAACGAAAATCCATCATCCTCCACTGGATTTGAGTCCGTATGTTACCCCTAGACCATGGATGGCAACATGGCTCTAAGGGCGAATTACAGTACCTTTCGTTGAAAGGAATTCATACCATTTAAAAGAATCCCTGTCAATGTATTTTAATCCTTCTAGTTTTTTTCTTTTGATTCCTTTGTAGTATATGGTGAGTTGTCATACCATAGTAAAAATGGTGAAGGCGAATATAATAATTAATTGGACGATCAACTAAGATTTATTTTAAAAAGAACCGATCTCTTGTTCTTCATTGTGCACTGTATTGCAACCACATATTCAGAAATGCCGATTATTGAACTGTTTCCTATAACATGTCAAATTTGGTTTGTCATATTTAATCAATCATATCCGGTATGTAACACTGTCACGGTTATTACACAAATCCTGTGTGTAATTTTCTGGATGCGTGCCGACTGAAGAGTTCAAAAACGAAAAGTCCTCAAGTACCGAACTTGATATTTAAGTTTAGCATCTTCCAAGTATGCGATACCAAGAATTTCCAGAAAATCCCTCCACCCTAAATATTTTACATGAAAAATGTTTCAAAATTTTGTTTTTCTCAGTAATGACCTCAACGTGATTATATTAAAAATAGTTATATGGCAAATAAAATGTATATCTAGAATTTTCTAGGAATAGCATCTGAAGACCTCTTCATTCTGATTGACTCTTCCATACCTGGTAAACCGTAAGAGATAGATAAAAACTTACTGAGTAAAAAAAATATGCAAATCTCGTTAAAACACGCAATTTATGACATATAATATGATATTCCTTATTATTGGTTTCAAGTTTAAAATTCTTAATCTTTTCTCAAATGGGACTTTGTAATTCCTTTTTCTTTTGGTTTACTCCTGACCATGCAAAGAGAACCGAATTTCGATCACGTGGCAACCAGCTTTTAAGAACTTTTACTATCGCTTCAGCGTAGTGAGATTAAATTGACTTTTAATTATGAACACTCTTTAACTGCTGGGGTTCTCAGCGTCCATTCTATATTGGGCGTGAAAGACCGCTATATATGGTTCAGAGGACTTTTTATCGGTTTTACGTGTCATAACTTTACGAAACAAGACCAAAGAACTTTAGTTAATGTATTCCTTTGTTTCCCTTCTACTTTTAAAGAGCAAAGTAGCAATTCTATTTATCTTGACTGGCACGAAGCAGATAAAAAATATGATTTTGTAAGTTTTTTACAATAGGTAGAGAAAGTTATGTGAATGCAAAATAAACCTAGAAAATAGCAGTGAAGTTGTAGTGAACGCTGCAGAGAATGAAGATGGTATTAATTGCGTGTTTGAATCGGCAACTTCTCGTATAGATATTTGTGCCCGAAGGGTATTTAACTTGTAAGCGTGTCCAATTAGCACATATATTTCCTATATGGTTTACGTAAAACGGCCATTAGTTGAGTTGCCTGTCGGCTGTAGTTTGTTTATTTAGGAGGGAATCAAAAGTCAGCGGCGAATGCGGAAACGGAGCGTAAAGAAAACAAACGCTAGGCAATGATGTAATGGGCATCTGTTGCAGCGCGTCATCCTGAGCTTTGGCTGCTGTAAATCTTCTGGATGAGGAAAGCACTGTTGATGAACACCGCATTGCTTCTCCTGCGAATCGGAATGGCAATGAAACGCGTGAGAAATCTTAAGAGGGAACTCAAATTCTTTTTTTCCAAAGGAGTTAACAAAGTACGGCTCAATACCTAAGAATTCATAAAGACAATTTTTAAAGTTGTTTTTCAGCACCCCAGCAAATGCCAATATCTTCGGGATGTTTGTTTGAGATTAAATTGCGAAAATTAATATTTGTAGTTTTTACTCAGTCAAAAAAAAAAAAAAAAAGCAAAACAAAAAAACAACAACAAAAAAAAAAACTTATGTATTCCATTCACATAACTTTCTCTAGCTGTTCCACTTACAAATTTTTCGTACAAAAGATTATTTTATCTACATCAATCTAGATAAAAATTACCAGAATGGGTCTTATTACTTACTTTCTCATACGTAGGAGGGAAATAAGGGAATACAGTCTAAAGCGACAGTCAAATCTTTTAAAAGATGGTCGCTACGTGAAACAATTGAGGTTTTGCATGGCCTCCTTTGAGAAAAGTTAATTAGTTTAAAATTGAAACCAATAACAAAGAATATCTTGAAAACAGTCAACTCTATAAGAAAAACGTATATGACATAAATTGTGTGTCTTAACGAGATCTACATTTGTTTGATTTAAGTGTTTATCTCTTACGGTTTAACTGTTATGCAACATTTTGCAAAACTAAACAGAATAGAGAGCTCTTCAGAGGCTATTCTTAGAAAATTCAAAATATGCATTTTATTTGTGATGTAAATATATTTAATATAGGGTATTTTGATCAAAATTGTTAGCGCCATTTTTGAGAAGATCAGAATTTTCGAAAAATGTCTAATACAATAGGTAGTTGCAGTTGGGGGGGGGATTTTCTTGAAACCCTTTGTGTCGTATCCATGGAAGATACTGAATTTAAATACCAAGTTTGGTATTTAACCAACTTTCCTTTTGAGCTATGCTGCCCCCCACACACACACACGCGCGTGTGCCCACCACGGAACTTTTTCTAAAAATGTTTTTTTCGGATTCAGGGGACCTCAAAACATTTTCGGTGAAATCTCGTTGTCGAATTTTTGGGTGGAATACAATGCCTTATCTATCCTCTATGTGCATTGTACATAGGGCTAGAGAAAATATTTTTTTTTCCTGTTTTACTTATATATATATATATATATATATATATATATATATATATAACCTTTATCATTGCAGCCATACTATTATTTTAAACATACTTATAAAATAACATTGCATCTGCCATTTTGTATTGTAAATTCAGCACCATAGAAAAGTGAAAAAAATCACAACACAGTAACATTTTGCGTGAAAAGGTAAACTTTTAGCCCATATTTATGGTCAAATTTTGCTGTACAATTTTGCATTATTATTAAATACGAATATTTTTGTGTGTTTTAGCCATGTGATTTATTTGCAAATATTTGCGGGTTTACTTTATCTGTTGTAGCTTTGAACACATTTTCTGTATCATTTTCTCGGAAACTGCTGAAACTAGGTAAATTAAATTTTAGGATAATACAACTACCTCAGTGTTCTTGCGGACAGTGGATAGTGTAAGTAACATTTTTGAACGCTGACTTCGATTTTAAGTTTTTAAAAAGCTATTTAGCACAATGAAATTTGACCGTGAATACATCAACATTTTTCAAAACACATTAAGTAAATCATATAATTGTTTCAATTATACCATTCGTAATAGTGTATTCAGGTATAATCACAAGGATGGAAGTTTTACTACTCGCTTCTGAGCTAAAACTATCTGTGCGTTTAAAATTAGCATGGATTTATATTCATGATAAAATTGGGGAAGATTGCTTGATGTATAAACATTAATTTAGGTGGAAATTGTCAACTTGTTCTTGTATTAAAACATACAAGAAATTCACTGAAAAATTCTATATATGTTTAGAGACAAATCCACCTAAATATGCACCTACCAGTATAATGTATCTATTATATACTTTATATGTGTATAAGATTAACATTTTGAATGTACCTTATTATTTTTTCTTTCCAATAATAATTTTATTACTAATAATTACAATTCGTAGAATTGCTCTTCTTGATGGAATTAATCATAATGATGTTGGAATTAAAGTCCAATAAAGATTCTTAATTGCTTTATTTTATTTGGTGAAGATATAAGTTTACATTTTTTTCATTTATTTAAAATATCTAACTACGATGTTCTTAAAATATATTTTGTTATAAAAATAATTGCTTACAAATTTGAAGCAAAGGATGGTATTATTATGTAATAGAAAATCGGTGAAACTAGAAGACATGTTTCATATGCAGATTAGAGATTAGAATAACACAACGTTCAAAATAATGTTTTAGGGGAATTGGACATGGCTAGTTTTTTCCCTAAGAGTGAATTTGAGAAAATATTTTATGGCAAGCGTTCTTAAATTACCGTGAAACCCAACGTTGTTGATTCATGTAGAAGATCTGCAGCGCTATCCAACAGCTGTCTTCAAAACTATACAGCTAAAAGGCCGACGAGTGCGAATATTCTATTCATATGACTTCCGCTACATATCTGTTACAAATTATTGTTAAAAAACGTATTCTTTAATCTACTTCATGCTAATCGAGATAAACACTAGCGGAAATGACCTTATTACTTCCTTTCTTGTAAGTACAAAGGAAGTATGGACGTACACTAGGAGATCCAATTCTTTTTCAGCACTTATTTTGATTTTTTGAGCATCGTGAAGTTTATATTTTAATTCTACCAGGATTTTCAATAATTTGTCATTTAATTTCCTATGAAAGAGGTAAAAAGGCGATAGCCAAATCTTTTAAAAGCTGGTTGCCATGTGATTGAAATCCGTTTCTTTGCATGGCCAGGAGTTAAAAATCCACAAGAAAAGTTTTAAGTACCTTAAAACTGAATTCAATAACAAGGAATGTCCCAAATTGAAAAATATGTATATGACATAAATTGCGTGTATTAACGAAATCTACATTTTTTGTGCAGTAAGTTTTTGTTTATCTCTTAAGGTTTACCAAAAAATTTAGAAAAATTCTTCCAGAAAAAAGAGGTCTTTAGAGACTATTCCCAGAAAACTAGAGTTTTTCATTTAGATATCATAACATACAATAATTTAATCAAAATCTTTATAGCCATTTTTGAGAAAATCAAAATGTACGTAAATATTTCCATATAAATGGTAGTTTGGGGTGGAGGGATTTTTATCATCTTCGTGTCGCATCCTTGAAAGGTGCTAAACTTAAATACTGAATTTTCGTTTTTGAGTTATCATATACACAGGCACAGGTACGTGCGCGGGGATCTTTTTCTAAAAATGCTTTTTATACAAGGGGCCCTCAAACGTGTATTTCCGTAAAAAATTCGGTATTGAATTTTTGGGTGGAGTACAATAATTTATCTACCTATGTGCCATATACTGTGTAGAGAAAGTAAAACTATACAAAATCTTCCAGAGTTTGAAAGTATAAGTAATCAGAAAGCGCCATAGTTGCATTTCCCCGTTGCATTCCGTGCATAGAGGCCGAGTTCGGTTTAAACATGGATCAATTAATAGTTATTTACGATATACGTGTCGCAATCCAGATTAGAAAGTTGTCGAAAGGAACCTAAGAGCCTAGTGGGGTATTTTAATAGGTCGTTGTAAAATTCATTTTGTACATGTTTTATACACTTTAATTGTAATTAATTTTAATATTTGAAATAATTTGTTTATATATACATATTATTTATATTTACCTTACTACTGCTGCTGCTGCTGCTGCTGCTAAACTATAGGAGTAGTTTTAATTTTTATTGTTTTACTTTCTATTCGTATTCTTTATATAATTTATGAAAATTCCAAAGCAGTTTTAACATTAAAACCGTTGGAGTTAAAAAAATCTGACTCGTTCTATTCACATAGCTTTCTCTAGCTGTTCAATATACAAACTTTTCTTAAAAAAGATTATTCTTTTATCTACATCATGCTAATCGAGATAAACATGAACAGAATTGGTCTTATTACTTGCTTCCTTGTAAGTAGAAGGGAAATAAATGAATACATTAGTCTAAAGCGACAGTCAAGTATTATACAAGCTGGTCACTATGTGAAACAATTGATGTTCTGTTCACTTTGCATGGTCCCGTTTGAGAAAAGTTGTGTATTTTAAAATTGAAGCCAATAATAACGAATATCTCAGAAATGGTCAACTCTACAAGAATATGTATGTGATATCAATGGTGACTACATCCACATTTTTGTGTGGTAAGGTTTTGTCCATCTCTTACGTTTAACCGTTGTCAAAACTCTACAAAACTCTTCCAGAATAAAGAGCTCTTCAGAGACTAGTCTCAGAAAATTTAAAACATACATTTTATTTGTCAAGTGAATATCTTCAATATAAAGTACTTTAATCAAAATCTTTACAGCCAATTTTGAGCAAACAAAATTTTCAAAAATGTTTCCATGTAAATGGTAGTTTCTGTTGGGAGAATTTTCTTGAAAATCTTCGGTTACAACTTTGTAAGATACTAAACATAGATACCAAGTTTGGTATTTAACAGTCTTTTCGTTATTAAGCTATGCTATCCACATATACTCACGGACCTTTTTCTAATATTCTTTTTTTAAACTCAGGTGACCTCAAAGCATATTGCGGCCCCGATTCTCACTTAGACGGCCCCGGGTTCGATTCCAAGCGACCTCATGCGGGATTTGTGGTGGACAAAGCGGCGCAGGGCCGGGTTTTCTCCGGGTTCTCCGGTTTCCCCCGGCATTGTATTCCGCCGGTGCTCCATCTTCATTCCATGTGTCATCAGTGTCATCGCCTGCGGTGCCATTTGTAGTTAAAGCGGTCTTAAACACTACACAAAAAAATATTCCCGATGAAATCTGGACATCGAATTTTTGGGTGGAATACAATACCTTTTCTAATTACTATGTGCATTGCATGTACATATGTGCTAAAGAAAGTAAACATTGTTGTACTTAATACACTTTCTCCGAATACTACAAAAGTTATTTTATTATTATTATTATTATTATTATTATTATTATTAATCTCGGTATCGAATTTTTGGGTACAATACATTACTTTATCTATACACTATATACAAAGTACGTGTAGAGAAAGTAATTCGGTTTTTAACAATTTTTTACCGAGATGTAAAGAAAGTCATGTGAATAGGACACATCGGATCTTGGTATGTTATATATTTTCAACCGGACTATTTCAACTATTAACTATGATACATCATGTATATACCGTAATGACATAAAACGCCATTTTGTACTAAATAATGGTTGACTACAAGCATACATAATTTACTCCATTCTTTGTCAAGTCTGTCGTTAGTTGTTAGGTCACAGGTCCATTGCAGCCACGGCTGGACACCTTGAAACTGACACATAAAACGAAAAAACCACATCGCACGCCAGATTTTGTTAAGATGTGCTCCAATAACCTCAGTGAAACAAGATAGCGCGCTCTGTTGTGACATCACTGACCCTCATTCCCTAGGCAATTTGATGCCTGCATCCGGTTATTGTTATTATGTTATTGTTTGTTACCATTCCTCACAGTTCTGCATAAATGTTTTTATTTGTATGCAATTTTTGTAAATGTCAGCACGCTTACCCGAAAGTCTCTATTTTCGATGACACTAAGCAAATTTACAAATTTTCTTTCATCATCGATAATAGTTCATCATTACCTGGATGAATGAGAATTGATCCATCTTTGCACAGTTTTACTTTCTCTAGTACTTTCGTAGTACATAGGTAGAAAAAATATTTTATTCCACTCAACAATTCGTACTGAAATGTCTTGGAAATATACGTTTTAGGGTCCCCTGAATTCCCACCGAAAAATAACATTTTTGTAAAAAGATACGCGTGCCTTGCGCTTGCGTCTGTGAGCATCACAATTTAAAAAAATCCATGAAATACAAACTTTATAATTAAATAGAGCATTTTCCAAGGATGCGGCATGAAAATATTCAGGAAGATCCCCTCACCGCAAACTACCCATTACATGGGAAAACATTTTCAAAATGTTGATTTTCTCAAAAATGACTTAAAGAGTTTGATTAAAATGCCATATATTAAAGATATAAATACATACAAATTAAATGCATATTTTGAATAGCCTCTGAAGACCTCTTCATTGCATAACTGGTAAACCGTAAGGGAGTAACAAAATTTACTGCACAGATCATGTAGAGCACGTTAAAACACACAATTTATGTGATATACATTTCTGTGGAGTTAACCATTTTCGAATAGTCCTTCTTATTGGTTTCAATTTTAATCTGCTAAACCTTTTGACAACGGGAAGCCATCTTTCGTTTCAACTCTCTTTTATTTTCTTCCCGGTCTTTGTAAAGGAACCGAATTTCAACTGTTTCACATAGAGACAGCTTTTAAAGGATTTGGCTATGGCTTTGGTCTATGTACTTCCTTATTCCCTTTATTTATAAGGAACTAACTAGTAAGGCCATTTCTGTTAAAGGTATACTGGATCAGCGTGAATTACATAGAAGAATGCGCTTTTGTTAGAATATTTTGTTACAGAAGTCGTGTGCATTGTAACAGATCAGATTTTTATATTCATTGCGTGCTGTGTACAATTTCAAAGCAAATGTGGCAACAAATTTGTGTTAATGGAATTCAATAGTGTTTTTATTTTCTCTGCATAGTACATCGTTCATAGGCAGATAAGGTATTGTACTCCACCCAAAAAATCGATACCGTGATTTCACCGAAAATGCACGTTTAAGGTTCCATGTGTTTAAAAAAAACTTTCTTAGAAAAAGGTTGGTGTGTATGAGTGAACACAATAACTAAAAAAAAAAAAAAAAATCGACACAATACAAAACTAGGAATTTAAGTTTAGTATCTTCCAAGGATGCAACACGAAGATTTTGAGAAAAATCTCCCACCCCAAATTACCCTATCCATGAAAAAAATGTTTATTTTCTCAAAAATGGCTCTAGCGATTTTGATTAAAATGGCGCATATTAAAATATTTACATGACAAAATATATATCTTGACTTTTCTAGGAATAATCTCTGAAGTCCTCTTCATTCAGATGACTTTTCCTTAACTGTAAATCGTAAGTGATACTGCATAACAATGTAGACATAAAACCACACAATATGTCATACATTTTTTCGTAGAGCTAACCATTTTCGAGATATTCCTTGTTATGGGTTTCAGTTTTAAAATACTGGAACGTTTCTAATACGGGAATTTGACAATTCCTGGTCATGTAAAGAAACGAATACTATATAGCAACCAGTTTTTAAAATATTTGACTCACTTTAGCCTAGTGTACTCCCTTATTTTCCTTCTACTTACAAGAAAACAATGAATAAGACAATTTCTGCTAATGTTTATGTCGATTAGCATGAAGTATATATATATATATATATATATATATATATATATATATATATATATATATAGAAGAATAAGTTTTTAACAATTTGTTACAGATATGTAGAAAAGAACACATCAGTTTTTTTTAGGCTCATTTAGAATAAACTCCTGTAACCTTCTCAGGAAGTGATTTGCTGATACGGAAATAGTATTAGAGTTATTGGATTAGTTGTAGGTGGGTTCAAACGACACATTAAATATTCTGCGACCCTGTCGTCCTCCAGATGTTAGACATGGCCATGTATTTGTGAGCAAGTCATAAATGCAATTTATTACATCTGTATAAACTAACGAGATCATTGTGGAAAATTTAAAATAACCCGAAGCCCCATAAAAACAATACTATGTTACATTCACATGATTTCTTGTATACACATTTTTCTATTTCTATATAGCTTCCATAAATTATTCTTACGGAAGTTTGTCACTTTGTCTATACGTACTATTCACATAGTAGGTAGAGAAGGTACTGTATACCACCTAAATATTTGATGTCGGGTTCCGGTTCACCGAAAATTTGTTTTGAGTAAGCATTTTTAGAAAAACGTGCGCGCGCGTGTATGTGGACAGATAGCTCAAAAATGAAAAGACCCTTAAATACCAAACTTTCAAGGATGCGACGCGGAAATTTTCAATAAAATCCCACTGCAAACTACCTTCTACATAGAATTTCCTTTTTAATATTTTTATTTTCTCAAAAATGGCTCAAACGATTTTGATTAAAATACCGCATATTAAAGACATTTACATAGAAAATGAAATTTATATCTTGAATTTTGCGGGAATAGCCTCTGAAGATCTCTTCATTCTTAATGACTTTTGCTTAATTGGTAAACCGTAAGTGATAGACTATAACTTACTAAACAAAAAATGTACATAGATCTCATCAAAACATAGAATTTTATCCTTTACATTTTTGTTTTGGAGCTAGCCGTTTCCTACTTGTTTTTTGGTTTTAATTTTAAAATATTTATGCTTTTCTTAAACAGGTAGTAGTCCGTGTTTCTTTTGTTTTACTGATGGCCATGCACAGAAGGGAATATCAATGGCAATCATGCAGCGAAGGTTTTAAATATTTTACTATCGTTTTTGTATAGTGTATTCCCTTTCTCCCTTTTACTCATATGGAACTAAGTACTAAACCATTCTGCTAATGCTTATCTCGATTAGCATGTAGTAGAAAGAAGAATAACTTTTGTAAGAGGTTTGTTTGTAGAATCGGTAGAGAAAGCATGTGAATGGAACACATCAGATCTTTTGAGTAACACTGTTCGCACATGCGTGTGATTGCACAGAGCTTACAAACTACAGTGAAAGTTGAAGAGTCCCTGTTCTTGAGGGTGCAACAGCCAAAGAGCGCAATTGCACAACGAGGGACTAGCGTACCTCGAATTAGCGACCTGAAAGTACTTCAAAAACACATTTCCACAACATTGCAGTTCTGGCAACTTAAGTGCTTCCCTTGTTATTCGTGTCGCAAGCAAGTGCTGAATCACATTCGCCATGTTAAGTAGTGTTAAGTAATAAGGTCGTAATAAATGGAGTTTGTGATGTTGTTAAGAAAGTGCATTTTATATAAAAGACCTGCAAACTAAAAGTGACTGACTCATAATGCTATGAAATGACATAAGCGACGTGTATTCATAAGGTTAAATGCTTCAGTAGCTAGCGCTTCTTTCTTGTTTGTTATGTAACGATTCACAGTCTATTATTATTAATGCATTAATTACATTTGTAATGCATAATTAATTATGACTTTTGTAATGTTACATACTTTGTGTTTCTTAACAGCAACATCTTTCCTTGACACAAACAAGGTTTCAGAAGAGAGCAAGATATAAACAGAACAAATAATATAAACTTTTAAATAGTCCTATGAAAATTTAGGTACACAGGCTGGGAGGTAAACAAGTGCAAATAATTTGATATTTAGTAGAGGACAATCGTAGGTTAACACATAAGTATATCTCATGTTGTTCTCTTGCTAATTACGTTGTTATAAATGAAGTATAAATTTCAGGTTATAATGTGTTTTGAATGGCCCTGAGCTATGGCTCTGCTGTGTTTACATACATCTCACCACCTAGTTACTTCTTATATTTTATTTCGTATTAAAGTCTACGGCGTCGTGGTTAAGTGGTTAGACCGCTCGCCTCCCATCTAGGCATGTGGGATTTGTGATTGACGAAGCTGCGACTGGGCAGGTTTTCTCTGGGTCTTCCGGTTTACCCCGCCACTCATTCCACCAATTGCTCCATAATCAACTTTCCTACAATCAATTTCGCCTACATTTCATATCATTCAGTTTTTTATGCTCATGCCTGGCTACGGAACGACCCCTCGTAACGGGTTCTCCATTCTTTGGTTTAGGCATTGGCCTGCAAGTCATAGGGACGTGTCAGGGGAGGGTAAGCCGATTACGAAACGAAACGAATTAAAGTTTAAGGCGACGCCGAGGCTAAATGTTAAGACGCTCGCCTTTCATCTAGGCGGGGTTCGATCCCGAGCGCTCGCATATGGATTTTGTGGTGGACGAAGCTGCGTCTGGGCGGGTTTTCTCCGGGTCCTCCGGTTTACCCTGCCACTCCTTCCACCAGTTGCTCCTAGGGGGGGTGTCAGCCCTAAATCAGGGAGGGTAAGCCGATTACGAAAATAAATTAAGGATAATATTATTTCAGTGCTGTTGTATTATTTCACTGTTGTTTGTATTATCCACACCCCCCGCATGTGGAAAGTGAAGAAACTTCTCTCCTGTTCTCGCCCATTTATTTTTATTGTTTTATTTGAGTAGCCAACTTAACCATTTCGGACACATCAGAATTTTTGGCTTTGTGTATTTATTAACTTAGTTCTTTATTCCTATGAAATACACCCTGCATTCTATCTCCATACTCTGCTGAGAATAGGTAATAATTCAAATTTAAGAAGCATTCTCTATATCAACAGAATTCTCAATGTAATAGGTTACTATCCGTCCGCAGATGCAGTTTTCGAGTAGTTCTTGCCTCGTTTTAATAGTTATATATTAATTGATGCAAAGAAGGAATAATAACAACAATAATAATAATAATAATAATAATAATAATAATAATAATATCTTAAATAGAGCAGTAAATGTTTTCAAAAATACAAATTGTATTTTTGCACTATTTGCATTTCAGCAACGTTTTGTATTTATTGAAATCTGAATTAAAACAGTCGACACGTGATTCTAAGAAACTGGTCCAGCAGCTGCAACAGGTTTACAAGGTGCAACAAGAAAAAGGAAGGAAAGTAACTTTTATTAATTAACCTGGCGCTATCCTTGTCTGATCTCGCACATTCTATAGGCAGCCCAAGCTCGCTTTAAACTTTAATAAACCTCTATGAGCTTAGGTTCAGAAGCCCTCTTTTAAAGTAGAGCTTCTGCTTAGTTAATATTTTTACTTTCTGTACTCGTACTATGTATATCTATACATAGTGTATAGAGAAGGTATTGTATTCCACCCAAAAATTCGATACTGAGATTTCACCGGAAATATGTTTTGAGATCCTCTGAGCAAAAAATTCAAAAAAAGTCCGTGTGTGTGGAAAGCATAGCTCAAAAATTAAAGATCGTTAAATACCAAACTTAGTATTTCAGTATATTATCATCCACGGATGCGACACGAAGAAAATTTGGTTTTTCTCAGACGATTTTGAATAAAATGCGAATAATATAGATATTTACATCACTAATAAAATGTATATCTTGACTTTTCTGGAAATAGCTTATAAAGACCTGTTCATTTTGGATGAATATAGCTGAATTTTGCATAACTAGTAAACCGTAAGAAATAGATAAAAACCTTACCACACAAAAGCTGTAGATCTCGTTAAAATACACAATTATGTCATATGCATTTTTGTTATAGACTTTATGTTTCCAAGATATTCCTTGATATTAGTTAAAAGTTTAAACTCGTACGTAACTTTTCTCAAACGGGGCTACCTTTCCTTTCATTCTCGCTTTTGTGTACTGGGCCTTGCAAAGCGAACCGAACTTCAAAAACGACCACCTTTTAAAATATATTACTATCGCTTTAGCTATATTTCCCTTCTGTTTACAAGGAACCAAGCAGTAAGACTATTTCTGTTAATACTTATCTCGATTAGCATAATGCAGATAAAATAATCTCTTTTGTAAGAAAAGTTTGTTTGCAAAAGGGGTAGAAAAAATCATATGAATGAAGCACGTCAGATTTGTGTATACCAGTATTCTGGAGGAGAAACAAAAGATTGGATGACCCATTGGTTTTGTGTAAAGTATTCGGTTTCATCACATGAATTTTCCCACTTGCACTTCTATATGCTGTTATAACGAAAACTTATTCTATCTGCTTCTTCTTAATTGTGATAAACTTCATTACTAAAGCTCGGAACTTGAGACCTTGTGTGTCCTTGGGTCACAAATAACAAACTCGCTGACAGTAGTCCTCTGTATTTGTAGGAAGCATTTGCAGACATTGAATAGAGGTCACTTATGTATACACACAAGATTCCAAATTCTAAGCCTTATTTTTTGTAGGTTTATGAAGGACACGCCGATTGTCAGATTTTTAATACGCGTATCGCTATGTGAAAACTGGACTTCCATTGACTATGAGAAAAAGAAGATAGCGATTTAAGCTTTTTTTAAATTTAAAACAATATAAATGACTAAGCATCGTTAAAACTATAAAAATGTTTTTTGGCATAAATTGTGTCATTTAACGAGATCTAAATTTATATGCTGTAAGATTGTTCTGTCATAGGGTTTATTATTTGTACCAATGTCGTTCAGAATAAAGAGAAATTTTCAGGCTATTCCCAGAAAATTCAACATAATACATTTTATTTTTCGTTTATTGTTGTATAATATAGTATTTTAATACAAATCTTTAGATCTATATTTGAGAAAATAAAAAAAAAATGACCGAAAATGTACCATCCGAGGAAAGGAGATGGGGGAATTTTCTTGAGATTCTTCGTGTTCTGTCTTTGGAAGAAGCTGAACTTAAATACCAAATTTGATATTTAACTGATTTTTCATTTCGTTTCTCTCACATACATATCTCCTCCTTCAGAAGCTGGTATTTAACCGATTTTTCGTTTCTAGGCTGTTCCCTGCCTTTACCTCTGTCTCTCTCTCTCTCTCTCTCTCTCTCTCACACACACACACACACACACACACACACACACACTTTTTCTATAAACGTTTTTCCAAGTTGGTGTTAACCAACGTTTTGTTTCTGGGCTTTTCTCTCTCTCTCTTCCTCCTTCTCTCTGTCTCTCTCTCTCTCTCTCTCTCTCACACACAGTTATTTCATAAATGCTTTTCCAAGTTTGGTATTTAACAGTCATTTCGTATCTGGGTTGTTCACATACACATGCGAATTTTTTCCTGTATATCTCGTATATATTTTAATCCGGAAGTCTGATTAAGATATCGATATCGAATTTTGAATGGAATGCAACACTTCCTCTTTGTTACAGGAAGCAGTAGAGGAAATAAAATAGTGCAATGTTAAAGATAACGTTGGACTTATAAATGCATAGAGCGTGTTCGCTTGTTTATCCCCCCCCCCTTTAAAACATTTCGAGGATGACGGACCACGGTTGTAAATCGATTATGTTTTACGGATGATTATTGCACAACACGAGGACTATAAATTAAAACTTTTTCTTGGGTGAAAACCAGAAGCTCCACGCTTTCCCGTATTAGCTGCTTGGTTACGCCAGGCCAAGTTTACACGGAATCAGCCCTCTGTAAATAGCGCTTGTCAGTAGCTAAGTTTGTACACAGAGGCGAGAGATATTCAAAATTCTTGAAGCTATTTGTTCTGCGGTGGAGGGATAATATCTTAAGATAGCATTATATAATCAAATCTTGACACATTCTAACTACAATAATAAGAATTTTATGAAGAAAAAATCTGATGTGTTTCATTCACATGCCTTTCTCTACATCTCTGCAACAAATTATTCTATTTTATTCATCTAATCCAGAAAAAATAGTAGAAATAGTCTTTTTTACTTCCTTCCTTGTAAGTAGAACCGAAATAAGGGAGTACCATAGGTTAAAGTGATAGTTAAAAGCTGGTTGCTATGTGAATTGAAGTTCCTTTGTTTGTATGGACAGGAAACCAAAATCAAGGAATATCTCAAAAGCGATCAACGCGAAGAAAAAAAAAAATATAACATAAATTGTGTGTTTTAACGTGCTCTACATTTTATGTATTTTAAGTTTTCGTCTACATCTTACTGTATAGTAATTATGCAAAATTCCGTAAAATTCATCCAGAATAAAGAGGTCTTCAGAGACTATTCCTAAAAAATTCAAGATATACATTTTATTTAGTATGTAGATGTCAGTAATACATGGGATTTTAATCAAAATCGGTTGTCATTTTTTAGAAAATCAAAATTTTCGAAAAAGGTTCCATGTAAAGGGTAGTTTGGGGTGGGGAGATTTTCTTGAAAATCTTCGTGTCGCATCCTTGGAAGATACCAAGCTTAAATACCAATTTTTGTTTTTAACGTCTTTTCGTTCTTGAGCTATGCTGCCCACTGACACGCAGACACACGGACATGTTTCTAAACAATGCTTTTTTTGGATTCAGGGGGTCTCAAAACATATTTTCGGTGAAATCTCGGTGTCGAATTTTTGGGTACAATGCAATATCTTCTCTATACACTATGTACATAGTACGTATAGAGAAAGTAAAAAGGAATGTAGCTTATGTGTGTTAAAGAAATTAGTCTTATCGGACGATGAATGAATCGATGTCATGAAGCTGAAATGATCTCGGAGTCCATGTAGCTTAAAGTTAATCGACATTCATCTTCTTGGGATAAAGGAAAATCCCGGGAAAAAAATCTGATGTGTCCCATTCACATGACTTTCTCTAGCTGTCCGTAAACAGACTTTTCTACAAAAGACTATTCTTTTATCTACACCATAGTAAACATTAGCAGGCTTGTTTTGTTGCTTGTTTCTTTGTAAGTAGGAGGGAAATAAGGGAACTCGCAGGTTAAAGCGACAATGAAACCTTTTAAAAGCCGGTCGCTATGTGAAACAACTGAAATACAGTTATCTTAGCTTGTAGGAGTAAAGCAAAGAGAGACGATAAAAAAATATACTCCCAATTTGAAAAAAATGTTTTAAGTACCTTAAAACTGAAAGCAATATCTTGAAAACGGATAACTCTACAAAACAAAAATGTATATGGAATAAAGTGTGTGTGTTCATTTTTTGCGTAGTACGTTTTTTCTATCTCTTACGGTTTACCCAGTCATGCAAAAGTTATAAAGAAGTCACCCAGAATGAAGAGGTCTTCAGAGGTTATTCCCAGAAAATTCAAGATATACATTTTGTTTTGTCATGAAAATATGTTAAACATATGGCATTTTAATAAAAATCGTTTGAGTCATTTTTCAAAATATAAAATTTTCTAAAAATATGCCATATAAAGAGTAGTCGGGGTGAGTCGATTTTCTTGAAAATCTTCCTGTCGCATCCTAGAAAGATGCTAAACTTTTTGGTATGTAACCTACTTTTTGTTTTTGAGCTATAATGCACACAGGCGCGCACACACTCACACGGACATGCTTTTAAAAATGCTCTTTTTGGTATTCAAGGGTTTTCAAAAATATATTTCCGCTGAAATCTCGGTATCGAATTTTTGAGTGGAGTACAATACCTTCTCTATCCACTATATACATTGTACATACGTGCTAGAGAAGGTAAAAAACCTTATCCGGGTAACTCAACCTAAGCGAGATTCGAAATCGCGATCTCTTGTATGTGAAGCAGATATGTTACCCCCACACTACTGAGGTGGGTATTTTAGAAGTTGTGAATAGCAGTTGAATGTAGAAAGAGCAATTGCGAAAAAAAATAGACAAGGAAGAAGGTAATAAGACTATTTCTGTTAATGTTTATCTCGATTAGCATGGTGTAGATAGAAGAATAAGCTTTTGCAGTGTGGAAAAAGTTATGTGGCTGATTTTTGTTCATTTATAGAGCGGGAGCATTCCACCTACAAATTTGATATTGAGATTTCACCGGAAATACACTTTCAGGGTCCCCTGTATCCAATAAAGCGTTTTTAGAAAAAGGTACGTGTGTCTGTAAATATGATAACTAAAAAGTCTGTAAAATACCAAACTTGGTAAAATACTCCCTTCCTAAACTAACCCTTACCTGAAAACATTTTTGAAAATGTTGATCTTCTCAAAAATGGCTGTAATGGTTTTGTTTAAAATCTCTTATATTTAAGATATTTACACGCTAAATAAAATGTATATATTGAATTTGCTGGGAGTAGCCTCTGGATGAATTTTGCGGAATTTTACGTAACGGGTAAACTGTGAGAAATAACAAAACTTACGTAATAGAAAAGTACAGCTCGTCAAAACACACATTTTATGTTATATACATTTCTTTTTGAGTTGATCGATTTTTAGATATTCCTTGTTATTGGTTTCAGCTATAAAATACTTATAATTTTCTCATACGGGAATTTATCAACTCCTATCCACACAAACAAAGGAACTTCAATCACATAGCAACAAGCTTTTGATTGTCACTTTAGCCTATAGCACTCTCTTATTTCCCTTCTACTTACAAGTAATAAGACGATTTCTGCTAATGTTTATCTCGATTATCATAAAGTAAATAGAAAAGTAAGCTATTTAGCAATAATTTGATACAGAGATGTAAAGAAAGGCATGTGAATAGAATAGACACCAGATTTTTTTCGTGGAGTTTATCATTTTTGAGATATTCCTTGTTATTAGTTTCAGCTTTAAAATACTTAGTTTCTCATACGGAAATTTGTCAGCTGCTGTCCATACAAACAAAGGAATAAAGCAACTATCTTTTGACTATCGCGTTAGCCTATGGCACTCCCTTATTTCTCTTCTACTTAAATGGAAACAAATAATAAGACCATTTATACTACTTTTTCTCGATTAGCATGAAGTAAATAAAAGAATAAGTATTTTAACAATAATTTGTAGCAAAGATGTAGAGAAAGTCATGTGAATGGAATACATCCAATTTTATTTATTTATATTGTGTGAGTGAAAATGTATATTTCTCCAAATGTATATTTCCGATAAAATAATGGTATCGACTTTTTGGAATGGGAAGCAATACCGTCCTTTTACATAAGCTAGAAAACTATTATAGAAAGTTAAATGCATTTTTACTTTCTCTACACGCACTGTGCATAGTGTATAGAGAAGGTATTGCATTCCACCCAAAAAAGTCGATACCGAAATTTCACCGGATTAGGGTCCCCAATATCCAAAAAAAAGCACATTTTCACAAAAAGGTCCGTGTGTGTGTGTGTGTGTGTGTGTGTGTGTGTGTGTGTCTGTGAACACGATAATTCAAAAACTAAAAGTTGGTAAAATACCAAACTTGGTATTTGAGTTAAGTATCTTCCAGGGATGCGACACGAAGATTTTGAGAGAAAAAACTCACCCCAAACTACCCTTTACGTGGAAATTTTTTCAAAAATTTTGATTTTCGTAAAAATGGCTCTAACGATTTTGATTAAAATATCATATAATAAAGATATTTACCTGACAAACAAAATGTATATCTTGAATTTTCTGGGAATAGCCTCTGAAGACTACTTTATTCTGGATGAAATTTAGGGAATTTTGCATAACTGCTAAACCGTAAGACCTAGATAAAAACGTACTTCACAAGAAATTTGGAGCTCGTTAAAACACGCAATTTAAGTTATATACATTTTTTGGTGGAGTTGATCGTTTTTGAGATATGCATTGTTTTTTGTTTCAGCTATGAAAAACTTAATTTTCTTATATAGGAATTTGTTAACTCCTGTCCATATAAGCAAAGAAACTTCGTCACATAACAACCAGCTTTTGACTATTACTTTAACCTATGGTACTCCCTTATTTCGCTGCTACTTACAAGGAAACAAATAATAAGACTATTTCTGCTAATTTGTTCTCGAGTGGCAGGAAGTAAATAGAGGCATAAGCTTTTTAATAATAATTTGTACAGATGTAGAGAAAATCATGTGAATGGTACGTATCAGATTTTTATATTAGCGGCCATTGAACTAGAAAGATGGAAATGGTTGTGTTGATACCGAAGAGACACACCTTTTATTTATTGCCATAAATAAACATTTGTGTATAACGGAAAATCCGTCTGTAACTTAAAACTCCTACACAGAATAGAGGCTTGTGTATCGAGAAGACGTTCTTTGTAGGCGGTGAGTTAAGCAACGACACATATCTGATTCTGCTTTCACCACGTGTTTATTAAATCAAGACTTGTCTGACGTAAATACTGGAAGGCCGAACATCAAGCTAGCTAGGTTTCTTCTTATTCCCTGTCCCTCATGTATTGCATTCCAAGATCAGAGATATACTCACACATGGTTCTTTGGACAGAAGAACGCTGGTCATTTCACACCTCGAAGACTGTCCAACTTCTTCAGCACTTGGAGGAAGTGACAGTACTGAATATTAATTGAGCACAACAACGCTTTCTTTGCACTTTTCTTTTGTTACAGGAAACGGTCTTTACTTTTGCGAAGGACACAAGGGTAAGAACTGGCGACCTCAAGAGAACTGTTTGTTTTTATGAGATCGTAGTTGGAGTGCGTATAACGGTAGTAAAAATCTCGGATGTGATACACTCCTACGACCTTGTTTACCCATTACCGTTTACTATAAGTAAAAATGTGTTCCATTCACATGACTTTCTCTACATCTCTGCAATAAATTGTTAAAAAGGTTATGGTTATATTTATTTCGTGTTAATCGAGAAAAAAATTAGCAGCAATGATGTTATTACGTGCTTCCTTGCAAGTAGAAGGGAAAAAAGGAGTACCATAGCCTAAATCCATAGTCAAATCTTTTAAAAGCTGGTTGTTAAGTGACTGAAGTTCCTTTGTTTGTATCGCCAGGAGTTAACAAATTTCCATGTGAGGAAAGTGTAAGTATTTTAAAACTAAAACCAATAACTAGGAAAAAACGTTCAACTCCACCAAAAAAAAAAAAAAAAAAAAAAATATATATATATAAGAAAAAGTGTGCGTTTTAACGAGCTCTACATTTTTTGTCAAGTGAATTTTTGGGTATCTCTTACCGTTTACCACTTACACAAAATTCCGCAAAATTCATCCAGAATAAAGTCGTCTTCAGAGGCTATTCCCAGAAAATTCAAGATATACAGTTTGTCAGGTAAATATCTTCAATATACGATATTTTAATCCAAATCGTTAGAGCCATTTATGTGAAAATCAAAGTTTTCGAAAAGTTTCCATGAAAGGGTAGTTGTGGGTAGGAGATTTTCTTTAACATCTTCGTGTCGCATCCTTGGAAGATAATGGACTTAAATAACAAGTTTAGTATTTAACGGACTTTTGGTTTTTGAGCTATACTGTCCACAGACACACACACAGATATTTTTATAAAAGTGATTATTATGGATTCAGAGGGTCTAAAAACATGTATTTCCGGTGAAATCTCGGTATCGAATTTTTGGGCGAAATACAATACTTTCTTATACACTATGCACAGAGGAAGTAAAAATGTGATGTGTTTCTTTCACACGACTTTCTGTACATCTTGGTAACGAATTATGGTTAAAAAGCTTTTTTCTTTTATCTACTTATTGTAAGCAGAAGGGTAATAATAGGATACAATAGGCTAAAACGATAGCCAAATCTTCTAAAAGCTGGTTGTCAAGTAGATGAAATCCATATTTATTTATTTTTGCATTGCCAGGGGTTGACAAATTCGCTTATTTGAAAAGCTTTAAGTATTTTAAAACTGAGAACAATAACAAGAAATATCTCACTAACGGTCAGCTCAACGAAAAAAATCTGACTTGTTCCATTCACATGACTTTCTCTACGTCTCTGCGAAAAATTGTTGTTAAAAAGCTTATGCTTCTATTTACTTCTAACTAATCGAGAAAAAATTAGCAGAAATAGTCTTATTACTTGCTTTCTTGTAAATAGAAGCGAAATAAGGGAGTACCGTAAGTTAAAGTGATAGTCAAAAGCTGGTTGCTATGTGACTGAGTTCCTTCGTTTTATGGACAGGAGTCGACTACCCGTTTTTCAAAGCGGAAACTAATAATCAGGAATATCTTAAAAACGATCAACTCCACGAAAAAATGTATTTAACATAAATTGTGTGTTTTAATGTACTCTACATTTTCTGTGTGGTAAGTTTTTGTCCATCTCTTACGGTTTAGCAGTTATGCAAAATTCGGCAAAATTCATCCAGAATAAAGAGGTCTTCAGAAGCTATTCCCAGAAAATTCAAGATATACATTTTATTCCGGGTACAAATAGCTTTAATTGTTAGAGCCATTTTTAAGAAAATCAAAATTTTCGAAAAGTTTTCCATGTAAAGAGTAGTTTGAGATGGGATTTTCTGGGAAATCTTCGTGTCACATCCTTCGAAGATACTATACCTAAATACCAAATTTGGTATTTAACGGTCTTTTCGTTTTTGAGCTATGTTGTCCACAGACACACACACAAAGGGAGCTTTCTCTAAAAATCCTTTTTTTGGATTCAAGGATCCTAAAACATGTATTCCCGACGAAATCTCGGGATCAAATTTTTGGGTGGAATACAATACTTCCTCTATACACTATGTACATAGTGCGTGTAGAGAAAGTAAACATGCACATGACATAAATTGTGTGTTTTAGCGATATCTACATTTCTTATATATCTCTTACGTTTTACTAGTTATGCAAAATCCAATAAAATTCATCCAGAATAAAAAGGTCGTCAGAGGCTATTCTCAGAAAATTCAAAATATACATTTTATTTATGATACAAATATATTTAATATGCGGTATTTTAATCAAAATCGTTAGAGCTCGGTTTGATAAAATTATTATTATTATTATTATTCTTTTTTTTTTTAATTTTTTCCATGTAAAGGATAGTTTGGGGTGGAGAGATTTTCCTCAAATCTTCGTGCCGCATTCTTGGAAGATAGTGAATTTAAATACCAAATTTGGTATTTTTGGGACTCTTCGTTTTTCTGTTATTGTGTTCTCTGTCTGTCTCCCTCTCTCTCTCTCTCTCTCTCTCTCTCTCTCTCTCTCTCTCTCACACACACACACACACACACACACACACACACACACACACAAGGACATGTTTCTAAAATTGCTTTTTTTTTTGATCCAGCGAACCCTTGAACTTCTATTTCCGTTGAAATCTCGGTATCGAATGCAACACCTTCTCTGTACACTATGTACATATTACTATAGAGAAACTAAACATGCATTTTTGGGATTCAGAGGATCCTAAAATGTTTATTTTCGGGTAAAATTCGGTATCGAATTTTTTGTTACAATATATTCTCTTATCTACTATTTCACTTACTTGCTAGAGAAGATAGTAAGCTTCCGTAATAATAGCTTGTATATCCAATAATAAACATTAGAGGGTACAGAAAGTCACAGGTTTTACTTTCTCTATTCGTACATAATATGCAGAGAAGATGTTGTATTCCACCCAAAAATACGATGTTGAGATTTCACCGGAAATATATGCTTTAAGGTCCTCTGAATCCAAAAAAAAAAAAACATTTTTAGGAAAAGGTCCGCGTTTGTGTCTGTTGACAGCAAGCTTAAAAACTAAAAAACCGTGCATGGAACGCTTCTAATTTTTTTAATTTATTTTGCTCCTATATCATCTTGTTTCGTTCCTATAAATTCTGCTTTTATTCGACTAGACATGGAGGAAGTCTATTCTAAAGTATTTTATAATTAAGAACAATATTGATTGCTTGGCCTATGACGTAAACGGCTCATAGTGTTTGGCAACACCTAGGTTTGCCCTAACGGAAACCTGCAGGAGAGTCGCATAGCCAGAAGCATGTGGTGAACGCTTCATCGCTTTGTTACTATTGCAACGTCCTTAATGAGGATGAGTGGGAAAATAGAAGTTTTGTGTATAGAACTACTTCCTACGCTGCACAGTCAGACTTGTCTGTTTTAAGACATGCTCAGTTATGATGACCGGTCAGCCACCCTAGCGCCATATGTTCCAGTCTTCCGGCTTTCTGTCTTATTTGATTTCTGTCTCGTAATGCGGTTAAGATTTGCTTTTTCTCTTTTGGGTCTACTATCCTTTTTGTTTGATTTTAACATGTTTTAACAAATCAGCAGCGGAGCTTTAGTTCTTCAACTTTTTCCAGTTTTGAATTCGTAGGGTTGGAACCCTGGTTCTGACCTGACTTTGCTGTATATATCACGATATGAGTGAGAATCATGGAATTGACTACAAAGTATTTTCTGTTTCCTATATTCTGTTATGCATCTCACAGACATATATTGTGTGCATTATTATTTTGAATGAAATAACAATAAAAATATCTAATGTTCCATTCACATGACTTGCTCTACCTCTTCTACTAACTATTCCTATAAAAGATTACAGTAGAGCCCTGGTAATTCGAGCCTTGATATTTCGAGATTTTGTGTAATTCGAGGTGATCTTAAGAAAATTAAAATTTTACGTAAAAATAGAGTACAATCTTGTTTTTGTGCATTATCCGCATGTACGTTTTCACTTCCGTGTGTCGCCCTCCGTGGTGTAATGGTTACCATGCTAACTTCATATACCCAAGGTCGGCGGAGGACGATGGATTTTTTCGGGCGTAATAACCCTTAGCATGGCTTCCTTCGGAAGGAAAGTAAAGCCATTGGTCTCGTGTCTTAGATGTACGGCACGTAAAAGAACCTCTTTGAGCAAAATAAAGCAGTCTTTCACGCCCAGTATAGAATGGAACGCTGAGAAAAATGTAAATGGCGTGTTATTTATGGACGCTCTTTAACTACCGGGGTTCTCAGCGTCCCATTCTAAATTGGGCGTGAAATACCGCTTAATTTTGCTCAGAGGCCTCTCCATCAGGTTTGAGGTTCTTTTACGTGCCGTAAATCTATGACACAGGATCCACAGCTTTACTTCCCTTCCGAAAGAAGCCATGTTAAGGATTTTTACACCCGAAAATATCCATCGTCCTCCGCCGGGTTTGAACCCGCGACCTTGGGTGTATGAAGTCAGCATGGTAACCATTACACCACGGAGGACGACAGGGACGCTGAGAACCAGAGCAGTTAAAGAGCGTCCATAAATAAAACTCCATTTCCATTTTCACTTTCCAATGTGCTACATTTTGAATTTTCTTTCAACGTTCTATCTGCAATACAGGTAACGCTGTCCCACTTAAGTTTTTGTTCATAGTGCACAGAAATAGCCTTGGCCTCAGATGTTGTGCATTTCTATTACAGACTGACAGGTACCGTTAGTTTGGAGGAGTGCGCTTGCTCTTTCTTAGTCGACCCTTCACTAATTGGGACCGTATGTCTATCAATTATGTAGTGTATAGCATCCTATGTTATGGTACAGTAATCCCTACTTAGCGACAGTGTTATTAAAATATGTTTAAGTGAAAATACGTGCACATTTTACAGCAGCAACAGACTGACCATTGTTGTAGATAATACCTGTATATACTGTATTGCAGTGAGCCCAATGTGTCAGGTTAATTTTAAAGCGTTTTAACTTCCCATTGTGTGAGTCCATGGCATGGGAAAATGTCTTTAAAATGTAACTTGTGGTTATGCAAGCTGGAAATGTTTGTCCTATATGTACCTACATATAACACAGAGATGTACTATATTTTTATGTATTTTTTAACCATTATTGTTTTCATTAAACATTGATTTAGGGGTATTTCCATATAATTCGAGGTTGCCTCAGCCCCAAATAGCTCGAATTACCGTCGCTCTACTGAATTCTTCTATCTACATCGTGCATTACATTAGCTTAAAATTGTGTAAAATCTGTCGCTATGCGATTATCATTGAAATTCGGTTCTCTTTTCAAGGAGTAAAACAGGAGTAATGAAAGAACTTCTCGTTTGAGAAAAGTATTTTAAAATTGAAACCAATAACAGTGGGCATCTCTTAATGATTAGCTTTACTGTATATGACAAATTGTGTGCTTAAACGAGTTCTATATTTTTTGTGTAGTAAGTTTTTGACTCCTCTTGCGGTTTACCAGTTATGCGGTCATGATATACATTTCATTTAAACATCTTTAATATATGGCATTTTAATCAAAATCCTTAGTCATTTTTTAGAAAATAAAAATTTTTTCACGTGGATACGTGAAAAAATAATGAAATATGCAGCGACATCGGAAATATGCAATTATATGCGCTAAAAAACTGACAAGTACAGCAGAACATAACCATATTGCGAAACTTAATTCCATATTCCAGGTAGAAACAAACTTAAGTGAATTTGCATACAAATCCGATGTCTTAGTTATCAACTTATTACTAACCATGCTGTCTTCCAAAACATTTCTTCTTAATCGTACAAATGAATTTTTAGTCCACCAACAATAATTTATGAATGCATTTTTACCTTCTGAAAGTGGATAAAAATAACGTTTACGTAGGTCACTGATATCGCAAAACGTATTTTATCTCCTCAGATAATGCAGAGATAAAATACATGGATCTACATTAAAGGAATCAGATATTCCTGCATTAATGTGGTCATAAAATCTTGTTGCATTCAATGCACAATGCAAACAGAACCGCCTTTTAAATGAACTGCAACGCTGACGAACTGTCGTTCCTTGCAAGTATCCATAATTAATTCAATGTTTTTCAAATTAGCATTGTTTACCAGTAAGATGCGGAAAAACAACCTATTTAGTTGGTTGGTTTAATCGTTCTGGAGTAGAATCAGCTTTTACTCCAGTACTAGAAATTGTTCATGAATGTGTTACATCTTCTAAAATTTAATTCTTGTTTTTTTTTTTTTAATTTGCATACTTTGCAATTCAATAATGAGTTCAGCAACAAAAATTGTCCTTATTTTACATTCACATGGATTTTCCTCCCTGTTCTTCAAAAAACAATTCTGTACAAAAAAAAAAAAAAAAAAAAACACACACACACACACACAAAAGAAAAACACTTCACATTAATCCAGATAAAAATGTGCATGAATGCTTTTATTACATACTTCCTTATAGATACAAAGCGGTAGTCAAATGTTTTCAGGGCTGGTCAGTATGCAATTGTTTTGAAATTTCCTTCTCTTTAATTGGTCAGCAGCAAGAAAAACGAATAACGACATCTCATTTGAGAAAAGTATAGGTATTTTAAATTTGAAACCAATAACAAAGAAAATAGAAATAGATAACTCCACAAAAAATCTGTGTTCCATTCACAATATTTTCTCTACCTATTCTGTAGCAAACTATCCTTATAGCATATAAACATTAGCAATAGTGGTCTCATTACTTGCTTCCTTGTAAGTAGGAGGAAAATAAGGGAATATACTAGGCTAAAGCAATAGTCAAAGCTTTTTAAAATATGTCGCTGAAACTCATTCTCTTTGCATGGCCAAGAGTAAAACAAGAAACAAGATTGGCAAATTCCAGTTTTAGAAAAGTTGAGGTATTTTAAAATTAAAACCAATAACAAAGAATTTCTCGGATATGATCCACAAAAAATGTATGACATAAATTGTGCGTTTTAACGAGATCTAAGTTTTTAGTTTTTGTCTATCTCTTATGGTTTATCAGTTATACAAAAGTCGTCCAAATAAATAGAATTTCAAAGGTTATTCTTAGAAAATTCAATATAAACATTTTGTCATAAGTGCCTTTAAGTCGGGCAAATATCAAACTTGGTATTTAGGTTCCATACCTGCGAAGGATGCGACACGAAGATTTTCAGGAAAATCCCCCATCTCCAATTACCCTTTATATGGAACTATTTATGAACATTTTGATTTTATCAAACATGCCTCTTAACGATTTTGTTTAAAATGCCTTAAGACGTTTTCATGACAAACCAAATGCACATTTCGAGTGCACCTACTACACAAAAATTATAGACCTCATTAAACCTTTTATATCATATATATATTGTAGATTTAACCGTTTCCGAATATTCCTTGTTATTGGTTTCATCTTCAAACTGCTTAAACTTTTCTCAAGCGGAAAGTGAACTTTCGTTTCATCTCTCTTTGTTTTTTACTCCCGGGAATGAAAAGGAACCGAATTTCAATTGTTTCACATAGCGATGAGGTTTTAAAAAAACTGACTAATGGGTTAGCCTAGTGTGTTCTCTTATTTCCTTCTATTTGTAAGAAAGCAAGTAATTAAACAATTTGTGCTAATGTTTATCTCGATTAGCAGAATAAAAGAATAATCTTTTGCAAGAAAAGTTTGTGGAATAGCTAGAGAAAGTCGTGTGAATGGAGCATATAATATTTTTATAATTTACTTGGACTTCATTGCGTCTGTCCTTTTCAAAGTGGACAGTAGGATCTAGAATGACGACTGCGTGTTCTGTCGATGTTTAACGATCCACTCTTCTTACTGAAGGCTCTTCTGTCAAACAATGAAAATCTTATTACACAGTACTTTTCAGAACATGTCCCACTCTCCTTTCAAAGTTTGCGGTTAGGGAGGTTGCGGTTGGATACCAACCCTCGCTGTTGCCAGTCTTCCATTTACTGGTACCTTAACCGAAGCACGATTCTCGACTTGCAAACAGGTCTCCAGGAAACAGATTTTACTACGTTGCCCCTCGCCCCTGGTACTGGTTCGTCTTTTCTTTGCTAATGTTTATTGCATAGTGGAAGGAGTGAGCGGTCCCGTTTGAGGGTCATCATGAGAAAACTATACCTCCTAATGCGGCCTCCGAAGGCGGATGTCTATAAAAGTGTTCTTCTTGTATCTCAGAGCTGCTTATCCTATTATTTTATTGTTTTGTAGCATTTAAGCTCAGGATAACGACCAGAATAGCGTGCCTTCAGTACGTGGTTTTCATCACGCAAATGATTTAATCGTGACATCCCACTTAGAAACTGGGGTGGTGCTAGTCGGCAATATTTGCACCTAATGAAAACCTTTCTTTTTAAAACAAAAAAAAAAACTCGGCGGGAACAGAGAAACGTTTATACATCTTTGGTTTATACTATGAAAAGAAAACAAAAAAATCTGTTTCATTCACATGGCTTTCTCTGCCTGTTCTACAAACAAACTATTCTTACCAAAGATTACTCTTTTATCTACAGCATTTGCTGTTCCCTTTCACACGCCTATGGTCGCTGCCATTTCGCTATCAGCGAAAGTTATATCGTTGAACTTTTTAATGATTTTTCTCGGTAACCACATGTGCCGGGCGTCTCTCATAAAAATAGATGTTGACGACATTGAACCAATAACTGTTGTCTAGAAGATCCCCATAATAGCATCCAATTTTGCGTTTACTTCCTTGCAAGTTTTCCCATCCAAAACTAAAAAAGAATCGCTATACGATACTAGACATTTCTCTCTTTAGCAAAAACACGTTGAACAACTAATTGAAACTCCTGCCAAACCCAAACTAACCAGTGCCAAGTTTGTTTTGGCAACGTGTAATAAATGACAGCATACAATGGTAACACCAATTTGGCTTATCAACATGATCTTTGAAACACGAAGCGTCCTCTTCTAAGCTGACTTTAAAATCACATAGTATTTCCAAATTGTGAGAAACAGTTGAATGGTACAGCGCTTCAAAAATTGACACGCACTGAAAATGACATTTGTGCCACCAAAGAAGTTAATTAAAATAAATTGTCTGAAGGAGATCCGTATGTTTATTTTCTCTACTGAGAATAATAAGGTTAATATTGCATTACATCCAAAAGTTTTAATCCGAAATTCACCGAAAATATAAGTTTAGAGATTTCCTTGGGAGGATAGTTTTTTATAAAAACAGTTTTTTATAAAAACAGTTTTTTATAAAAACAGTTTTTATTTGTTTATTATTAAATGTTTTCCTGTGTTCTGAAAAAAAAAAAGTTTGTTGTTAACAGTCGTTCGTATTCTTACTTTGTTTCATTCTCTGACTCGAAAGATCATAACAGTTGATTGGATATTATAGGTTACATATTTTTATTATTATTATTATTGCCCCATCTGGTTTAAGAGATGTTTTCTGCGCAGTACACTTTAGCTATTCTTGCCTTAGCTTAGTCTTTCGTTTCGTGGCCGTTCACCAAAGGCATCACATAAATCACGCGTCGTTTTGTCGACGTTAAGGAATGATGTATGAAACTAGAAAGGGCTCGTATTTTGTACACGGAACTAACGGCGCACATGTGCAGTGTTACGCAGAGTGTGGACTGTTTAATATTAGAAGCATGCGTCAGACTGAGTGAAGAGCTTGTAAAATTAGCACTAGCGAAATCTCCATTCCTCCGCGATGTGTTTCTGTTGTTGCAGGTGCGTGTTTTGTTTTGTTGAACAACATAGTCACGTGAGATGATGAACGGGGAGTTAATGTGCAATGTTATACTCGTGTGTTACAGGAGCACCTCCAAGGCGTCCTACCTCCACAGGGATCGTGGTCTGCCCAATTTCGAAGGCAGCTACAAACGGACCATGTCACCTTCGGGTCAAGAACAGGAACCTCCAGCAGGTGAGAAAAGTAAAGCAATAGTTATACCCACAATAGTAAAAATGTAATCAAAATCTACCCAGTAGTTTTCGATTTTAAATAAATAATATTAACATACTACCCTAAAACCGAAGTTTGCATTTAAAAATTAACTCTTCTCTACCTATGTTTATTTATTTGTATATTTGTATTAAGCACCCATAGAAGGAATATGGCTATACATCAGCCCAGGCTGTTATCTTGCTATATTCCTAACCAAGTTTTCCTTATAATCTAGAATATTTATTTTAATAATGAAGATGATTATGATGATGATGATGATGATGATGATGATGATAATAATAATAATTAGTGTCATGCTCAACATTTCTTAAAACAACCTATAAACTTGTATTTCATCTACTTCTCTTTTTGACGTACTATGCACATTGTACATACATGCTAGAGAAACTAAAAAGCATGGAAGAAAATAAAATATTTCATGTAGCATTTACTCTCATTGGTACTCTGGTTTTGTTTTAAAAAATTGAACATTTCTATTTTAAATTTATTTGCCAAACTTAGCTAGAGACGGTATTGGACCCACTTAGGAATTTAATGAGATTTCAGTGGTTTTACATGTGTTTACGTTGCCTGAATTTAAAACAAGTTGGAAAAGGCCCTTTATGTACCTGTGCCTTGCATGTGTGTTTGTATGTGTATGTGTACAGCATACACATAAAATATTAAAAAGCTAAAAATATTAAGTCGATCAAATACTGTACTGGGTATTTAAATTTCAGTATCTTACAAGGATGTGATAAATGTTTATCTCGATTAGCATTCTTCTGTAAGGATAAGTTGAGAAACACATGTGAGTGTAACACATCCAAATTTTTATTTAAATTAATGTATTTGAATTATGTACCTAATTTAAATTAATGAGGCGTATTGCAGTATGGAATTATCTGGAATAAAGCATTATTGTTATTATTATTATTATTACAGTTGAAGTCAAAAAAATTACGGTTGCTGTGAGACATGCTTTACCTCTGCATTATGATTCCGTGGCATATCAAAGCGACAAAAATCAATCTCGAAGAGGTGAAGAGAAACATTTGTGCAATAATAAAATACAGTACATTTAAAGTATTATAATCAATAAAATACAGCACTTTAAAATGCAATTACTGACCATTAAGCTTGTGATTTTAATTCCATCTTGTAATCAATCTTAATCAAATGTTTTATTTCTCTTAAGAAGACCTAGAATGTGTGTTTCCATGGGCACTTAGTAACTGCTTATTATAGTTTATTTCATTGTCATTTGAACTATGGTATTTTGCTCAAAGGTGGTAGTGGGGGAAGCCAATCAAGCATTTTTGCTCCAGAAGAGGTCCCTTAGAATAATACAAAATTTGTGATTCTCACCAACATTAGGGACTTATTTTTAAAGAATTTGGAATGTTAAATGTGGTATCTTTATATGTATTTGCATATTTTAAGTTGTTCATCTCCCAAAGACAGATGTGGTACTGTTTTCTGATATAATGCAAGGGGTAGAAATAACACAGTACCGCCTAAATTTTGCTCGCAGAAATCTCTTGATTCTCATCTGTATCTGGAGTGAAATTATATAATAAATTAATTTGAAATGTAAGACAAATTATTAATGCAAATTCTTTTAAAATTGGTGTTAAAATAGGATCAAGCTACTTAATTTTTATTCCATACAAGAATACTATAACATAGATGTATTTTAATAACTTACTGATGAAACCTATTGCATTGTATGTATTCTAGATGGTGAAATAAATTATCATTATCTTAATTAATTTATAGTACATTTGCACTGTACACATTTTACACTAACCTAATTTTACACTGTCTTTAAGAAATCTAAGTTTTTTTTGGTGGACTAATTCACAGCTTTTTTTCACTGCATATTATTTGATTGTAGCTAAAGTCAACACTAGGGATGAGGTGAGGGTGAAAATTATACTGCAAAACTGCTCTTTTAAGAAATGTTTAAAGTCAACTTTCAAAAGTAAAAAAAGTAACACAAATAAAAAGAAAAGTATTTTTTTGGAGAGGGGGAATTACATTCCACCACGTTAAATCCAAATCCATGATATTTTGGACTGCAGTATTTCAAGCTTCTACTGTATTATTATTGTTGTTGTTGTTATTATTGTTATTATTACTATTATTATTTATATTATTATTACTTCTATTATTGCGTGCAATTGTTATTAGTAGTTTATTCTACAACCGAATAAACAAAATGACAATTGGTAAGACATGGGGAAGTAATCAGCATGAGATTTTTGCTGGAATAACTTTATGTCAAATAAAACATATATCTTGAATTTTCTGGAAATAAACCCATTTTGTAAACACACATTCATCACCATGAATCATTTTTGTCTCTCTCACAAAATTGTGTCAAAAGCTTCAGCAAATTTCAGTGTGAAATGTTGTTTGCTCAACATTTTGTGGCAATTGTTTAATAAGATAAAAATTAGATTTTATTACTTGATTTTGCAGCAGTACCAACAGCAGTAGTAGCAGAATGTGATAATCGAGTTCCAAGTGCCACTAGTCAACCTAACAATGAGCAACAGGCTGTGTCGAGTGTGGTGGTGCTGACATCTGTGATGACAGACAATAAGGAAAATGTGAGGACTAGTAATAGTGAAGAAAACATAAAAAATGAATCGGAAAGTGGTGACACCGTTATCAGATGCAAGACAACATGGTCCTCTTCCCCAATAAGCCCTCCAGATACTACTAAGGAAACAGAGACACAAACACAGTGCAATAGACAAAGTCCACCCCCTCCCTCACCTCCAGCACGATCTCCTCCAGCCTC
Organism: Hymenopus coronatus; assembly: GCA_030762935.1. NCBI lineage: Eukaryota > Metazoa > Arthropoda > Insecta > Mantodea > Hymenopodidae > Hymenopus > Hymenopus coronatus. The sequence continues at coordinate 90,464,148 of CM060898.1, forward strand.
CCCCTCGCCTCCCCTCGTCACAGAATCGCTTCAGTTGGTGCAAAGATCAGAAGTTGTGCTAAGGGTAAATGCTGCAACCAGTGATGCTGCATCACAGACGGAATCAGAGAGAGAGCTGGAGCAAGAACAGCAGACACCGCCATCCCCAACTGTGCCACCACCTTTGCCAGTCCGACAGAAACTTCAGGAAGAAATAGATTGTGAACGTCTCTCTCTAGATCTTGCCAGTCACCTGTCTCCCTCTGACAAATTGCAAGGAATTTTGGGTAAGTTGCTTTATTACCAGGTTTGTAACTGTGTAAAATTTTTCAGCATTTAGCAAGCTGAATATGACAAGGAAATAAAACTACAAAAAACTAGAAATGTTGTAATGAATGGTTATTAATGTGAGAAAAATAATTTGAAATTATACATTTATTTTAAGGGACGATTAAACTCACCAATGTTAAATCTGCTAAATTCATTACCCAAGATCCGCAAACTTTAAAGACATCAGAGTTAAATTGACCAAGATATAGATGTGCTTATAAGTTCACTGATCTTACTTTAATTCAGTAAGTTTGTTTATTATTGTTCATTTTGCAATTGTAACTGCACTATCTTTTGATTAGCTTTTATTAAAAAATTTTTAAAAAAGTAACCAACCAATTTATTAACACGAAAGTAAGTCTTAAAATGCACTTTGAGACTTTTTATCATTCTAAAATTTCATTGCCTTCAATAACTACTACATATGTGCAAAGAAACAAAAGTATGCATACAAAATGGCAGATGCAGTGCCATTCTTAAAACTATATTTAAATTATAAGTATCATGTCTACCATGATAAAATATGTATCAAGTTAAAAAGTAAACAGTGTGTCTGTGGGGGGTGGGGGGGCTTAAATTATTTACTGCAAATTTTTTCTCAATGGTTAATATGCATATAAAGTAAGATACTTTTATACTATCTTTACAAAACACAGATGGAAGAAACAAGTAAGTATGGTGTGTATATTACCTTTCAAAATTATCTTCATTTTATTTTTAAAGCTATTGATAGTTTGAACATTTAAAAATCTTTTATACGTGTTGTCGCAACTTCCATAACAATGATAATTTTAAGAGTAGTTGTTTCTTGAAAAAGTAAATTTTAAAATATACTGTTTGAAGTCTGAGTATTTTTAGAAAATGTTTCCGGTTACTTGTAGCAGAACATATCAAAAAACATCTCCAGCTGGATCTTGAGGTGGGGAGTGTTTAATATTAAAAGAACAAACAACAGGGGACTGAAGTTTACAATAGGAACATGGAATGTCAGGACTCTAAATTACACAGGAAAATTAGAGAACTTAATTGAGATAAATAAGTGTGAATATAGTAGGTTTAACCTCTTCAGCGAAATGGACATAATATGAGATGCTGTGGATGATTTTCAGTAACCCATTTTACCAATGGATAATGTTGATTAACTCCATTAAATAATATACCTAAACTTTGATATCCAGATTTATGGTAATGTGTCTAAGGCTCAATAGGAATGGGTAACCAATCAAACTAAGGAAATGCAGGATTGAATTCAGTCAAAAGGTATATTTTACATTCAAGAGAAACTGTGGTAAAGGAAGGGAAGGACCCAGCTAAAGCAATTGATGTGATAACATGGTTGGCTGCTAGCAGATTGTGGTTGAATGCAAGATACGCACATTTTACCACTTTTATTGTATGAAAAAACATTTAAAATTATTTATAAGTATAATTTTAATTTTATCACTCATAGGTATAATTTTAGTTTTACAGCCATCATGTGTTTATTTTCTTTTATTTTAATGGCTCACCTTCATTGTTGGGTGTTCATGGATGGGTTAAGCGAAGTGAGAAGGACCAGGCAAGGAGAAGTGGTGTGAATTAATTACACAATGTTCTGTTCATTGAAGGAGGAAATTGTATTGAAAGAGGTGATACAAATATAGTGAATAGTGTGGCAAAAATGCAGTGTATAATGATTGTGTCATATTTGAAAAAATAGTTCCAGTTCCAGTGGATGTTTTATACTGCTAGTGTATATGACATGATGCAGAAATTGATAAAATGTGTAAATACATAGCTGAAATAGTGCATCAAGGAGGAAGAGGCAAAGTGTATGCCATATTTGTGGGAGATTTCTACAGTGGTATCAGAGTTGAAATGAGAGTAAGATTGTGGATGCTTACAGATTAAGAAAGCAAAATGACATAGGAAATAGGCTTGTTGACTTCTGTCAAAACATGAATTAATGATAACCATTACAAGCCCTGAAGATATAGATAAGTTCCAGATTGACTACATACTCATCAAACGGAGACGCTGAGGCAGTGTGAAAAATTTGAAGACTCTTTCAAATCCAGACCATAATCTTCATGCAGCAGATTTAGAGACAAGGCTGAAGAGGATTAGGCAGACACAGAAAAGAAATCCAGGATGGAACTTAATAATTGAAAATGAGAACAAATCTATTGAAGAAATATTGGAAATGCAGTTTTATGAAATACAAAATGTTGATGAATCTGTTTGAGAGTGAGTGGGAAACTGTAAAAAGTGTTTCCTTTGGACACTTTGGAGAAGAAAGTTGGAAAAACTGACAGAATTACTAGTAAACCATGGGTAACACAAAACATGTTTAAGAGGATAGAAGAAAAGAGGAGATACAAAAACACCAATGTTGTAGTATATAGGAGACTGAATAATGAACTAAGAAGAATGACAGAGAAAGCAAAAGAAAAATAACAAAGTTGTGATGAAATGCTGGAGTTTCAGCATAAAGAAAAATAGAGCTAGTGTATGAGAAAGCAATGGAGATAGAATGTAGAGAGAATAAAGGAAGTGGAGACTTTTGGAATAGAATACTCTAATTGGCAGTTGATTATAAACCAAGAAAAGGTTCTTAAATTATGGAGGAATTATATAGAAGAACTACAAGACACCAAAAGTCGACCATAAGTCTGAAGATGGGATCAGAAAAGAATCAGTGGATAAAGATAAAGGGCTGAGCATCTTTAAGAGTGAAGTGGAAAATGCTATATGATAAATGAAAAGAAGAAAATCCTCAGGAGATGATGATAAACCAGTGGATCTAATGATATTTCAAATTAAATGAGAAGTTTTAATTATTTTGTTCTAACATGAACAGACTTTAAACCCATTTTTACTACATTAGGCCATCAATAAATATAGAAGCTAATTTATGTACAGATAAATAAACTAGTTGAGCTAAAGATGCAATAAAATTGTGAATTGTAAAACTAGGCCTCTTAATTTGAATTTATTCATAAAGACAAGTGAAGTTTTGTTGCAAATTAATTGATATATTAATACTTGTTGCTTCACTGTTACCAGCTTCAGTTTTTACATATTTAGTACATTGTTTATTGTTTTCAGTACCAGCCCCTGAGCACAAGAAATTGACAGATTATGTTAGTGGACTGTTTCGGTTGGACACTGCACCAAGACCCAGGACATCCAATGCGACAGCTTTAAGAACTAGTTCCACTATTACCTCGACCACTGCTGCAAATCAGACAACTACAACAACATTGATAACAACAGTGAATCATGTACCTGCTTCATCAACAGATAACACTTCTCAAGTTGAAGAAGCCAGGTGAGGAAAACAAAGTACCTTTATCAAAATTAGTGGATATTATGACATCAAGTGATAAAACTTTTATGCTTGGAACCTCTGCTATTTGTATAGATTTAATGTTTGACATTTGCAAAAGCATGATTGACCAGAATTAGTGTGGAAGATATTTCCTGACCAACAGAACGATATCCCTAATCATGAACAAGAAGCTGCAGCAAAACTAATTGTACTTCATTCATATACAATACAAGATGGTTCAAATGTGAATGGCACTGATTTGCTTTAGAAAATACAATAATGAAAACTTACAACCAGTTTTACAGTTTATTCTTCAAAGTATTTTGTTAACTGTTTTATTCCCTTTTCCCAAAGGTTTATTGGTTGAGTGCACACCCATCCCTGAACAAATGAGTGAGATTACTAAGTTGTTATCCTGAAACATTACTTCTTCCAAGTCACTTTTAAATCTCCCAAATAAACAAAAAACACTTAGGGCTATATCTGGACTGTAAGGTTGGTGGGAAAGGAGGTCCCACTTTAGCTTCCTGATGATTTCCAAGGTTTTTCTAGCAAGTGAGGCCTCGCATTGTCTTGAAGGAAGGAAATCCATTTCATCCATTTCAATGGAAATCCATTTCCATTTCTCTGGACTAGAACTTATTCTTTACTTCTCCCAACAAAATAGTAAAATAATATTCTGCATTCCTGAAGGAAATCAAGCATGGTCACAATTGGATGGGATGATTAATGTTTCAGTCAAAGATCACGTGGTATGTTTTCCACTCTCTCTCTGCCCCCTATGGCTTTACACCATTCAAACATTCGAGTTTTCATGAAACATGCCTCTCTAAAATGTTTTTCAGGCCTCTGAAGAATTTCCAATGGTAGACTCATTCTGCAGTAAGAAATTTGGTAAAAATGTGTTATTTCACACTGAAACTTTTTGTTGACTGTCTCTCTTGTAAAGCTTAGACAAGACTGAAGTTGCTCACAATTGCCTCAGCAGGAAGGAGGGAAGCAACTTTCTACTTCCAAGGTATAACAGCTGAGTACGGTTTTATGCTCGTAAAAATCAGTCCTGTTCATATATGGACCATGTTATGTATGAATTTAATGAAATTAAAAATATAAACTAGGATTAGATACCCTATTATTTTTTATTGTAAACATTTTAAACTACAATTGTCCTTTCTTAGTAAAATTCCATGTTTGAGAAATAGAGGAATATCATTAAATCTAACCCAATAAGAAGTTCTTTAGAGTTGGATCACAGTAATACTTTAACACCACTAGCAGATAATTTTTACCTGGACATGTTTTAAAGAATGTGACACTTTATCTAAGTGACACAGTATTTCCTCCAGTGGTTTTTGAAGTATTCAGCTTTCACCTGATTGGTACTTTTGTTACATATTTCGATAGAGTGCTGTGTGGCAGCAAATTAAACTTAAGTTGCTTTGGTTCTTTATGATGTGGATCTTCTTCCAAGCATCCAACTCTACTCCATATTTTGCAGATTTTATAAGTGTTATGTTTTGGTTTATTTCATGTTTAATGAGCAAAAGTGGCAGACAATGGCGGATTTGTAATTTTATACTTCTAGAGTCAGTTGTAACACTGTCATTATGCTTTAATTATAAGACACTAGTTTCAGGACCATTGATTTCATTTATAACCCTGAGAGGTATCATTAGCAGGGGTAGCTGCTATATAAGAACACAAGAGCACATGAACACCCTTGAATGCTGTTAAATGTAACATATATGCAGTAATTTAAAATACACAGTGTTTAAATCCATCGCAGTGCTCTCCAAACTCAATGAAATGTGACATCGATGTTGGTAGCACATCATGAGCTGTGCACGTTTTAAGTAGCTTTTGTGCAAGTGCAACTGATACGATGTATTTGCCTTATGGGCCAAATATACATGTTGTGCACAGTGGATAGTGTGCATGAATGACACTAGATGGTAGCTCACTGTGGTAGAAATCAAGGCTGCTAGAGGACAGCAATGTTAATGCTTCCTAGCACTGCACTTCTTAGTACTGTACAGTTGCTGTAATAGTTTGTTAATCCTGCCATCTGTCAACATTGGCAGAACTAGGTAAGATACATGCATGCAAAAACACATATTCCAGACTATCCATATTCTCAACTGCAATTTAATTTCCACATTACTTTGTTCTTGCCTTAGAGCACTGTACTTAATGATGTACACAACAAAAACCCACAAAACTACTCTTTCTTTTGTAAGACAACTCATACATAAGTATCATGTTTTGTTGTTTTTTTTTTGTTGTTGCGAGAGGCTGCTGTTGTATCAACTGTTTGTAATCATTACTACTATGCAGCAGATGCTATTCATGTTTCTAGGACTTTTAACTCTCAAACTTTTCTGTACACTTTTGTGTTTACTCACGAGTTACTACTGGTCATTAGTGTCATTGTTGCCCACAGTCTTTGCTCTGGCTGTAGAAATATGAATTCTTTGCCATGAGGTCAACACTATATATACATACTAATAATAATTGTATACCAACAAAATGTACTAATTGTGCATTTTTCAGTAGAAAATCAACTGACACCATTTTATTCAAAGGCAAATATTGCAAGTCATATAATTATGATGCAGTTTTGTTTGATTACAACTGTGGATATTCCTACACTTCACAGTTCGAATCTCCAGACATTATAGCTTACGTTTTAAAAGTTACTGTTATTAAAAAACATGTAATGTTTCTAAAGCTAATTTTATAGTTAAATTTGAGGTTACAATGAAATCTCTTGCAGACTTCCACAGAAAAATTTAAATGCAATTTGGTTAACTAAAATACATTGGTTACCTAAATTTTGTTAAATGTTAAATACAGTGGTGCATTATTATCAATAAATTTTTGCAGAAGCCAATAAAGCATGCATATATAATTTTACCCATTCATTCCATTTTCTGCTATGACACATGTATCAATTTAAAACTAAAGAAAATTAGTTTTAGCATACTTTTATATCTTATCATCTATATTTCTGTTAAAGCTAATAAAGCTCTATTCTCTGTAGACAGTAATATGTGATGCTAATTTTTCTTGACTAATATAAACTACTGAAAGCAAATTTGCATTTAAGAATTGCGGCTCTCTCAGAGTATAAAATGTGCGAGTTTCATTTCTTAAATACATATCATGAGTTAAACTTTCTTAGGTTAGCAAAATTTAGTTTACTCAGCCAATACTATATGTATTGTTGTTTAAGTATAAAAGATGTCGCTCTTCTTCTCTGGATCTAAAGACCATTTTCCTTATTTTAGTCCTTTCTTCTGGTATCAGAGAAATGTGTTTACTATTTTTCAGGGAAAGCAGTGATACTGCTCCATTGTCAGCTAATTCCGCCTACTTCACTACTTCCGAGTCAAAAGCTAAGTTCCTCACACAGTATGGCAGGGATATGACACAGTCAGAGCAGCTAAATGGTATTTGTGATAACAAGGAACTGCAAAAGAAAAAGGTAATATTTGAGTTAGACTCCAGCATAAGTAATTTATTTTCCATATAGTGATGTCTATTCTTACTAGGCATTGTGTACACTACTCAAAGTATTTAAAATTGTTGGACTTAAGGGAAAATCCGTAGCTGTAATTTGAAAATAAGATATGAATATTTTCATAGAAGTCTCTGAAAGCTAAATAAATGTTTTATGACATTTGTATCTAGTCGGAAAACAGTTGTTAGATATCTGCTGGTAGCTTACAAATAATAAATTAGGGAGAGTACAAGAAAGTTTTTGTATTAATTAGAATTCACAGAAATTTACTGTTGAAAATGTATGAATTATATAAAATTCACTGAAGAAATATAACATTGCTCAGCACAGTGCAATCTTATCATGGGAGAGAAAGGTACAAGTAAAAAAGAAAGTATTTTGAATTTTATAGAATATTAGAACACAATCAAAAACAAACTAGTGCATCAGTAATTCCTAAAGCTAATAAAACAGTATCATTAAATAAAGGTACTTGAAGAAATAAAAGAAATAATAGAACTAACTCAGTTCCGATAAAAGCAACACAAAATTAAAATTTATCGAAAAAAAAAACAAAACTGCACAACAAGCATAAACTCTGCCTACCATAGCTAAAATACCAGGAATCCATTTAATGTATTAATGTACATAAGGAATATAAAAATTGCCTGTTTTAATATGCAGTACCTATCCCAAAAAACAAACCAGGAGAGTAGTGCATTTTGGCTACTTTAAATTCATTATGACCTACTTTGGGACCTGCAACAGGCTGGAAATCAATTCTCAAAAGTCAAAAGAGAATATCCACATAATATTTCAGACAGGACCAAAAAAATCCTGTTGAGGCTGTTCAAAGATCTCAGAATAATAACTTTTTCTCCAAAATAACAAAACTTTGCAAAACTTATACACGTTAACTTAAATTGTATAATACTCAAAATCAACACAATCATAAAACAAGAACTAGAGGCAACTTAAAACCATTAGAACATTAACTAGCATTATTTGAAAAGAGGCCCTTTATGGAAGAATACCAGTGCCTTATATAACAAATTGTTCTCCCCCCCACAAAAAATGATTCATCAAAATATCAAAAATATTTTAGTAAATTATTTCTCATTTTATTGATTTAATTTATTGGTGTCCTAGTAAGAGTTACGACCATGTGACTTTCTCTTCCACTCATTACGATACAACATAATAAAAACATAAACTTACAAAGGTCTAAAAACATATTAAAGTGAAGAAAGGAAAAATTCAATGCAATACAACCTAATAAAAACAAATTACAACAAAGAAAAGAAAAAAATAATTAAAAAAAAATGTTAAGTGAAATATTCATGTAGATAGAAACAATTTCTTAATATTTAAAGGTTTAATATTTAAATTTAAAGCATTAGTTATTAGCACGATGATGATGATGATGATGATGATGATAAATATTGGGAAGTGTTTACCATAATATAGCAGTTGCCTGCCTGGTTAGTGTGGTGCTAGTGTGTCTGCCTCATATTCAACAGGTTGCAAGTTTGAAGGTTGCTTAGGGTGAGTTACCCGGATAAAGTTTTTTTGGGGTTTTCCTTTATCCTAAGAAGACAAATGTCGAGTAACTTTAAGCACCATGGACCCCAAGATCATTTGAGCATCATTTCACCAATTTCATTCATCGTCCAATATGACCAACCAGGTTAAAGGACATTAAGCTACAAAAAAAAAATATAAATATAAATATATATATATATATATATATATATATATATATATATACATACATATATATGTGGAGCAGCAGATCTATAAAAGATGATCTATAAAATTTTCCTCTTGAACCTCATAACTCATATTACTCAGCAAAGGAAATATGGAAGATATGTAAATAAAACTTCTCATGTTCTTCACTGTTTGTAAATATTTAACTCTAAGGTAGATAATTTACAAAGTGGCTCTGGCCCAAAAAATGGAGTTCATTTTGTAAAGGTGAATTAGAAAGTAACATACAATAATTTTTTGTACCAAAAGTATAATAGGTAGTAATACAAACAGATACATAACTGAAGGGACATCTTTTGTGTATTTTTCTTGTTGCCAATTTTCTCAAAACATTTCTCTCATCCTGATACCAGTTTCAAAATACCCTGTTTATAGAAGTTTGTTCAGTTGAAGTATAGCTGTTTTCACTTCTGCATCTATGCAAAACATTTACCAGTCGGAAATTTCTTCAAGGGACCAAACAAATGAAAGTCTAATGGTGTCAGGTCTGGACTGTTTGGAGGATGCTGGAGTACCTCCCAACCAAATTTGTTGATTTTCTGACAAACAGGCACAGCCACATGCGGCAACATGGAGAAGCTTGACACCATCAGCATTTGTCATGCAATTTCTTTACCAATGTTTAAATGTAGGCTGCAGCATTCATAATGATCCTGTATTCACCAAAATGTCACAATACCAATGCAGAAAAAAGAATTATTGTGCATTACTTTCCTATCCACTCTCATATTTTTATAACTCACATTGGACCTGTCACCTGTTTACAGAGCTTTTGTTCATCTTATAGTAAATGTATGTGATAAATAAAGTAATTTATTTATTTTAAAAGTAATTCACTCCCTTCTATAGTACTGTTAGACTAGAACCTTTGTGAATTTTATTAAAAGTGGTGCTTAAAGAATATGTTATTAATGTTTGCAGGAAGAACTGATGGCAAGGTTAACTCGCAAACTTCAAGTGCTTCGTGGTGAACATCTAGTAGTGACAGAAGAGTCAAAAGTGAACGATGACCTTGGAGAGAATGTGGCTGCCCAAGTAAACAGGCTGGCTCGTCCCCACGAAGCATCAAAGTACAGGCTACATGTGGAAGAAGTCGGCAAAATCACAAGTCTATTGTTGGGTTTGTCTGGACGCCTTGCACGGGCTGAAAATGCCTTGATGGGTCTTCCCAATCATCATGCTGAGAGGGTGAGTACTATATTTTATAGCATCGCTTCACAATTGGCTTTGCTTGCACTAATTTTAAGGCTGGTTTACAACAACAGAGATCAATATTTCATTAATTTATACTGATATTTAGAAAGCCAGCATCAACTTTCTGTAGTAAAGTTTGCTTACTCTAACTATTAAATGCTAAGATAAAGAAATTTATTTCCTGCAATTCAAATTTTGGCAATTTTTTTTCAAAACTTTTTTACTTGAAATCTATGAACTTTCTTTACAGTTGAAGATAAATTTGAGCTTAAACTTTGAAAAATTTCATGATTTTAGTCTGCTCTTTGTGAAGAAACATGTTCTAAAAGTGAAAAAATGAATTTGCAGAAAATAGAATATGAATCTATTAACATATTTATAAAACCTAAATTAATTCAAATAAATTAATCAAATTCAATTTACATATCTAGAAAATTACAGTTTGATATCTTTTGAAGTGCTTGTCAATGATTTTATGTAATGCCTTGCAAATGTGATCAAGTTAACATTGAACCATCAGATACATATTTCTATAATTTATTAAAGGGTGTTGTTAGAACCAGCAAAAAAATTCAATGCCATAGCCAGTTTTCCTGCTCTCTATGTGATTACTCTAACCATTGAGCTTCTATGAGAATATACTAGTAATACATTAAACTCTCCAACTGGTTCAGGATTTTACCTGGTTAACCAACCAGTATGTATCACTTCTGAGAGTGATAAATTGGTTTTGTTAACCGGATGAAAGCCCAAATCTGTTGGAGGGAATTTAATGTCATAGTAGATCAATAGTTGGAGCATTTGCATGGAAAGCAGGAGAACCATGTTCAAATCCCAGCTGAAAAATTCAATTTCCATTGAAATTTTCAGCTGGTTCTAATTAACACTCTACAAGGGTTGTCTCAAAAGTAAGTTACACTATTTTTTAAAAAAAATAACAAAACGTCTAAATATTTAGAAAAGGATATATTTTGAAAGCTAGATTCAATACTATTTTACTACATTATCTCCTTGAATCTCAATACTTTTTGGTATTGTGATAATTTTTTTTTTTACTCCAGTGTCAAATCACTCTCCTGCCAAACTGGATAGCCATCTTTCAACTTCTAATTTTAACTCAACCTAATTAACAAATCATCTTCCGCTGAGATGTTGCTTGAGCTGCGGAAAATATAGTAATCACTCAGTGCAGGGTCAGGGGAGTAAGATGGATGACCAAAAGCATCCTATCAAAACTGAGTTTCACAACAATGTGCAGGTGGGCTTTATCATGAGACAAAAAAATTGTTTTTCTCAACTTACCCCTCCTGAATCGCCCTTCTGAGTTTTCTCAGCAGTTTGCAATAGTGAGCAGCTGTTATCATGATTCCATGAGACAGTAATCACTCAACAATACTCCCTTTGAATCAAAGATAACTGTCACCTTGAATTGGCTGTCATGAAATTGCCAGCCAATTCAACAACTTTCACTCATTTTGTCGTTGGCTCATCCTTTCCTTTCCGCACTGTACTTTGTCTTTTTGATTTGGGCATTCAGTGACGAATCCATGTCTCATCTCCAGTGACTTTGGTTGAATAAACCATCTCTCTCATCCTCAAAAAACAGCAAAAATTGCACTTTGTCAAATCTCTGCTTTTTGTGTTGTTCTGAAAGCATGCAAGGAACCCATTTTGCACACACTTTTGATAGATGTAGATTCTCAAATGATCCTGAAGTGTTTGGTTTATTTAAACTTTAGGAAGAAGTTGAAATAGAATTTTGTCAAATATACAGAGCCGATCAGTGTCCATTATCCTTTGAACCTTGTCAACAATATCATGGGAAGTGAAAGGTGAGCTGCTTCATTGCTCATCATTTAATGTTGTTCTTCCTTCAGTGAATGATTTGTACCAACAAGAAAATAATGGTCTTGACATAATGTCTTTTATCAGAAATGAAATGGCGTTTTATTTATGGACACTCTTTAACTGCTATGGTTCTCAGTATCCCATTATATACTGGGCTTGAAAGATCACGTAATTTTGCTCAGAGGCCTTTCTATCAGGCTTGAGGTTCTTTTACATATCGTAAATCTACGACACGGGACAAACGGCTCTGTTTCCTTTCCGAAGGAAGCCATGCTAAAGATCGAAATCCAAATCCATCGTCCTCTGCTGGGTTTGAACCCACGACCTTGGGTATGTGAGGTCTTTATCGGACACACTGCACAACTTGCAATGAATTTGAGCCACACTTGTATTTTTTACCATGTAAAAACAGATAATCCTATAAACTTTGTAGCTGGTGCTAGGAACAAGTGGATTCTCCATTGTTAATGGCATTCTGATGTCCAAGAGGTAAAGTTACAGATTTAAAAAAAATAGTGTAACTTACTTTTGATACATCCTTTTTTAAGTTCATTAATAGTTATAAAGAACTTAGTAGTAAAAAAATTACATTCTCACAGGGCAAGCAAGTCAGAATTTCCATTAAAAGATTAAACTGCAAGTAATTATGACTATTCTTTTATATTATAATTTTACTCCAAGAGAATATTTTGTGATAATTGTCTTTATATCTCTTTTGTTTCAGAAAATACTAGAGTCTAAAAGGGATAAATTAAGAGAGCAGCTAGAAGAAGCAAAGAAATTGAAAGAGAATATAGATCGGCGGAGTGTTTGTGTCTCCAACATCTTATATAAGTATTTCAATGCTGAAGAATATGCAGACTACGATCATTTTATTAATATGAAAGCTAAGTTAATAATGGACTCAAGAGAAATAGCAGATAAGATAAAACTGGGTGAGGAACAACTGGCTGCTTTAAAGGAAACTTTGACTGCTCCAGACTGAACAAAAGTGATGGAAGATATATCAGAGAGTGTAGAATGTAAATATTAAACAAAATGTAGTGTATACAATTTTTCATGCTTAACGACCGGTGCAGAAGAAAAATATATCTAAGAAGCTGGTCGCATGGGTGCCTAGTCTTTACAATTCCTGTGCTTTTTTTGTGTTAAAAAGTTTGTTATACTTCAGCTAAATGTACATACATGTAGGCTATAGTCCACCTTCACAGGAAGTCTGATGCAGATGACTCTTTGAATTAAAACAATAATAATAAAAATGATAGAGAGTGTGCACTTTCCTGAAGGTTTGCAATACAGAATAGAACTATTTCTTTTCAACATGAAAACATGGAGTTTAGCTGTACAGAACCATTAACTCCATCTTTTCAGCATCTATTTTATTACTGTGTAACAGAAGTAAATAGCTCTTAACATAGCATTTGGGCAGGATCATTTTTGTTCCTCTTAAGCCACATTCTAATATCTTTCTCTATCACTGCAAAGAAATAACTGCTGCTGTTTTTTAAAGCTTGTATCTATTATTTAATATTTTATATTTAGTATTCAAATCCATTTTGTTCATTGCCTTAAACAGCAATTGCAACAAATGCAGATTTTAAAACAAGTGCAATTTATTTTGTTTTGTTTATCTTAGAAAGCCTACAGTGAAATTAAAATTTATTATATTAATAAATACAATTCCCATGTGGCTCTTAAGTATGTATATATGGTAATGCAAGTAACATACAGGTATGCATTGCTTATTAAACACAGCATATGCCACATTTGCAAGCTGAAACTTCTCCCCATAGTCTTCAGTGACTTGATGGTGGAGAGTCCCTTATATATTGCTGCTGCTACAAAGATCTCTGGCCATTTGGTCATTGGTTTTGTTTAAGAAGAGAAGCTAATATTGAAAACATATTCACCAAATGGCACAGATGATTTTTTTAACATGGTTTACCTTCTGCTTCAGCTTAGAGAATGGTTTAATTCTTAAATTCATTTCCTTTTCTGTATTTCTTTTTTCTAATGTTCATTCAGTTATCATTCTCATCACCATACAAAGCAAAAAATGAGTAATTTTAACTATGTGAATGCTAAAAAGGATTTTTACTCTGTGTGATTGTGTAGAAATATGATGTGTCATAATGGATTACATAGGAAATGAATACTGATGAACTAAAGTGATAAGGTAGCACTTGTCCACTTTAGCCGGAACTGTACTTTTTTATTTTTTCATTTTCTTTCATTATTATCAGATAAAAGTAAGTTGTGCCTACTTCACCTGCTCACAAATTGTCTCCCCTAAGATAAGTAATTTGTTCTTTTTCATAAGCTTCCCCCCTTTTTTTTTCATTAGTATTGTTGGATAATGAGAAGAAGGTGACCAGGGTCTGAGATAAGAGAGGGGGCTTACTCTGCATATCCTTCAGCCAATTTATTTACTAGGAACTGTACATGAACTGTCAACCACACTGCCACACCTAACTACTGCAATGAGCATAATTAGCATTTCCAGGTTTCCATTGCTTTGCATGGGTTATCTGACAATAATGTTATTGTTTAATAATGCAAGTACCTATGCAAAAACTTTATTGACAGGGTAGAAAATGTTGATTCAGCCATTCCTCTTGCTTGCCTTCTTCTTGTGGTTAAACAGTACTTTCATGCTACACAATTGTTTTTAATCTAGTAAATTTAAAGCCACAAATGGCTGCTTAATTAGTCCTATGCCATTTAAGTAAAGTATCACATTGAACCAAATTGATGTAATTTTTTCCAGAATTTTTCAATTTTCAAAACGTTCCTTTGCCAAAATTTATGTTATTAGCATGATATTTTCAAGAGAGCTTCAGGAATTATGGATTTAAAAATTGTTGCAATAGTTAAAAGATATAAAATAGTTCAGATGAAATTATTTTCCATTGCTCATATTGAAGAAATTGAAAAATTACTAAACATGCAAACAAAAATATGTTTTTCTCTTTTACTAATTAAACTTAGTCACCCATTGTGGCGAAGTGGTTGCCACCCTAGCCTCCAATACCCAAGATTGCAGGTTCAAACCTGACAGAAGATGATGGGGTTTTTGGATGTAAAAATCTTTAGCATGGCACCTTTGGAAGGAAAGTAAAAACTATTGGTTCCATGTAATTTTATTTGTGCTAAAAGAACCCCATACATTGAAATTAAGTCCCTGGGCTGAATTCACCATTAATCACATCCACAAGTTGTGATTTCATCCTATGCAATGTGTTAGTCCCTAATCACCATGTGCACATAATGGCAAACTTGTGAGTTAGAAATTCCCTGATCAAGAGACCACTGTAAAGGTGGCACACTATATACTGACATGGTGTGATGGAACTTAGAAAAAATAAAGAATTAAATTAAAATTTTGGGAATGATACAATAAACCATAGAGTCCAAGGAGCATTTCGTATTACCATATCAGCAAGTGAATTATTAATAACAATTAATATCGTAATAATGCTTTCTGCTTACTATATGTTTTATATTTGTATAACAAAGTTCAAAGCAAACTGAAAAAAACTGTGAATATTTGGATTTGCATAGATACTTTACTCTAAGCACACTTCTCCAATTGATTTTTTTCAACAACAGACCAAGATTAGCAAGCCCTTCCCAGAAGGACTGATATAACCAGTAGTGACTCATGAGCATACAGTTGAAGCTGTAGGGGAATTTCTACAGTTGGCTCAGAATTATTATCAGTAATGAAAGTTATAGATTTACATGTTTGGGAGAAATGTTGTGATTTATTTAGATATTATTCAATAACTATGTGATTATTATGATATATATTGATAAATCTGTATATTGTCTGTCTCCATGCCGTTCAACCGTGTTAGTATGCTAGCTTTCAGATAGAAGTTCCCGGTTTAATTCTCACACTTATTGCATTGAAGCAGAACAATGAAGTTACTAAAGCAGTGCACTACTCAACATAATGATCCTTAATATAGTTAAGAAATTAAAAGCACTTAAAAATCCAACAGAGTTTATTAGTTTGGAAAAAAATAAGATGCTAATTGCCTTATATAAATGATAAGGCAATCTATGTGAGCATTTCTCTGGTAGTATGTAGGTATTAATTATTCAATATCTCAGTAATTAATTTTACTCCCCAAGTGTACTTAAGTTATATAAAACTTTATTTAATTACCAATAAGTCCAATGCCAATCCAGTGGCTTTCAGAACTCTTCATCAGTATTCATTGCATTTGTCATGTCAGTGTTGTGTTTAGTATGCTCATGGATGCAGATTATTTAATAATTGCTACATTTGCATTGAATGTTTATCTTCCCAACTGTTATTAATTCATGGAAAAATGATTTGGGAGCTTTCTTTCTAAAACTACATATAAATGCCTAAAATGCAAAAATGCGAGTGTGTCCTTATGCATAGATTATACAACTGTATGTGTGTGTATTTGTGTGCATGTATTTGTTTGTAGCCATGTCAAGACTGAGAGTAAAAGATAATTGGCTAACCAATGCCAGCAGTTAATAAGATCAACAAATACTTGAACAAAGCCATGAGTATATCAACTGTACATAACGAGAATAGAATGGTGCTTTGGAGTAATTTCTCATGTTTTGTCAAGTCTTTTAGACTCACAGTCCTGTCTTTTTAAATGATGTGGTTACTATCAATGATTTTGTAAAGCAGTGGCTTGTTCCAAATGTAATATGCTGGGCAAAAATTATATCTACAGACATCTTAAGTATAAAATTACAGTTTTATAAGTAATCATCAGTTGTTTTATTCTTTAACTTACCTTAGCCTAATATGGTGGTTGTGAAAGTATCAATAGCAGCCAGGATTTAAATTAATGGAGGCGAGAATTTCTCCCTTTCATTAAAATTTTCCTCGCTCATTAAAAAGAAATCCTTCACTGCCAGGGAATTGTTTTCTACTTTTTATTATAAGCGCTTTTACTGCCCTCTTTGAGAATACAGGAAGAATAGAATAGAAATGTATTCATCTGTTTGATCATAGTACATGATGTAGGACATGTCAAAAACGTATAACTAGGATTCAAATTGATGGGGATATACAACAAGATTAGAAGCAAGAAAAACTATACACAATTTTTCAAAAATGATACAAAATTTTTATATATATATATATTTATATACTTGCACAAAGTTGCTAAGAATGCATTTCGTTTTGCAGGTTGATTTACTTGTATTTGACACTTTAAAAAAATCCCTTTAAGCTTACGTGGTGCAGATATGCTTTTTAAGTGTTCCGGTAGGCCATTATAAAGGCAAAGTCTAGTATAAATAAAACTTCTACCAAATAAGCTTGTATGTTGAGGAATTATACTTATTTGCTCCTTTCCTCTAGTACATATCATGGGCATGCATTTGTGAATTTGTTGTGTATAAATAAATGTTTGATTTATCAAAGGTAACTGATTCCTGGATATACAAGCAAGGTAGAGGTAATGCATTTAATTGTTTGAAAAGTGCTCTGCAATTAGTCCTTTTGTTAGCCATTAATATTGTGCGAATAGCTCTTTTTTGTAACTTGAATATAATATTGGCATCTTCACAGTTTCCCCATAGTATTACACCATATGTTGTGACACAATGAAAGTATGCATAGTACAGAGTGTTTTTTTATTCATGACTTTCGATAGTATGAAAAGAGGAAAACACAGCTTGCTGAGTTTTTGAGAGATTGTGTTTATGTGGATGTTCCATTTCAGGTTTTTATCCAGCCATATACCAAGGAACTTTGTGTTTTCTGAGTAGCTGATGTATGTTACATTTAGAATTTTAATAGGACCATCACTTTGGATTCCATGTGTATTTTGAAATGAAATAGCCACTGTCTTTTATGTATTCTTGGTTAGTTGATTTATTGTCTGTTTTATACGATTGTCCAAAGGATATAGATTTGCACAGTAACAAATATGCTAGTACCTAGTGCAAAACAAAAAAGTAGACACTGACCAATCAGATTAAAGAATATTAAGTTTAAAAAAAAAAAATTAAAAAATACACCAGCATTTTTTTTGTCTAAGGATTCATATATGCATTTTACAAAATCTGTTATTACTGTGACTGTGGATTTTCCTTTCAGGAAGCCATGTTGGTTTTTCATTATTATATCAGTTTTTGTTAGGAAAGACAACAGTCATCAGTGCATTAATTTTTCAAAAATGTTTGTGTATACTGAGAGAAGCAAGACTGGCCTGTAATTTATGACTCCGCGCACACTTCCTTTCTTATAATGTTTTTACACTCCAATGGCAATATTTCTTAACAATTTTATCTGATATTTCATCCATTCCACATGATTATTTGTTTTTCATGTTTGTAATTATATTTACTAGCTTTATTTCTGATGCTGGCATTAAAACAATATCCCAAGCGACCACATGCGAGATTTGTGATGGACAAAACAGTGCAGGGGCGGGTTTTCTCTGGTTTCCCCTGCCATCTCATTCCACCGGTGCTCCATCTTCATTCCATGTATTACCAATGTGGTGTCTTGGAGTAAAAATGAGCATCAAACACTATTAAAAAACATTTAAAAAATACTGTCACAGGTCCTGTGTGCTCTACATTTTGGTTTGGTGCATTAATGTAAACATATCCTTAGCTACATCTGTATAATAGTTATTGAAGATATTAGCTATTTGCTGTTTTCATTAAGCATTGTGCCCTCATGTATTATATGAATATTACTTGTAATTTGTTATACTTGCTTAGTTTCCCGTTTGACATGACTTTAATCTTATTGTTTGAGCACTAAACTTTCCGTTGTATAGTTTCTTGACTTTACATATTACTCTATTGTATACCTGTTTGTATTACTTATAACATACTTTGAAAATTTCTGAATTATCTCCCCACTTATTTAATTTGCTAAGAAACTTTGTAAGTTAAATTATAAACAATTCTCAATTAAATTTTGTGAAAACTTTAAAGTTTTCACTCATCATACAATAAATGCAGGAACATGTTTACGTAGGTTCTTGCCTACTGCTGTTGACTGGCTTGAGTAACCGGTAACAGTAACAACTTGGTTGGTGATTTATCATTTATGGCAGCATAGATGGGAACCATTTTAAATGAAAGTTTACATTGTTTGGATTTTAAGTTCATGACTCGTTCCTTTGTTTCTCTTAATGAGGATCTTCTCCCAAACTCCAACTCCTTAAAATTTCTTGTGGTCTCTATCATTGGTTGTCCAAAGCATTATCAACTGCTGTTGACTAATGCAGACAAGTCTACAAAAATGTGTTCCTGCACTTATTGTATGGTGAGTAAAAACTTTTGAGTGTTCAGTTGACTCCACTCCACAAACTTTAATCTTAAATTTGTTTTCACTGTGTTAAGTTCTATTTTTATTGAATTTTAATTCTCAGTTTGATTAGCTGGGTTAGCATTCAGGTTCGTAATTCCACCAGCTTGTATAAGCAATGATGAAGCCTGAAATATTCAAGTTTTTTGATCCAGTGAGTGTTCTATTGTCATCAGCATGGATAGATTTGTGACAAGAAAGTGTAAAGTTGTAGAAACTAATGACAGTGATGCATTCCAGTTCGAATCTCACACTTCAACTGCCAGTAATATTAATGTTCAGTTAAAAACTGACATGTGATAGGGAAAATAAGAGTAAATGTACCACCACCAATAATAAAAATATAATAATTAATAAATAATACCTCTACTGTTTTGTGTGTATAACACACCAGTACTACGGCTACTGGCATTACTATATTGCTGGTATAAATATAAACAAATACAATTCTTAAGTTACCCCTCCACATGGAAAATTGATTCGAACACTGGCTCATGCTTATTTTAGTTGGTGGGGCACAAAACAATTTCATTCTCCTCAAGAATATAGTCAAAAATAATTTTATGTAACGGTACTCAATTTTTATTTGACTTAAAATGTTCTAGATAATAAATTTTTAGGAAGCGATATTATGTAACGTTGATTTTAAATTATATACATTTCAGTCACATTGCAGAACTATATAGAGTGTGTTTAAAAACAAGTAAGGTAAGGGGTAATGTTGCATCATTTGCATAGAGAGCTGCACAATGTCAACCAGGCAATAAATGTCTTTATTGACTTCAAAATTGATTACAAATTCTCTGCTGCAAATAATTTGCTTGACATTTTGATGCATAGAAGTTGATGGCTACATATCATTCACAGCTTGTGCACCACTGCATACTAACACTCCAGTCACTAATGACTCAGTACAATTCATGATGCACTCACAGTTTGTAATTCTTCCTCCTTTTATAGCTAGAAAATGATGTTGCAGCACTTCCTAGAAGCTTCAAGACTTCTTACATTCCAAAGTTTCTGGTTATGATGTGCCACACTCCTTGTTTTATTATGCATTCCACGGTCTCTTGCCTGTGGTGCCACAAGTAATAAAAGCAGGCGTTAAACACTACCCCCAAAAAAAATCCCAAGGTCTGCAACTGTGATGACTCACACATCAAGGTGAACGTGAGAACCACTGCAGAAAAAGCTGTTACACTATGAAAACCATATCTAGTGGAATTTTAAACTGATGTTGCTGACAGGATATGAAGTTGGTACATTTTATATGGTATTTTATTCTATATATTTATTCCATTACAAAGTAACCAAGAGCCCCTTCATATAGTGATAAAATATGGTAATTCATCTACCACATAACCTGAAATAACTTTTAAATTGTAACTTCATGCAATTCTGTAATATTAAATTAACCTTAAAATCTGGACATCTTTTGTAATATATTTATTAAAGATATAAAGTTCTGTTATAGCAATGTGTTCACATAACCCGGAATAATTATTAAAACTTAACCTTACACAATTATGCAATATTAAATTTAGCCCTGAGATACCATTTTAAAGCAAAAATTCCTGTAAGGTATTCACTAACAAAATAAACTGCCATCCTGTTACCTAATAGTTGAATGATTTATTTCATCCACAGATAAGGACTGTGCTTGAGATAAAGCATTAAACATCATTTCCCTTACACATTGCAAGTAATTATGATGGCAAACACTAAATTTTAATATCTGGTGTAGCTGGTATGTAGTTAAACAAAAGTCATCCAGAATGAAGAGGTCTTCAGAGGCTATTCACAGAATATAAGCTAGTAAATAGTTAATTTGTATCAAGTTGGCTATTATGCGATGCCTTGTCTTGGGCGTTAGCTCCCTCAGTCTTCATTTTGTAGATTTTGCACAATTTTTTAAGCAGAACAGAATAACTACATAGACACATGTATGCTATACATCTTGACATCCTCGATGACAGTTTAATTGTGTCTGTAGATGCCAGAGTTATGAACATGCACATGCATCATATTTAGGTTAATAATTCAGCTCAACCTCAATAAATTATATGACTTATTCACCATGATGGCTTATAGCCATAAAGAAAGAAACTTTCTTTGCTGAAACATTGTTGGACAGATACCCCTGGAACTCCCTTTCTCATAAAACTAGCACCCATATACACTATACCTATCCTTGGCCTATCTGATGCCTATAAGTAGCTTATACTTAGTCCATAAACAGCCTATACTAGTGTAGAAGCAGTTTTTACTAAATTGCCTATTACTGCTAGCCTATAAGAAGCCTATACTTAGCTTATAAGCAGCCTATACTAGCCAATGGGCAGTCTATATTAGACTATAAAAAGCCTGTACTAGTTTTTTTATATTTTAGGATTACAGTTTAATACTGTTAAATGTAGTAAACACAGATTATGGTCAGTAATTTAGTTAGCACTTAAATTCTACTAATATATTAAAGAGTAAGTTAAAGAAACTAATATCATTCAAAGTTATAAATAAAGAATATTCATCTTGGGCAGCCTATACCTAGCCCATAAATAGATTATACTAGTCTATAATCAGCTTATAGCCTATACCTAGCTTATACATAGTTTATATTAGCCTATATCTAGCCTGTACTTAGCCTATACACAGCCTATACAAGCCTACACTTAGTCTATATGCAGCCTATACTTAGTCTATATGCAGCCTATACTTAGCCTATACCTAGCCTATATGCTGCCTATACTTAGCCTATACCTACCCTATATGCAGCCTATACTTAGTCTATATGCAGCCTATACTTAGCCTATATGCTGCCTATACTTACCCTATATGCAGCCTATACTTAGTCTATATGCAGCCTATACTTAGCCTATACCTAGCCTATAATCAGCCTATACTTAGCCTATAGTTAGCCTATACTTAGCCTATAAGCAGCCTATACTAAGCCTATATGCAGCCTTTACTAGCTTATACATAGTCTAAGCCTCTATGCAGCCTATTTAAGCCTACAATTAGCCTATACTAGCTTATATATAGTTTATATTAGCATATACCTAGCCTAAATGAGCTTATACATAGTCTATATTAGCCTGTAATCAGCCTATAGGCAGCTTATACTAGTTTATACATAGTCTATATTAGCCTATAATCAGCCTATACACAGCATTAGCCTATGAGCAGTTTATACTTATCCAAAGAGCAGCCTTTATGAGGCTATGAACAGCCTAAACTTAGCTTATGACCAGCTTATATTTGCTATGAGCAGTTTATACTTATCCAATAAGCAGCCTATACTAGGCTGTGAACTCCCTAAACTTAGCCTATGACCAGCTATACAAGGCTATGAACAGCCTAAACTTAGCATATGACCAGCTTATACTAGCCTATGACCAGCCTATATGAGGCTACCAACAGCCTAAACTTAGCTTATGACCACCTTATATTTGCTATGAGCAGTTTATACCTATCCAAAGAGCAGCCTATAGTCGCCTATGACCAGCTATACAAGGCTGTGAACTGCCTAAACTTAGCATATGACCAGCTTATACTAGCCTATGACCAGCTATACAAGGCTATGAACAGCCTAAACTTAGCTTATGACCCGTTTATACTAGCCTATGACCAGCTATACAAGGCTATCAACAGCCTAAACTTAGCATATGACCAGCTTATACTAGCCTATAACCAGCTATACAAGGCTATGAACAGCATAAACTTAGAATATGACCAGCTTATACTAGCCTATATGAGGCTATGAACAGCCTAAACTTAGCTTATGACCACCTTATATTTGCTATGAGCAGTTTATACCTATCCAAAGAGCAGCCTATAGTCACCTATGAGCAGCCTATACTAGGCTGTGAACTGCCTAAACTTAGCATATGACCAGCTTATACTAGCCTGTGACCAGCTATACAAGGGTATGAACAGCCTAAACTTAGCTTATGACCAGTTTATACTAGCCTATGACCAGCCTAAACTTAGCATATGACCAGCTTATACTAGCCTATGACCAGCTAAAAAGGCTATGAACAGCCTAAACTTAGCATATGACCAGCTTATATTTGCCTATGAGCAGTTTATACTTATCGAAAGAGCAGCCTATAGGAGGCTATGAACAGCCTAAACTTAGCATATGACCAGCTTATACTAGCCTATGACCAGCC
The DNA here is from genome assembly GCA_030762935.1 of Hymenopus coronatus. Classification (NCBI taxonomy): domain Eukaryota; kingdom Metazoa; phylum Arthropoda; class Insecta; order Mantodea; family Hymenopodidae; genus Hymenopus; species Hymenopus coronatus. The sequence continues at coordinate 90,487,574 of CM060898.1, forward strand.
TATATGAGGCTACCAACAGCCTAAACTTAGCTTATGACCACCTTATATTTGCTATGAGCAGTTTATACTTACTGCACATTCGCATGTGAGCTCACACACACACACACACACAAATACAGATATATGCACAAAATGCAATACTAATATATCTGTGTACACCTGCGCGTACTATACTTCTGTTTACACCTATAACAAGTTGTTTGGCAGAGAGATCGTTCAGTGCTCATGAGAGTTAAAAATTACAGTTGTTCAATAACACATCAAGAGAAACTGAATGCTATGAGAATTCTTTGCATCAAGCCTGATATGCTTCATCCAATTGCTGTCATCAATGTTTTCTGTAAGAAGAAAGTACAAAGGAAATCTTTATAGTTTTCAAGTAAGATGCATGTATTTTTATTCCAAATAATTTTTAATTGTAACTTTTAGTTAAGTCATTTCATTTAAAACTAAAACTTATAAAGACATGTATAATAGCTACTTTAATTGTTTGGGGAAAATTAGGGGAGGAAACTTTTAGCCTTGCCCAGGGGTGGAAAAATACCTAAATCAGGCTCTATATAAGTCTATAGATGAAATAGATTCATGATTCTTTAAATTTTCTATCGTATTATTTAAAATCTGTTAGTAGTAATTAGGATTAATATTTCCTTCCTTATGTTCTACATTTTAAGTTTCATTTGAAAATAGATAAATGCCAGATAACAAATAATTTATTAGTTATTGAAATAATGGATGTCAGAATGAGTAAAATAGCACCTTACTTGCAAGATCTGATGCGTGGTGAAAATGAGTGCTGGGAGCGCTGAGTGGCCAAAGCACCGACATTTATAACAACTGAGCGGGTTCGGATTCATAGCCTGCCATTATCCTTTGTGGGAGATCTACCCAATCAAAGGTAATAAACAGGGTACGGGTACACACGAATTCTCCATTTACTTTTCTTTGAACACGATACACAGATGTTACGCCTTGGGGAGCAAGATTTTCTTGAATTTCCTCACAGGTCAAACCGCCCAGTGCAGGGTGTTTACCACACCACGTAAGGAATTCCAGCTTTTGTGTACATCGACCTTTACTGGATAAGCTAACATTTTGGCCTTTAGTATTTTTGCAGCCTGGGAGGCTGATTCTGCTTCTACCAGGAGCGTGCCATTACGAGCTCTTATACAAGATTTTACAGGACCAGCAATGTTATCAAGACCCTTTTGAATAACAAAAGGGCTTACGCTAAAGAACTTTCTTCCTTCCTCTGTCTAGTAACAATTAAGTAGCAAGGACCACAACACTCGACTACTACTTTTCCGAACTCAGTACCATATTTAATGGATTTTTTTGATTTTGTCATGAAAGTAAATTTTAATTTTCATCCCCTGGTGCTCCCCACTCACCAGGAGTCCAACAAGGGGTCACCCCACTGGAATGACAGGGCACTGGGGACATAGGCTCGCCATCCCACTCACCCTGGAGTTCGGTATAATACCTAGTCCTGGCCGATTGACTAAGGGTGGGCTAGTCCCTAGCCTCCCGTTTAGGTGAAGCAGAAACCAAAGTGGTGTATTATGTTGCGTACCCTCCCTAGTCACTGAAAAGACACAAGGCCCAGGCTCAGATATTCAACCCTCAACCAACCAGGATATTCCTTTCCACTGACACGGGTCTCCACGCACGGCCTACATGTGGGTGGGCATTTTGACCTAGTGACTCTCTCACCACTCAGAGGTTGCCCACTGAGGGAGTCAAGGTTGGCTCGGGACCCTGGGTGCACCAAACCCATACCTACTGTAATAGGCCCCTGGGGAGGTGCTGTAAAAGAAAAAATGCTGATCAGTGTTAATAAAGGTAGATGATGGTTTGTTAAGTGTGCACTTGGCTATAAAGAAAATGCTTAAGACAGTTAAAAGATAAATTACTTTAAGGATAGTTTCCATAATTTGTTGAGAGAAACGGGAGCTTCTTTGTGAAAAGAAACATGGTGAATCTTGTAATTGACCCAGCTATTAAGATCATGTGTGGAATAGTATCAAAAGCTAGAATCTGTTAAACTGAAGTACACCAGCTGTAAACACTAGCCATGCACTTATTTCAATAGGGCCACCAAGCTGATAATGTTGTTGACATATGATAAATATGTAACAGTGCTGGAATGTGTTGCATTCAGTTCCTGACTTCAACCAGTGAGCTATCAAAGTATTTGCCCAAACAAAGGATCGTAGGATGTATTTCATCTAAAAATAGAAAGGTAAGTGCTTTTATCACAAATTAGCATTGCATTTCCACTGATGGTCTTTAGTATCCACTAACTTTAATCTGTCCTCTGTGGTATAAAGGGGTAATATGTAGCCTCTGGTTCCAAGATCACGGGTTCATAACCACCAGAGGGTAAAGGATTTTTTCAGGTGTAAAAACTCTTAGCATGACTTCTTTAGAAGGAAAGTAAACTTGTTTGTCCCTGTCATAGATTTATGGTATGTAAAACAAACCTCAAACCTGATAGTAATATTAAGCAGTCTTTCATGCTCAAAGGGGCATCATAGTTCTAACCTAATCTTTAACCTAAACTAAGCTAACCTGGCTTATATTAACAAACCTAACCATTTGCTATTTGTTGCTTTTAGAGGCCTAATCAAAAGGTAAATAGAATGAAGCTACTGTATACATTGGTTTTTCACGATCAGCCTAAACTCTTGTGGAAATAACAAATTTTATAACATAGGCACATCTACAAATAAATATTCTCTTTTTATAATTTAATATATATGTCGTAGAACCTATGGCAGGCAATTGAAATCACTCATACGAAAAGTGGTGAAGTTCAAAAGAAGACTATGAAGAGGTAATAGTGATTGTATATTGATATAAGTTGTACAAATTTATTATAAACAAAATAAGGTTGTATATTGGTATAAGTTGTACAAATTTATTATAAACAAAATAAGGTTGATCAGCAAAAAACATTTGTAAAGAAATCTAATAAATAGCACTTAATACAGACAGATAAAAATTATTACAAAAATCTATAAAATATTGCAGTAGTAACTATTTTTTTTGTTTTATCAGCAGCTTTTATAAGTTTAAGGACAAATATATTTTTGAGGTCAAGATGCAAATAAAACTCAAGCTCTAGTGATGCAGGATTATGAATTATTTTTGAAGCATAACATTGTTGTAAATCAACTAAAAAAATAATTCCAAATTAATTAAACATATACAAATTGCTGAAAATTTTGAAAATAGTTTGTTAAACTTTCAAGAATAAAATGGCACTTTTAGTAAAAAGCTGTAGAAAATAATAAATATTAAAAATAATTATAGAACAAGTTCATCTGTACTAAGATATTGAAGTTTGTTTTGGGTTTTGTTCTTTTCTGTTTGTCTTTTCCTTTCCTAAATGAACAAGTTCATGACTATCCATATCACGTTTGCTTGTTGTTGAATTGTCTGTCATTAAAGCTTTAGCTAGTATTTTTTTATCTGATACATCATCTGAGGCAACGTGTAGTCCTGGAATGAGTGTGGTGGTTGAAGGCTTTGCAGATATATGTACTGGTTCAATTTCTTCTGCCTTAAGAGCTTTCTCATTGCTTGAAGTTTTAACTGGGCACTGAGGTTCTGCCTGCTGCTGAATATATTCAGTACTGTCTGTTTTACTTATTCGAATTTCAGGAATCTTTTCAGACCATGCTGAAGTTATAGAATCTTCTCGTTCTCTGTTATTTGAACTGATGGAAGACGATTTATGTCTCTGTCGCTTATTGTCGTGATGAACTGAAACAGTTGGGATTTCTTGTATTGATTCCTGGGCTCTAGATTTGAATTTACTTGGCTTTAACTTTTCGGGGGCCAAGTCTTGTTTTTCTATTCCTTCTACAATGGGTAGACTTTCCTCATCTGATGTTGCTGAAGACTTCCTTAATGCTTTCTTCACAATCTTGGTTAGAAGCTCTGAAATTTAATAAAATCAATTATTGATCAAAAACAAAAAATATTGGAAGTAATGCAAAATGAAACACAAATTGTAATAATAAATTGCAACATGAGTTGAACCTACATTTGGTAATTTTTGATATGGCCTTAATCAGATATTAAAAGCATTAAGAATAGTACTTGTCTTAAACAAAAGAAAGAGGAAAATAGCAGTTGCAACCTCCCACACATCAGAAAAGACCTGACAATGGACCATTGTCACATTGTTGTTGCAGACTGAGCTGCAATTTTTATTTTCTTGACCACATATGTACAATGTACACAGTAGGAATACTGTATTCCACCCAAAAATTCAATACAGACATTTTACTGGAAATATATATTTTGGAACTCCCTGAATCCAAAACAAGCATTTTTAGAGAAAGAGAGGGTGTGTGTGTGTGTGTGTGTGTGTGTGTGTGTGTGTGTGTGTGTGCATGCATATTGGTATTTAAGTTTTCAGCATCTTCTAAGGATGCAACACAAACCAACTATCTTCTACATGGAACCTTTTTTTTCAAATTTTGAATTTCTCGAAAATGGCTTAAACAATTTTGATTAAAACGCTATATGTTTAAAATATTTGCATAAAATGTGAAATGCATCTCTTGAGCTTACTGGGAAGACCCTTTAATTTTGGATGATTTTTGTATCACTGCCGAAGTGCAAGAGTTAGACAACAATTTACTACACTAAAAATGCAGATCTTATTAAAATACATACTTTATGTCTAAATATATTTTCATTTTTTTGTAGAATTAACCATTTCCAAAATATTCCCTGTTATTGGTTTCAGTTTTACAATACTTAAAACTTTTCTCAACTGGAAAGAGGCAAATTATTTTGTATCTCTTTTGTTTTACTCCTGGCCATGCAAAGAGAACCAAATCTTAATGTCAATTAAATAATGACACCTTTTAAAAGATTTGACTATCGCCTTAGCCTAGTGTATTCCGTTATTTACCTTCCACTTACAAGGAAGCAAGAAACAAGATCATTTTACTAATATTTATCTTGATTAGCATTGTGTAAATAAAAGAATAATCTTTTGTAAGAAAATATTTTTTTTACAGAATAGCTAGCGAAAGTCATGTGAATAGACATTTTTATAGTGAAAATACATCAAAAACAAAATCATGTGTCTTGGCTTTCACTGCCATAGAGCTCCTATTCAATGGAAAATAATTATAAAGTTTGAAATTGTAATGGTTGACTTTAGGTCATTCAGCAATCAACTATCTGATACTATGCCAGATGCTGATAATGAACCTATTTAGATTAGAAATATCTGTGTGCAAAAACTGCACTAAAGATAACTTTAACAAAGAGTTTATTTAGCCAAGAGAATAGTTTCATTTTGTCCCAGTGATAGTGTCAAGAAAAATACTGGAGAAAAGAAAAATGCTAATTATTTCAAGCTCTCTTGTTTAACATTTTTAAAACTCTGATATATGCAATGAATTAAATATTATTAGTGAAATCATTCTAATTTTTAATATTTTTTTTTTCTTTTTTTTTTTTTCAAATAAGCCTATAAGAGAGAAAGCTGAAATAAGGTATTTTTATTTTTGATCTACTTTCAGTAAAAAAATGCCATATCAGTCCTTGGCCTTTTATAAAAATTTTCATAAAATTCACATAGTACTCCCAGCCTTTCTGTAAATTTAAAAAGATCTTCAGATAACATCATATAATCTTTTCTGGACAAAACAAATACACAAAAACCTTGTAAAAATAAATAAGTCAGAAAAGAAATATCTGTCCAAGAAATAAGGAATTTTCAGAATCAATTATGAAGACTGGGAAAAAAGATACACAGGAAGGGCCAAAAGAAATGCAGAACCAGATTGAAGAAGCACCGAGACACATAGGAAACAACCAAATAGAGAAATCAGCAATAGTATCACACCTCGGAACAGAAACCACAAAATAGAAAATTGGTAAGATTAGTATAATGACCACTAAAGCTGGACATCTGGGAAAAGATTTTTATACTGAAACAAACAAAAATAAACTAATAAATTTTGAAATTGGTATCAATTACAACCTAATATACATGTTCATCAATCGACCTACAGAAAGATGCAGCAAGTCCATGCAGAATATCAGCAACTAGTCTGACAGTTGAAATTTGTGATGATGTAGGCAACATTGTGTATTAAACATGTTCAGGTAATTAATTGTTCACTGAAGCAATTCAAATTTAGATAAGCTTATTATTAAAACCATTTGTGGTTATTCAGAAAAATAATTTTATACCTCATCCCCATGCCCATTCTCGCTCACTCACTCGCTCTTCCTCCTTTCTTTCTTTCTTTCATGCATGTGCAACATAAAGAACAGTGAAGATGTGTAATAATATATAACAAATATACATAATACATGACACCAAGTTTTTAGGATTAATTCTGGATAAGTTGGGATGAACTCATAGAAAACTTAGCAGAGAAGTAAGTAGTGCTTGATTTGTTCTTCACAAATTAAAGCTTCGGATATCTCAAAAGGTGCTTAAAGTCAGTTATGTGCATACTTCCAGCCTTTATTTTATATGGTCTACCACTGTGGTTCAAAAAGAAGTAACCAAAATTATGTCATTTGTAACATACACTTTTTTTTTTTTTTTTTAATTATTGTTACAATCAACAAGGTGGGCAAGAAGCAACAGAGTGCTCCTGTGCTGTTGAACATTTTTTAGCTCCCATGGTACTGAAAAAAAAAAGGGCCATCACTAAAAACTATGTTGCAGGATTTTGGAGGTGTGTGTCATAAACCACCACCCCACCTGAAAAAGCAGTTCTACAATAGGTGGAAATGTTTCGAATGACAAGTTCTTATGGATCACAACTATGGGAAGAATGGATGACCACAAAACCTAAAAATCCAATAGCTGATGTAGCGCAAATTATACCATAATTTCCAAATACTTCCTTTTTCCTTCTTTCAAGAGACCATAAGAACAAATAACATATTGGATGCATACTGGACAGAGACCTAACTTCTCCAAAAAAAAGTCGAAGTTCCATATCAAGAGAACTCAGTATAGCATGTAGCAGTGTTCAATTAATCTTAAACAAAATTCAGATTTTGCATGAGTTAAGGAAGCCCAATTTTTTTTATGAAGATCCTGCCTGTATCCACAATGCATGGTGGTCTGAAGATGTTAACATGCTGTTTCCTTAGTTGTAAAAAAAACAAACAAAAAAACAGAAGAGTATGCAAAGAGACCATTAAATTCTGGGTCCAGGCACAGCATCATTGGTCCACACTTTATTGAGGATGAATATGGAAATAGTGGAAACAAGATGATTGTCATAATTTAATTGTTTTGTCACAGAAACCTTATGTAGGACAGGAGTTGAATAGGTAGAGTCAGACTGAAAAATTCAATGCCATGCCCAGGATTTGAACTATGGATCTCCCGGTCTCTAGCTGGTTGCTCTGCCACTGAGCTACCATGGCAACATACCAGCATAGCATTGAATTTCTTAACTGACTTGCACATTTCCTGGTAAACTACAACTCAAATTATTTTGAGATGACAAACCTCAATGGCAACTTACAATGTCATAAGTACCTCAAGACCCAGGATTCATAGTATAGCCAATTATTATGGACAATTGTGATAGGTTTCAGGTATATGATTCAGTTATACATTCTTATTCCTGCGTGTCAAATCTGAAAATAGAACCATTCTGGGAAGGGTAAATTACTGCTCTTTTTGATGCGAAAAATTTGTATTTACAAGATTATTAAGCAGTTCAAGAGTCGTGGGTTTACTGTACCCAAGCAAGGGATATCATGTGAGCTTAACAAAAAAAGGTAAGGCCCAGACCAGGACTTATTCCAAAGGACAAGAAACAGGCAAATTCATGACTGGCCACCAGCTGCACCTTGGAGATAGCTTGAAAGATTAAGGCCCTTGTCTCTGGACTAAATTCTGCAACTCAGAAGGCCATTGCATTTAAATTAGGAATGTCTGTTACTACTGTGAATACCATATCAACAGGGATTTGAATCTAGAAAAATGCCAAAGCTGTTGCCTAAACACATTGCAGAATGTGCCACAACAGCAGAAAGCTATATGAACGATACCTAGCTGGTGAAACATAGAAGTTTGTTGTCTCTTTAGATAAGCTATATGTTTATCTAAGCGATTGCAACAAACCTCGGTCAATATATATTTGACCTAAGGGAGAAACAATTTTGAAAGTTGGTATATGGAAAAACAGGGTATTGCTACAGTAGCAAATAGATATTTGCAGTGCACATAAAAATGTAAAAATCAACTCTGCATATTATAGGACCCACAGAAATCCTGATCTCAGAACAGTCAGTGGTATAAAGATAGGGTAGTGGGGAGGGGTTTATAGCATAAATACACATGTTGAGGTATAATCTGTTCCAAAAGTGTAGCCAGGAGTAGGAACTACTTGCCCGAGTGTACTCGGGCGGAGGCAAATCACCACAGTACCTATCCGCTTTTCTTGCGGATTTACCCGTGCGATATAAAAGACGTAGTCTTATGCAAGCATTTATGTCTGTGTCGTAATGTGGGCAGGGTGTTTCCCTTTGTGCTGCCGGCGCAGGCTGGCTTACCTACCGGAGTGGTCGCCCACCCAGGAAGGGACCAGGCCCGATGCTGCTTAACTTGGCCAGCCGCTTGTGGGCTGTCAAGGAAAGCAGTGCCAGCTAGCGGGGAGTACTGAAAGGATGTAGGTAGGGGGTGGGGGAAAGCCAGTGTTGCAGAATCTGGTCGGAGAACAACTTGACGGTCGCCCATCCGAGTTGTGTCCGAGCCCGATGCTGCTTAACTTGGCGGATAATACTGTAAAGAAGGGAGAGGCGGTCGAAAACTACCATCCCAAGGCATCCTTGGGAAGTCGGTAGCTTACACGTCTCCTAGACAGTGTGTGGTCGTAGAGTCCAAGAGTGTTCACCAGACGATTTGGGTGAGGAGCAAGTTTAGTGTAGATTGTGCGAGCTCTTTCTTGCACAACGTCCATTATGTAAGGGATTCCGGAGTGGGAGTGGAGGATGTGGGACGGGAATCTACGGTCTGTGCCATATATCATCCTCAGTGCCCTGTTCTGCACGGTCTGCAGTCTGCGGGTGGTGGAACGAGCCACCGAACCCCAGAACTCACATCAGCCGTACAGCATCAGGGGCGGGATGACCGCGCAGTACAGCCGTAGTTTTAGGTGTGTAGGCATGGTGGAGCGGAAGATGGGAAACAACTGCCGTAGGGCAGCGTGTCCCATACCGACCTTCTCCCTGACATGTGGAGTGAAAGTAAGGCCGCGGTCGAGGAGGACTCCAAGGTATTTGGCAGTGCGGACCCAGGGGATCCGCCGCCGCAACAACCTCAGGGACCTCTCCGGCCATCAGCCACAGACTTTTGCCAGCAGCAGAGCGGAGCTCTTCTGCGGGCAGATGACCATGCGCCACTGTTCACTCCATCTACCTATGGCCTGGAGCTGTCTCTGTAGCGGGGGGAAGCAGTAATGGGCGTTCTTGTTACGTGCCATTATGAGGACATCATCGCCATACTGGCACGTAACAGTACCGGGTTCTGTAGGGAAGTCGGACATGCAGGCGGCAAAGAGTAACGGCGACAGCACGCTGCCTTCCGGCACTCCTGTTGCTATGGGTCTGACTGTGGAATGCCTCCCCTCCACCCTCACCCTGAAAGTGCGGTCCTGAAGGAAGCTACTAAGCAGGTAAAGGAAGGGGGAGGGATCTCTGCGTTCTCTCATACACCATTCTAATTCATAAGATAACACAATAAAACAATTATTTCATAATAAAAATGCCTTGTACTTTTACAACAAATTGAGGATAATAATTGCAGAGTTTTGAAAAGACAATGAACATAAATCAAACACTCAGAATTCATTGCAGTGAATTACAAGATATATTTTTACTATATCAAAAGAAAAGGCTCTCCTACTGTCACTCAAAATATGTTTGAATCATCCACAAGTTTGTTCAGTGTCGAATGCCTACCCTTTCATATTTTCAACATCTTTCAATCTGCACTCTCTTCAGTGATCATTGGTTTATCTACTAGCAGGAATTAAATGAGGCCTGGCAGTGAGCAAGGCTAGATAGTCTAACACATTTTGAAATGGTCTGTAGAGACCATGGCTACTCCATTATGTTATAGTTATACTCTGGGTGCACCAAACCTCAATCTGGAAATTTTGTGACCTCGGACCAAGTTCTAGTATAGATGCAAATAAAGTCTGGAATCGTCAGGATAAGGGACCAAGCCACACATCTGCTTCAACTAGCAATTTTTTTGAGAACACAGAGAGAGAAACAGGATTACATCTATATCTTTTAGTGACCACCTATTAAATCACCTGATGTATCACTAATGGATTATTGTGCATTTGCATTACTGAAAAGGGCCCTTGGAAGCAGATAACCTTGAACTGGAACAGCCGCTGGAAAGCCTGCCAGGAGGAATGGAATACACTGGACCTCCCTGTACTTTGTAGTAATTTGCTCCAGTGGAAGCTGCACTGCAGAGCAATAGCCCGAGCTCAGGGCTACCAGATAGAACATCACCCTGATAATATATGGGTGTCTTAGTTTGTTACCATAGATCACAAACAACCCCTCATATTCTAAATACCACTATATTTTTAAAACGACTGGACAATGCCTATATCTCTCGTAAGATTGCTGGCTACTTAGGAAATAAATAACTAAATGAGTTGGTGTACATTTTTAATTTCACATACTTATCAATTGCTAGTAATTAATTAGTGAAGTTGCAAGTTTATGCCAACTCAAACACTATGTACGATCACACATCACACTTCTGCACTTCATCTTGACTAAGGTGAGTGCTCAACAGAAGGTCTGTAGTTATTGGTCATTTTGGCCAGTAAGATTTCTTAAAACATTTATATACCATGCAGTTTTTATTTTTATACTTTATTTATTTTCTTACATTATACTAAGTACATAGGTAGAGAAGGTATTATATTCCATCCAAAACCTGATGTCAAGATTTTACTGGAAATACACATTTCAGAATCTCCTGAATTAAAAATAAAGTATTTTTAGAAAAAGGTCCACATGTGCATGTGAACAATATTACTGATAAACAAAAAGTCTTAAATACCAAATTTTATATTTAAGTTGAGCATTTTTCAAGTATCATGAAGAAAACATTTATGAAAATGTTGATTTTTTAAAAATGTGCACTAAAGATTTTGATTAAAATTCCATATATTAAAGATTTTACATGACAAAGTGTTTATCTTGAATTTCTTAGGAATAGCCTCTGAAGTTCTTTTTATTCTGAATGACTTCTCTATAAGTGGTAAAGTGTAAGAGATAGGCAAAAATCTTACTACATATAAAATGTAAACCTCGTCAAAATATATAAAATATATTTTTATTGTGGAGCTATTTCCAAGATATTGCTGTTATAGCTTTAAATTTTCCAGTTCTTAAACTTTTCTCAAATGGGAAGTCTTTATTCATATATTTTTTTCATTATGGAAGCAAGGAGAATTGAGTTGCAATGCATCACATAGTAACCAACTTTTAAAAGATTTGACTATCACTTAAGCTTATTGTATTTCCTATTCCCTTTGTGGGAGGAAATAATACTATAGTAAAATCTTTTCTCCTGATGTTTACCTCATGAAGTAAATATAAGAATAAACTTTTCTAAAAATATTTTGTTTCAGCATAGGTAGAGAAAGTTATGTGAATGTAAAGCATTCAGCTGTGTAAGGATTTTTTTAACAATTTTAATCCTATGTGTTTTCTCTATTGTATTATATTGCAAATGTCTGTTATGTATGAAATTGCTTCATTTCTTTATTATTAGCACTCATCATGCAAATGTCATTTTTGGGTGGAATCCAATAATTCCTCTTCCTGCTATAAACAGATGCTAGAGAAAGTGAGAAGAAATAAAGAAACAAAGTTACCATTACGATTTGCTTCATTTTTTACATTTCCGTTGCCAAGAGTTGTATTCTCAGTTTTGGATGGTACAGAGTGAAGAATACTACGCCAGTGTTTATAGGGCATATCAGTACTATCTGCACCACTTCCTCGCCTTCTTCTGCGGTGAACTAACTGAAACATCTTGCGACGTTCTTCGGTTCTTTCTTGTCTAAGTTGTATCTGAAGAAATTGAAAAAAATGATTAACAGTTTTTTATGCTACATCTACATTGTTTATACTATGTTGGGGAAAATGATAAGCTATTACTTCCAGAAAAATAGAGAAGTACTTGCAACAAAACAAAGAATAACTTTGTAAGATTCACCAATGATACAGCACACGTAGAATGAAGAGAAATGAAAATAATTTAAACAAAATTGGAAAAAAAGAACATAGTATAACTAAACTTGAATATTCAGGATGAGTTAGTGGAGCTAATAAAAAGCTTTAGATACTTGGGAGTTTCATAGGCAGTAATTGAGCTTTCTTTCAAGAAAGTGGAGGATAAAAGGGCCTGTGGAACCTTGAAGAAATAACTAAGAAAGAGATTAGTAAAGTGATTTGTATGCTGTGTGGCTTTGCATGATCTAGAAACCTAGGTATTATAAGGTATTAGACCAGAAGCATTTGAAATGCTAAGGAAGCAACAAGGATGTAAAAAAAAACGCACTTCCAATGACATAACCAAAAAATTTGATAAAATCCATATCTGAATCTACATTTTATAAACACCAGGAACAAAAAGTACAAAGAAACAAACTAGCAAACCATAGCTATATCAGTGACCATATTAGTTGCTGGCCTAATTATGTAAATATGATTATTAATCTTTGCCTCTGCAATAAAAGGAAGGTTAGGAAATAACCAAACTAGAAATATAGAGTACTGCCATAAGTTCTATCAGTAAAATTTAAATGCACTTTGTATGGAAATTGTGAATAAAGAGATATAGCAACACTGTATATTGTCATTCACAGGTCACCTCTACTACTCCACAAGTGTGCCAGTAACAGGCAAGAAAAAGATGGCATGGGGAATGTATGAAAATTGTATCATTCTATTGATATTATTTTGCTGTGGAAAGCGAGCTAAGTATATTTTTTTGATGTTGAAACCTTTGGCATCCTGAATGATTTGTGTTTCGGACAATAACATGGTTTATAGAAATGGGTGCAACTGTTGATTGCATCAGATCTGTGTTTGGTGTGTATCCACACTCAAAAGAAGTTGTGAACCTGTTTGTGCAAGGATTCAATGCAATCCTTTATATAAACAAACAAACAATTTTGTCTCATAAAATGAGCATCTCTGTATGAACAATTTCACATTCTTTTTTTAAGGAAGATTTACATGTTAGTGCATATAAAAGGTGCACAAGCCATTTGCAAACTGAAAAATTAAAGGAGATACCCCAGGTTTGATCCCAGGTTTTGTTAATAGCATATTGCGAGAGCAAAAACACAAAGCAAAAACCATGCAGCAGTGGTTGGCAACTAATGTCCCACAGTTCATTGTTGCTGTTGCTGACTGGCCTAGCGGAAGTCTGGACCTCAATCCACTAGATCATTTTCTGTGGCAGAAGCTCGAGGCAATAACATGTTAAAAGAGACTTACTTGACTTAATTCCTCTTGTTCCTTCCGGAACATAGGGCATCCGTGAAACGTCTCCATTGTGTTCTCTGACTTGCCAGTGCCTTAACTTCATTCCAAATTTTCCCCACTTCTAGTGCCCCCTCCTCTATGGTCCTCTTCCATGTCTTTCTAGGAAGACCTCTTTTCTATGCCCGTTGTGGGTTCCATTCTAATGTTAGTTTTATGGATCCTGCTGGCTTCCTTCATGTGTGTCCTATCCAATTCCATTTCCGCCTCTTGATTTCAACTTCTACCTGGAGTTGATCTGTTACTTTCCAAAGCTCTTCATTGGAGATAATTTCAGGTCATCTGATGTTGAAGATGTGACGCAGGCAACGGTTTATGAAGGCTGAAAGGAATTAGTGATACTTTGGGTAATTTTCCATATTTCACCTGCATACAGGAGAATGGGTTTCACATTTGTATTCAAGATTTTGATTTTTGTCTTCATAGAAATGTTCCTATTTCTCCATACTGCATATAACTGCATAAAGGCCCTATTTGCTTTTTTAATTCTGGCTTTCACATCATCTTCTGCTCCTCCTCTTCTTGTCACTACACTTCCTAAATGTATAAATGTGTCGACCTCCTCTATCTCTTCTCCAGCCATGACTAGCTTTTCATCAATCTTGGAGTTTATTCTCATTTCCTTGGTCTTAGCAACATTTATATTTAGTCCTGCAACCTCTGCCTCCTCTTTTAGCCCTTGTAACTTGCTCCTCATATCACTAAATCTTGAAGCCAGTAAACAAATATCATCTGTGAACTCAGGTCTTCTAGTCTCTCTCCCATTCCCCATTGTATTCCTCTCTCTTTCTTCCACACAGCATTTTCTTCTAAAGCACCACTAAGAAAATCGTTGGTGAGACGATGCATCCTTGTCAAACTCCACTTGCGACATCCACATAATCCGTTAGCTTTCCCTCATGTACTACTTTACACTGATAATCTTTATACATTTCCCATATGAGGTTCACAATCTTACGAGGTGTACCATATTTCACCACATCACTGTTCTATTTACCGAGTCAAATGCTCTTTCGAAATCTATGAATGTTAAGTACAATGTGACTTGCCATTCACTACTTTGCTCAAGGTATTTATTATATGTTAAAAGAAGCACTGCAATATTGAGACGTCTTCATCGCTGTGTTGCCTATGGCCATCATTTTGAATAAGAGTATGTTCATCTTGTAGCATTTTTTGTGTTCTTTGAGAATATATGTATACTAATGGATTTGTTTAGTTTTATTTAGTAATATATTCATTGAAAGTACTGACAGAACTTATGGCAGTACTGTGTATATTATAAGGTTCACATTTTACAATTCAAAAAGCAATAATAAGCTCTATTATCAATTAAATGCACATTAAAAATATATTGATTTTAGGATCTATTTTTATTGGAATTTTGTTGTGAATACTTTTCCTCTTAAAATTAATTTTAGTGTAAACATTAAGGTAACGATGATGACAAATACTAGGGCCATCATTACCAACATCATATGTAATTAAATAAATTAAATGCTTTTTCGACATCACCTCCTGGTCTACCGCCACTACCACCAAAACATACTGACAAATCAATTAAACACAATAAAAATATAGCAACTACATCAGTTACTAACAAATTTTTCAATTGAATAGAATACTTTATTTGCTAAATATTTCCAGCTCTCTTTTTAAATTACTTACATTGTTTATTGGCATATTCCCATAGTAGCTCAGTGGTTAGATTGCAACATTTGTGGTTCAAATCCATGAAATTTTTCAGTCTGACTCTACTTATTCAACCATTTTACATAAACTCTTTTATTTTATGTTTAAATGAAAATAATATACAAGGATTACTTTGAAAATGATTAGCAACCATTTTTAAAAATCTTAATCTTTATTTTTTAAACAAATAAGTACACCTTAATATATAGATTTTTCTGTTACTTTTCTGCATAGTTCCCATTTCTTTTTTAGATATTTTCCCAGCATTTTACAGGTTTGAAAATACCTTCACGACAGAATTCTGTTTGAGCTGCCAGAAGGCACTGACACACTGCTTTCTGAATATCCTGGAATTTTGTTTCAGACTCATAATGATGGGACTAGCTTTCATCACCTGTCACAATATTATAAAACATCATCACCTGCTTTGAAACCTATGAAGAAGGTTTTGCTGATGGTTCTTCTGTCAATAAATACAGGACCTAACAGGCACAAACTTTTTCCATAACCTAAGCTTCCAAATCATTTCTTGCATAGTCCTATTGCAAGTTTTGCAGCAATTTCATCCACAGTGATACGTCTTCTCATCAACTCTTTCCTTGTAGCATTTCATGGAGGGTGTCTACTTCGAAACTCATCTTGGTTACTTGTGTACCCATTTTTGAAATATTTCAAAATATCCTTAGGCATGTTGAAGTTTGAAATGAATTTTAGGAACAGAACTTTCTCCTTTAACAATGAATTCAGTGACAGAACGCTGTCAAAAGGAAATGTTGACTCCACCATTTTGGAAAGACTGTCTGTGGTCACATAAGAAAAGCTAATGAGATCACAATATGGCGGCATGTGATATAAAGTCTGTAGATTATGATCCTGTAGTTATTTTTGTTATGTTGTTGGAATTTGAATTTTAACAATGGGTTTCTCACAATTTTCAGTATGAACCTCATACATTAGTTATTATGATTAGCTGTTTTATTGTTACACTGAGCAGGATGGCTCTCTGGTAAAGTGCGAGGCCTGCATTTGAGAGATCTGCAGTTCAAAATCCAGGACTGTCCCCCCCGACTGACGTTCTTTTCCAAGTTTTCTCATTCCTCACAACTGGCAAATTCTGAGGGGGGAAATATTCTAATAGCAGACCTGGAAAATTTCCCAAATTTCCTTTCCTAAGCATAATTTTATTTCATGCATCAGACAGAATAAAGATGGCGGCCTGTAAGGTAATAACCCGCAGCATGGTACAAAGAAAGTGTGAATATAGTGGAAATAACAGTGAAAAAGTGATAAATAGAGTGAGTAGTTCATCAATTTGTAATGCAGGAAGCTGTGTAAATGAAGATAAAGAAAACGGAAGGCATGTGGCAGAAATTTTTACGACACGGAAAATGTGTGCAACATCAAGTGAGTCGGGAGGTAATAGCTTCGCTTCAAAAAATAGTTGATATGTTAAATAAAGATTTGAAACAAGCACAAGAAGAAATTATAACACTGAAACAAGAGAGAAAATTAGCACAAGAAGAAATCTCATCATTGAAAGAAGAGGATGCAAAGTTATCGAGCAAAGTTCAGCATAAGAGGGAAAAGGAATCTTTTGCTACAGTCGTAAAAAGGAAAATAAACAGAACAACTGAGCTACCAGGTGATAAACGTGGTAATATAACTACCACAAGCCGATATAGCGTGCTGAATAAAAGGAATGAAACCACATTTGAACAACGGAAGAAACAGTTGGATCAACAAGAAATGAGTTATAACAAAGGAACAAAGGTAATGGTATTCGGAGACTCGCTTCTAAAATTTGCCGGGAAAGAATGCAGAGATGCGGGTTATGACATACACTGCTACCCAGGGATCCGAGTGGAAGAATTAAGCCGCGAAGTAGAAAATGCCAAGCTAAATTAAGTAAAGCCTGACGTTGTTGCCATTCACGTGGGAACAAACAATATCCGGAGGGGAATAATGGCCGAGGAAATTATGGGTGACACCATGGACTTAGTAAGTCAGATCAAAACACAAAGCCCTCATATTAAAATTGTAATCAGCAGAGTATTATGCAGGCGAGATGTCAGTAAACAAAAAGTAAGAAGAATAAATGCAGAGCTAGATGGGTTGTGTAACGTTTGGAAGTGTGTGATGCTGGATGGAAACTGGTGCATAAGGGACGAGGATCGAGCAAGAGATGGTGTTCATCTAAATAGAAGGGGAGCTATTAAATTCGGACAGTTCTTGTGTGAGGGGATCAGCAAATGCTAAGGACAGGGAAACTAATAAGCTATGTGGTGGATGACGTAACTGTAGGAATAACAGGATTCTCAAATCCAGAACACTGTGTGCCTGAAAATAGTGACCAGATTAAATATGAATGCAACAAGAATGCAGAGAAATAGAGGCTTCAACAGGAATCAGACCCAGGACAAATCCCTCCAAGGAGCATCACGTTGTAGAACCAGCACAGGGACAAACTAGGGACCAAGGATGGCCCAATACAGTCAACCGGGTGAGTAGTTCAGCAAATTCTATACATTTTAAAACTAAGACACCTGGTAAAGCAACAAAATATATAAAGTTTACATTAATGCACCAAAATGTTCAATGCCTTAGAAATAAAAAACATGAAATAGAAGTATTATTAAATGATAAAATGCATGATATAGATATATTTTGCTGTACAGAACATTGGCTCAAACCTGATGAAATAACATCCCATCACATTATTAACTATAAACTTGTGGGTTCTTTCTGTCGATCAGCTCTCAGAAATAGTGGTGTAACAATCTATGCAACAGACCAATTGAAATGTAAAGAAACATACTATCTAAATATAGAAAAGACCTTTGAACATGCAGTCACTGACATATTTGACCCAAATTTTAAATTCACAGTCGTTAGCATCTACAGATCCCCTAGTGGTTGCATAAAAACCTTTTTTGAACATTTTGAAATTTTGTTAAATGATCTAGTGAGCAAAAATAGGCAGCTGATTTTGTGTGGGGACTTCAATATAAACTTCCTATTCGCTGAAAGCAGCATAAGTGAATTTAGATCGCTACTTCTTTCATACAATCTAATGGAGACTATGAATACTCCAAACGCGTATAACCTCCAGTTCTCAAACTTGTTTGGATCAAATTATAATTAATCGTAACTCTCCCCCATTCACAGTAGAAAATGCAAACTTAGGAATTTCCGATCACAATGCTGTGTCCCTACATATGTAAATAAATGGAAATATACCTTCAAAATCTGCTAAATCAATTAGCTATAAAAGATCTTTCAGCAAAGACAACATACATTACTTTGAATATTTGCTAGAAAAAGAAACCTGGACAGATGTAATTACCAAAACTGATACAAATGACAAAACATCAATTTTTTTAACTACTATCAAGCACTATTTTAATGTAGCATTCCCACTCAAAAAGATCATTTCAAATAATCAAAACAGGAAAGAACCAAAATGGCTCACAAAAGGTATAATAATTTCTTGCAAAAGAAAGAGGCAGTTATACAATCTGTGTAAAATGAATAATGATGAGCAACTCCGAAAATACTATAAATCTTACTGCAAGATCCTAAACCAGGTCATACACATAGCAAAGTTGAAATCAAATGAGGGCTATATTGCAAATGCTAAAAACAAAGCAAAAGCTATATGGAAGATAGTAAAATATGAAGCTGGAAAAAATAAGACAAATGCTAAGGAAAAAATCATACTAAACAAAAACGGGGAAAACATTGAAAATCCCAAAGAAATAGCTGAGATGTTTAATGAATACTTTAGTCAGGTCACTGAGGGCTTTCAAACAGCAACAAATACTTATCCTCCATTACTTCCACAATTGACAAACAGCCAAACTATATTTCTAACTCCAGTAACACCAGAAGAAATGATCGCAATAACTAAAGGATTAAAAAACAAGCACTCGAGTGGAAATGATGACATCCCAGATAATATTGTAAAACAAACAGCATTCCACCTACTAACTCCCTTGGTGGATATTGCAAATTCATCATTGGCTATGGGGATATTTCCAGAACTTCTAAAAACAGCAAAGGTTCGCCCAATTTTTAAAAAGGGTAAAAAAAGACTGTGTACAAAATTATCGCCCAATATCTCTCCTATCAGTATTTGCAAAAATACTTGAAAGAGTAATGTACAACAGGTTAATGTCTTTCCTAGAGGCATGCAGCATTTTAAGTAAGTTTCAGTTTGGATTTCGTAAACGTAAAAACATTAGCAATGCTATATTTTCATTCTTAGAATCAATATTCAAAGCTCAGGATGACAAAAAAAGACTGTTGGACTCTTTCTAGACCTTAGCAAAGCTTTTGACATGGTTAACCATAAAATACTGATTCACAAACTTAACAAATGTGGAGTGAGGGGATTAGCTGAAGAATGGTTTAGTTCATATTTAAGTAACAGATGTCAGTCCGTTGAAGTACTTTCAGCTATATCAAATGATATTATAAAGCATGGAGTCCCACAAGGCTCAGTATTAGGTCCAATACTCTTTCTTATATACATAAACGATCTCCCTCCCAATATTACTCAAGCAAAAAGTGTGTTATTTGCAGATGACACGAGTATTACAATTAGTGACCTTGCCAAAAATAAGTTGCAGGATAAAACCAGCAAGGTGTTAAAACAAATAAAAACTGAAGCTTTCCTGGCGTCGTGTTAATTCAAAATCTTCTCGGGCTTCTAGCCAGGTAAAAACTTGTGGTGTCAAGCCAAGTTTTTACCTGGCTAGAAGCCCGAGAAAATTTTGAATTAAATAGAAAACTGGCTATTGACCAATAAGCTCAAACTTAACATCGAAAAAACTGTGTATATACAGTTCCATAATTATGAACAAGACCCAATGCAAGTTTCTTTCAATGATGTACAAATCACTGAAGTAGAATCCACAAAATTCTTGGGCATATGGGTAGAAGCAAACCTGACATGGGAAACTCGCATACATCATCTAAGCAGGAAACTCAGCTGTCTATGCTATGCATTTAGAGTCCTCTCAAAAGTATTGCCCTTGGAGGGCTTAAAGTCAGCGTACTATGGATATGTCCATTCACTGCTCACATATGGAATAATAGCATGGGGGGCATCCTCAAAAAGTTTGCAGATACTTAAGCTTCAGAAAAGATTAGTAAAAATCATAAAACAGGTACCAATACGATCAGATAGTAAGATAGTATTCAAAGAGTTATCTATATTACCCTTACCTTGTATATATATCTTAAGAATCTGTCTCTTTTATACACCAAAATTTGGATCTCTTCAAAAGAAACTCAGCCCTACACGACCACAATACAAGAGCCTGCGGTAATATACATCTTAACACACATAGGCTCACCAGGTGTCTTAAGTCTATATCACATCAGGGTATAAATTTATACAACCATCTTCGAAACAGTGTTAAAGAGCTTAATCACAAAAAATTTAGAACAGCTGTTAAGAACCATCTGAAAAGTCATTTACCACTCACTATTAATGAATATTTCAATCAGAAACTCTAACTTATTCCACAGAATGCAAATTAAATAACTATAAATCATTATTATTTATCATCTTTGCAACCATATTTCTCTTGTGTAGATACTGCCGCTGCCAGAAAACTATTTTGGATTATTGTTTTTACAATTTCTGTATATATTTAAACTCAAATGTAACAAAATTTCATTATATTTTGATGATGCCATGGAATCTGTATTTCTTCAGGCTGATTACCCACCCACCCACCTACCATGTAGGCAGCACCTGTGGTGCCATATGTAGTAAGAGCAGGCACTAATCACTACCAAAAATTGTTGTTGCAACATCCTTGGTATCAGGATTTTTGGCTAAGCTCTTCTCTAG
The DNA here is from genome assembly GCA_030762935.1 of Hymenopus coronatus. NCBI lineage: Eukaryota > Metazoa > Arthropoda > Insecta > Mantodea > Hymenopodidae > Hymenopus > Hymenopus coronatus. Next base: position 90,508,722 of record CM060898.1, read on the forward strand.
ATTTTCTAAGCAGGAGATTTTTCCATTTATTTTAATATACATTTTCAATTTTCACAAAATAAAAGGAAAAATAAACATACCAACAGCAAAATTCTGCAAGAAAAATGCAAAAAAAAAGCTGAAAATGAACAAGTGCAAAAAGGTGCTAACATTAGGAAAAAAGTGCAATCAGATTACACTTAAGAATGCCTATTTCATGCTCTCTTTGTAAGACTAGTGTTTTTGAATACTTTAACAGCCAAAAATGATTACTGTGCAGCATCTAAAATTATTATTATTATTATTTTTATTGTTTACCTTGAGATCATTGTTGGCTTCTCTTAGAGCTCCAGTCAGGGATAGAAGATAGTATATGACCAGTATAAGAAGTAACAACAATGGTATTACTGTGCCAGGTGAGGCTATGTAATCCAATGCTCTGTGAAGAGATGTTGGTAAAGCTTGCTGTAGACTTTTTGTGAAGATATAGTAGATACGATCGTAATTAGAAAATGGTCCACAGTGCCACGATGGCTTTATCCACACAATTGTGTAGCCCACAGGTAGAACACAAAGGAACAGCATGGTCAGCAGTAGAGCAAAATAAAAATTATTGGAACGTGATGCTCGGAACACTACCTGTTGATGACATAAAAATTGCTTGTACTTCAACAATTTGAAATTCATAAAAATATTTTAAAAAATTAAACATTCATTTCATTTTCCAATAGTATTCAGAAACATACAGTGTGTCCCAAAGTCACTTGACCAAGTAAACTATTATTCTGATGGCATTGTAACTGGTGATTTGTATCTGGTTATATTAAAAGACATACATAGTTTTACCTGAGCTTTTTAGAAATGCTTTTATCATGCTTTGTTTGAGGATTATACAATATTAATTAAGCAACAAGATGGTTCTCCATTACATTACATATTACCAGTAAGAGGATGTCTGAACAGGAACTTTGATGATGAAGAATGGATCAGAAGGCATGGTGCAAATGGTTTGGCTGCACTATCATCATCAGACTATGGAATTTTGAAACATACTATTTTTGCAGAAAGGCACTTGGAACATCTAAGAGAACAATCTTTAACACATTGAAGCCCGGGCGTTTCAATAGTTGAAGTGCCAAGAAACCCAGAGTTTTTATGCCTACTTTGAGTTATTTACAGTACATCAATTAAATCTGCCAAAAAGTATTGGGACAATCTAAAAGTATGGCATTCAAGGATTTCTCAACAAGTAAGAAAATAGTCATAACTTCCATATTAATATTTTATTTTAAATTTACAAGTATCAAATATGAGTTTGAAAAAAACTGCGTAAAGCTGCTTACACTCCATTCATTCAAAGTTCGAAAAACTCTTCCTCGGAATCAGAATTTTCCACTGCTTCATTTGTATCCTGAATTTCAGCTTCAGTTCACAGAAATTGAGGAAAATACAGAGTTTTAACATTTAAGAGCCCAAACGTAATAAACAGATCACCATCTTCACCCGAGAGCAGCCAATATTACTAAATCTCCTAAAATTCCAAATAGTTGACTATAGCGAGGACAGATGGCAGCACAAATCAGACAACTAAACGATAACTGATGTATGTTCTTTGCCACATAGCCCAAGACCGAGTTAAGGTCATGGAATTGAATTAAAAGTGTTAGAAATACCTGCCCAAGCTATGCTCGGGCATGGACCACATGAACATTTCGCACGGCCCGAGCTATACTTGGGCTTGGGCTCCTATGTGTTAAAGAAGACTGTGAGGTGCTAAACAATATCAAAGATTCAAAACTTGCAAATATGCATAGAAGCTTGTGACAGTGATGTGATTAAATAAAAAATAAAAGCATTTGAATCGGTTTTTGTAACACAAACATCACTTAAATTTACTTACTGGGGACCGGTTTCAGGTAACAGTTGTTCCCATTTTCAACCCTTAATTCCGACTAAATCTTTCTTTGTTGGTGACGATGGGGATGGTGGTGTATTAACTGTGGAGGCATCTGTTGCTGGATCTATGAACTTCCAGAGGTTGCTGTAAGGTGACAAATCAAAATTCACGATATGGTTCTTTTTCATCATGATGTAGATCTTCTCCCAGACATCTAATTCTGTGGGTTTATAAGCTGGATTTAATAGTTTTATATTTGGTGTGATTTCGTGTCCTGATGTCCAAAAATGATAGGCAACTGCTGATTTTTCTATTTGTTTGTATTTTAGGTTTCTCATGTGTTCTTTTAATCTGGTCTCCAAACTTCTCATTGTCCTTCGATATACACCAGATTACAGTCTGAGCATTTAATTTCATAAATTCCCAGTTTTTTGCCTGCAGAGATAGGGTCTTTTAAATTTCTGCACAGCAGTTTCTGAATGCTGTAATTGTTTTTTGGAGCTAAGTTTATGTTATAATTCCTGAATATTTTCTGAAGTTTGTTGTGTGCCCAAGGATGATAGGTGAATTTTCTGAATTGAGGTTGGTCACTGGGGTTCTGTAGGGTGGTTGTGTGTGTTATGCGATTCAGTTTTTTGTATTTATGTATTCTTTTGTCTACTGCACTTTTTTGGAAACCATTGTTGGTAGCTGTTTGGAGTATCTGTTGGTATTCTTTTTGATATTCATTCTTCTCCATGGGAATGTGTACTAGTCTATATGTTAAATTGTATAGGAATGCATATTTGTGTGTTGTAGGGTTGTAGCTATCAAACTTTATATGGTTATCTGTATTGGTGGATTTCCTATATATTCCAAATGTCAGGCTATGTTCTTTTGTTCTTATTATTCTAATGTCTAGGAATGGCAGGGCTCCTTCCTGTTCGGTCTCAATGGTGAACTGAATGGACTTGTTTTGCAAGTTAAGAAGTTTAAGTGCATCGTTTACGAGTTTTTCTGGAACTATGGCAATGATGTCATCTACATACCTATACCATTTTTTGTATATATGTGGGAATGAGTCAGTGATGTGTATTTCAAAATTACTCATGTATAGGTCGGCTAGGAATGGTGATAGAGGATTCCCCTTTGCAAGTCCACCAATACAGATAACCACATAAAGTTTGATAGCCACAACCCTACAACACACAAATATGCAGTCCTAAACAGTTTAACATATAGACTAGTACACATTCCCATGGAGAAGAATGAATACCAAAAAGAATACCAACAGATACTCCAAACAGCTACCAACAATGGTTTCCAAAAAAGTGCAGTAGACAAAAGAATACATAAATACAAAAAACTGAATCGCATAACACACACAACCACCCTACAGAACCCCAGTGACCAACCTCAATTCAGAAAATTCACCTATCATCCTTGGGCACACAACAATCTTCAGAAAATATTCAGGAATTATAACATCACCTTAGCTCCAAAAAACAACTGTTACCCAAAACCGGTCCCCAGTAAGTAAAATTAAGTGATGTTTGTGTTACAAAAACCGACTCAAATGCTTTTATTTTTTATTTAATCACATCACTGTCACAAGCTTCTATGCATATTTGCAAGTTTTGAATGTAATCCGATTAACAAATCGTTAGAAGCAACTTTCCCGGAAAACTCAACATGTTGCCACGTGGTGCATAACTAATACCAGGAAAAATGAAGGTAATACGGCAATCTATGAAATTCAACGAAAATCTTGACGGAGCTAAGGTAGGTGTTAAAACTTTTTTAAAACTAGAAGAAAAGAGGAAAAACATTTCGGCAGACATACATTTCTTAAATCTTTGTCAACAACTTCATGTCACGCCAAATTTCGTCAGAAGATACGTAAAATATGATTACAACAGCAAATATCAAAGACTCGCACATAAAAAGGTATTAGAAACCGAAAAGAACAAACACTATGCGAGATTACATAGTTTAGAACTTCAATTGTATGAGCTACACTTAGCGTTACCACAAAAGTTAGGCCACGCTCTTTGGGATAATTTGCACGCAAATTTCCTACCGATCTTAAGCGGAAAAATGAGCAGGAAAACGCTTACGCTAAAGAAAAAATTAGATCATCTTTGCAAAAAGCAGAATAAAAATAGACCAATCAGACACAAGAGACCTCCCGAAAACCATGTTATAAACTTATCTAAAAACAAAACTTTCAACAAATCTCAGTTAGCCATTCTCAACAAAGGCCTAAAAACGTGTGTCGATTATTGTAAAAAATCTTATGTGTACCATTCACATGACTTTCTCCATATCCCTGCAACAAATTATTCTTAAAAAGCATATACTTTTATTTACTTTCTGCTAATCAGAAAAAAATAGCAGAAATAGTCTAATTACTTGCTTCCTTGTAAGTAGAAGCGAAATAAGGGACAACTGTAGGTTAAAGTGATAGTCAAAAGCTGGTTGCTATGTCAATGAAGTTCCTTTGTCTATATGGATAGGAGTTGACAAGTTCCTGTATGAGAAAAGTATACATTTTTCATAGCAGAAACAAAAAACAAGAAATGTCACAAAAACGACGAACTCCACAAAAAAAAATGTATATAACATAAATTGTGTGTTTTAATGTGCTCTACATTTTTTGTGTAGCATGTTTTTGTCCATCTCTTACGGTTTAGCAGTTATTCAAAATTTAATAAAATTCATTCAGATGAAACTACTCTTCAGAGGCTATTCCCAGAAAATTCAAGATATACATTTTATTTGTCAGGTAAATATGTTTAATATACAAAATTTTTATCAAAATCATTAAGAGCCATTTTTGAGAAAATCAAAATTTTCGAAAAAAATTCCATGTAATGTGTAGTTGGGGGTGGGGGGATTTTTCTCAAAATCTTCGTGTCGCATCCCTGGAAGATACTAAACTGAAATACCAAGTTTGGTATTTAACCGACTTTACGTTTTTGAGTTATTGTGTTCACAGACACACGGACACAAGGAAATGCTTTTTTTGGATATTGGGGACCCTAAAACATATATTTGGTCGTCTCCTTAGTGCAGTGGTAGCGCAGCTGCCTACCAAGCGGGAGACCTGGGTTCGATCCACAGTACCGGCATGGGGATTTTTCCCCCGCTGGGAGACCTGGACCGGGGTGCTCTCAGCCTCATGAGGTCCCTGGGGGGCCAATTGAGGAGCTACTTGATGGAGAAGTAGCGGCTCCAGGTCGTGAGGACCGCATTAACCGGCTGGGAGGGGCTCGAGGCGCTGACCACGTCTCACCCTCCAATACTGCACCCCATCCATGACGTATGTAGTGGACCGAGATGGGGGACACAGCGGCCGGGCGGTAGGCCAAGGCTCCCCGTGAGCTGTCGTGCCATGGAGTTATGTTAAAACATATACTTCCGGTGAAATCTCTGTATCGAATTTTTTGGTGGAGTGCAATACTTTCTCTATACACTATGTACATGGTGCATATGAAGAAAGTAAAAAACAGAAAACTCAGTAGCAGATATAGAAATAGCCACAAGCCACCTAAAAGAAATTGACCAAAAAGCAATTAAAAAGCAATGTGAACCAATTTTGAACCAAGTACATACAAGAATAAAAAGAAAAAATCCTCAACAAAAAATCATAAAATCCTTAACTCAAAAACCACTTGTTTACACAAGATCAGACAAAGGCAACCAAATAGTAATATTGGACCAAGAAGACTACAACCAAAGAATAGAATCCTTGCTAAACAATCCGGAATATCGAGAAATATCCAATCCACTAAATAAAAGTATAAAGATTTTACAAGAAACTTTAGCAAATTGCAAAACCATAACAGAAAAAGAGAAATCCAAATTAAAGCCAGATTTACCAACCTTACCCAGACTGTATGCCCTACCAAAAACACACAAACCTGGCAACAAAATGAGACCCATAGTAGATAATATCAATGCACCCACATATAAACTCTCCAAATGGCTCACACAGAAATTCAACTCCTTCCCAAAATTCAATAGTAAAAGTGTATCAAATTCATTGGACCTGATTAATCACCTGAAAGATTTCAGTGTGTCACCTAAAGATAAGATAGTATCCTTTGATGTCACCTCCCTATTCCCCAGCATACCCATAGATGAACTACAAAAACCTCTGAAAACCTGGCTACAAAGCAGAAACATACCAACAGAAGAAATAGAAGATCTTGTCCAGTCAACCAATTTATGTATAAGACAGAACCACTTCACATTCCAGAATAAATGCTACCAACAAACAAAGGACTTGCAATGGGGAATCCTCTATCACCATTCCTACGACCTATACATAAGTAATTTTGAAATACACATCACTGACTCATTCCCACATATATACAAAAAATGGTATAGGTATGTAGATGACATCATTGCCATAGTTCCAGAAAAACTCGTAAACGATGCATTCAAAACTTCTTAACTTGCAAAACAAGTCCATTCAGTTCACCATTAAGACTGAACAGGAAGGAGCCCTGCCATTCCTAGACATTAGAATAATAAGAACAAACGAGCATAGCCTGACATTTGGAATATATAGGAAATCCACCAATATAGATAACCACATAAAATTTGATAGCTACAACCCTACAACACACAAATATGCAGTCCTAAACAGTTTAACATATAGACTAGTACACATTCCAATGGAGAAGAATGAATACCAAAAAGAATACCAACAGATACTCCAAACAGCTACCAACAACGGTTTCCAAAAAAGTGCAGTAGACAAAAGAATACATAAATACAAAAAACTGAATCGCATAACACACACAACCACCCTACAGAACCCCAGTGACCAACCTCAATTCAGAAAATTCACCTATCATCCTTGGGCACACAACAATCTTCAGAAAATATTCAGGAATTATAACATCACCTTAGCTCCAAAAAACAACTACAGCATTCAGAAACTGCTGTGCAGAAATTTAAAAGACCCTATCCCTGCAGGCAAAAAACCGGGAATTTATGAAATTAAATGCTCAGACTGTAATCTGGTGTATATCGGAAGGACAAAGAGAAGTTTGGAGACCAGATTAAAAGAACACATGAGAAACCTAAAATACAAACAAATAGAAAAATCAGCAGTTGCCTATCATTTTTGGACATCAGGACACGAAATCACACCAAATATAAAACTATTAAAACCAGTTTATAAACCCACAGAATTAGATGTCTGGGAGAAGATCTACATCATGATGAAAAAGAGCCATATCATGAATTTTGATTTGTCACCTTACAGCAACCTCTGGAAGTTCATAGATCCAGCAACAGATGCCTCCACAGTTAATACACCACCATCCCCATCGTCACCAACAAAGAAAGATTTAGTCGGAATTAAGGGTTGAAAATGGGGATAAGTGTTACCCGAAACCGGTCCCCAGTAAGTAAAATTAAGTGATGTTTGTGTTACAAAAACAGACTCAAATGCTTTTATTTAATAACAAAGATATCTCCCCGTGCCCCCAATCCATACCATTTCTCTACATCTTTAATATCTTATTGCAGGCTTTGCAACAATTTTTCATTGGCAATTATGTTCTAATTTTATTTGTTGTGTTTATATGCTTGTCTCTAAACACACATATACACTTTCACATTTTCAGACTGTAGAAAGGATTAGCAATAACCCTGGCTAAAGGAAAATTCCCATCTTCAACCAAGAATCAAACCAGTTAACATGCTGGTGGTCAACAACAAAGATTTGTGGAAGCATTGGGTTAATCCTCTTAATGTCATGCTAAAGAGCAGCCACCAGCCATTAAAGTGCCAGGGATGAATAAATCAGTTTTAAAAGTCCACCCTGCTGAGCGACAGAGGTGTTCTTGGTGGCTTGCGAATACCTTCATGAAGGTAAATGTGATAACCTAAATTGATTGAATTCACACCCTTGGAAAGGCTCAATGTGTTTCTTTTGACTTGTACTATAATGGTATGCCTCGGTTTCACAATAGTATACAGTTTACAATTGTACATGGTATACTTCATTATAAAATGACAAGCAGTCCTTGTGACATTTATGTCAACAAACAGAAGCTGTGTGTTAAAACTACATATCAAATGTGTATCACTTATAAGTGTGCAAAATAACCGTGTGTAAACAATGATATATTAATTTTTTGAGCCATTTGTGTATTATTAATTTGATTAAAGTTTTTTTTTTTTTTTTTTTATTACTGTAGGATACCTGATATGGTCATTTTGAGTAAATTATATTTAATTTAGTAAGAAGTAATTGTTTTGCAATTGATATTAGTGGCAAGAATTTAAATGCTGATATAGCTGTGCCCTCTGTATACATTGCTGGCATAAGCATGGATTTTATTATAAAAGGTTGAGTAACTAGGTCAGAAGAGGCCTTGTTCATCTGAGCTGCTGATGTGATACAGTCTGACGGCAGAGTTTTTATTTCAAACATAATATACAGGTGAGTGCTGAATGGAGTTTGGGAAACCCTTCGGTTATCTTCTTAATAGTAAAGCCCAGTGTCTCCTCGCACCCTTCATATTTATTTATGACTCCTGATCTTTCCAACTGGAGAATTGATAACATTAAATATTTGAGGATTTTATATGACCTTTGCTTTAAGATTATAAAATACCTACAAATGCAAACTTATTAGGACCTTTATGAAAATAAATATACCCAAATAGTTTCTGTTCTAATAAAGTAAAAAATGCAGCTCCAAAGTTCAACCTCCTGTACCTTAAACCCTGAGGCCACCCACTTCCCTCTTGCATTCGCGAACAGCTCTCACCTCTGAACCTCTGAAGTTACTACCACTAGTATGCACAGTATAGGGGTGAAACCTACCCCACACTGGGTATCCTACAATTTGCTATTAATATGAGTTGTGATCATTAATTCTGGGTCTGGTTCCATATATGGAAATACAATTATCATACTTAAATTTGGCTGCCATTCGTTTGTAAAATTAATGAGCTTTCTTTGTGTTTTGCGAAGAAAATATTCTCCCAAACTGCGAGTGCTGCTGGGTTGTTCATGGGTTTAAGCAACTTTATGTCATTTTCTGTTTCATGGTGTGATGTCCAAAAATGGTGTGCCACTACCGATTTAGCCATCTGTTTTTGTTTGATGTGTCTAAAATGTTCTTTTAACCTTGCTTCCAGTATTATTTTTGTTTGACCAATGTAACATATGCATCACAAAACATAAAGACTAGCTCATGAATTTCAAAATACTGGTACATGTGTACAAACTTCTGTTGAGAACACTAGACTTCTCCACTATAATGGACCACTGCTCACAATTCCCAGTCATCAGTCAGACTTCAACTGAAGAAGAGGGCAAATGCCTTTGAAACATATGTTTTGTGCAATTTCATTTTAAGTTAAGTGAGTGTAACTATCCTGACTCATGCTAATTAAATTGTACAAAGTTCTGAGTTATTTCCTTATTTGGGAGTGCTGCACATGTGTAGCTGCCCTGGCCTCTCGTCAATCTTGATGTTCTGTCATTTCTGAAATGTGAATGTCACTCAAAGCATTTCATCCAACTCATTGCTTCATTCCCATAAGTTTTTTAAACATTCCATGGGTTTCAGTTGTTGATTTCCAAGTTTCACACAAAATTGTATGATTGCTCTTGTTCCTGTTTAGAGTACATCGTGGTTTCACAAAGGTGAGCGTGCACATGCTAGTAGAAAATTGTGTAACACAGATATCAATGATAATATCACTCTGATATAATCAGAAGTTGTCTTCAAGGTTGTTACTCATCTGGCAAGCTGACTTCTCATCCGGAGGTCCCAGGTTCGATTCCCGGCAGGGGCATGGAATTTGTCTTTAGCCAGAATTATTCCCTATCCCCCACAGAGTCTGGCAGTATGTATGTGAGAGTGAATGTGTGTGTGTTTGAGGAAATAAAAATTATTTAAAACAAATGTAAAAAAACCTACAGACGAGTTGTTTCAAGTGCAAAGCCCCTGATATGATCTTAGATGTTACAGGGGGCTATATAAATGAAACAATAAAAAAAAAAAAAAATAATAATTACAGTGCAGAGTACGCAGTTGAACCCAACATGTTCCTAGATTTGTCACCAATGTGATTTATTGGCATGCACCCAACCAAATTTAACTAGTTTACTCTGCACAACTGTATTGTTTCCAGTTCAAATAAATCTGAATTCTAATGCGTGTTTCTTTGTTTAGAAAGCACTATCTTTTATTTGATATAGCTGAAACAGATTTGGGTGCATTTTAATAGGGATATGTTTTACTTATATTCTGAGAAAGGCATTTACGTTATTAAAACATGTTTTAGTGGAATGACACTTCATATAAAATCAATGTACACATGTTAGTGCCATAAGTGAATATCATATTACCTGAGCATATCCTTGATAGGTTTTCATCATTACATTTATTAAACTTAACTGTTTTTAAACAATTTTGCATAGTAGCTGCTTCTTGCTTAAAATGATGTAGCAGCTGCTGCCATTCTCCAACTGGTTTTGTAAAGCGATATGGTCTTGCAGCACTAAGAGGGTTGATGGTATAAAACAATGTTGTAAATGATGTATTGAGTAGGTGGAAAACATTTTGAAAATGTTTAAGTTATAAAATGTGAATTTTCAAGAATTTAAGTAATAGTGAAATTAGTTGCACAAGTATTGTTTCTTTTGCTTTGCAGTTTACCATTTTTGATACTTCATTCAAGTGACTTTTGGGACATCTACATCTAAGTTAAGAAATGTCAAAGTGGTACACAAACCTCATGAGGCACATTACAGGTAAGCACTGCCCAGGAACGAAGATACATTAGCACAATAAGTTTTGCAAGGTTCAAGATTGGCAGCCCAGGGGAGAAAAACATGCCCATCCACACCATGCCTTGGTTGTTCACCAGATGTAGAATGTTTTCTGCTATTTTGAAATCACCATATTGTGGGAACTGTTTCTCCAAATCCCAGCACCAATGCCCATTTGCAAATCGAACAAAGAGAGCTCTGATGAAGTCCATTATGAGGGTAGATGTTACTGTAACCACCTAGAACAAAAGCAAAGGCTTTTTCATCTAGGTAATTCATGATTTATTTAAATTTAATGCACCTTTTCTAAAACACTATTGCTTCTAGGATTTTGATGTTTATACAGAACATATTACAAGCCATTGTGAACACTTTAACAATGGAGTTTGTGGATACTAAATTCTTTTACTGAAATAGAATTACAAATTTCAAAAATGCTTAAGCTAAAATATTCTTGACTACAGTAATAACTGAGAAAGTGTGCTGAGAAATGGTACATTAAAATTTTAAAAAATTTAACTTTTGTAAAACTTTTCTAAAGAAAATGTTACCTTTCTAGTGCATTTCTAGACCATATGATGGATTATCTGTAACTTCCTGCAACCTACAGAATATTAGTTTTTAATATTTTGCAGCAGTTTAATGTTAATAATTTAATTGATATCTATTATACCATGCTTTCCAATGAGTAATGAATCCTGGGAGGATGTGTTAAATGATTAGGCTGAAACCTACCTAAACTATAACACACTATTACATTGCTTTCCTTATAAAAGACATAATTCATCGCTTCCACATTCCAAGAATTGGGTAGCAAAGAAGTGATTCAATCTTGCAAGAGGTAAAGATTTCTTCATGAACTTCATAAAACTAGTCATAAAACAGTTCCCGGCTTCAAAGCTAGCTTTAAACAGTATTGTATTATTTTCTACAAAGTGATTATAGAGGCAGAGAGAAGAAACAAAGAATTTATTTAAACAGTTATAATAAAGGCAAGGTTCTTTGGAATGCTGTCAGAAGGGATGTGAATACAACTGTCCAAGATAAATTATGTTGTCTCATGATGGGGAGCAAATTTCAAACTCTCAAAGAATCTCTAATAAATTCAATGAACATTTCACTAATATAGCTAAAATCTTATCAAACCAGTAGATAGAAAACTCTCATCAACTCAAACAGTAATATTGCTGTGAATAAGAATACTATGCTTGCATATCCAGTCATTGAGGAAGATTGATTTTCTTTTCCTGAAATTAAATCTCACCGAGGGAAAAATAGTGGAAATAACAAAAGGCCTAAAAATAAACACTTTTGTGGCATCAATGAAATTCCCAATTCTCTGATCAAGCACTGTGCATAATATCTCTCAAGACCACTAACTGAATTTGCAATGCCTTACTTGAAACAGGATACTTTCCAAAAACATTTAAGATAGCTAAAGTCAAACCATTATTCAAGAAGGGTGAGAGGACCAATATAAAGCTATTTGCTTATCTATTTTCAAAAATCCTTGAGAAAATTATGTGCAATAAAACTTCATGTTCTTAAAAAAACATAAGAATATATCAGAAACTAATTTGGCTACATGTTTTGATATCCCCTGTATCCAAAAAGTGATGAAATACCAAACTTATTATTTAAGTTCAGTATCTTTCAAGGAGGTGATATGAAGTTTTTCAAGACACCCCACCCCCAACTACCATTTACTTGGAACATTTTTTCGAAGATTTTGATTTTCTGAAAAATGGCTCTAGCAATTTTGATTAAAATAATTAATATGTTTAAAATGTTTTCATGACAAATAAAATGCATATATTAAATTTTCTGGAGTTTACAAATCTAGGGATGGCACCTACCAAAAATATTTTTGAGTACTAAGTGGTCTACAAAATCCAAGATTTATGTCAATTTTTTAAAATTCATGATTAAAACATGATTATAAAACAGAAGATATTTTTATTACTCTTGTGTATAAGCAGCTCTAAATTTTAAATGGTGTTACACAAAAAATGGATGTAGTTTATGCACAGGGTGGTGCAGATAAAAGTAGCTCGTGTAAGTATAAAGGAAATACAGTGAAATTACAGAAACGAAGAGCTGAAATGGACTTATAATTTATTTGCAATGAAAAATACACTAAAAATACATTTATAGAAGATGTTGAAAGTGCAGCTTAAATATGCAGCTATGCACATTTAAGCATATTTAGATGCTCCTGGCCTAAAGTTCAGATATTGATGGCTGATGTTGTCTTTCAGTTCCTGTATTGTGTGTGGATTTGTTTCATAGACTCTTCAAGAATCCCTGCAGGAAAAAAAATCATATGATGTTGTTGTTAGATCCAGTGAACGTGATGGCCATAAATGTTTGCTGACAGTTTATTCCTCAGAGGAGATATCATGGACTCATCCCAGGAATACCTTACACATGTGACATGTTGCTCCATCTTGCTGGAAGAAGCAGTAATGTCTTTCATATTCAGTGAGTTGAGCATAAAATGTATAAAAAAAGTTCCATATATGCAATCGTGTTGAGGATAGTGTCAAAAAATATTGGTCCATGTTCCTCTTACACCACACCAAATGCTGATTTTTTCATCATGTAGTGCTTGCTGACATGCAATGTTAGAGTTCTCTATTGCCCAGTACCTTCTGTTCTGTGAATTCACATGACCATAAAGATGAAACCATGCTTCATCACTCATGATAATGGAAAGTGTCTAACATACCATCGTGCTGTTTCTGTCATCCTCCCATAACTGCTGCAGAACCATCACTCGATATGGCTTCAAGTTAAGACTTTTCAATATCCACTGACAACTCATCCTACTTACAAGCACCTGCTGGGCCAATTTAAGTGTAGACTTCTTAGACTCTGCATAATTCTTTAGTGAATGTCTGCAATAACTTCTGGTCTTGAAGGAATTCTTTGTCGTCTTACATTTTGCACAGACTCGTAGGTGCGCCAGATTTTATACAGACTTTGTATTGCTTTCTCCGGATACTTGACGCTGAAAATGTGCAAGTTTCCTTAATCGCACCTGTTTTCACATTTGCTTCCACAATTTCAATTCCTTCTTCTATCGAGAAAGTCATTTTGCAGAACACAAAGAGAAATATCTAACTTCACTGATGAAATAAACTCAAATGCTGGCAGAAGAAAGCTAACAATTGACAATTGAAGAATGCTAATACTATATAATTGCATAGCTGTTCATTGATGTAGCATTGTTGAACATGAATATTTACAGTAGTTGAAATATTGCATTTGCAATCAAAGGGAAGGAAGGCTACTTTTAACTGTGCTATTCTGTATATTTGCATACATATAATCATTATTGTGCCACTGTTATTTAATACTTGTTTACTGGCTTTTAAATCAAGAGGTCTAGGGTTTCTTTAATTAGGTTGTGCTTAATCTTCCATTGAATCTGGAAATCAAGTATATAATCATGTTTCAGCATGACAAAATAACAAATAATAATGCCCAAATTTATAACCTCATGAAAGTAAGTCATAACACCATCAGAATATGTTTCAAAAGTCAGAGCTGCCAATATGGTCACTAATTGATACAGAAAGCTGTATAATGGAAACAAAAATTATTTATATTTGTATATTTACCAGATCCATCACAGTGAGCTTCACCAATTCTTGACCAAACATAGTCTCCCAACATAAACGTCTCAGCTTTATTCTGTTTTTTGTATCCATTTGATCTGCATGAAATAACTCAGAAGTTGGGGTTGTAGATTGTGTGGCATCTAAAAGGAAGTAAATTCAAGGTTATACATAATTTCATATAGGTTTACTCAAAACCTGAATAATATGAATAAAGTTGCTTACATTATTATTTTTCCATTTATAATTATTTGCTATCATCAAATACAAATGAGGAAAAGAGAAATAAAAAAGAAATAAAGATATTTCCAAAAGCATATCTGACTATCGTGCCATTTTAAATTATGCGAGGGTGGTCTGAAAAGTTTCTGATAAGACATTTTTTCAGAATTTTTTTTTTTTTTTTTCAACATAGTCTCCTTGTAACTCTACACTCTTCTCCCAGCGATGCTCACATATCTGTAACCCGTCCAAATAGTACTCTGTGTTTTTCTCTGCAAAATAATTGTTTACGAAGGTGATTGCCTCTTCATTTGACGAAAATCTGTCCTCCGAGCGCAATTTTCAGATGAGGGAACAAAAAGAAGTCGCTTGGGGCTAGATCTGGTGAGTAAGGCGGATGGTCAAGCAGTTCAAACCGTAATTCGTGGGTTTCCGCGATTGCAACCACTGTTGCCTTGGTGAAACAGGATTTTCTTTTTCTGCAAATGTGGCAGTTTTTCCGCAAGTTCTGCTTTCAGCTTGTCGAATAATGATGTGTAGTATGCTCCTGTAATTGTTTTTCCTTTTTAAAGATACTTGATTAAAAGAACTCCATGACTATCCCCAAAAACAGCCGCCATCACTTTCCCAGCCGAAAAAACAGTTTTTGGTTTTTTTGGAGCCGGTTCCCCCTTTGCAGTCCACTGTTTGGACTGTATTTTTGTTTCGGACGTATAATGGTGTATCCAAGTTTCATCTACAGTAATTAATAGGCGACAAAACTCGGATTTATTGTGCCTAAACTGCGCCATCAGAAATATCAGTTGGAAATGTTCATTCGAACACGTTTTTGGTCAAACGTGAGCAAACGCGGCACCCAACGCGCGGACAGCTTTCTCATGTCAATGCTGATTTAATGTGACAAATACGTTCTTTTGACATGTTCATAGCCTCTGCTATCTCTCTCACTTTAATTCGGCAGTCGTCTAGCACCATTTAATGAACTTTGGCGATGGTTTCGTCGGTAGTAGCAGTTTTTGGACGTCCCGAACATTCATCGTCTCCCAAGCTCTTACGGCCACGTTTAAATTCAGCTGCCCGAAATTTAACTATGGTAAATGGTGGTGCAGAGTCCCCATACACAGAATCCAACTGATTTTTGATTTGCGTAGGCGTATTGTCTT
Organism: Hymenopus coronatus; assembly: GCA_030762935.1. Taxonomy (NCBI): domain Eukaryota; kingdom Metazoa; phylum Arthropoda; class Insecta; order Mantodea; family Hymenopodidae; genus Hymenopus; species Hymenopus coronatus. Next base: position 90,524,390 of record CM060898.1, read on the forward strand.
TCAAAAACAAATATTTAATGACACTTCGATACTCGATTTTGTCCATTTTCATAAAAACACTCACATCATCTCACTCAAACGCCTATTACATAACAACTGAGCATCCAAAATGGCTGAAACTTTGGTGAATAACGATCAGGAGATGAACAACGAAATTCACTAGCTTTTTATTTACGAGTGCTGCCATCTTCATGTTGCGGTCGGAAACTTTTCAAACCACCCTCGTAATTGCTTTCTATAACAAGAAATTATCATCCTCCAATGCTAAAAAGACACAATAAATTAACCATTAAATCTTAAGAATTAAAATAAACCTCACTAATAAAATCTTTTTAATAATGCTGTCTTGTTCATTATGAGAATTGTACAGTTGAACCTGATTTATGTGTATATCAAGGGAACGAGGGAAGATTACTTGTAACTCAGAATTATTTACAACTGAGATTTTGATAACGCATCATACATATTACACACACACAAAAAAAAAGGCAATACAGTGTGCCTACATGTGCACAATTTTAAAATTTTACAAACAACAAAGATACATACGAAGAAAACATTATTTTGAACTTGGTCCTGCTTTAAAGAAATCAGTTAATTTACTTTCACTTTTCTTGTACTATGTGCATAAACCTCATTTTACAAAATTATTAATGAATTTAGAGCTTTTTCACTACCACTTACTTCTAGTACTAATGTAATGCCTACACACATTTATTGCACTTAACACCACTCACCTTAGGTATTTCAAGATTTGAGCCATCATCCACATTACTGTCAGTGTCGCTTGAAGCTGGACCACTTTCTTGATCACCACCATGTTTTTGGTACACATCAGCAATTATCTCATTCTGTATTTCCCCCACACACACACACACAACTAGATGGCCATCAAAATGAACAAAGGTATCGAAATTTGCTGCTTCCGGTAAGCTAGCCCATTTATAGACTCATCACCATCATTAGAAGACACTGTATGACACCATATTTAATGAAGCAGTGTTTGATTGTGGAGGATGACACCTGCTTCTAGGCAGCCGAAATAAATTCTATGGCTTGTGGTAAGTTAATGGCGAGATTTTCATTTCCTGCATTAGTCAGTGTTATTAAATGTTGAACTAGTATTTTTCTATAATGAACTTTGAAATCTGCAATGATGCCCAAATCAAGTGGCTGTAGACAACTGTTACAGTTAGGAGGAAAAAATTCCACTTGAATATTTTCCAAAATTATTTGAGGTGCATGTGCTGAACATCGATCCATAAAAAGAAGGATCTTCTTCTGTTTCTTTTTCATTTTAATGTTCAGTTCTTTAATCACTGTTCCATTAAAATCATAGTCATCCAAGACTTCATATTGGATCCATATTGCATAGGTTTTGTTTTCACACCCTTAAAACACCACGGATTCTTGGATTTTCCTATCACAAGTGGGAGAAGTTTGTCCCTTCTTGCTGATGGCTGCGTTTTGTTGATTTGGTACCCAATTTTAAAACTCATCCAAAATAACATTTTTGTTACTAATGACTGTACATAGCATGGAGTAAGCAATTCCTAACTCTGAAGCAATTTTGTCTTGGTTTTGTGTGGATTAAGCTCCACTTCTCATATGAATTTCACTTTCTGATCTGGTGTATAACATTTCTTCTTTCTGTTCTCCATGGCTGATTAAAAGCAACTGAGAATTGAAAGACAAACTGCTGTTTAACAATAAACACCAGATACTGAACATTTTTATCTTTACTTCTCGTTTCTTGCTGCATTATTGAGCTCTATCAGCAAACAAATTATTGTCTTTTGTTTCCAAGTCCAAAAGTCGACAATTCAGCTTGCTTTTTTGTCAACAGAAATAAGGAAAATACCCTTGAGTTTCTTTTAAGAGAGTGTATGCCATATGTTCATTATAATTATGTAAAATTCAGTTGTATTTCACTGAAATTTAATACGTATAAGAGCAAATTACATATAAATGCATTATGTTCTCTTAACAGGTTTCTAAATTACATTTTGCCAGGACCTACGAAAATTTACGTATAAATGCAAATTACTTACAACTGGGTTACGTATAAAACAGGTTCAACTGTATATTGTTTATGGACATTGTGTATATAATTCTGAATAAATCTGCCTCATATAATAGTTCAAAATGTCCTTGCAGAGTTCTGATTTGAAATTAGTAAAACCATCTATATGAAGTGTAAACCTCTATGTGTGAACTGTCAAACATTAATATTTTAAAAGCATATTGAAGAAATAAATGATAAATTTAATGCACACACATTTGATTTGCCAAACAACCCCTAAGGCTAATGAAATCATTGCTCAAACTGTTAATAAGAAAAAACTTTTCTTTGAATGAAAGGAATTCAAAACTTTCCATGTCAATTTTCACCATTTTATGTATATTTTCTTTGGAAACTCTGTGCATGAGCCATAATAGTATAAAATAATAATGCAGAAATAATAAAAAACTAACAATCCAAGATATGCTCATATTTTAGAAAACTCTCTGTAAATACAACAAGATGAGCTCGTATTTTGCTCCAAGCTGTTGATCAATAAAAAATCTTCTCTATGCAATGTTGTCAATATTGTTTCCCTGTGTAAAGTACAATTGGAAGCTATTACACATAGCATGAAATGTATATTAATGAAGTAATATTGTACAAGGTACAGTACATATTGCTATAATTTGATTTCAAATGTTTCCAAGTCTCCCCCTGTTGTATGATGGTAGCATGTCTAATCTCATATTCAAGAGATCTGAAGTTCAAATCTCAAATTACTTATTTAGCTTTGATCTTACAAGAGGTATGTCAAGGAATATGAACAAGAATATAACATGTACATAATTTGGACACATTTTTACTTTCTCTAGCCCCCATATACTATGTACATAGTGGATAGAGGAGGTATTGTATTCCATTTAAAGTAATTTGATGTCAAGATTTCACCGGAAATACGTTTTGGGGTCCCCCGAGTCTGGAAAAAGCATTTTTAGAAAAAGGTCTCTGTGTGTATGTTGTGTGTATGTGTGTCAGTCAGTCAGTCAGTCAGTCAGTCTGTCAGTCGTCAGTCAGTAGTCAGTCAGTCTGTCTGTGCATGTGTGCGTCTGTGGACAGCATAGTTCAAAAACGAAAAGACCATTAAATATCAAACTTTGTATTTATGTTTAGTATCTTCCAAGGATGCAACACAAAGATTTTCAAGAAAATTTCCCCCACCACAAACTACCCTTTAAATAGAAAAATTTTCAAAAATTCTAATTTTCTTAAAAATGGCCTCAAAGATTTTGATTAAATCCCACATATTAAAGCTATTTACATCCCAAAGAAAATGTATATCTTGAATTTTCTGGAAATAGCCTCTGAAGACCTCTTTATTCTGGATGAAGTTTGCCCAATTTTGCTTAACTGTTAAACCGCAAGAGATAGACAAAAACTTACTACACAAAAAGTGTAGATCTCATCAAAACACACAATTTATATCCTTTACGTTTTTGTTGTGGAGGTAATCATTTCCGAGATATTTCTTATTATTGGTTTCAATTGTGAAGTACCTATACTTTTCTCAGACAGGAAGTGTCCGTTTTTCTTTTGTTCTACTCCTGACCAAGCACAGAAGCAATTTGCATGATAATTGCATAATGATGGCTTTTAAAACATTTTACTATCAGTTTAGCCTAGTGCATTCCCTTAGTTCCCTTCTACTTATAAGGAACTAAGTAATATGAACAATCCTCTAATGTTTATCTTGATTAGCATTGTGTAGAAAGAAGAATAAGCTTTTGTAAGAAGTTTGTTTGTGGAGCAGCCAGGGAAAGTCATGTGAGTGTAACACATCAGATGTTTTCCTTGGCAATACCATTTTTGTTAGGGTTATCTTTAGCTTCAGTTTGTGACCATATGAAACATAGGAAAAGAAATATTAATTTATGTTTTGTTCATACAATATTCTAAATATTTATTAACAGAATACAACTGATTTTGTTTTAAAATTTTAATATTTCTACTCTATATTTATTTGCTGAAGTAATGTTGTTTAAATAACCAGGTAACAGTAATGACTGAAAATAAGCAAAGTAAAAGGTTTTAAACCTGCTAAGTGATACATGTGACTAACTGGTAAAAACAAAGCAGGCACTACTTAGCTTTCCTGCTAACTTTTCTATGTGATTGTCCCAGCTTAGATGTTTATCAGAAATATTTCCCAAAGCTTTATTTCATGCTCATAGTTGACTAATCTGGAACAGACTGAGATGGTTGGGGTCACTATTACTTTACATGCTTTATATTGTAAGTTATGAGCAATTACTCAGATGAGTTTTTCTCTGAGATTTTTCCTTATTCTGAGAAGATAATGTTGAGTAACTTTAAGTTCCATGGACCCCAGGCTCATTGAACAACATTTCACCTATTTCATTCATTGTCTGCTATGACCTACTAGTTAAAGAATATAAAAGTAAAAATCTGATGTGTTCCATTCACATGACTTTCTCTACATCTCTATTACAAATTATTATTAAAGAGCTTATTGTTCTATTTATCTATTTACTTAATGCTAATCGAAAAAAAATAGCAGAAATAGTCGTATTATTTACTTCCTTGTAAGTATAAGCAAAATTAGGGAGTACCATAGGTTAAAGTGATAGTCAAAAGCTGGTTGCTATGTAACTGAAGTTCCTTTGTTTGTGTGGACAGGAGTTGACAAATTCCTGTGTGAGAAAAGTATAAGTTTTTAAAACTGAAACCAAAAACAAGGAATATCTCAAAAACGATCAACTCCATGAAAAAAATGCTTATAACGTAAATTGTGTGTTTTAAAGTGTTCTACATTTTTTGTGTGGTAAGTTTTATTCCATCTCTCATGGTTTAGCAGTTATGCAAAATTCCGTAAAATTTGTCCAGAATAAAGTAGTCTTCAGAGGCTATTCCTAGAAAATTCAAAGTATACATTTTATTTGTCAGTTAAATATATTTAATATATGATATTTTTATCAAAATCGTTACAGCCATTTTTGAGAAAATCAACATTTTCAAAAAAAAAAAGTTCTATGTAAGGAGTAGTTTGGGGTGGGAGGATTTTCCTCAAAATCTTCATGTCGCATCCCTGGAAAATACTAAACTTAAATACCAAGTTTGGTATTTTACTGACTTTTCGTTTTTGAGTTATCCTGTTCACAGACACATAGACCTTTTTCTGAACATACTTTTTTTGGATACAGGGGATCCTAAAACATATATTTCCGGTGAAATCTCGGTATCAAATTTTTTGATGGAGTGTAACATCTTCTCTATACACTATGTACATAGTACGTGTAGAGAAAGTAAAAAACTGTTTCCCCTAATTTGCACAACAAATATACCTAAAACTCACCTAAAGATTCTCTGGTGATGTGCATTGTAGATGTAAGTGTAGGCTGCTCTATGCTGAATGGTGGAGTCTCACTTAAGTCAGAGCTGTCCATTGTAAGCATGTCCATACTTTTTGTTACTGACTGAAAGTGCTGTTCTGTCTCAACACTGAATTTAGCATCATCAGATATGGACTCCTGTATTGATAATTGTGATTCAGTTGTTGTAATGAGAGGACTGCTTTCTTCCTGTTCATTATTCCATGGAGGAATTTCAGTAACTGTAGTTTCAACTCCTATAGAATAATATTCTGACTTATCTGTTTCCCTTGTTATTGCATCTGTATCTCTTTTGTCCCTTATCTTCTTTTTGTTATACTCCCATTCTTCTTCATATTGCTGACTGTCATCATAATTAAATGAACTAGAAGTTAAGTCATATTTCAAGCTTGAACTCGCTTCAGGTTCCTCACTATGTTCAGTACTACTGATTTCACTGATATTTGAAATGTCATTTATTGCTATTGTAGAAAACTTGTTTATTGCTTGCTCACTAACTAGAACTGACATTGTAGTGTCAGCTGTAGCGTTATCTCTCACTGTTGTCAGAATATTGTTTGTTACTTGAGGAGTGCTTGCAATGGATGTTGCTATCATGGTGAGAATAGCCGTTGTATGTATCTGTTCTTCACTGGAAGCGCTCCATCTACTTTGTTGTACTTCTGTCACTGGACTCAATGTAGTAGTGTTTGGTTTCCAGTTCTCTAATTCAGTTGTCTAACAAACAAAATAAATTCATAAGATTATTTTATTCATTAATTTTCTTAAGAACTTGCTTCTTCTATGCTACAGGATGAATACTTAAGGATAAAGTAATCAAATTGCAGAAGCTAGCAATATAAAATTCCTGGGTGTCCGCCTGGGTAGTGTGGTGGTAGCGTGTCTGCCTCATACTCAACAGGTCATGAGTTTGAACCTTGCTTAGGGTGAGTTACTTGGATAAGTTTTTTTTTTTTTTTTGGTTTTCCTTATCCTGAGAGGATGAATGTCGAGTAACTTTGAGCTCCATGGACCATGGACCTCGAGATCATTTGAGCATCATTTCACCAATTTCATTCATTGTCCGATATGACCAACTAGGTTAAAGGACGTTAAGCTAAAAAAAAAAAAAAACTTCCTGGGTCTTATTATAGATTGTGAAATGAATTGGAAACATATTGATTATACCTTACCCAAACTGAGCTCTGTGTGTTTTACAATCAGATCATTAATTCAGAATTTTAAACTCAGATTATTATGCTTATTTTCATGCACTGATGACCTATCAAATAACAATCTGGGGAAATTCAATAGATACCAAAATAGAGTTTAGAATGCAAAAAAAGTAATAAGAATAATGGCAGGGGCAAGACAAATAGTTCATGGCAAACCACTGTTCAAAATGTTTGGAATTTTGCTATTAGCCTGCAAATGTATTCTAGCCCTAGAACATTCTTTTACGGTATGCCAAAAAGATTGACAGAATATTCCATTGAATATGAGCATTTTTTTTTATTACAGTTCATTTATATGCATCTCATTTTTTGTAACTACTTGATCAAAATATAAAAATGTTCTTTTAAATAAATCAACTCACTGCAAACCACCATTCAAAAAGTTTGGAATTTTACATTAGCCTACAAATATATTCTAGCTAATTGTTATTTTTAATAAATTACCCAGAACATTTTTAAAAAATACAGATATATATAACAAAGACACTAGACACAGACAGGAGTTACATAGACCAACAAATAATTCTAAAAAGGGGTTTATTACAGTGGTATAGTTTTATTTAATTCACTTCCATTTCCTAGAAAGGAATTGCAAATAAACAAATTAGGTCAGAATTAAAAACATACCTCATTACTGATACCTTTTATAATAGGCAGTTTTCATTGAATCAAAAAATACTAATATTAATTAATGCAGTTACATAAATATAATATATATGAATACTGTATGAATTAGTTTTAGAAATAGACATATAGTTGTAAATTATGGAAAATTGACATCTCTGAAAAATTCAATATTAGAGGTAATCTTCATAAATAAATATAATAATAACTATGAAGAGTATTCAATAAATGTAATTCCTGATTTGATGTACATCATAGAGTTGGACTTTGTGTCTAATCTCAAAACAGGATCCACAGATCATAATGTAATGATAACTGAACTTGATAGAGACAAACATCATATAAGATCTTAAATGCATACCAGTAATGTGAAATCCAAATAATACTTACCATGTAACTAATTTTTCCAAAAAGTGCAAAGATGAGTGTGTACAGATTCAGCATGTTAAGAACCATTATTCTGAAAGAAGACAGAAATGTTAATTTTTTCTTAATTTTTTCCCTATTAATATGAATCCAGGGGCATACACTGAGAGCTAGCTAGGATATCAGTGAAGTCTGGTAAATTTGTGAAGAAAGGACTTCTATTAAATTTACAAGCAACAAAGGATTTATTTCTAATCTGTTGGCTGTTTGTATTCTAGCCTATTGTTATGCCATAATGCAGGCATGCCATGTTTGCAATGTATGGTAGCTTGTCTTCTCAGGCAGGAGTAGCATGATGGACCAACATGGTTTAATGGGCATGGAAGAGTTGGGAAGGGGGAAGTCACTACAACAAACTTGTCAGGTCTTCTCCTTTGCCATGCAAAGCTTAACCAATGAATCTCAAGGACAGCTGAGCATATACAAGGGTTGGGGCAAAAGTCATGACAACTTGTTTTTTCTTGTAGATATGTGAACGGATCACAAATGTCTATGTGTCGTGTGGAAGTTCTGCAGGCATAATGTGTATGCAGAACAACAGATGACTCTGTGATAGCTGGTAGTAGCACCCGAGGGCTGTGAAATCAGTCAGTTGGTGAATGGAAGTAACCCGTGTTGAGCAGCACGCTTACATTAAAATAGCTGTTCTCCAAGGAAGAAATGCAATGGAATGTCGCAGTGAATTAGTGGAAGCCCTTGGGAATAATGCCCTACCATACTGTACAGTAGCACGGTGGGTAGGAAAATTTCAGCAAGGATGTGTGTCAACCAGTGATAAGCAACATTCCGTACAGTACTACAGGGACTTCCTGGTGTGACAGGTATGATATGGCATTCGGGAGAAACGCCCAGATCTTGTGGACAGTGCAATAAACCTGCACAACAATGTAAAAACCACATAAAGCAGAGTGTGTAGGGCAACTACTGCGATATTGGGGATGGGAGGAATTGGAGCACCCACTGTACTCTCCCAACATTTCACCCTGTGACTGATCTCATTTGAAAGATTAAGAAACCACTACGTGGTAGGCAGTTTGCAACATGAGAGGAGATTGCTAATGCTGTGCGTGAACAGATGACCCAATTCACACATGGTGCGGCAAATGCTGAGGCAGATGGTATTCAGCGCCTCCCACATCGTTGGCAGCATGTGGTGACAGTAGCAGGGGATTACTTTGAGAGTCTTTAGGCCCAGATTTGTCATGACAACTGTATGTGAACTATGTTCTCATTCTTTTGCACCGTGAAGGCCATATTGTCCTGTATACTACCATAATAAATTAGTGTGTTATGATATTCAGTGCTATTCATTGTCTACACATGTAGTTAACACCTTGTCCTTTCATCTGTATATGCCACATTTTCCAACTGGACTGGTATCTTCAAGAAAATAAATAGTTGCCATGACTTTTGCCCCAACCCTTGTAGATTTAGCCAGTCTAATGATTTTTATTACTAAAGATAGTTAGGCATTTAGTGATTTTTATTACTGGAGATAGATAACCAGACTGTGATTTTTATTGCTGAAGATAGAGGTTCTTAATTTGCCTAATGGACACAAAATCAGTTTTAAATCAAAGGACTAGTTAACGAGTAATTACAATTATTATGCATATTCTTCTTCATTATATTATTATTGTCATCATCATCATCATCATCAATTTATTTATTTTTGTTTTTATATATATATATATATATATATATATATATATATATATATATATATATATATATATATATATATATTCTTGGAGTACAGTGAACTTAAAACTCAATTTTGGTATTTAACTGACTTTTGGTTTCAGGTAGCCTAAAATATATATTACTGTAGAAAAACTTGGCATTATATTTACTATATAGTGAATGTAAAAAGTGTTTGTACACCTTGGACACTGAGTCAAACAAGAATGTGAACTGGTAACAGGCATGAGGAAAAATAAATAACTCATTTAAACTTTGAAGTTTAATTTCTTCATCTGATGTAAAAAACAAACACAAAAAACATACTTCCATTTGTTAAAAACATAAATTAATTGCTTACCTGTTTATGCACAAAAAGTGATCATACAACTCTTATTTAAATTGAGTTTAACAAAATTTCCATAATTTAATACTCAATAGAGAAACTTTTGGCTTAATATTGCCTCTAGTCTTTGGGGCATGGATTCTACCATATCTATTGTAGTTTTAGGTCAATTCCATTCCTGTTGACAAGATCATTTAAGCCTGCTTTAGTAGAAAAGTTGTGTTTTCTGAGCTTTTCCTGTAGAATGGATCACAGATGCTCTATAGGATTGGTGTCAGGAGACTGAGGAGGTGCATTAATTTGTTTTGGTGTATTGAATATTTATAGCAGTATGTTTGGGATCATTGTCATGATGAAGCATAAAAGAATTTTACAGTCCCATATTTTGAGCACTAATGTGAAGATTTTCTTTTAAAATATTCATATACATTTGTAGTCCATATTTTCATCAATAAAATATAATTTACCCACTCCTGATGTACTCATACACTCCCATACTAGCACTGAACCATTTCCATGTTTACTGCAGGTAAAAGATTTTGTGGATCCAACTCTGTATTCTTTTTCCTCCATATCATTCGTCTGCCATCGGAACCAAAAATATTGAACTTGATTTCATCTGAAAATATTACCTGTTTCCAGAAGTCTAGTCCTTTATTTTGGTATTCTCTGCTAAATTTTAATCTCTTTTCATGACTTTTTTTACTCATCCAAAATTTCTTCCGAGATACTCGACCATGAAAGCCTTCTTCTTTCTAAAGCAGCTGCCAAATTAACTGCACTAACCTTTGGGTCCTTTTTGATTTCCCTGCAAATTGTTGTTTATTCTTCTTAATCAAAATAGTAGGCCTTCCCATTCTTATCCTATTTTGCACTGTCTTAAGCATACAAAATCATCAATTACTGACTGCACAATTGAACGAGGTCCACCAACAAATTCCAATATCTATCTCAAAGATTTACGCTAACTGTGCAGCATAATAATTAGCTTTTCTTGTCTCCACACTTGTTTCTCTTCAGTTGTTCTCCATTTTGACAGTACATCATGTTATGCTATAACTGCTATACTATGTCTTGTTAGTGCTGCATAAGGGCAGATTATAAGGGAAGGTTGTCAAAACTGGCCTTTGAACTCTTCTTTCATGCCATGTTTCCACTTATTGTGCCTAGCCTATCTGCATTACCTGAATTTATTTGTAATCTACACACATAATACATGATTTATTGGAGGTTCCCCATTATATTAGTATGATTTGCATTTTAATATTCATATTTTGTACAAGATAATATTAGTTAGAACCCCATATTTTCCTTATGGCCCATTTGTAAGATGTACACTAGAAGTGTACAAACACTTTTTGCATTGGATTAATTGTTTTTTTCACACAAGCCATATGTAGGACAGGAGTTGAATAGGTAGAGTCAGACTGAAAAATTCAATGCCATAGCCGGGATTTGAACCATGGATCTCCCGATTTCTAGCCGGTAGCTCACTGGCAGAGTAACTGGCTAGAGATCAGGAGATCCATGGTTCAAAGGCTATGGCATTGAATTTTTCAGTCAGACTCTACTCATCCAACTTTTTGCAGTGACTATAGATAAGATGCAGGACTATAAATTATTTTTGAACCATATATTGTTACAAGTCAACTAAAATTTTGGTAATAATAATAGTAGTTCCTGTAAAATAAGCTTATGTAAGCAAGTAAAAGCATGTTCTAACATCCATTAAAATGTGAGTATTTTAATCATTTAATGCACATTATTGTATTTTCTTAATCAATTATATATTATTACACTTCCAATTTCTCTTGACATACATTTCATCCTACAACTTAATACCCTGGTTATTTTGTGTAGAATGACCCTCCCCCACTCCTCTACATTTATTTTGTGGATGATTTAAATTTGTTTCTTTTAGTTTTTAATTGGTAGTCGAATATACACACATGTGCTTCACAAAAACTTACTTTTACGCAGAACTAGTTTCGCATGCGTGTTACATGCATTGTCTACTGCTAGTCGAAAGCAGTAGACAATGCATGTAACACGCATGCGAAACTAGTTCTGCGTAAAAGTAAGTTTTTGTGAAGCACATGTGTGTATATTCGACTACCAATTAAAAACTAATTGCTAGCTTCACAGTGTACCACTTCCAGTATTCAAAATTATAATTTGTTTCTTTTACTTAAACTTTGCTTTGCTCCTATTTTCCTTCCTGCTTGCCTTTTCAACATAACCTCACTTTCCCCCATTTTATCTTCTCACTGCTCTCTCTCCCTCCCTCCCTCCCTCCCTCCCTCCCTCCCACCACTCTTAATCTTTGCAAACCCTCATTTATTCTTTCAATTATTTTGTTCAGCATTTTTTCAACTGTATTCTTATTTTATGGGGAATGTTAAGGGAGCACTCTTCAACTTTTCATGTTACCTCTCATTCAATCTAATTTTTTTTTTAATTTATTTATTTATTTATTGTTGCTTTAACTTATATGTCACATCACAATTATCTAATGTTGAAAATGCCTTGCCATTCTGAGAAATTCATATGGACTTCAATGTGTCCAAGATGTAAAGTTAATTCATTATAATGTAATGCTATATAATTTTTATCATTTTTTCTATCACATGTCTAGAAGATATAGGAAGTTGGTGTATGATTAGTGGTGGATATTGAGATCTGTCCTGATGCTCTGGCCTTGAGATCTGTCCTTGGCCCTGCCACGAGTTTGTTCCCCTTCAGGTAGCAAAAGAATGAGTGTCAGGGAGGATCTCTTATTGTGCGGAATTGTGTGCAACAAGGGAAGGTTAGGTAGAAAGCATACCATTTTGACTGTTGCTCATTTATTTCAACATATCATTTAGAGATTATACCATGCAACACATTTCCTCCTTCCAATCATATTTTTAACCTTTTTGGAAATTCTAAATTTCCTTAGGTTCCCATGTTTATCCTATTTTTGTAAATTGCATATAGTAGTGGTTGTCATATGAAAGTATTGCAATCCCTGAATACCAAAAATAAACATTATTACAAGAGTAATGTGCGTGTTTGATGCCCATTTTTACTACTATGGCACCGCAGATGATGACACTGTTTATACACGGAATAAAGATGGAGCACTGATGGAATGCAATAGTAGGGGAAACTGGAGAGCCCAGAGAAAACCTGCCCCTGCCCTGATTTGTCCATCACAATTCCCACATGTCGTCGCCTGGGATCTTGCTGAGAGGCGAGTGGTCTAACCACTAGGCCATGGCATGGGCTCTGTGCGTGCGTGCGTACTCGCATATGCATGCATGTGCATGCAAGTGTGAGACATAAATATCACAAACTGCTCTTTACTTGAAAAGCTTTTATAAATTTTTATATGTGCAAAAATGATTGTAATGATTCTGATTAAAATACTGTTTGTTTAAGATACTACTGATAAATAAATGTAAATGTAAAATTATCTGGGAACAGATGGTGAAGTCCTTTTCATTCAAAAAGAATTTGCTTTCATAAAATATTTGGATAAGAGTAGCAGTGATGTGAAATTTAAATTTAAGAATAGGTTTGAGTCAGAACAGTAACATTGTAAGTGATGAAAAGTGTCTCTATTCCAACTCAAACCTTCTCTTAAATTTAAAAATTTGTATAATTTGGTAAACCCTACTCACAAAATATTTATATCTCTTTAATGTACACAAACTATTTTAAACTTGATATCCGTTGTTATTGGTTTGAATTTTTAAATAATTACTTTCTCTACATGAACTAGGAACATAGTGTATAGCAAAGGTATTTTAATGCACCCAAAAATTTGATGTCGAGATTTTATAAGAAATACATGTTTTGAGACCTGCTGAATCCAAAAAAAGCATTTTTAGAAAAAGATCAGTGTGTGTTTGTGGCTGTGAATGTCTATGTATGTATGTCTGTAGACAGCATAGCTCATAAATGAAAAGACCATTACATACAAATTTGATATTTAACTTCTAAGGATGAAATACAAAGATTTTCAAGAAAATCTCATATGTCAAATTACCCTTTTCATGGAAATTTTTTGAAAAGTAGGATTTTCTCAAAAACAGCTCTAACGATTTGGTTGAAAATAACATATATTAAAGGTATTTACATGACAAATAAAATATACTTTTTAAATTTTTTGGCAATAGACTCTGAAGACCGTTTATTCTGAATGAATTTTGCTGAATTTTGCATAATGGTAAACCATAAGAGATAGTTAAAAACTTACTACACAAAAAGCGTAGTAGATCTTGTTAAAACACACAATTTATGCTCTGTACATTTTTTTCATAGAATTGACCATTTCCAAGATGCTCCTTGTTATTTGTTTTAGTTTTAAAATATTTTAACTTTTCTCATACTGGTCATGCAAAGAAACAAATGTCAACCTCATGTTAACTACTTTTTAAAAGATTTGACTATCACTTTAGCCTTGTGTATTCCCTTATTTTCCTTCTACTTACAAGGAAGCAAGTAAAAAAGACCATTTCTGCTAATGCTGATCTTGATTAAGAAGAAACAGATAGAAGAATACTTTTTAACAATAATTTGTTGCAGAAATGTAGAGAAAGTCATGTGAATAGAACACATCAGAATTTTTTGTCACATTTTGAAGTTGTTTCTTATAACATCATGAAAAGAGTATGGATTTCGAGACCAGCATATAGTGACCTTCTTTTAAATATTTAGTCTCTTGTGTCCTACTTCTGTACTTATACCTTACTTTTGCAAATATTTATCTCAATAAAACATAAAGGATATAGAGAAATAAGGATTATAAAAAAAGTTACAGAAGCTATACAGAAATAAAAAATTGTGTCTAGAGCAAGCCATGTGAATTCACACATCAGATTTGTACAGTTCTTTTTCATTTTTGTTTTCATTGTTGGTTGGCAGTGCTGTGGGTATGAATAGTTAAATGACTTTTACTCTCCCATCTGTACTCCCTGAAGTGCATATGGTATTTAATAGTATTTTACAAGAGAAAGCAAATTTAAAACATGCTGGTCATATTCTTTGTGCATGACTACATCTGTTATCCACATTATGAATTGAGCAGCTAATGTTTTTACTATATATTATATCTTATCTTTTTGAAAGTTTAACATTTTTCTAGTCTTAATAAACCAAAGACAGTGACTATATAAGTATATACACAGCATGTGCCAGAATTCAACTGTACAAACTGGCAGGTCTGTAGAGGAGTTCAACATAATAGTTTCAACATAAATAAGTTCAGATATGGAACCTATGGGCTATGGGTTCTAAATTGTTTGCTACAGCATAAAATGTATTAAGGGTTAGCACTGATCAAATTGCCACAGGCCATGACTTGAATTTTAGAGAGCATAGATATAGCTCTATTATTTAGAGCTATGTTTAGCATGTGGGCATCGGGTTAAGAGGTTGAGGAAGTTACAGGTTCAAGTCTCTGTGGTATCTTTGTTTTTATGTTGTCTCTTTTTTTGAATTTTATAATGAGTCCTTCATATTTTGTTGTGTTACGGAATATGATTTATTTGTACTGGCAAATTAAATAAATGTTAAATACGATAAGCATCTAGATGTGATGGAGAATGTTTTAATAATAATTGCATTAAACACCTGAAGATTTACACTTCTGCATGCCTCTAAAATACAAAATGAATAACCATCTCCATAATAAAACAAGTGCCTACATAAAACTAGTAAATAACTATATACTAGAAAGGAAAGTGCATTCTATCTCTTCATTTCTGCATGAAAAGCAAATAAAAAAAGACTTTGAGAAATAATACAATATCCAAAGTACAAAATATCACAGGTTACCAAAGGAAATGTTCAAATGATGACCTGTAACATCCCCGCAGAACACCTACGAAGCACAATGCCATAGAACCACAGTAGCTGAAGTGTTAAAATGATATAATACCTACATAAACTACACCAAAGTAGTGCTCTTCCATTCCTAGCAATAGCAGAGGGTTTTCTTTTTTATTTCACTACTAAAATCATAGTTTAGTTTCTATTTTTCAAAGCACACATTACATAGATGTTTTCAACAATCCTAATTGTTTTGTTAAATTAATCTGTGCTATTCAGGTTCCTTGACAAATAATTATTACATTGAATATTGAACTTTATGTAGATTTCATTCAGTCTTTTGAAAGTAATTTGTTCTCGAGGGTTTTTCATTTTGTTTTCAAAAATGTAAACTAAGCATATTAGTGCTGGTCAAATTGTGTCTTCTTTGAGAAAAATAACAAAATGAAAAACTAAACAATGAAAACTTTAGAGTGTGGTGCGATCTTACCATCATGGGATTCAGTGAAATGAAATGGCCTGTTATTTATGGACGCTCTTTAACTGCTTTGGTTCTCAGCGTCCCATTCTATATTGGGTGTGAAAGATCGCTTAACTTTGCTCAGAGGCCTCTCTCATCAGGCTTGAGGTTCGTTTACGTGCCGTAAATCTACGTCACGGGACTCACAGCTTTACTTCCCTTCCGAAGGAAGCCATGCTAAGGATTTTTACGCCCGAAAAAATCCATCGTCCTCCGCCGGGTTTGAACCCGCGACCTTGGGTATGTGAAGTTAGCATGGTAACCATTACACCACGGAGGGCGACTGGATTCAGTGACCAGTACTATATAACTCATCCACAGTATCTTATAGTGGACTACTCTAACTAGCTGCATATGATCTGAAATCATATATATGATATATAATATGATCTGAAATTGGTTATCAGTGGCATGCACACCCTAAAAGAACAGGTAATTTTACCAAAATTGCAAGTCCAAAAGTTTTAAATAAAGGTATTAACATGAATTCTAGTTACATCTGAAGACGTAATCCAATCATGAACAATTCCCAGTACTGGGGTAAAAGCTGATGCTACCCCAAGACAATTAAATCAAGCAACCTTTTGATTTAATCGTCCTGGTGTATTTTATGGACAATGTTCAGAAATCTGTGGTGCTAACCACAGATTTATAACTGTTGTAATTGAATCTACTTCTGCTAATGATTTCATCAACTGAATTTCTAACCTATCTGAAGAATAAACATCAGATGACTGAAGAGCAAGTAATGGTCTCTTAAACCATATTATAGTAATATAGGAATTCTAATGAAAAGAAGTTTGTTAAAAAGTAACATTAATATGTCATATTTAAAATATTAATAAATTAATATTTCTTTATTCCACAAATAATACCTTTAAATTGATTTTTATTATTTTCATTTTTTTTTCAATCTTATTTGTGCACTAATACCACATTTCTTTGACTACTGGCATACAAATGAGGCATTCTGAATGAAAATAGGACATGTGCGATCCAGAAAAACTGTCTTAACTTTGACATTTGGAAAAGAGACATTAAGTCCCCTATCTCAAAGTGATTATCTAGAATCCCTTGTAGTCCTCCCAATTTATGTGGTTGAATTATATTTTATATAAATATTTTCTCTATTGAAGCTAATGCAACGTTTTACCTGGCAAGCTGAAGTCGAAGTTGTTTCCTTGGATGAAAACATTCAAAAAATCCCAAAATTTCAAAAATATTGGGAAATATGAAGGTGATAGATGTAAGTACTATTGTAATCTCATTCTGGCGCCACCAGTTGGCATCGTGCTCCACATGAGTAGAACGTTTTACTACTTCCACAACTGCATATGCTGAAGATGCCAAAAGTGCTAATACTGTCACATTCACAAGCACTCGCAGACCTATTATCTGCCAACTGAAATAAAATGTTAAAGCTATCAAAGAGTATATTTCATATAATTTACTTATAAATTGTAAAACAATTATCATTATTGTTGTTGTTGGTTTGTTTGTTAACAATGCTGTCATTTCCTAGTATCATATCAGTGCTGATGGTGTGCAGGAATTTCTTTTATTCTTTCACATGTCAGTAAATCTTCTGGCATGGGGCAACTTAAAAACCACCAGATATAATAATAATCTACTAGGCTTAAATAGAAACATTGATAAAATGCCCTTTCATCCTAGTTTTAATTCAAAGACATTTTAGGATTTATTATTCTAATTATTATTCTATCTCTATTATACAAAGCCAGGTCAGGTTTGAACTTATGACCTTAGGATCAGAAGGCCAACTGAGCCACCAGTCCAACTTATAAATTGTAATCATCTATTTAGTTTTTGCTGTGTGTTTTAAATGTTAATGAGCTCTTTTATGAAGAAAATCTTAGAATAAGTAAAATGTTGGCTTCTACACAGTTGAAGATATATTTACTATAATTTTACACATAAAATTTGAAATTATAACATATTTTAGAAAAACAATATCAGTATATTAGAAGTTTTTGAATAAGAGACAAACTATTTTTTCTCTCGGTATGTTGGATTTAATTTTAAGTCTAAAGAAATGTATCATATATATCACAAAAATGACACATAGATAGGTTCTTTAGATTATCTGTTACCAGTACAACTCATCTTTTCTTTTTCCTCATATTCATCATTTTCATTATTCACAAAACATCAAGTAGTCTAACAAGATAAGCTATATTGATTTCAGTGTGCAATATGTCTACTGTTAATACATTGAAGCCCAAGCTCAAGTATAGCTTGGGCCATGCGAAATGGTAATGCAGCCCACCTCTGAGTATAGCTCTAATGCTTTTAATGCAATTCCACGACCTTAACTCAGTCTTAGGCTATGCGGCAAAGAACATGTAACTGTTATCATTTAGTTGTCTGATTTGTGCTACCATCTGTCCTTGCTTTAGTCAACTATTAGGAAATTTAGGAGAGTTAGTAATATTGGCTGTTCTCGGGTAGTTGCACCATTTTCCCTGAAGGTGGTGATCTGTTTGTTATATTTTGTGTTCTTAAATTTTAAAATGCTGCATTTTCCTCAACTTCTGTGAACTGAAGCTGAAATTCAAAATACAAATGAAGCTATGGAAAATTCCGATTCTGAGGGAGAGTTTTTCGATAAATGGAGTGTAAGCCGCTTTTTGCAGATTTTTTCAAACTCCTATTTGATACTTGTTGTAAATTTAAAATAAAATATTAATACCAAAGTTATGATTATTTTCTTACTTGTTGAGAAATCCTTGAATATCATACTTTTAGAGTGTACCAATTCTTTTTGGTTGATTTGATTGATGTACTGTAAATAATAACTCAAAGTAGGCATAAAAATCCTGGGTTTCTTGGCCATTCAACTAAAGAAACACCTGGGCTTCAATGTGTTAAAAATGATAGCCAACAGATCACATATATAAATTTTAGTGACTTTGACTATATAACAAGCTCATAAAATTCTCTTATGACTAAGTATAAGATAAAGATATACCTTTTTTGTTATTTTAATACAATAAGAGTTCTTGGAAACTCAATATAGACAGAGTTTGTTGTGCTGTGAAAATCTTAATCCTGGTAGCTTTTGAAAGGTTAATTCACAACTCACAACATTTCAAAAGATGATACAAAAAAAAATGCAAAACCTAACTTAACTTTGTAGGTAATTTCTACAGAATATACGAAGGTCATTTGATAAGTTCTCAGAATCGCCAACAATGGTCATTGCTAGTGCAATGTGGTTCTGACCCAACAATCAGCCATTCTTTATGAGTGGTATTTCAGTGCTGTGTTGTGGATGGTTTATTTTTGTAGTATCCATGTAAAAAATTTTGAAAATGTAAAAAGCGATAAATTATTTTATAAAGGAAGGTATGAAAGCAAATGAAATTTATGTTAACTTGCTGAACACATTGAGACATTTGGCTCCTTCATAATCCTGTTGCTATGTGGACCAACAAATTTAAATTTAGTCAGGAGAGCATAGAAGACGAACTATGTAGTGTCAGCCAAAATGTGTCCCCTCCTCAGAAATGATTACATAAATCCACGAAGTGATCTTAGAAGGGCAAGAGTGGTCTTATTACTGAAGGGGTATCTGATATTTTAACTAAGGAATTGTGTATGAAAAAATTATCGAACATTTTTAATACAAGAACAAGAATGCATCAGAGTGCAAATTTTTAAATAATGTTGGCCCATTTTCAGAAAACTTAAGATTTTTTGCATCAGTTTGTGACCACCTAAAGATTTGGCTGTTGCTTTAGTCTAGTGCAGCCTCTTATTTCCCTTCTACTTAGGAGAAACTAAGCAATAAGACCACTTCTACTAATATTTATCTTCATTAGCATGAAGTAGGTAGAAAAATAAGTTTTTGTAAGAATAGTTTAGGACAGGATATGTAGAGAAAGTTGTGTGATTGGGACACATCAGATTTTTCTTTATTAAGCTTGGTTTCATTCTCAATGCTGCACTTTTCCTTCTTCATCATAGGTAAACAGTTTCATTGTAATTTGAAACCCCTTCCACAACATTTAAATTGTGAAATACAAAAGACAAAATATGCTGCAGGTTATTCCAAACTGTACTGAAGTATAGGGGAGTTGCATCTCAAACCCAATACTTGTGTTCTCAGTATAAAACTCTTTAATAACTATCAGAAATAGAAACATTGAATGACTATTCTATCTGCAAATGCTGTGCATGGATAAATAGAAAATTAAATGTACAGTTTGGCCAATTGAGGAAATATACTTTAAAAAGATATTGCATTTTATGAAATGTAAAGTTACTCAAAGTTTGTTTCTTGTAGAATGCAGAAATTATTATTCTGACTGATGAATATCATTGATCAGTGATTACATATAGCAATAATTCAGCATGTTGCATGTTATTAATCTATGTACTTACTTTCTTGCATCTTTTTTCTTTTCAGCCTCCTCTACCAAAGCTTCTTTGAAACCAAGAATTATTGATGCAAGTCGATTAAAAGCTGTTTCAGTATTACCAATCATGTAATCCCAACCAGTAAATAGTTTCCATGTGAAAACACATTCATCTTCTTTCTCTGAGAGCTTACTCATTCGAGAGTTTTCAGCCATTCTAAAAATAAGAAAAATGAAACCAATAAATATGCATTAATGATGATATTATGTAGGTAGTTAAAAATTCATACTTTCTATTGTTTGTTACTAACAAAGATTAGTAAATGTCTTGCTGGATTGCTGAAAAATCTTAGAGTCTTTGAGTTGTCCATTTTCAAAATAAGCTAATTGCTTATGAATATTTTTTAGGTATGATTTTGCAAAAAACTAAAATTACTATCATTTGCAGCACTGAAAAATATTTTTATATAGAATACCATGTAGAGTATTTTATCCTTCTAAAGACTGCAACAGTGCCAACTTCTAAAAGTATTTATTTGTTTATTAGATGTTTTTGAAAACATATACTGTTTTATCCGAATACAAGATGATGTATTTTTACAAAATATTAATGTTCAGAACTGGGGATCATCTTGCATTGTTTGCATTGTTTTTCGAATACAATGCAGGGAAAGAGTAAGTTTCAAACTTCATGGTTATGGTAGTGGTGAAGTCTGGGGAAAATTGTAAAGATCACCACCAAAATTTAGCTGTGAATATGAGCATTCTCATTGGAAAAAAAATTGCTCTCCAAGACTAAAATAATATTAGAGGATTTCCTTTCACATTGATGGTTGCATGCAATGTTTTATTGGGGACCAATGGTCAAGCAGAGAAAAAGGTTAGCTGCACATTTCCACTGCTCTCACCATACATATACCAGTGCACTTCCATTTACCCCTCTGCCTCTTTGTGTAATCTTCAACATGAATTCACGATCAAATTGGAATTTGGTAAAATGTTTTATGACATATCAAGTATGTTGTCTTAATAGAAAATTGTATCCAAAATTATCATTACAACTATGCTACTGCCGTCACATATCTAATCCCAAACATTCCATGCATATCCTTATTTACTACTCTCTCCGTATTTCCCCTGCTCAAAACATAAATTTCCATGCATAAATTTAATTTCGGTAAAACCTTTTACAATGGAGTGTTTTATTAGGTATGTTGTCTCAATTTAAATATTATCAAATATAATTGTTTCAGCTGTGCTGCCATTGCCGCTATCTCATTCTTTAATCACATTCTCTTTCCCACTCTTCTACCCATCACATGAATGTGTGCACAAATTCAAAGTAAGTGAAAAATGGGGGGGGGGAGTT
Source organism: Hymenopus coronatus (assembly GCA_030762935.1). NCBI lineage: Eukaryota > Metazoa > Arthropoda > Insecta > Mantodea > Hymenopodidae > Hymenopus > Hymenopus coronatus. The sequence goes on from CM060898.1 coordinate 90,546,174, forward strand.
CATCAGTTTAAGTGTTGCTTAGTTTGTTCAAAATATAACACAAAACTTTAAATTTTATTTAATAATTAAGTTATTATGTTTTCTTTTTATATACTAAATTCAAAAATTAAGTTCTGAAAAATGGGGGTTATATTGCACTTGAGGCTGTCTTGCATTCAGATAAATACAGTAATTCATTTCATTCTTTGAACTGTTTTTTATACTCCCTATAGGAGGGTGTCTAGCATGTGCAAGAAGAAAAACAAGATGTTAAAGTTGATAAAGATAGGTGCCTACTATATGCAGTGCAGATCAAAATTTGCATTTTATTCTAGAATGTTCAGAAACCATAGTATAGAGAGAGGAGATATAGAACAAAATTGGGATAACTTAAGTTTAAAGCTTTATAGGATCATAGGATAACTTTCTTGAAACAGCTAGACAAATATGTAGGGAAGAGAAGTGGTTGAAAAAAATTATTAAAGAAAGGGAGGAACTCAATAGCATAAATGATGAGAAAGGTAGTTTATTGTAGTGGAAATAAGTCAAATGGTGAATCGAGGGAGTATTCACATTGTAAGAAGTCAACAATAACCTAACCAATTCTCTACCTTGAAAGTGCATACCAAAGTTAATTGCAAACAGGCAGTGTTAGTAGGCATGCTGGTTTTGGAAAATTGAGGAAAAAAACAGGCAAAGCTATTAGCTAAATCTTTGACAGAAGGTTTCAAATGTTGTTTAATACAGAAAAAGATTTAAAAGAAGTTGAACAAAACATGAAATTTACTAAAGGTGGTTAGAGATGAAATGCATAAAATGCAATGGGAGAGCACAGACATGCCAATGGCAGAAACTGATGGTACTGAGGAAAGCACAGTGCCAACTCCACAAAATCAACCACTGAATAAAAGTGAAGTGAATGCACAGGTGGTGAACTTAGAACTCTCAAAACTAAATGAAGTGTTCATTCTCAGGAACAAGAGACTGCATTTGAACAGAGAGGAGGAAGAAGAAGAAGAAGAAGAAGAAGAAGAAGAAGAAGAAGAAGAAGAAGAAGAAGAAGAAGAAGAAGAAGAAGAAGAAGAAGAAGAAGAAGAAGAAGAAAGTGATGAAGCAGATGACCCAGGCACTAAAATGAAAACAGCGATGATTTATTTTCAATGTTCTGAGTAATGTGTTATGACTATAGGTAAATAAGTCATAAGTCAAAAGTCAGGAGAGATCCTTTGTTATACAATGATAAATGATAAAAAATGTATAAATATTTTCTAGAGACTGTTAAAATATAAGGACTGTTATAATTATGGTTCAGATTTTTAAGCTTTATCTATTTTTCCTTGTGTGTTAATTGCAAAAATGACTTAAATGTTCCATTCATATGACTTTCTCTAGCTGTTCCACAAACAATATTTTCTTACAAAATATTATTCTTTTATCTACATCATAATAATATAAGCAGAATCGTCTTATTACTTGCTTCTTTTTAAGTAGAAGGGAAGTAAGGGAATTCACAGGCTAAATCGATAGCTCTTTCAAAAGCTAGTTGCTATGTGAAGCAATTGAAATTTGGGTCTCTTTGCTTGCTAGGTGACTTACCACTTGAAAAAAAACAAACTAATAACTCAGAATATCTTAAATATTGTTAACTCAGCAAAAAAAAATTATATGACATTAATTGTGCTTTTAATGAGATCTGCATGTTTTGTGTAGTAAGTTTTTGTCTATCTCTTATGGTTTACCAAATGCAAAATTCAGCAAAATTTATCCCGAATAAAGAGGTCTTCAGAGGTTATTTTCTCAAAAATGCCTTTAACAGTTGTGATTAATATCTATATACTAAAGATGTTTATATGACAAATAAAATGTATATCTATAATTTTCTGAGAATAGCCTCTGAATAGCTTCATTCTGAATGAATTTTGCACAACTGGTAAACTGTAAGAGATAGGCAAGCACTTACTACACAAGAAATGTGAATCTCATTAAAACACACAATTTATGTCATAAACATTTTTTTTCGTAGAGTTGACCATTTTTTAGATATACCTTGTTGTTGGTTTCAGTTTTAAAATGCTTAAACTTTTCTCATACCAGAGTTTGTCAACTCCTGGCCACGCAGAAAAAAAATTTCAACCACATGGCAACCAGCTTTTAAAAGATTTGACTATTGTTTTAGCCTTCTATTTACAAGGAAGTAAGTAATAAGACCATTTCTGCTAATGTTTATCTCATTTGGCATGAAGTAAATAGTGGAATTAGCATTTTAGCAGTAATTTGTTACAAAGATGTAGAAAAAATTATGTGAATGGAACACATCAGATTTTTGGTAAGTATTCTATTTCTAAAGTTAATACAATTTTGCAAGAATCAGAAAGAAAATCTGTGCAAATATTTAATGAAAATTTAAGATCATGCTTATTAACAAGAAAAAGAGGATGAAAAACAGAGTAATAATTTGTGTTATACCTTCTCAAAATGGCAACAAAACTATAGATATACACGGCAAGTCCAGTCATGAAGTATGCAAAAGGCAAGCGATAACCAGTTCCATTAGTATCCTGATTTGTGTAATATCCATAAAAGATTGGTGAATATCTTAAAATTCCTTCAAATTCCCAAAGTGTTGCAAGATCAGTAGCTTTCTCTCTCTCCTCTGGTAGCATTTCTTTTCGCTCTCCTGCTTTCCGAGGATCAGCTTTAAGTACCTATAACACACATGTTATGCTTTATAGATTAGAAATCTTTCTTAATGCACTTTTAAATTTGCTATTATTATACAGATTAACTTCTATTGATAAGACATTGTAAAACCTTTATTGCCAGGAGACTCTGCATTTAAAAAAAAAAAAATGTAATAAATAACTGGTGTTTTTTAGATTATCTATTGTGATTGTATTTATCAGAGTTGATTTCTAGGAGAAATTATATTTTCTTAAATGAAGATTAGTTTAACAAACTGGGAAGAGTTAGGATTTTTAAATGTGTAAATATTTCATAACATGATTATTTGAGATTACAACATATCTGATAACTATTTTATTAATTCTATTAAAGTTAGCAACTGTTGTATTTCCCCATACTTAAATTTCAAATTATGGAGGAGAATGGGTTAAGGAATAATAAATCAGAATGAAATAGAATATTTATTCGTATACTAAATCTTATATTTATACTTAGTCTTATATCTACTTACATTTTGGTACAAATTAAGTCCTATCTACCTATAGGGGCTAGCTACCTGTGTGTGGCCTTTTTGATTGCAAATAGCCTTTATTTACCCCATTCTTTTTCCCTTCCGTGCTTCCTTCTTTTCTCATCTTTTCTCTCTATACATAAAATAGCTAAGCATCACTAAAAATATTTGAACTTACCTCTGGGATTGCAACAAATGCTATAAGAAGCACAGCAATCACAAGATTAACCCAGAACAGCCATCTCAGAAATGTGAAGTAAGATGCAACAACAGAACCGAAGTGAGACTCAATTTCTTTGATACGAAGCTCCCAAGGAATGAGAAGATTCATAAAATTAGCCAATTCTCGCTTCAAATATTGCCAGCGCTAAAAAGCAATAATGAGAAAGTATTTAATTACAATTATTAATATACTTCTTTCATCATATAAAACTGTCAAAGGAAAGATTATGAAATTTCGTATAAAAAATATAAAAAATACATGTATTAATTTAATAGTCAATATCTGGAAAAAATTGTTTATGCAAAATATAAAATTAATGAGTTAATATAGAAAATATATATTGAGGCTGCTAAAGGTTAAATACAATAAAAACTACAGTAAATAACATAGGATGAAATGCATAATAATTATTATTACTATTGTACTATAATTTTTATTATTATTATCATCATTAAAAATTATGTACAAGTATAATTTAATAAATTCATTGAGTTTTAAACATACTTTGGAAGGTATTGTAAATGGAAGCTTAATACTTTCTTGGAGGTGTAGAAATGGAGTTTGGATAAAAGTGTATAATTCATAATCATACTATAGGGATGGAACGTACAATACAAATCACATTCATGATTTCAGATACTAGATGTAAATCTATATGCTCAGTTAAACATAGTCACATGTGACAGTGAAGTATATTTGAATACTCTTGTGTAATATTTCCTCTACTAATTTCACTGTGACCTGTAGCAGTACTTACAGTGCAGCACTGCAATTCTGTCCCTTACCACCAACTGTCCCCAATACCTTTGTAGTGCGATACAGTATCTCTGTATTAATACATTATTTGAAAATTGCTTTTAACAAGCTATCTTTTCAGTATCTTTAAGTGAGAATTATAGGAGAACGCATAATAGAAGTCAATTGGTATGGTATTTCAATAATAACTAAAGCTCAGTCTTGGGTTCCAAAGCATGACACAGTTACAAACACACAGAGCAGTCAGCAGTATAAAGAGAGGGCAGTGGGGAGAGGATTGTGGCATAAACATGCATAAGTTGAGGTATAATCTGTTCCAAAAGTAGCTCATAACCTGTATTGACGTTATATGCATTATTCTAATACACAAAGTAACACAAAAAACAATTTATAATATCATTAATAAATAAAAATGCCTTGTACTTTCAGAAATAAAAGTATAAACTTGGTACAGAAGTTCAGGATAGTAATATGCAAAGCTTTGAAAAGACAATGAACATAAGTCAACCAAACTCTCAGAGTCCATTGTAGTGAATAAAAAGATACAGCTTTACTGCATCAAAAGAAAAGGTTCTGCTCCTGTTCACTCAAAATATATTTGAATTATCCATAAGTTTTTTAAGTGTTGAATGCCTACCAGGCAGTGAGCAATGCTTGGTAGCTTCGAAACAGGTTGTAAAGAGCATGCCTACTCCATCACGATTCATGTCATAGTTATAATCTGTGTGTACCAAAATGCAATCTTGCAATTTCATGACCCTGGGCCAAGCTCTAATAATAACATTTCTGGTTAGCTTACAATGAACAGTTCTAGGATATCACTGACCAGCCATGGTCATGTATTGCTAGCTCCATTTATTTATTCCTTTGCATGCACGTATGAATTATTGTCTCTCTTAGTGTTAGAACATACTTTTTCTTGCTTGGTACCTCATTTTAGTACCTTACAAGAATTGTAATTGCATTATGGCATATTCTTATAAGGCATAAGAGTAAAGAATTAGGCAGGTGATTGAGGAAGTAATGGCTGAAAGTGAAGCTGACGATTCTTGATTATCTCATTGAATAATGAGATAATCTTCAGCAAAGGGCATTGTTAAAATCTTTTGCAAATTAAGTAACAGAGAGATGGAGAGCTTTGTGGTGTGAAAAGTTCTGAAATAGAATCAATTGCAAGCTATGAGGATGCTATGTGGACTGCAGAAGCAAAAACAGAAAAACCAATATTTTTGTAAAAATGGCAAGAAATATATATTTCCCTTTAACACTCTGTTACAGATTGTCCAAAAATGTATAAAATATCATATTGGATATGTACATTTATTTTGATTACAGCTCATTTATATGCACCTTCATTTTGTGTAACTGCTTAATCAAAATATAAAAATGTTGTTTTAAATAAATATATAACAGTGATTGGTAATGATACTATCTAGTTCATTTACTAACACTACCTTCCATGATATATTACAATGATCATTTTTAAAAGTAATAGAAACTACAAGGGTCAGTGAGACCAGCAGTATGTAATGACATTGGGATTGCATGCTTGTGCACCACTGGATTAATACAATGTGTTAAATTTTCATGTTATGTTAGATTAAATTAAGTCACATTATATTACGTTCATAACACCTACTGTATTCCCCTAATCCCACTCTACCCACAGAAAATGTGCAATAAGACAATTTCAGAAAATGTTTATTTTGATTCAATGAAGTAAATAGAAGAATAAGTGTTAGTAACAACAATTTGTACAAGACTAAGTGCTTAAAGAAAAACAAAGTTAGTATAATATTTCAGTCAATTTAATAAACATATAGAAACACAAGTTAACCTATGGATAGCTATATCCCTTCCACTCCGGTGTATTACATGGATAGGATTTCACCCTTTCAAAGCAGAAATGTACTTCAAAGTATTCTTAAGCAGCATGCTAAAATTATTTCACTTTTTAACATTAATTTCTGAAAAAGTAAGAAGAATAGAGAAAAATCTATGATGTGTTCTATTCACATGATTTTCACTATCTATATGAAATTATTGTACAATGATGTAAAAGATTTTTATGGTGAATCCTTCCTTTTACCCCTTAAGATTGTAATTTTATCTAAGACATAACTATACCTAATAACAAATGAAACATTCTGCTACCGGTGTGCCAGAATTTTGTCTTGCAGGAGTTCTTTTATATGCCAGTAAATCTGCTGATATGGAGCTGTCACTTTCAAGCACACTTAAAAATCCATTGGTCTGGGCTGGGTTTGAACCCATGATTTGGGAACCAGAAACCTAAACAACTGAGCCACCTTGACCAACGTATACCATGTACAGTTAAAAATTGTTGGTATTTCTTATGAAAGTTTGCAAATAAGTTTAGCATTCCTGCTTGGATAACATAACATTTATATCAGATCAAATTAAACAAATTTATGTATGGCAAGATTGTGTTGGAACTTCTTGTGAAAATGTTTTTTTGCTTCTTATTCGCACATAAGTTTAGCAGCCCTGCTTGGATAATATAACCTGACTCAGTGCAATTTATCAAAATAAACACAATGTACCTACAGTAAAACTTTGTTGCCATTTCTTGTGAAAATATTTTTTACTTCTTTCTTTGTACAGAAATTTAGTAGTCCTTCTTAAATAAAATAACTTTACTGAGTGTGATAATCAGATCAAGTAAATACTATGTACAGCAAAATCTTGTTGTTATTTTGTATATCAATGCTTTCTGCTTCTTTAGTTTCCAAATAAGTTTTGCAGTCCTGTTTGGAATACATAACCTTTTTCAGATCAAGTTAAATAAATAGGTATTGTGTGCAGCATAACCTTGTGGATATTTCTAGTGAAAATGCTTCTTTACTTCATTCTTTGTAAATAAACTTAGCAGTTCTGCTTGGATGATATAACCTCATTCTGTGCAATTTTTTAGAGTAAGGTAAGTAAATACTCCGTACAGGAAAACCTTGCTGCTGTGTCTTATAAAAATGGATTTTGCTTCTTTCTTTGCAAATAAAACTTTCTTGCTTAGCAGTCCTGTTTGGATAACAATCTTTATCAGATCAAATTAAGTGAATACAATGTAGTAGAGCAAAACTGTGTGGGCATTTTTTGTGAAATGCTTTTTGCTTCATTCGTTGCAAATAAACTTAGGAGTCTCGTTTGGAGGATAACACCTTACTCTGTGGAATTTATCAGAGCAAGTTAAATAAACATTATGCATAGCAAAACCTTGTTGCTATGCCTAATAAAAATGCATTTTGCTTCTTTCTTTGCAAATAAGTTTAGCAGGCCTGTTTGGATAATATAACCTTTATCAGACAAAGTTAAATAGGTACAGCAAACCCATGTGGGTATTTCTTATGAAAATACTTTTTGTTTCATTCCTTGCAAATAAGCTAAGCAGTCCTGCTTAGATGATATAGGTAACCTTACACTTTGTACTTTTTCAGACCATATCAAGTAAATACTATGTACAACAAAATCTTATTGCTGTGTCTTATAAAAATGCTTTTTGCTTCATTATTTGTACATAAGCTTAGCAGACCTGCTTGATAATATATCCTTACTCTGTGCAATTTTTCAGTGTACCTCATTTAAGTAAATGCTATGTAACTACAACAAAACCTTGTGGAAATGTTTTTTGCTTCTTTCTTTGTACGAAGTATAGCAGTCCTACTTGGATAAAATACTTTACTGTGTGTAATTTATCCGAGCAAGTCAATTAAAATACTATGTACAGGGAAACCTTATTGCTATTTCTTGTGAAAATACTTTATACCTTATTCTTTGTACATAGATAAGTACCTATAGCAGTCTTGCTTGGATAACATAACTTTACTGCATATTATTTCCCAAAGGAAGTTAAATAAATATGGTATATAGTAAAATCTTGTTGCTATTTCTTATGACAATGTCCTTCGCTTCTTTAGTTTGCAAATATATATAGAGGAACTGTTTATAAAACATAACCTATATCAGATCAAGTTAAGTAAATACAATGTACAGCAAAAGTACTTGAGTTATTTCTTTGCAAATAAGCTTAGTACACCCCCCCCCACACGCACACACAACATTGCAATCTGTAGATGATTAACCTTACTCTGTGCAATTTATAAGAGCAAACTAAATAGAGCCTGTTCCATGTAAGTTTATCCTGTATCTCTTAGCTGTTGTGAGACTAGTCACCTCTCATTGGCTGCTGTGATGGAATAGGCGAGTATCCTTCTTTTTAAGCCTGGATGGCAAAAACATGCACGTACTATAATGACAGAGTATTTTTATCACGTTTATTTTCTGGCCTTGTTCTGCATAGAATTTGGATATCACCAATCAAAGGTGTACTTAGCCAATCAGGAGAAAGGGGATGGCAATTGGAGTGAGAGATTATATATCAGTGGGACAGCTTATAAGAAATGAGGATTAGTTCACATGATTATTAAGCGATACTTGGCAAACTTGCATATGTGAAACAGACCTTAAATACTATGTAGGTGCAGTAAAACTTTGTTGCTGCATCTTATGAAAATGCATTTTCTTTTTTCTTTGCAAATAACTCCTGCTTGGATAACTTAACCTGTATCAAATAACATAAAGAAGTACAATATATAGGCAAAACCCTATGGGTGCCTATTTCTTGTGGAAATACTTTTTGCTTCATTCTTTGCAAATAAGCTTAGCAGTCTTGCTTGGATGATATAACCTAACTTTGTACAATTTATCAGAGCAAGCTAAGTAAACACTAGTACAGCAAAATCTTGTTGCTGTGTCTTAAAAAACATTTTTCTTCCCTTTTTGCAAATAATTTTAGCATTCTTGTTTGGATAACATAACTGTTATTAGATAAAGTTAAATAAATACAATGCACAGCAAAACTGTATGGGTATTTCTTGTGAACATGCTTTTTGCTTCATTCTTAGCAAATAAGATTAGCAATCCTCCTTGGAAGATATTAGTATTACCTTACACTGTGCAATTTATCAGAACAAGTTACATAAATACTATATACAGCAAAACCTTGTTTTGTCTCTTGTGAAAATGCATTTTGTTTCTTTCGTTGCAAATAAGTTTAGTGATCCTGTTTGAATAACATAACCTTTAACAGAACAAGTTAAATGAATACAATGTACAACAAAACTGCATGGGTATTTCTTGTGATGCTTCTTTCTTTGCAAATAAGCTTAGCAGTCCTGCTTGGATTTTTAACCTTACTCTGTGCAATTTATAAGAGCAAGTTAAATAAACACTTTGTACAGCAAAACCTTCCTGTGTTTTGAAAAATCATTTTGCTTCTTTTTTTTGCAAATCATTTTAGCATTCTTATTTGGTTAACATAACTTTCATTAGACAAAGTTAAATAAATACAATGCACAACAAAACTGCATGGGTTTCTTGTGAACATGCTTTTTGCTTCATTCTTAGCAAATAAGTTTAGCAATCCTTCTTGAAAGATATTAGATATTTTCAGAACAAGTTATATAAATACCATGTATAGCAAAACTTCGTTTTGCCTCTTGTGAAAATGCATTTATTTCTTTTTTTACAAATAAGTTTAGTAGTCCTGTTTGGATAACAAAACCTTTAACAGTCAAGTTAAGTGAATACAATGTACAGCAAAACTACATGGGTAATTCTCGTGATACTTCTTTCTTTGCAAATAAGCTTGGCGGTCCTGCTTTGATTATTAACCTTACTCTGTAAATTTATAAGAGCAAGTTAAACAAAACCTATGTACAGCAAAACCTTGTTGCTGTGTCTGTAAAATTCATTTTGCTGCTTCCTTTGCAAATAATTTAGCAGTTCGTTTAGATAAAAAACAGATCAAGTTAAGTCCTACAGCAAAACTGTGTTGGTATTTCTTTGAAACTGCTTTTTGCTTTATTCTTTAGAAATAAGCTTAGCAGTCCTGTTTAGATGATTAACCTTACTCTGTGCAATTTATCAGAATAAGCTAAGTATATAATATGTAGAGCAATACCTTGTACTGTGTCTTGTTGAATGCATTTTGCTTCTTTCTTTGTAAAAAGTTTAGCAGTCTTGTTGATGTAGTGGCATGCAGTGACCATTCAGATAGCCGAAGCATTGAATATTATATATAATCAGTTCTATTGACATCTTGATAAAAATCAGAACTGGCAATTGACAAATGAAAGGAATAAACATTAAGGATAAAATCACAGTTTATAGTAGTTTAAATTAAAGGTATACATATTAATCATAAAAATGACAACTGGAATGCTTTAAATTGAAAGATTAGTTACTGAAATACTATATTTAATTAAGTTACTTTATGTAAAATTTAACAGAAAATAGTCAATTTCTGGACTTAAATTCACTTTTGACACTTACAGAGATCAAGAAAATTGAAAACCCCTCCTCTAGGAAGCAAAATTATACATTTTCTGTTTATTTTTAACTGTTCCCTTTTCTTACTTCTCTCAGTAAATAAACTTCAGTTGAAATTATTATAAAATGACAAAGATCTCTCTCTTCTCCAGTAGAATTCTGAGCAACTTTTGATTCTCCTCAGTGCTAAAAACAAACTTTCTAATAAAGTGCTTCCAGAAATTGTACACAGAATGATGCTAAAATTTTAAACCATGGAAAATATTGTGTTAGCATTGAATTAGTTCTCAGTAGTTCAAGTTCATTCATGCTTTTATTTTTAAACTCTTTACTGTACACTACTGTCAGTTCTCCATCCTATTGAATGAGTCTAAGTACTTTCCACATGTACATATATAACAAACTTTGAAAGCTGATTTTGGGGAACTGGTACATAGTTTTCATGTGACAATAAGTTGAAAATTCTGAATTTAGAATAATCTTAAAATATTATCTTCAGAATAGAGAAGTTTATATTCAATATTTTCCTCTTTGAAGGCTCTTCTGATTGAGGCATGGTTTATTGAAAAATCTGTCCTCAGTCATTATGTAATGTGGCTATTGAACAGCAAGTTTTTTTGATGTTCTATTGACATTTGTCACAGTAATGAAAATTAATATTTTGTTAAATATGTTTAAGAGAAAAACAAATATGAAAGAGAATAACAAATTTGAAATCTTCCCTGCTAATAAAATATCTGAATCAATTTCTTGAGGGTGTTCTAACATAGCACTAAACATGCTATAAACTTGAGTATTTTTTTCCTCATGGTGTTTACCAACCTTGACAAGTAATTCCATGTGTTGAACAAGGAATATCAACAATGTCATGTTTTATAGTTAATAGTGGATTTTTTTTGTTTATATTTTGTTTTAATTTTTTATAGTGTTTGATGCCTGCTTTTACTATACATGGCACTACAAGCGATGATGCTGATAATACATTGAATGAAGATGGAGCACCAGTGGAATGTGATGGTGGGGGAAAGCAGAGAACCCAGAGAAAACCCGCCCCAAATAAATCCCACATGTTGTTGCCCGGGATTAAATCTGGTCAGAAGCAAGTGGTGTAATCACTTGGCCATGCCGCAGCCCTGAAACAAACACAGCAGAGGTTTCTAAGTAGGTTCTGTGCTAAAAGGAGATCAAATTCTGCAAGTACTTGAACAGTTTCACACAATTGCTTTGATTAACAGAATTTTCTGCTTGACCATTTTCCTAATAGGTCAATTCTTGTTTTTTCTGAAAACTTACTGCACTAATAAGCCTTTTAGAGAAAATCCCTTTTTTCACTTTTTGATTGTGTATATTTCATTCTATGTTGGTCATCAAGCCACAATTTCTATTCTACTTTCTCTAAAAGCAGCTAATCTAAGATTATTACCAGACTGTGTTGTTTGGCTGCTGATCACTCAGTTTCTCAAATGCGTTTACCTAGACTAATACTTCAACTTCTCTCCAAAGATAGTATCATTCGAGCAGAGAAACATGCAGATGGCCAGTGATCTTCAGAGGTGCACACACAAATCTCTCATTGCTCAGTTGAAGCTGTAGGGAAATTGCTTTGACTGATCACTATTGTTGGTAATGTATCATGTTAGATCAAATGTCGGCCTCCATGGTGTAATGGTTACCATGCTAACTTCATATACCCAAGGTCGCGGGTTCAAACCCGGCGGAGGACGATGGATTTTTTCGGGTGTAAAAATCCTTAGCATGACTTCCTTCAGAAGGGAAGTAAAGCTGTGGGTCCCGTGTCATAGGTTTACAGCATGTAAAAGAACCTCAAGCCTGATAGAGAGACCTCTGAGCAAAATTAAGCGATCTTTCACGCCCAGTATAGAATGGGACGCTAAGAACCAAAGCAGTTAAAGAGCGTCCATTTCCATTTCCACAGATCAAAGTGTTTGGGAGAAGCATTACGATCTATCTAGATATTATTTAATAACTGTGTAATTAATGGAAATGGAAATTGAGTTTTATTTATGAATGCTCTTTAACTGCTGTAGTTCTCAGAGTCCCAGTCTGGGCATGAAAGGCCCCTTTATTTTGCTCAGAGGCCTCTTTTACCTGGCTTAAGTTTCTTTTTCGTGCTGTAAATCTACGACATGGGACAAACATATTCACTTCCCTTCCAAAGGAAGCCATGTCCCAAGGATTTTTACCGCCAAAAAAATCCATGGCTTTAACCTGCGACCTTAGGTATATGAAGTTAGCATGGTAAACATTACATCATGGAGGATGACATGTGATAATAATGACATATAGTATTAATAAATCTGGATATTGTCTGTCTCCATGTTGTTTGGACAAAAGTTTCTGGTTCAATTCTCACACTTATTGCAGTTATTATTAAAGAAGTGCTTCAGTTGCTTCCCTTGAATACACCATTGATCGGATGAAGTTAAGTAAATACAAAGTACAGCCAAAATATGTGAGTACATCTTGTGAAAATGCTTTTTTGCTTTGTTCTTTGAACATCAGTTTAGTAGTCCTGCTTGGATAATGTAATTTTACTCTGAGTATTTATCAAAGAAAGTTAGGTAAATACATTGTACAGTTAATCCTTGTTGCTATTTCTTATGACACTACTTTTTATGGTGGCATGTCTGCCTCACATTCAACAGGTTACGAGTTTAAATCTCACTTTGGGTTGGTTACACAGATGAGGTTTTTCTCAGGGTTTTCCCTTATCCTGAGAAGACGAATGTTGAGTAGCTTTAAACTCCATGGCCCCCAAGATCATCTGAGCATCATTTCACAAATTTCATTCAGGTCCAATATGACCAATCAGCTTAAAGGACGTTAAGCTTCAAAAAAAACGTTTTGCTCTTTAGTTTGCAAATAAGTTTAGCAATCCTGCTTAGCTAACATAAGCATACTCTGTTCAGTTTATCAGAATAAGCTTGGCTATATCATTTAATTTGAGAATAAGCTTTAGAAACATTCCTTCCATCTTACTTCATAAAATATAACATAGGAACATCATCTAGGTTATTAGGTATTGCACATAGTAGGATAATGCTGTTTTTTACTTTCTTTACATAGTTCATGGCACGTGGGTAGAGAAGGTATTGCACTCCACTAAAAAAATGTATACCAAGATTTCACTGAAAATACACTTTTTAGGGTCCCCTATAACCAAAAAAAAGAAATTTTAGAAAAAGGTCTGTGTGTCCATGTGTCTGGAACACAATAACTCAAAAACGAAAAGTTGATAAACTACCAAACTTGGTATTTAACTTTGGTATCTTTTAAGGATGCAACACAAAGATTTTGAGGAAACCCCCCACCCCAAATTACACTTTACTTAGAAAACTTTTAGAAAATTTTTACTATCTCAAAAATGGCTCTAATGATTTTGGTTAAAATATTGTGTATTAAAGATATTTATATGACAAATAAAATGTATATTTTGAATTTTCTGGGGATAGCCTGTAAAGAAATCTTCATTTGGATTAATTTGCTGAATTTTGTATAACTGGTAATTTGTAAGAATACACAAAATCTTACTACACAAAACATGTAAATCACATTAAAACACATAATTTATGTCATATACATTTTTTTTGTGGAGTTGACCATTTTTGAGATATTCGTTACTTTTAGTTTCAGTTTTAAAATGTTTTATTCATATGGGAATTTGTCAACTCCAATGCAAAGAAATGGATTTCAACCACATGGCAGCTAGGTTTTAAAAGATTTGACTATCGCTTAAGCCTACTATCTTCCCTTCAGCTTACAAGAAACAATAATGGGACAATTTCTGCTGATTCTTATCTCAATTAAGCATGAAGTAGATAGAAGAATAAACATTAATTCAAAATCTTCTCAGGCTTCTAGCCAGGTAAAAACTTGGCTTGACACCAACGTTTCGAAGAAGTGCATCTTCCTCGTCTTCAGGGTTAACTGATGGATTGAGCTTGCAGAGACTGGTATTTATAAGAGCTGGAATGAAGCTAACATCTGATTGGTTCGCATGATATTATGGCCTGGTATTTAAGATGACTGCGACATGGGCACGGACTTCGTAGAAAACTATTTATAGCAGTTATATGGCTAATGTTTTGTGTTTGAGCACGCACCTGCTAGAAAATAAGCCTTGGAAGACTGCAGGTAGAGGATTAGGTGTTAAGGCTCTTTAACATTGATGTCCATGCTGAACTTAGTTGCAGGCCAGAATCGCGATTTAGATTATTTGTTTCAGATTACTCTCCTTTCCCAATAGTTCGAACACTTTGCCACTATCTTGGTGTTGGTAAAGTTAGCTCTGTGGCTTTGTTCTATACAGTGTTCAGCCAGTCCAGATTTTTCGGGTTGCATAAGCCTTATTGATCTTTGGTGTTCAGAAATGCGTGTAGCAATAGTGCGTCTTGTTTGGCCAATGTATGCTGCGCTGCATTCACAAGGAATGTGGTAGACACCAGGTACTCTTAGAGCTAAATTATCTTTAACTGGCCTGACCAAATTTTTGATTTTAGGTGGTGGCTTATGGATGGTTTTGACATTATATTTGTAGAGTAGTCTACTAATCTTTCCTGAAAAATTGCCGGTAAACGGTATATAGGCTATGGCGGCTGGCTTGTCTTTTTGTTGAGTGTTCTTGCTGGGGTTTCTTTTTTGTCCGGCTCTTTTCAGCACAGATGTGATGTCCTTGGCTGAATATCCATTTTGTTGGAGTGTGAATTTTAGGTGTTGAAATTCTGTTTACAGATTATCTGGGTCTGATACAGAAACTGCTCTATGTGCCAATGTGTTGAGAATGCCCATTCATTGTGACTTATGGTGGAAGCTGTTTGCGTTGAGATAAAGATCCGTGTGTGTAGGTTTTCGGTAGACGGCATGACCAAGAGTTCCGCCCGAGAAGATTTTGAATTAATTCGTCGCCAGGAAAGCTTCAGTTCTTATTTTAAGAATAAACATGTTTTAACAATAATTTATTACAGAGTTGTAGAGAAAGTCATGTGAATGAGACACATAAGAATTTTTATTCTTGACTTAACATGAAGTGTAGTTTTTTACATGTAACAATGATGTATATTCCATATTAGAAAACAACAGGAACCAGTGATGTCGGTGTTCAATTTTGTTATGTACACCTACATACTTGTTAGAAAAATACATTCTCAATGAAAATTAAATTTTAATTAGAGGGAGCTACGTAGAACTGGTAATGTCAGGCATAGACATACACAAACATATTTGGAATCTGGGTGCATGTTTAAATGCATATACTATACAAACTATTGTAAAAATTAATTTGCAGATCAGCAAAAATGTTTCTGAACAATTACTCTGAAATGAGAAACAATGAAACATATAGTAAAAGAAATCATATATATATAAATATTTTATTCACCAGTTAAGCTTTATTAAAGGTACTTTGTTGGTGTTTATTTATTATTGTATAAATTAAATATGATACCTATAAATCTGAAGTTTTGTAAGATTTCATGTATTATTAAAATTGTTTTCTAATTATAAAAAGTTTTGGTAGACTTTGGAATGTAAAGCTTTTGAGGTATCTATGGCTATTTATAATACAAGAATACACCTGGTAACTACATAATTGTTAAGCAGTAAAATTCTCTATTTCTTATGTAAACAGAAATAGCCATTTAGACAAATTGCATTCATAAAAATGCTATCTAATGTATTTTTTGTTACTGATTACATTAAAAATTTATAGACATTTGGTTAACTTAATTTAGATATATGAAGTAAAAATGGAAAAAACGCACACTCGCGCGCATGCGCATGCACATGCACCCACACACACACACACACTCTCTCTCTCTCTCTCTCTCTCTCTCTCTCTCTCTCTCTTTTTGGATTCAGGTGATATCAAGCATATATTTCCAGTGAAATTCTAATTTTGAATACAATAGCTTCACTGTCTACTAAGTGCATCTTACAGCAGCTAGATACAGCAGCAAAATTGTTGGCTTTCTAGAAATGCTCTTTTTTTTTTTTTTTTTTTTTTTTTTTTTTTTTTTTTTTTTTTTGAAATAAATTTAAAGTTTGAACGTATGTCCTGATAAAGTAACCTAGGTGTCAGGGTAGCATATTTGGAGTTTATTTTCTTATTTATTTATTTGTTTATGTATTTATTTATTTGTTTATGTATATATATATTATTTGTTGTTTGCTAGAGAAAGTAAAAAGAAATTAGTTAAAAAACGTATGTTTTAGGCAAAACAATAGTGATAGGAGATAATACTCCGAACCCTATTGTTAAAGGCAATTACAATCTGATTCCATCACTACAGTAGTCAAGTTAAGAATGGGTGAAGAAAGAATGATGGGGAGACTGGAATTGGCTGAGATTTTGGATGTCAAGAAAATGGTTGGTAATGGATGTGCTGGAAGGAACTATTAATGAAGAAAAGGTTTGGTGTAGAGTAGATAACAGACTTATAAATAGCTTTAAGATTAGTTCATATGCAGAGATAAAAAGAGGAAAGAATGAAGGATGCTGACTGAACAGAGCTGATCCTGAGAAAAAACTGACTGCTTTCACTATGTTCTAAGCTGTATTTGAGGTGGGATTGATTACTGTATTCTGCATTCAGGAGTTTTAAAATTCTTATATTTTCCTTAAATACGAAGTCATTTCTTTTATTTTCTCTACTATATATTGTAAGTAGGGATATATATTCCACTCAAAAATTTGATGCCACTGTTTTACCATAAATAAATGTGGCCTCCTTAACCAAAAAAAAAAAAGTATTTTTAGAATAAGGTCCATGTGTGTGTGTGTGTGTTTCTGTGTGTCTGTGAACATCATAACTCATAAACAAAAAGACAATTAAATTCCAAACTTGGCATTTAAATTGGCCATCTTCCAATGACGAAATACAAAGATTTTCAAGAAAATCCTGCATCCTAAACTATCCTTTACAAGGATTGCTTTTCAAAGCTTTTGATTTTTTTTTCAAAAACGGCTCTAACAATTTTGATTAAAAACTATATCTTTAAATGAAAGATAGTATAATTAAGACAATAATCCTATCTTTCTTATTAAAGAAGACAATTGCATAAAAGCAGACCAATAAAATCAGAAGAGATTCATCAGTATACATCCATTAAACATTAATGATATGTTAAATAGTTTCTGATAATAGGCCATGTACTAAACAGATTTAACACTGATGGAGTAGAGCTTTTAATTTTTTTTTTTAATTTATTTAGATTTGCTCAGCATTAATTATGCTATCCAGAATTGGAATGAAATATATTATAACTAAAAGTAACACATGACATTATAGCTTGTGAGGTCAGCTACATGAGGCCCCTCTGACACTAAACAGTCAGAGATGATTTTACACATTCATTCACTGAGAGTCTTTTTATTCAGAATAATTTGCTGAAGAAAATAGCAAATCCTGTGGGAGCAACTCTTTATCCAAGAAACTTCATCAGAACTTTGTCCCAATAAAAGTGCACTGCGCCATGTACTAAATAAAGATGCTGATAAAACGTGCAAGTCTGAGATAGAATATGTCAGAGATTTATTGAGTTCTAGTTCATGTTGTATCCAAGTGTTTCTGACATACCAAGGTATATTCACTATAAGCCTTAAAACTTTATTTTGAAAGATCTACAGACAATTAATTTTGTTTGTGGCTGCACCTCCCCAAATTGGAAAGCATAAGTGAGTAAAGGACAAAGTAAAGATTTGTATAAAAGAGAACCACTTGGAATTTGCAAAGAAGACTTGCACAATCTGGAGTAGGTGAGATTTAATTTTGAATTAATGTGAGAGTAGTAGGCCAGTTGATGATCAGAATGCAGGCCAAGATATTTGACAGTGTCATCAACACATTTCCAAGGTATGGGAATATTTTGTAAAATCATAGGAGAGGGAACAGAGGAATGACACTTTTAATCCTCCATTAAATATTATGTTTAAGTGGCATGCTTATTTAAAATAAATTTTATAATCTTTCTCAAAATTTTAAATTAATGTTTCACCATAGGATAATCTGTGATCATTTATATTATATTTGAAAATATGGAAAGTATAACATTGTATTGCATTTTGTTCTTTCTTAAGGTATCTTTCAAAATGTCTTAGCCAATCCCTAAAGGAATCCTCGGATTCATTTCTGCAAAGCAAAGCACCAATGTTCAGTGTAAGATAGCAAGGGAGAGAAATATTAATTAATTTCATACCACCCTATTGAAAAGAAATTAATAAGATATTAAAAGCAACATTGGCATTCTGAAAACCAAATCACCTACCTTGACCAGAAATAAATCAAAACGAGCCAGCACATCCCTTGTGGTCTTGCTCTGTGCCAGCCTTTGCTGAAGTTCTCCTTCATGCTGTTTCACGTATGCTTTTGCCTGTCGCACAAGACGAAGTTTACGTTGTATACTCCAAGGTTGTTGCTTCACATTGCTTAAGACTTCCTTGTGGAGATTTAGGTTCTCATAGATCTGTTCTTGTGTTACCTCCTCCATACCCATGGAAACTGCAGTGCTGTTCAACAAATTTACCATAAAAATCTGCAATCATTAGTATTGCATTCCATGGTTTTTGTTCAGCTATGTGTGTACATCCCTGTACATGTGCATATGTGTGTGTCTCTTTTTGAATATCATAACTAACTCAAAAATCTTGTTTGTCCATTCACATGACTTCCTCTACATCTCTGCAACAAATTATTGTTAAAAAGTTATGGTTCTTTCTACTTCATGCTAATCAAGAAAACATTAACAGGAATCGTCTTAACACTTGCTTTCATGCAAGTAGAAGGGAAATAAGGGAGTACCATAGGCTAAAGTATTAGTCAAAAGCTGGTTGCTATGTGATTGAAGTTCCTTTGTTTGAATGGACAGGAGTTGAGAAATTCCTATATGAGAAAAGTTGGTGTATTTTAAAGGTGAAACCAATAACAAGGAATACTTCAAAAATGATCAACTCCATGAAAAAAATGTATATAACATAAATTGTGTGTTTAAACGGGCTCTACATTTTCTGTTACGTATGTTTTTGTCTATCTCTTACGGTTTGCCAGTTATGCAAAAATGCGTAAAGTTCATCCAGAATAAAGTAGCCTTCAAAGGCTATTCCCAGAAAATTCAAGATATAGATTTTATTTGTCAGGTAAATGTTTTTAAAGTCTGATATTTTAATTTTAATTGTTAGAGCCATTTTTGAGAAAATAAAAATTTTCAAAATTTTTTCCATTGTAAATGGCACGTTATTTGTAGACGCTCTTTAACTATTGTGGTTCTCAGCATCCAATTCTAAACTGGGTGTGAAAGACTGCTTAATTTTGCTCAGAGGTCTCTCTATCGGCTTTACTTCCCTTCTGAAGGGAGCGATGCTAAGGATTTTTATGCCCTCCAACGGTTTGAACCCGCGACCTTAGGTATATGAAGTTAGCATGGTAACCATTACACCATGGAGGACGACAATTTTTCCATGTAAAGGGTAGTTGGGATGGGGGGGATTTTTTTTTTAATATCGTTGTGTCGTATTCTCAGAAGATACTGAACTTAAATACCAAGTTTGGTATTTAACTGATTTTTCCTTTTTTAGTTATGCTGTTCACAGACACAGACCTTTTTTCCAAAACATGTATTTCTGGTGAAATCTGATGTACACTATGTATGTAGTACGTGTAGAGAAAGTAAAAATGAAAAGCTATTTCTCGGTATTTAAGTTCAGCATTTTCCAAGGTAGCACAAAGATTTACAAGAAAATCCTTGCTCACCAAACTATTGTATATGGCAAACTTTTTGTTATTTTTATTTTCTCAAAACTAGATGTAACTATTTTGATTAAAATTGCATGTGTTTAAGATATTTGCATGTTAAATTAAATTATATCTTAAATTTTCTACGAAGTCCTCTTCATTCTGAATTACTTTTGTATAATCTGTCAATCATAAAATATCTTGATAAAACACACATTATCCTGCCTGGGTAGCATAGTATGTCTGCCTCACATTCAAGAAGTTGCAAGTTCGAATCTCACTTAGGTGAATTACACATAAGGTTTTTTGAGGGTTTTGCCTTATCCTGAGAAGATGAATATCAATTCAATTCAATTCAATTTTTTATTCACCGAGGATATACAATTTGTACATATGGCTTCGTCAAGACTTATAAATTAATTATTACAAGAAATATAAATATGCAATATACAGGTGTGACAGAATACAGTTAAGTAGTTAGATATCTAAGTTAAGAAATTCATTTATGTTATAAAATTTGTGTTTTAATAACCATTTATACATTTTAGATTTAAAGAATTTTCCTGGCACAGCTTTTAAAGATTTGGGTTATCTTATTATATAAAATTATTCCTTTGTGGGATACACTATTGAGAGTTTTATTAAGTCGATGACACTGTAGATGTATTGCTTCAGCTGTTCGGGTATTATGGGCATGATTATCCTTGTTTCTCTTAAAACATTGCATATTATTATGAATGAAGGAGACTGTTTCTAGGATATATATATATATATATATATATATATATATATATATATATATATATATATATATATATATACACATGGTAGAGGGAGTATGTTAAGCTCTTCAAAGATAGGTTTACTTGGAGCATGGGGTGGTTCCTGATTCATTATTCTTAATATTTTCTTTTGTATTTTAAATACTATATTTGATTGGGTAGAGTTCCCCCAAAAGAGTATTCCAAATGAAATTATTGAATGTATATATCCAAAGTATACCACTCTAATTACCTCTTTACTACAAACTTTGCTTAACACTCTTATTGCATAAGTTAAACGATTCAATTTATTACTAAGAATGAGAATGTGATCTTTCCATGTTAATGTGTTGTCAATTGTAATACCAAGGAATTTAGTAGAATGTTGGTGACTTATTGGGCTATTTTCTACAAGTATTTGGAATTGATTTGTGAGGTTTGGATACTTTTCAAAATTTAAGTAGCTTGATTTATTAACATTTAACAATAATTTATTATAATTTAACCAGTTACACAAGTAACTTTAAGCTCCATGGACCCTGAGATCATTTCACTGATTTCATTCAGTGTCCAATACAGGTTAAAGAACATTAAGCTAAGAAAAAAAAAAAGTGGAGCTAAACCCATTTTAGAGATATTTCTGTTATTTTCAAATACTTATACTTTTCCTCAACTGGGAAGCTGCCAGGAAATTGATAAATTCTCATAATCATTCAAAGAGCATGAAATGCCAGCACATAACAATGTACTCTTTAAAAATAGGATATCTTTGTGTACTGTATCGTACAATGAAATGTGTAAATGTGAATTGAAAGTTTATCTGGATTAACAAGAGGAAGATAGAATAATAAGATTTGTAAGAATAATTTGCAGAAGCGTTAGACAAAGTCATGTGAAAGCAGCACATCAAGTTTTGTTTCTCAAATGTATAAAAATACACTTTGGAGGAAATAAATACTTTTTAATTAGTGCTTAACAAGAAACTTTTTGCTCATTAAATCTCAAGTTTATCATTTTTAAAGAATTGATTTAACCTGCATAATTGTTTATACAGTTGCAACAAATGCTGGTTTATTTCCATCCTCATGTATTCAGGTACTTTGACTCTCCTTAAGTCCCAGGGAGGTATCAGTTCTACAAATGCGGGGAGGGTAAGCCAATTACAAAATGAAACTACACTCCTGGTTATTTTCTACTTAAAAGCTATTTATCATAGTTTAATTTTCTCAGGGTATAACATGCCCTACATGCTACTCATTGTCCTTAAGATATATTAAAGGAAAAAGGAGTCAGGCATGTGCACAAATGAACGCACCCACGCACGCATGCACACCTTTTTCTGAAAATGCAGTTTTAGCATTCACAGGATTTCAAAACATGTCTTTCTAGCAAAGTCTTGACAATGAATTTTTGGATCTTTCCCTTACCTGATATAAGTAAGTGCTAGAGAATGTAAAAGTGCAAAACAAATGCTTTAATGGGTATAATAAGCATTACATAAAAAATGAAAATTAAAATATGAACAAATAGGTATTGAGATTACAAATCTATAAATAAACAAACGTCTTAATATAAAAAAATGATTACCAGAGGCAGACTCTGGGTTTGTTTAGGATAGGGCTAACGGATTTTTAACAAAATAAAAGCAATACAATGAAATGGCATGTTATTTATGGACGCTCATTAACTACTCTGGTTCTCAGCGCCCCATTCCAAATTGGGTGTGAAAGACAGCTTAATTTTGCTCAGAGGCCTCTTTATCAGGCTTGAGGTTCTTTTACGTGCCGTAAATATACGACACGGGACCAATGGCTTTACTTCCCTTCCGAAGGAAGCCATGCTAAGGATTTTTATACCCGAAAAAAATCCATTGTCCTCTGCTGGGTTTGAACCCACGACCTTGGGTATATGAATACAGCATGGTAACCATTACACCATGGAGGGCGACCAAGCAATACAATGGAGCATTTTATCCTTCTAGATTTTCAAAAATTGTATAAAGTGATAAACAGACCATGTTTTGTATGCAGGCATTGATTTAAATTTGAAGAAAACTTATAAAAATATTTTTTATATAAACATGTCTTTAAAAGTATTATGTAGTTCGATTTCTTAGTTTTCTGCAAATGTTTGCTCCTATTGTTTCCAAGCTTAAAGCTATTTGTTAGAAAATTAAATAATATTTGTTTCAACCAATCTCCTTTTTCTTCTTGAGTTAGTGGGAATCTTTTGAGATATAGTTCAAATCTGAAATAAATTTATTACTGACTCTAAATGAATAGGTACTCATGATGGTTTAAATAAATAGGATAGAATTTTTACCAAAGCAAAGCAACATCATAGAATAACCAAACTGAAGGACGTGTGAGGCTCACATCCAGGAGGTTCCGGTTTAGATTTCTGTCGGACCAGTCACTCTTTTTTGTAGTTTCCCATGGTCGGTAGGTGAATGCTGGTATGGTTTCACTTTTATCACAAATTTATTGTCCCCGTCATTGCCTTCAATTTTCATTGCTTATATTGAATAGTATTTATACACTTTACATCAAATCATCACTTTGACTTTGAAGCACCTACCAATGTTATTAGGGTCGAAAAGACCTTATAGAGTTTAATAAATGTAGTAATCAATTGAGCTATAAATTAATTTTAGTTTATTATAAAGTTTATTTAATTAGGGTGATTGATCTGTTTAAGGGTTGTAGGACTAGAATGATAGCATGGCAGGACAATGGAATTTGTGCTTTCGGAAAGATTTCTCCCTGGTGTTGGTTGGGACTTTCTTCCTGGCAGTTCTCATCTATTCCCAGGAACCTTGAATAGTGGAAGCCTAGGGAGACCTAGCCAAACTCAGGATTGGTGTCATATTGAAATCGTTAGGGACCCCATCTTTTGTGTAAAACATTTCACAGCAATATCCAAATTGATTGTCCTTCGAGTCTTCCCTTCATCCTTCCTTCCACGAGTCATATTGAAAACACAAAGATCTCTACTATAAGCTGCATGTAAAACTGCACTCCACTGATTACCAGAGGCATAACCAGGGGAATTTGCAGATTTGAATTTCCCCTTACTAAAAATATATATAAGAAGTAATATAAAATGTAATTGTAATTCCAATTTCTGTACTTAATCTATGACCATGACATATTTTTTTTTTTAATATTTCAAAGTTTAATTCAAATTTATCATTTGATTTTGTGCGAATTGTTTAAAAAAATGGATCACTCTGCTCAAGCCCCCCTTTTAATATTTTTCTGGCTACACTATTGGTTCTGAGAATTACATATGAGCAGTCCACTGAAATAAACTGAAGTAAAAGCTGTTTTAAGAAATCTAAGAGTTCTGCTTAAGAGGATAAAATTGTCAAGCCCCGCTCAGGGCAAGTATAAGGCGTATTCCAAAACTAAGGTCCGATGAACAACATATTCCAGATGATAGGCTTGAATGACGTTTCACGCCTGCAGCGCTGTCTACTAACTCCTAGGAAATATACAGTAGTGTTGGTGTGCCGCAGTAGGCGCTTGCCTGTCGATGAGAGCAGATCTAAATGGCCGCGACAATCGTAGCTCACGCCAGTTGTGAAGTGCGCGGCGTGATTAGCTTTTTTGCTGGAAAAAGGATCTTCAGCTGCAGACATCCATCGTGAGTTATGTGAAGTGACCAGTAGAGGATTAATTTTATGTCTACATTTATACAGACAAGTCAACACTTTTAGATCTATCAAGGCCTGTGTCACTTTATTTTTCCTTTTTGAAAATTAGTAGTACCAATACAAAACATGACAAGAATGAAACAAAGGAAGATAAACATTATACAATCACAAAGAGTAAGTATAACAATGGAACATTTCCCACTTTTATTCATTCTGCAACAAGTTATGTCTAATGTATGGACTGGTCATAATGAGTGACAAACAAGTTCGACACCGGTGTCGAGAATTTCGAAATGACCGCACAAATGTGCGCGACGAACAGCGGAGCGGCAGGCCCAGTATTCGGACCGACGACATCGTTGATCAAGTGAACCAAAAACTTCGAAGTGATCGGCGTTGAACGATTAGTGGTCTGGCTATGGAATTCCCAAATGTTGCTCGAGCCATACTTGACAGAATTGTCACTGAAGAGCTTGGATATCAAAACTGCTCACCGGTCAGCACAAAGAGCAACGAATGTATAATGCACGACAGTTTTTGGAGCGATATAGACAAGATGAAGATGGTTTGTTTTCCCACATCGTTACGGGACGAGATGTGGATAGCGTACACCGACGCAGAATCAAAACAACAGTCAATGCAGTGGCGCCATTCCGGTTCACCCAAACCAAAAAGTGTAAGCAACCGCCGTAACGAATAGCAAACTGATGTGTTTTGGGACGAAAAGGCTTGATCGATTTCATGGACCGTGGGACAACCATTACAGCTGACGTGTACTGTGCAACGCTCACCAAACTGAGACGTGCGATCCAAAGTCGAATGTATATGAAGCAGAGTGGTTTTGGAGATGGAATTCCTTCATGCTATGAAACCAATTCATTCTAATTTAACTCATTTTAATTGCAATTGCTGTACCTGACTATGAATATAAAATAGATTGTTTATAAATATTTCAACTCAAATTTATAATTTGATTTTATATAAATTGTTTAAATTCATATTTTTTAAAATTATTGAGGCTCCCTAAACATAATCCCCTTAATATTTTTTAAATATATTAGTGCTGGAGATCTTTCCGCCTGGTACTCCTAGTATAACAAATACACATATTTTTTTCTAATTAAAATAACGCCTATAGTGTTATTTTCGTAACTTGGGGCCTGAAAGAAGCGCTGCAAACGGAAAGACAAGTGAGCATGGCAGGCACGTTTCCATCACAGATATAAAGAGAGATTAGATTGGAAATGCCCCACCCTTATATATTGTGGTTGCTGAAGCACGTTTTCGCCAAGGCGTCATATTAAGACACTGTACTTTTGAGCTGAGTACACCCTGAGTGGGTTAAATGTGCACCCAAAATAAGATTTTGTGGTGTTAAAGGTTCAATTAACAGAAACTTTTTACTACATTTTAAATCAGTATAATAGTCACTACGTGTGTGGGTTGTAGTTTCTCGAATAGCAGAAGCAAAAACAAGAAAAGGGAAATGTGTTACAATATATAGATTAGTGTACCTACTTATTTAAGTGTTTTAGCTGATATACTAGTGAAGTATGTTATACATTATCAACAGAATGATTCTATATTGTTTGTTAGATTTTAGAAGCTCGGATAATGGCAATTCGTAGACAAAATTGTCAACCTACGCCGGTTTATAACACATCTCTTGCTAATTCGCCCATTTAGCAGCTATCGCGATAAATAATTACTATCAAATGATGTGCTTATGATATTTGAACCATGAGAATAGGGAGCGTGTTCCTCGGTCTTGGAATGCAATAGCATTTATCGCAATATTTCTCGATTGAAATTCTTGATTAATATCACACATTTTACTAAAGCTTTAAACCAATGTTGTAATAAATGGAACAGCCTCATGTTACATTAACAGTAGTTTTAGACCAAGAAATTAGAACAAAATTAAGTTATGACCTTGCCGCGATGTTTACTGCAAAAATATTAATATATCAATAATAACTTCTGACAGGCCAAAAACTGTGATTGAGTTAAATATCCATTCAACTAGAGATCCATCCCCTTCCGTTGCCCTTTGTTCTTTACTTAAAAACTTGGAAAACAATTAATTTGACAGATGTTCTCAAAAATGGCTCTAACGATTTGATAAAAATGCCGTATATTAAAGATATTTACACGATAAATAAATATGGTGTTATGGTGTTGTGTAATGCACAAGATGGCGGCTGGGCACAAAACGAGCTTCAGCAAAACGCTAGCATTTCCGACCGGCTTCTACAGTAACAGCAGCTTTATTGTCAGAGTTGCTGATGCCAAATTACCACGTGCTCAATCCTCGTGTTACGTTTGCCATCAGCTTGCAGTTACTGCTTTTTTGTTTGTTTGTAGTAATCGGTTATTTTACATATTCGTTATTTGGTACTTATTCGTTTCATTGTTTATGCGGTTATGAAAATTATTTTTCTAAGAGGTCGACCGATATATTGGCATTAGTTCCCATTTTCATAAACACAGCACACGAAACAATATGGCAGCGTGTAGCTGAAGTGTATGCCTAGCTGTTTTGGTGTCTTCATATTTCTCTTTCCCACTACCTTATTTACCTCATTATTTAATTTGTGATAAAGATGAAAGACCAAAGTTGAGGTACAATTACACGTGGTCATTTTCTGGTATCTTAATATGAATTCTCCTCGACACTTCAAAGCTCACACAAGACAGACTCAAAGTAATTAAGCGATTTGTTTTATGTACTTTCTTCATTTCTTTAATTTCGCTCTCTGGATTATTCCCTAAATACATTGTTGTTTCATTATTTTTTTCATACATATAACTAAAATAATTCTTTTTTGGGGTCCCTTTGTAGACTGAGTTTTATTAGTATATTTGGGGTCCCTCTGTAAACTGTTTCATTTTTATTAATACATCCTGATGTATGCACATGTCAGGGGAAGACGTGTTGTACACATCGTCAACTAACGCTTAGTTCGTAGTATGGCCGCTAACCTATCAGACCCCAATTTACGAAAATAGCTGTGTATACAGTATTGCCAGGTTAAGGGATTCCTCCCTCAGCTTATGGATTTTCAATCCAAAAGCGATTTAGGGATGTTTTGACTGAATGTGACAAAATGTGGGAACTGTCACAGTTTTCCATATTTCTATTTTTTTAAATTATTTTTAATTACTTTTTGCTGTTGTAATGTTTACTATAATGTGAAATGAGCATGTGCCCATCAGCTTTTATTTGAAAGACAGAGAAAGCTTTATTCTATTATTTTTCTATGCTTAATCTTCTACTGTTTGTTAACAAGGGCGCTTGAAATGTTATACTTTATTTCAAAGACCTGAGAGACTGAGATATTTTAAAACCATCGATGAGATTTATGTTTCATTTCTTTAAAATGTTATTGCTTATAGAGTTGTTGACTAAAAGCATACTTTTATCCACTGGCAAGCCATTGATATCATGACAATGGAAATTTTAGTCTGCCACGCCGGCTTGCCTTCTATTCTGAGCGTGCGATAGTCAAAGTAATAAGCGGTAACATTGTTATATTCAATGCAATCGGAACTGTCTTTCCATCTTACCGCATCTAATTAACCGACCTCAAGGCGGTCTTACCTTTCATTGTAGAGGAATTCTAAGAATCTTGGACCGACACTTACCATTCAATAAAATATAATAAGGATTCAAGAGGCAGCAAAATAGATAGAATGCTGGCTGCGGAAGATGAAGAGAGATCTGAAGAGGATGATCATTAATATTAATTTGAGGTGAACCAGTGAGTACTTTGTTCCAAAGTGATATGCAGGCTCATTAGAAATAGCCTAAAGCCTTATTATTGTTTTACCTCACTTTGAAATGTGTGTTTAGGGTATAAGTCATGTCTCCAAAAGAGGGGATTTTTTCTCGAAATTTGAGAAATTTTCTGTTCAAAAACCCTGGCAACACTGCATATCCCTTGCCAGACATTCCCTGGACCCGACAGTGGTGACTACTAAAGTCAAACTAGTCTCCTATGTAACTAACTCATGTTATTACTGTACCTCGGGAACACGTAGAGATATTGTGATACATCTTAGAACAGACAAAACTCAACTTACTCTCCGGAACTTGTGGTGAAGACAGAGGACCGACGGCGCGATCCGGAATGGCCGCTTCCAAAATCTGGGGAGAAAAATGGCGACGATGGTCGTCGTTCACCTTGATGGCGAATGCTTTTCCGGCGCATTGATTGTCGACGCTGCATAATGACACAGGCACTGGCTGAATAATCTTCGTCATCATCATCATCTGGGGAAAAAAATCACGTTGCTGTTATTGAAGCATTAGAAAGAAGGGAAGAGAGCACAAGGTTACGAAAGTTTTAGATACTCTACGTTAGCTTTAATAGTTCCGATTAACATTTTGGAATCATTAATATACACGTCGTGAAAATGACAAACTGGTATAGGTAAGCGTAGCATTCAGTAACTTATACTTTGGTATGTTAGGTTAGGTTAGGCTGAGATAACTATACTAATTGTGTAAGTTTGGTTAGGCAGGTTAGCATTGAACAGGATAGGTTAGGTAATGCCTAGGTTACATCGCGGTTACTTAGTCATTGTGTGCGAAGATGACTCACATACATGATGTAGGCTTGCCTCTCGATGTCTTAGGTTAGGTTTGAAAGGTAGCTTAGGAAGACTAAGATTAGGTTGGCTAGCAATCAGGGGATTAATGATCACTTTGATCGATGCATGATGAAGACAAATCATTTCGATGTCTAAATTAGGCAAGGGAGGCTAGGTTAGTTTAAAATTCTGGGTTACTTGGTTATTTGGAGCGTGTGGTGCGAACTGTAATTAATATATTTTTGCAATTAATATACAATTCATAAACCTATTTAACGCAATAAATTAACTGACAGGTAAACAGATGGACATTCTTCTGAGTATACTGGATATCTGTTTACACTAGGGTAGGGTAGATTGGGCTAGGTAATACTACCTACGCTAAATTATATACGATGCGATTGTTAACGGCGAATTTAGCATGGCCAGGCCTTGTTCATGTTAGGGTAACGAAACTAGGATATTTTTCATTCTGGTGTGATGCTTTCGGGTACGAGTGTATGCTGCTTTGTAAAATTACTATAACTGATTGTACAATGTGTTAAACGGTGTAATATCTTGGTTAGGCTCAACATGAGATCTAAATGCTTATAATTTCTGAACAGGTATGCTGAGAGCCACTCAATGTTCTCAAATTATGTAAAGAATGCACATTTACTGAAATGCCTAAAAATCTCATAAAATGCCTGCATTCACGTTTATGACTGTAAAAGCAATTATTAAAAAATCTCTAAGGACACATGCAGGTATGTAAATACATGGCAACCGTACATTCATCTCTCTCATCTGAATATACAAGGAATATAAAGGTATATAGACTTGACAAAAATGTATATCCCTCTTGCAGTTGCTAAAATGCGGAAGCAATAGTATGGTATAATTCAATTAAGATTGCGTTACATTCTAAATAAGACCTGATTGGAACATGTTGGGTTAGATTAGGTTAGCTTAGAGTTGACCATTTCAAAATGACGTCTGAGGTTTTAGCTTAAGGGTAAAGAATTATAATGATACTGTTGGTCTATAGTTATTTTAATGTTTACATTACCTGTGTGTACCAGTGTAAAACATTTCTACTGACGCTAAAGGCTGTGCTCCTGTACTTATCTGTTTTCAAACCAAGCGTAAAAAGGTTATACAATGCTTGAAGTGGCTTAAATGATGTAAATGTCTGAACATGGAAAAATATGTACGTATAATGAATGAGAATGTATAAAAATCGCTACAAGGGTCTCTCCCGCTTCCTGGCAATAAAAGTTTTCTATACTTGTGCATTGTACATTGAATAGTCGAATGTTTTCATTTGTCTCAAAATGGCATCTAAAAGACAAAAAATGTCTATAAACTCGCATCAAACGCCTTCCAATGTCCTCAATAAGTGTAAAGGTGCAATGAATGTCACTAATTTTTACCCTCCATATGTATGAATGTGTGCATATGGCTATAAGTCCTTAAAATTCTTCTAAATTAATAGCCAGTTACCTGTGTGCTCTAAATGAATGTGATGTCTTCGTGTCTCTAAATGAAAGTCCATCACCCTCCATTGATTATAAATGTCAGGAAAGCTATATACAATGCTCTTAACTGTAAACACGGTCCCAAACGGCTAAAAATGAAAACTGTGGAAGATGTGGGTATGCCAACTGTGATGCCTCATTGTCAGATTGTCTTTAAGCATGAACAAATGCTTTGCAATGTATCAGAATAGAATAACTGGTTGCCGGTGAGGAGCCCTTTAGCCTCAGATACTTGGAGACAAAGTAAATGTGTTGTAAGATTCCTTGCAATCTGAGATCCTATATATATATATATATATATATGCGTGTGTGTGTGCTGTGCATGCAGGTATTTTATTTTCAAGAGAGAAGTCAAGTAGGCGCACATGTCTGGGATACAGAGGAATATAGGGTGGGGTAGAGACAAGTGGTCAGGCACTTGGGTACTATGGAACTGGTATGGCATTGTCTGTTAAAAATAATCAGATATGCTTATAAAATGTAAGCATGGAAGGGGAAAACCAGATGTCCAGGTGCTTTGGAATTCAAGGGATGTGATGAGGTGGGAGTTATGTACTTTACAAGATGAGGCTAGGAATCGTCAACTGGGCTGCGTACTGATTCTGAGCAGGTAGTCGATAGCTGAATAAGGGATAAAGAAAGGGCAGCTGTGTTGTGTCGAGATAGGCCGACCTTTCGGAGTGCTGTGCAGAGGCGGTTGGACATTTAGGATTATGACTGAAGGGGGAATGTCGCCCTCCGTGGTGTAATGGTTACCATGCAAACTTCATATACCCAAGGTCGTGGGTTCAAACCCGGCGGAGGACGATGGATTTTTTCGGACGTGAAAATCCTTAGCATGGCTTCCTTCGGAAGGGAAGTAAATCCGTTGGTCCCGTGTCGTAGATTTACGGCACGTAAAAGAACCTCAAGTCTGATACAGAGGCCTCTGAGAAAAATTAAGCGGTATTTAACGCCCAATTTAAAATGGGACGCTGAGAACCACAGTAGTTAAAGAGCGTCCATAAATAACACGCCATTTACATTTTTTTGTCATCAACCATAATTAAAAGGCGCATCCAGGAAATGTCTGAGAATGTCAGAAATCAGCTTGTGAGCATCTCAAAAGGCTTTATTTCGTACTCTTTGGCAGCCGACGAAGCATCGATATCTCTTGACACTGTCCAGTTAGCTATAAGGATCTTAAAATCACAGAGGAAGTGTTATATGAAAGATACAACAGGATTGAACATCTTCAAGTGTATGGACGAAACCACGCAAAAGATGGGTTTACCGTGGAGTAAACTGAGTTCTGTGGCATCAGATGGCGCTCCTGCAATGACGACGGTGGAGTGGTCTTGTAGCACATATTAAAGATAAAATGAAAGAGTCAAATGAGACTCGTGAAATAATTGCTAGTCATTGCATCTTGCATCAACAGAACTTGTGTGCCAAAAGTTTCACTCTCTATAATGTAATGGAGGTGTCTGTTAAAACTACAAACATTATATGGTCAAGAGGATGAAACATCATCAATTCATAGAATTTCTAGAAGACTTAGGCAGGAATATGGAGACATACCATATCACTGCCAAGTACGATGGCCAGCCGTGTAAAGTACTGGAGAGATTCTTTGAATTGAGAGATGAAATTAGATTGTTTGTGGAAATGCAAACAGAACCAATGCGTGAATTTGGAAATGAAGAGAGGTTCTGTGCCGTAGCCTTCCTGATAGATGTTACTGCACATTTAAGTGCACTAAATATTTCTATGCAAGGAAAAGATCAACTCATCACCAATTTGTATGGAAAAATTACTGCGTTCAAATGCAAATTATCTTTATGGAAACATCAGTTGCTTTCTAAGGACACTCCACACCTTCCAAAGTTAACTTCGGTAGTTCAAAGTGCAAACCAACAAACATTTAAAACATTTGCCCAAGTGCTGACGGACCTGTTTACAGAAGTTTAACCTAGATTCCAAGGTATGGAACCACTGAAACCACTGTCGGGGACCATGGAACTTAGCATATTTCTACATTCGTCTTTTCAGAATAAGGGAAAACGCCGAAAAAGTCCTTATTCGGGTAATTCATCTTAAGCTTGATTCAAACTCGTGACTCCTTGAATGTGAGGCAGATGTATGTATTCTCTCATGCAAAGTTCGACCTTGAAACGGGAGACCAAGAAACGGCATCGTGAGCCTTGTACATATGCAACCATCACAGCTAATGAGTGGAGCGTGTCATCTAAGCTGCCCTAAGCGGTCCAGTTGGCTCATAAGAGCTTGTTCGAAGCGATATTTGCTAACTGGAATTGATGACCATGCTTGATTTACTGATGCTCCAAGCGCTGTAGTCGTTCAAAGCCAAACAATTATGTTATAAGACAATGCAAAGGTCCGAATTTGATGGTGTATTCGGAGATGCATTGTTTTAACCCAGAGCTAGTCAACAACTTTATTAACTCATAACATTATAATAATCAGTAATTAATTTGTAATTCGTTCCCATTTGAAGGTAGCGTCTTGACTCAATTTATTTCTTTTGTATATGTTACCGAGCAAGGAGAATGAGTTTTTCGGTTGTACTTTACAACATGTGACGCGAGGAGGCGATCCATTTTTAAAGCCCGAAGATTCGTCAACGCGCATGTGCAAACAAACAGGCCTATTTGATGGTCATATTTATGAATATTTGTGGCTTAGTGACACCAAAAATCTGATGTGGTCCATTCACATGACTTTCTCTACATCTCTGTAACAAATTATTGTTAAAAGACTTTTTCTTTTATCTATTTCATACTAATCGAGATAAATATCAACAGAAATGGTCTTATTACTTGCTTCTTTGTAAGTAGAAGATAAACAAGGGAATACACTACGCTAAAGCGATAGTCAAATCTTTTAAAAGCTGGTTTCCATATGATTGAACTCCGCTCTTTGCATGGCCATGAGTTGATAGATTTCCGTATGATAAACGTTTAAGTATTTTAAAAACCAAACCAATAACTAGGAATAGGCATCTTGGAAATTGTCAACTCCACGAAAACTGTATATGACAAATTGTGATTTAACTAAATTTACATTTTTTTTTGTGTAATGAGCTTTTGTCTATATGTTACGGTTTACTAGTTGTGCTCAGTCCAGAAAGTCATGCAGAATAAAGAGGTCTGCAGAGGCTATTCCCATAAAATTCAAAATATACCTGTTATTTGCCTTTAAAATATATTTAATGTACGGTTATTTTAATTAAAATCGTTAAGATTTTTTGTTGTTGTGAAAATCAAAATGTTCGAAAATGTCTCCATGTAAGGTGTAGTTTTTTTTAGGGGGATTGTGTGTGCCAGTGTTACTGTGAACACGAACTCAAAAACGAAAAGTCGGTAAAATACAAAAATTCGTGTTTAAGTTTAGCGTCTTCCAGGGATGCGACACGGAGATTTTGAGAAAAATTTCTCCATCCCAAATTACCCTTTACCTGAAAAAAAGTTTCGAAATTTTTGATTTTCTCAAAAATGGCTGTAACGATTTTGATTACAATACCGTATATTAAATATATGGCAAATAAAATGTATATCTTGAATTTTCTGAAAATAGCCTGCAAAGACCTCTTTATTCTTGAATGAATTTTGCTGAATTTTGTGTAACTAATAAACCGTAAGAGATAGACAAAAACTTACTACACAAAAATGTAGAATACAAATTTATGTCATATACGTTTTTGTCGTGGGATTGACCATATCTGAGATACTTCTTGTCACTTGTTTCAGATTTAAAATATTTTAACTTTTCTCACACGGAAAGTTGTAAATTTCTGGTCCTGCATCGCAACGGATTTCATCCACATGCCAACCTACTTTTAAGAGATTTGACTGTCGTTTTAGCCTAGTGTATTCCTTTATTTTCCTTCTACTTACAAGGTAGCAAGTAATTAAGACAATTTCTGCTAATGTTTATCTCGATTATCAAAATTAGATTAAAGAATATGCTTTTTAACAATAACTTGTTCCTGCGATGTAGAGAAAGGCATGTGAATGGAATGTATGTGTATGTGTGTGTGTGTGTGTGTGTGGGGGGGGGGGGGGGGCAGTATAGCTCAAAAATGAAACGTAATTTGGTACTTAATTTCAGTATCTTCCAAGAATGCGACACGAAGAGTTTCAAGTAAATCCCCCACATTACCAACACCATTTACTTGGAACATTTTTCAAAAATTTTTATCTTCTCAAAAATGGCTCTAATGATTTTTATTAAAAATGACGTATGTTTAAGATATTTTATGGTAAAAGAAATTTATATCTTGAAATTTATGGGAATAGTCTCTGAAACCGCAAGAGATAGCCAAAACTTGCTACACAAAAAATGTAGATTTCCTTAAAACACACAATGTAATGTAATTAATATTTTTGTGAAGTTAACCGATATTCCGAATTATGGTCTATGTTTTAAGCTACTTACACTTTTCTCAAACGGGAAGACATCTTTAGTGTCGTCTCTCTTTTTGTTTACTCCTGGCAAGTAAAGAGAACCGAATTTCAATTGTTTCTCTTAGCCTGAATATTTGGCTATTGCTTTAGCCTGGGCATTCCCTTATCTCTCTTCTTCTTACAAAGAAGTAAGTAATAAGATCATTTCTGGTAATGTTTATTTTGATTAGCAAGATTGGACAAGAGAATAATATTTTGTAAGAAAAGTTTGTGGGACAGCTAGAGAAAGTTATGTGAATGGAACACATCAGATATTTTAAACCGCATGTTCCATTACCATTGGTATACGTCATACATGCGTTTCCTTTCATTGTACATAATGTTTACAATTTCATTTTGTATTGATTGTACAATGCTAAATGAATAAGATTTGATTATAACAGTTAAATTATTTACATAATCTAATGAATCTAACGTATTGCAACTTTTATACTAACTTAATAGAAGCTATAAGCATTAACCAATATAGTTAACTTGTCTTATGTATGTAGAAAGGAATTTTGTTACAGAATTTAAGAAAGCTCTTTGCATATTTCATTAGTAGCTTGATAAATTATTAAAGTAAGCAGTTTTCATTTAGAAGTACATATATAGATTAACTCTGAGGTAAAATAAGACCTCGGTGCACATTATTTTGCAATATTAAAATAGTTACTAGCGATAGTTACTAGCGACGAATATAGAATACCGTTTCTCAATTAGACACATAATTCTGAAACGAAATTCTGTCATCTCACTTTCTCTACACGTACTATGTTCACACTGTATAGGAAGGTATCATATTTCAACCAAAATTCGATACCGAAATTTTATCGGAAATATACATGTTTTGAGGCCCCCACAGTCCAAAAAGCATGTTTAGAAAAAGGTCCGTGTGTGTACAGTATGGTTCAGAAACGTAAAGATGGATAAATATTAAAGTTGATATTTAAATTCAGTATCTTCCAAGGATGCGATACGAACATACCATACCCAACTATCCTTTACATGGAGCATTTTTCGAAAATTTTGATTTTTTAAAAAAATTATTAATAATTTTAATTAAAATCAATATGTTTAAGATATTTTTATGAAAAACCGAAATGTAAATCTTGAATTTTCTGGGAATAGCCTCTGAAGACATCTTCATTCTGAATGACTTAAGCATAGCTCGTAAACCATAAGAAACAGATAAAAAGCTTACTACACAAAAAATGTAGATCTCATTAAAGCACACAATTTATGTCATACATTTTTATAGAGTTAATTGTTTCCGGGATATTGCTTTTCATTTTTTTTGGTAGTGTTTAACGCCCGCTTTAACTACTAATGGCACCGCAGGCGGTGACATTGATGATACATGAATGATGATGGAGCACCGGTGGAATGCGATGGCGGGGGAAACCGGAGTACCCGGAGAAAACCCGCCCCAGCGCCGTTTTGTCCACCACAAATCTCACATGCGGTCGCTTGGGATCGAACCCCGGCCGTCTAGGTGAGAGTCGAGTGGTCTAACCACTCGGCCACGGCGCGGCCCTTTCTTTTCATTGATTTCAATTTTAAAGTACTTATACTTTTCTCAAACAAGAAGTAATGTTTTTTTTGTTTTACTTCTGATCATGCAAAGAATGACAATTGCATAGCAACAGTTTATAAAACATTTGTCTACCGCTTCAGCATAGTATACTCCTCTAGTTCCCTTATACTTATAAGGGGATTCTGCTAATATTTATCTCGATTAGCATAGTGTAGAAAGAAGAAGAATATTTTGTAAGACGTTTGTTTGTAGAACAGGATGAGAAAGTTGTGTGAATGGGACACATGCACATTTTTAAATAAAGATATATAGTAAAACTTTTCCTTCTCTAAAATCATCTATCTGTTTCAGAATTATTTACAATTTTAGTTAAATAATTTGAGGTTATTTTATATAGATTATATCATTATTACATATACATTTCATTTGAGATTAAAATGAATGAGTAAAAGAGTGTACCCTCGCAATATAGGTATATCTAGATTTAATAGCTAGTTCTCATTCTGTATTTGTGGTACTCGGTCCTAAATTTGGCCAAATTATGTTTTGACTCATGGGGTAGCTGAAATTGTAAGTTTGTGGGCATGTGTTTCTCGGTGTTTTTTTTTTTTTTTTTTAAATACAGTCCCGGAGTCTTGTCGGGACTCCGGCACGGTATTTCTTTTTCCTCTTTTTTAATTTTCCTAACTATTACTTTGTTTTTTTTTTTCTGTTTGATTGGGTTTGCTTTTTGCTTCTAACACAATGACACACACACACATACACACACATATATAACACACTGCTGCTGGTAGTTGGAAAATCCTATGAATTTACCTCCAAATATAAACTTCTTTTTAATCCATCCAAAACAGTTGCTCTCTGTCTCACGGAAACGTTATATTGTAGTAACATTTATACAAGCAAAAAACGCATTCACGCACCAATGCCTTCTCATATTTAGGAGTCATATTAGACAGAAAACTCACCTTTCAAGCTCATTTTATCTCGCTTCAAATAAAAGTAAATAAACTGCTAACTGGATTCTCAATTGTTGAACGCTCTTCCTAAAGGTTAAACTCAGAAATACTAAAATTCATCTACGCAACGCAGCTGAACTACTGATATATTGTATTTCAACTTTTCATGAAATACTAAGTAGGAGATGGGCTCAAAATAAACTAACTCAAATACAAAGTGGCTTTGCCTTGAAGATTGCAAAGGCCTATCAAACTGTATCCACTGAAGCCGCATTTCTCTGCCCTGTACAACAAGACTTCTATAAGAAACACGAGTCCCATATTTATACTGATGTTCTCGTTTTAGTGACAAAGAAACTCAAAATTTTATGGTCGGTTGCGCCATTTTAAATTATGATTAAAACTCAGAATTAGCACACTGTCAATTCAAACTCTCGCCAGGTGCACCATCTTTCAAGCAGTATTACTTGCACTTAAGAAAGCAATTGAATAAAGTGTACAGAGGTCATATAGTATACGCAAACTTTGTGATCCTTAGGTAGCACTTTCAGCCATTGCGGATAAATAGTCTTCATCCAATTACCGTTAATATTAAGACGACCATAATTGAACAAATATATAGAATGGAATCGAGACACACAGAGAATGAAGGCGGCGAGCGAGCACACCTATTAGCAAAAGCAGCTGCACATTTACATAATAATTTTATACCCAATAGCCAATAATATATATAAAAATAATAATTTAAAAGAACAGATGCAAAATGTATGGAGGACGAATGTATTGAGGACGAATTGTAACAATGGCCGGATCACAAAATCAATAGTTTAGTTTCTCTAGCACGTATGTACAATGCTGGTTAGAGAAGGCATTGTAATCTACCCAAAAATTCCATGCAGAGATTTCACCGGAAATACATGTTTTGAGGTCCTTTGAATCCAAAATGCATTTTTAGAAACCTGTCCATGTGTGTATATATATCTGTGGGCAGCATAGCTCATCAAGTCAGTTAAATGCCAAACTTGTTAGATAAGTATCTTCCAAGGATGTTACAGGAAGATTTTCAAGAAAATAGCTCCACCCCCAACTACCCTTTATATGGAACATTTTTCGAAAAGTTTTATGTTCTGAAAAAAAGACTAAAGGTTTTGATTAAAATGCCGAATGTTTAAGATATTTGCATTACAAACGAAATGTATATCTTTAATTTTCTGGGAATAGCCTCAGGAGACCTCTACATTCTGGATGACTTTTGTATAACTACGACTTTTGTAAACCGTAAACGATAAATGAAAACATACTACATTAAAAATATAGATCTCATTAAAACACGAAACTTATGTTTTGTACATTTTTGTAGATTTTGTAACCGAGTTTCCGACATATTCCATTTTAAGCCACTTAAAAAGGAGGCCACATTTCTTTTTGACTCTCTTTTGTTTACTCCTGGCAAACAAAGATAATGAATTTTAGTTGTTTCACATAGTGATCGGCTTTGACCATCCTTTAACCTAGTGTATTTCCGTATTTCTCTTCTCCTTAAAATCAAGCAAGTAATAATAACAATGTTTATTTTGATTAGAATAATGTAGATAAAAGGATAATTTTGTAAGAAAAGTTTGTTTGCGGATCAGCTAGAGAAAGTGATGTGAATGGAACATATCAGATTTTTTCCAACATTAAAGATAGACTTAAAGTTTAACACCATAAACCTTCTTCCCAATTAACCCAGTTTATGACTAGACATGAAAAATTTAAATCATACTTTGAGCGTTTTAAAATAATTCAGATGAAGTATTATGTTCCTATCTAAATTCTAGTTAAAATGTCAACCGTTTACTTTTTAACTGTCCAATAATATATATCTTAACTTCTTCCAAATGTCTTTCACACCACCAGCTATTCAAAAAGAAGTTGTTTTTATATGTTTAATTAATTTATTAGTCACATTTTAAAATTATTTTGATATAATTATTGCTCATATATTTACTTATTTCATTGATCATCTAAGGCTTCAAAGATACTTTTTGGCCAGTATTAGGTGGTATTGAGCCATCTCATATCCCCAAAATTCATTCACGCTCAAAATGCATTAACCCTTTTGTCACCTTTATTTCGTCCATTACCCAGACACCCGATAGGCACTGTTTTTGCAGGAATGTTGACTCTGATGAATTTTGCTCCTCCGTACATGTTCAGCATAAGGGACGCATGAGCATCCCGTTTATTGTGGTGAGGAGAACGGGGTGTTAAAGGTCTACAATGGGAAGAAGCAAACACGCCATGAGCCCACCCTCAACATCCTCGACGCGAATTTTGCTCCTCTTCCTGTACACGTTCATGCACGCATTGGCAATGGTAACATCTCTAAAGATGTCGCCATTTTTCTGCCTCTAAAAATACCAGATGGACATCCATCTTGCAATAGGATTTTCATCTTTCATGTTAAATGCATATCGGTGGGCACCCTTTGCATTGCAACTCTTCAAAAACTTTGCGTTCAGAGATGGACACATTTTCTGGGAAATAGTGTCTTTGCTTAGGAATGGGCCAACTTCATCTATTGTCTTCGGTGTTAAACTGGTAGGGAAAATGTTCCTACCCTCTTGTAGTTGAAAGGTTTTTTTTGGAAAACCGCGATAGGGCCCGGGGAGTTGAGTGTGTCCAAAAACGTTAGCTTTTTATATTTGATCCTGTAAAATTGTTCCTGTTCATGACCAGTTTGGGTTGGTTTTAAGGTATCCACCATGTACTTTAGATTACTGTATTACCCATGCGGGCCTTTAGATCATTGGCTAAAACAATTCTGTCCCAGGATTTGAGACAAAGTTGCGTTGCATTCTCTAAAAACTACTTCACGGGAAGGCTATCGTACACCCAGTCGTTTACTCAACATTGAGAACAATGGGCGGAAGTATAATTCTCGGCAATTCATGCGGAACAAGTGCGGTACAACACGCATAAATTTGGATCGTTTTCTCACACTTTTGGATTTTTAGAATAGAAAGTCTTCTGGGTACATTCAAAATAAAAAAATACAGACATAAGCTGTTTTGTCATACATGACAAAGATTTATAATTCAATACTTTTTAGTGCAAATCAAATGTTATGTTTAACTACAACCCTAAGGGTTATTAAGAAGCTCATTCTGGAGATCCTTGATTTCATAAGATAGAATAAAACAAAGTTGCTGGTTCTTTCCGTATTGGTGCTCCTTTCTATATTATAATCTTGTGACACGATAAGCACATGTTTTTCTACATTGCACAGGGTTGTGTCTTGGAATAATACACTCCTTTTTCCAAGTGCTGTTTATTGCAACGTTGGGCATTAAGATCGCGACAACATACATCGCAGGTGTCAAAATGTTAAGACACATCGTGATACATCAGATCGATACATTTTAGATTAGGAGGGTGTTGGTTTGTATAACATGTTTTTCCTGTATGATAGCCAAACACCGTGTTGCTGTATCCGGGTAATTCGCTTTCAAAGGCTTTCACATCCTCTAAGGTATTGCCAATGCTTTCTCACAAGACTTTTACCCTCTGCTTTTGTAATTTGTACGTTTAATGGCGAAGTAGGTTTTATCCCATGGCTAGATACACACTTGTCTTTTTTGACTTTGCACATTACTATTGCTGTAGCCAAAAACATTCGGTCTGTGCTTTTATTTATACGTTCTCTTATTTGCTGTGACACATGCACATGTTTTGTAACATATCCCCGCGACGTTCTTCATCACGGCATTCCTGATTGTTCTACATCACCCTTTCAATAGACCGTAAAATTACTTCCGATTCTCCCTGATCAAATTTTCGAAAGCTCATGTTAAAGGTTCTGTTGGATTCTTTAGAATCGGAAATGGATATCCCCAACCACTCTGGAGAACTTTCTAAAAGTTGTTCAGTGGCAACACTGAGAAATTGTCGACCTATTGGATCCGCCTTCTCGGGCAAAGTTCTTATAGAAGTATCAATCTCTGAGTACCCCAAAAAGAGTTTTTTCATGGATTTCTACTTTCAACAATCTAAAAGGTCGTCCTCTCCTAAAAAGTACGGCGTTAGAGCCTCCTCCTCCTCTTCCTCCTCCATGTCGCTTCCTAGCAACAGCGCCAGACTTGAAATGGTGCTGGGGAGATTCAAATTGTGCGCCTAGAGGCTTTCAAACTTGCCGCATCTTCGCCCCAGGCAGAAGAGTCGTATTGCCAACACAGGGATTTTTCCCTCACTAATATACAGATGAGGGAAATGGAATATTCTCAAGTCTCTGCACATGGCACAAGTAGACCACAATTTGCGGTGGCATATCTTGGCTGCAGAGCTGGCGAAACGTATAAAAGCCCAGTTTTTTCCGGAAACAGCATTCAGTTCTTCAAGTGCTACTGGAACCTTTGTCGGCGAGTATCAGAATAGGAACTTAGTTTTTTTCAGCTAAAACATTATTAGAACTTATAATTCACTTAAGGATCTTGTACTTTTTTCATCTCTTATATGCAGTATTCAGATTTTGAATTATTAATGGAGCTTGTAATTTTTATATAATTTAAATGAATTTGCGAAACAAAGTTTCATTGCGTAGATTTATTGTTCATTGCACTCATGTAAGCAAGTGTTACTAATATTCTGCGTTTTGAATTTATGGCACTTATATATTTTTTGCTTTTTATTAATTAATTATTCATTTCTATGCGTTCGTGTTCCGGCGTTTTTACTTAAATGTGTTTTAGTTTATGGTTTCTTTTATGTTTAGTCCCTAAAGTTTTAGATAGCTTTTGTTTTTCGGACTTTGATTTTTTCTTTCTCTACACGTACTATGTACATAGTACAAATATAGAGAAGGTATTGCACTCCACCCAAAATTTTGATACAGAAATTTTACCGGAAATACATGTTCTAGGGTTATCTGTATAAAAACAGTTTTAGAAAAGGGTCTGTATGTGTTCATGTGTCTGTGAACACGATAACTCAAAAACGAAAAGTCGATAATATACCAAACTTTGATTTTAAGTTTAATATCTTACAAGGATGCAACCCGAACATTTTGAGGAAACGCCCAGCTCAAACTACCCTTTACATGGAAAACATTTTGAAAATTTTGATTTTTACGAACATTGCTCTAACGATTTTTATTAAAAATACCGTATATGAAATATATGACAAATAACATACATACTTTGAATTTTCTGGGAATAGCCTCTGAAGACCTCTTTATTCTGAACGAACTTTACTGAATTTTACATAACTGGAAAACCATAATAGATAGACAAAACCTTTCCACACAAAATATGTAGATCTCACTGAAACACAATATTTATGTCGCATTTTCCCGTGGAATTGACCATTTCCAAGACAATCCTTGTTACTGGTTGTAATTTTAAAATACTTAGTTTTCTCATAAGGGAATTTGTCAACTACTAGTCATGCAAAGGGATGGATTTCAATCTCATAGCAACCAGTTTTTAAAA
This sequence comes from Hymenopus coronatus, assembly GCA_030762935.1. Lineage (NCBI taxonomy): Eukaryota > Metazoa > Arthropoda > Insecta > Mantodea > Hymenopodidae > Hymenopus > Hymenopus coronatus. Next base: position 90,589,354 of record CM060898.1, read on the forward strand.
GATTTGACTATCGCTTAAGCATAGTGTGCTCCCTTATTTGCCTTCTATTTACAAGGAAGCAAGTAATAGATCATTTCCGATAATATTCATCTCGATTAGCATTAAGTAGGTAGAATAAGCTTTTAAATAATAACTTGTTAGTCAGGTGTAGAGAAAGTCATATGGATGGAACATATAAGATTTTACCTTTATTTCGTGTTTTGATACTTAAATCCTTTTGGTGGTTTGATTTTCCATGTATTGCTTTTAGATTATTATTTGGTTTTCGGACTTTGCTATTTTAGCTTGAATGTTTTTAGATACTTACATTTTTATGTTTAATAATTTATTGCTTTTAGATTAATTTTTGGTTTTCGGATTTTGGGTTTCTATCTTTATTTCGTTGTACACTTAAACTCTTTTCGGTAGTTTGAAATTTAATTTATTGCGTTTAGATTATTATTTGCTTTTCAGACTTTGGCACTTTTTTTAATTCCGTTTTTTTATTCTTGCACTTTTTGGTAGTTTAAATAATTGCTTCTAAGATACTTAAACTGTTTATATTTGATATATTTTAATTTTGTTTATTTTTTGTATATCTATTATTATTATTACTATTACTACTACTACTTTGCTTTTTTTATACAGCCGTCACTGTTTCTGGAGGTAGTTTTTTTTCATTTAAATTATTTTTCTAATTTCCTGTTTATGTTTTTCAGCTCCTAACTTTTGTTGGGCTTGCTGCCTTTTTAAGTTCAGCAAATTACCTTCACTTTTACAAACGTAAGTACGTTTTATCTAAATTACAATTTAGTTATAGGTGCTCTATAATTAAACAATGTGTTTCCTAAAAAGATGTTTTCTCAAAATGACTACAGAATATTTTATTATTTTTGCGACAGTGTGATACTCTTTATTTTTTTTTCTCTCTAATTAAATTTTCCCCACCATGAAACAAAATGTTTTGTAATAGATCCCCGCGAGTCAAAGATATCACTCACAACAATTGTATTTATTATTATTATTATTATTATTATTATTAATGATATTATTATTATTATTATTATTATTATTGCTATTGTTATTATTATTATTCTTTCTGTCGATTAACTTTAATTAATCTTAGTTGCTGGTATGATATGATTTGGGTTTAGTTCTATTTTCTGCTATGACATATGTAGGGTTCACTATTCATTCTAATGCCGCTTTTAACCTTCAATATATTTTCAACGATAGTCATCCTTTGTTTTGTTTCACATTCAGTCTTCTTCCATTTATTTGCATTGATTTTTTTTCATTCATCACTTTTGCGAGGGACGGACAGTTTTCTTTGATCTTGATATCTAATTCCTGTTCTTTTTTTCAGTCTTCTGATCTTTTTCGGCTAGTCTTGGCATCGTCTTCAAGATCAATTTTTCATTATTTGTTAAAGTGGGGATGCTTTTGGTGTGTAGATGTTGAGTTTTATGCCTGTGTATGGGGGTGTTGAGTGATACTGTTTGTGGTTGTTAAGCCTTTTCTGAGCTTTTTTGGCGTGTAGATGTTGAGGTTTTAGTGTTGGTATGAGGGTGTGTTCATGTATGCGAGACGAGACTGATGGTGTATGTATGTGTTGAGATTTTGAATGTTTGTAGGTGTTGGATGATGTTTGTGGGTGTTGAGATGTTTTAACACTTGTGGTTGTTGAGTTTGCTTCAATGTTGGTGTGTGGATGTTGAGATTTTGAATACTCATGGGTGTTGGATGATGGTGTTCGTGAATGTTGAGATTTTTAATACTCATGGGTGTTGGATGATGGTGTTCGTGAATGTTGAGATATTTTAATACTTGTGGTTGTTGAGTTTGCTTGATTGTTGGTGTGTGGAGTTGAGATTTTGAATACTCATGGCTGTTGGATGATGGTGTTCGTGAATGTTGAGATATTTTAATACTTGTGGTTGTTGAGTTTGCTTCAATGTTGGTGTGTGGAGTTGAGATTTTGAATGCTTATGGGTGTTGGATGATGGTGTTCGTGAATGTTGAGATATTTTAATACATGTGGCTGTTGAGTTGGTTGAATGTTGGTGAGTGGGTGTTGGATGACGGTGTTTGTGAATGCTGTTGAATTTAGATGTTGGTGTAAAGGAGTGTTCCTGTGTGGAATAATGCAGTGTGTGGCAGTGTTATTGAGTAAGATGATGTTTAACTCATCACTCTCGTTTTTCAGCTTCTCCGCTGCTGTATAACGCTACCAACCGTCACCATCTCTTATACTTCAACTCTTAAGTCTGCCACCACTTCTAAAAGGTGCGTATTATATTAATACTTTTATTGCTTTGTATTTCAATATTTCTTATGTCATAATCGGTTTCCTGCAGATTCCCCATTCTTTAAATTGATGTCCTTTAAGACAGACATCCTACATATGCACTGCCTTTAGCATGCATGCCCTGTTCTGTACTCATGTTATTCCATAAAATGCTTTCTTTACGGGCCTACTATTTGGACAGGACATTGCTTCACATTTAGGCTTTCCAATTATCCTCTCAACTATTGCATGGTCTTAGCTATACCACATTTTTGTAGTGTTTAATGCCCGCTTTTCCTACTTATGCCACCGCAGGCGATGACACTGAAGATTGAGCACCAGTGGAATGGGATGACATGGGAAAAGTATTATTTATAGAACAAATGCTTTATATTGTTTTTAACAGGTTGAATTTTGGGCGAAAATTCTTTTTCGGGAGGGAGGGAGGAAGGACCTTTGTTTAATTTCAATTAAGCTATCCCTCATCAACTAAACCAATCTATTTCTCATCAACCAAACCAATATATTCCTTATCAACTAAAATGAGTTTTATTCTTGCTTAGGATTGTTCTTATTACATTAATCTATATGTAAATTTTTGAATTTTGAATTTTCTAAAAGGAATTTTGAATTTAGAAGAAATTGGCAGTAGATAATTTTATTGTCATTAAATTAATTTACATGTAGTGAATGTTATTGAAGGGTTTGGTAAAGGCTGTGCCAACATCCACGGTTAGACAGCAGAATCAAATACCGCTATTGGTTTTAATCATCATTATAATATAATAATTAAGATGATTTTAAGTGAAATTTACATTATTTTGAGGGGACAACATGGAATATTTCGCCGTGGATCGAACGCGAAGTATTGAGTGTTTAATTCTGTACACGTAGGTACTATTCGATACCGAGGTGTCATTGGAAATACATGTTTTGGGTTCCCCTGAATAAAAAAAACATTTTTGGAAAAAGGTCCGTGTGTGTCTGTGGACAGCTTAGCTCAAAAACGAAGAGACTGTTAAATACCAAACTTGGTATTTAGGTTCGTATTTTGCAAGGATGCGACAGGAAGATTTTCAAGAACCCCTCCCCCCCATCCCAGACTACCCTTTACATGGAAAAAGTTTTGAAAATGTTTGTTTTGTCAAAAATGGCTGTAACGATTTTGATTAAAATCTCTTTTACATTTAAGATATTTACATGCCAAATAAAAAGTATGGGTATGTATATCTTGAATTTTTTGGGAATAATCTCTAAATACTTTTTTATTCTGGATTATTTTAATTGGATTTTGTATAACTGGTAAACCGTAAGAGGTAGACAAAAACTCAATACACAAAAAATTTAGATCACGATAAAACACAATTTATGTCATCTCGTACATTGGAGTTGATCGTTTTTGAGATATTCCTTGTTATTGGTTTCAGATTAAAAAAAAACAACATATTTCTCATACAGTAATTTGTCAACTCCTGTTCAATAAAATAATTATTTCATAATATGATTAGTAAATAAAATGCCTTCTACTTTTACAAATAAAAGTGTAAAGCATGATACAAACATTTCACGATAATAATGTGCAGAGCTTTAGAAAGACAATGAACATGAATCATCCAAGCTCTCTCAGAATTCATTGCAGTGAATTACAAAATATATCCTTACTGTATCGAAAGAAAAGGCTCTCCTCCTGTCATTCAATATATATATATATATATATATATATATATATATATATATATATATTTGAACCTTCCACAAGTTTGTTAAGTGTCGAACGCCTACCCTTTCGTAGTTCCGACATTTCTCAATCTGTACTCTCTTTCAGTATTCACTGACTTATTTACTAGCAGGAATTGAACAAGGCCAGGCAGTGAGCAATGCTAGATAGTGCAACAGGTTTCTAAACGGGCTGTAAAGATTACGTCTGCTCCATCATATCATAGTTATACTCTGTGTGCACCGAACCTCAATTCGGCAATTTCGTGACCCCGGACCAAGCTATAGTTACCACATTGTGTTTTCACAGTTGATGAGGCCATGTACACAATTCCAGACCACCCAAAGCACTTGCAAGTCACTCTTGCTCTTCACTGAGCTGTCATGGCAACATGCGATCTCGGCATTATATTTCTCCGCTAACATGAATGTTTCCAAGTAAACCACAAGGTAATCTGAAATTGCATTGAAATGACATACCCTAAAAAGCAACTAATACCTATTGAACTAATAGTTCGTAACAATGAAGCCCGGGACTTAAAAGTACTTACAACGCTGTAAGTCGCCTTTGAGATCACCTTGTGTTTTACCGGAAAAAATGCGAGTAACTGAGGAATGTAATGCCATGTCGGCATGTTGCTATGGCAGCTCAATGGTTAGAGCAACTGCTTAGAAACCGGAAGATTCGTGTTTCAAATCCCGGCTGTGGCATTGACTTTTTCCATATCATTCTACTATTCTGCCAGTTAATTAACAAATTAGGGAAACTTAATGTAAAATATTTTGGGTTTCAAAAACATATGACTATTCGCTTTTCAAAAATCTGATTGTTTATAAAACGAAATTTGTGAATCTGTTAAGAAAGTTTATCTCTACTAGGAAGAGGTAGATAGAAAATTAAGATTTTGTGAAAATAGTTTATAGAAGAATTATTAGAAAAATTCATGTGAACGCAACCCCTCAAATTTTCACTTTCTCTTGCATGCATGTGCAATGCACTTAATACTAGGTATATGTCGCGCACGAGTTCTTGAGGAATTACATTTTTAAATGAGAGATTAGATGCGAGTCGTTTGCTTATCTTAACAGTATATTCTCGAAGCGTATCTTCGCTAAAGGTCATTCGTCTAGAAGGAACGATCAGCCTGTAGAGAAGATATTGCATTTAAATAAAAAATTCAACACCGAGATTTCACAATAAATGTATGTTTTGAGGACACCTGAATTAAAATAAATAGGATTTTTGAAAAAGAACATTGGTTTTTAAGTTTAGTATATTCAACAGATGCGACATGAAGTTTCAGGAATATCCCCCATACCGAACTACCCTTTACATGGTACATTTTTCGAACTATTCTACCACCTAAAAATAGCTCTAACGATTTTTAAACAAATACTATATATTAAAGATAGTTACATGGCATATAAAATGTATATTTTGAATTTTCTAGGAGTAGTCTATGAAACGCTTTTCATTCTGGATGACTTTTGCATAGCTGGTAAAGGAAAGAGGCGGACAAAAAGTTTCTGTCAAAACACAGAATCTATCCTGCACCCATATTTTTGTTGTGCAGCTAACCATTTCCAAGATATTCCTTGTTAATGTTTTCAATTTTAAAATACTTATACTTTTCTCAAACAGGAAGTTAAGATAGGATTTTATTTTCTTTTGCTGATAAACACGTGAAGAGAACCGAATTTCAATAATAATTGTATAGAAACAATTTTTAAAATATTTGACAATCGATTTATCCTAGTGCACTTCCTTAGTTCCCTTCTACTTAAAAGGAATCGACTAAAAGTATAATTTCTTCTATTGTTTATCTCGATTAGCTTTTGTAAGAATAGTTTGTTTGCAGAATAGAGAGGATAAGTCATGTGAATAGCACTTATTGTTTTTTGTTTTTGTTGTTGTTTTTTTACTTTCTTCTTGTAAGTTGAACGGAATTTTAATGCCTTCACTTAGCGACCAGCTTTTAAAATATTTGGCTTTCGCTTCAGCCAATACAATTCAATTTTTTACTGTCACATAACGCTTACAAAAATTGAGCTAAGCTCGTAAACTAGTGACTTGCCAGGTAAAACTTATTTATCAGTAAGCACATAAAAATTAATAAAACAATAATATCAACACAATTAATAATATTAAACATACTTCATAGCATTTTTTTTAAATTCAGGTAATAAATTTTACATTTGTCAATTATAATAATTTTGTTAGCTTACTTACAAAAGTTATACAAATTCTGTGCATTTGTTAGGTTACATTTAATTTAGTCATACAGTTCATAAAGCATTACTTATGTTGTCTTCTAAATATTCTTTCATGAATAATAGCATTTATTTACAGTTAGATCTTTGAATTTTCTTCTAAAAAATGTTTGGATCTTTAATTTCTCTTAATGATTGACGTAGCTTAGTATATAACTTTATTCACGTATAAAGTCTTATGTATACCATTGTACCCATTTAAAATCCTATGTATACTCTTTATTTCTTTTGTGCCTACAAGAAAACAAGTGTTTAGACTTATTTGTTAATGTTTACCTTGATCAGCATGCACTAAATAGAAAAATAAGCTTTTGTAAAGATAATTTCTTCAGAATAGAGAAAGTAATGTAAATGAAACACATTTTTCCCTTTTCTAGTACGTATGTACAATATACATAGTAGGTAGAAAAGGTATGGTATTCCACCTAGAAGTTCCTTACCGAGATTTCACCAAAAATAATGTTTTTAGGGTCCCTCAATCCAGAAAAATATACTTATTTTTTTGAATGTGTGTGCGCACAGCATAATTAAAAAACAAAAAGTTGTTTAAATAGCAAACGTTTTGAAGCTAAATCCTTCAACATCTTCCGAGATTGCGACACGAAGATTTTAGGGAAAATGCCACCACCCCAAACTATCCTTTACATGGAACATTTTAAGAAATTTTAAACTTACTATAAATGGCTATAATGGAGTTGATTAAAGTCGTTATAGAATTAGAATTATTTAGACTTTTTGAGTTGAAATCAAGTGATATAAGAAACCAATTTCCATAAAATTAAAGGTAAAAATAAAGAAAATACAGGAAAAACATAATACAATAAATAATTAGAAACTATATGCTCTTTAGAAAACAATTTCATTTAATTATTATTTTATACTTTTTGGCTCTTTACCATTGTAATTAAGACTTATATTAAATATATTTGCATGACAAATAAAATCTATCCCTAACCTGAATTTCTTGGGAATAATCCCTGAAGATCTCTTCATTCTGAAATACTTTTGCATGACTGGTAAACCGTAAGAGAGAGAAAAACTTACTACACAAAAATGTAGGTCTCGTTAAAACACACAATTCATATCATACATACATAGTTTACTTTATTTAGTTCCTTTTTATTAATTTTTTTTTTTTTTTTTTTTTTAGATATTTTCTCTTATTGGCTTCAATTTTTCTCAAATGTGAAGCCCTCGTCCGCTTTATGTCTCTTTTGTTTTACTTCTTCCTACGGAAAGAGAACGGAACATTAATGGCAGTCGCATAACGAAAGCTTTTAAAACGCTTGACTCTCGCTTTATCCTAGTGTATTCTCTTATTGCCCTTTTGCTTATAAGGAAATACGTAAATAGACCATTTCCGACAAAGATTATCTTGAGTAGCTTTATGTAGATAAAAACAATACTCTTTTGTGAGAACGATTTGTTTGCAGAACAACAGTGAAAATCATATGAATTGAACACATCAGATTTTTACTTTCTCTAGCCAGTATGTACAATGTGAATAGTGGATAGAGAAGGTATTGTATTCCATCCAAAAATTCGATTTGAGATTTCACCAGAAATATATGTTTTGAGGTCTCCTAAGTCCGAAGAAAGGATTTTAGAAAAAGGTCCGTGTGTTTGTATCTTTGGACAGCAAGTCCAAAAACGAAAAGACCGTTAAATACCAAACTTGGTATTTATGTTTAGTATCTTCCAAGGATACGACACAAGATTTTCAAGAAAATCCACCCCTCCCACAAACTACCGTTTACATGGAAGATTTTTTGAAAATTTTTCTCAAAAATGGCTCAAACGATTTTGATTCAAATACAGTAGATATATTAAAATATTTATATTCTAAATAAAATGTAAATTTTAAAATTTTCTGGGAATAGCCTCTGAAGACCACTTTATTCTGGATGAGTTTTGCAGAATTTTGCATAACGATTAAACCGCAAAAGATAGACAACGCCTTACTACATAACACTTTAGGTCGAGTTAAAACACTTAACTTATGTTATATAATTTTTTGTTGTAGAGTTGACCGTTCCTTGTAATTGGTTTCAATTTGAAACTAATTTTCTCAATCGGGACCATGCAAAGTGAAACCGAACCTCAATTGTTTTACATATGGGCCATGTGAAAGATGTTAGTAAATTTGACTATCGCTTTAGCCTAATGTGCTCCCTTATTATATTTCCTTATTCCCCTTCTACTTACAAGAAAACAAGTAATAAGACAAATTCTGCTAATGTTTATCTCGATTTTTCTCAAACGTGAAGCCCTCATCCGCTTTCTCTCTCTTTTGCTTTATTCCTTGCTACGGAAAGAGTACGCAATATCAATGACAGTTGCATACCGAACGCTTTAAAACATTTGACTATCGCTTTAGTCTAGTTATTTCTTTATTTAGTTTATCTTGATTAGCTTGATGTAGATATAATAATACTCTTTTGTAAGAATAATTTGTTTACAGAATAGATAGACAAAGTCTTGTGAATGCACACATCAGATTATTTTTTAACTTTCATCTTTTGTGTTTACAGATGCAAGTACCCATGGCATCTATTTTGAGATGGCGGGCAATTCCGCCCGTTATGCAGGAAGATGGATCTATTTCATTCATTAATAACGGACGCTACTACATCTTGTCTAACCATTGACTAATTATCAACACGTACATAAAAATTCTTCCAGAACCAAATGCAGTGCTGGATATCAACCTTCCTAATTATTTATTAGAAAACCAAATTTCTGTTACATTCATTTGCATTGACGATGGTATAGTATGTGCAGTGCTCACTAACAATTCGGACAAAATATATCCTCTGGGCAGAGGTGTCATACTGTTTTATATAGTCGTGGTTGAACAAGTAATGTCAATTTTGGTTAGAAATGAAAACATTTAATTGTGTTTACCACACCTTGCTAAATACGGTCTAGCTATAAATTTTGTTACAAATTTTTGATACATACTGTACCAGATGTTGGGAGCGATCAGATAAGTCTGCCTTATACATTGTTGACTTCAATTACATTTAATGAATACGCTAAGGTTTGCACCACGTAACTGTGCCCCAAATCTCTTAACTGACACATTGGGGGCTGTAACCAAATTATCTGGCGAGGTACGATTTAAATATTTAATAAATGATTGGAAACTAACAACTCTCTGATAAAATGCAATGTAATAATAATTTGTGGGAAAATACACGCGATGGGCAGATCTCGGCTACGCCTTGCGTGGTCCCTCGAGATCGACTCAGGCTGCTGATGGCAGCCTCCGGTCAGTGGTTACAACAGTCAGCTGAGGCACCACGGGCCCTTGTGGAGTCATCCCGAGCGTTTTGGATGTCAGTAAAGTTCTTCCTATAACCCTACCGCTACCATCATGTAATGCAATTTGAGGAGGAGAAGAAGGCCTTGATGTAGTTAAGAAATTACTATAAAATCCCCTGTTGTTAGATTATAGATGGCTCAATAAAGAGCTAAATGTTTTTCAGGAAGCTAGACGTAATTTAACTCTACATCCAAAGAAGTGAAGAGAAGAGCTTGAAGTTTTACTTGAAAGACTGAATGACAGGAAAAAGAAGTTCATGCCCTGGCCAGGAGCATAGAAAACAACAAAATGAGTCACAGAGTTTATTTTATGCATATATGCACCCAATAATATTTTGAGCGCTATTAACAATGTAGTGTATGTTTATACTTTTAATTGAAAGTCCTGTGCAGCCAGTACGTGGTTAACATTTCGGAACCAACTGCTATGTAATTTTCCTTAAGTTACGTGGCATGTCCAGCCATTGCGTGCCCTTTGACATGTACCAGGTACCTTATAAGCTTAATTCTCCACATACATATGTTACATTACCTAGCTATTCATTTGCTACGTCACTACATTCTCCTTGCAAAAAGTTCCCATGGGGAAAACTTTTCACCTAAACATGTTTTTACCTTTAGTTCTCAAAGAAGCCGGATTGTTTGTACCGAAGTAGCCTCAGGTAACGAGTGCATTGAGAGAGCTGATGTATTTTCTGACTTCGTATACACTATTTTTTATAGTTATGGATCGAGATACAGCATCTTTCCTGGGTTGTTTGTGCTAGAGTAGCCTCAGGTAACGAGTGCACTGAGAGAGCTGGTGAAGTATTTTCTGACTTCGTATACACTATTTTTTATAGTTATGGATCGAGATACAGCATCTTTCCTGGGTTGTTTGTGCTAGAGTAGCCTCAGGTAACGAGTGCACTGAGAGAGCTGGTGAAGTATTTTCTGACTTCGTATACACTATTTATTATAGTTATGGACCGAGATACAGCAGCTTTCCTGGGTTGTTTGTGCCGGAGAAACCTCAGGTAACGAGTGCGCTGAGAGAGCTGGTGAAGTATTTTCTGACTTCGTATACATTATTTATTATAGTTATGGACCGAGATACAGCAGCTTTCCTGGGTTGTTTGTGCAGGAGAAACCTCAGGTAACGAGTGCGCTGAGAGAGCTGGTGAAGTATTTTCTGACTTCGTATACACTATTTATTATAGTTATGGACCGAGATACAGCAGCTTTCCTGTGTTGTTTGTGCCGGAGAAACCTCAGGTAACGAGTGCGCTGAGAGAGCTGGTGAAGTATTTTCTGACTTCGTATACACTATTTATTATAGTTATGGACCGAGATACAGCAGCTTTCCTGGGTTGTTTGTGCCGGAGAAACCTCAGGTAACGAGTGCATTGAGAGAGCTGATGTATTTTCTGACTTCGTATACACTATTTATTATAGTTATGGACCGAGATACAGCAGCTTTCCTGGGTTGTTTGTGCCGGAGAAACCTCAGGTAACGAGTGCGCTGAGAGAGCTGGTGAAGTATTTTCTGACTTCGTATACACTATTTTTTATAGTTATGGACCGAGATACAGCATCTTTCCTGGGTTGATTGTGCCGGATAGCATCAGGTGACGAGTGCACTGAGAGAGCTGGTGAAGTATTTTCTGACTTCGAAGACACTACTTTTGATAGTTATAGACTGGACTGGTCCCCAGCATTCCCGCAATGTCCACTTGTCCCATATGCAAAATAAGTCTCTTCTGCAACATTTACATATGTATAATAAATGTGCAAATAGTACAACTTACAGTTTCTCATGAAGTTGCTATTATGTGAAAAATTCTGGCGATTATATTTTTCTCGCTATTCTATTAGGTGTTATACTTGCTCTCTATTGACACTGGCTACCTTTAAACCATCAATTGAAGACAGTGTGTTATTAAAGGTCAATTTAAGGGAAGTCATTGTGGTTGATCTTTTCTAAGTTATCGAGGCAACAGTAAAACAATATTGGAGCTACAAGTATGTATGCTCGTTATGTTTGTAGTCACCTGAATAATACATAGAAGCTGAATATCCTTTACATCCTGGTTTTAAGCTAAGCTACCCATTATTTGTTAACTTCAAAATCGTTGCTTGTCCAGGACATAATACAGTGAGTGAGCTTCTGGTGCGGTGTAGAGTCACTGATTATTTTGGTATAGTGGTACCAGAACGTCTTGGTAAATTTTACTGGGCGAATTTCATATACCTGAGGTGCCTTAGTTGTAGATGGGTGCAGCATCCAGTTAGCTGTCTATTCGTCATCTTCTTAATGTTGTTTAACTGTATCACAACATACATATTATTTGAAAACTTCCATAACTGTATGGCGTTGCGAGATTTGATAGAACAGAGCCATTTCTAATGTATATACCAAGTACTGTCTGTAGGCATATGTGCTAGGAATCTAATCCTATGTAGTTCTGTGAAAGAAAGATTAGGATACTCCAGTCCATCGGGCAGTGCTGTTTACTTAATAAGTACCTAATTCTAACGGATGTTATAGGTTGTAAGGCCCTTTTCTGCGAGTACAGGTATCGATTAGTACCTCAAGAATGCAGGCATTTATCCATTCCTCTCTGACTAAACTTACTGTTTATTTAAGAAATTTAAATGTGTCATTTCTTCCTATATTGTATTAAACTAAATTAAAGTGTAACTGATTCATTTCCCCAACTCTTCCTGCAGTGTTCGCTCATTTGTTTTACCCTCTGAAGTGTTAAATTTACAGAAATGACTATTGTTCAATTACAGTATAAATGACTGTACTGGTAAGTGTAAAAAATATTTTTGTTGTTTTTCTAACTCACTACTTTGTTTATTATAAGCGTGAGCATTCGATTGCGTTAATTTGCCAAATAATATCTTTAAGATATCCCCACGAAATTTAGTATCCCTTGTTTTGTCCTTCAGATATTTGAACTAATTGGTTCTATCTTTAAATATAATCTTTTAGATTATCTATGTATATAGTTTTTGATCTCGTATATTGATCAAAGGCTGAACAGTCAGTGTAATGATATGATTTTTTCACTTGAAATTGCTGTCACATTTCTGCGACACTATTTGTCTGAACTTTGGTTTGTCTCCACAAATCACGAGTCAGTTCTTAGTTTATATCTGTGGCCACCTCTTACAGTTTGAAATTTACATCCAAGAAATACGATGTATAATGGCGGCAAAACCAAGTTATGTCCAAGAGTTCTTTTTTCAGTCTATAATTGATATCTGCATTATGTAGGCTAGGATAACTTATTGGTTTATCTTTTCTCAGTTTAACTTGACTCAGTAACCCTGATATAGCGTGATCAATGGCCAGTAGTAAGAATGAAGAATTGTGCAAAGCCTGGGTATTACAACAATGGAGTTGTTGTTAATTTAGTTTTTAAAAGTTCAAAACTTGCCTGCTCTCTTTCGGTCCCTCGCCATTCGGAATCTTTTTAACAAATCTGTTAAGAGTCTTGAGATTACGACTGCAGGCTGTGCCGTGGTTGAGTGGTTAGACCACTCGCTTCTCACCAAGCTACCGCGTGTGGAATTTATGGTGGAAATAGCGGCTCAGAGGAGGGTTTTCTCATGGTGCTCCGGCTTCCTCCGTCATTCCACCGGTGCTGCATTTTCATTCCATGTAGCATCAGTGTTATCGCATGCGGTACCATATGTAGTAAAAGTGAGCGTTAAACACTATCAATCCACAAGTAGTAATAACGGCTATTCTATAATAGCCTGCTAGGCCTACACAAATATTTAATACTCTTAGGTGGTTTTGGTACAGGAAAGTTTGTAACGGCTTCTATTTTATTTCTTTAGGTTTCTGAGTGATAAAATGTACTAAGATACTTAATTCCTTCTTTAGGGGTTTGCACTCCTCAGGTTCAATTTTGAGATTAAATTATTTTAATTTATGAAGCTCTTCCTTGAGCTTTAAGTTATACTCTTTTAGACTTTTCTCCATTATTAAAATGTCATTAATGTAAAATAATGTAAAACATCTGACAGAATGGTATTTATCATTTTTTGAAATGTGATTGGGGAAAATTTAAGACCAAATGGCATGCATTGGTATTCAAAGTGGGTATTACATGTACCAAAAGGAGGTTTAAACTTAACTTCCTTTACAATAGGAATTTCTAGGTACCTACCAGTGTAATCTAGTGCTGTGAAATATCTTGCTTTTCCTAGTCTATATAATGTTTTGAATACTAGGGATTGAATAATTATCTCTAACAGTAATTTCATTTAATTTCAGGAAATCTAAGTATCCTCCATCTTATCCTCCCTGATGCATAACTTTTTTGGGAACTACCAACAAAGGACATTTTAATCCAATTTTACCTGTATTATATTACCGTCGTGTGGCAATTGAGATATTTATCTCTTGTTGATGAGCTTCTAGTGACTTATAGTTTTTCAAAGCAATAGATCTGCAATTATGTGTAGTAGGAGTTGGTATGGAATGCTCTGCTGCAGTGGTAGTAGTCAGGACATCTTCTGGTAATTTAAAAATGTCTACATATTCTTCACATATAGCTATAATAATATCTCAAACACGTTCCTCTATGTGGCATAATATGTTAATTTAATAATCTTTTCTCTTATTTTTTACTAAAAGTGTAGTGTGTGCCCTCCCCTTTTCAACAAGGTAGGGGAGTTTCTCTAGCTTTGGATTTACTGTAATCACCACAGGTTTTGTAGTTAAATTAGCTACTAAACTTGGGAACTGAAAATCCTTACAATTTGCAATGCTCGTAGCACATATTAAACTGGTTGAAGTAAGTATTTGATGTTCTATCAGCCTGATTCCCTCTTCCAGAGTCAAACATTTTACTACTTGAACTCTCTCGCTTATTTTAAGCTGGGTACCTGTAACGCCCTGCACCGTGATTTCTTGTCTCTCATAATTCTTCAATAATGACGTTTCGTTTATAAAACAAATGTGTAATCTCCATCTTTAACAGCTGTACCTAACTCTTCCTTAATTTGTGAACTCACTGCATATACTTCATAAGGTCCTAAGCCCTAAAAGGTTCTATCTGGCTTTGCTATACTTATTGAATTAGTTTTATGGGTTTTCCCAAACCTTATCTCATATTTATAATCACGACATTTTATAAGCGTTACTTGATTTCCTATTTTGCAACTTGTCGGAAGATCTACCCTCGGTAGCTCCCCTGCCAATTTCTCTGAGTTCCATTTGTCTTACAGTTCCTTGTTTCATGTCCTTCCTTGTGACATTTAATGCACCTAGGTTTCTTGCTAAATTTCCTTGCTATATGTCTCTCTCCTTGAAATCTGAAACATTTTGATGAACTAACTGCATTTATTTCCCTTTTGCTGTAGGATTTATCCCTTTTTTCATGTTTACCGAGTCAGGCTAATTTGCAGCCCCATAATTACCCTTGATTGCCAGTTATTTTATTTCACTGTGCTAATGAAACCTCTTCCCTTCTTGCTTTTCATATATATTTTGTTGTGTCATCTCGTAACCAATCCTTTCATAAATTCTGACACGAGAATATAAGGGATATTCTTCATTTGCCTTAGGGTTTGCTTTTTCATTAGTTCCAGACCTTTGCTATCTATCCTAGATCCACATTGGGCTATCGTTTCATTAGCGCCTTGCTTTGACGTAAAGAGTTGTCCTGCTAATGCTCAAAACTGTGTTTAACCGCGTAATTTTCCTCCAATAAACCCTTAACCTGTTCCCATGTATGACGTTCTTCGCTAGCCAAAAGCCTGTCCTTCGTGTCACCTGGGATTTTGGCTTCAATAAATTTTAATAGCAAAGTATATTTTTCTGCCTGAGTCTACAGATTTAAAAACTCTCTTAATTGTATAGGATATCCCTCAAAGATATTTAGCTCGTATGAATTTGATTGCTTGATTCACAGAACTATATTCTGACACGTCCTCTGCCACAATGGTCTGGATTAAGTTTTACTAAAAGAGTAAAGTTAAAGAAGCTCTGTAGTTCGGCCTCTCAGTGATGGGCTTCTGCCTCCTGATGTCCCTATCGCGACAGATACTGTGGTATACCTTAGTCGTACGTCGAGATGTGACGTAGCCTACAGTCAACGGTTCCAGTCAGCTCAGGTATTTTAGAAAAATCCCTCGTTCAAGCTAGGGTCCCTCCGGCCTGGAAACTGCCGAGATATTTGGATGTCGGATAAGTTGCTACCATGCCACCAATGCTACCATGTAATGAAGTTTAAGGAGAAGAAGGTCTTGGTGTAGTTCAGGAATTACTTTAAGGTCTTAGTGTTGAACGGTTATAGATGGTTCGACAAGAGCTTAGTATTTTTATTATTTATTAAACGCAATGTGTATACTTTTTAATTTTCACAGTGTTTCACTAACATGGTTAGAAATTGAAATCTGATTTCACCTTCGTTAGGTGATATTTTGGGCATGATTTCTTGCAATTCTTGTAGACGCAGGGTTCATGGTATGATTCATTCTGACAGATCCTAACGTGAAATCCATGGTCGGCGAATCAGGTATATAGATGGCAAAGTTCGAAGTTCGGTCCCTTCCAGATTTCTGTCTTCATAGCTTCGGTCTCCGTCATTCTTTCGGTATCTCGTCAGGGTTTTCTTCTTTTTTTTTTTTTTTTTTTTGTATCTCTTCGAGGACGATTTTATATGCTTGTGTTTCCGGTATTCCGAAGATCTGTCTTACGTCTTTGATGAAGAAGGATTCCTGCACTGTTTTATAGGTATAGCTGTTTTTTGTGATTTTTGAGATTGAGAGAGCTCTTTTTAAGAACCTCGCTCCTAGGTTCTCTAGCTTCTTGAGGTTGTTCATAGTTAGGCAGGACCATATTTTAATTGAGGCCATATGGGCGGCCGGCATAACTAAGCTTGAAGAACTTGATCGCAGTTGACAGGGTTAGGCTTTAAGTTTAGGAATGTCCTATGTGCCTTTCGTTGCAACCGTTTGCGCGCCCCTGTATATGTAGGAAGAAAGTGGTTCCAGTTGTTTGAAGCACAACGCCCAAGCGAATTCGTTTTCCTTTTCTACGAAGCTAGAGGTATTTTAACCTGACATCCGAAGAAATGAAGCTAAGAAATTAAAGTTTAATTTAGAAAGCCAGAGTGACAGAATAACAATAAATCTGATGTGTTACATTCACATGACTTTCTCTATATCTCTGCAATAAATTATTTTTAAAAAGCTTATGCTTCTATTTACTTCCTGCTCATCAAGAAAAAATAGCAGAAATAGTCTTATTACTTGCTTCCTTGTAAGTAGAAGCGATATAAGGAAGTACCATAAGTTAAAGTGATAGTCAAAGGCTGGTTGCTATGTGACTGAAGTTCCTTTGTTTGCATGGACACGAGTTCACAAAGTCCTGTATGAGATAAGTATGTTTTTATAGCTTAAACCAAAAACAAGGAATATCTAAAAAATAACCACCTCCACGAAAAAATGTATATAATATAAATTGTGTGTTTTAAAGTGCTCTACATTTGTGTGGTAAGTTTTTGTGCATCTCTTACTGTTTAGCAGTTATGCAAAATTCCGTAAAATTGACCCAGAATAAAGTAGTCTTCATAGGCTATTCCCAGAAAATTCAAGATATATATTTTATTTGTCAGGTAAATATCTTTAATATACGATAGTTTAATCAAAATCGTTAGCCATTTTTTATAAAATCAAAATTTTCGAAAAAAGTTCTATGTAAAGGGTAGTTTGGGATGGGGGGAATTTTTCTCGCAATCTTCGTGTCGCATCCCTGGGAGATACTAAACTTAAATACCAAGTTTGGTATTTTACCGACTTTTCGTTTTTGAGTTATCGTGTTCTCAGACACACGGACACACACACATACACAGACATTTTTCTGAAAATACTTTTTTTTGGATACAGGAGACCCTAACACATATATTTCCGATGAAATCTCGGTATCGAATTTTTTGGTGGAGTGCAATATCTTCTCTATACACTATGTACATAGTACGCATAGAGAAAGTAAAAATAATATGCCCTGGCCAGAAACTAATTACACAGGATTTTATGCACATTATTTTATCTTTGTACTTTTACTTGAAAGTTGTGTGCATATAGTATGTGGATAACTTTTCGGAACCAACTTCAATGTCATTTCTCTTAATTTTATGTTACATGATCACTGATTGCGTGCCCTTTGACTCGTATCAGATAACTACTCATAACTTTAATTTTTAACATGGTTTTACTCTCATGCAATCTAGTCTGTTTCCCACATACTTTGTTACATTAATTAGTCATTTCCTACCTCATTACATCGGTTCTCATTTTCTCTTTACACTTGCGTGGCTAATAATCGTATAAAACCGCGTGCCCGAAAACAAGCCTCTCCCTTCAGCCCTCGTACTCCGAACCCACAAACTACTACATCTATATGTACTGACTTCTTTTGCGCACGGGATGACCATAAACTCATTTGGTTAATATTACCGACAGCCACCTTCACTACAAGTGTGCAGTAATCACAATAGTTTTAAATTTGAACAAAAAGCGTAATAGCATTTTACCTGATAACATTATGGAGAAATTATTTTCTGAAATTTTAGCAAGGCCACGTGCCCTTGTGCCCCTTAAGGTCATCCGCCACTGCTGTCACGTGACTAATCACCTCTCATAGTGACTGTGTGATGGAAGAACTGTTGTCCAGTACAAAGTATTGCCTCGCTTATCCTGAATATTTCCATTAATATATCCGAAAATGTTGTCAAATTTATTTTTTCACCACAGTAGAATGAAATATATTATTAATAACAGTTAATGCATCTAAATAATATGAAATATTTATCAACAAAAACATATAGGGCAGTTTTAAACCTACCTCTTGGATGACGACAGCACATACAACAACTATAATGACAGTGTTTAAATCGCTTTTATCGCCTGACCTTGCATTGCATAGGGTTTGTATATCGTCATTCAAAGATATACGTTAGCCAAGAAGTGGAAAGGGTAAGAGAATTGTAGGTGGAAGGACACATATCAGCGGGGCAAACCTATAAGAAATAAGGTTTAATTTAAGGTTTAGACATGGATTGGGGAGATTACTGCTGTAGGATAGCTCTGAATAGGATCGGGAAATCGCCAAAAGATTTTTCAGACACTTAAGGCGGAAAATGTTTGGGTACCGCACTACTGAGCATTTTAGTGAAAGCAGTGCAATTGCTGGATCAGGATCTCCACTCTGTGAGGACCAGGACAATGATGAAAGCAGCGGCGGCACGTATTGGAAGGAATCTAGTGCAAAGCAAGAACTGATGGCTGTTGAGATGAACATCTCCAGGAGATCAATGTCAGATTCCTCAGAAAAGATCTTGGGCTGAGGGCTTATCTTGACTCTAAAGCAGCAGCAAGTGCCTATTTGAGCGTTACACCAACAACAGGTATAGGGAATCCCTCTTCCCGTATGAAAAAAAAAAGTTCAACAGAGCTGCCACCGCCAGAATTACAGAGTGAATACCAGGAAGCTGAAGAAGCTCGTGCACCGGTCCCAAAGACCCAGAAGGGCTACTATCTCGCCTCAAAGAATGGCTTGGCCTCATTTTTGCCAAAAAGGGTTCAAGACCAGACCAGGGTGTATGAAACAACTGTGCTTGAAGTTGTGGTGCAATACTTGAATGCCACTTTGTTTAAGAGTGGACACTGGACCTTCCAGAAAGATTCTGCACCAATAAAACCGGTGCAATTGCTGACAGACCAAGATAAGGATCTCCACTCGGTGAGGACCAGGGGAGTGAAAGCAGCGGCTGCACGCACTTGTAGAAATTCAATGTGGAAGCAAGAACTGATGGCGTTGAAATGAATCTCCAGGAGATCAATGTCCATATTGCTCAGAAAAGACCTTGGGCTGAAGGTTATACTGACTCCAAAGCAGCAGCGAGAGTGACAATTGGATGCCTATTTGAGCGTTACACCAACCACAGACACAGAAAAGTCTTCTTCGCGAATGAAAAAAGTTTTCAAAGTTGAACACAGCTACCACAGCCAGACGTATGGAGTGTATGCCAGGACTTCTGAAGCAGCTCGTCCAGAAAGGCCACCATCCCGTCTCAATGATGGTTAGTTGTGGCATAAGCTATGATAGGCCACTAAGCTTCATTTCTGCCAAAAGGGATTATTACAAGACCAGAACGTATGAAACAACTCTGCTTGAGGTTGTGGTGAAATATTTAAACATCCATTAGTTCAACGACGAGATTACAACGTGCGGTCAGTGCTTGTAAGAAAAGACACCGCAATGAGTATCTGTAGCGACCCCTAGAGTCAACAGTGGGGAATTTCCCCATGAAGACAGAATGTGGAGCTATTGATGATTGGAAAAATTAAATCCTGTATCAGGTCAAATGGGGATCATTTTGATTAATAATATGTGCATTTAGCACATAATACATATTAATGACGTGTGCCATAGCCCTACTACAAAAAAAATGTAATAGAATTGTTGATAGTATAAAAAACAACTTTGTAGGAACTTAAGAAAAAAACATATTATTCCAATTTCTATTCAATAAGTTTTTTTTCTATATATCATTTATGTTTTGTGTATATGTTAATACTTTTCGTACATGCATTCTGTTATATCTGTAATTACATTTATAAAACTCATTTGGCGCTGCTTTTTTAATCTTATCCCATTTAGTACACATTCTTTTTCATTTATTTCTCTCCCTTACACGTACTTTAGTTGATAGCATATTCAACTTCCGTCTCCTCTTCTTCAGCTCCTTCACTCATCTCTTCTAGGATGTCGTCATAGGAAACTTGTGTTCATCCTTCCTTCCACGTCATGCTTTGTTAGTTTAGCTATAAGTTCTTTTAGCCCCTGAAATACCTCCCTGAAATATCCTGAAATACTTTTACTTTGGTTTTATGCACTAAGTAAATAATGTGCTCAGTTTTTTCCCTCAAACTCTCCTCGGTGTTTAAGGCGTTCATCTCTTCTTCTATCCCTTCCTGGCATACTTCAAATTCCCTCTCTTCATCTTCACTTTACAATGTATTCCTTCCCCAGTTTTACTTTCTCTAGCGAGTAGGTACTATGCGTGTATATACATGGTAAGCAGAGAAGGTATTGTATTCCATACAAAAACTATATACCAAGATTTCATCGGAAATATATGTTTTTAGGTCCTCCAAAAGTCATTTTGATAGATAAGCTGTACCTGTGAGTATGTGTGTGTGTGTGTGTGGACAACATAATCCAAAAACAGTATCTTCCAAGGATGGGACATGAAGATCTCCAAGAAAATCTCCCCATCCCAAACTACCCAATACTTGGAAACATTTTCGAAATGTTTTATTTTCCCCCAAAATGGCTCTAACGATTTTGATTAAAATAACGTATATTAAAAATTTTTACATGACAAAGAAAATGTAAGTATAAATTGAATTTCCTGGGAATAGCCTCTAAAGTCCTCTTCATTCTGTATTACTTTTTCATAACTGGTAAACCGTAAGAGATAGATAAAATTTTACTACACAAAAATGTAAATTTCGTTAAAACACATAATTTATGCTACGTATTTATTTATTTGTAGAGCCTATCATTTCAGAGATATTCACTGTAATTAATTTTAATTTTAAAATACTTATACCTTTTCTAACAGGAAGTTGTCCTTGTTTCTTTCGTTTCACTCCTAGTCATATCAGGAAGCGATTTCCAACAACATTCGCATAGCGACAGATTTGAAAGCATTTGCGTATCGCTTTAGTATTCCCTTATAAGGAACTAAGTAATAAGACCATTCTGTATTTTTTTTTTTTTTTTTTTTTTTAGCGTGAAGCAAAAACATTTTCTTTGGAGAGCAGGTCATATGAGTGCTACATATACTTTTTTTTTCCGTGCTTCCTTTGTTCATTTTCCATGAGTATTCTAATGCATTCGTTATTTTGCGTTTCTTCTTGGTTACCGTCATCATTCTCATCTCCCAAGCTTCTCCTTCCATAACTATGAATATTTATATAAACTACAAAATAAATAGCCTACATTAGCACTTTACCACTGCAATCCACCTGCCTTCTGCCTTGCGTCTTTGGGTCAAATAGATAAATTGTTTGTATAGATAATTAATGCAAAAAGTTACAAAATTCCGGATTTCTTTAAAAGACATTCAAAAACTCCCCGTTGTAACCCCAATAATAAAAAATCTAATGTGTTCCATTCACATGACTTTCTCTATATCTCTGCAACAAATTACTGTTGAAAAGCTTATGCTTCCATTTACTTCATACTAATCGAGAAAAAAATAGCAGAAATAGTTTTATTATTGCTTCTTTTGCTTTGCCAAATAAGGGAGAACCATAGGTTAAAGTGATAGTCAAATGCTGGTTGCTATGTGACTGAAGTTCTTTTGTTTATATGGACAGGAGTTGACAAATTCCTGAATGAGAAAAGCATAAGTTCTTTTTAAACCTGAAACCAATAACAAGTAATATCTAAAAAACGATCAACTCCACGAAAAAAAAATATATATATAACATAAATTGTGTGTTTTAACATGCTCTACGTTTTTTGTATTGTAACTTTTTGTCCATTTCTTACGGTTTAGCAGTTATGCAAAATTCCGTAAAATTAATCCAGGATAAAGTAGTCTTCAGAGGCTATTTCCAGAAAATTCAAGATATACATTTTAATTGTGTAAATATCTTTAATATACGAAATTTTAATCAAAATCGTTAGAGCCATTTTTGAGAAAATCAAAATTCTCGAAAAAAGTTCCATGTAAAGGGTAGTTTGGTGTGGGGGGATTTTCTCAAAATCTTCGTGTCGCATTCCTGGAAGATACCAAACTTAAATACCAACTTTGGTATTTTATCGACTTTTCGTTTTTGAGCTATCGTGTTCACAGACACACAGACCTTTTTCTGAAAATGCTTTTTTGGATACAGGGGACCCTAAAACATATATTTCCGATGAAATCTCGGTATCGAATTTTTGGGTGGAGTACATAGTACGTATAGAGAAAGTAAAAATCTGACGTGTTTTATTCACATGACTTTCTCTACATCTCTACACCAAATTATTCTTAAAAATCTTATTCTTCTGTTTACTTCATGCTAATCGAGAAAAAATTAGCAGAACTCGTCTTATTACTTGCTTCCATGTAAGTAGAAGGGAACTAAGGGTGTGCCATAGGCTAAAGTGATAGTCAAATGGTGTCTATTAATGTGTCCTTATAGATCTTCATTCGTTTAATTTTTATTCCATATACTACTATTTCTAAACATCTGGTAGCTGTATCTGTTTCATTATTCCCTAATCATTATACTTGAATAATCTAACACCTACATTATTATTTTTCATTTCTTCTTATTTTATCAACATTTCATCTCCTCCAACTTTCTAAAACGTTAAATTAAAAAAAAAAAAAATGTACAGTGCTCTACATGCTATTAATACTTCCTTACAAACTTATGTTAATCTATACCAAAACATACTATCTGCCCTTCGCCTTATGCCTCGAGTTGATTAGATGGATGAATATTGCTTGTCATAGCGAATGCAAGAAGTTTCAAGATTCCGGCTGTTTTAAAAACATTCCCAAACCCTTGTCAACATTTTCTCTCGCTTGGTCCTCTTTGTAAACACAATCTAAAAAGTCTGATGTATTCCATTCACATGACTTTTATCTATATGTTCTCCAAACAAACTGTTGTTTACAGAAGATTATTCTTTTATCTATATAATTTTAATCGAGATAAACATTACTATAATTGTCCTATTTCTTAATTTCTAATAAATAGAAGGGAAATAAAGAAATACACTAGGCTAAATCGGCGGTAAAATCTTTTAAAAGTGTCGGTATACGATTGTCATTGAAATGCGATTCTCTTCCTTGGTCAGGAGTAAAACAAAAGAAATGAAGCGGATGAGGGCTTCCCGCTCGAGAAAAGTTTAAGTATTTTAAAACTGTAACCAATAACACGGAATATTTCTGAAATGGTTAGCTCTAAATAAAGAAAAAACGCTGCTAAGAGGCTAATCTCAAGAAATTCACGATATGTATTTTGTTTGTTATGTAAACATCTTTAATTTACGGCATTTTAATCAAAATAGTTACAGCCATTTTTTAGAAAATCGAAACTTTCGGTAAATTTTCTATGTAAAGGGTATTTTGAAGTGGGAGGATTTTTCTGAAAATCTTCGTGGCCATACTTGGAAGATTCTAAAGTCAAATATCAAGTTTCGTATACCGACTTTTCGTCTTTACTTTCTGTACATAGTATATGGTACATAGGTAGAGAATGTATTTCATTCCACCCAAATTTCGATACCGAGATTTCACCGTAAATACACGTTTTGGCATCCCCAGTATTAAAAAAATAGAAAAAGGTCCGAGTGTGTGTATGTGAGTATGTGTGTCTGTGAATACGATAACTCAAAAACGAAAAGTCGATAAAATACTACACTTGGTATTTAAGTTTAGTATTTTGCAAGAATGCGACACAAAGATTTTGAGGAAAATCCCCGTCCCCAAACTACCCTTTACATGGTAAAACTTTCGAAAATTTTAATTTTATCAGAAGTGGCTCTAACTACTTTCATTAAAATAGTACATCACAGATATTTAATGACAAATAAAATGTATATCTTGAATCTTCTGGCAAGGCTCTAAAGACCCCTTTATTCTTGGTGAACTTTGCTGAATTTTACATAACTGGTAAACCGTTGGAGATAGACAGAAACTTAGTGGAAAAAATGCAGATCTCGTTAAAACACACAATTTATATCATATATATTTGTTTCGTGGAGTTGAACATATTTGTGAAATATTCCTTACTATTGGTTTCAGTTTCAAAATACTTAAACTTTTCTCTCACAGTATCTGTCAACTCTTTGCAAAGCAAAAAACCGGATTTCAAAACTGGCAATCAGCTTTTAAAAGATTTGACTATCGCTTTAGACTAGTATATTCCCTACTTTTCTTCTACTTACAAGAAAGCAAGTAATAAGACAATTTTTGCTAAGTTTATCACGATTAACATGAAGTAGATAGAAGAATAAGCGTTTTAACAATAATTTGTTACAGAGATGTCAAGAATGGCATGTGTCCACAAATACAACATACACACACATGTTTCTTCTAGAAATCCTTTTTGGGGTTCAGAAGCCCTCAAAACATGTATTTTACTGTAAACTCTCGGTATCGCATTTTCGGGTGGAATACAATTCAATACAATTACCTTCTTGTACATCCGTGCTAGAGAGAGTAAAAATATTCTGAATAGTGTTCAAAGATGAAAATTATAACAAATAAATATTTACACCATGTTGGCAACTTGATGACAGCGCGAGTGTAGAAAAGGACGAAGATAATGGTAATATGTATGTGTTAGATAAAGACAGAGATATTACATTTCACTCCATACTCCCTTTAAGGGTGAGACAAACAATAACTTTTCTGCCACACCATGAAACTAAGTAGTGTATGCTTTAGCTGCCGCTTCTGGTCACATAGCACTCAGAAGCTTGAAGCCAGTCTTATCAGGCAGTGCTTCCTGTGTGCTGCGATAACCTGGATCATTTGTTACAAGTTGTGAATCTCACTACTGAATGTGTGAGGTGTATTATTCACTTCCACAAACAAACATCTGTCTTTGCTACTTGTGGTCCGCAGTTCGCTACCAAATGATGAACAATAATTTCACAATTACTTCAGCACTCATTCTATTTTTATTTTCTTCAACACACATTTAGAACTATAGCTACAATATACATAATAGGTAGAGAAAGTATTAGTTTCCACACAAAAATTCCAAACCGAAATTTTACTAGGAATACCTGTTTTGAGTACCCCTGAAAATCTTGTGTTCCATTCATAGGATTTTCTCTAGCTGTTCCACAAAAAAAACTTTTCTTACAAAGGATTATTATTTTATCATGTTATATTGATCGAGATAAACATTACCAGAATTGGTCTTATTACTTGCTTCTTTTGTAAGTAGGAGGAAAATAAGGGAAAGCGATAGTCAAATCCTTTAAATGCCAGTAGCTAAGCGAAACAATTCAAATTCGGTTTTCATTGTTTTCTAGGAGTAAATAAAAGGGAAACGATAAAAAAGATATCTTTCCGTTTGAGAAAAGTTTAAATAGGCAGCTTAAAAACTTAAAACGAAACAAATATTTCGGAATATCTCGAAAACTGTTAACTCTACCCCACTCCCCCCAAAAAGATTATATGACTCTTGGAATTTAAATTCGGCATCTTCCAAGAATGCAACACGAAGATTTACAAGAAAATCTCTTTTTTCCAAACTACCCGTTACATCGAACACTTTTCGAAAAATTTTATTTTCCCAAAAATGGCTCCAACAACTTAGATTAAAATACTATATTTAAGATATTTTTATTACAAATTTAAAGGTATTTCTGGAATTTTCTGATGGGAATAGCCTCTGAAGCCTTCTTCATTCTGGAGGACTTTCGTATAACTGGTAAACCACAAGATAGACAAATTTTTACTACACAAAAGAGCATCTTGTTAAAACACACAATTTATGTCCTATATTTTTGGTGGAGTTAATTTCCAAGATATTCCTTGTTATTGGTCCCAATTTTAAAATACTTATACTTTTAATAATCTGGAAGTCATATTCGTTTCATGTTTCTTTTGTTTTACTCCTGACCATACCAAGACAACTACATAAATGACCTTTATAAGATTTAACTATCACTTTAGCCCAGTGTATTTCCTAAATCCCTTCTGTAATAAGAAACTAAGCAATTTCTGCTAATATTATGTCGGTCAGCATGAAATAAGATAGAAGAATAAGCTTTTGTAAGAATAGTTTGCACGACAGGTAGAGAAAGTCATATGAATGGAAGCATCAGAGTTTTTACTTTCTCTAGCCCCGTATGTACAATGTACATAGGGATAGAGAAGTATTGTATTCCACCCAAAAATTCAATACCCAGATTTCACCGGAAATACATGTTTTAGGACCCCTGTATCAAAAAAAAAAAGCATTTTCAGAAAAAGGTCCGTGTGTGTGTCTGTGAACACGATAATTCAAAAATGAAAAGTAGCTAAAATACCAAACTTGGTGCGACACGAAGATTTTGAGAAAAATCCCCCCACCCAAACTACCCTTTACATGGAACATTTTTCGAAAATTTTGATTTTCTTAAAAGTGGCTCTAACGATTTTTATCAAAATATCATATATTATAGATATTGAAAATTCTGGTTGTCCGGTGGTAAAAGTGACTGATACACGTGTTGTTACCAAAACTCCAGAGAGAGAGAAAAAAAAGTCACAGAGTGTAAGTTAAGGGGAATGTAAAACCTAACGCAAACGTTTACTATTGTCGCGGTCAATACTCCCAACCCATGATCGGTAGCAGTAAAGCAAGTTCTGACTTGTTTGAGTGCCAACTTTAATTTTAAGTTTCTGAAAAATTATTTAACATAATAATATTTTACACTGAATATAGGAGTAAATTCCAAATATGATCTATATAAAATTACAAATGTAGGTATTAATGTTACAACGTGATACAAATAATATAATTGTGTTGTATTTTTAAGTTATTACTAGCAGGAGTATACTCACGAGCACTTTTCTCTAAAACATAGATATATATATATATTTTTTTTGGTGAATTTAATATATGTTTTAATATATTCCTTTACTTGACAATTTCCAACCAAATTTAATTCTTACATCTTAGGCAACCTCTCTCCTAAGTTTTTATATTATGAACTCGTAACTCATAAAAAATGTACATACATATTTATTTTTTAATAAATTATATTAGTAATATTTGTTACATTAGTTTTAACATACATCGATAACTTTTAATAGACAATGTCTGTAAAATATTGCTGTATTCAATGTCAAAGTTTCATTTTGTTATGTTAAATAGTTTTTGAGAAACTTGAAGCAATATGTAGTTGCCATTCAAACATGAGTCAAAAATTGACTTAAAACTACCTAGGTCCTTAGGTGACAAAACATTACTTTTAAGTCATAAAAAATGTACGTCTGAACTATTTTCATTGGTTTTTTTTTCAAGGCACTATGTCAAAATCATGTTTTCTTACCGGAATATTTACTATATTAAGTGTGTGTAGGTAACGTGGAGCTAAAGAGCATATAAATTAATATTTAAATTTGGAATAAGAAAAAGTGGTACACTCAGATTTGCATTTCTCCTGAAAAGTGTCATTTCACAGAACTTTAAAAAATCTATTTTTAAACAATTACCTATTATAACTAAAATGTCCTAATTAATTGTATGTAGTTGGGCGCTGAAATTAGAATCGCCAACATTAACAATGTGAATTTCCATCATATCAATGATAATATTAATGTGGCACTTAACACTTTTCAAGAGGGCATGACCGGTGCAGCTAACACCAGTGCTATCTGTCGCCATAAATTTCAACTCGACGATGAACAGGAACACTGCGCTTTTGAGACGAAAATGGCTTTCACTTGAAACACTTTTCTGAAGAAATATCTACATTTAGGAAATGTTAGCACTTTAAGGGGACATAGCGACGTTGAAAAAAATGTACTTTTTAGATTTTAGTGTAAAAATGCACCACATTTAAAGTACATGTGTGCAATATTTGATTCTCCTAGGGCGGATGTAATAAGTTTTGGATGCAATTTTAAAGCATTGCTTTGGTTGAAAGATATGCCAAGCTTTAAACCCATTTTTCTCAGGCTCAATTTTTGTGTTATTTTCCTATATTGAAAATCTATTTTCTTCTTTAAAAATACAGCTAGAGGTCTGAAAATTAGTTTCAAAGCAGTGAAGAAGGTGTGTAATACAATGTGTGGTTAATTTGTTAAATTGGTCATAAATTACTTTAAATATAATTATTGTAATCGTACGCTAATTTTTTATATTTGTTCCACTATGTAATATAAAATAATTTAAAAAAGAAAAACTCCTCATTTTAGGAAAATTTCAACCAAATAATTTGTTACAAAGTTGTTATGAAATGTAATTTTTAACATTGTGCACCTAGTTCAATATCTGAAGGGAAAAAATATGATTTTAGCTAGTTAATATAAATAAATTAATATATCCAGAATGGAGAAGCATATTTGAACGAGATTTGGTATGAATACTTCGTTTATTGCTAGTAATGCCTGTGCAAAAAATCAAAACTCTATCTTTAATACTTTAGAAAAAACCCTTAACACTCGGATTCCCTTAAAACTTTGAAAATTCCAGTCTACAATATATGGACATTTATACCCCTTCAACTTTGTGTGAGGAAGGACAATATTCTGAAACATATTAATACATAATTCAATTTTATAGTTTTGACTACACTAAAATAAAAACAAAACTAAAACTTAGAAACACGAAGAAGAAAAAGAAGATAGGATTACCTGTATGAAACTGTACTTTCTCCATACTGGGAGTCGACCTGGGTGTGGAATGCTCAGTTTGGGGCGTTGTAGACAATGGAGGAGCGAAGCTTACAGAAAGCCGGTCCGGGGAAATCGGTTCCACCTGTAAATAAGCATTTTGTGAGTTTGAGGGACACTAGGAGTGAAATTTCAAATTTCTACAGCTATAAGGTCGTTAAATTATAAACAGAGCTAGGAAATTTGTACCGTTCGACGTTCCTTATATAGGTTGCGACCGACCATCTTGCCGCATCAAAACAAATTATTGATAAAAACGCAGGGGAGAGGTAAATAAACCTGTTATCAGGTAAACAGTACTGTTTCCAGAGAACAAAAATGACTCATGACACATTCGTAAAAGTAGACCATTATGTTCAACATACAAATTGTTACATATATAAGGCTTACTCTGACTGATTTTCCTCTTTATAAATGTACATTATGAAAATACCCAAGCAATTATAACACAAATTGTAATGTTTACTGATTGAATGTAAAATAATATCCAAATAATAAAATTAATGTCTTAAATAGCACCAGACTCTTACCAGGTAAAAACGAAAGCAGGAATTAAACTAATCATCTGAAGTCGCATTTCTAAAAACTATATGTACTTCTGAAGCCTTTCAAATGAAAACCTCATTCTACGTTCCGACAAACAAGATTTATAATGCGAAAAAGTTCGTTCCAATTCGGATGATGTATCAGTATCCCAAGCAAATAGCATTTCTTGGGATCTAAAAGTGCACCTTGTATGCGATACATCGCACTGAACCCTGCATTCTTTTCATTTTGATCTTTATTTCAAGTGGATTAGTAGATCCGTCTTCACAGTTCTTCTACATGCCGCACAGATTTAGTTCAGCTCCATACCTCTGGACTATAACAGTGTGATAGCTGTGGGTAACTTCCTGAACAAATTTGCAAACAATAATATGTTTTTCTGAAGTTGTTCTATTACTAGACGTTTGAAAGTTTGTTTATTAGAACTGCCATCAGTTTCTGAATAAGTACATGCATTAGTGCACTGCTCGTATTATATCGATAATTTGAAAACTATCATCTGACATAACATTAGTTTTACATATAATGAAATTATATTTATTTATACATTCTAACACTATATTTTGATACTCTTTGTTTTTATGTGCATGCAAAAAAAAAAAGTATTCTGTTGTTTTTGTAACCTATGCTTTTAGCACTAGAGCTTTATACATTTTTTTTTCAAAGTATATAGTATATAAACATATGTATACTTGTATATGCCTTGACAAGTTCTATGTTCAGTGGCTTTCTGGCCTAAACGAACCTACAGAATGCTTTCTAATCTAATCTAAAACAAAATAAGTTTGCTCACATTTGAGCAGAATAAATATGTTAGTCGAGCGCATTCCGTCCTTCCTACCGACGTGGTTCTGTGTTATACAGTGATGGATGTTTTGCAGTAATGGGTTGCACTCTACGTTGATCTTTGCTAGCCCATGGTATTGCCAGCCCTGGCCGTTCTTACTCTGCATGGGGAAATCGGTACGAACTTCCTAGCTCTGATTATATGGTAACGCCTGTCGTGGCCTCTATCCACTTCAGAACCTCGAGTCGCCGAGAAAGGCGCATTAAAATACATACCTTAAAGTAAATTTTGGAATTATTGACCTTCTGCTCACATACGGGCAGTACATTTTGCAAACATATTCTCGCTTACTCGTTTAAGCTTAGTAACAGGTATTCTTGTGATTTCTTGCATTATGTTATCATTAAGTTCCTGTAGATTATACAGGGATTTCTGCTGTTGGGCTTAGGAGAGTAAGCGAGACCAATTTTAATTGATATTTTACCAGTTTGGGAGCAGAAGGTCCAGTGGGCTTTTACCGGCACCATTTTCCCGGCGACTCTCGGATCTCTCGTGCAATGGAGAGAGGCCGCAATAGGAGTTACCTTATTATTTATTGACCCTATATTTGTGTATACATTTTCTCAAAACTTTATGATTGCATTGCTGTTATGTTAATATGGTTCCAAGTTTCACACTTATTATTTAATAACTGTTATTATTAAATAAGTGTCATAATATGTTTCACGCGGCTTCAAATTTCAGGAAACTGGTTAATATTTTTAACTTCTCTGGCACCTATGTACAATATAGATAATAGTAGATGGAAAAGGTATTGAATTCCACTCAGTAATTCGATACCAAGATTTCACGGAAAATACACATTTGAGGTCCTCTGAATCCATAAAGAGCATTTTTAGGAAAATGTGTGTGTGTGTGTGTGGGGGGGGGGCAGCATAACTCAAAAACGAAGAGTCCGCTAGATATGCATTTGGTATTTAAGTTTAGTCATCTCCCAAGTGTGCGTCACGAAGATTTTCAAGAAAATCCTCCCTAACCCATGGAATAATTTTTAAAAATTTTGATTTTACCAAAAATGGCTTTAAAGATTTTGATTAAAATACCGTATATTAAAGATATTTACAAGAAAAATAAAATTTATATCTTTAATTGCCTGGGGGATAGCCACTGAGGTCATCTTCATTCTGTGACTTTTCTATAACTCATGAACTGTAAAGGATAGACAAAAGCATACTATACAAAAACACACAGATTATGTGTGGAGCTATCCATTTGCGAAATATTTCTTGTAATTGGTTTCAAATTTAAAATACTTATACTTTTCTCATACGGGAAATCGTACGTGTTTTTCTTTTCATGTATATGCAAAAAAAGCCAATTTCAATGTCAACCGCATAACGACAGCTTTTAAATCGTCGACTATTGCTTTAGCCCAGTCTATTCCCTAAATTCCCTTCTATTTGTAAGGAACTAAGTAATAAGATCATTTTGCTAATACTTATCTTGATTAGCATGGAATAGAAACATGAAGAATATTTTGTAAGTAGAAAAGTAGAGAAATCATCTGAATGGAATACATTTGAATTGGGGCTTTGAACCCAT